>CM046061.1:50708917-52018077 GCA_025215515.1 Schistosoma japonicum
TGGGTTGTAGTAACTAGGAAACCCGAAATTTAATAACAAGACACATATTTGGTCAACCTCAATCAATAACAACCTAATGATAATGTTGAACATAGATTTGTTCGCGAATTTTACTATGACCACGGAGTTACAACAATCATAATCAACCTGATTTCCTGTAATACCTAGACCAAATTATTTCTTTCTCCAGAATCAAACCATGCAAAAATTATTGAATGTTTGAAATCATAAACGTCAAAGGTAAGCATTTAAAACGACATATAAATAAACATATTAGTTCAGTTGAACAGCTTTACTTTTTCCGCTATAAGTAGAATCGATTCCTATTGCTTCTTGGAATCGGTAACGCGTTGATACCCATTTAATAAGACTTAGAAGCCTCAAAATGTTTAGTTTGTTTCATCAAAGCGATGATAAACCTTTCTAGTAGTATGTAACTTTCTAAAACTTGATTTTCGCCTATTAACATGGCTAACCCCAGTTGTTAATGGTTTCATGGACTAGTACAGTTTTACATTATGACGAAATCCTGAATATTTACTAGTACATGGATAAATATGCTCCACCATATATGTTTATAGAAATAAAACTATTGCTCTAAATCGAAATTGAATTACTGGCATACAACTAGTATACTTCGTTGTACAATGATTTGATAGCAATAATGACAATTCACTCTTTTATCCATTGAGTAGTGTTATTTTATCGATAAGATAAAACGTCCGACCAAAAACAACACACTGATAACCTAACTGAAGCTATTTCCTACTTGCCTTACATTTTTAAATTACATAGAGAATAAGCATTAACTACAGCTGTTGTGAAAATAAAATAACCGACCTTTTTAGAAGTTGTATAGCTTCGTTAACTTGACTCCATTCAGTTAGATTTTTCCCTTCTATAATGCTCCTGCACAATTCACTGATACCACGTGATATCATTTTAAAGGTACTCAATAAACTGAATATCGCAAAAGAGTAAAAACATAGCATTATTATGAGTGATTAGTTATATACGCTTTTAACGGCGCTGCCTTATGCTTGTGGGTGACGAAAAAACTATTACCAGCCTCATCAATCAATTATATCTGCAATATTCAAACACTCACAAAACCAGCATTTTAACTCATTAAACTCAGGATTTTAATTTAACAATCGGAAACAAATCTAAATGAATACACTGGGTTTTACGAAAAGGAAATTACCGCTTATTCACAAACTAACCTCAACAATTGTTTCAGTTAGATCAAAGTATACGCCTGAATTCATTTGTTAGTCAAGATAATAGAAATCTCCTAGTTAATTCAAAATTTTGAATGCCTTAACCGACGAGGATTCAATGACGTGATATGGGTGTAATAGTGTTATCATAGCTTTTATAAACCATTGTGACGGTGAACAATCCCCTAAAGAAATAGTTACATAAGCGCTTGACATTGATGGTAATCATGTTTGTTTTAGCTATACCGTACTATTTTAGACCAAGTAGATTCTCGTCACACGGCAGCAAATATCAAGAGTTGACAGTTTATTAATTCTGCTAAGCGAAACTGGTGTAGGTCAAGAGCACGAAGTATATCACATTGAATGTGTAGCAGTAAATAGTCCCCTAAATAAATAATTGCAAATGCTTTTGTCACTGATTCTAAATAGTTTAGTTTCAACGGACATGATTGATTGAAGCCGCTTGGTTAAGCATCGCCACCAGATCACGACACGACACGACCTGGGAAGAAACACTCTCTAGTCAACCAGCCTAGACGTTACTATCCCATTGACGCTCCACTCACAAAAAATATAACTTTTCCTCTATCCCTCACAACCTTCTGGTTTATCCTTGTTTGTACGTGTATGTTTTATAGTTAAAAGTTGTTCTGCTTATACGACAAGCGATACTTGGTCACATACCCGGCTCACTTTAAACAGAATGAACGAGCTTTATTGTAATTGCAAGATAGTTTTATTAATCAACAATATCACAGAATGAATTTAGTCGATATAAGTCGATATTTATGTTATCAATAAACTGGAAGGGTTGATGAAAACATAATGATTGATAACAAATACCATACATTTTTTAAGTTCACGAAGTATAGTTTGCTAAAAGTATATGACTACTTTAGCCAGACTAAATTATACGATTCTGCTCTTTTTTTGCACGAAAAAGCCACAGATCATTAACTTTTTTTCTACGGATTATATTAAAATGTTTAAGTTTTTCCTACTTTTTAACTACAGTAAATGAATAAAAGGTCATGTAATTGTTAAGGTAGTTCATTGTTAGGCGCCTGCAATGATTCTTTTATTGGTTTCAGCATTCGTGGTTCATTTGACATTGATATTATACATATCATTACCATTTATTGTGGAGAGTTTTCCTGCCATCTGTCGGATATTCATATTTAGAACACGTAGTAAGATTTTTTCAACTAGAGATCGTTATTTTATTCATTTGTTGGTCTAGAGTTCAAAGTAGGACTTGAAAACGGTTCGGGACAGTCAGAGAGAATTATAGTTTTAATTTCGTTGCTCTTAGCCTGGTTTCACATAATAGAAATCTTCAACACACTCAATAATTTAGATGAAGAAGTGACAGCTACTTCCATTTTTGAAGGCTACTTAACATGACCCCTTTATGCAACAGAAGTAAATAAATGGTGCTAGATGTGCATTAATAAAAGCTCGATTGTGTTTTTTTTGAATTTTGTATGCATTTTATGTATAGGTTGGATTATATTGGCTAACGAGTTTATAATCGGACAGGAAATACAATCGAGACAGAAATATCGACATATAATGAATACGTTCCAAGCCTGATTCAATAGCAGTTCTTTGCAGATTGCATTGCAGAAGTTTGTATAAATAGCATCGGTTTAGTGTGGTTTAGGCTGGAAATCTACCCTCACAAGTTGATAGTCGAAAAACGATCTTGTTAATAATTTGTTTATTGGCTGACAGGATTAAGTTTAGGTTCCTCTACGTTATTTTTGGGATTTTTCACAAGCGCCTTTTTTTATTCTTGCTGATTAAACAGATAACCCACAAAATAACAACTCATACATTTTTATTGCCCATTTTCTTAAAGTGATCTGGCCTAGTTTTTTAATAATATCGTACTGGTGACTATCTTAAATTAAATAATAAGTACTCAATAGCATATACCAATTAGCCCTTAAGAAAGTTGGCGATACAGTAACATACAAAGAATGTACTTGCTGTCTGAGCTTGTGGGAATATTGATTTATCTAGGTACCGTGATTACTGACTAGACTCCGAGAGTATATGCAATGGTTTTTAGACTACTAAAATCTCTGATTATTCATCATCACATCAGTTCATACATTTTTCAACATGCCTTTTGTCTAAGTGATAATAAAACCTTACGCAACTCTTCAACGATTGCAACTAAGAAAAATATTCTTCAACTTTCTGATTATTTTGCAATGAAAAAGTACCTATTACTAGTACAAAAACAAATCTTATGGCTGCCTAACCAAAACAACTGGAACTGATTTTGGGTTTTTAAGATTATTTGTATTCATACAACCATAAAATGGTTAAAAGATTATTATCGCTAATAAAGATTAGAATTCTCCTTTAGACCTAGTTGCAACTGGAATATGCTTGTTTTGAAGAGAATCTCATAAATTCTTCCAAAGTATGATGCTGCATCATTAAACGTGTAGTTAAACATAGAAATATATTAAGTAATAATTTGAACAATTAATCACTAATAAGCCTATGACATTGGTGTCATTGTGGCCCCATGAAGATGATTAGTAAAGTCCAGTTCTATAAAATCACAAACAAATGGATATGTCCAGCATATTTGGCTAAGGCTAGGATCAATTTATTGCTATATATGTGATCCAACTACTAAGGCACCTCTTGTAGATTTACTCAAATTGTTTTGATAATAAAGTTTTACTGAATAAGAATCGGGGTAAAAGTTTGTCTACCTGGTTTATCGGACTAGTATAATGAGACTTTGAATCCCTCACATTTATTTTTCAAGGGGCTTTTAAGCTTCACAGAAAAATACATTTTTAACTACGAGTCTGTAAAATACTTTACTGAAGTTTTTAGTCAACATTATTATTTGGCTTTCATGTTAGAACGTACTGAAACTAATTTAATCGTCAATTACTTGAAGCTTCTTGAAAAATATTTCGATTATATATCAATTAAATTGCATACAACATACTAATAATATGGTGTAATACTTTTAATTACCCAATTATAAGGTTGCCAAAAGACAGGATATGCGTTTTGGTTAACGGGCTTTTTACATTCCTTTTGATGGTTTCAAAAAGTTAATATTTGATGCTGTTATTGTTGGTGGGCATTTGCATAACCTCGTTTAAAGTGATGTGATTATGAACTTATTTTTTGATTCAGGTGGACCAATATTTGGCCCTAGAGTTTATACGCATTTTGAATCCGTGGATATTCCAAGTGGATTTGGTCATAATTTTTACATCACATCAGTGGATGATAAAGCTTTGTTAGGAGTATGGTAGGTCATTTTTCACCTTTAATGTTCATTTTTTTTATACATTTTTTATGTTGCAACCACATAAGTCATTAAAACGCTACGGTGATTCAAAACATGATTACTCATTTATTATTGTTTTAGAACTCAAGAAGACTCAAGTATATACAGACTTTTCGTTGCAAAAATGTTCTACATGTAATAGGAATCAACTGGCCATCTAAATGCATTAAATCCACGTGAATGGTTAAATCATATGTTTATATAGTGGTTGTGGTAACTAAGTGGCTCGAAAATGCAGTAAACGTCTATGAACTATCAACAGCACGTGTACTAGTAAATGTGGAATACAGTGCTTAGATATTTGTGCACAGTTAAAGCACATTGGATGAGTTGTTTCTATTCCATACAAATTATTCGGTTAAATGTAAAGAAATAAATGATTATGTAAACCTTGCGCAGATGAATATTTAGTACATTTTAAATTGTTTCTTCCTGCAGTCTGTCAGAAGTAATTAGAATACCTTTTTTATACTAATATTTCTACTGGATCAGATATTTTAGGGCTTGGTTGAAGTTAGCTTAACACTAATGAGTTCGGTATTAAACAACGTAACCAACTGATGGCTTGATTCTGTTCCTTAGTTCTGGCCCTTTTACTGCATGAAACATTTCGTACTTCTTTGTAAATTGCATGTGCATAGTCTCCCAACTGTTTGTTTGTGTAAATAAGACATTTTAAATTTTAAAAGTTAATCTTAAAATCTGTTTCGTGAAATGTGATTTTAATGGATACTTGATTGTTCGAATAATTATTAAACATTATTTAAACCGTTAACACTATGCAAAGTGTGTGCTGAGCGTTAGTTCTTCATATCATAGCAACATCTTAACATTGTTTTTGGTCAATATTTCACAATTTAAAACCAGTCAACATAGATAAAACAAATAAACTTTATGTGTACACATTAAAACCCGTGAAGTAGTTTTAACCCTAATTAGTTCCTATTATGATTAGCAACTACTTTTAGTGTTAATAAGATGCAAAGTCCAACAGCATAACAAAACTAAGATTTTTTTTTGGTGTTGTGAAGATTGCTGAATTTTACTTTGATATCATGAATTGGTCTAAAATGGACGGTCATTGATCACCAAATATCGTTGAGTAGCTGTGTGTGACCTTACAATAGTGTGCATTCATGACTCCATCTACAACTCCCTTCACGATCACTCCATTGCAAATCGACGGAGTGAGAAATATCAACCATTAGAAGCCGACTTAGTGGTAAAGCGTTCGCCACAGAGCCATAGGCTCTTGATTTTGGCCTCTGAAGGAGTCATGGTGGCATACTTCTGATGAGTCTGGTGATAGTGTAAAACGGTTATCTAGTGATTCCTGGTGATCAGTGATTGTCTAATTCAGACCAATCCGTGATATCACACTACATAGTTCTGTTAAAATACTACTTAGTCCAAATGCTACGATTGATTTACATAAATATTAACGCGTTTACTTCTTATCACTAGTAGTTACTTGCTAGTAATATAAACAATTTATAAACACGTACACTAGTTAATATATTCACCTAATATGATTTTAATCACTCTATTTTAACGATTTAACACTAAGTATTCATTTGAATTTTTATCTTAATTGATATTAGGCATATTCTTCCATCGAAAAATCAAGAAGTCAGTTCTATTGCTTCAAGAAGTTATGAAGAAATTCTGAGCACACTGCCTAATGATTTGCCTGTATTTATTTATTTCCATGGTAATTCTAAGTCAAGAGCGATTCCCTGGAGAGTGAACATTTATAAACTTCTTTCATCACTCGGTTATCATGTCTTTTGTTTCGATTATAGGGGTAAGTTATGTATTCCAGTGATTTTGTAAGTAATTCACAATGAAGCCTTTAATTGTTTTCTTTTATTGTGGCCAAACATTTTTATTCCACAATCCAAAATGACTGTCACGTATTACATTTGCTTAAATCATACCATTCGTTGAAATGAATTTAATGATTTCAAAGTTAAAAATTATACTACATGTCAATCACAATTAGTATTTGAATTGCTTAATTAGAATGGTTTATAAATATATCAACAACTTCACACTTTAAACAACTGTTATTATTTGGCATGAAGTTAACATTCAGTGTGATAATATTACACTAGTAAAATTACATGCTTTGGTCATATAAACAACTACACAATGAATGACTATTTCTATTAAGACTGTTGTTGAAAACGTAGATTATTCATAGACACAAAATTACCCAATAACATACGTCGTGTTGGGATGATATTTGTGGTGTCATTCATTATTCACTAAATTATCAGAAGATTCACGAAAAGTGTTTCAGTTTATAGTCTATAAATAATACACTATATCCGACATCATATAACTATACAAAGAAATCTATTCTTCAAAGGGACCTATTCGTCTAATCAATGTCATTCTACCTGATGGCTCTAAGGCTTAGGGGTGGCGTCATTTCACAGGGCTGACAACTCTTCTAGATCATATCAAATATTGTACATTTCTTGATCAGGATATGATAAATGGCCGATACTTTATGAATTTGTACTATACTGTTTTGAATTAGTTAAACAAAATATTTATTGTATAGAATTTTTCTTGTCTTATTATTTTCTAACTGTAAAATATTGAATCAATGTATTTTATCAAATAACTAAACAGATTTCATCTCCTAACTTTTCATGAAACGCTTTCGTTAACTATTCCTTACTGGTAATGACACTTTAAACTTGAATAATAGCGCATAATTCATTAAGATGTTTATGTATTGAACAACACTATTCAGGTTTTGAATCATCTGATTAAATTTTTATGCATAATGAAATGCAAAACAACTTTTCATTGAATAATACTCTTATTTGATTTTATAAACAACTCACATAAATCGGTCAATCATAGATAAGATAGATTTAAACAATGGTAAGTATCAATTCAAGTTATTCAATGTTATCTAGGTACATAGAGTGAATAAATGAGAACAACATGAAAAAAATAAATTAATGAAGGTAACTACATACGAAATCAAACATGAGAAATATAGTTCAAAATGAATAATTGATATCAAAGGATGACTAATTAGAGATGTCATTAAACTTCAAATGTAAAATAGACGTCAAAAATAAATGCAAATACGTCATTAAGACTGATTCTAATGGAAACTTATTAAGCAAACTAACTACGTTCCACATAAAGATTCATGTTGTTTATGATTAGTCATAATGCATATTTTATGATTTCTTCATTACTCAATTAATATTAGTCCATTAATTGGTTACAAGTTTCATTCTATTTTACATGTACAATAATTATCACCTTAATGTATAATAATTAAATGTTTTACTATGCTAACATTTTTTGTAGAAATGAATAAACATTACTCGGTTGTTGCTTAGCAATTATTTATTTAATTGAAAGTACAATAATTGAATTGAGATAGCTTTATGGAAACAAGTATTACATTCAGCTTTTTCTATTCGTTACAGATTCTTGTTGATTGGGTACTGTTGAAAGTTAGGGAGCACTATATAGCTGTTTCGTCCTAGTATAGAACGCCTAGGTAGTGCACACCATCGGTCTCGGAGGGAATTCGAACTCAGGGTATTCAAGTAGACGTACACTCAACCATCAACACCACTAATCCGGTGTCTAATCGTGAAATTTCAACTTATATTAACTTATAATATAATGTGATGGCCTTGCACTATCATTCATGATAACCGTCTTACTCCTGACAAATCTGAACTACTCTAGTCACGACATCACATAATAATTTCAACAGCATTTTGAAGTTAGTCACTAGTGAGCTGATTATTGTAAGTGAATTGATGTGGTTTCATGGAGATACGTATCAACAGTGCATATTGCTGAGGAGTCCTATATTAGAACGAAACAGCTATCCAGTGCTCCTCAGTTTTCCATGGAACCAATTCATTATCAATCTGTAGCAAATACAAACAACTAACACTATAATTATTGATTTTGTTATGTAACCGCTTTAATATTAATGGAAGAAATGTGAATTACAGCAAAAAAAAAAATGAAATGTACAAAAATTTCACAACTCATAACTACCCTGTAACCATTATGATCATGAATTGCGAAGATTGATTGATTGATTACATTTTTTATTGTTTTGGAAATCCTAACTGAATATATGTTACACATCTAAATTCTATCTGGTATGTTGAATTGATTAAAAGTATGACATTGGGTTGTAAAGTCATCAGCTGTTAGTCTTAAAAACACACAGAAAAGTGCCAGTTTTCTAGTTGAATTTCATGAAATAATCATGTCAAAATATTGTAACTAGAATTATTAATTCTTTATAATAATTGTTTTATGCTGTAACAATGGGTATAGCAACAATTAATAAAATATAAGGTAGCTTACAATTAAGTCTATACAAATACTGTAAAACGACTGTTTGATAAACGCTCATTGAAAATAAACAAACAAATTGGCTTTGGATATCGAGATATTGTCAGTTAATCCAACTATAATTAGAATACAGGTGCACTCAACTCAAAAAGTTCAAGTACGTTAAGAACATACCCGATATAGAGGCCAGATAATTCATCACATATTAACAACTAAAGTTTAATAAATATACCTTCTTGCTTCCTTCTAATAAACAGGTCTTGAAGTTATTTTTCTTGCATAATTCACATTGTTATCTTGTTCATTCCTGTAAGTTTCATGATATGAAGTTAACGATTCATACTTGTGGTCAAAATTTTAGGCTTAAGTTAGAAGACAGGTTAAATGTTTTTTATATGTCATTAAAACCATACATATACATTTAATTTAGCACAGAGCCAGGAAATATATGTATTTCAGTACTTGACCGTGTTTGCAGCGACTTTGAACACTATAGATAAAAACGATCATTTTATAAAGTGCGTTCTTTAGCTTTTCTGTTTACTGTCGAAAACACTATTTCACGTTTTAATTTGGATAGGTGAAAGGTCTCTATCGTATTTTAGAAGGAGACATGGAACCATTTAATTTGTCTTTCAACTCATATCAAATTATTTCAAGCTTTATTGCCTAGATAAACCTTCATCTAGGCAAAATAATGTTTTCATTACATAGTCTGGTCCGTTTTCATAACAGTATTTGTTTGTCTTTTTTACTCCAAATTAGTATTTTCATGAGAGCACGAACAAACATTTGTGCAGAATAAGATGAATTCATTTTATTTCGTCGGTTGCTCATCAGCTGCATACAATCTAGAATGATTCTCTTTAACAAAATTAAGATTTGAAACAAGTTTTTACATACTCATGAGAACGGATGGAGTTAGTTGAAACCAAGATTACATAAGCATGTGAACATGGCTTAAAATGTTGGAGAAAATGCTATGAATATATATATACGACCCAAGAGAAGGTACCAGAAGGCAAAATAGAGATCAGAGGTCAAATGATTACACAATAAGAGGTGGTTGGAAATATTTGAGAATAAAGTGAATAAAACTCAGTTATCAAACATTAAATGACCTAATTAAACACGAAAGTTGAACTTAACCATCTAAAAAAACGATGATGTAACCAAAAACAGGAACTGTTAAATCTGATTAAAAGAGAAAACGTATATAAAGGAAACTTAGCGAGAAAATAATAACGCAAAAGTTAAGTTATCAGGGTAAAGAAAGGCTTATAACAGTTTCTTTTTGAACACATAAGTTTGGTTTCAATCGTTTAATGGCAATCGCTACGGCATATTTTAGAAGATTTGAAGTTTTTTGCCTATTGAACACTTTGAATGATTCATTAATGTCAATCTGGTTTCCTGTGTCAATCAGGTGTATCACCAAATTGATGTTGTTGCAATGGGTAGTCCATTAGGTCCTATCCTAGCAGACATTTTTATGGCCAATCTTGAAAACACAAAACTAAAAATGGTGATTGAGGAGATGACGCATTATTCAAGGTACGTGGATGATACCTTTATCGTATGCAATAATGAACAACATGCTGACTACTTATTAAAAAGTTTCAATCAAGCACATAAAGATATTCAATTTACCATGGAGTTAGAAAAAGACAATAAATTTTATTTCCTGGATATTGCCATGCAACGTCGAGGAGATGGTTCACTGCAACGGTCGATCTACAGAAAAGCGACGTGGAATGGATTGTTCTTGAATTTTAACAGCTTCTGTCCAATCCATCACAAAATAGCATTAGTGAAAACATTGTTTCTCAGAGCCAAAAATATTTGTATTTCAAATATGATAGATTCAGAACTCACTAACATTAAACAGTATCTTAAAACGAATGGCTATCCGGAAAAATTCATTGACAAATACAGTGAACAAAAGCCTGATAAACCAAATGAAACTACAATCCATGAGAAGTCTGTTTTCATTCACCTCGATTTAAAAGGTGATGATATTGCTGAAACAATCAGAAGAAGACTCAGCTCAGCTTTAAATAGAATTTATTGAGCTACAAAACTGTTTATATCGTACATAACAACATGTTCATTGAAGCAATCGAAAATTGATAGGTATCCTTCTCATGTTACCGCCAGCTGTCTATATAAATTTACGTGTACCTGCAGTAGCAGTTACACTGGCCGAAAAGAAGGGCCTACCTACGATATAATGAACATGTCCCAAAAAATCTACGACTCACAGCAACAAAGACATTTAACAGCGCAATCGTGAAGCATCTGATTGACACAGGAAACCAGATTGACATTAATGAATCATTCAAAGTGTTCAATAGGCAAAAAACTTCAAATCTTCTAAAATATGCCGTAGCGATTGCCATTAAACGATTGAAACCAAACTTATGTGTTCAAAAAGAAACTGTTATAAGCCTTTCTTTACCCTGATAACTTAACTTTTGCGTTATTATTTTCTCGCTAAGTTTCCTTTATATACGTTTTCTCTTTTAATCAGATTTAACAGTTCCTGTTTTTGGTTACATCATCGTTTTTTTAGATGGTTAAGTTCAACTTTCGTGTTTAATTAGGTCATTTAATGTTTGATAACTGAGTTTTATTCACTTTATTCTCAAATATTTCCAACCACCTCTTATTGTGTAATCATTTGACCTCTGATCTCTATTTTGCCTTCTGGTACCTTCTCTTGGGTCGTATATATATATTCATAGCATTTTCTCCAACATTTTAAGCCATGTTCACATGCTTATGTAATCTTGGTTTCAACTAACTCCATCCGTTCTCATGACTATGTTAAAACATATTATTCTAGGTTGTATGCAGCTGATGAGCAACCGACGAAATAAAATGAATTCATCTTATTCTGTACAAGTATTTGTTCTTGCTCTCATGAAAATAATAAAGGAAACAAAGTGTATGAAATTTCAAATCAGCAGTTTTATTATTGAATTACTCTATAAAAGCTGAATCTTTTGTTAGCTATTCTACAGTAAGTATCAACATGATACATTCTCACCATTGATAAGTTGGTTTCTGATAACAAAACGTGTTAAAACATTTTTCCCGCATACTTCTCTGTGTAAATTACTTCTTCCTACTTATTTTATGATAGTTAAACATACATTGCAATTAAGTTCACGATTCATCGTGTTTATCTGTAACCCTACAAACTACTACATTTGAATGGTTTAACTTAATATCCTGTTCAACTACTTTTAGAAAATGTACCTGATACTCATGTCTAACTGCTGAAGTGGTGATTCTGTAAACTGTTTGAATGATATTTATCTACATAACAAGTACATTTCTATTGAATTACGATAATTACACCATTTAATATTTTATCATACTAAGTTATCTTACGACAACACGAGATGCAGTTTCATCGAACAGTATATGGAAATGTTTCATAGATAGAGTGATTACCATGTTTTATTCTTCTAATCAGTTTCAATTCATGACTGAAAAAAATTGTTGAAATAAATTAAAATTGGATTAGTGATTTTCTCGAAAGGCATCAGGCTATTTCTATCTTAGGTGGTTTATTTTGTTGAAGTAGCTCGAGTATACTTGAATATAACTACTTAAACATTACGTGACAATGATAGTTTGGTTGAATTTTTCTAGTATCAACTATATCATTTTAAATTTATTATGTTAATTATCAACCACTTCCTTTCACATACTAACCATGGTAACGTTTAATTTTTACGGTCTGAATATGAAAATCTGATTCTTCTCAATAAGCGAGTGCAGAGTTTGTGTTATATTCTATATTTGATATTTAATGGTGATACTCGATTGCACAAACTGAAGTAAATAGATTAGTTAAAATTCGAGTACTGTAACCCACCTCTCCACAAACTGATGGGGATGGTTGGGAATTTTTCATCAACTTCTAAAGTCCTGATCGGTGTTTTAATGCTACGAAGTATATTATAACATTCATTATATTAATTTCTGTCTATATAACTGAGATGATTTCAATCTAACGAGAACCTGTATTGCTACATCAACACATTTAAGGTTTATGTCAGATTAATGCAACTACTGGATTTCGTTGCAATTTATAAACAAAAATATTCAAAGTAAATTTACAGCACATGTGATTATAGTACACGTTGAATATTTTTAAATTTCATCTTGTTTCTTTTAATTATTTAAGGTTATGGAGATTCGACTGGTTCATTAACTGGTGAAAATGACTGTCTACTGGATAGTTTAACAGTTGTACAATTCGCGTGTAAACAGTTCCCTTCAGCACCAGTCTTCTTTTGGGGTCATTCACTTGGTACTGGGTATGAAACACTTTTCATGTTTATTCTGAACTATTCGTAGTAAAGGATTATAACTGTGTATAAATGTTTCCTATGAATAAAGATAAACTCATAGTATCAGGTGTTCATATATTAGATCTAATAGTAGATGCTCTATTAATTCATCACATTTTATAATAAAACTAAATCCATTTAATTTTTAATTCTAGCTTCTGTTATACTATTGAATGCAATTGTAACTTTTGTTTTAATCGTTGTTATTATAAAGCAACAATGATAATTCTCATAGTTCTGTAACATAAGAACGCAAAATCTAGGCGTAGTTCTTACTATATAGATTATAAGCCTTACTATCGAGAGCACCTTTTGAACATTTACATTATTAATAAAAGTACAAAAAGTAAAAAAAAATTTACCGAGAGAATGTTTATCTGACATTTTTCATATGCTATTACATAACTGCTTATCAGTTGATATTTTTTACGACAATTTGTTGTTCATATTTGTTAGAATATATTGAATGATAGAAGAAATAATTGTAAATATACTTCCTCCCATGAGATAGTCAAAGATGGAAAGTGTTCGCTTATCCTCCCAAAATATTTTCAGTGCCTTACGTCGGAACAATTTGTTATTCAACGTCGGCCTTCGGTCTCTGTGTAGTGGCATTCTGTTGGAAAGCTAAGAGGGTGAAGAAGGATATATCGTACATAAACCAGGTCGATTGAAACGTCTGTTTCGGAGAATTAGAAAACCTGAAATTCAAACATAAGTTTATTGAATCGAAGTAAACGAATAGTGTACAAATGTGCTTTATCATTTCATAAAATAACTTTTCATTGATTGTTGATTAGATAGTGATTAGGAGTGATTTTCTAAAAAAATAACTATGTATCTCACTTTGGTCGTCTGATTAGTACATCAGCCTCCACACAAGTTGCGCTGGTAAATAAATAAAGCAAAAGCTAAATGTTGATTTCGTACATCTCTATAAACACCAGTAAACAAAAATATTTCACTATATGTTATATGAAATAAATAACTCATGACTAAAAAAATTTTATGTGACATTCAGTTCATTAACATCACAATGAAGCGTGTCATCAGCATTAATTTACTGAGAACATTGAACTTGAAAAAAATTGCATTACATTAAGTACATTAATTTACCTTCTCATATCAAAGATTACAATTATCATCGATTCGATAAAGTCTCATTGACGTTTCATTCTGTAGTATTGATTGTATGTGCTAACAGAAAATAAATATAACCTTATGTTTCTAATTACTAATGAGTGTATAATCTGTTGGATACTTAGGTATTGTTTATGTATTTTGTTTCTTTTTGTTAATAGAGTTGTCGGATGTCTGATGGATTATTTAAATAAAAGACATAATTCATTATCAAATATTCGTCTTCCAAAAGGTATAATTCTTGATGCACCGTTCACTTGCATAACCGACGTAATGTATCACAAACTATTTTTGAAGGTAAACATACATTCCAGTTTTTGAATAACTTATTTGATACTAATCTAGTAACATGTACATTACGCAGATAACTATATGAATATTAAGGTTTCGCATATGATTTTACATTTATCTTTGTCACAGATTCATGTTGACAAGGTATCAATGAAAACCAGAGAGCACTGGACAGCTGTTTCGTTCTAGTGTCGAACTACTCAGATTCCGCACTATGGGCCACAGGTTGACGGTGAACGCTTAACCATCAGCACCACTGGGTCAGCATCCAATGGTACTATTTACACTTCCACCAATTTGTGATATATATAGCGAGACATTCACCTATTATCACTGGTGATAATTGTTTTACTCCCGACAAATCTGAACTCTATCCGTCACGACTTCTCTAGCTGCTGAAGAGTTCCACATTAAAAGGAAACAGTCGTCCAGTGCTTCCTGGTTTGTAGTAGTACTCTACCAACATCAATCTATGACATATTCAATCAACTGAAAATACAAATATCCTCGAAATTAACCACCCCAATTTATCTTTGTGTTTGCATAACTTTTTCAATATGAAATATGCATAATTCAATTTGTTTGAAAAACGAAATCAAGAAGAATGTATGATGATGCACGTATTTTCTCATCTTTTTGTTATTAATAATTGAAGGTGGATTGTCAAAATCAGAATTTGTTTGTTGAATTTTTTTTTATCAACTAATACCTAAGTGTGGTAGGTGTGTAACTAAACCTGTTTTTTAAAAAGTCAGCTTGGAAATGCTAAATTACTATATTTCAGAATTAGTGTATATCATAGTTTTCTGATCATTGAGTTAATAATCGCATCCTAAAACTAAAACTATCTCAAACTTTTGATCAGCTTACTTTCTAATTATGAAATGTTTGCAATTGACTATTCCGTTTTTGGTTTGTTTGAGCCTACTAAATATAACTTCTAAGTGTATATAGTTACGCAATATTATAAAATGCTTAAAATTTATTGTGATGCTAAGTACTAAGAAATTCAGATGTAAACGTTACAATGACTGGATTATTTTCCTCTTTGTCTGTCCTCTGAAAAAATGGCGATGGATATACTTGAATTTATGCATCTTATACAAAAAAAGTCACTTGTATTAGTTAACTTGATGAAAGACTTTTGTTAGAAAAGATAGATGGCAGACACTGACTATTGAATGGCTTCATAAAAGTTTTTTGAACAATAACAGACTGGCTGAACGTTGAATAGCTATTGTCATTAATTGATTACTATGTAATTTAATATTTGTCCATTCCTTTTAGCACGGATCAAGTTACAATGTAGCCACTACCCTAAGTGACTCAATATTCCATGAGCCACCTTGATTATGCTTGGCGATTAGATGTAGCCTGGATGAAATAATGATAACCTGAGTTATATAGTACTTAACAATTTCAGCAAAGTGTTTCAACAGTATTGAAGGAAGTGATGCACTTGTGGATAAGTAGAACCATGACACTCCAGTTTAACAGTGTGCTATTATTGTCACTTGGCTACTGGCCTCCAATAGGATTGAAATGTATACACTGCAACTTGCTTGATAGAATTCTATTTGAGCAAAACAAACTTGATATTGGTCGATACTCATTGATCACTGCAAAACATCTCGGTCCAACAAGAGGTCTTTTAAGGCTTGAATAGATTTAGGGCAACCGCAGCACAATGCTAAACGTTAGTCTCTCACAAGATTATAGGCATTCCTTAGTGACAATGTGAAATTGCACAAATCCTAGGATGTGTAAGATTTTCTGCCATCTATAATAAACGGAATATTGTTTCAAAATTTCATAATTAGTACTATGAATTCCTTCCTATAATAAAATTTTATAATATCAAATATAACTATTATTATTATTAGCATAAAGTGAATATTAGATTTTTCAGTTCTACTTTCTTGATTTGATCACGTTGGTAGTATCAACTGACTGAAGTAGGTTAGTAATATCAAACACATGAAATGTTGAGAATGTTTATAAAATTAGATTTCAATAAATTGCATTAAATCTGTTTTTACCTAACCAATATGATTATAGGCTTTGGTTTGGTTAAATTGTTTCTTCTATAACAGTTTGGTTTATTTAGTTTTACTGGATTGTGTAGTGATGACGTTTTATTGTCGTTTTTAAATCCTTATATAACATGTGGCCTTAAACACTATAGTATACATGTTAGTCTACGGAATCAGTAAGAAAAGTTAGATAAAAAGAAGTGAAAAAAAGCAATATAGCTTGTGATCAATAGGCTTTGGCATTCCTGGAAATAAGTTACGTATAAAAGTAACCACTTCTTTTAGATATCTTGCTGAATAGCTATAATAAAAGAGTTATGAAAGGCCTGGCTAACCCAGTGGCAATGGTCAAGGTCTTAATAGCTGGGCGGTTGGGAATCAAAACCAATTGGAGAGCGTAAGCTACCCTAAATAGTTTAGGTACACTATTGAGTCGTGTCGGTAGATGCAGACTATTCGGTTGGGGTCAGCGCGAATACCGTAATCAGTAGTCGGAAACGTCATATGATGTGGCTCAGAATTAATCAGAGTGGCGCAGATGTATTCATTCATTGTCCTCCCTTTGATCCTAAGCTTAAAATTATTTCGTAACTTTCTTTTCACGCTCCATCTCTTTCTCCCTGAACCATATTCTATATGTTCACTCTTCTTTGTTCTTACTACTATTATTACTGAAGCAACTTCTATTAATGTGATGTCAATCTTGCTATGGTTCACAGATATGGCACATATGTGCCAGGTTCTATGTTGATCATACATACATACATACATAGAAACATACATACGGAAGACAAGTTGCAAAATATAAGACACTAGTAATGTATAAAATCTCCTGAAAACCATAAGTAACATAGCAAGCATATTTGGAATGCGTTTCACTCTCTCTAAATGCAATATGCTACTCCTGATTTTGGTCGGCGCCATAACCTAAATTAGTCATAGGGAGTGGAGTAGTTTAGTACATTGACCCCTTCACTTATCTCGGAAGTTTCACCACATATGGTAGATCAGTGTTTGATGAAATCTCAGCATAAATTCAGAAAGCTCGTTTGGCTTTAATAACTTACGTCGCTTGTGGCGTAAGTGAGACATCCGTCTTCCAGCTCAAGGCCGAGCGTACTGCACATCATGCTTCTCTGTATTAGCCTACGGGTGCAAAACATGGACCGTGAAAATAAAAGATATGCATAGACCTCAGTTCATTGACCATAGAAATCTTCGTAGTATCGCTTTATTTCATGAAATGAACGGATAAGTAATATTTATGTTAGACAAAGTGTACCAGGAAAACATAGTAAACCAATTAAAGTGGTCGTAAATCTTAATCGACCGAGATAATTGGAATATGTGTTTCGTATGCCTGACCACTGTCTGGTTCATTGTGACAAGCTGGCCGGGGTGAGATTAGGATATAAGAAAGGTAGGCGTGACCAAACCAAAACATGGTATAAGTATTTGACTATTTATTTAAGCCATGTTGGTAGATGAAGACTATCTGGCTGAGTTCCGTATGACAGTCTTGGTCAGCAATTAGTGACGCTGAGTGATATGGTTCAAAATCGGTCACAGTGGTGTACATACATTCGCCTTATATGTTCAGTTGTTTTATCACTTCTGTTAAATTATACAGTTTTGTGAACCTTGTGAATATGTTTCAATCCTACTTATGTGACGTGGCAACTTCAACCCATGTATATACACTTCAGGTTCTACGTTGCATATGTATAAATTAATGGGGCTGCAAATACTTATTATTGTTAGCAGGGTTCTTATCAGTAACAAGTAAAATAATCTTTATATATGATCGCAATATTCCATCCTTTTAGAATACCCGTTACCTTATCATACTTATGGGGCTCATCATTCGTAGTGCTAGTTATTACACTATAATAGAATTTGAGGCTAAAATAAGATAAAGCTAAGATATTTCCGTCATGGGGTAAGTGTTCTCATCTATGTGATAATGAGGTTAGAGAAAGTTGTCTTTAACAACAGTACTATCCAACTTGTCTTGGAGATATCAGTTGGCAAAAGTTTTTAAGGAATAAGCGTAACTCATATTACGCTCATATTTAAAAATATGGTGTATAGTACGTTTCAATCAGATTTTCTTATGCTATTGTTGTCACGCTGTATTCATTCATTACAGGTATTTCAAACTTTTGTTATGACGTATAAAGTCAAACAACTAGATAGCTTAGATAAAACAACTCATGTGAAGTATTTGATGAAGTTCAAGTTGAAAAACTTCATATTGTTATCATCATCCAATTTTATTATTTTATGGCGTTGTTTTAAATTCGAGGAACCGTATTCTGAAACGTCTAGTAATTTTCAGCTTGACATGATGCTTACTATCAGACTGCTATGGTACAGAATCAAATTTAATAAGAGGCAAAATGGAGATTGATAAAAATAAATGGTATATCCAGTTTCCTAACAAAATTTTATAATTTCTCACCTCAAACATGCCTAACTATATATGGTTCAGTTCACCTGGTCTACATAAGTTACACATAATAGTATTGGGAAAGTAATGCGCATTAATTTTGCATGAAATTTTAGTATTAGGAATATCTCTTTCATTTATAAGACTTCGGGCAACGACTTGAAACCCAATTAATCTCTGCGATATTTTAAGCAAAACTTCGCTGCATTAAAAATTAAATTTTTTTATTAATTGAATTGCCGGACGTAACTTAACAGACAGACGAAGCGACTAAATAATCAGTAGTATCAATTAAATCATTAACTATCCAAAACCACTATGATTATTTTTATGGGACCCAAATTATCTACCCGTTATTACTTACGGATTTATTTTCTAACCGGTTTAACCATTATAATTTGAATAATAGTTACCTCTCTATAGGAAATAAGTTACCAAATGTCTCCGAATTATTTTCACAGAAGGTATACCCAGTAACAGTTCGCTTATAGAACTGAGAACTATCTTATTAGTTTATTTATGTAATGTATAAATTATGCATTTCAATGACTACATTAGACAATAAGATAACATTTCTGATATATATATATATGTTCTCATCATGAATTTGTATGAGGTTCTCATTTAACCGATTTGGCAGGAGAATTTTAACATTCGTAATCAAAACTTTTAATTCTTACTAAATGAATAGATCTAATGTCAATTGAACGATGAACACTATAATAAAATATTGATACAAACCCCCCATACTAACTTTTATTAAATATACATGATAATAAGTTAGAAGCATCAATCATTCAATTAATTAGAGTTGACACATATATAGCTCATAATAAACATAATTCATAGTTAACCAAAATAATACAAGTCATTCCTGCAAGACTGATAATATTGAAATCAAGAGCTAATGATCAAGCTTGATTCTTGTTCAACATAATAGTTACTTACTAGATCTTTGATTGAAAAATACGTTGTTGAAGTTGATACAATGAATTTCGACAGTGTATTATGATACATCTATGTAAATTGGCAATTTGAAACTAATCTCAATTAATGACATTATTTTTCTGTAGCCATATCAATTAATGCCAACTTTACAAGGACGATTTGTTTCTGCTATGAACAAAGTTAAATTATCATTTGATACACAATCAAAGTGAGTCTTTTAAATTAATAACCATAATGGAATTATACTTCAGTTTTTTTTCTATTTTATTTTTATTTTTGTATGTTTTATCTACATATTGATTGTTTTATTAACAATGAAATATTTTAGTGAATATATGTTGGTTTTTTTTCATTTGATTACATAATTCATTTGTCTTTCATTAAATTTAAGCCTATTTAATTGTATTTAGTATAATACAAAAGTTCACATGTACACAACAAGTACTCTTTCTTTTATTTATCGTTATTATTCACTATCATTAAACATTATTACATAATATGTAGAGCTGTTTAATGCATTCATCTGATTGGATTTCTGTTAATTTTATTCCATTCTGTCCTCAATTTTTTATATTGTCTTAACTTTAATTAAGTGTTGTTAATTAACAAGATATCTAATTGGATAAGGTTCTGTTGAGTTTCTAAAATAACTTAAAGTGGACTCTGAAATTTACTTGATTATCGCATGAATAACTACAGTAAGTACTTCACATACTTGATAAATCATAAATATAGCAATAAATTTACGTTGACTTTGACAGACCTGAATGAAGTCATGCAGTTGGTTGATAATATGATAGCATGTGTTTGAAACAGTGTATTTATATCTTATATATCCATTTTATATATTACTTATTATAATTGTCATAATATGTGTCATGTCTGATACTCACTCAATTTTTGATTGTTTAGTCGGTTTATTGTCGCACAGTAGAATTATTAACGAGACTTTGGGATTAGCCGTTAGCTACAGAGTCTCACTTACAAGTAGCTCGATTACTCAGTTGACTATTCCGTTATCCTTAACAAGATTCCAACTATCCTCAAAAGTTCTATTTTAGTTGTAAAAGTAGCTATCAATTCTGCTTATATGTAAAATTTTATTCATCTTAAAACAAACTACTATCGCTGTGATAACTTGTAAACTTACTAATTTACATGCGTTAATAATTTTTGTATATTTTGCGAATTACTTTATTGACAATCTTTGTAGATGATATTCATTACTGATTGATTATTATTGAAATAGTAGCGGAATTTGTGAAGTGTTGAACATTTGTTTCCTTTTTTGGTATGAGACTCTTTAGCTGTCCGTGCGCATCCATTATGCGAACGTAACCTTTAAATTTTTGCAGCAACCGCTTCATTATAAGACTGTCAAATTGAATGAAATAAAAGTTTTCTTTGTCATAGTTTACAATCGTACCTTTGTTAAGCAAGATCTCTTAGTCTTGTTGACTTCAAACTAGGCTAATCTTTACAATAAAATCATTGACAATAACGATAAGAATTGATAGCGGAAAATTGCTGTTATTACAAATTACTTGTAATCAGAATGGTGTAAACCTCTTATTTCGAGAATTCTAAATCACTTTTTATCCAGTGTTTTTTTCCTTATGTTTTTGAGCACTCGTGTTGTCATTCTCCCTTTTATTGACTAATTCCCATCATACTGAAAGATGCAAAACTAGATTTGAGATAAATGTAAGCAAAAATTGAACTAATCATTTCAACCAGTTTCTAAGATGATCCGTATGAAAATGACATGAAGGAAATTTGTGAAACTAACCCACCATACACACGTCATAGAATACTTCTAGATGTACAAAAACCCTGAACATATGAATTGGTCACTGTGTAGTAAACGACGTGGTGTCTATTTTTTCCTTTGGTGTTGGTTGAATTTTATCGATCAAGTTGTAATATTGACATTAGTCTTAGTGACCCAATATTCCTTATGCCGTGTTTTGATGTTAAGCCGTGGGAAATAGAAGATTGAAAACAGTTGATACTGATCACCGAAACATATCTGCAATCTTAAGAAAATTTATACTACCTGTGAGATTTACAGCTAAGTTACCCAACTTCATTTTCTGAGACATTACTTCTGAGCTGTTTGGATCATGAATGCTTTCCTGTATGACTGAGATATTTACTTTGGTTAATCACTGAGCAGTGACTAATACCAGGAGAAGAGAGCATCATATGGGCAGCATGAGACCATTTGGGATTACAGGCATGTTTTGCTGACATTTATCACCTAGCATGGAACCTAGATTCCAAGGTTTCTTTCCGAATATAGTCAGTCAGTTAGTCGTGGTCAGCGTAGAATCGGGAACACGTACTAATTGGCTCAAGCTGCTACACCACGTTAACATATCACGATTAAATTAACCTAAATAATGCAACAATAGATTACAACACGGAGAAATAAGCAAAAGAATATTAGTACATGGAAGCATGAGAAAAATAAAGAGTGAATACACCGATGACACCGTGAGTGATTCCGTGTCATGTTACCTAGTATCTCCAGCCACTGATAACAGTTATCATGTGGATTTCTATCGGGTAGTCTACACATACTAGCATGACTTAGACAAACAGTCAGTGACCTCATTGACTGGTGCCATGCTTTGATTTGGCCTCACTTGGCCTTTTTCAGCCAACTCCTACAGTAACCTATATCGCTAGACAGTGCAGGCAGTGGTTGGGCATACGTAATACATGCCTAACCACTTCAGTCGACGAAGGTTTACAACTTCATCCACTGATTTAATAATTTTCCTAGTACTTTATGTCTGACATCAATATTGCTTACTTGGTCATTCCATGATATATTGGTGATACTCTGAAAACTTCTGAGTTCAAAGATCTGGCCCTACGCATATCACTTGTTTTTGCAGCCCATGTTTTGCAATCCTAGGTTAATACTGAGCAGATTGTTGCTAAATACCTTCAGCTATTTAACATCAAGGAATATTACTAAAATAGGAGATCAGCGATATATTGTTTTTCTTATCAGTAAGCTGGAACATGGACTTTGAGTGAACTTATTATCTATAAATAGTTCTTTCCATCATGAATAATCTAGATAATTGTGAATTTTCATGTAAGCTGACACATCTATACACCTGTAACCTAAATAACTGTTTAAATATTCACTAAACTATCCACCGAATTGTTGTTATTATTACTAACTACTAGGTCATAAACAGAGATGTAGATTTGCATTGAAAACATTAACCAGTAAACAGATTAAGTAATTATTGGAGTTAAAGCAGTTTAATAGTGATTCATGTACAATGGCTTTCTGCAATCTCACACAAGAAACCCACAAATTAACTCTACCTCTGTACATTACGAATAGTGATCATTCACTTTGTCCACTCCAGTTAAGTTCACATAAATACAAGCACATACACAATGACTTCATAACGTTAACGTGATCAAATCGATCTTTGTGATTAGTCTTGCAATCAATAATTTGACTCGATTTGTTTTACTGTGCTACTTAAACTCAAACTAATCCAACTTAAACAATACATGCGAACTATCGCTATATCGAGGCAATCCGCTCAGGATGCACATATGGCAAGTGAGACTGATCAATTTCAGTTCATGACAAAACAATGGGAAGATCCCAATACATCGTATTTAATTTTACGTATTTGTTGCACAAGTGTGGCTGCCTGGACTCGATAGCTTAATAGTGAACGCGGTGGAGATAGACACGAAACAAAGTGAGCACGAGTCTCGGAGAAGACATCAACACCAGAATACAGGTACATTGAACTGACTAGTTCCAAATAGGAAGAAACGCCACAATCCTACTAAAACAATTCACGTTAACTTGATCCAGTTACATATTCCCTTTATGAAGCGACTTAAATTGAAGCTACGATATTTCATAAATCTAAAGGTTTTACGCATTAGGATTGTGCGAATATGTCATATATTATAAACTATCCACACCAATGTTCAATTCAAGTTATCAAATCAACTATTGGTAATGATATCTATAATGCAGTTATCTATTTTTAGTTGACTGGATATGTCATAGATTGATGTTGGCAAGGTACCACTAAAAACCAGGAAGCACTGTACAGTTGTTTCGTTCTAGTGTTGAACTCCTCAGCAGTACGGATCGCGAATTCTTCATTAGGGGCCTCAGGTTGACGGTGAACGCTTAATCATCTGCACCACTGGGTTAGCATCCAATGGTACTATTTACACTTCCACCAATTTGTGATATATGTAGCGAGACATTCACCCATTGTCACTGGTGATAATTGTTTCACTCACGACAACTCTGAACTCTATCAGTCACGATTTCTCGCGCTGCTGAAGAGTTTCACACTCGGAGGAAACAGCTGTTTAGTGCTCCCTTGTTTTTCATAGTACCCTGCCAACATCAATCTATGATATATTTATACAATTAAAAATACCAATCTCTACAAAATAACTATCTAAATCGAATTATACTTATTCTACTTACAACAAAATGAAATTTCTAAACATCTAATGCCAAGTGCCAGTTGTTCATATTCCAAATAAAATTACAATGAAGAATGTAACGTTTAATTTGCAGGTACTATGAAAAAAAAACTTATGTTTAACAGATGAATTTCACTAATATGTACATGTTTTTCACTTATTTCTATTTATTTCTAATTGTTGTGTAATCCAATCGCTCTTTATCATTACAAATTGTTATTTTTCAACTACATATCATGTAAGATTGTAAAAGACTGTGCAACGACATAAAAATCTATAAATAAATTATATGTAGCAATCAGTATGATGCTTTATGATTAAAATGTTAAGTAATTAATTTTGATTGTTTGTGTTTGTCACTGATTGATGGCTGAATACCATTAAAAACCAGGGAGCACTGGATAGCTGTTTAGTCTTAGTAAGTGACTCCTCCATAGTACCCACCCTCGAAACATTTATCTTTTACTGTTTAATTTTCAGTGTTGTTCTCAACCAACAACAATCAGTGATGAATACAAATAGCTGATCGCTTATTTCCATAATACCACTTCAATTCAATTAGTTAATTGTTGGTAATTGTTTGAAAGTTGTATATATTTAACCTCAAAATGTCTTGTCTATGCAAACTGAAAACACTTCTTACTTTGGTATTTTTGACTATATTAAAGTTAAGGTAGGTGGTTTATAGGGAATAACTTTAATTTATTGTCTGTATTCATCAAAAATTATTCTTTCTTGTCGGCTATTGAAAACCAGTGGACAATGAATAGTTGTTTCGTTTAAGTATGAGATTTGTCATAGATACACAACCACAACTTCCTCAAAGATTGTACTCTGGACACTTAAGTCTAGCAAAGAATTCTTTCTTGTAAATATGTAACTATAAAATAACAGTTGCTCTAAACCTTAAGTTTATATGTTCATAAAATTTTACCGATCATATTATCAAAGAAATTACGCAACAAGGTGTTCAAAGCTTAATGTTACTAACATCATTGATATGATGCTTCAAATGTTCATAAATATGTACTCAAATCATGTAAATTCATTTAAACAATAAACATTTCATGAATACAGATATTTTGTACATGTATACAATAATAAACTTGACAATCTCCACAATATCCAATCAAAATTACACAAATAATTGATCAATTCTATTGATTTCATTAGTATTTCATTTCATTTTTCCGCTTGTCTTCATTAGAGTATAAAGTTTAATTTGTATTTGGAACTGTTTACATGTGTGTGTGTGAGCTGTATTCTAAGTAATCACTAGGCATTTTTAATTTACAACGCTTACTATCGATATGTATATAAATAAGCATAATGTGTTTGTAAATAGAAATTTCTTTTTCTTTTAAACAGAAAATGAAATTAATCAGCACAAAATTTTGAGTTGAAGTCATTTTGTAGAGAATGTTAATTAGTCGTGTTGTTCCTACTCGTCGGTTGGGTAATTTTGTAAGCTAAGGAGTACTTGACGGCTGTTTTGTCCTGGTATGCGATTTCTTAGCAGCAAGCACCCATCGATTCTTTCAAGAAATCGAACCCAGGAGCTTTAGGTCTTACACTGAACGCTCAACCATCTTCATCATTTGGCTGATATCTAGTGGTAGAATTTTGACTTTAACAAATTCGTGTAATAGTGCAAAGATCAGTCAATCCCATTGGCGATTACTGTCTTATTCCCAGTAATTTTCTACCCAGCTAGTCACTCTATTAACCGAGATTAATTTGTGACGAATACAAACAACAAATCTTAGTTCTATGATTAACGACATATTATTAATGGCTGTATTTTTATTGCGAAAACCTTTGCACATCGTCGTGCAACTGTATTGTGATATAATAATTTACTTTTTTACTTCATAATAATAATTACTGTGGCTCCTATTATTGTCCCTCAAGTAAACTACGATTGAATGATATTATCGAAATAAGTAAGACTTTTGAGGTCAAATAATTTTTATATAGTGAATCGCTCTCAGACTGTTTAATTTTCTATGAGTTATGTCCTAGTTCAGTATTACTGTTGTTTATTTTGTTATTAATGACGTTAGTTGTTTGTTATCCCTCCAAGGAGGTTATCCAATAAGATAAGCCTGGTAAGGATCAGTACGGTAATACAATAGATTTTTGCTGTGCTAACTAACAAAGCGATATCTATTTTCATTTATAATAAACAAAAACCTTGGAGTGAAATAATTTGTATAGTAAAAGGCTACACAAACAATTATTTGGCTGTATCGTCTATTATTGATTTCCACTCAATACACTGACTTATATTTTATCAGTTAAATAATTGTTTAAAGCAAAAGTAATCTGACCAAAAATATCATGGTTTGATTTAATTTGTATTGTGACTGGCAAGTGGAATCCAGGACGCGCGTTTCGTCCTATTTGGGACTCATCGGCTGGATGTACCTGCATCCCAATGTTGATGTTCACAGTGGGATTCAAAACGCGCTCCCTGGATTCCACTTGCCAGTCACAATACAAATTAAATGATACTTCTGAATAATCGCTATATCGAGGCGATCCGCACAGGATGCATATATAGCGACAGTGACTGACCAGCTTCAGTCTATAACAAATCAATGGGAATATACAAATTCATTCTACTATCATGGTTTGAGTTCAAACAATCAGATAGTAATATTAATCCTTATTTCATAGTTAATCAACCTGTACTAGGCTTTGCATTGTATTATTGAGTGCGCTATGCTTTATGACATTATACTGATTATGACAGTTAAGTTGAAGTAGTTTTACTGAAATTAGTTTCAGTATATCATTTGAAATCTACAAAGATTGATCTTATTAAGGTACCATTGAAAAAATAAAGGACATTGAAATCTAATGAGATCGTAGATGTACACTGCTATGGGGTCTTATTCTAGTGTGAACCGACTGTTAATTGCTCCCTTATTTTTAATGGTGCTCTACCAAGATCAATCTATAATAAATACGGATAGCAACTTACTTAGCCTGTGTTGTTAAGTTAGTATATTAGAATGTTGTAATTATAAAAATGCGACTTTTGCAATGTGTATGATATTTAGTTAAGCAAATAAGTAAAATAACTCTCAAAAGATAATCAAATGATTTACAGTATTCAAATTACATTTTGTTTCATTCATTCAAAATAAATGGTGTGTATGTTAGTCTATTAAACAACGCTGTTTGTATAAGCTTAGATTGCGTAAAATACAGAATGTATATTGACTTAATAATAATTTTTGTATCAAATTTGATTCCATAAAGTAAATACCACTTATTATAGCAATAACTCAATAGTTAACTACTTAACATGCAAGATAAGCATATACCTGAAAAGTCGTAAATTGATAATGTTAACTTGTAGACCATTGAAACATTTGACTTGTATTCAATTACCTGATTTTGTACTTTATTACTGACACTAATTCAGTCTTAAGTTATACAATGAAATTATAATTCATTTATGAAGAATATGAATAATTTTCTACTGTGAGAACTAATTATTTCATTAAATGTTTCATTAAGTCTACTGATAAAACGGCGTATATCTAAATACTTATATTCACAATATAAATCAGACTAATGAATAAAATCTTCAAGAAATTACTTGAAATTGTTCAGTCAACTTGAGACTATCCGCAATGTTTTAAACATTTTCAATAAAAATGTTACATCCACCATCTTCAATGAAACTTCTGTTCATTTATTAGGTAAATGTGGCACATGAAAGAATAATTTTCACTAATGGTATCAGTTCTGTTGCATTGGCAAGTTTACAGAATTAGATTCATATAACTTCAGACGCTTGAAACAAAATCTTAATGGACAGTTAAATCTGTTAAGTTGATAGAAAGTAACAAAATACTAAATGAAACACTGAAATTCTTATGATAACTTCAGTCTTCAGTTATATATATATATATGTATATACTTTAATATTCAAACAGGATTATGCTGTTCATATTTAGGACGAAGCTCCCATTCAAAAGAATTGCTTATACTTTGAATACTGTATGATAGTTTTCACATGATCGACATAAAATTCCAACATATACTCATTGAACTATTTCTTATGGATTTTATTGTTCAGAATAGATTATTAGTCAACATTTGATCACTTGAAACTAGATCTTTAGACAACAATAAGTAGTAATTATAGTAATGAAAAAAGGAAAGAAATAAACAAGTATTTATTTTTCTACGCTGCTGAGTAATACCATTCTGTATAGAAGCATTTACATAGGGCTTTCTGGTTCCTAGTGGTACTCAACTCAAATCAATGTGTGACAGATACAAGGCAACTAATTGATATATATATATATATATATATATATATATATATATGACCCAATTAGAATGACTACTAATAAAGTGGTGATACGTTGCTTAACAATCATACATCTTTCATAAGTTTTCCAAATTAACAGATTATTAAATATCTATTGGAAGAATTAAAAAATGCTTTGATATGAACTTGAACATTAATAACAGTTACGCCTAAATAAAGGGAATGTTACTAACGCAAACGTAATGGCAACAGAAATTGTGCAAATAAAAATGACAATAATGTTAATACACTAGCCAATGAGTGAGCACAATATTATTACCAATTAATCGTCGAGAAATAATAATCATTTAGCGTAATTACCCTCATGTTTCAAATCAGTATTTGTTTGCAAACATCCATTCAGTCATAGTAGATAACATAAAGTCCAGGTTTATCCAACCACACTGTTCTCAGTATTAGTAAATTATTTAATATCTGAAACAAGCTTTGGTTTCTTTCAGGCCTTAATTTATTAGTCTAATGTCTACACTTACTACTGATATATCATAATCCAATGGATTTCAATCCATGATAACCACATCAGCTGTTAACCTCAACTAATCTTTATACTGTCAACCAAATATCAATTGTGTACTCAGTAAAATGGGAATAAATTCCCGAAATGTTTAATAAAAATTTATGGAGTTCACTCATGTAAAAAGTGAAGCAATTACCTACCAATAGTATTCGTAAAAATTATTTACAATTCAATCCTCAACTAGTTGTATATAACTTCAGTGTATCCCACTAGATCTTACGCTTCAGTCTTCGATTTCTGCAATGGTCCTAGGTACTGACTATTAAAAAATTTCATAATTTTCTAACTGGTTAAAATCCGTAACATTAATTAATTTAAACCAATCCCTACAGACTTCAACAAAACTGTAAATCATACAGAAATAACAGAATCACAAGCTGAATTCAGACTATGTTTTAGTTTGTTCTAAAAATTATCTCGATATTTCTTTTTGAAAGCGAAAGTATGCCAAACTTCATATTCACTATGGAATCAAATTTCTTAACTTTAAAAATATCCTATTTATGTATATATCTAAACAAAAAAATATTTTTAATTTTTTTATAATTTTTTAGCCTGTTAAACTGTCCGATTCCAATCATTATATTACATGCTGAAGATGATGCTGTTGTACCGTTCAATTTAGGTAAAAAGGTAATCATTGGAATAACAAATGTTTTCAATAAAATGTTAAGTTTATTTATTTATTTTATTCAAAAATAAGCATTAATGTCAAATAGTTAAGATTCGTTCTAAGTCTGTTTACTTAAACCAAGAGTTTTCATATATGACTTTTTGGTGAAAATGTTTTGTATGGGATAAAGTTAGTAATTTTAATGGTCAAAGTTGTTCACAATCATTGTTAGAATTGAATCACTCCTTGTCTATAGAATTTCTAGATAACTGATCTTTCTAAACTTTGTATTAAATCAAATGTTGCATAGTAGAAATGATTGTTCATTTTAAAAATTTGTTTTGCTAAACACGTAAGTAGGACTGTTCAGTCAATCTTCAACTAATAAATCACTTCAAAGCTAATTTTTCTGACGACTTAGTCATCTCAGAGTATTTAATGAAGTAATCCAAACTTATAAGGAATAAAAATTTTTAGATCCATGACATAGTTCTATGGGTTACTTTATCACACTGAAGTGTGAATTTAGTACCTTGTGTTTAACCTATCTTTCATCGCAATTCATGGATTGAAGGAGTATTTAAATGACTAAACCTGTGAGAAATAAATTATATCCAATCTAAGTTTTGAATTCAGACCTTTAACTATTATTCAGCTACGCAGTTAGACTTGCTTCAATAGGTCACTAAAACGTGCTACGCAAGCTACAATTATGATGTTATGAAGAAACAGAAGTGAAAAAATGTTGTATAATGTATAAATGAGTAAATAATAATAATGTTAAATTAACCACACAGATCAATATAAATTATAACTAAGACAGATTTATTTCCGTTAAGAAGCTTCGTCTTACTCATTGGAATAATTCTCCTATCCTGAGCCATGTTCGATAGTATATCAACCATACTAAATTGCATGGTTTCTAGGATGAGAACCAAGAAGTTGTGGTGAACAAATAGATACCTTTTGTAAAGCGCTTATATACTATGGTACCATAACATAAATTGATCGCTTTTCAATTTTTACTGTTAAGTTCTAAAGTCAGTATGTAATACGTCATTAATTTAAATTACAGTATTCCAACTCCTCTCCTTCGGGATCCCTAACCCATTTTAGATTCTGGATGTTTGCCTTCAACCCTATACATATATAGTCATATTTATGTCATTGTGGAGTAACTAAGTTGGAATTCGCCTGAAGAAGATTAGCATGATAACGAAATACCGGAATCTCTGAACATTTGATTACACTAAAGCATTTGAAGACAATGAAAATAAGTATCATTAGTTTAGCCGGCTAAACATTATTTTATGAGCTAATTGAATGATAAAATTTAAGTGACTAGATCCAAATCATTCTTTCTACCATCATATACATTTGAACTTCTGTAACTAAATATTTTAAAAATTTTAATTGTTAATTCTACCCACCATTTAATTGGTATGAGCATAAGTGTTAATATTTTCTGCTGAATTGTTACTTTTGTGAATAATTAAAACTATAGCTTGCTGAAGTCCTGTCAATCAACGGTGCTTCAGTATTGTTTAAAGCCGTATGAAAGAAAACACGGTTACCAACATAATTTTATTCACACAGCACCAGATCTTCCAGAAATTATTACGTAAGTACCAGTGTTTGTTTCAATTTATTAATTTACGACTAATATATTCATTATATAAAAACTCGAATCAAGTTGTACTTCATAGCGTTTTTAATCTGAATAGGTTACATTACATTTGACTAGAGGTTTGACTAGTCTTGAATAAATGTTAGCCAATCATCGAGATTTCGACTCTAGACCTGGCATCATATGTTGTATGTACGGAAACTGCTTTCTAGTTCTCAAGTGTAGGCTGTTAAAGAGTAGACTACGCCTGTGTGTTTAGTATCATAGGAATGCTAACTTGTTGATAAATTAAGTGTACAAACGTTTTACTACTAGCAAATAAATTTCATAATGTTTTTAAAGGTTCATTAACTGAACTATACCTAATATACAGAATAACAAATTATTTAATAAGTTTGTCACTTATGTTCCTTTAACCAACTTTTTAATCAATAACTGATGTGTTTGAATCGCACCGCTTATTCATATGCACATTCTTTATTAACACTGGATTACATAACACAGCAAATGAATGGCATGTATACAGCTATATTTTGGTAAAGGAATAGTGCTGTATAGGATATTTAATAACGAACGGATGAATATGAAAATATTCTATGGGAATCAGTCGGTATACGCTTTTTTCTAAGGCTACAAGATGAAGCAGAATGCCGCAATGATCAAATGTTTCTCAGCTTCAAAAATATAGCCTTCTGTTGGCTTTAGTACATTTCTATACAAGATACACAGGAATTAAATGTTCAGTTCAGTACCAAATATTTTTTAGTAGGGTCAAGTGAAATTTATTGTAGTTATGCTTAACTACCGAATGAACCACTGAGACATCTAAATTAATGAAAGACATACTTTTATTTAGTTCCATCCCAGTAGTTCTTCGAGAAATTACGTTGTCTTCATTCAAACTTTCAGGGTTTTGGTTTTTAATAAGAGGACTACTTGCTTAGAATATACAGATGATATAGTCCTATTCCTTAATGATGCTGACAACATGCGAATCTCCTGAGTGCCTTGAGTAACAATGTAAGCATATTTTGGGCGCCTTTCTCTTTCACTTCTCAAAGCAAAATATTTCTTCAGGACTGGTCTGTATTATCGTTTAGAGTGATCACAGAGAGTGAGGTAGTTGAATGTGTTAACCACTTAACCTAACTTGTTAGTCTCATTAGTACTGGTGGTTACGTGTCTGACGAAATCTTGAATTGAATGCAATAACTCTGTTTGAATTTTACTAACTTGCCTTATTTATGGCGTCACTGAGACATCCATTATTCAAACAATGACAAAGTATACTACTAGCAGTCTACTCTGTATTCATATATGACTGTGAAACGTGGGTTTTAAAATTAGTAGGCATGATTAGCATGAAGGTCTTTGATGTTCGTGTGATTAGAGTTGGTAGGTTTATTTTAATTGCCTCGTTTAGGTCAGCAGAGTAATTGTGGTCTGTAGCTAAAGACATTGAGTATTATAGCCCACAGTGGTATAGATTCGCTGATTCATTATTGTCTTCTAGATTCTACGATTCATTACTCTTTTAAACAAACTTTCCTTATTCGTTAATTTCGATTCTAGTGTTCATCTTGTTAATTTGATTTGGTTCTGTTACTTGTGGTATGACAACTTGAGCTTACAAATATATATGTCAAACTGTACATTATTTATGACTAAAGAACTCTTTCGGACTCCTTCGGTATTCTTATATTAAAGAGCTTAATTAGCTTAACTTAAAGTTTTGGAAGATTTACTTTTCCAAGTTGTTGTAAGTGCAGTGAACTATTTAACTGTTTACAACTATTTATGAAACTTATGTGTTGATTACTTGTGCATAAAATATATTCAAAGTTCATTTAAGCTAACAATAATCAATTTAGATAGTTAAAATATGTCATACTTTGCCAACTACTTTTTAATCTGATATACTTTATCAGCTAAAGTAATAGTTAGGTTGTAAAATGTTTACATTTGTGAATATGATATTCATGAAATCAGTTAGTGATGTTGATTTACTCAGTCTTTCATCATTTGAATGATTGTTACTTCATGAATCATTTCCTTTATTATTAAATATTCAATGAAAAGTTATTTCTCTTTGATTATCTTACATTTGTTTATATTTCTGATATATATTTCTTAGATCGTTTGTTCAATCTACTTTGTCTGGAAGTTTAAATAAATTAGAAGATTTATTATTATGAGTTATATATATTAACCAAATCAAAGAAGTGAACATAAAATATGTATAATCGGAGTACATTACAATGTCAATATCGATCTCAAGTTGTTTATATTAAGACTCATTTCATCAAATGATCTGAAAAGAATAATGCCAAAAAATTAAAAGAAAACATTATGATATTTCAATGTCACAATATTATACATACACATATATTGTGATTACATAATTCATTACAATTTTATGCTATTTTTTAATAAAACTATTTTTATTGGTTTGTTTGATAACCTTTTATTTTATTTTCTTCCGTTTGTTTATTTATTTTTGCGATAGAACAAGTTATATGTGATGATTATTAGTTTGTTTTTCTTATGTATTTTTGAGGTTTTTCCTACTTTCACATATATTAGATTGTTACTTTTGTTATACTTTCTTATAACTATGTCAGTATTATTTCTACTGTTATTATCGTTATTATTATTATTATTATTATTATTATCATCATCATCATCATTATCAATCGGTGAATTTATAATGTAAATTGTGTTTCTGTTTTTGTTCAGATAGATTTTTTTTTCTTTTTTATTAAATATTAATACAATTAAACAAATTTTGTGTATATTAAATTGATTCATGTGAGTTAATCTATTTGATTTGTATTGACTACTATTACATTAATTTTTCTTGAAATAAGGTTCAGTTCATCTTATTCATATGAAATAATGCATCTAAAGAGAAAAGTTGAGAAGTTAATATATAGTGCAATAATTTTAATTTGCACGTAATTAATTCATTATATTGAAATAAGACGATTGTGTAAAGATAAGTATTGAGTTTAGTTGTTTGTTTTCTTTATAGATTAATATTGGTTGAGTACCGCTGGAATCTAGAGAACATTGGATAATTATTTTGTCCTAATATGAGACTCCTCAACAGTGTGCACCATCAATTCCTACAGAAGAATTGAACTTCCTCCACCATACGGCTAACGTCCAATAAAAAAGTCGTATTGTCATCAGGTTATCGACTACAGTGCGACAGTCATTTCATTTAGGCAATGGGTTCGATTCCATGGAGTAATCGAGGGTGCACATTGCTGAGTAGTCCCGTGCTAGGACGAAACTGTTGTCCAATGCTATGTTTTCATTGATTTGGTTAGTAAGTGTAACAAAACTATGTCGTTGAAGTGTTTACTACCATAGTACCATATTATAATTTTTCTAATTTGTCATTAATGTTGATTATTTTATCTGGGTCTAAGTACTAGTCAAAATTAGGATTAGATTGACAATCCAACAAAAGGAAGCAAATTCCGACAAACATAAGAATCGCTTTAAAATGAAATGATAAGGAGAGTTGATTTATCGTAGTAGGTCTCATCTTAACTGTGAGGGGTCAGAGTTTCCTGTGCCTTCAAAACGTAGTATATAAGAAAAGGTCGTACCGGGAAGAAATAAGTTTAGAAAAATATTAGGAAAGGTGTCACCGCAAGCACATAACCATTAGTACGATTGTGTCGGTGTACTCTCTTGGGATTCTTATTTTGATTTATTTGTGATACAGCACAACAAACATTCACGAAAGCCACCTCAAATTAGCTATTGTAACCAGCTTGCTAGTAAATAACTTCAAGATGTTCCTAAAGATCTAGGAAGAAGTTGCAACTAGTGGAGTTCTTTATTGTCAGTAGTGAGGCAGTTATCACCTAATCATAATGCATGATTGTAGAAGTTATGCATGTGGGGATTCTAACACTAGATGTGGACCCAGTACTCTTGATGTTTGTAGGTTCGAAATAAGATCTGAAATGGCCTACTTTTGATTCCATTTTGCAATAAACAGTGTGCACTTCTAAGGAGTTCAACACCGCGACGAAAGAACTATTTAATTCTTCCCGGTTTTCAGCAATCTGTGACGAATACAAACAACAGAATTAGATTAAATGTCGATCTCCACTAAACCACACCAACTCAGTTGTTGTCTTCATGTTTCGCAATATATTAATTCAGTAATGTAAATAATGATTCACTGAAAAACATTCTTGAAATTAAAAAAACAGAACTGAAAGTACTAAATAGTGAACACATTTATTAATGTTGAATTTATTTAACACAGTGTAAACGAAAGTAATGAACCTAAATTAGTAGTCCACCAAAATATGAACTATAGGTGTGACGAAATTTGAGCACCAAGTGTATAGATAACATTACATGTGACTTTTATTTAGATAATCTTAGGAATCAATAACTAATCAGTAAATTTCAACGTTCCACTCAGGTATCTGGTTTGGACTTGTTCCGGGAAGTAATAAAAATTAATACTATTAAAGTTAGATTGAGTTCTATAACACTTCTAAACTCATAGATGTTACTTTCATGTCATGATGTTGAATTATGTACGTATAATATTTTGAGCATTCGTTATAATTTAATAAAGTTATTGTACTGACAGATGTAAAATAAGAAAAGATAGTTGGTCATCGAATTAGATATTTGACTACCATGGATTGAAATGTGATCTCCAAATTTACTCTAGCTCTATTCAGTGCAGATGGTTAGTATATTTATTTGCAATATGTCACCGCTGCGATTTGAATCAAGTAGGTGTAGGTTTCACTTGACATTCGAATAATGAAGATCGCTTGAATTAATCCGTATACAACGGTAGACGCTAGTTTAATTAATACATTTTTGCAAATTCTGCAGACACCTATGTTTACTCAAGAAGCTATTAAAAATCGTTATAAATGTGACATTCTGTGGAATAAAGTGATATTTTCACAAAAACTAATTATAAGAACGGTAAATTAGTGCATGCCAAAATTAGTATCCCCGTTATCCAGACGCTGGAAATTACTGATACCTTAAAATCCCGAAGATTGTACTTAAATACAATGAAAAATGTTTTCTTTCCTATGTCGGCGTATTTTATAATCAAAGTATTATTGGCATTCGTGTAAATTGAAAGTATAAGGACCGAACAAATCAAAGTTAAATCATCGTCGCTTCGCTTTAAATTTACAAACCGCTTAACATTAACGTTATATTCCGTGTAGTGATGATAAAAAATATAGCAACAGAAACATATTTAGTAGTTAAGTGAAGAAATTTATATTCCATTAAAATATACATGTTTAATCATGTTATATTGCAATGATGCTATTAAATTATCTGTTGGCTTAACGTTATTCTAACGAAACACGTCAAGTTAAAGCCATTTTACTTATAACTATTATCTATAATGATTTTCTAGACTTTTAAAGGTTGTGTATTATTGGCATTTGCAAAGCAAATATCTACAAACTCATAAAGTGTTCAATATACAAAAATATGCTATACATTTTGCAATTATTACTTTCTGACCTAATTAGCCACTGAATGCGGTATTTCTTAAAACTATGTTAGACCACAACATCTAATTACGATTAGAGATATAAATAACTTTATCCATTTTTACATATTACATAGTTACCATATGCTTGTTTATGTTTTGAGTGAAAATTATCAAAGTTGGTCGTGTATTACTCATGGAATTCTGCATTGCTTAGGTTATTTGATTTATTAAGTTCAAAATGTATATTCTTATTCACTTCTGTATAATAGACTTTTAGCTCTAGGTGCTGTCATTCACTTGTATGCATGTATTAATTACTAGTACTTACTAGGTGCTCACGTGAGACAATAATCTAATATTAATAATGACAACTACTAATGTAGACATTACAACCTACCTACATATGTATTGGACTAACATATAGGCTGATTTTGAGTAATTCCTTGTTATACATTAATCCTAATAATATTATATTCAGTAAATGATCATGAACAATGTTGGCGATATTAAATATTGACATTAACATGATTACCAAATAAGATAAATGCGATCAGTTCGTTTTAGGTTGACTAATTAACTAGAATTAATTACAATAACAAATAGAACATGCAAAAGAGATTATGAGATTAATGAACTAGGAGACTTGAAATTGTTTCATTCACATTATTTAATGATATGAAAGCATGTAACAACTAAGTTGATACCACTTCATCAGAAGAATTTTACATTCACTTAATTCGAACGCATTAATTGTTTTAATAAATAGATTAAGAAAATAAGAACTGATTTATCAAGGCTTACTAATCAAAACTCATTTCAACTGCATTTGGATGTATCAGGGATAGAGTGTTAGACTGAGTGTTGTTTAAAGTAAAAAGAACAGTTCCTAACTGATCCGTGAATCGAAATACCTGCCAATTAGTTCATTGTTCATTGATAGATGTATTTGTGACTGCTAATATAATAATAATATTGCCAATTATTAATATATGGAAAGAGATAATCAATAATAAGAGGACATAATGATGTGGTAAAACATACCAGGACAGAAAAATTATCTTTTACACTTTGACTGTTTAACTCAAATCATGCCTTGACAAAAACTATAATTAACTGTTGAATATCGTGCTTAAAATATATCCACTGATTGATTTAACATGGATTTGATCATTTAATAATTCTTATGTAGACGTACTAAACGATCAAAACTATGATATGATTTTTTTTGTATTATTCTTCTTTTGCTTTGATCATTTGGGTTTAAAGTGGTTAAATATTGTCAGTGTTAGGTGGTGTTCAATTCGATGCCTGAACTTGAGCTACTTAGCTACACAGTTCAAGTGAGATGCATACATTAACTGATTACTGATTAGCAGAAAATGTCAGGTTTAATTGTCCATCAGTTTTAATTGTATTCCGTCAATCAGGTTTCAATTTGGTTATTGAAATATTTATCTCTTGGAGAAAATCGTTTTTATGCATGACTGTAGAAATGCTAACAAAGAAAACAAACAAGTTCGTGGTTTTCTCTTGAGTATGTTCGAAACAAATGGAGGACGGACCTATCCACTATTTGATGAATCTATCCCGATGAACTGACATCAGAAGAGTGATAACATCTAGCGAATATGGGACATGAAATTGATAAAATAAATGCATTGTAATTTATCATCATAATCTGATATTTTTCAAAACCGTTGTGGTCAATAAAAATTGAAAATTAAAATTTCACCTTTGCATCCTAAACGAGTAAGTGGTTAGCCTTCCATCACACTGGAAAAATTGGACTGGTAACCCTGCCTCCTCCATCTTTACGTCACGGAATAACACTAGATCACAATTTTATAATTCTACTTTGTTTTATATCTTTGCATATTCATAATAAGTACGTGTTCGTAATTGAATAATCGAACCATTTCAATTATTCACAAAAACTCTCATTTCTACGTGACCCACACAAATATATTTCTCGAACTTTCGCATCTCAAATTACGTAATTGAACTGTGGAATATACATCTGATTTATTCATCAATACTGAAAATTCAACTTCATTTCAGCTTCACCATCCAAACAATCTAGAGTTTTCTATTGAACATCTAATATCATGATGTACATGTACGTTATTATTATCAATCTGAAATCGATAGCTCGTATGTAATTGAGGAGAATGCAACGAGATAGATTGAATTTACAGTATTAGGTAAATGTTGTCGTGTTTTCCTTTTTTTAAAATACTTCAGGATATTCAGAAGACATTTTTTTGTGATGAATAACCAGTAAAACGATAAGTATTATCTGCAGCCTATTTCTCTTAGTTTATATTGTCCTTACAAATGCGTAGTTATAACTACACTTAGTATAAAGTCAAAAATATTTGGTTTCAGGAAGAGAGAAACATCTCCATATAATGCTCTAATTTTTGGTATTTTAATCACTGATCGAGTCATTGTTTCCCCTGGATTTATTTGTCTTTACGGGTTATTTATTTCGATTATAAGTTTTATGGTTCAAACAACAAATCTGTTGGTCTGTTAACTAAAACTTCTTAGGTCTCTAGTAACTTAGTGTTACCTGTTCAAACTGTAAGAATAAGTATCGTGTTTTCTGAATAGCGCGTGCAATGCGATTCGCTTTCAATATTGCTTGTACACCGTGTTAATGCGTCCTAGTGATCAAAAATCTTGGCGCATAACGGTTATCTGCTGATTAACTCCAACAGCGAAATTAAAATATAAGTAATCATTGGCTCAAAGCTTTGTTGTTTTATAATTTGATTTCAAGTAGCATAAAGCTACTAGAAAATGTATAACTTAAAAACCACAGCACTTTATAGCTTCTTAATTTTCAATATGTATTCAATCAGTCTAACTTAATGAAACAAGTTGTATTTGAAATCACATAGATCCATTTAAAATGCAGCTGAATAAGTAATTACGAGTAAAAGAAACATGGTAACTTTCAAAATTAATTGAAAAGTTGATGTTATCTACAGATCTGTAGATTTAATTAATACATCTAAAGCAAATCGTTTTACTTTGCAGGTTTTTATTCGAAAATCTTCTTTGTTTTTTTAGGTGTTTACTAATTTGGAGCGTATTTCGGTCTAGCCATTTTATTTGTTAGTGTAGTTTATGTAACCCGATTAATACATAATTGTATTATTCAATCAAATAAATAGATTGAACATGTCAAGTAAATTCATGTTTTGCTTTATGACAAATCGTGACACCATTTTACTATTGATGCACACAAATGACATCGAAGTGTTTATTCATTTCCTGGAGGAAAGATGAACATTTTAATAATGCAAACTGCCAATACATTCTAACAATACTATAATATATAATGTTTAAAGTCAGCTGTAAACCATTGAATTTTTCTTGCTATTAAATAGATGCTATATTTTAATGAAGCAATATTTTCTCCAGTAATGACATTGTAAAATCTCACCCTCACTCCTAATAGAATGACAACAGGAAGTTACGATTTGTTTAAATTTGCTAACTTGTCGGTGGTTTATAGCATTTGATGAGAAACATAACTGTTGACAGGAATTATGAAATAATTAGATGTGCAGTAATTTCAGTGGGACTTGAATTTCATAGAATAATGCCTACTCGAAATAGAGACACTTAATTTTACAGAACTCGAGACAACTTACTTTGCAGAGTATGAAATTTAAAATGTTACTTTTTGCATGTACGTATAAAATTATAAGATGTTAAGGACACAATCAAAATAACACAGAACTTCCACCATTCAAAAATGTGAAAAGCGTAAACACGACGACACATTGCCTAATACTGTAAATTCAATCTATCTCGTTGCATTCTCCTCAACTACATACAGGCTATTGATTTCAGATTAATAATAATAACGTACATGTACATCATGAATTTAGATGTTCAATAGAAAACTCTAGATTGTTTGGATGGTGAAGCTGAAATGAAGTTGAATTTTCAGTATTGATGAATAAATCAGATGTATATTCCACAGTTCAATTACGTAATTTTGAGATGCGAAAGTTCGAAAATATATATTTGTGTGGGTCACGTAGAAATGAGAGTTTTTGTGAATAATTGAAATGGTTCAATTATTCAATTATGAACATGTATTAGTTAATGTAAGCATCTTACTTAGACTGTGAAAGTAAATGGCTCAAAATGAGGTTTCAGAGTGAATATCACATTTTGTAATACATATATTTAATGCCTAAGAGGCATTAAATTATTTTGATAGGCCCATTCTGACATGATACGGCAAAATCTGTCAGATACCAAGATTTTGCTAAACAAATTATATATAACACACATATATACACTATACATTAATCAAAACTCTGATTCTGAACAATCCACCTAAATTTACCCTATTTCTAACTAGCATAAATGTAATCTTGAACCCTAAATGAAATCACTTCAAAAGTGCAAGAAAAACTGTTGTTTTCCCTATGACATACTCTAAAATGTTGGTATTTTGAAATATATATGGATAAGATAAGACATCGTTACTTAATATATATTTACCTAATTACATAAAACCTTTAAACTATTTCTGTTACTATGTTTTCCGATAAAATATTCATTTACAATTACTGATTTCTAATTGGAAACAAACCGGCTATAAATTCACTGGGTCGATTAACTCCTTTGTTTATTATGGTTTCTATAATCTATGCTGGTTGATTATAAAGATTATTCGTTGCAGGAACTTCTAAGAATCGTTCAGATTTGTCTGTTTAAACTATACTTTAGTCAAGTAATATCATTCATTGATTACACCTCTTTACTAAAACTGATAACATAACTTCATAAAATATTTTTTTTGAAAACAACCAAACTGTTTCTAGAAAAAAGCACGGTAAACAATATTTTTATAATCATTTTAAACTACCTATAGGTTAATTAGATTTAATATTTAATGTAACATACTTATGAATCCATTTGAATATTTTACAAAGAATTTGAAAAATCAGACAAAGAGTCCCATAGTATGAGGAAACATCTATTCAGTACTTTCTGACGATCAGTGGTTGTCTAATGTAACATTAGCTTGTGATATCAAATTAGAATTCAGTAATCCCACAACACCTAGTTGCAATCAGAATCAGCTTACTAATGATTAACTACTCGTGCTAATTACCGAAGTTCTGGTAAGAATACGTGACCATTCGAGTTCAGCTGTGTCGGATAAGAGACAGTTACTCACTGATGCCAATGGACGAGGTAACGCAAACGTATCGCGAATTGACTGGATTAGAAATATCTACCATTGGAGACCGATACAGTGGTCTGATGGTAAGGCTTTTGCCACATAGCCAGAGGATTGTAGGTTTGAATCCCGATTGGGTCATGGATGCGCACTGCCAAAGAGTCCAATGCAAAAATGAAACGTCTGTCCAGGGATTCCTGGTGATCAGTAGTTGTCTAATTCAGGCCGATTCGTAATATTAAATTGGAATTTAACATTCTCTACAACACTCAATCACAATAAATATTTATAATTTGTATAAATGAATAAAAATATGAGTAGTCTAACTAATCACTTCTTAATTGAAAATGTTTTATTGTAGTGTTTTGACATAATTGTTACTTCGGGCAAATTGTGGTTCTGTTGATTCAGTATATGATTTGAAGAACTAATATTAAATCTCAATTATCTCGATTTACAGTAAATTTTGTCACATTTAATTCAATATGGGAATAAGATATTGTTGTTTGCATTCGTCATTTCGGTTAGATTACATTAAAAGTCACGAAACTATGGGCGGCTTGTCAGGCCTAATGCTGGGACTACTCAACAATGTGTACACTCGATCCATCTGAGAAAGTGAACCTAGGACCACCAAGTTTTACATCATTGGTCTGTTGTCTAATGATGAAATTTTTACATCAAGCACTTTGTTGTTTAGCATGAAAACATATTTCTTTTATTAATTTGAAGTAAGGTTATCTTGGTTTAGGTACTGGTGACTTTTTTTAAAGTAATAATACCAAATGTAACTATATGCTTGTATTAGACTGTAATTAAAAGTGAATTCTAGGACTCACGTTTTGTCCTACTTGGCACTTGTCAGTTAAACTCACCTACGTTTGAGTGCTAATGTTCACACCTGGACTAGGACTTAGTTCGTTTCGTGCCAAACACCACAGCTTTCACTACAAGGCTACTGATTTTGGACAACCACACTTCTTTATAGGCAGGAAGAAACCATACATGGAATATGGACACAACAGAGGAATGAATAATAATTAACAATTGCTATGTTTAGAGAACAGTCAGAGCCATTTACACATAACAAATATAAACTATACAAAATATTCACCTTGTGAAAATTTATTCTAATACAAAAAGACCAGATTAATGGTACATTTATCTTTTAATATGTATAACCTCATTTAATTTCGTTCTTACAAAACAATTACCACCTTCACTTTATGCATAAATTAATAAATAAAAGAAGCTAAAATAAACATAAAGTTTAAAAGGTAAACTTAATACTAAATATATATATATATATATATATTGATGCAGTTATCAGTTGTTTCTAATAGATATAGTTGAGACAATGTTCCAAAATTTTGTATTAAAAACAGTGCTACTAAAACGTTTTCAGTAGTATTTTACTATCACTCTGAAAATTGACTACTTGTTAAGTGTGGATTGAAATGTTTATCAAGCTAAACATTGTCTAATATTAATGACCAATAAAGAAGTCCATCGTCAATTAACCGATGTAAATTGGTATATAGAGATAATAAGAGAAGGTGATAGCTGAACCAAGTAAATTAAACTTCATCTGAGTAGTATGCAACGAGCATTATATCACGAAAATCTTACAGATATGCTTTATTATTAATGTGATAAAAGCACATCAGTATCAATGTCATGAACTTCCAACTAGTCAACTAAGTCGCTCATGAATGCGGGGAACATATACCCATGATTTGGAGAAGTAGATCTGGAGTGTATTATCGTTTTGTTAATTGCTTAGAAAAGGACATATCGCTCTTCCCTTTTGAGACAGTTTAATTCTGAAAATGAACTATACCTATCGAACATTTTTGACCCTATGTGTACATTGTCTTTTCGTTAGATTCAAACTCACACAAAGTGAATAATATAATACCGATTTAATGGTGTATTCACTTTAAGGTCCCTATTTGATTACGTATGATTAAGAGAAATATTATTTACAATTTAATAACTTTCAAGTATCGCTCATTCGTGTATCAAATATGTTTCAGATGAAAATGCTTTCACAATCGATTATTTAATGAGGAATGGATTTAGATCTTCTACTTCCGAATAGGAGGAATCCAGCGTCATTTATTCCGCCTGCTATTCATACTCCAACTCAAAGAATAATCACTGATTGTTTATTTATATATAAATTAGTATATTTATAACACAGAACTCAATTCCAAATACCTTGATATCATGATTTTTATTTCAAGATCCAAAACTAGTTTATACTGAATAAGTAAGTTGACGAAGTAGCTGTTATTTTGATTAAATAAATAAACTTCTAAAAGCAAATCAACTACTTTATCATCTTTTGATTATTAAGATGAAAATCTTATAATTCATGTAATAAAATGTTTGGATGGTCAGAGAGCATATAGTTAGAATCATTTGACGATTTTGATGAAGTACAAAACAGCTAACCATAAAGAGGTTCATTTAATTTTACGTACTTTTATCCAGTATATCGTTGGCTCGTTTCCTTATTAAGTGATTCATTCTCTGTTCTTGCTTGTGAATTACTCAAGACAAGGAAGAAAACGCATGAAATTAAAAGACCAGTCAACTGCATGTCAATGGATTTAATAAGCGAGTTGTAATCAAGGTGAATGATTTTCTAACTAAAATGCCTTTTATTTAGTAAAGCATTTAGTCTCATACTTTAACATGGTATCAATGTTTAAAAGTACCCTACTTGATTACTGTTTTTGAATGGAATCTAAAGTGGTGGTTAACTGAGTTCATTTGTATTACATAATACCAAATATTTTAAGCGCATTTGAGAAAACATTAACCGATTCAGTCAATAATGTTAACAAAACATAGACTAAAATTGTTTTATACTAGACAGTTTAAGAATAAAAGTATTGAAACAAAGAAATCACTAAACAAACTAGATTGATATTAGTTGTAAACAATGTGATTAAAATAGTAAAAGATATTTGATATAATGTGATTTGTCTATTATTGTAGTAAAATTATTTTTAAATAACATATTCTAATGATTGAACCTTGTTTATTGTAAACTTTCGTTTTCAGTCATTTATTTGATAACAGTAGAGTGAACAATGTCTAACTGCAACATACTTTTAAGAAAGCTTAACAACATGACCATATAGTATATGTGAAGTCTCAATTTTACTGCATCGATTTATGATAGGTGTTGTTGTCAAACTGAGTTCTTGTTCCATTAAGTACCGTAAAGCGTTAAGAGCCAGTGGACAATTGTCGTAACTTGAAATGTACATCCAACAATGAGCTTAAAACTTGATCTCGTTAGATACTTAGTTATGCTCTGTTGAGCTTCTGCAAGAAGACAACAAAAATGTTTATTATTAGTTTCTTACTTCTCTGTTCTACGCTCCATTAAATCAGCAAATAGTAAGTACAAACTGATATGTACTTCAAAAGTGTTATGAACTAGTGCATAAAACTGCCTGTTGTTTTCTGGTTTGAATAGGTTTCTTACGTATTACTTGAATATGACGAAAACTATTCTTTGGACAATTATAGCTGAATTACTGATGGTATATAAATTCTAGGCAGCGCGTTTGACTCTCTTTTGGACTCATCATCTAAGTGCATCGAAATCTGATTTGCTGATGTTTCAAGTGCTACATCCATATTCATCACTCATTTACCGAGTTCAAAGGGCCATCTTTATAAGACCGGTACTTATATGTAATTTGGGAGTATTTCTATCTCTAGTTTGTTTCGTTGAAATAAAATTTTTTAGTCTGTGCTACTATATGTGCACTCCAAAAGGATTACCTGAAGCTTGCAGTAGTTCACAAGCGTGATGGATGAAGAATTGAATCCGGTATATTCAGTTCGCGAATTTCAAACGGAAAAAGTGTGCATTTTAAATTTCATCTGTCGACTACAATCCAACTTCAATGATTCATGTAAACTACTACTTTATCGAGGCAATCCTCTCAGAATGTACATATGACATTAGAAACTAGTCGATTTCAGTCTATAACAGCATCAACATGAAGATACAAGCACTTTTAAATTATTATTCCCAAGATGTATTAATCTCCAGAATCAATCCAATTAAATAATTGAATTCGTTTCACATGGGTGTCTTATTTTGAATTAAAATGCTTTATAAAATGTTTTGCATGCATGTTGACATAAATTCAACACATTCACTAGGGATTACTTTACTATGTTGATACATGTTTCACAAAAACGGTTTCTAACAGTCGCACTGTAAAAATCCTTAATAAGTTCATATATATACCTAGTTCTACTAGGACATTCATTAAAAAGCAACAATTTCCTTAAGACTTAATAAACTTTGTAGTTGAGTATCAACTAGTATAGAATCTATGTTAAACAAAGGATTTTCCTATCATGAATTACTTTACTTTAAAATATAGTAAACATAATCATTAGTTACATAAACCGATGACATCATCACCAATTGATTAATAGAGTTTAATTAACACTGAAGTATTATACAAATATGATATTTGGTTACTTATTACTAATCAACTAATACAAAATCTAGTCTAATTTATTAACTGATCATCTCTAGTATGTAGTAATCTATTAAACTATTCTATCTATTTAATATTCTAACAATCTAAATCTACTAATTAAAATGTTTACTGATTTCTTTTCTTTTCTCTACAATGAACATTGAATAATCATTTATTTATATTAAATAAAATACTATTCACTTTAAATTACGTTACTTAAAAAAAACATTTTAAAAATAAACAAACAAATAAACATCTGATAAAATTGTTTTTTTTTGTTTTCAGAAAAAAATAATTAAATAAATCATTGAGAACTTAATGACTAATTAATTAAGTTCTGTCATATCGATAATATAGAACAGTTACCAGTTTTAGTCTATAACATAATGGATTTCAATTTAAGTTCTATGGTATGTTTTTAAATTCAATTTAATAATTTTTAACTTAAATTAACACATTTATTGTGAGCATAAAAAAATGTAATTTAAATTTCTTGAATATAAAAATAGAACCTTATTTAAATTTTGTTTCTAAAGTGAAAATTGACTATTGACTATTGAATTAACATTGAATGTCTACGAAAATTCTAATTTTTAAAATTAATCTACAAATGTAAATAGTTCTACAATATCTAACTAGAATAAATGCCAGTTCATTTGTGATTAACATCAGGAGGTAATGCCTGGAGTTCAACAGTGTCAGGTGTAATGTAGGTATCCACTGATGACAACAGATAAAGTAGCTTAAATGTAAGGCGAATTGATTGAAGTTAAAATTATAAATCACTTAATGCGAGCCTGGTTCAGTGAACAAACAGTCAAATATTGTGTGGTTGTGGATGCGAAATGATAAGAAGTAACATAGTTTGACAAAACAGCCTTTCTGTGCTCCTTGGTTTTGATTGGTTACCTAACTCAGACATTTTCGGAATACCAAATCCAAACGCAATAAACCCCTCAACACGCAATTAAAGTCGTCGATCTTTAACTCGGTATGTATAATGAAATTTAAAGCCTGATTTGGACAGAATGCAGTAACAACTTGATAACAATCACGAATCGGGAAATGTCCGTCACTATATAATTTAGTTTTAGAATTATTGTAGCCAATAGAAGCTGTAAACATGGATTATGCTGTTGGTTTGTTTTTATTGGCTTAAAAACCGAGATAAATATCATAATAGAATAATAATTACTTATTTCGACCTATTTAAAAAAAAGAGAATTTGGGAGGTTTTCTGCTCTCTAACGTGAGTAGTTTTGTTGCTAAGCTTCTATTGACTGACTCTTTAATACGTAAGCGCGTACTTCAGAGATAAATGAGCCTTCAAAATTTCACAACAATTGAATTATAGAATGTTCTGTTAGCCTGGTGTTTGACTGGTTGTTGTCAGTAATTCTTTTGTCTACATATGTATATGTAATACTCAGATATTGGGTAGAGGCTTATAAAAATCAACTGAAATTTAAATATAAAAACCGTGGTGAGAAACTTAAAGGGGACTGAATCTTGCAAACTAATCAACAAAATATACTAACATTAGGAAGAATATATATTACTCAATGGTCAATCATTTCAAATATCCTAATTATGCAAATGGTAAGTTGTAACCTGATTGGTTCAAAATCAATGTATAAAACTGAGAAACTAGTTAATACAAGTTTAGCTACCCGTACGTCATCATTTCTCTAATGAGCCCAGGTGCACTTTGCTGATCAGTGTCATTTAGCACGTAACATATTGCTAGAGCTTTCTGTCACCTATATCGAAGCACTTTGTACTGAACTTAGTAATAAATATATGCATTATAACCACGTGTAGGACTTTCATTAAGACCTTTGACTAGCAAATGAAGTTTTATCTCGTAAAACCTTTAGGTGTGAAATAAAGTCGGCAACATTTAAGCTACAGTTCAGCCTCATTCAGCCAATACTCGACAACATTAGGTTTAAAGGAACATTTAACCTTTCATATGTAAATTGTTATGATGCAACTGACCGTATTCATGTAACATGAACTGTTTAACTCTAAAATATCAAAATCAATTACATCTTTCGTTTACGACGAAACGTTTAGCTGTGTTACAGTTATTTGGCTAGGTTGTTTAATTAGAACGCTTACATTGAACTTCTAATCAATATGACTGAAGCATATTTAACATATCAACAAACTGTTTTGTGATTTAAAAAGCACTATTTACTCTTGTTCTGATCAATGCACTTGTCAATAGTTGTCATCGAAACTTCGTCATCATTTTTTGTCGTTATATTCCTACTGACTTTTAGCTAACAGTGACTGTTACATACAACTGCAGTATATACTATTAATAACTGGAAAATAAGGTGAATGCTTAGTCTCAATGTATTTTTGAATTGGTGTACAAAATTAAAAAACAGATCTTAGTTAATGAACATCGGATCAACTCTTCTCGAATGCCTTTTCACTATAAATCTTTAAATTTTCATTTTCAGAATAGTAACAAATATTGAGTCAGTAAAATACTGACTAACCGTAAATTAGATTCCTATGACAAACTGAAGAATTCAGCATATTGGTAAATTGATTAGAGTTAAATAAGTAAAATGTTGATAATGTTCTAGCTAGTCTATTAACTAGACATTTAACCATTACAAAACCATGTGGCAATATAGCATTATTTTCAAGCAAAATAATGAATAGACAAAAAATACTCACATTTCCTCAATACATCTTATTCTATTCGAGCAGAAAAATGCAACTGACAGATAATTGAAAATGCAAACAACTCTTTGTAAAATGCATCATAAGAAAGGAATTGCAATCGAAAAATTCTCAAGTGAATAGTAGTTAGAAAAAATAAACTATTCAATGAAACTATCCCAACAATTTATCCGGAATGGATTGGTAATTTTTTATATAAGACATAAAGCCAAGTCGTCAAACCTAAAAACTTGTTGATGAATCAATCTGGTGAAAATTGGAAGCACATGGTATTTTATACCGATTTCAAAACGAGATCGAAGAAAGCTTGTACCTTATTGACCTAGTAATATTTAATTACAAAGACGCTTAACAATTGATGTATATGATACTGTTACGAATGCGAACCAGGTAGAGCTATACTTCTAGTGACTTCTAGTGATATGTCTTACGCCAAAAAGTAAAATAAAAATCAAATATAATAATCAGCTTAGTACAAAAATCTAGTAAAAAAATAGATGAAACAAGATAAAGCTCATGGTATTTTGCCTTCTTTTGAACTTAAATTAAATATTTTCATGAGAAGATTTAGTATAACAAGTTTAATCTGATTTCTTTAAATTTTTTTAAATAAATTATGTATTCATATCATTAACATTTTAGACATTGCCGAAGATCACCAGTGTTATTCAAAGTAACTGATCATCTTCTATGAAGCATTAAATTTATTCTATATTGATAGTTTATTTGGATTACTAGGTTAAAAATGACTTTATTTTTCATAGGCGTATAACATTTGACTAATCTCTTAGGGTCGGATATAAAATAATGTTGAAGACTATGCTGTAGTTGTTCAGTAGAACAATTTCGAGAATACTGCAGTGAACGTGAAGCAATAGTTTGATAAATGGATACTTATTAAACGTAAAATTGATTTAAAACTATTTTCTTAACATTTCAAACCTGAGATGAAGTAAAAAGATACATTTACTTTGTAGAATCATCTGCGCAACTTCAAATTACAATCATTATCAGCTCACTAGTAATTAATTTCTCAAGGTAATTACCGAAGTTCCGGTGGGAAGACGTGACCATGTGGAGTTCAGCCGTCTAAGGAGTGAGACAGTTAGTCACCAATGGTTATGAATGAGGTCGAGCAAACGTATCACGAACTTGACTGAATTAGAAGTGTCAACCTTTGGGAGCCGACTTAGTGGTCTAATGGTTAGGTGTTCGCCGAGGAGCTGAAGGATATTGGGTCACTTACTTGTAGGGTTGTGGATGCGCATTTCTAAGGCATCCTATACTAAGGAGGGAGGAGGGGTGAACTCATCAATGCTTACTGGTGAATAAAGGTTGTCTAATTCAGACTATTGATGTCAAATAAGAACTTAACATTCTCCACGACAATCAGTTAAGAAATACATTTCTACTTTATATGTAGTCAAAAATTCATTAGGAATTAAGCGGGTGTTTGAAAGCAGTCGGCTTAAAGGCTTGGATGTAGTTTCAGTGCTAAATGGAGGTCTTCTTGTCGTAACTTACACTTTTTAGGTGACTGAAGTTTCCTTTACAATTCACACTTTCTAATAGGTTAGTATTGAGCTGTTTGTGATATACTTAATCTTCAATAGGAATGAAATATTCTCACCATATTGTGACTAGTATGATGTTTATTTAGTCATAAGTTACATGAAACGACAATTTTGTTTCATTCATTAAGCTCCTTCCAAATGTGAACACCTAATCTCTACAAGATAAAACTCACTTAACAAACTCAACATTGTCTGTTAATTTTCTTCTACATTCCATTCTCAGGCAATTTATTATTTATTGTGACTATACTTGGATGACATAAAAGATTCTAACATTCTTTAATTGTTAATACAAGAAAATTCTCATTTTTTTATAAGTGAATCAAAATGAGATAAAATTACAGGTGACAATATGTAATGTTTATATTGATTTAGTGTATAAACAAGAATGAATGAATGAATGAATATTCAATATTCAGTATAACTTTACACTGAAATATAATGAATTGAGTAAAAATGAATATTGAATAAGATGTAGGTTATTATGAATGTGAATAAATCATGCATATTAATTAGCATAATTGTAAATATGTATAGTATAGTTACACTCAAAAGAATGTCAACAATCAATAGTGTATCAACAGCAGGTAATGGCAAAAATAAGGTATATCTTAGTGATAGAATATGCATATATAACATAAAAAAGGTGGATTATTTAATGAGTTTTTTTAAATTGGAATTCATTAATTAGTTAATTTACACTATTTGGCAACAAGGTGAACTATGTCTAATAATTATACAATAGGAATCTCTACTATTGTAATAAGTAGTAATTAGAAGTAATAGTAAAAATATAACATACTTCCTTATTAAAAATCACTAGTTAATAAAGAATAGTGTGCTTATTGAATATGAGACATGTTTAAACAATTTTAAAAGTATGTCTTGTAGTTGTTGGAAAACATTGGTGACTTACAGTCTTTCTTATCTTCCATGGTTCTTTTCTTATGGAATATGGTAAATAATCAAAAAAAGAGGTTAGGAATCTTGACTGAATCCATCCAGAACGCTTTAAATACTGAATAAGCGAGTTTCAGCCAACTCGTCACCATTCAGTAAGTGGATGAGTACCGTATGATAGAGTAAAATCTTGAATGGAGATTTAATTTCAAGCTTCTAGATCTATCTTCGACTGTCTTTTATGAATACATCAAAGAACCATATCTATCTACGCAAGAGAAAGTAAGCATATGTACTGAAAATTTGTTCGCATAGTGAAAATCTTCATGAAAACTACTCTCTGATATTAAAGTTTTACTTAAATGAGTGGATAAATGACATAATACACCTATTTACGAACGGAGATTATACTGATAATCATGACCAAAATATTTATATTAAGGATCCTATTGAGACATTTAGACTGGCACAATGGAGATTTTGTTATCTAAGTTTTTCTTGACAGTTTAAACTAAACTGAATACTGATTGGGTTGTTATATATCCCGATGAGTGGAGATTTACAATTATAACGTTCCACAGATTTATATCTTTCCTGAGAACAGTTTAGGTGTAACTACCATGTGCTGGAAGTCAATTAAGAAATAATCAAGTATTTAAAGAATAATTTAAGTAGGTGACATTAGGGGTCATTCTATTATCCTAGTTTTAGTCTTTATCGGAATCACATCACGTAGGAATTCATTGGTTATATCTGAATGAAACCCTTGGAGTGTCATGAAAACAAATCAATGTATTTTGTTGTACTGTATGTGAGACTAGTATTAGTTGATCAACAAACGATAATCAGGATGCACCCGCTAGTTGTTTGTTGTAACATGGAATCCTTAGAGTCGCATATTCACGATCATACATGTGATTGAACTTAAGATCTATAGGTCTTACAGAAAACACTCATCATTTAGGCTACTGAGTTTCCATTCAATACCCTATATTTCTTACTATTTATTGAATGAGACCAACATTTGAGACGGCAACTGATACTGGTCATGTATCATCGTAAACTGAATAACTAGAGAAGTGTAATCTATCGGAATACCGGTTTTAGAGTTTCATCTCTGAAACTGAGTTTCTTTAATTCAAAATCTGTCGGGAAAAAATAAAACTGCCCGATTCCGAGGAGTTCAACGTAACGATACAACAGACATCCATGATTTCTTGGTTTTTATTGATTGTTCAACGAAAGTTAAAAATTTAATACTATAAATTTAACATTAATTTCATTTCATCATTTTCAGACTTTAGAACCCCAACAAAAAGATAAATAAAATACTACAGCCAAAATATTTTTATTATACAAAGTAATAACTTAATTTAGTGTTGGCATCAGTAATAAGTTTGATTAGCATTACTTATTTGCTATTGATAATTTGTTAATCATTTCTGATGTTTTTTTTTTGTTTGATTTTCACAATTTATTTCATTACATTAGTCTTTATTAATTCTAACAGTTCACTAACAAACTGTTTCTACTTTCAACAATATGAATTTAAAAGTGAAGTGACAAAATATTCTTGTTTTAACATTCATGTGTATGTAATAGAGATGAATAATATTTGCATAAATTTATGATATTTATTAGTCTTATTCAAGTTATTATTTTCATTCGACAATACTGGTTGAACTTAAACTAGTGGTAATTTTGAACTAAGATAGATTCACTTGTGGGTTTTGTTAGAAAGTAAATGACTAGTCAACAAAAAGTATCAATATCAATCAGATAGCTCAGCTAGAAGAACTGTTGAGAAACGTAAAGCTAAGTAAAGGTAAACTGTGACAAGTGAATAGCTTTATATTTTACACACTTAGCTGACATGGGACATCAGGTAGATGCATAAAACAAGTTTAAATTAGTTTATCAAGGTTTCATTTAATTTACTGTATAGGTTAATGCATATATTTTTTGCATATAGTAGAAGCTTTCCTGTATTCGCCTTTTCGTACTGGACCCATAACAACAGTGTAAAATCTCTTTTTTTTTCTTGGTCATCATAATAGCCAGTAATTGGATGGTTCATGAATAACTTATTATACCCAGTTCTTTGATTATTACTATTATTATTACTCTTATCATTATCGTTATTATTACATTTTTGATTTTTTTCGAAACTTCAAAATTTGTTGCTCCCTAACTGCCATTTGATTCTTAAGTAGCAGTTTTGATCACTATATTTCTCTAGATTACTTCATTAATTTCTTCAATAGATATTATGAAGTCGACGTTGCACCATTCCAATCAATTATCTTTTATATACCTTCGAAAACTATAACCACTTTATTTAATCTCATGTCATAAATGATTTATTAATTGTCCGTTATTATTTTATAATGACCTCTGAACCAGTGCTGCCTGTTTTGCAATCGTGCCCTGCCAACATCAATCTGTAACTAATTCAATCAACTAAATATACCAATCTTCACAAACCATCTCAAATCAATCACATTACCGATTGTTTGGTAATAATTATGTAATTATTGTAACTATGTATAGATTAGTGTAGAGACTTGATGAAAAACTAATTAAAAGAAATATTTTTCGATGTCACTGTATTTTGTTCCATCCTAATCTAGATTTCATAATCAGTGCATGGCCAGGATTCTACACAAAATCTATCTTATAAATGGCTTTTATAGTTATTTGGATTATATCATTTCGTTAATAGATTTGCCCCCCCTTCTCCTCCCCTCACATTCTATGAGCATGAAAATTGTTAATGAATGTAGCAATCTTTCACGTGGATCTACTTTCTGTAGCCACATTAACAGCTGAATCAGCCAATTAATCAGTGCCCGTTACCACACGTGGAGAATAGACCAGCATTCTCTAACGAACTCTGTCCTGGGTTTTCTTCCCGGTTTTTCTCTAATCCCATTAATTCTTTTCATGGCTACTTTCAATTTCCAAAGCAATGTATTTTATGACACCGTCCTTTCCTTTAGCTGTGGGGATTTTGAGTTAGTGCTTATCATGTTATGCGAATTGATGATTTCCTCATTGTGTGTCCTTTCCCAAGTTCCTTCACGGCTGGATTTTGGTTGGTTTGTTCTCTGCCACAGAAGGTTAATGCCGGTGGTATCTTGCACAAGCCGTTGTTTACAAATACTTTTCTGCTGAGTAAGTAGTTAACGTTATTTGGTTTCAATGATCTTGAATAGCTAACTTAGTCAGTTAGATCTTTTAGCGTTAAACAAGTCACTTGCAAAGCACTATCACAAATATTACCTTGTCATGTGTTTTCTTTCCAGGTTTGAAGAAACTCTGGATGGATGGTCAAGCAGGACGCAGCAGCAGGCATTCTATTCAGTGATAATATGTTCCGTGAATATAAGTTGACAGTAACATAACTTTAGTAGTTATTGTCATGTAATATTTAATTATAAATATTTCGAAACATTACAAACAAAATAGATGAAGTTTCTGTTCAACATGATTTATCATTATCGCGGTCACATTGTAAAGCATCATTAATTAAGAGATCAATTAAACAATACGTTATGTCAATTCCATGAGTATCAGTTGAGAAATGACAAATGTTTGGTCGTGTATGCAGTTAGAAATCAGTGTGAATCATTAATCTCGATGGTAAAATGTAATGAATGTCATTTAATTTTTAGTAAATTCTGTCTATTAAGTGGAGCATAAGTTACGATATGCTCTTCCTTCTATACGAGACTCATCAACTGAATGTATCTGCTACACTTCAAGGTTATTTTTCTTTTTGAGGTGCAAACCAAGTGCCTTTCGCTTTGAATTCTACTGCGTTATCCAGTTAGTTACTATACTGAAAAACCTTTTCACGCAAAATTTGATATAAAACAAACTGAGGCTTAAGACAATATACACTGTGTTAAAATCCAAGAATGAAAGTCAACATTGAGATGTAGTAAGTAAATTTAACTGACAAGTTTCAAACAAGAATAAATGCACTTCCTTGATCCTACTACAAGTAGATTACTATAAACTTGCCACAATGAACTAGGTTGAGGCAATCCTTTAAAGTTGTACATGTGACACCAAATACTGATTACTTCTAGTCATAAATATGAACAATGAAAACTATAATCCTCTACAAGCATCTAAAATGTTCATTTGTAATTAAATGATACTTAAAAGTTGATTATCTATTAAATATGAATGAGTTATTTACACAGAATTCTAGTCTTCTATTAAGAATACATTTGACAACAGTAGGTAACTTATACTAAAGATTGTTAACAATAAATAAGTTTTATCATTGAACTAATTGTTAAATTATTTAACATCTCTTTTGATTTCATCTGAGTAACCATACTTAGAAATTGTAAAGAATAATTTGATTCCTATCATATGTAATTATTTTTATACAGTTTTTTTTCTTAAATATTTCTATCTATTAATTGACATAATGTGATTGTCTAAAATGAAGAAAAGAAGTTTATTCATTGACGTTTGTCTCTTAGCAACAATTCAAAATAATGATAAATTATTATTTAAAACATATTGAAGTAGTAAATAGTAACACCAGTTAAATATGAATTTTACGTTGAAAACGTTAAAATATTTCACTAAAGAATTGAGGTGATTTGTAAAGATTAGTGTTGAGTTTCAGTCGTCATAGACAGATGTTGGTAGGGTACCATCGAAAACTAGAAAACACTGGACAGCTATTTCGTTCTAGTATGAGACTTCTCAGCGTAGGATATCACAGATCTCCATGAGGACTTTAGATTGACGAACACCTAACCCTCTACACCACAGGGCCAACATCCATTGGTAGGATTCTTACCACTATCAATTTGTGATATAAGCCGACTACCATCAATTGTCGTTGGTGATAACCACCTCACTCTCAACAAGCTTGAATTTTGAACTCCAGTCACGCCTTCTCACAAGAGCTTCAAGGATACCCTCAAGTTCATCACTAGTGAGTAGATTATTGTAATTAAATTGAGAAGGTTTGTGGAGATTGAGTTTAGTTGATTGAATTCGTCACGAATTAAAAAAAGCGGGAATCCGATCATTCGATGCTGACCCAACAAACCATTTATCTTACAAATCATGTAGATATTAATCATTGATATTTTTCTTATTAAATGTAAATAAACTGTAGATTGTCAATAACATTGTTCCAGACAGATAGAAATGCTTAATAATGTGACAGGTAAACAAAGAATTATGAAGTTACTGCAATTTATATATGAATCGGAAAGTAGTTCTTCAACAGTATATCTGGGTTAAAAATCAATAGGTACTCATTTAACTTGTACAAATGTTTTAAGTATTGATGGTTTCTATAGTTATCTCATCCTTGCATCCAAATATAAAGTCCAAAAATCATTAACGAAAACGTAACAACGACTCAATGATACAGATAATTGTGTTTGTTAAACTATTTATTGACACTTAAATATAAGGTCAGTTAAATCGATAATTTGGATCACTTTAAAGTGTAAGAAGGTTTACAATGTTTATATTTGTGAAAATTTAACAAAGTATTATTATTGATTTAAGGTGGTTTGTGAAGATTGATATTAGGTTTTAGTTGATTGGATTAGTCCCAAATTGATATTGGTAGGGTATCGTTAAAAACCAAAAGTTATTGCACAGTTTTTTCGTTAAAGCATGAAACTCCCTTAGCAGTACACACCACAGATCCCCTCCATGGGCTTCAGGTTGGCTAACATATAACTCTTTTTACCACTGTTTCGACATTTCATACACGAATTGTGACAACGATCGATTAGTGATTTAACGAATCGGTCATCCTTTGTCATCGGTGACAAGTGTCTCACTCCCACAAAATGTATCTAAAGTGACCAAAAGTACTGGATACTACATACTTCTTTGATGCCGAACACCCAGCATATATTATGTCAACTGAAGTTATTATTCTAATAACAGATTACCTAAAGTTAACTTTTTAAGCTCTTAGTAAACTAAGCATTTTGTCAGACAAGTGATAGATAATCACTTGAACAACTAACATGTGCCTATGATGGCAATTTATATGTAGCATGCTTATTTGAAGCTTGTTTCAAGTAATTAGGCTACAGAAATTATCTTATGGATGATTAATACATAGATCATCAAGGTGAATGAATCACTTTCAAAGATTTCAATATTGTAACTAGATGAGCACATATACACAAGAAGTAGTAGTCGAACAATACAATCATAGAGTGTGTGATGTGTATCCAAGTAGCTTCAGAATTATTTGAAGTTAGACATTCTAATAAACCTTCGGAGTATAAAACCACGTTCCATGACAAGGAAACATGTGATTAAAATTAGGATGAATTTGTATATTACCATTAATTTGTTATAGACTGAAGCTAGTTAGTCTCTGTTGCTATTTGTGTATTTTCAACCAGTTGCCTCAAAACAGTGACCATTCAGAAGTATTATTTAGGTTGGATGGTGACTGGCAAGTGGAATACAGATCACACGTTTCGTCCTATTTGTGACTCAACGTCTGGATGTACCTGCATCCCAATGTTGATAGTTCTCAGTGGGATTCGAACTCAATCCGATTCTTGTCAAACGACACTGCGTTCACCACTAGACTACTGAGTCCAGACAGTCAATGCACAAATTGCCTAAGTATGACTGTCTGAACTCAGTAGTCTAGTGGTGAACGTGGTCGTGTTTGACACGAAACGAACTGAGTTCGAATCCCACTGAGAACATCAACATTGGGATGCAGGTACATCCAGACGTTGAGTCACAAATAGGACGAAACGCGCGTCTTGGATTCCACTTGCCAGTCACGATCCAATTTAAATAATACATGTTATTAAAATGTCACAGAAATGATCTTAAAATAACTTTCGAAGTTTTGTATCATAATGTAGAAGAGTGCTCTGTTAAATTTATTAAAACCACGATTATTAGAAAACCGAGATCTCGTTTGTGTGTACACAAACAATATGTCGTAACCTTGAAACAGACGAGGTAATCTTCAGCTCACTTCAAGACCTCTCTATAGTATGTTATTTGTGCCATTTATTCACATTTTGTTTTTATTCAACTTTTTATTTAACTGTATTTATTAAGTTTTCATCAGTGTATATGTGATAAAACTCATCGAAATATCCGATGCAAATGATTCCTTTTATCGGATTAAGTTCATCATCTAATTAAACTGCTAAAATAACATGAATGTTTACTTTAGACTTACCATTCCATATATGTATGCCCCCCCCTCTCACAGGTCTAGGGTTATCTACCTGAAGCCCTGGGCTGAAATGTAGAGTGCGTCCTGCTGAGGAGTTCCACACCAGAGCGAAATAGCTATTCATTGCTTTAAGGTTTTCAATGATGCCCAACGAACAACAATCTTTGGTAAAATCAGTCAACTAAATTCATTATTACAGCATATGAGATGTAGAAAACGCGCAGTTAATGTGGACAAAAGTTATTCCAATAATACAATAAGTACTGTAATATTTGTAAGTAAACATGATTATTTAAAAATTTATCTTTATTACTGACATCAGGTGACTTAATAGGGGATTATCGGAGTTCAGAAGAATCAATATTTAAATAACAATTATATAGCAGAGAGATAATTAATCGAGGAAATGAAATTGTTGACTGACTTGAGACTATCAACATCTATACGTAACACCACATGTACTGACAATATAGTATCTACTTAACACAAATAAATGGATGACAATTAATCACTGGGATACTAAGTCATGTACTGCTATGTTATGTGATTATTATGACGCATTATGATGCTTCTATCAACTACTTAGTTTTATTCTTAAAAGTTTGAATAGTTTACAGCTGTGTAAACTTTGCCAAATAAAGCCCCAAATCATTGAATATAATGAAATAATCTTTTTCTAATAAAATTACCTTATAAAGTAAAAGCTAACGGATTCTGTCCTATATGCATTATTCATGAGTTATAATGAAATTAATTTGGTTTTTAGTCATATCTTAGCTATCAGTCTGTTTCATCAATCACGGTTTGTTTTCACCATCGTTCATCAGTTTCTTAAGTGTATGTTGAAGGAGGTGTAATATTGATTAAGTTATTCAATAACTTGTATTATACTAACAAATTTCATCGAATTTTAACAATTTTTAGGCTAAATATTAACTTAGATTGAAGAATTTTTATCATTAATGTCTTCGAATAGTTGCTTGCTTATCAACCAGAAAACTCTGAAGTAAAAGCTGAATGACAATTCGTTTCTTGATCCTGGGAATTTGTATAAAGCTCAAAGTTGATTATGATTGACTACACTTAGATATCACTTCTATGAATTATTATGTTGCTTAAGCTATATACCGATTTTGATAGTTAGATACCAAGAATAATGAATAATTTTCAAATAATAATTTTGTTTATCACTACATTCAATGATGTCACGTTATTTTTTCTTACGATGTTCCATTTAATACACTCTGAATTGAAGTACATACATAGTGTTGTCACTGCGATTTTCAGGCTTAAATTAAAAGAATTCAGCAAAATTATATATATATATATATATATATATATATATATATATATATATATATATATGATAAAATGAAATCTGGAATATTTGTTCTCATGTGATCTTTTCATGAACATCAACCTACCTAGTAGTTTGTTTCTTTTCAAATGACTTTGACAATCACATGAATTAATCGAAAATCAATGGTTTTGTGTCGTATATAATCCCATTCCACCCCCCTTTCGTCACCCCTGCTATTTTTACCTGCAGAGAAGCATAGAATGAGTGATCTAATAAAATGAAAGTAGTATTAGTAGTAGTAAGTATAACGGTAAGTAAATATAAACTTATGTAATATTATTTTACAAAATAACCCGTTTCAACGTTACTCATCAAACAAAATAAATGGTATTTTTCAAAAAGAAACGAGTTACATGCACGTGACCACTTCGTAAGAAGTTTAGTACAAAGTATAGTTAGAAATGACAATTTATACTGATGAAATTATCTTCATCAACCATTGAATATTTATTCATGATAGAAATAAAATAATCTATTTCTATACACTTAAATATATAAAGTTTAATGATTAATTTAAAGTTATTAGTTACATAATCTTTATACTTCTGATTCTAGTGAAAATACGCTTGTATACTTTCCATTGTGTTATGCTTAACATGAACGTTGAACTTTCCGAAATCATGTCGAAAATGAGTAAAACATCACCTTTGAATCTATTATGTGTTTAATCACAACCATGATGATGAATGCTTACCACCCTATAGTATGTTCAAGGAGTCACATGAGCGATATTGATTTACGGAACTGAAGGTTTTTATACGAACTGAGGCTGGCTGTAAATACTATGTGTGGTTGAGAATTGTCTTAGTAGATATGGCTAGCCATTTTCATGTGCACTGTTAATGTTATGGTGCAAGTGGTCCACCCTGGTTTTTGGTACATTTGTGGTTGTGCCATAGAAAGGGGCTATATTATATTACAAGTGTTTAGGCTTTAAGTATGAACTATTCCATATTAAAGGTTATTTCCTTAGTTAATTTAAAAGCAGTACCAATGTACTTCGAAATAAAGTTGTCGGTACACTATTATGAAGCAAAAATGATTGATATCGAAAACTAATGGGTGTGTCTAGTCGATAACTGCTCGTCTGCCCTATGTCCACTTAGTCCCAAGCCGGAATAAGAAGAATATATACCGATAGACCAAACAGACAGAATCCTATTATATTTCTAGCATTCCTTTACACATACATAAAACCTGACCGCACAGTCAACCAATTACGAAACTAACATTAATACCAAATTGGAGCAATGGTGAACGTAAACTGGAGTACACATACACAATTGATTAAGCATAGTTCATCAATTAGAAATTATATGCTAATAGTTAATGTGTCAACTGGGACGATAGGGCAGGGGGGAACTGAATAATAGTAGAAATAAAGTGTTTACCTTGAATACAACAAAAAATAATGAAATAGCCTATACAAAGACGGTACTCGAAGATAATCAATATTTTTTTGATGATCGGCATATCGTGCACTTACGTTTAACCCAGTAAATATAAAAAATATGTTGATCTTTGGTATTGTGGGTTTTGCAGCACCGATAAGTTCCATACTTGAACAAAAACGATGTTCAGTGCTTCCTTGTTTTTAGTGGTTATCTAACGAAAGTTGATCAGTGATGTAAAACTCAAAAGTAAAATATAAGTTAGATAGCTAGTTAGGATATAGGTCTTCATAGAACATTAACAAAATGGTTCGAAAACCGAAGAAATTCATACAGTTTATTTAGCTACTTTGAATGTATTCAATAATTGATGACATGGCAACATTAATCACACCTATATAAAATAGAAGCAGTAATAACAGAGTTATACATGATTTCTTCATAGTCTATGCGGTATGCATTATTAGAATTGTGCTGAAAATAAAAGATATTCTTCGTGCCAATATACCTGAACATCTGTCATTCAATCCTTAACGTGAGTAATACATCGACAACGGTAAATGAATCTGAATTAAGAGTGATTATTCGTTTGATATTCTCTGAAGTTTCATGGTTCTGCATTAGTTGTCATTTTGTAATAACACAGCATACATAGCCCACAGAGGTAAACAACGGAAATATGAAAAAGTTTACGAAACAACCGTTTACAATCATGCTTACATTGTATATTGCATGATTATGCATTTGAGTCTTAAACCCCACATGATAACCTACGATAATCTTATCATCATAAAAATCAGCTGATCTGAATGAATAGCTTGATTTAACAATTCTAACTTAAATATCTTATGAAGTATTTTATGCGAAATATTATACCTTAGCAACAATGTCGTAGTGATGCAGTAGGAATTCAAAGTATTAAGTATATTATTTTAAATAATAAGTAAAATGTATTCGTATTTAAGGTTGGAAATGCATTTATGTTGTTTTCATGAATTTTAACATATTTCATCATTTGTACTATTTAGACACCTTAAATACAAATATTTCATTCTAGTAAGTATACATGTGTATTGCATTCAGCAGATAGTAGACCGTAGTCATAAACTGGTTTACTATTGCACCCATCCTCACTATAGACAAAAATGTTTGTTGATCATCTCAAGTTATTTTAATGTTCTCCTATACTCATATGTCAACTATTTGTTTGATTGTAAACACGCTAATTGGGCAATATTACATCAACTTAACCGATCGAAATGTTACTTTAGAAAGTATTTATTGTAGATATTCTAAATAAATATGCAACCATAAACTTTAAATTAATTATTTCAGTGGTTTGTTTCTCTCTATTGTTTATGTTGAGTACTAGATCTAATCTATCTCTGTTGACATAGGTTGTTAATATAAAGTAACATTCTTAATTGAAGTTTTTAGTTTTAATAAACAGCTAAATTTGGGATATGCGATTCTTTCTAATATTTATTTAAACATGCCTTAATCTAACTTAATGTTCCCAATAGAACATTAAATTTCGTGTCTATCGGTCCTACGATCAATGGAACAGAGGAAAGATAGCGGCTCTGCTGAAATCGCTAGACATCCTCGATTGGTATTTACTTTCCACATAGTTAGCATCATTGTGTTAATGAAATATATCATTATTTAAAAAAATTACTTTCTGAAAGTAGTTAGAGTCTACTAATCTTTTTATGCTTAATGGATTATCGTCGCAGATAGGTTTTACGCCACAACTGTAGATTACCAATACTAATTAAAGAATTAATGATAATTATTTGGCGCGGTTTGTGAAGACTAGTATCAGATGATTGAATTTATCATTAGATTGATGCTTGGCAGGGTACCATTAAAAACCAGGGTACTACTGGATAGTTGTTCCATACTAGTATGGAACTCCTCAGCAGTGTACATCCAAAATTCCTTCCAACGGATTTCAGATTGGCAATCACCTAACCCTTCGCATTACAAGGTTAGTGTCCATTGGTAGGATTCCCGGTACCATTAGTTTGGGGATATAGCACGGTGATCATCCATTTTCATAGGTAATAACTGTTTGCACACCATACAAATTTGAACTCTACTTATCACAACCTCTTCTTACTAGAACTTCGGGAATATCCTAAGGTTAGCTACTTATGAGCTGAATTTAGATAAGAGGAGTTCCATACTAGGATAAAACAGCTGTCCAGCGCTCCCTGGTTTTCCATGATACCCTGCCAATATTAATCTGTGACTGGTATCAATCAACTAAAATTAATGATAGTGTTTATCACTATTTCAACGGTGACTGGCTACATTTAAAACTAACATAATTTACATAATAGTTGTCGGTTTTAATTTTGACTCCTTCTGTTTCATAAAAGAGAAAACTTATCAAGATAATTATTTACTAATTCTACTTAAGTATGAGTTTACATTATATACTACAAACTGTAATAATATTGCTTTGACGTTAATAATACCTAGTTACTGAGGTGGAATGCAAAATTACAATCTAATTTAGTTAAAACTGAATTACATAGTTGAGAAGTAATCATTTATTATTTATTGTACTTATATTCATCAACATTACAGTCAACTATACTAAACTGTCAGCTCTACATACTTCATGTTGATGATATTAATGAGTAAATAATTAGAATAATGTTACCGATACACATTGATAAACAATATTTTTCATTTATGTAGATATGAAAAATCACTTTATTTTGTTGACAAGGTTGTCAGTAATTTGAATTTTATGAATCATACTTAAAAATGTCATTGGAATAACTAAATGGTTAGATAAATTTCATAAACTACTTTATACTTATGAAATACCTTAATAAAAAAAAATATAATAAATTAATTATGATAATCAGTTGATTTATTACTTGGTTAAACAAAAGGTTTTTGCTTAGTAACAGTTTTACAAACAAAATAGTTACGTAGGATACAAATTAATTTTGACAAATATACTGAAAAAGATTCAGGACTTAATGATATTTAATCACTGAACTGCATAGGCATTTTATTTTTAACTGGGTTTTTTGGAGATAATGAAATTCCAACTGGATATCATCAATTAAAACTTACTGAATAACTGTTTCTTTCTGATAGCAGACTTCTTAACAGCGTTCACTGGAAAATGAACCAGGGTCCTTCGAATTTAGCAGTGAACAGTCAACCTACAATTCTAACCTCAGCTAATTCATTATATATTGTACAATCCCATTTATTGTCATTGTTGGATAACAGTTTCCCATCAAATATACTTGAACCAAACTAATCACATCACACTTAATCTCCAGAATAATCATCTAAAGTTAGCCACTAGCAGATTGAGGTTGTTAATGATTGTGTGTTGGGGAGATTGTTATTTGCAAAATTTCATTATAATAATCACTTTTCTTGGATTAAGTTTAGGTAGTTTTAAAATCTCTATTGTATATTCAAGAATACGAAATGCTGAAGCGAATAACTGTTTGAAATAACGTCGTTATTAGACTTCTTTCTAAAGAATTATTATTCGAACTCTTCGAAATCAATGTCTTTAATAACAAAAGACAATTAAAATAAGCATTTTATTTGAGTATTTTCATAATTCTGATAATTATCCATTGAAGTTTATAGTGTACGACAAATTTCACATAACAGACTACTCACACATTATACATCTAGTAGATATTTCTAATATGTTTAGTCTCTGATTATTCACAATGATAACCAGTATCCTCTTCGCTTTGTTAAGTTGACCTTTTTTTAGTCTTTTGAACTTTGTTTCTCAGGAGAAGATCCAAAAATGCTTACGCTGAATAAAGTGTTGTCGGCCATTACTGTCCAATATTAACACAATATACATTTTTAATCGATATTCTTTAAAGAAAAGTGTTTGCCTAGAGTGTTAAAATTTGTTGCATTCAATAAATATCAATAATAATAGTTGGTTAATAGAATATTATATAGATCTTTCACTATCTTAGACCAACATCAACGGCTTTATATTTAGAATAACCAAAGTAAAATCATTCAGAAAAGATAATCTATTATCACTTACTAAGAAATCAATCTTTTTAAAAACATTTGGAAAGAAAGAAGCAGCTGTTCAGATGGATACTTAAAGATTGCAGTTCATACAAGGAAAAAGAGAAAAGGAATGAAAAACAAACGGTACCTTGAAGCACATCAACTTTTGTTAAAATATGAATGAAACGTTTACCCAGTATAATATTTTTTCAGTTAAATAAGAACACGGCTAAGTGGTTTTTCAGCACTCAAAGTTAATGCTTCCAAATATGTTTAGCAACATGGGTCCTGGAACATAATTTTGTCTTGGATTTTCAGAAGTATAAGATATTAAATCAGACCCTTGGCGTATAAAACACTCGTTTATGGCGTAGGTAAATGGTTGGGTGACAACATTCAGCCTTTCTGTATCTGTAATATCCTTACATAGTATTCACATGTTTCTAGAACTTCTACAAACATTTTTCAACAAACACTGAATCCAGAAGTTTAATGTATTGACTTATCAAGCAAATGGAAGTCAAATTTCGATAGTCTAATAAAAACCATCTACCTCGTACAATGAACACCATCGCAGAAATGAGGATAATGCGATAGCATGACAAGATATCTTGCTAATATATAGTTGCATTTTATTGTCTGAAAGGTACATATAATAAAGAGTTATAACACTAAATCAATTTATTGTCAATTCAATAAATACAGCTTTCCATAACAGACCATAAATTTCTTCTTTAGTAAATTATTCTTGTTCAAAAAATGAATGACGACTAGTTTTAGTACTTAGACTTACTTAATTAAAGTAGAGGTGAATTTACGAAATATGTTTGTATAGGCTGAAATTTGTAATTTCCCGTTTCTAATGTTTAAGACTATAAAAAATCAGTTTCTATTTTTTTATGTGCATCCTTCGAGGATTTCGTCGTCATAGCACTGATTCACAAGTCTGATTACATTCGGATTATATCTGACAAATGGAATTAACAACCCTCATGTCATCCTACCTATAAGCCATTTTCAAGAATTACGTACAACTTAATATTAACATTCACGTTAGTATGATTTTATACAGTACTCAACAATAACAACAAGGAATTGTAAACCCTTGATAATGCTATCATATCAGTTGGACAAGTTAGTAACGATTAGTAGCTCAAATGATAACTCGTTATTATTTGAAGTATATAGTTTAAGGTCCAAGTCTCAGTATGAATATGATCACTAGGATTTAGGTACTTTCATTTAATAAGCCAAATGTGTATTCTAGATTCCATTGATAGTTACATACTAAAAATAATAGTAATAATGAAAAAATATGTATCATCTTGTCTAAAGTCTTCATTAATTATTTTTATGTGTATAATTTACATCTCAACAGCCCATTCGCAATAAACTTACACTGATACTGATACAGGCATAGTAGAATAACAATTACAACATCATTTTATGTAACAACTATCATCATACATTTTAAAATAATTTTATTGCCTTAACAATAATGTATGATTATTTTATTGCTGGTTTCACATATATACTTCGTCTTCTAACATTACAATAAGTAATAAATATATTACTTAATACTTTTTGTTAGTATTTTTACTTAGGTATCTATTACTAACCACATGAATAATGAATACATTATTGAAATGATCACTCATAAACTATTCATGTTTTGTCTTTTTTTCACTTTGTTACTCCATACTGTATGCCGAATAACTTTGATTGTCGTTAAGTGCATTCTTTTTTCAAAAAGAAAGTAAACTTAATCAATAGATTTCAGTACGTGTAATCATTTACATATTCTTATGAATGTAACTGTAAAAATGCATGTTGATAAACAAAAAAAATGTATTTCAACTTAAATAAATTTTTTTTAAATCCATAAATATTTTTTTTCAAGTACAATTTTTTAATTTAACCAATCAAAATTAATTTCATTGGTTTGACAACATACGACAATTTTGATTGGCTGATTTATTAATATACTAACCATAATAAAAATGATGAGTTATTAATTTGCTTAGAATAGTTTTTAATAAGCCTACGCATAAAAATAGTCATAAGTTCAAGTGAAGACATTGTGAAAGTGATTGTTTATGACATAAACTAGTAATAGTAATAATAGTAATAGTAATAATAGATTGGTATCAATTGTGTCATAAACTACTGAGATAGTAATGACATATATTATCTGAGATACGTTTATTGTTGTTGTAACATTAATATTATTATTATTATTATTAATATTTCAAACAAGGAGTCCAATGAATTAAGATTCTCTTACCGTTTACTGCTTATAGAAGAATAAACATACCAAACAATCATACAAATCTTATTCATTGATCAATTAATCCATAATAATATTTGTTAACATGAATCAGAATGAACCAACTATGTTATTGAATGAAGCACAATTTTTAATTAGAAAACATACTTTCAAACCAGAACGATCCAATGAAGATGAATATGATAATGAGATTATTCTTATAGACAATGAAATCTGTCATAATGGTAATCATAATACTATTGATAATTATGAATATGATGATGGTGATATAGATGAACAAGATGGCGATTATACAGATGTTCATCATGATTTAAGTACTGTACATGAATTAGATTCACGTAGTATAGACTCAGAACAAACAATGCATACAACAACAGTACCATTAAAAAAGAAAATTATAACACCATCAAATGGTGTAATTCGTATATATCGTAATGAGAACTCATATAATCATCAGTCTAATAATGCAATAAGACATCAAAGACATTTCGATGATTACACTAATAATGACGAAGTAATCAACGATATGGATGATGATATCAATTATGACGATCAATCAATTAACGAATTCGACATAACAGACGAATCCTTAAATTGTGAACCATATTCAAGATCCCAAGTTAGCATTACATTAGGAAAAGATAACCAAATAACCGATATATCCAATAGACGATCAAGTAAAAGTCATACATCATTAAATACCGCTAATTGGAAAGTATTAAAACCGAATAAATCAAAAGAATATACACTCGCTGTTTCTCCACGTCCTCCATTACCAAAAAATTTACAAACATATGGTCGTGGTAATTCTATGAATAAACGTGATCATTCACATTTGAATGGATTCAATAATCATGTCAATGGAAATTACAGTGGAGTAGCAGGAGGAGGTGGAGGTCACAATGGTCCTTTTGATTATTGGACTCTTCCTAGAAATTCTCAACCCCATTATAAATTACGCAGTGCGGAAAATAAAGAATTTTACATGCCAGGAAATTTATTTCTCAATGAAAAATCTCTACCACGCACTCGACGTAAAGGTCATCGAAATGTTAGAGAAAGAAGTGAAACGTTACTTGGCGGATCAGTACATAGCGGAAAACATAGCCATAATCGCCGTATTTCTTCAAAGCACACTGATAAGGTAGAAAGTAGTAATAATAATAATTTAACACATTACGAAAATGATTCGTCCAATGCAACAGATGCAGAGAAACGTCGAAGTGAACTAAAAGTAAGTTCAGTTCTCTAATGTATGCAAGTTATGAAATATAAATCTATGAGATATACCACCTATTAATTTATGAATGTGATACGTCTACTACAATACAGTGAATGCTTAAACACTCTCACCACTAAACCGGTGTCCACTTCCATCATTTTCAGATATAGTACCATGATCACGTAATGTCATTGTTGATAGGAATGGTACTGTATCTCACAACATAAATGTTGACTTCCTCGTGTTTTGAAGAATAATTCGTCCAGTAACTTGTTTGTCAAATGCTACATTAAATTAAATTAATATATACCTTCCTTCATTATGAGAGCTCAATCGACTTGATAAAGTACTGGAATAAGTAAGAAGATTTAATTAATATTTTACTCTAAAAGGACAAAGAATGGTCATAACAATTAAAAGAACTTGTGTATAATTGACTATATTTATAAATATTTGTAATGTTTAGCTTACATTACATTCATTCTTTATAATCCTTTTATGTGATCTCCTTAAACATATAAAATAGACAAATAGAAGGGTTATCGACGATAATTAGTTTAACTTTTCATACAGTCGTCAACAAGGTCTAACTTTCGCTCATCATAATGAATTCCAATAAGCTTTATTCGAATCAATCATTTTAATTGAATTTTGGATTTCACCCTACACTTATTTCCTTAAACTATTTATCTAGAATGTAAGCAAATGTATTTGTCAAATATCTCTTGTTAACTTTATATTTCCATATTTAAATCTAATTTCACAAGGGATAACACTTTTTACGTAGAAAACACCTATTTATTATAATTTTCTAACAAGTTAAAAGTATTATAACCTATCTTTGTTATTAGAATCTTGTTACTTCGAATATTTAAAAAGTTTGTATTTAAGTTAGGTTGTGACTGACAAGTGGAATCCAGGACGCGCGTTTCATCCTATTTGGGACTCATCGACTGGATGTACCTCAGGATACACATATGGCAACAGAGGCTGATCAGTTTCAGTTCATTATAAATCAACAGGAAGATAAAAGCTTATTCTATTCAAGAAGTTTGATTTGTACTCATAAAACATTTGCTTACTATTAACATGTAAAGCTGATTTAGGCAAATGTTAGATTCCGGCATTATTTAAATTTGGCTGTAGATTTATTTATTCATAGTGTTTATCATCAATTTATTCATTACAAAATCAATAACCGTGTTTAGTGTGCTGGTAATACATTGTTTGTTTAGAGTTTTACATAGTTCTCCAATGTTTATGCACATGCGACTATACTTTATTTTGAATATTTCCAGTGGAATATCTTCATATTTCGGAACAATAAAGATGTACACAGAAAACTATTTTTTAAATGATTGACTCTATAGAGATTGATACACCATGTTTATCTTTTCATTACAAGTTGATAATATACGTAACAATGTATTCTCACTAAAACAACTTTAAACTCAAGAAGATTTAAACTGTAAATCATTTCAATTTGAGATTGTATTAATCATATTGTTTAGTCTTTAGTACTTCAGTTATATACAGCAACATTCTACTTTATTTGTTTCTTCAATACCAGCACTATCATAACTTGATCTATCTTCAGTCGTTTATCAATGTAAAAACTAAACTGACATTAGTATATTGTCATTGAGGTAGTATCTTTAAATTATATAACATAAATATAATGTACCGGGTATTTCATTGACATACATTCAGTTGGGGTGGCCATATGATCAAGATGTAGAGCAACTTAATGACTGTGTAATATGGGCTGGTTATGCACGATGAATGGGCTTCATGAATGAATCACAAGAAACAAAATAAAGTAGTACATTTGCTTCCACTATTTTATTCACTGTATTTTGAGCACATTATTTTGCCATATTATTCATTCATCGATTTCTTTTATCCTAGTTTACTACATGTATTCTTTTTTCCTCTTACCAATGACGTGAGTATTTCATACTAAGAGTTTGATCTATCTCATAGTGTTCATACTGCAATTTTCACAAACGTGAATGTTACAGACACGATTAGGTATTTCAGTTTAAACCGTCTGGCTTCTTTACACATCGTACTCATCATTTCAAAATAATTTATTATTAACTATCAAAAATTTTGCTGCAAAAACTCTCTAGCCATTATTATTGAAATAATTCTTAATCTAAAGAAAAAACAACAATAAATGGAGGTTTCATTTTGGCATTTAAGAGCTTTATATAAACCTGGATTACCTAAAAGATGAAATTAAATTAGTTTTACACAACAGTTTTCTTCCTACTTATTACAAAAATTGCATATAACAAAATAAAAACAAATTTGAACTTTCAATAAACTGGAAGTAACAACAGACAATAATAAAAGATTAAAATCTAAATATGACAAATAACAGTAAAATGCTCCAAGACATGACAGTTTAAAAACAAGTTACTTGTTATTAACTTCTATTGCAGAAGTGATAGTCTCACAGCAACAGTCAAAGTATTAAACAGAACGTTACCGAGAATATACTGAAAACTGTATACAGTCAAGATTGATACAAACCGAATATTAAATTAATTCATCTTAGTCCATTTAATTAAATCCAACTGTATTTACGAGTTCTCACTTTCCTAGAGTCTCTTTCTTCTAAATTCCAAAGATTTAAAAAATCGTCAATTAAACATGCTTTAGAAAATCATCACGCATTAGTAATCAGTAAATAGCTATAGCTTCTGGAGAGCAGTCTGTATAACTGTTCTCACTAATTTCCCTATCACAAATTAAGACCGAGTCCTTAACCCTCAAATTAATATGTCAACACCTGACAGTCGACATTTTTCATTCAATTTGCGATATATTGTACTGCTACATTTATTATAACTGTTGACTGACTCCTAAACATCCAACACGATTGAACTTCACTGATTACACCATACCAGAACTCTATAGTCGATGATTCACGTAAATCAGTAATAAACTGACACTACTAAAAAAAATCTTATTTCAAAGAATCCTTTTAGTATTCTCATGTCTTTGAAAATTAATACTAAACTTATTGATTCATTTCTATAGTGAAAAGTACTATTCATTCATCACTAGAACAATCTAGGTAGAGATATTTTTGATTTGGTACAGTGGTACAACACAAATAACATAGATAAGTGTTATTTAGTTAGTTAGTTAGTACCCTTTTTTCTAGTTTAAAAGATCGATATTTGTGAAAATCAATAACTAATAGTAAATTAACTTATGAAAGGTGTGCGTGTTAAATAGTGTAGTTTAAATAAAAGTATTCAGTGTAAGAGTACTTGATGGAACTATTCTATTGATTATTTTAAAACTTATAGTAACAGTAATGAAAATAGCTTTTGTATATTAATGTAATGGTATATGAAAAGTAGATTAACACCAAAGGTAAAGAAGTTATTGATAAGAAAGAATGTGAATACAACACACTTCATTTTTAGTGTGTAGTTCTGAAAGTTGTAGAAGTAGTTTATATAATTGCTATTAATTTAATTAGGTTAAGGTAATCCACAACCTTTTCATTGTTCATTAATTGTTTTGTATCCCTGAATATCAGTAATTTTTCCTTGTTTTGTCCATAAAAATTTACTGTATATTCGAGAGAAATTTTCATTAAAGGTTCCATTTCAAGCGTCTGGAGTTTTGAACATGTTCAGTATACCACAACTAAATAAGTCAAATGTAAGACACAAATACAGTGAGATCTAGAGTTTAAAATGAAATATTTGCTGAAAATTATTCATTAGAATGTTGCATTCACTGTATAGAATGAGGGCGACAATGAATAATGATACCGAATACCACTTACGCAATAATCAAAGCGTTATTTATGATGTTTGAAAAGATATTCGCATCATACCTAATGTACAACGGATTATCTATATGTGTATATGAAGTGATTTTAAGGAACTAATTAATCTTAACATTGTTGTTGTTGAATTAATAATCTCTTAAGTGGAAAAAGAAGATTTTACTTTAGTATGATACTCTTCATCTTGTCCAATTGTTATTATTATTAACGAAGTCCTGATGAATCTGATTACTCGATGAACAGTAATATAGAACAAGTAAATTTTTTCCCAACCATTTTAATATTTACTATGCATGTGTTATTCAGCGGTAACGGTCATTGTTTCTTTTAAACATTTGTGCGTAGCATTTGCTATACATTCCGTTTTAGTCATCTGCAACTGTTTCTTATTACAGTGCCAGTGGAACGCAACCTGAAAATCTGACTAAAAATCACAAATTTACTGAAAATTTGGTCTGAAAAATTGATACTACAGTTGAATACTCAATAAGCTTAACTAATGAACAAAAAGCTGATAGATTTTGAAAACAACACTGTTTGTAAACAACGTGAACATCAATAACCTAGACCATGATCTCTGTTTATCTTAAAAATACTGTACTGCATTGAAGTCGATAATTGATTTAATGCCTTCACGTGTTAATCATACCTAGACTTTTTTCTAAATAATATATATTGAAATCAGAGTATATTACAGAATTTCGCCTTTTATTGTGTCCTGTTTTAATTTGCCTGAATATCATGATATAGCTTAAACAGTATTCAACACAGATTTAACCTTCTATGTTACATACTTATTAGTAATTGTCAAAAAAACAAATTAATTACAACCAGAAACGATTGTAACACCGGTTTACTAGACGGTAACTAGTCACTTATAGAGCCTTTGTTGTACAAATCGTTATTCGTAAATTAATTGAAAGATCAGAATTTTCAATTGTAAATTAAACAAAAATCTTCTTGTAACTGAATTTTACTTCATTTAATAATAGTAAACATCATAAATATTACCAAATATTGAATCCTTGATTATTTCATAGATTTTCTATATTTCATTTTCAAAAACATTGACTTACATCAATTTTAGCATTGAGGTGTAGACTGCAACAAATTTATATTTATCATTACTGTGAGATACTTATCTTATATCATTAAGTTAAATATACAAATACATCATTTTGTGAAATACTAAATAATTTATCTTTAGCTCTGTGATTTTTTGCAGATTGATGTCAGTAGGGCACCACTGAAAATCAGAGAGCACTAAACAGATGTTTCGCCCTAGCGCGGAACTCCTCATCATTGGTAGTTCTACGACTGGATGCCGGTCTGGTGGTGCGGAGGATCAGGCGTTTGCCCATCTGAAGACATTGGGTAGAATCATGGTGTGCACTAGTGAAAAATCCCATAGTAGGACGAAACAACCATTCCATGCTTCTTGATGTTCAATGGTACCCTACCAATATCAATCTGTAACAGACTCGATTGATTAAAATTTTATATTAATCTCCACAAGCCACCTCATTTCAATAAACAATTTATTAATATCGACTTTTAAATTAAGTGTTTACAAACTCATAGAGAAGATAATTATTACGTTGGTTCAACAAACTAAAATGTATTTTCTTAAATAAATTTGAAACGTCTCTGGTAAAAAGCAATTATCGTTTGAGATATAATATATCTTCACAAGCGAAATAATGTAATGATGGTTATCTAGGATAAATTTTATTGATTAACATCGTCAGCATTATGTATATTCATAACTCAGATTGAAATAAATTTAATGTTTTTCCTGTTGACTTTATATTTTTGAGCTACATGTTATAACTAAGAAGCTATCATTGTAGTCTATAGCAGTATCATAAGTGTCGTACATCTACTTCACTTATTTAAGCATTTACAAAATATTTACTTATTGAAAGAGTAGTAATTGAACACAAATAGATATTGCCAGACGTAAGAAGGATATCAAAGGCGAGGACTCATTTAACATAAAACAATATCTAATTACACTACATAACAATGATTAATGATTAACTGTACAAATACTATTTAAAGTCGTAGGATTGAGTTTTTCACTGACTGTTGTTGAAAAGGTACCAAGTGAAACAAGGGAAAACTGGACAGACGTTTTATCATAGTATGGGACTCCTCAGAAGTACACACCTCCAGATTTCGCCCATGGTGCTTAAGTTGGCGATCGCTGAACGCTTTACATCACTGGGCTGGTACCCAATGGTAGAACTTCCACTTCTATCAATTTGTGATATAGCGCGAAAACTGCCCATTATCATTGGTGATAACTATCTCTCATCCGACAAATCTGAACTCCGGCCGTTCCAGCTTCCCACCAAAGCTTCAGAAACACCCTGAAGTTAGTCAGTGGATGGTTGTAGCGCTATATTATAAATTAATGAAACAGTCGTCCAGTGCTCTATGGTTTTCAGTGGCACCCTGTTGACATCAATCTGTGACGAACTCGATCAACTAAAAATACCAAACACCTCAAACTATCTCAATCCGATTAAAATCGTAAGAATTAATTACTATAGTCAATAGATGTCATTAATCTACAAATATATATATATATATATATATATATATATATATATATATATAAACGTGTAAAAATGAGTAACATATATAACTTACATGAATAATCTCAATTATTAGCAGTTATGCAATACAGTAATTGACTTGTTGTAATGTCATAAAGCTACAAGAATGAAAATCTATAAATCCACACAAGTTCCTATCAAATTTTAATGAAAGGATCAATTACCGGGACACTACAACACAAAATTCAACAAGTTCCAAGTATCTGAATTTTAAATATTTTTCAATTTACTTCATGCAGAAAAAGAAAAACTACACTTAAGACCATTTCCACATCCGTATTAGTTGGATCTAAAAACATGGGTTGTAAATGTATGAAATAGAACTTTGTAAATTGCTCAATAAGGTCTGGTTACCTTACCTAATCTCATAAGTTTAACTGGTTGTATGTCATAAAACGTGAACTAACAACTTAGGATCATAGATCTACAAGATTGTCGTCATGTAAATCATGTTTAAACTTTAACAAATTAGTTGTCTAATATTAAAATCAAGTTCTGTATCTGAAAAATATTTTTAAAATATGAGGGATTCTCTACCAGTTATTGATTACTTGGTCTTTATTAGATCACACGCTGTTCAAAGTGATTAAAATGTAACAAGACATCCTGTCACTGATACAGTTTTAAGGCTGCACACACACACTGCAGATTGAAGTATTCTAATTAAATGTCGAAAATATTTTAGTAATTTCGGTATTATATTCGAATTGTGATAAGCATTGGAATCTAGGACTAACGTTTTGAGATCCTTAAAACTTATCAGCCAGCATCATCTGTTATATCTCAACAATAATGATCACAATATGGTGTGAACCTAATAACAATCACTTCAAATCTTAATATGTTGTCTAATGAGCTAATGCGTTCAGATAACTAGTAAATCGTTCGATGGATTTGAAAGTATTATTTAATAAGGTTTTTAATCTATTTACGTTGATATTATTAAAAGCAAAGGAATATCCACTTTTCACCCTGTAAAGTACTTAGTACACTTACAATGATGCATCTCACGATTGACATACTTATATCTTAATATGTGAAGGCTTTGTATCTGTGTATCTTTGTTTTTAAAAGTCATTAATAGTTCATGTATAAAATATTAATGGAAACAACATGATGCCACTTTGCTTTAGCGTTAGCGTCGATTCCCACTGTTAATTATCATTTAAATGAAGTGAATAACTTCTTTTCGAAATCCTAATAGCAAGTGATAGTTAAACAGTCAATAATAAATCAAACAGTTTTAAGTAAAACTGATTGAATTCATCATCATTTTTATGTCTCAAAATCATTATTAGTGCTTGTTATCACACAGGATTTTAAACAATTGACATTTCAAATTGGATATTTATCAGTGTACTGCATGTTAAAACGTGTATAGTTGACCACAAAATCAGCCAATCTCTGAATTGTTCATTATATCACTTGTTAGTTAAGTGAAAATTACTGGTCTTTTAAATCATTGTTTGTTTACATGTTTACTTAAATGATTTATTAACATTTCTAATTTGTTCAATTTTCTTAATTTGACTATTTGTAAACAGATTTCAGAATTTTATAATCATTCAATTAAAAATGTATTATGTACAATCATTACACAATCACTGATCATCTGGCAGCACTGGACAGCTGTTTCGTCCTAGCATGGGTTCGACCCCCTATGGAGTCGTGGATGAGAACTGCTGAAGAGTCCCATACTAGGACAAAGAAGCTATCCACTACTTCCAGGTGATCAATAGTTGTCTGATTTAGATCAATTCGTGATATCAGGATTGACAGTGTATTATACGTTGACGAATATTACTACTGTTCCATGTTATTTTATAAATAAATGACTTTATCGTCAAATTTACACAGTTGGATTTCATACTTGATGTATCACAAAACATTTTGGTCATTACAATTTATTTATTGAAGTATAAGATAATGAATGAAATGAAATAAGTTTATTTTTAGTATAATTATGGACATAGCCCAATGAATATTTGCACACATATCACCTTCATCATATCTCTACTTCATGATACAAATAAATTGGTTACAATGTATCAAAAAGGTAGACACCTCACAGTAACACTGTTAAAACTATAAAGTATGAAGAAAACAGAGAAGGGAGGTGAACAGTAATACGAGATGTAGATAACAAGATAATATTCATAAAAATTCGAAAGCGATGAGTAAAACAGGATAACCATCGCTTAGTAAAAGATTAGAAGAAAAGCTGAGAATAAAACATATTAAATATGTCAGTTGGTGACCATAAGGCAACCAGTTTTTAATTGAAGACTACAAACAAAACAATGAACCAAGTTGTTATTATTTCACTCGACTAGTGATAGTAAACTCAACAGTTTAACATCGTAAACACGTAAATAATGATGAACAGGATATTAGAATATTACTATAAAATAGATTATTGTTAACGGTTAAATTCGTTTCATCCAATTTAGGACACGTCAATTAAATATGCCTGCATCATCCATGTACTGATGCACACATTTGGATTTAAATAGAGTAGCTATCAATTCGAAAGGAGTCCTAGTAAATCTCTGATTTGTTCAACATGTTAGATCTTTATATTATTGTTGATATGAGCTTCGATTATATCATGGCTAATATTCATGACTGAAGTTTACTGATTTTTGTTAACATATGTGCATCCTTAAAAGATTACCTTAAGTACTAAGATTGCAGCTAGCGGTGAACTTCGAAACAAACATTTCATCTTCTTTGAAATTGTAGCAACTAGATGTTGTTATGATTCAAGATTATTACAACTATACCAAAATATGTTCATATCTAAGATTACAAGGAAATTTTAAATAGATAAATATTTACAGTTACGCTAATAGGTCATATTATGTTTTGGCTTCTAAAAGTAATGAAATTTTAATACGAACAAATAGTTGCTTTGAATATTTAGTTAAAATCTATACACTGATGTAGCACATTCACTCATCTTAGTATTCACGAATGTAACCTGTTGGAGGATGAGTATGATAAATTACACTAGACTGGATTAACTTGAATATTGATAGAGCATTTACCAAACCAATGTAAAACTTATATTTAATACATTGAGATAATTAATTTCTAAATAATCATAGCTTCAAATATCATGACATTAATCAGCGTAACCAACACAGAAGGTTAATACATTTGCTTATATAATAAACTACAAATATGCATAATTCAGTTTATTTATAACTGATTGCATGATCTAAAAATTGCAGGTAAGTAGAGAATCTGTTAAGTTGTGAAAATGATTCGATTGGTTACTATATTATCATTAAGTACAAACCTTATTTACTGATACAGGACTATTCGATGCCGATGATAAGCTCCTCTTATTCAGCAAAAGTAATATTTTTCACGCAAAATTCAACTATTTAGTATCATGGGTTGCAAAATTAAAATTTAGACTCTTTAGCTACAAAATAGAATATACTTTAAAAAAAGTGACTCTGATCCTAACCTAGTTTTAGGATGATCTTTAATGTGAATGATCACGGCTATGGATATCCAACATGTTATTAAGTGATTTGTATATAATTTGAATCTGTGTTGACAAGAAGTCAGAAGTTCTCTACACCAAATTAACAAGTAATTTACCAACACCACAGATATCTAACACCCTTGATTTCGCTGTAGATTCCCATAATATACGCTGTTTTTGTAATTGAAATGTATCTTTGTGCTTGTGGCTTTTTCTTGAAACATTTTCAGTTCATTTTCCTTACTTAAATGGACTATTCACTTACTTTTTTATGAAATTTTTTCCTAATTCAAGTGTTTAAAATTGAATACTAAATGAAAATAACATTTTAGTCTTTACTTCTTGAACATTATTATAACTCTCAATAGAATTTCACAAATTTATGTATCATTTGTCGGTTTCAATAAGTGATTTACAGAAGATTTTGTGAAAATGTGATACGTTATAACCATATATACTCCAAAACAGAAGTTATATTGTTCTAACCCTAAGCCAAGGGGCTAGGAAGAGGTGTCGACTTAGTGCTTTAAGGATTAAGTAGTAGCCACGAGACCTTAAGTTTCAGAGTTTTGATCTTTTGCTGGTTCATGGAAACACACTTCTAAAAAGTACCACTGCTAGAAAGAACTGGCTTTCCTAACTAGGGTCAGTCAGTGATGTAACATTGTAAAATTTTATAACAGTCCAACTAATTGGTGATATATATATATATATATATATATATACAACATGAAAATTTATATTTATAAGATAATTAGACCGTAAATATGGGTAGGGGATGGCTCGGTTTTCATCGAGTCAGTTGCCAAACTACGACCCTTTCCAAATGGCTTAGGTTCTTACGTCACAGTGGAATCCCTAGCCTGTATTAAACTAAAGCTTAAAGTTCATTACACAGATCAATGATTAATAAAGGGGTAAACAATCAATCTAAATGTAAAATAAGAGTATGCAAAATTTTTAATGTTACAGTTAACTGGTTTATCTGTATGTTTATCGTATGAATCAAACGTTATCAGTTATTGAATTTCACCCAGATATTTATATTTTAGTATTCAATACAACCATCATATTATTTTAAAGGTTAAGATCATTATGTCGTTATTTTTCCTTAAAATTCATTGTCAACAGGTCTATTTTCGATTCTCTCGTGGAACTCTAAGTGATCCTTTCACATTTGACTATTTTAAAAATAAAGAACTATTAATACAACTTCAAGCACGTTGTCGAGGTTGGATTGCAAGAAGTAAATCTTCTAATCAAAGGGTATGTACACTTTAGATAAATGTAATGATTTAATTTTATTTTAAAGATCCAAATTACTTAGTCCGTACTGAATTTGAATAGCAATCTTTTTAAATAACTATGTACATAAATTCCACAACAAAATAGTTCGGAACTAAAGGAAAGCATTCTTTGTTAAGTATCTTCATCAGGCTTAATAATTTTGCATGAAAATCGAATAATGTGACCGAAATCACAAGAGTTGAAAACAAGAGTGAGATTCAAAGAATAACACCAATGCTAACGAATTGTTATAAATTAGTGGTTAATGTGATATTAACATATGGAATGCATGGATATGCAGATTAGAACACAAAGTCACGCATAATAATAACATCTTCAATGGATACAAACAATCTAATTATATAATTAGGCTAAAAATTAACTAACTATATTTAGTGAAAATCAGATAATATAATCCTTCGAAGGATGATGTAGATGACGGACTTTACCTATCTAACAATAGATAACCTTCATGTGACAGGCTAGTGGAATGAATTCTCTACAGTAACTAAATAATCTTATTGATTGTTAGTATACTCCTAATCTTACTAGATAGGATAAAGCGAAATCAAATGGAGTTTGTCAGTCATCTAGTTTTATTCATAACAGACACACAAATATACTGATAATTTTTAAGAAAACGAAGTACCACGAAGAGGAAAATAGTACCAGCATGAAACAAAAGTATGAAAGATGCTAAATCAGTTGTTCAGTATGTAATTAATTCCGCGTAACTCATGAACGATAAAGGACTTTAGGAACATAATCGTTTGAAAAAAATAGTGTATAAATATAGTCTGGACTGAATTTATCTTCAACCTCCTTAACTCTTACTATGTGCTGTACTCTTTGCTTTTAGTCATGTTGTTCACTAACTTCAATGTGTGCAGCAAAATGAAGTTAAAATTCCAATAAATATTCCTTTCCAAGTCCTAGCATCTATGGTATCTGTGTTTTTGGGCTACATGTCATTGCTGTTCTACACCGATATATATATTCACAGCAGAAAAGTGCTTATAATTTCAGATTCTTGAATTAAAATACCACTCTATTCATTCACTAAGTGTACTGCAAAATATATGGCGGAAAACCTACACATTTATATTTTATAAAAACACATATTGAAATAATGCTGGAATAATAATAATATTTCGATAATTATTTATAGTAATAATTGGCTATGTAATGAAATTTCATTTAACTAATGTATATGATTTTTTATAGGGCTTACTGCATTATACATATGTTTGTATATTTGAATGAGTACGTTGAGATTGGAGTTATAACTGTAATACTTGAATAAAAGTTTGATAGGTATTTGTGCATGTATCCACAGGTAATGGATATAAATTATTGATTAGGTTCGACACAGACCAATGTTGGCAGAGTATCACTGAAAACTAAGAAGCATTGGAAAACCATTTTGTTCTAGTAAGGGACTCCTCAGCAGTACGGATCCTAAGCTCCATTCTAGGGGCTTCAAGTATATAAACTGCTTATTACTCTGTTAAATAGTTATAACCAATTAGTATATCATTTAATAGATCCAAAAATACATATTCATTTATCTACACATCATAAATCCTCCATGTTCAACCATATTCTCAATGTTCGTTTTCTTATATTATCATTACTAGTCATCATTTTATTTTGTTCTATTAATTTGATCTTGTTTGCTAATTTATTCTACCAACGCACGTATGAACTAGGTTCCAGGTTATTCGTGACTTATCAACTAATATTACTAATTCTATGTGTTCAGGATACTGACTGAATATAATTAGGAGAAGTATGATATTAACAAATTTACGAATCATTTTATAGAACACAACCGGAGAAGTCAAAATACAAGCTGTATATTATTCATTATTTGGTGAATTTAAAAAATCTGTGAATATAAAAAGCGTAGGTTTTTAAGTTGTGAAGTGAAGTTTCATTCATTAATCCGTATTTGTTTCAATGTGTGATAAACTAGGCATTCAATTTGATGATAAGCATTTAACGCGGAAGATGAGTAAACTAAAGATTTAGCCTACCTAATTATCAGTAAATAGAGCTTCTTTTTTCAAGTTTGTCACTATATTTAAACTATAGTTTAGAAGTTCATAATAGTGTTAACTTCACCCTTGTTATTATACTGTCTATATAGTTGAGCTGGTCTATTTCACTATAAGTAGCATCCATTAATTCTAGGTTTACACTTAGAATCTACGAATTAAGAAGTCCATGTTATACTTGACAGTTGATTATTCACTAGGTTATTTACAACAAGGATTAACATCAATCGCTCTATTTAGTGAGACAGTGCTGTCTTTCGGGGTGTAATATACTTTATTTGTATTTCATTTGTAGGATCTAGAGTTGTAAGTAGCTGTTTAAAGTAAACAAGTCACTGTAGTGCGTAAAGAATAAAACTAGATAAAGCAAAAGTTCTGATACGAAATGAAGTCACTAATTACAATGGAACTCCAACAGTCAACAATCACTCACTATATGAACATAAAATTCATAGAAATTGTTAAGTACACCCAGTGAACACCAGAAACGTTGCGGATAATTTCGTCACAACCCGACACAATGATGATTTGTTTCTTGTAAAAAATCTTCGACTGAGCAAAATAAATGTTATTTTAACTTACTTTATGGACATGGAATACATGCTATGGTTCTATTAGAGATCTATCAACTAGAACTAATGGTTTGTCAAAATAAGACATTATATCTAAACACGATTTGTGATTAACAAATTAAATAATATGAAAATTTTCCAGAAATTTACATATTATTTTATCTATTGATTTCTTTTTTTGTCTCATTTCATACCTTCATTGTACTTTATTAATGTGAATAATGGATTGCATGGATTAAAGACTGAAGAGAACGCAGTGAAGTGTATTCAGAAGAATGCCAGTATTATGCTTAATCCTTGGTTCCGTTTAATGTTGGCCTTAAAACCTTTAATTCGTACACATCGTTCAGAAGAGGAATTATTGTTCCTTCGGGTTGGTTTCTGTTTATTTTTCAGCTATTCGAAGAATTTTATATATTTCCGCTTGTTATAAGCATGATTCATTGTTAGTATTGTCATTTTTCAAAGTATGTAGAGATGCTTTATAAGATACAGCATTACCAACAGACCTTTAATATTTGCTGAATAAACAAATGGCAGGTGTAGAAATGTCAACTATTGAGAACTGGGTCGGTTATCTAATAATAAAGCATACGCTTCGGATCCAGATGGTTTCAGGTTCAATATTCAGTGTATTCGAGGTTATGTACTGCTGGGTAATGCCGTTTCAGGAAAAAAAACTGTCAAGTGCTTCCAATTAATGATATCAAATTAAGAATAGAACAAAAGTGAAATTCACTATTTCTGTCCTTTTCACAGTTACCAGTGTAAATGAGTGATGCAAATCGTATGAGGATTAATAATCAATAAGTTCTCTTCCCTCTACTTTATGAATAGAAAGAAGTCTTACGGAGTGAACGAAAATCATTTTACTGTTTATTGTAACAGATCATATGTTCATCAAAAATACTTAGGTATTAATCCAAATTGTACTGTATTGAAAATAAAGTACAGAAATTGTAAATACTTTACTGTTTTATAGAATTACATGTAAGAACATAAAGCGAAAATCGATAACAAAACTTCTGTTGTCACTGGAAGAAACCTAACAAAAGATTGCGAACTACTTTCACTTTTTAAAATAAAGCTCTAGTAACATATATGTTAGAAAATTTAGTCATATAATACTTGGTAGATCCTGAATAGTGTTTGCTCATATCTGTTTACCAGATTCACCTAAATGTTTGTAATACATCTATACAATTAAAGAAATGTACTTTGAAGTTATTTAAAGAAAATATTTAACTGCTATCATTATTTCAAGTGTTTGTACAGTATCAATGTTAAAGCACAATTCGAAAAATGATAAACATCTTTGTTTTTTATATATTCAGTGAAAACAAATATGATCAATCTTTTACCGCTACTTTATATCCTTCTGTCTTGACATTTTCCCAGTTTGGATTTATGAGACAATCATGTTTATAGGAAGACATTGGTTAAAATGATCTGAAATTTTTTATGTACTGATGTTAACAATATTGATCTTTTTGTTTTATTAATAAATTAGTGAACAGTTTATAATGTTGAGCATTTTCACTTTTTTTCTGTCTTACAGAGTGAACTAGAAAGATATAAAGCATTAGTTCGTATGCTGCGTTTTGAAAATGCGGAATATCAAGCAAGAGTAGCAAATTTACTACAACTGGTGTGTTGTATTATTATTTAATCTGTAAACTTCTGTCTTTATTAATATTCAGTCTACTTGAAGTGGTTATCTAGTATTTGACCCTGAGAAACAAATCATTCATTTCCTTAGTAAAATCATCCATTTCATAAGATAATATTGTGTTCTGAACTTCATAAAGGAGTACACATAAATTTGTAAGCGTATCTAGGTTGTGAAAAAATTAGTGTACATTATTTGAAAAGACGACTGTCGTCGATTATTTTAATTGAAGTGTTAGATTCATGGTTGTTAAACATTAGACGAAATCAATAATTGTAAGTGATAACATACTGATTACACAATTATGATTGTTATTATCGGTAACGATTATTTAATTACGTGATTGTCCGTAAACAATAGTGAGATGAAGTTGAAGTTCACAAAAAGTGCATGAGATATGTCACCACGAGCGTTTTGAAATGATCATTGTTGTACAGAAGGTAGTATGTTTTATCAGCAAGTGAACCGAGATTTTGTGTTCACAAAGAACGAAAAAAGACAAAGTAGTACAAGGTGACTGTGATCATGTTTTGTAAGTAGTCATTCATCGATAGAGGAAAAAATAACAATAAATGGCATAGAATGTTGTGAAAAATATCCTACGAACAATAAATTGAGTAAAGCAGAATTTTAGAATACATTAAAGTATATAAATATTTCAGTAATTTTAAATAAAAATTAACTTCAACGTTTTCGACGACAATTGGAATAAAGCTTCTTCAGAAAAATAATTACATGTACAATCTACAGATAGAAAGCATAAACCAACTATATACAAAATGATTCTTCAATCATATTAAATCTATCCATGAATCAAATTAGGTTCGCATTTCAATGTTAGTTGATGAGAAATTTTTACAAATACACTTACTTATTTTAATGATTTGTATGAATTCAGCACTTAACTTATGTGAAATAACTTGTTCAAAAAATTAGATAAAAGTTCTTATTAAAAAATTACGTAATAGAATGAGCTTATTGTATTGATTTAAAAATAACATTCTTCATTCAATCAACAACAGTCAAATTATTACTAACTAATAAATTTTAGTGAATAGTTTATGCATAGTTTATGATACATTTCAAGTATGACTGATTAAACTAAATAAAATCTATCCAAATCATTAATTTAAACAATGTAACTTGCTTTAATTAAAACAAACAAGATATACGTAACCTAAATGAATAATAATAAGTTTTTATAAACATGATATAATTTTAAGCATAGATTAATAGGTTAAATAGTAAATTAAATGTTAACATCAATGAAACTGAAAGTAAAGCTACTAAAGTTACTGAATATGCTTTGAAATATACAGTACTTTAATTTGTGGTCTGTTTACCAACTTAATTGAAAAAGAGCAAGAACCGTTTCTATATTTTAATTAGGTTTGTAAGTATACCATGTTTATGTATTTGAAATTGTTATGTACTTCATCTTCGTATGTTAAATTTTGTTTAAGATAGTAATTTTAAAATGCCATGACGTTGTATACAGCTGACAAAATCCAATAAAACAAAACGAATTTCTTATATTCTACACAACTCTTTTTGTTCTTGTTCTCCTCACGTTAAGAAAGAGAATGATGTAAGCTAACTTAATATCGATAATTGCAAATATTAAAGAAGATGATTGTTTCCATTGATTTCATCATCAGGCTCTTATATTTCATTGTATTACAATCTCTAAAATATACCCTGCTTGGAGATATGTTGAGTGAACTTAACAGTAGGTCAGTAGTTTTGTTAAAATAATGAATGTTTGCATTGTACATTTGTAGGCTGCAAAGTTGACACGTCGTTTGAAAGTAGGTCAAAAAGGATTTATTGTAATGTGTGTTAAGTTACATTCAATGTAGTAAAATAAACAAATCAAATCATGTGAATCTACAAAAGAAATAAGCAAACTGATGACTTGGTTGTGATTTTGGAAATAATAAAATGGAGTGTTAATTTTATATGTAATACAGAAATTCTTATCAGGGTATGATAGTAATGATAATAATGACAAATAGTTCAAGTAAATTCAAAAAGTTAGTGTCAAGGTAACAATAATGCTAGTGGATTAGTGTTAATTAAAGACAAATATATATTTAAGAATTGGATAGAGTAGAGATTTGTGATTCATAAGTAAGGATAATGACATTCGGATGAGGCGATGTAACAAGTTCCACATAAGCAATTACATTAGTATACATTACAACTCTCATTTTCGGTATTTCATCCATATCTTGTCTAGTAAACAGTGGTTTGGCTGCAAAGGTAACTTGTATCCTTGCAGCGTTAAACTCACTTTAGATAGACCTTATAAGCCTACGTAATAACGTGTTTCTAAAGATATAATCATCGAAATAGGGTAAAAGATAAACAGATTTCTTTATTGATGACGTTAGTTTATGTTCTGTGTTTTTGGTTCAAACAAACAAGTTTTAATTACATTTGGAGGATATCCATTACTTTGTAAATTGTTTTTCTTTCAATTTCTTTCTTTGTACTGTCTTGTTAGTACATTAAATCCATACTATGGCTGCGACATCTAGCCAGATTTGTTTTGTGATCATTCCGGGTAAAATTTAAAAAAAATGTAAATATAGATCAGTTCAAATGATCTATCTAGATATAATTAATTAACAGACAACTTCATCCATCTGAAAATGATGACATTCAAGAAAGTTATCCAGTAGACAAGTCAACATGTCATTTCCTCTATCTCGTCTATATATTCACATGATCCAATTTGTGAATGCAATTCAACACGTGAAAAATATTTTTTTCAGCCTCCTTTTAAACGACAATGAAACTTCACAACCGCAAAAATTTAGATTTATTTTAAGCAGAATTCGATGTAAAACCACATAATCATAGAGTGATCATTGTCTCAGTGTCCAATCAGCTGAATGTATTTTTATGTAGACTTTATTTTGGCTTTTGTAAGACAATTTTTATGGATTTATAATTGTAAGGGCCTGATGATGAAACCATTGAATACAATCATTCTGTTGAATATTTCTCATTTCTAATTATTAAATGACAATTTTTTTAAACTTAATATTAGCAAAACATTAAATATTTAATGTATGACAATCGATTACTGGTTACCTGTGACATACTATGTGGTTGATCTGCAGATACTTCAAATGTCTGTACTATAGAGAATGCATTCTTTCCCACACGAAATATAACAAATTCTTATGCCGATACACAGGAATGTTAGTTTGCCTCTTCAATTTCATCCATGAAATTGGTATATTTGATTAGAAAAATATGATTCTTTTAATAAATGTTAAGTGTAGATGTGGACATTGCTTAACTTCACTGACTTGATATCAGCAAGTACAATAATCTTACATTTGCACTACAGTTTCTTGATTTCTTATATTTAGTCATTACCACAAACTATGATTTCCTGTTCAAAGGCATTTGACATCATACTGAAGGTCATAATTATTCATATTATGTCTAGAGAAGGCAGTTTACATGTATTATTGTAGAAAACTTTTAGTATAGGAGTTCTTCACGAATTGTTGTTTCCCAAATTACTATTTAAATTGTATGTAGTAATATATTGCATCGTTTGTGTCCTAGACAAATTTACTGAGTTTTACTACCTTCAGAGTAGAACATACATCGATCCAACTTACATGCTTATTGCCATTAATATGTCTCTGTGTAGTCTACCAAACCGTATTTTAATTAAACTACACATTGCGTAATCATTCTCTTTATTTCAGTGTTGTATTTATTTTCATTTCTGAACTATTCAACAGTCTTTAAAAATGGCTTCTGAGAGACAGTTATGGTACTATTTTGTGACATTATTGTGAGTTATCATTCGGATTACTAGCTTTAGAGGAGTCATTAAAGATGACAGTTTAACACCTTTTACTTTTCCGTTTTCCAATGTATTTCTTTTAGCTGGAACAAATGAGTACAAATGTGTCAAACACATCCACAGTTCAAGGTTTAGTACAACAGGTAAATCTATTCCTGATTAGCCTATTAAATGATATCATTTAATGCTTTTGGCTATTTTATGAATTTAATTCATTTTAGTATGACTTCTTAATTTAGATTGTTATGAGTATGACTTACATAAAATAGGAAATACGACAAATGTTAGTTGGTAATTTTATCAGATTTTAATCAGACATGACGGTAAGCCTCATAACCACATGCCCTGATACTAATAAAAACATTGAAATCATGCAAATTCATGTTAACAATCCCGATTTTAGAAATACTGAATCCTTTTGAAGATCATTTTATATATTTTGATTTTCAGCCTTTATAAATATCTCGCTTTCATCGTTCCCACACTGCTTCCAACTTAAGCTCTTATTTAAACTGCAAGCTGTTGTTACGCCATTCACATCTCATGAACTAAGTCTTATTTTCCATGTACTTCATACTTCTACTTTGTATCATAAATCCTCTGCTTCTGTATGTATGCTATTCTCCAAATTATTTTTGTCTGATTAGAATATGATGTTTGCATTTGTGAAATTGCTAGAAATATAAGATCCTGATTAAGGATATCAACCGTTTGCATGGGGTTAGACAGTATCCGAGAAAAATTTACAGGGACATCAGGTTACTGCAACATTACTTGGTTATCTGTATAGGTCGCGCGTCTGTTGGTTGGCCTAAAGTCACTGTCAGCAATTGACTAGGTCAATGACATATTGATGCAAACATTTGAAAATTTACTATCAGTAGACAATGAATTTATAGAAACTCGTTGTAACAAATACTTATGTGATGTAGAATATAGTAGCGATCCTGATTAAATGATTGCTTGATATGAAAACACTTTGTGAATTGGCATTTAATAACGAAACAGTCTGGCGTTTCAACATTGATAACTTCCTAACTGTAAAATTTGTAGGCGTATGACGCTGATACTAGAGATTCTCAGTGAATTTCAAATAAGTGGCATACACGTTAATAACGGACACAGTCATTAGGCTGAATGTTACCGAAGGTCAAACGCAATTAAACAATAAAGGTTACAGATCAGATATCAAGTAGTTTTCAGTATAAATTGCGAACAAAGTAATATTGTTTTTAAAGTTAAGCAGATTTAGAGTCAAGCATAATATTCTACGTTATTAGGATCCAATCGCATGTACTAGAAAGCAAGCTCTTCATGTTTTTACTCATTTAATTGGGTAGTCCAACTGTACAGTCCTTTGTGGATCATTTAGAAAAAGGTATGAAGTCAAATTAATGAAAGCCAGGATCTTAAAACAATAAGATGCCATTTCATGTAATGTTAATGTCAACAATGAAAAAAAATACAAAAAGTGCATGAAGAATGTAATTAAAATAAGTAATATTTAATTATAAATAAAAGTAGCATCTTATGCCATAATTTTAGTTGACACAAATGATTTTTATAAGATTACAATCATACTAACTATCATCCTTCAGTATAAATGACTACTCAGAGAATTATTTGTGTTACCTGATCCTTGATGGGCAATAATTATTGGTGTCATTATCACTGAAGATGTTATCTGCGTAGGTCTTCTGTCCTAAAACGAACTTATCTATGACAACTTACACATTGTTATATTATTTCAATATAAATTTCTCCATCCACTTCTCTCACTTCTTCTTCATAGATATCAGAAGCATTAAGTAAAAATCAAGAGTTTTGGCAAACATTAGCTGCTGACAACAAGGCTTTGCATGCGTTAGCTCCACAAAAATCTGCTAACATGCATGACACCGAACAGGTTCCACTGAATCACGGTAATTAATTATTCATTCAATGTGTTAGTACTTCATTTTATAGATTAATATACTTGTTTACTCTATAATGCCTGTAGGCGGTAACCAAACAGTATTTGAAGTCATTTGTAAAAAATCATAATTCATTGTTGAGATTTCCTGGGTTAATTAATGTCTCACTAGACGGTTCCTTATAATGAAGGGTTATCGTAATTAGCTTCAGTTCAAACTTAGTCATTACTAAGAAGTTTGTTTTCATGTTCAGTGACCATGTATTTAATACCTGTGAGTAATTCAAGCCAATATTTTCAGCTCTGACAACATTACTTATAAATAATGCGTTTTTATTAGAACAGCATAGACATTGTTAGTTAATGACCGTTAATAGTAATCTTTTTAGAATAGTTTATTGATAAAATGTTAAACAATGATGATTCATTAGTTTCATCATATGGAAATCGTTTCTTTGTAGGCAGTGATCACTTTGCATATAAAATATAGCTTAATCTAATAAACATTATCTTCCATGATAAGTAAAATCATAGACTTACTAGGCATTTTGTCATAACATAGACCTACAATCATATAAGTTACAGTAAAATCTGTAACGTTTGTTCCAATATGAATTAAAATTAAATGAGTAAGGAGTTGTTGACTTAATTATTTGATTTATCAATATAAAACCATAAAAAGTTTATTATACACTACATTGACTATCAAATTCGCTACAAATTTTAACTTCCAATCAATAATTATTAGTTGTTGATTGATAACTAAAGTGGAACATACAATAAATTGATTTTTTCACAATATATATGCATCCAAATATAGATACACAATGCATAGTATCATAAAAACAAATTTCTGTCATCTTTGTTGTGCTTTTTTTTCCATTAAAACGTGCTTTGTTCCATCTTTGAAAAATAGTGGTTTTTGTATAACCTTGGAAAATAGAAACTCAAAACATTTTAATATTGTATCGATGGTAGATAATATAACGTGATGTTGATGCTTAATGAAAGGTTATTAAATATTTATTTATTACTTACCATTATTCTGAAAGAGTAGACAATATTAGATTTGATCTACTGTGGAGTTGATTTCAATAGTTGTTTATATAAGTCCATGATGTAGAGCTGAAACAGTCAACAAATTCTGTGACCATTTATATTGCGAAATCATCATGTGCATATTAACTTCTAAAGGTAATTCTAGTGGTTCTATGATAAAGACTTGATCAGTTGAACATAGAACAAATATTGCTAGTGGCAACTAATGCTATTAGAATAATATCATGACATAAGTGAAATTATAAATACACACTATTGAGAACTAACTTTTAATCTAAAGACTTAGTTCTCTGCAGGAGGTCTGAGTACGATTCATTGCGGGACTATAAGAATAGATTCCTGAATAGTCCAGTACTAGAATTTAATATTAAACGAGTGATTCCCAGTTCCTAATAGTTCTAAACCTACGGTTAACACTCTCTACAATCCCCTTTACTAATATGTTACTAAATATCCTATTATAAAAACCACTAATAAAGTAATAACAATGCAAGAACGACAACATTTACAGAATACTTTGAATCCAATTTATTTCAATGCATTCTCATCAGCTACATATATACTGTTGATTTTTAAATAGCTAAAGTTATCACTACATGTTGATTTTGTTAACTGAACTATTAATCAGATAATGTTAGATTGTCTGAGTAGTGGAACTGTAGAGAGGTAGAATTTCGAGTATTTATAAATAAATTAGATAAATATTCTAGAGTTTGATTATGTAGCACGACGGTTGTGTTGAATAGTTGAAAGGGTTCGATTATGTTATAATAGATACGCTGTTGTTGTGATTATGTGAAGAAAAGGGCTAAGATACAAATGTAAAAGTATAACTCACCGATTTCTTGTTATCCCATAGTTAGAAGATGAAACTTAATAATCCGTCTAGTACTGCTAGGGCAATCGAAAAAGAATTACTGATTCCTTTTGAATACAAAGGTCAGGAATTCGAAAGGAATCAGTCGTTAATTTTCAATTACCCTGGTAGCACTAGATGTTTGATTAAGTTTCCTCTTCCAACTATAGATAACTATTTAACATAACTCTAATTCACACGTCACCTAATGGATTACTTTTTGGACATTTACGTCGTGCTACATAATCAAACTCTAAAATATTCATCTAATTTATTTATAAATACTCGAAATTCTACCTCTCTACAGTTCCACTACTCAGACAATCTAACATTATCTGATTAATAGTTCAGTTCACAAAATCAACATGTATTGATAACTTCAGTTATCTAAACATCGATAGCATGTATGTAGCTGATGAGAATGCATTGAAATAAATTGGATTCAAAGTATTCTGTAAATGTTGTCGTTCTTGCATTATTCAAATTGTTAAAGAGAACAAAGCGTATGAAAGCAATAATTACTTAGTTAATAATTATGACGGTAATAATATTGTGTTCTATTTATGAGTGTATGTAAGAAGACAACATCCTGTGAAATCAAAAGTCATTCCAATCGTGATAAATTTTGACAGAATACGTTAAAGTTAAATCAATCAATAAAACGAATTACGAATAAGTTAAATGAATGTTGCACTGAATTAGTGAATGTAAAGTGATGCGCTCACCATGAAACGTACTAATTCTTTCTTAAAATGACAAAATTAGTTTGAGATATATTGTTCTAGTAGATAGTTTCAAGCTAAGTGATAACTGATGTGCCATATGATCTGATCTTTAAAAAATATTTAGAAGAGAGATTTTATGTTGAACTTTACGAAAGCTAACAATATAGGAAACTAATAGTCTATATTTAACTTGCATAGTGTTTAGCTACACATAATATACATGTTAGATGACTGCATATAGTCTGCAATTTTTTACATTGCCACTACATTTCTAATCACTCTAAATCCAACTATAGTACATCTGATATCAAGTCACTCAGACTAGCGATTATATTTCATTTTGATCCATAGGATTTGACTAATACTAAGTACTATGCAAGCATATTATTCATCATTATTCCGTGATCAGTTAATGCATATTTATCCTGCAGATGTCACGAAGACGGTATCTTTCAAGATATTAGCCAGCTATGTCATAAAGGATTTAGTTGACTAACTATTGAAGACATTTTTTCGTCTTCCAAAATGATGTGTTGAACCTCTGATAAGTCATTTGAAGTACACAACATTCGTAGTTTATCTATCGCCATGTTTTCAGGTATACTATGACAAATCTCGAAAAGACAGTCATGTGATCAAACACGACCAAAATAAAATTAACTACCAATTCATCGTTTTGTTTTCTGTCCACCTTAAAAAGCACTCCATAACTGGAAATTTTTATTAGATGAAGGATACCATTAATGTAATCTAACCTTTAATTTTCCAAGAATACACCTTAAGTAATCAAGTACTTTTTTAACATTTTCCTAAATAAATAAAATTGGAAATCCAATTTGTTTAATACAGGTACATCTCCAATGACTAAACTGAAACATGATGCAGAATTTTATCGTGATCAAGTTGAACTATTACGCGAAGAAGCAGATGAACAACAGTTACGTTCAGCTGAACATTACAGAAACCAAGTAAGTTGATATTTTAAACTGCTAATTAATACTAATTTATTTGCATAAATCACATGAATTTTGATTTTATAGGACAAATCAAAATATGATATGAAACTAATCACTAACATCGTATTTTTGACAAGGGGGAAGGGGTTCAATGAACAGTATTGTCGTACTATTTTGAAACTCCCTACCGATATACAGTCAAGAAATCATAGAAGGTAGAATGCTGGACTTTGTGGTCTTGTATTAAGTTTAATACTACTAAACAAATAAGTCAAAATCTAATATCCCACATTTTTGATTTATGATATTATATAGTCTTTAATGATGAACTTTCATTTAACGTTTGATTAGATCGTGTCAACTAGTCACTGTTTGTAACATCAACAACAACAGCTTTATTCAAACTGAGTGGATATCTCCTTAAAAACATCGGGATAAAAATAAATATTGATATTCTTAAAAACAACCAAGTAATTATCTATAATATTCTAGGACTAATTTAAAAGTGAATATTTTTCGTAGCTTATGTATTTCTAAATTTGTAGCTTTATCTCAGGGTTTCACATATACTTAGATGTTCAATATAATCCGTATGACCGACACTTTCAATCCTAATGTTACCCTAACCGCATTAATATATATATATATATATATATATATATATATATACTATAGTCTAGTTACTCAACTGATAAGAAAGAAAACGATAAACAACGTACATGGAAAGTATATTTGTATACAGTCTAATATCAATAATTGAACATGCAGTGAAATTGTTGCAAACATTGTTACGAATCTAGCTATTTTTGAAATGGAATATACGGAGCGAACGTCCACCGGATAGATAAATATATTCGTGTTGATTTTGATTGAAGTATAATGAAATACTGTCTATATGATTGGGTGACAGCTAGTAAACTTTAAAGCCAGTTGTAGAAGCTGACTTTTATGTATACATTTTACGAAGAAAATTTCAACGTATTTATCCTAAAATGTAAAGATTTTCAAATACTGTCATAATAATATCTTCGTTATGTACTTTCATGTTAAGACTCTCAATATTTGTTCATTTAGTTATAAAATTTAATTATTTCCACAAGAATATTATTCGGAACCATCAGTATTTGTTTGGTAATATTCTGTGAAGCATCAATTAATGATAACATCATAAATCTACTACTCTCTTTATTTTTCTAGGTTCGCGTTCTCAGCGAACGCGTAGAACAATTGCAGCATGTTTTAGCCCTAGAATCTAGTAAAGTTGAGCGTTTGAGCTCTGAACTAGAGGAGAAACAATCTATAGAAGCTGAAGGTAAAGCTTATGTACGTAATCTTGAACTTATGGTGAATCAATTGAGTAAACAATTGGAACAAAGAAGTAAGTTATTAACAACTGGTGTTGGAAATGATGACAGTGAAGAGAACCAAAATGATGACAAAGATGTGAAGACACAAGTAGGTTGTACATTTTATGTGTGTGTATGTTGTTATAATATGCCTATTTAAAATCTGCACTATTAGATAGATGAGTAGAATGAAGTGATAATCTAGAATCTGACTCCTCTGCTATTCATCCTATCCCTTATCAAACAGTTCTCTTCTCTCAGTAGCCACTGATTATGAGTATATTGTTACATAAGAAAATATCCAGTGGACTGCAGTTTTGTAATTAAATAAGCCTCACTATTTGTTATAATAAATGGATAATCATCCGTGAAAGCCTTGATTATTTCATCCCCATCGACAGGAACTGAGATCCTTCATCTAGAAATACTCATGGTTGAGAAGATTGACAATCAATTGTTTTCAAACTACATGCTGGTTCATGGACTCAAAATTTTCTCCAATCAATCATCAGTAGGCATTCAACCTACCTATTTTACTCTAAACAGTTGTACGTCATCATTGATATACAAGCTTATTTAAGAATATTCATTCAATAACCTCTAGTATTATTAGCTGGTGAAATGTATATCTTACAGAAACCATTTATCAGCTTATCTAATTTTCATGACTATAAAGCCGATAAACATTTATCAGACCTTTCATTATATTCCATTAACAGATCAAAGTTAATCAAAGTTATTAAAATCAAAGATTATTTCATGACGAGTTGGCATTTTTAATAAAATGTATTTAGAATTTGAAAATTGTGGACATTTGTGTTGTTCGATTTTCGAAACATTTCGAAAGAGACATTACCATTGGCTTCCATTAGTCGATTAATCACTAATTTTAATCCTCATGGTACTCTGAATAGATAAAAATGCTTTAAATGCATAATTTATTAACTTCTGTTGAAAGTAATTATGAGTAATTAGTTACAAGATTTTGTCACTGAAACAAACAGTACGTTTATTATTCACTTTACTAACTGTTAATCACTTTGTCGGTAATTATTATAGTCTGAGATAGCATGAAATAGTTTTGTTTACAACAAATACGGACTACGGAACCGTTTATTTAAATTACACATGTTGCTATCCACTTTATGTATGATTTTATTGAATGGTCACACTAAACAAGTCAAACGTCGTTTTATACCTTACCATATTTAATTATAATTATTCTCTGTTTAATGAACCCTATGGAATGGTTCTATCCGTATTAATTTGTCAGTAACAGTAACTTGACCGAAACTGCATTTATTGTACACATTCATGTAGTACGTAGTCACAACTACAGTGCGAGTATTACACATTCTAATTAAATCTTATTTGTTCAGAGGACGCTCTTCAAAACATTATTATGTTGTCTTTATCAAAGGTAAGTTTATTAAAGTCTGAAATAATTAAATAATTTAGAGCTTCTCAGATTATTAAAACAATAAGTTTTAAAGGAACTTAGCGACATTTTATTGAACTGATGTGTTAAATAAGTTATTTTTTAGCACCAATAATTTATAATTCATACTCGTTGAACATGTTAGTGGTTGACCAGGTTCAGTAGAAAACGGTACTAAGTTCGAGTCTCAGTGTAGATGTGAACACTGAAACCAGGTAAATTCATCTGACTAGTCTCAAATAGTACTAGTTCTGTATTCCACTACTGGTCACGTAACATTTGTATCTATACCTAACCTTTATTTGTGCAATCAAATGTAATTTGTAGTCCAATTTTGAAGTTAATTTAGCTTAGCTACTAGTAATTTATAAGTACTATGTTTCATATTACCTAATTCACACTTCACAGTAGACATACTCTAGTCAACCTACAGTCAAATCGAAAACTATATTTAGTTTTCATTGAACAACATTTTGTTCATTTTCTTCTTAGAGTAGCATACCAGTTGACCGACTGTTTACATCTAGTTCATAGCACATAACTGAATATATCTCATAAAGGAATTTGAGCTTGAGTTGTTTATTTCTTTAATGAAATAAGGACTGTATTTCAATGTAGTAGTATTAAATAATATTTCTTGTTACGCAGTACTATTCAACGATATTTGCAAATACAACTACCGGTAGGTAGATTTAATAAAATGACAACAATAAAGTGTGGTTTAAACAAAATATACAGATTTATGTAATTATTAGCCAATATGGCTTATGTTATAGGTATCTGTTAAACTATGCCATAAGTCTGAACAACACAGAAACAATATGACTTTCAGAATAGAATAAATTCGCTGCTTTTTGTGGCTACTTATCAGGAGCGAATAGACTGAATTTACAATTAGTATTATCATTGTTATTATAACTGTTATTATTTTGTTAACATTATTATCAATAACAATATGCATGCCTTAATCAATGAACAACATTGATTTAAAAATAGAACAAACGGATCATAAAGATAGAAAGAGAATAATAAATATTTGATGAAATTAGTAAAAGTAGTAACATATCTTGGGAGGGGAAGGTATTTATATGAGGTGTGATGTAACAGTTGCTAGTAACTGAATTAATATATACAACAAAGTTAGTAGAAGCTATTTTGAAATAACATCATGAATAATTGTCAGTAGGATAAAATAATTAAAACATCAATGAAATATGAACGTGTTTCACTGAACTTATTTTCTCTTACTATACTAATGAGACGCTAATCGAGCTTACTTCCCGCATAGGGAGGTCAGACTGATGGCATTTAATGTCAATAGCCGCTGAAAAGTGAAGTAGAAGCTGTTTTTTTTTTGTTTAATTGATTGTATTCAAAGATTTTAAGACATTCAGTACATATCCACAAGCAATTAAATGTTTCGCTTATTGCACTTTGAATATCTTTCTTCCCTTCACACTTAGTTTTCGTGGAAAACCTAGTAGAAGCTCTACTTTCAGTATTTTTATGCAATTCATACGAAAAGTACATGTAAATTGATAATTACATTTGGAGGTAACTTTTGAGTGATGTTGATCACCTTTCGTTGCGTAAATCCAGGTTGTTTGAAATGGATGAATAGCCATGAGATATAATGAATAAATTCATATTTTGTAAATCTTGTTTTTTTTTGTGTTGTTTAAATTTTTAAATGAATCATAGTTGTAGGTGATAAGTAATTCAATTCAGATTAATGAAACAATAAATTTAATTCAAACTTATTTTATCTTTATACGTCATTTTTATAGGAACTAATTACTGAATTACAAAATGAACTTGCTACACATCGTGATTTAGTTGTTAAACTTAAAGAATATCTATCATCACATTCTGAAATGTCTTCACAGCTTGATAGTAATACACAAAGTGCATTAGATTTGTTAAATTCACCAATTTTACTTAACAAAACAAATTTAAATCAACAACATGCTCAACATTTCTTTGGGCCATCTAGAACACAATCTAGAGAAGAAGTGAATGATTTAACACCAAGAAGTAATACATCACATCAATTAGCTGAAATGAAAAGACAACTTGTATTTATGCAGAAGCAATTAATTGAATCTGAAGTAAGTGAATAATGTCTGTTAATAAATAAAATAGGTAAAGTGATTACATAAAATGAAATACAAATTATCGTTATATTCATATGAGTAAATGAAAAAAATTATTGTAAAATAGATACTAAGGCATTAAAATAGTTCTATCGGTGCATTAACAAATAAAAAAAGAATTGAGTTATTTTAACTCTTTTGATGATCGTATTTAACAGATCAGAATGTCATAGAAAGAATATGTTCATAATAGATCCCGTTCAAGTTCAGACTATCAATTTTCATTATTTGTGATGAATATAGCAGAAAATTACAATCGGATCATCATTTAATTCTATTAAGATGTCAAACATAATTCCTAAAGTCTCATTTTATAAAACATGATACTGACTGAATAAAGTCATTCAGTCGCTTTTGTGTTATTAACTATCTATCTCATTGTAACTTTCATTCGCTTTTGACGTTAGCAATATAGTCGGGTACTTGGCCTTTTGTATAAATACCCTGAAACAATAACAGTTTAAAAATCAGATTTTCAAAGTAAATAGATTTACCGTTCGTTTACGAAGTGATTAGGCTATGGAGAAGATACTTTAATATATCTAAAATCCATACGAAATTAGTGAAAGCTAATAATCCTTAACTAAAACAGTGTATAGATAAATATTTTTATTTCTAAACCACTGGATCATAGTTGGTGAATTAGAAGGTAACTGTACCTGAATCCGAGTTAGTAAAACCAAATGGATTTTCCGAAAGAATTGAGAGTGCGCATTCCTGAGGAGTCCCCTACTAAGATAATTCAGTTATCTAATACTACCTAGTTTTCAGTGGTACCCAACCAACATCACTGTGACAAATACAAACAACTAAACTTAATGACTATTTCCATAAAACCACCTTAATACAATTAATGAAATTTATGACGAAAGATTGGGATTGACTTATTTTGTGTTTTCAGAGCTAATTTAATGTTCTGATAATGTGAATTATTGTAATCGACGGTAAATCACTACATGTAGCAATTATGGATATTATCAGAATGTGACTGTTTTCATAACTACCCTGTATAACATAGTTTGAAGACAATGAAAGCGTTGATTATACTCTGATCATAAGCTATGGTTAAAATGAAAGACACTGAAGTTTTCTTAATAATCACCTAAAGATTTTAATCACATACCACAATTGTATGTCATCAGTCAATTTGATGATCGAATTGTTATTCATAATCGAAAAGCACCGTCAATGAGTGCTAAGTTGCTAAATTACTATCAGATATACAGGTATGTACCGTCTCAAAGTTTTACAACACAGTGAGAAGTACAAGAACGAATGTTATCAGAATTACTTAATATCTCAGACTATTGTTTCATAACTATCTTAACAGTGTCCCATATTTTACTTAAACACGGATATATACATTAATTGATCCCTACATATCAACCAACGTGATGTTTTGTTGATCATAGACTAACGATGTAGTTGCAACGTAGTCACTAATCTTAGTGACTCATCATTATAGGTACTAAGTAGAGATGTATTGTATATGTGGCCAATCAAAACGTTTCCTACGTGTCTCTAAAGTCTTCCCATTTTACGTAGCGAGTTATTTGGAGCGTTAGGTCATGTTACTGGCTAACGTAAAACAAACTAGTAAACTATAACAAATACAGGTTGCTAGCCAAAACGTCTGAACATTGCTGGTACCAACTGTTAGCTTGAGAATAACAAAATTCAATTTATAAATTGACTGACAGAATCTTTCTATCTAATTTTAGGATACTGTTAAACAAGAAGCAGAAAATCGAGAAGAATTAGAAGCTGAAAACTACAATTTATATGATAAAATATCAATACTTGATAGGCAATTACGTCATATACAAGATGAATACGATGAACTCGTAAAGAAAGAAATGATTAATCAACGTACATTAAAAGATGTTCAAGAACTTTTAGATGATGAATCAAGAAAATGTACAAAACTTGAACAACAAAATAAAGAACTTGAACAACAGTTAGCTGAACTACGTGAATATAATGAACCTGAAGATGATCTAGGTACACATTTTACGTTTCTCTTGAATTTATTTATTTCGTCAATAGCCTATATTAAATCTCCTCTGAGAAGTTAGCTAACGTGCTAATGGTTGTCACTATTATTAGGCGATTATGTTTAAGATAGAATAATTACTAAAGCCCTGTATTTCATAGGGTTTTGGCAAACAAATATTATAAAGCTTAACTATTTTGCTTATCACTCGTAATTGTCATTTACATGGTTTTTGTTCTGAAAAAATTGTGGACAGTAGTATATTTCGAAATTAGATAGTACCTTAATAAATCTCTACTGAGAGCTGACTACTTGAATTGATTTAATCGACTAGGTGTTTCAATAATTTCCTGGTTTCTTGGGTTGCAAACATATTGAATTAGTCATCAGTATATAACCTTCGCAGTTTTTAATAGGATCTATATAATTTTCAGTCTCACAAGTACATTTCTATTGACAACAATTAAGAAACTTGTGTATATAGACTAACAATGAATACTCATCAGATACAAATAAAAACATCATAGGTTATAACCACTTTGTGCCACATACGACTCTGTGAGTGTTAAACTATATTCGTAAGGAAGATGAAAGTCATCAGTTAATATAAATAGGTTACTTAACTTAAAACTGATCCCACTTGATAAAATGCATGTAACTGCATAATTACGATATTGTATTTCTCTATTCGTTTAAAATATATATCTCAGTGTATTGACTCACTTATATAATTTCTCTCCATTCAACTACTTCATTTTAAATAATTATTGTGGATGATAAAGTTATATGGTAACGTAAACTAATGTTCCATCTCTCTAGTTTGTAACTTATTCAGGTAGTCAGTTAGGTCAATATCATCAGTTAGTTGTAACATCAAGCTGAATAAAAATAACTTGTTACAAGATACTTTTCAAACACAATGTCTTTCTATTGTAGACAAAAGCATTTATGTAGGCACATCATACGGACGGGAAATCAACGTTTATTTCTTTGTTGCTTCTACTATTATTATTATGTAAATTTCATAAGTCACTTTAACCTGCTTGTAAGTGCAACTTTTCACAAATATTATGTACATTATGAGGTCACCGAAAATCAAATTATGCTACATAGATGAACTCCTAGTATTGCTATAAATCTATGAGTCAAGTTTTGTACGCAGTCACTGAACCAAGTATAGATATACAAATTCGATTCAATTGAATCCAGTGGTTGAAGTAAATCTGTAAACAGTAGAAGTCAATGCTTAAAGAAGTGAAGGTATATTGTTAACAATTTGAACTGTAATGACGTTGATTTACGGCTAATTACATGAGATGACCTTGTGCGCACCATATTATAATGGACTGGGTGATGTATGTGCAATTAACTAACAGTAGTTCATAAATGCATAACAACATACAAACAATCAATATGTCAAACAAAAGGAGAGGGCAAGTGTGATGTGCAAACAGCTAAAATAATTGAAATAGTCTGCCGAAAAACAGTTCCAAGAGGTAAAATATCTTCTTTAGGTGTTTGACAAATCAAAAACCATCTGTACTATTTCATAGTTATCATTTTGGTCCAGATAAGATAATTATTTTGAGCACCGATATGTAACAATAAAAATCCACGGGAGAAAGGAACTTAGATAGTGAAACTCAGAAATATTGGAGCTTGAATCGTAAATGAAAGGCCAATTTCCTTTAAAATGCATTTATAATTGCTAAAAACTGTCAACATTCTCAAAACTTGCATTCAATACCAGGTTTTTAAATAACTCACTTTCCATGATTTCTTGTCTGCTAATGAATATTTACTTAATTACTTATTGAGTTTATCTTCTCTTTAACTAGTAACTAAAGAATGGGAGTCAATGAAATCAAAATTACGAGCTGATGCTATGTTCTATAAGAGAAGTTTAGATCAATTACGAGAAGAATATGAACAGTATCGTATTGATAATGATTCAGTAGCAATGCAAAGACAAGTAGGTGATACTACAACTTTTGTCTGAAATAAGAACGTTAAATCTATTATTTTATAAGACTTACATAAAGAATAAATATCTATCTGTGGTATTAATGAAAAAAATACAGGAAATTGTAAAACTTGGTAACTTGCACGGTAACAAGTAATTTGATTTAATACAAGTTCATTACTTAAAAGTCCCGAAAAGGGATGAAACAGCTTTCTCCAGGGTTCTATGATGTAAAGAAGCTTCTAGAAAATAAATAATGTAGGCATAACATAGATAATCTTTCATTAGAAATCTAATATACAGTTTAATTTTAGCCTAGATAATAAAGATTTCCTTGTCACATTCTCCGATTAAGTTGAAATCCAATTTCCTTGAACTCCACCACAAATGATTTCATACTAGCTGCAGAAATACTGAGCTTAACTTTATCTCGTTCGCTTGTAGCCAGTTTGTTTAACTTTAATCCAATAAGTATTCACGAACACTGTGAATATCACAACATATTTTCATTCAGTTAAAATCATTTATCTATTACACAAAACCACTAAAGATTTCAAATTATGAACTTGTTCCACAATAGTTTTTTTATATGCCTGACGTATTCTGATATTCATGAAACTTTTTTGGCACAAGTGAAATGTGCCATCATAAAGTAACATGAATGGATACGAGAGACCTCACTAAACAAAAGATGGTAAGAATTTAAAATAGTTGGGATGTAAAAAATTGATAGTATAAGGTACATTCGAAAAACCTTCAAAATATTTCTAATTATAGATTTAATTAGATACAAAGTAAAACTAATTTTTAATTATTGGATTTCCGAATTTCAGTTTATTTTTATCTTGGAGATACATTAACAATCATTAATGTAATCAAAATCAGTTCTATTAACTTTTCAATGATTGTCTAATGTTTTAATAAATCATTTAAACAACCTGTTACATGATGCACTATGGAAATATTGATAGTTAAGCTCTGTTCATCTTTTCATCTCACTTGTTGAGTTAAATACTTCAAACAACTAACTTTGCACATTTAGATTTCTCAAATATCCGGTTGTGTTTACAACACTGAAAGAATGATCACAATTTGGCTCTATATCTAAAACTCATATGATAACCATTAATATTATTGATTTAATCATAAAAGTAATAAGTTAAACTGACCAAGAAAAGTGTTTGAACATTATTCTTGATGATGAGGAAGTAAAAGAGTTACCTAAGTAGTAAAATAATCTGGTACGGTTTTTGTTTGTTTCTAAATGAAATTCGATAATTATTAAAGAAATAACCTAATTACAAAGATTCATCTTTATTGTTAAAATTCAGTACCAGAAGTGACATAAGATTGAAATCGGTTACAACTTCGTGATTGTTAATAACTTATTTTTACTAAGTGACAGTCGTAGGTTAAGTATCCTAGTGGTATTAAGTTTGGTGTGAGTTCATATCTAACTAAAAGCGTTTTCTCCTACCCTTCAAAACTATAGACACGTTGCTGATTAGTACAAAGTAAAATGGATGATAACAGTGTTTATATAATTAGAATTCAGTAATTTTAGTAGTAGACTAGGGTAAAATCGTAAGGATAAACATAATTAGGGCATTATCATAAGAGCGAAAATCTCGATTGCGTAGTACAAACAATGGGAGTGAATTAGTTTCATAAAAAGATTAAAGCAAATTGTTTCAGATTCTCTAAAATTTACTTATGAAGCAATTTATGCAGAGAGTAAATTTTAATTGATAAATTACTACCGTTGAAACTGATTAGTGAAGTAATGAATGTAAAAGACACCTTATTTAGCATTTTATTAAGAAAATTAGATTTAGTTTAAACAGCCTGTTTCATAGAAGCTTAAGTCATAAAATGATACACTTACCTGGCAGTCTAAGGTATATATGCCCCATAAATACGAAGTGAAAAGCAACGATGTACAGATCTCTTCTTAATTTTATCTCTAATACAAATACTATTACAGTAAAAGTCTGGAATACACTTTGTACAATTGTAGATAAGAGCCATCGTCATGAAGTTTACGTATAAATTAACCTTAAATTCAATGTGATAATTATATGCAACGATTTGCCTGTATTTTTTTCTTTAAAAATTAAAGTTAACAGAAAAGGAAGAAAAGGTAAACATATTAGAAAAAGAAAAACAACAATGGCGTATGGAATTGGATATACAGAATGTAAAACTACAAAATGCTACTTCACTACTGGAAGATGTAAGTTTGCCTACATTTTTCATTTTATACTAAACACCTCACATTATTAGTATGAGGTAATAATAACTACAATCACTAATTAAGACTGATCCGAATAACCTATTAAATAGGTGAAGTTATAAAATTACAACTCAATCATCTTAGTTGTTTGTATTTGTCACAGATTGATGTTGGCTGGAAACTACTGAAACCAGGGAGCACTAGACAGCTGTTACATTCTGGTATAAGACTCTTCGGTAGTATACACTTTAGATTCCAAAAGGTAACCGGATCTAGAGTCTTCAGGTTAGTAACTATTTAACCCTCTGTACCACTGGGCTGGCGTCCAGTCGCAGATTTCCCACTTTTATCAATTTGATTATATGCCGAAACACCATATACTTGAGCTACTTCTGATACAACATGATCTACCTATATACATGGACATATTATCTTAACACAGTAACTGATAACTTGTCACACGTTCATTATCAAATGAAAATATTTAAGCTCATTGATTATACAATTCAGTAAAGCTCATGAAACCAGGATAAATTATAACTAGACACTTGTGTAGATTAATGAATGTCTGGTTGGAAAGTATATTACTGTTTGTTATTTCATACTTACGATTACTACGATTCACATTATTTCTTTACTTTACTACTAACTGGAAATATAAAATCAACATTGTGAAATTAACTACTAAAGGTAATTTCGTGTTTCAACAAAATACTGTAGGTATACAAGAAAAATTATAGATTATTAACTAATAGTAACGTTTAATATTCGTTACAAAGCACTTATAAAACTTAACAATGAAATATAATAAGTTACAAAAAGCGAATTACTCTTCAATAACTATGTACGTGACTATTCATTCATTCAAGTGATCAATCACGTAAGACAAAACTCTTTTATGTTGTTTCTTTCTGTCAAATGAATGAATTAAGATTCTTTAAATTGAATGAAATGCCGCACTGGTAAGGACTAATAACAATGTTTAACATCCATATTCATACGTGCACAAACGTTTTTGGAACTTGCTAACTACACGTATACGCACACCATCATGCAACGTATTTGCTTATAATGACTCGCATAATATATTCATACTGCGCATACATTTAGACAAACACAATGGTAATTAACGATTAATTAAGATTTGTATTCGATAATTTCGTTTCTTGATTAACTCCCTGAAGAAGCTCGAACCAGACTGCGAAATGAAGAGTTGGGATTCTCGTTAATTTCATAAGCTGAGATTGTTTACAAATGTAATTTATTAAAATATTGTGTGGACACTCGACGCCAAAGTTTTGTGAATGTGCTCCTTCTTTTTTCGACGAAAATTCATATATATATATATATATATATATATATATATATATATATATATATATATAAGCATATTGTTCATCGGTCCAGAAATTTAACATACTTGATATCAAGTGTTCGAGAATAAATATCTTAAGTTCAAATAAAATGTATTCATTCAAAAGTTTAAGCGAATGTTGAGAATTTGTAGAAAAACATAGATACTTTCAAGTCATGTGTATACTCATATAAAAAAAGTTAAAACTTACCGCACTTTTCTTATGTAACCTGAATTCTAGTAGTTGCATCACATGATTAAATTTACTGCCAACGAAATACTCGTATATACAATCATTTAGATTTAATTCTAACCTCATTGTAAATGGAATACCTTTCATTATCTATATAAAATAATTGAATACTTTGGCAAATCAGCATAAAAGAAGCAGTAAATCAAAAAGTAGCTTTCATATTATGTAATATTTAACGATCATTATGCTACCTACCATCTTTATATCACATACACAGATACATGTTCTTTCATACTTACAGAAATGATATTTAGTAGTAAATTAGTAGTTAGGTAATTTCGTGATGTTATTTTCACCTTACAGGTCATAAACATCAATCATCAGTCATAAATTGAAACGACAAGAATTTTCATTATAGTAAATTTTAGGTCTACAAATATAACAGCATTCACTTTAGAAATGTAACTATTATTATATTAACAATATTAATGATACTCGATTGAAGGTTTTACGAATCAAGTATATATACTCCAACTAAATGCCAAGTGATTAAATGTTAGTAAGATGGTTTTGTGAAGAAAGAGGTATTAAGTTTTATTGATTGTATTCGTCACGGATTATTGCTGGTTGAGTATCACTGGTTTTCACTGGTACCCAACTGACATCAATCTGTGATAAACATTAACAACCGTATATAAATGTTTTTTGTTATGTATAGTGAAGACTGTTGAACTTCGATTTCCACATCATGTACAGTACAATCATTCTAAATCAACAAGTGTTAAACAGTTTATTCTTCCTAGTACGGAACACTTGAGAAGTATATATCCACCCCCCAAACTAGGGTTTCAACACAGGACCTTCAGTATTTGTTGCTACCGAGCAATATTCAAACTACAGAGTTAGCATTTATGTGGTTTAAATTTCTAGATTCAATCAGTAGACTTTATTGGAGAGGTTTATTTTATTTCAATTATGGACAAGGCCAATTATTAAATAGAAACTTCAAATCTAACGGTTTTCAGAATATCCAATAATGAGTCATATTCTTGCCACTGATTGATTTCAGAAAGAAGTTTCTGCAGCTACAGTAAAAAGACGTGATCAGTAAATTATAAAAAACTAAAGCATGAGGCAGTTACTCACCTACAGCTCAAAATTGTGAACTGGTTGAGGCTAGAAACATATTCCTTCATTCACGTTAAGATTCAGACACACTCTCTTGTTTCAAGTAGTGTATGCACAAATTATATTACTTAATATTATCAAACTGATGTGAGACATCCGGCTAAAGAGTCCTAAATATTAGGAAACGCAAAACCTTAATTTTACTGCTAGACCTGTTTTCAATATACTATTAACTCATAACTAAAAGGCGATATTAAAACAATCCTGTAAGGAAACATATATAGCAATAATGACTAATCAGTTTAAGTCTTGAATATTAAAAGCAGGAAATCACAAACCGTTGAAGATAGTAAAGTAAATGATGACCACATTTTATACATTGATACATGTACATTTAGTCTTGAAGCAAGAATTACTTATATGAAATAATACGAATAATGATCTATGCTAAATCGATTAAAGCTGATTATTGTAGAAAGGAAAATGTTAGTCTCTAGATAAGTCAAGGTATGAATAGTGTAATATCATAGTTTATACATTCTCTACTTATAATCTCTGAATATTATTAACCTTGACAAACTATCACTGTTGTTCTATACTGAAATGTCACTAGAAAAAAAGGTAGTCACATCAAAGATGATATAACTTCAGGCTTCCATATTATAAACAAACACTTTTACCGAACCCTTCACTTAGATACTATCGGTCCATTGTTATTAATTTGTGAACCTAAGTTATAAAGATAATAAAACTGAAGTTATTTACTAACTAAAATTCACCAACTGTATACATAATATAGCCCTCAACTATTTGAGCAACACAGCGGTAAATCTGTGACCACAGTAACAGGTGACATAAGAGTAAATGTTTCACCAATTTTTTTGAATGTATATTGTTGGCTGTAATCAGTAGGATGAAAGTCTATATCGAATGGTACTCGATTTTAAACACTTAATTAAAGTGTGTGGCTATGTAATGCTATTAAATTAGTAGCTGCGTGAAAACAACTGTTCATATTATTTTATTAAGTACTTGAAAATTGAGCAGTTTAATGATATCTCCTTGATGATTCTCCCATAATTTTTAAGTAATAAAAATAATATCAATTAGAACATCATTCCACATACTTAGTTTCTATTGGGAAAATATTACCCACCCGACAAATATCGAAACATTCAACTTCAATTCATAAACAAACTATATTGTCAATGAGATGATGTGGATATGAGAAGCCTACTAGGAACGGTTCTTGCCGATATATTTAAGTCGACCTTAGAAAGAATAAAACTATTGATGACATTAATTAGACATCATACAGAACATCCACCGACGATATATTCATCACATACGACGATATAAATCTCGTAAATAAAATACTGGAAACTTCTAATCAACCACATTTAAACCTCAAATTTACAATAAAATAAGCAGAAGATATAATTTTCGAATTCCTGGACCTAGAAACTTCGTGAAGAAATAATAAAACCCTCTAAAGACTCGTATATGGGGAGAAATTTAAAATAGACAATATCAATTTCCTAGTTTCTGTCTAGTACCTTATAAATTTGAATTGGTCAAACTGAATGCAATAACTAAGCTCAATAAATAAAATTTAGGAAGAATGCAATATAACAAATACTGAATTCATGAAAATGGACTTCCACCAATGTTTATGAAGAAATACAGAAACGAATACGACTCAAAAGAGGAAACTAATAAATCAGATAGAATTTCTGTATCTAACTGATTAAAGTTCAAATGAGACCAAGTAGCAACAAAAACTAATCAACGACTAAAAGCAGCCATAAGATACACATTTCCTGAACGTAAAATTGGTTCGAATAATTGCAACGCAATGTTTAGTATAACAAAGAATTGACAAATATCCTCTATATGTGACCTTAAATTCACTTGTGCTTGCAAAATTAGGTACACTGAAACGACAGAAATACAGATATTCTCACGTTTTATTGAATAAGTTCCAAAAAATCAACGTCTTAGTGGACTAGTCATTTACCGTAGTTCGATTTCAACACATGAAGTAAACATAATCGGTGCTTAGAAAATAATATGCAAAAATGTCACTATGATATTATGAATTTTTACAGCCACTGCAATTAGAAGGTTAAAACCTGACCCTTACATTCAAAATTAACCAGTGACTGACTTTCAGCTGTCTTGGTAACTGATACGAAAGTTAGTTGTTTTTTTTTTGTTATTCTTCTGTCATTTATGTAAAAGCATAACGAGCTTTTCCTTTAATTCCACTTTTCGTTATTTATTACGTAATAAAGCCACTTCCAGCTTTTATTCCAGATCAATTAAATGTTAAACTACAATCTGCTTATTTTATTAAATCTTGGTCATACTACCCAACCAAGTTATTGACGTTTTAGAGACTTATTAGTCCTATCTGATCAATTAACTGCATAAATTAATGATCCCACTATACATCAACTCCTTTCAAATATCATCCCTTTCATCTATTGAAAACCCTTCACTTCAACAATGTCATAAAATTGTATCTCTTAGTAAACAGTAAATCTTGATTTATGATGATATTTCTGTGGTACACTGCCTGCAGTTGATCATCTATATTTAAATAAACAGAATATAGCGAAATACACTGAATTTAATCTATTCAGCAAATATTGTTGTTTTGGCTTTATTTAAATTTCTTTACAGGACAAACAGTGAAATATTCCTTACATTTTTATAATGTTCCATAATAACGTTATAGGCTGTGAAAAGCATACACATTGATATAGAACTTTCTTTTCGGTAGTAATATTTCATAATGAAGTAGTAACTAACAAAAATAATCACTTTTCTTCCTCACTAGACCGAATTACGCTTAAAAATGTTGAACAGAGAGCGTACAGCTCAAATGCATCGTATGTCGCAACTTGAAACAGAAAGAGATGAATTAATTCGACAAGCAGCATCAATAACAGGTCGTGCCGCAGCTGATAGAGAAATGGCTGCTGCTAAGTTACGTGAAATGGATGAATTACGTTCAGAAAGAGATATGTTAAGAAAAGAACTGACAGAAGTAAAACAAGCTCTAGCTGGAAGTACAGCTGAAAATGCAGCTGAACGACGTCAATTACAAGCACGTCTACGTGAAACTGAGGTCCACAATGAAGCACGTATTTCAGATATAAAAGCAGAATTAGAAAGAGTACGTGAAGAACTGGAACAACTACAAGTAAGTTTAGTGAAATGTTCTGATTTTTGAAGGTGAATTTAACCTACATTATTAATTTTAAATGCTGAATTTGCTTCGACTTCACGAAGTTGATAAGATCTTAACATCACTGTGGTACACACCTAATCTTCTTTGAAGAAATGAGTGATTCTATATTCATCAGAATGTATCCAGGAGCACTGGGATTTGTTACCATTCCAGATAACCTATTCATTTTATTTAAAACCTGTCAATACTTAGGTTTATCAATTGAGATTAAAAAGATACTGTGAGAAGTCGACTAAGCCATAACCACCATTCATAACGTTAAAATAAAGAATATCATAAATTATTTAAAGATTACTTTTAATTATCTATTTGCACGTCATTCGCGTTTCTTGACCAATGTTAGCTGTAGGCCTAGGGGCCTTGATTGTCTTTATCTCTCCTACTTATTGTGATCATACTTTGCTCCATGTCACTTCGCAACTGACGTTTAACGTTTACACTTTCACGTGACGTTTCGCTCCCAACCAATTATGGACGATCCTATGAGTAGTATTCACTACAGTACGAAGTTAACATCTAAATTTTACAATTATTCACATCATATGCTAAACAACGCCATTTGTTAATTCTTCGCTTTACGGAAAACAATTAACATAGAGGATATGGTTATAGTTCAGTCCAACTGTTTACATTCATCTCTCTTGAGTAATCATTTTCAACACTTTGATAGATAACCGGTTAAACTATTTACACTGAGTAACTAAAATATGTTATCTATAAACTATGAAGCTAATTAATTCCAACGGGATAATAAATCCTCACGTACGTTATGATATCTTTCATGACTGCCAAATTCTAACCAATGGTCATTTGTAACTGCTAAATGTAAGTGTTTACAGCGTGATCAATAAAAATGGTCAAAAAATCAGAATGTCTGAGATTTCTCATACTAAACAGGTAGCTCAATTATTTTTTTATTTGATGTAACACAGCCACTTATAGTCAATACAATAATTAACATCGGTACGATATCAGCATAGTTAGATAAAATCAACAATATAAACAGTGTCGGAAGCAGCATAATTGTAGTGTCAATTATACTGAAAAAACTAAACACTAAAGAATCTATTGTTACCTACTTGGTTCATTCCAACATATATAAACAAAACTTGAAAGTATGTGGTCAAATATTAGTAATCCTTATATATTCTCTAATCCTAAAATCCAAGTCATGTAGCAATACCCTAAAAAATGTAGCTCAATATACTCACCTCCTCCAAAGGTGGTGTCAGTTTGAGGAGGTTAAGAAGGCTTTTTCAGCTAACACCCTAATTGTCTTAGTCATTAATTTATGACCAATAACGAAGTTTGCAAGAATATTAAAGTGGTTAACACAGTTAATCCACTTACTCTCCGTCATGAAATCTAACTATGAAGGGGAGTTTTAAAACTTGAAGAAAAGAAACTCACGATAGACCTTCTTGGATTTTATAACAGACATTCAGAAGATTCAATATTTTTAAGGCATTCATCACACATAACTATGACATTTGCATACACTGAACCGATACGTGAAAATTATGATGGGAGATCAGCACATGGGAAGTGGGAGGCAGAAATTCTATGTTACCTTTCTGAGATAAGTAACCACAAAAATAAAGTACGAAATGTCTAAAATGTCGAATGGTAATACGATTCAAATAAACAATCCGACAACCGACCAATATAGAACTTGAAATTAAGTTTTACGATTATTACTGATATATTATTAGACACAATCGAAACGATACCGTAAAATAAATTTCACGTCACAAACCCTAAGCAAAAGTTACTGAAAAGAAAGAGCAGTTAAAGAAAAATGATCATAGGAATAGATAAATTGGTGCCTACTGATGTTGTTCTCATAAAATGGATGTTGTATAACGACATCGATTGATTACTAAGTTTCATTGAATTAATGACCTAAGAAAATATTTCAACAGTCGTTGATTCGGTGATGGAAACATCAGATAACGGAACGTTGAACTGATCTACTTTCTGAAATTATCATTCTACAAGTAAAATTCGATGAATGAGATCATATTTCAGTAAAATGTAATGAGCATAAAAATATACCGGATAAATTACCAAAATTTAACTCAGAACTGTTTGAGTCATTAGTTCTGCTGTGACCGATTTTAGTTTGGATGTTGTTATTACCAGATGACTTTCTCGATGTTCACTAGTCAACATACTTGTAATTTTTCTAAGTTTGGACTTACAGTCAGTAACTTGATAACAGTCATCTCATGTATTAACAAAATCACTTCCAAAATCTTTTTTACTGTTTTATCTTGTAATTTTTTAATGTATAAACAAATTAATTTTTTAATAAAATGTAAAACATATTGTTATGCTTTTAACCAATATTCAGGTTGAACTGCAAACAACACAAGCATCAGAAATGGAACTACGAAGTGTAAATCAACATCAAAAATGGAAAATTAATGAACTAGAAGATCAAGTTATTCATTATACCAGTCGTATTTCTGGTTTAGAACGTCGTAGCATTGATTTAGATGCGGAATTAGTACGTGCCAAAGCAGATCTAAGTGCATCGCGTGAATCAGCTTCGTTAAGACGGGCAACAAAAACTCGTATGGCAGATGAATGGTTAAACATACTAAATATTACAAGTGAAACGGAAGACTATGATGATGATAACGGAGAATATCATAAGGAAATTGTTTTGCTAAAAAGACGAAGTAGACAAAATGTTAACGACACAAGTGATGAATTATTAAGACAAAGGTAAGTATGACGTGATATACACATACTTCGGTGGGTGGAGTTGTTTCTTTAAGCTGGTTGATTTCACCATCATTCTGAATGGTGTTCTCAGAAGCCACCTTGAATAAAAGTAAGCTTTCGAAATCGAACTCTCTATAGAAAACATCCATTTTGAGAGAACGAAAACAAACCTTTGTTAAATGAGAATTCCAATTTCGCAATAACACCAAGAAGTACTTAAGAACCCAGAACAAAGTATGTAACACCAGTTTTGACGTTTGCAATCATTGGGAAGCTAAACCTTACTTTCATTAATACAGTAAACTAAAATTCGAATTTGTAGCAACGATCTAATGGAAATTTATAACAAATTATTGAATAGTGTTATTAAATAGAGACTATTTCATAGATTAAAAACACTGACTGATCTTAGGCAACATCTGATTACCAGAAGCATTGAATGGTTTGTAATTGAAGGTAACCCGTGAAGTAAAATTAAAAAATTCAATCAAACTCTCGACCCTCCCCCTCTATAATGGTATCCAAAATATATCTGCTGATAAATAACTTCGATAAGTTATTCCTGAATTTCTAGTGAGAGGCTAGTGTACGTCAAACACTTCGAGCGCATAATGGGGTTAGATGACAGTAGCACAACATGAATTGATTGAAGTCATAAAAATAAATTATGGGATACAAAATCGGCAATCTGTAGACTAAGCACTAGTTATAAAGTTAGAAAGTCCCTGGATCCATTGTTGAATAAGTTGTGAATGCCATACATTTAAGAGTCTTATCACAGGACAAAACGGCAGCTCACTGTCCTTTGAGTTTTACTGGTTGTTTACAACCAGTTCATGATTAAAATCTATAAAAAAATATGTAATACATAAAGTATATAATACTATCAAGACGTAAGATTCAATATAAAAATACTCATGCCATTAATTTCTGGCCAAGTCATAAAAAGCTTTTTCGATTACGACTAGCAGTAAAGAGTCATGCCAACCAAAATCAACATAGCAAGATGAATAAAAGGTATTAGCAGTAGTAATATCAGTGGCAGTAAAAGACAATGAAAATACAGAATAAAATTCAAAAGAAAACTACATTCATGGAAAGATAAAAAATGATACTGAGTCACAGTTTCCCTAAATAAGTCGAATAGATGATACACCTGCACCATGGCGACCAATTATGAGCCATGCCTCCCAACGTCTTCGACCACTGATTACGACAATCGCATGAACTCCAGCCAGGTTATTTACACCTGTCAACATGACCCGGATCAATAGTCAGTGACTCCATAGACAAATACTAGGTTTAAGTGTAGTCACTCCTAGCTATCTTCCTCCCAACTTCAACGCCAGTCATCATCGCACGTAGATACAATCGACGGTTGGTCATATGTAATATATATGGTAACAACATCAGTCGATAAACATTCATAACTCCATCACCTGACTTATAATTTTCCCCTTAGTACACTGCATCCAATCTTAGATATTTTTTATTCGTTGGTACTTACGAATGGAATGTTTCAAGGACATTTGTATTATACTGTTAGTAGACTATGAATGTTTCATACCTTTAAAGGCAGATTTTCACATCTGTAAATTAAAACAGATGAAATGCTGTGATGAAAGTAAACATAAATGAGGATACTCAACATTCATAGTGGCCACCACTTGAGGTTATCAATTCTAATGACCTTTCGCCATATACTATGCCTCAACTAACTATGATAAAATAAAAGCAATCACAAAGTCTATGTACTACTTTTGTAAATTTTGCAGTGATAAATACTTGTCAGTTAAGGAAGTCGAATTTTCCTTCCATGTCAAGAAATATCGCTATTGTCGAACATCGTTAGGTATATCTAAGTACTAAAACTTGATGAATGGTGATTAATACAGCCAACGTCAGGTCTAAATCAGACTGGTTTCCATAAGTTTACAATTCACCTAAATTATTTACGTGTCAGACAATTATTGAAGCTAATATCCTATACGTTAAGATTTGCGACTGGGCTCAAATAAGTAAATTTTCACTTATGACAGTTTAATTAACCTTACACAGAAATTCTATAAATGTGAATGCATTATTGATGAATTCATTTTCGAGAAAATTAGCTTATTAAATTTAAAAAAAATTCCTAATTTTTCTTTAAATCTGCTAATTCTTTAGGTTAAGGATTGGTCAATCAGAAAATGATTTATTAAAAAATGATCCTAATTCCTATACTTCATCTAGTCCTATCTTAAAGGATTCACGATATCGATCAGAAAGTGTTCTACCAACAATTGGACGAATATATAGAAAATATCAACCAACTCACTCAGATAGTATTAATAAGCTAAACAGTAAAAGTAAGAGGTCTTCTACAAATCTGAAGTTAAACGGAATGAATTCATCAAATAATACACTTCAAGGTGAACTTAAAGTACATCACCAACAACAACAACAACATGAATTTGATAGTAGTGATGAACACAAAGAGGATGAAGCATGAAGAAGACAAAAAAAACCACGTCAAAAAATATCGAAAATTATGAAAGATATGCATCCAACCTGTAAATACTTACATATCATCTATAAAAATTGTTATTACTCTTTTCTATGACTAAAAATGAATCAATCTTCTATAACGAAATAAAAAAAAACTAGCAACTGTAACAAACTAACAGAGATATACAAAGATTGTTTGATTTCAATGATAGAATCAGAATGGAACTTGTAAATGATTCCCGTTTTATTTGCTAAATTACTACCTTCTCAATAATATAAAGTTATTATTTACATATATATATATATATATATATATATATATATATATATATATATGTGACATTTGTTAGATGTCGATGATTATATTTTTTAGCCAATACATAATACCTATTAGTTTAGACTACTCAGGCATATTTTACACCTACTTTACATAAGCCTACATCATCAGCCAATCAGTCGGTGCAACACGCTTTATTTTTCAGTGATAAAAAATCTGTAGACAAATAAAGCAGATTTTCACTTCTATTGAAAACAGTTCATTTTCAAATGCTTAACGGCATTGCGTAGTACAGTGTTGTTACTAATGACACTGTTTTACTATGGCAAGCATCAATTGAGACTAATATTAGATAATCAGAATATATACATATATATGTTTCCAAGGTTATCCTTTTCATCATTGAACATTTCTTGTTACATTAAAACAATCATCAAGCCTGCTGTAATTCACTATCCATTTTGTTTTACGAGTGATCATTTAATAGAAACAAACAATTAACAATAAATATTTTCTTAACTCATCTTTATTCACAATGTTATTAATGCTGAGGATGAGGAAAATAACAAATAATTGAGACCAATTTTTCTTAGTGTTCTTTCGAAACAACACGACTTATATGGAAACACTACCGGGAATATACTAGCGCGGGATCATTAAGATTCCTAATAAGAACACAGAATCCAGGTATTTATAGATCCAAAAATAAGAGGAATGCATGAATAAAAAGACTACATACTATTCATTTCGATCTACGTTCGTAATAATCAGTCAGTCAGTTACAACGTAGAAATTGATACATGCGTTCATTAGTTCAAGTTGTCCAGACCCAATTACCATATAGAGATTAAAATGTCCGACTAAACACCAGAGTAGAAAAGGTAGAAACAGAAATAGTATTAATAGAAAAAAATAGAAAACGCAGATGAGATTTATTAAAATATGACTCAGTAAAAAGAAAATTATGATAAGTTCAGAAACTTAGAAACTGAACGAAGACAAGGAGTGGATGCACCTGCGCCATTGCAATCGATTTTGAGCCATATCACCGTAAGCCTTTAACCATTAGTTACGATCATCACGTGGATCCCAACCAGGTTGTCAGCATCTATTAACATGGATTAGCCCAATTGTCAATGATTTAATAGACTGGTGTCATGATTTGATTGGCGCCTCAAGCTTTCTTCCAACCTATTCCCACACCAGACAGCATTGCTCGTCAAGGTAGGCGGTGGTCAGGCATACGTAACACATGTCCTAACCACTTCACCCCCAGCTGATAAAGATTTACTACTTCATCAATACACATATCATATTTACCTAGTACTCTATTCCTAACCTACGTACTACTTACTCGGTGATCCCAGCAAACACGATCAACGTTTCGAAGACATATATCATCGAATACTAGAAGCCTACGAATATCCTCTATCCTTAATGACCATGTTTCAAATCCATAAAGTAAAACAGATCGAACTGTTGCACAGTAAACGCGTTCTTTCGTCAGTAGACGGATGTATCACCTACGCCACAATGTGACACAAATTGGCAAAAGCCAATCGGGCCTTCTGTATACGAGCTGATATTTCAGCAGACACCAGACCGTCAGGACTGATGAGGCTCCCAAGATAAGTGAAGCGGTTAACACATTCAACTGCTTCGCTCCATATCACTAACTTCGGTGCCGAATCAAGCCGATCCTGAAGCAACATTTTGCATTTCGACGGAGAATCGCATTCCAAACATTCATGTTTAGGGTAGTCAAAAGATTCCGCATTTTATCAGCAACTTCACCCAATAAAACTATATCATCTGCATATTCTAAGTCAGTAAGTTTATCTCCTAAAAGGAGGTCAACCACAGAGAAATCAGACGATGACAATGTTAACTTCAAAAGTATGTCAATGATAAAATTAAATAAAAATGGAGAAAGCGGACAACCTTGACGAACACCACTTGAGGTAATCACTTCTGACGACAATCCGCCATAAACTCTGACTCGACATGTGGTGTTCGAGTAGAAAGTTTGTATAATGTTAATGTACTTCACTGGTACACCTTTCAATGACAGATAATGCCACATAACCTTACGATCGATAGAGTCAAACGCCGTCTTAAGATCAAAAAATACAGCTATTGTTGTGCGTCTAAAAGTGTGTCTATGTTCCAGAACATGTGAATATTTGGTCTATACAATCACATGCAGGTCTAAAACCACCTTGGTTTTCTCAAGTTTGCTCTTCACAAGCTTCAACTAGGCGTCGAAATATTATTGACACCAATATTTTTGACGGCAATCGTCACAAGAGGACTTCTGTCCATCCTTATAGACTGAGACAATTAGTGTTCGGGACCACTCAGATGGGATTACTTCCAGTTCCCGGATTCTAGCCAAGATCTCAGTTAATCTCGTTTCTAAAACTGAACCACCGTCCTTAAATATCTCAGCAGTTAATTCATAAAGTCCTGCTGCTCTGCCTCGCTTTAGATTCCCTATAGCCTACTCAGCCTCACTGACTTAGGGAATCAATTATGATTTGCCATTAAGATTGCTTGACGATGGTGGGCAGCTGGGATGAGGGCGATGGTCAGTTTAACTGTTCCCTAAAGTATTCTGCTCATCGGTCTAATCCTCAGAAATGACAGTGAATAATGGTCCCATCTTATTCTGAGATAGTTTCACTTACAGTCAGAACTCTGATGCCCGTTTCCTTGATAAATCTAAACAGTTGCCTACTGTTAAATATTGTAGCTTCCTATTCAATATCTTTAGCTCCCGCCACCCACCTCTGCACACGTTCATTGCGTGAGCTTTTAATCAGCTTGTATTTAAGCTGCCTTTGCTCCTCATCGTGTTCAGAACAAAACGGGATGTGTTGATGAGCATCTCTAAGTTCAGTAGATGCAGAGGGAATCCACTGATTTCGTTTAACCTTGGGTATTAAAATCACCGGCCACCATCACTACATTAGTGGGCATAACTTTTCGGAGGACGTCAGAAAGCTTACTGTTAAATTCACTGTTTACTACATCTGAGCTGCAATCAGTGGGTAGAGTAAACAGAAACAACGAAAAGACAATAGCGTGACCTTACATTTCCGAGTTCGTACTGTCCAGTTTAGAGGAACAGTGCACAGGCGACTGTCTATTGGAACCTAGTCAAGGAGAACCTCTTCCGCCTTTAAACTTAGTGCTATACCTACACCAGTAAGGTCTCGAGAAGTAGCGGTGGGGTCCCCGGAAACAAGAAAGATGAGTCGGGCCGGTTCTCTAATTTGAAAAGATGAGGTCAAGCGAATGACTGTACTTGGATCCTGCATATACGCGTTCCAGAGACGCAGCAGACATCGATGGAGCGGAAATCTAGAGTCATAGCTAAGGAGGCTTGTTGTCCTATTTGACATAAAGTCCGAACATTAAAAGCTTTGATATGTAGTTTGGCGCTAGGTTTCACGCGACGAAGAATAACGTTTCGTGAACCCGAACCATTAGCATTAGAGTTGTGAGGTGATAAAGCTATGTTAGAAGGGTTAGTCATGAGAATAAAAGAAATATTAAGAGTTGATGGTGATTTGACCTCGAATTAGAAAGTCTTGTATGCTATTAGAGGTATGAGGACAGTTATCACTTTCTGGCTGCTGACACCATGGTAGGATATCACCTTGTGAGATACCTGGAAAGGAAACTAGGCTAGTTTTGGTCATAGTGACCTGGGAGCGCGACCGCAGAGCCCAAGGGACAATTACTTGAGGTCGATCACGCACGACCCTGTTATGGGAAGTTTTTCAAGTGTTAGCTCCGTTCCTTAGAAGGCCATACTGCTAGAGACAGAAATCTGTGGAGTAAAGTGAGGTGTAACATTTTTAGGGTCGACCTCTTTCTAACCCTTTCTATCTGATAAGGGAGCATAGCTGAATATGAGTTCCAGCCAATATAGCTCGGATGGGTCATCACGATAGGTAAGTCCGACCACCACGGCAAGGTAGCAGCAACGGTAATATTAGTGCTGTTTTGCACTAGACGGAAATATGAACAGTAAGAAAAACGAGATATGTGCCTAACTTACTAGATAGACTAAACTGTAGCTTAAGAGTAAAAAGTAACTTTTAGAGAGTCAGTTATGAATAACATAGAACTCAACGCATATGTGCATAAGTCGAAGATGCCATAACACATCAGCACGATGAGATCGAATTTATAAGATTAAAACGATAGTATAATTCAACAGGAAGGATAGATACAAACGTATGTCTGAAGCAATAATAGGACCTAAATTTACGGGGAGAGTAGGAAGTTGAACAGTAAAGATGCTATTCAATTTTTAAACAGATACTCATCAAATTATGGAAATTAAAATTCCCATTTGTCCGTATGGCATACATACTAAAGTAAATCTAAGATGCACATAAATTTAAAACAATTATGATTATCAAATTATATTGTCAAATAAGTATCTGACAAACGAAGAATTGTACGGTAGAAATTAACTGTCAGCAATCAGAAAAGTGACTAACACGACTATTTTCATCAAGCATCAATACATGAACAATTATTAAAATGAAAGCATCTTTGTAAATATAAAACAACTAACAGAATAAAACACTATCGTAGTTTTAGTGATATTTTGTTTTCGACATACCTTGTTGTATATCTAAGAATTACAATTGTGACTACTGTTCTTTTTCGAAGACTAGTTGAAAATGACCATAAAAAGAAACTATGGTATCAGGTACGCGGGATAAGTGATATGCACATGATCGAAACTTATATTTTGTGATACAAAAATACTGAACAGCTAGACGAAACATACATTGAATAGTGCGAAGAAACATATCCACAAGTGAAATAAATTATAAGAACTTTAGATTTTTACTGTTAAATACAAATAAGATTATTAAAAGCGAATCCTAATCGGTTCTTCACTTTATTTACATCGCTTTGGACAAATACGTGCATATTAGTGTTAACTGCATACTATTCCCTTTAGATCAAATATTAATTTTGTTGAAGTATTGGCTTGATTAATAAAGGTCAGGTTTCGCTGTTTACTTGCTCTAGTTTGTGCACCCATGTAGTATCGCTAAACTTTCTTGTGGGATATCACGAACTGATTGCTGTAAGAAACCAATTAATTGACGCCGAATCAATGGTTCAAGTTAATAAGCGTTCACTGTAAAACCTGAAGGTTATGAGTTCGTTCTCTGATCAAGTTGCGGGTGCGAACAGATGAGTCGCACACTAGAACGAAACAGTTGTCGAGTGCGCCCTGGTTCCCAGCGGTGCGCAAATGTGAACAACCTGTGACTAATACAAACAAAAAACTCAAATCCGTATTTAGTAAATGAGTTATGCGATTAAATAGCAGTCAGTCACCTTGATATTACCAAATGAATAAACACATTTTAAATTCTGCAGGGACAACTTTAATCAAACAGAATAAACATTTGATAAGTATCAATGAATTACAGTAAAATAAAGTAACAAATCCATATTAAGATCCATTGAAACGTAAATTGATACGATTACCTCAATGCGTAGAACGACATACAATTGTATATTTGTAAATGTCTAGTTAATTAGGTGGGACATTAAGTTTGATGCATCCAATTAGTTAAAACAGAAAATCAAAGGCAAATATATAAGCTAGTTATATGATGGTAAACTATACTTATTATGAATACATATCATATCATACCTTACGAAACTATTGGTGATATTAAAAAGAACAATATATCAATGCATAGACAAGATAAATAAATACAAGAGATATGGATAATCATTTGTTTGATTTAAAGGGCATTTACACAATATAAACAAAAGAGGAACAGAATGAACTAAACAGGTAAACACAAATATTTTGAAATATATCTTCTACTAGAATACACATTATTATAACGTTTCTAAAGAATGAAAGGATAAAGAACAAAGTTATACAGTATGATAGAAGAATATAAAGTGGTATTCAATTCATAGAGAAGAAATAAAGATGTAAAAATATAACAAATGCATTAGATTAATCATTTAGTAAATGATACAAATATGCATAATATACAATTCTAAACTAACGTTAGCATATACATAAACAAACTAGTGATAGTAGTACATTAAATCGAGTAGTATTATGTTTGCTTTTTTTCTATTTTAACGATAAAATTACACATTACTGGAGACGTAAGAGTATAATCACGTTTGAGATAGCGAAAAGGGGGAGAATTAGGACATTGAAAACAATAACATTCGGAACATAGAATATAAATGTACAAAAAATTAGTTGAAGATAACTTAGGTGTCTATATGGTTGCATTCGATATCATTGGCATAACTGAGGGGAACAAGAGAGTAAAAGAAACAACACAATATTGGACAAGACGATGCATTTTGCAGTAGGTATATACATAGATATACACTAGATAAGATATGAGATAGTTTCATCGCCTCTTTTTATGTACATCTAATGCACAGCAAAAAAGGACATATATCACAGTACCAGTAGAAGGTTGATACTCTAAATGTTAAAAAGAACATCATTTCTGTTGCAATAAAATAATAAGGCACATTAAACAGGTGTGTAAATATATAAATCACTTTGAAAAATGACAGGTATTTAAGGCGATAACAGAATTCAATGATTCTTCTAGGATATCCTCCCATAGTTCGCTAGACAACTTCATTTTAATCTCACGTTCCTCTGGAACATATGACAACCAGGTTGGCTCATCTGCACGCAATTCCAGATCTAATAATCGATCTAGCCATGATTTCTTGGATAACGTCCATTGAACTAAACGAGAAAAACGTGCACCAGACGGGATTATTTCATATAAACCGGGACGTTTTATTATATTATCTTTATGATTATGCAGATCCGATTTCGATTCTGTTTCTAGATTCAGTTCTCGATGAACCTCAGATGTAACAATAGCTAACAACTGATTGTATGTAGCCGGCCTGTAAATGGAGGAGGGAAAAATAACTGCTTTAGAAGTGGTCATCGTCAAAAGAAGAGACAACAATACTGTGCATAATAATGTTAGCGTACAACTTTGTGAACAGTAAGGTTTCTATGTAAACATTGTAAAAACCTCCTACGGAAATCAAATATCACTGGTTGTTTGTAGTACCTTATACTCTCGAAATGTATTTCATAGAAGTTGCTAGGGGATTAAAATGTTCTACATTCAGCCACTAAATCACACGTTTGAACAGCATCCTACCTACTTCAGTTCAAACAACCTCGTCGTATACATAGTTATTACATCTACAGTGTAATTCGAATTCATTTGCATGGGTCTGTATTCGATGAGTTACTGGTTAAAACTCAATGCCTATTTCCATAATCTGACCAACGTTTCATTATATATGAGGCCATCATAGGAACAGATAAGCCGAAAAATACTTTCTGATTAAAAGAAAATGATGACTAAAACCTAAATATTAAAATGTTGTTATACTTACGGACAAGGACCACGCCAAAGTCGAAATTGTGCACTCGAAACACGATTAAAAGGTTTCAACCCAAATAAGTTAGTAGTAGTAGTAGTAGTAGTAATAGTTGGTCTATTTTTTAGTTCATCATCATTATCACTAATTCCATCAATGAAAATTTTTCGTACAATCTCGCTTATCAAATCGAACAATAAAGCACGACTGATAAATCTTACTTTAGACTGAGTTTTAAACATTTCGAGGTCTATAAAAACAATAAAAGAACAGTTTAAAAAAATTAAGAATGAAACGGTAAAGTTCGCAGCTAACGTAGATACTTTTGACAATATTGCGCTCTTTGAGCTAGATGGTTTAAATGTGGAGTTTTTTTATTACTATTCTAGACAAAATTACTAACATCTACTACATAAGGTAATTGACAATCAAAGATCGGTATTAAATCATTTAATCCAATACTACTAAAATAAGACTAAGGACAGCTACCAACGGTAACCAAAAGGATGTTGTATGCAAAAAAAGACTCGGATATTTAACCCCTGACAATTAACCCTATGTTTCAGAAACTACAATTCAATGGAGACGTGTCCTATATAATAGATTAGTGAAAGTGGTTAAAAGAAACTGTTTGTAATTTCCTCGTCCACTAGAGGTGTGTTTACAATAACGACGAATAAGTTATCCACCTTCATGTGCGTATATCAATACAGCCGTACCTATGGACAAAGCTACATATGGTGTACCAATACGAAACTTGGTCAACAAATGAATAAACATTTCTTAGCGCGGTTTAGAAAAGGTCAAGATTGGTTTTACTACACCCTCTTCCGCACATCTTCATTACCAAATACATAATTAAATAGTTCACTAATACACTTCTTACAATCCGATTTGACGACTATTCTTTTATTAAGACTTTTTCAGCAAGTTTTGCTTTGTTTTACTGTGACTGATTCTCAGTCAGGTTACCAAATGACAACTGGCCGAAGTAGAGTGTGCTATGATTTGATGTTAGGTGGTTGGAGTTAGTAGGTATAAAACCCTTTTTGACCAAGGTTCCGTGCTAGATGGTAATCATAGGTAAGGCGCAGCTACAATAATAATGAAAATGATGCTCCTTGTTAAATTAAAACCCTGTTTATCCATTTTCCACAGAACTTCGATTGTTCACAATGTGTTTCAGCTCTGTAATGTGATTGATTCAGTTAATGGTGAATATCACAGTTGTAGTATTCAGAGCCACAACCATATACGATTACTTAGGCCATATTGACAACAAGAGCCTTCATAATCTGCATAGATATCACTCTCAACTACTGAGTACTGTTGGTAAAAGTTAACCAATGTCAATCACAGAATAAGAGGAAATAATGAATAGTAAACACCTTACCTGCTTCGTCGTAATAATCCACTCCGAATTCTATCGGAGGATTATTAGAAGCTTTAAATAAAGCGACTCCTTCACATCCCAAATTTGCATTCAACCTAGCAGCCCAAAAATGTTTGACAGCAAGATGAATCAATGGTTGCGTTCTCTTCGGTGTATCAGCAAATAACCCTTGAATATTTTCAACAGTAAACGATGGTTCTGGTGTAACACAGATTTTAGACTTGACAGTTTCAAGACTCTTTTCTCCATCATCTTCTAATGTTTTCAATCCCAAATCTAATAAAGGGATTAACTCATCAGAAGAAGATTCTGATCCTGATGACTTTTGAAGAGATTCATCGTTCAATAAATCATCACCATCATCATCACTTGCTGGATTTTCAATAGTTTTAATCTGTTTAATAGAATAAAGAAGAATAACTGTTGTAGCGATATTCGCATATATTTGTTTATATTGTCATTCACCAAAAAAAGGACGAATGACAAGATATTAACTTATCAGTGTATATCAATGAGTATGCAGTAGATAAATACTAATAAGCCAAACATTTAACGAAGATAAACTATCCCGAATTGGCGTCTCATTTGGGAGATGATTCGCTGAATAGCTGTTTACGTCTGAATTAAAATTATGGTATGTTATTCAGAAACACATACACAGTTAACATTGCTTTCATGAACCCTCTATTCATTAAGACGATCAAACCAAGATACGCATCAGTTCATGAAGTCATTGACTGTTGATGTGAGCTACATTCGTCAATGCAGACTTCCTGATGAAAGTGTGAGGGATAACCGTGATTAGTGGATGGAGACATTGAGTGAAATGAATCTAAATATGCCATAGTGGAGCGCGCCAATTACAGTAATCACTGATACATACATTTTTATTCTGTTTTCTCCAATCATATTCTTAATGTTAAATAAGTTTCACTATTAACGCTACGATATTATTTTGACTCCTATGATCTTCCTCTAGTTAGTACCATCTCACCTACCTTAAACAGCACAGTAACTTGTGCTAATATATATATATATATATATATATATATATATATATATATATATATATATATATATGCTAGAACGTAGGTTGATCATGACTGACTGCAATAAATGATGGAAAAGTGATGATAAAGAATTATCTAATTAACTACGTGTATTCAAGTAGTCACATGAATGATTGTGGTGATAAATCTAGACTCAAACTCAATCTTCGACGAATTATCAATTTTCGTCTACTACTCTGATATAAGTAGTCTGGTTAGACAGTTCTTTTTGCATCTTAGTAAAAATATGAAATTTCCTAATGTCAATCGCTAATGGTCAAGTGCGCGTCATGCGCAGATTGCTTTGACATAGTTATGTTGTTACGCGTTTTATAATATAAGAATCGTGACTAACATTGGAATCTAGGATGCGTGTTACATCATATTTGAGACTATTTAGCCGAATTTACCTGCATTTAAGTATTGATAGTAACGCTCACACTATAACTCAGTATCTTTCGCTTCAAACGCATAGCAATCAGACGCTTGTACATCCAGATGAGTCCCGAATAAGAAGAAACATACATTTTAGATCTCATTGTTACCTGTGTGTCAAAATATGCCTTTTCCTTCTGTACTGTTAAATACTGAAGAGAAATGATTAAATGTAACGACTGCTGATTGAACTGGAGACAATTACTAAAGAAGCCAGGAGTAGGAAATGTAAATAGATGGTTTAGGGAAGCTACCTTTAGGAAGAACGTAGACGATACATGTGTATATATATAAAGTAAATAACCTCACTAATTATCCATTCAAAGAAATATATCAACCAATCGACATCAATGTTACCTCGAAGTTGGTTTTTCGAACATTCAACATAGAATCGATAGCTTCAGAGACAAGTTGATTCAACAATTCATTGGTAATACGATCAACTAGTTCTTCTCTTTGTCGATGATCTGACGCTGTTTTACGTAAGCTAATCTTTCCAGATGGAATTGAAATATCAGTAGATACTACCATGTTATCAAAATCTTCGATGGTGGTTGTTACAGTAGAAATTTTTTCGTCATCAACAAAAGTATTACCGATTTCATTGACAACACCAGATGGTGACGCAGAAAAGATTTGATTTGACGTTAATTCATTGAATTCACCAGTAATATTATTGACAGAGGGACTGTTAAGTAACACAAAACGAATAAAAAAGAAATGAATGCAAATTATCCGTTTGAGAACTATTAGAAAAATAGAGCACCGAACTCAAGTAACGATAAAATAAAAAAAAGGATCAGAAAAAGTTAGTCAAGTAGAAAAACTACCTCAAAAAAGCACCATTGGGTGTGTGAAAACGATTAGTATTTCCGTTTGTTCATTGTTCTACTATGAATTGATTAAAAAGAGCACACACACACAAGCAGATAGGCATTCAAACATGATTATTTGTTTAAAAAAGATTACTCACCTTTGGTCATTCGATGTCTTTGTAGTCTTAACATTTGATGGACTGAATGGATGTGAGGATGAAGGCGATGACGCTAATGAAGGACAATGAATATTTGTATGACGGAAATGGCTATTATTTACATTCCCCATTATTACAAACGATGTCGAATATGACGAGATTACTAAAAGTACTACTTAAAGCAGTAACGAACCAACATAGAATTACTGCACACTGTTCACTTAATATAAAGATTGTATTAATTGAGATTGCAAAGCAATAGTGGGGCAACCAACTATGCAAGCATACAGCTACAAATACAATCGTACAGTAAACACTCACAAACCAAAGTAGGTTTATAGAAAGACGAAAGCAGTTTACTCAAAAATAGTGTTTCATGTGAGGTTATTTTAATTGTTACCAATATACTTTATCAATTACATAAGTGCGCATGTATATATATATATATATATATATATATATATATATATATATATATATATATATATATATATATATAAGAAACGTATTTTGCTAATATGCATTATTCGAAGTAAACGATAACGAAAATTGATTTGATTATAATTTACTCGAATAAATATAGATGTTGCAATCATTTGTGAAGTGCATTAAAAAATAACCTTCAAGTAGCAAGTAGCACTACTACTACTAGCAGTAGTAATAATAGTGTAATACTATCCTAAATTGTTAGACATTCAATAAATTAAAGCAAAGGGATTAGCTCTGATATCATTTTAAAAATGAAAGATACTTGACAAAAAACCATTTAAAAATTAAATTTAATGTAAACGAACATATAAGAATGAAGGTAGACTTCCAGAATGTTTAATTAAGGGCGCCTATTTAACAAAATACACACAATAAAAAGTACATCAAGCACTTTAGTTAACAAATGAAACGTAGGTTTTAGTTAAACATAAGCTAATCAATAACTAGTGATAAATTACAAACAAAGATGATTATTTCGATATGAAAATTGATCAGCCAAACAGCCTTAAATAATACACTCCACAATGACAGGAAATATACTATAAGTTCCCGCATTTATCTGTAGCAACCAATCAGAGTCATGCGCTTTTGGTGGGATGTGCTCCACTTCCCTAACATTCGTAATGACGTTTATCATTCTGTCATTAGCTCAGTTTATTTTCGTGTTTTCATAGCCGTTTACATAATTTCATTGTTTCGAATATCTAACTACTAGTTCACTTATTATGGACGTCTATGCGTTTATCATTTAAATAGGTTGTCTTATGAGTTTCATTAGGTCAGTCTACACAAAACTGGCAATTGACGCCTAAGTGTTACGCAACCTAAACTATTTATTTAGATTCATGTTTAAGATTTTTGAAATTGCCTTTACCCAAAATCTTGACTTTATTAGTCGAGATGCTGTTTTTTTTTACGTTTGAGTACTGTGAACGAGACCGTTGCTGCTGAGGAAAGTTCTTTTTGTTGCTTGTAGAACTACAGACTTTGTAGAAAAGACGTATGTAATCTATTATTGTCTATAGTGTCATATCTCAACCCAATCGTATGCCTCAAAACTAACACCAGTTGACATTAGTGATGCGTTAGAGAGCATTATGAAAACGCGAAACATGGAATAAAGATGAAGTAGTTTTACTTCCACAGTCAACGTTTACACACTACATAATCAATAAATGTAAAAAAAAACAAATGATACATCTTTAGAACGAATGAGCGAGACTGAGTTAGAAGTAGCCAGGTCAATCACAGCTGTGTACTTAGAACCTAATGAAATTAATGTGTTCATAATCCATACAGTAAAACTATGATTATCGAAGTCTGAGAAGCACCAATATTAAAAGTAAGTAGAATAACCCGGGTTAATCATCAGAGTATGGAACAATAAATAGAACTCTAGAAAGGTTATCTACAGTTGGAAGGGTTCATAAATGCTATACTGAAGAAGGGAATAAAGTATCACGAGTGTACTTCAGTTCAAGAGTAAATAAAAATGCATAAAAGATTCCCTAAGGTTCTTGGAACTTTCTACTTACAAAATTAACAGAGCAACGTAAATAAAGCTGTTCAATTCACGTGAAGTATTTCGTTATGAGTTGTTTCAATCACTTATTACAGGGTTTGGTGGTCTTGGACGTCAAGTAATGTTCGTGTGGCTCAAATCTGAAAGAAGGGATTATTTGATTTGCTTTGGATATTGGAAAAATTTAAGCTGACTATGAATGATGCAACGAAGATCGAAACAGGTTTTGAAAAATCGATGCAATACGATGTAGAAGAGAAGCATCAAACAGCTAGTATCTCTGCCTGCTTTCAACATCTTTCGTACTATGCGTAAAAATACGGGTAACCGATTAGTAAAACAATACATACCCAGACTAATCAGGAAGGAATTCGTACCTAGGTTCAATTCCTACCATAGAATTATAAAGACATTAGATAAAAATGTAGGTAATTATATAGGTTGATGTCGGTTTACATTCGCTTCAATGTTGGTACAGATGTGAACTTCAACCAGTTTAGATGAAGTATAACTACTGTGTAAACTCTTGTATCGGGTACTACATCTCTTCAGCTACTTGATTTGACTAACAATAGCATGGTACCCCTTATACACATAAGATGCGATGAGTTAGAGGTAGTTAACAGAAATCTCTGTTCCTATAATCTTAGGGGATCTTCGGTGGTTCTTGTAGGATTCAATCCTGCATAACCCAGCTTCACAGTTTAGTACTATTTTCACTGATCTAATACGGGTAATGACTGACCTACTATTCTAACATTTTCAAATAACATAGTTTACAACAAAAATGATCATTATAGCTACGAAAATAGTAATGACGCTATAATTTCAACTACACAAACAGTTTATTAAAAGGATTATAATAATAAAGATAAGCTTACCGTAAATCCGTTTGCTAAATAATGAGAGAATAACTAAATTTCAAAGTACGTTCCGAATCAAAAGCACACAGATTTTTACTGTTAAAAAGTTGTGTGTTTATCCATATTACATAGATTTATGCATATGTGTAAAATAGTTAACCACGAAGAACTCTAATGACCAACATTCTGTCTACTGGTTGCCTTGATATTTTATGAATAGTCTTAGTTCAGTCATAGAGTTTAGTACCGCTTTTTTATTTATCAAATCAATGTGATTACGTCAATATAGAATGTGATTTATGCGCAGTAACTAACCGACTAACCTATAAGCACAAACACATTATTTAGACACACGCAAGGACAGAGCGCAGAGATTTGCAAGTATTTAAGTCATGTAGATATAGACCTGTACATACTTGAGTATACATACTCACAAACCTTGAGATGTATGTAAACTCTAACAGTTCACTTATTCACTTACTCGTACAGCACTCACCAGTATAAATCTAGGTGTAAGTTTTAAATTTAACCAGTAAGAAATCTGACAGAAAAAAATGGTTGATAAACATGTGACAAAATCTAATATCAGGTACGAGTATATGTATACTCTTATAAGGATAGCACAAATGTATGATAATTTAATTAGCATAAAATGTATTTAACGTATGTATGCATGTACATTTGTCCTCATGTGATCCAACAATGCACTCAAACGATTGAGAAGTGAACATATCCCCACGTAAAGAGAGACCCAGAGACAAGCAAACAAACAAACAAACTATAGAAGCTCATGATTTAAACGTAAATGTTACGATTTCAGATTTGAGACATGATTTATTTAGAATTCGTATATAAGTAAACATGAAAGGTCAAAATATGAATAGATGTGCCAAATAGAAAATTTACATGATATGATAAAAACGAATAAACAACGCTCGACGTGTTTTTAAAGTAATTAATGATTTAACCGCTTAAACGTTACCAACTTTGTACACTGACAGCAAACTAAAGTGATTTCCTTCGATCTACATCACACATTAAATGTAAATCTATTGAAAACCAGGAAGTATTGGACAAATGTATTGTCCTATCATGAGACTCCTCAACAGTGCGCACACACTGCAGAACAAAGGATCAGATTCAGAACCTTCAGGTCTAGCGAAGAGCACATAATCTTCAGGTCACTAAGTATCTAGTGATTTGTAGTACTAAATTCACTTAGCTAGCAACATTGTGCGACCATCATACAATGAAAACACTCTCCAACATGGTAAAACCCCGCTGAATAAGGTCTTTCGTTAGGACTCCAGGAATCGCCTTTCGGTCTTATATGATGCTATACTACTTAATAATTCAACCAACAACAGACTATAAATGCATTGAAAAACATTAACGAAGGTGGTGGTTATGTTACATAGTTAATAATGCCTGGAAAATTATACAATCCATTTTTTGCATAAGATATTAAAGTAAACAGACATAATTGCTTATCTTAAATAATACTTTAGAATAACAAAGAATGAAGAGTGTCATATTTGACCGTTTAGATAAATGTGCATGGAATAAATAAACCAATTAACAGGAATTATTGAAAATAGTAGGTTATAAATACATAGCATAGCGAATTCAATTAGCAAAACTTTGCAAACGTACCATTCGTTAATAAAACTCTCGGCATTTAACTGGTTCGAAAACACATCTGTTTTGTCGACATGTTCCGGTGTTAACAAGTTGTCAGTTAATCCAATTTCACACTTCCCAGATGTGTTATCGAATTTCCTCTTCGATTCGCTCCCGTGTAAAATATCCAAATTTCCCAATGACTTAAAATCATTGTCAACTTTAGAGCCAGGTTGAACATCTGGATAATAATATGATTCTGCATGTGCTGGAGATAAACTTTGCTTGCTTTTCGAAACATCCGAATTAATTGTTTGCTTAGATTCCGCATCGGATGAGCATGTGGTCGTTTTATTTACTGAATTAGGAGAATGTTCAGCAACTACTGGTGTACTACGATCAATATCATCATCTAGATCGAGCTGTTTCAATTCATCCTCGGTATCCTCCTGTGGTGAAACTAATTCCTCGGCCACTGAGATTAAAGTGTCCGGTTCAGTTTCATCCTCGTTTGGTGACTGTTTACCAGTGAATAATATGTGACAAGATGAAGCAAACTTATCAGTGTGTTTCGATGGTGTACACAAGACACTGTTATCGTCAAAATTGCTAAGTGTTTTATTCAAAGATTTCGATGGTGATAGGTAAGATGTGTTGTCCACATCGACTAACTTCTTCACAGATTTAGAATAAGAATCACTAGCTTCCGTACAAATGGACGCTTTGCAAACGTCTAAATCAGCTTTGATGTTGGCAATGATTTCTGTACAAAGCTGTGAAAAAAGTAAACAGAAATTTATGAACACAGGCACCTGAAGAGACAAAAATAAAACATTTCATATCCTTTAAGATGAAGTTGTTTGCATCGATTACGGTGTTCAATATGCGTGTCATACTTAACATATTGGTTCATATCTTTCGTCGTCTAGTGGATGAGTGTAATTTTTATTAAATAATCATTACCGGTGTTTGGAGTCATCCGTAACTGTCTGCTATTAATATATTCAGTGTAGAGCAGTCGAATATCCCAGATGAATGATATAAATATAGTTAACTTGTTGAATACAACTTATCTTGTGAAAATTGAAAACTTAATACAATTCATCAGTTATGCAAACCTCAATAAAGCGTCTTTTGAAACTATTTCATCTGAAACTTACTCATTATATAAGCTTTAAACAATAAAGCAATTTGTCAAGTTATATCACTATGTTGTATATCATAGCTCACTACATGCTAACTATAAGTGTAATGAGAATTCGCATTTCCTAAGTCCTATAAATTACAATGATTAAACATTGACTTGTAAAAATGAGCCTCACATTATATACCCAAACCACTATATTATTAATTTGTTGTTTGTATTCGTCATCGACTGACCACGTTTGGGTACTACTGAAACCACGAAAAGCTGTACAGCTGTCGCTTTCTACTTTGGAACTCTCAAGCAAGGAGCATCCACAACTCAAAAAGAGGTCGAACTCATAACCTGCAAGTCAAGGGGTGAGTGTTTGACCATCAGCATGACTAGAACAGTGTACAATCGCGCTCTACCGAAAAAAAAAAACAAATAAGACCCAAACTGCACAAAACTATTTTCACCCAACCGCTAGAGTTGCAGGCAGTCGTCTGTATAAATGATTCGATATCTCCCTAATTTCGTTTTGTCTGCGAACTATTTTCTGAACCTCTACTTCACTACCTATGTAACTAATGTATCAAAACAAATCTAGACTGATGATAAGAATTCAATTAATCAAATTTCACAACGCTACATTATCATCGAACCACCAAAATTTTATTTATTATTTTATGAATAAACTGTTCTAGTGAAAATAAAATAGCCACGTTAACAAAAATAGCGAAAATTGTATTGTATTATACAATCTAAAATTACCTGTCTGTGTTTCAACAAAGTGGATTCTAATCTTGCTAGGCGATCTTTATGAACACGTTTATATTCAACATTGATACGACATAAAATACTTTCCTGCTTTTTGAGATTGGAGTTCAAAGCTTGAATTCGTGATTCCAGTTCACTTAGATCAGAATGTGAATTGGCCGACATAATAGAAAATGGTTCATCATCTCCAACGCCATACACACGACAGTCTTCATCTAATGAATCTGTAGAATTAGGTACAGTGACACGTTTCCGTCGACCAGAATCATGGGAATTAGAACGTTGACGTAACTGTCTAGGCGTCGGAGTTACAGTACGATCTAACGACAGATTACGTAAAGATGGTGTCGTTTCAACTGTAATATAAGAGAAATACACTTAAATTACCACTCTACGAAAAAAAGTTTGATGTGATTAAGGAGAATTCAGTGTATCATTTATTGTTAGGTTCTAGTTTTTACTTGAAACAATGATGAATTATTATGACAGATTCATCTGTAAACATCATAAAGAAAACCGAAATGAAAACCGATATTTATAGGCATTTTAGACACTTACGTCCATTGTCACTCTTCATTAGAACGAAGACGAATAAGTGGGGGGGGGGATGAACTGAGAAGCTCTATTTCCAAATTATTGTAAATAGTTGAGATATGTATTTATTAAGTATTAAAAGGTTTTTGTATGCTAGAAACGATAAACATCTATTTGACCTATTAGTTGCTGCATCTTTTTCCATTTTAAAATTATCTTTAATTATCATAATCCAAGTACTCAGCCTTTGTACAAATGATGTCCTAGTCTTGTATATGTTGTGTTTCATCACTTATGGTACTTCATGGTCTGTTACTCTATGTTATCGATCATAATGCAACGTAAGTCGGCTGAATTCTTTAGTCATTTGACTGGGGCTTAGTGACACGATAATCTTCACCAGCTAACCAGTATAAGCCTATTGGTCATTGAGCAGTGGGTGTCGATCTAATTGGGTCACTCAATATATTTATAAACCTCTGCTTTAGCTATAACATAATTTACAACAGAACTTGAAACGACCATATTTATAATGAGATATACAAGAACTACTACTAATGAACTAAAATGTAAACCTCATTGGAAATTACATATACGATACACCCAGTTATAGAATTCATAAACACTCATTTAAAGAAAACTGAATCCTATTGTAACTGAGAAAAAAAGTATGCCAAAATAACAAATTCAGTAATTTATATAATATTTTTGGATAAAAATTCACCTGCAATATCAGCTTTCGAGAATAAATGATTGGGATCTTTGGATGTGCGATTAATATCATTATTTTCACTGTTGAAATTTGTTGTACACTTCTCACTGTATTGGTTTGACATTAATTTATAATTATTAACCGAAGTGTGAGAATGATGCTTCTCCGAATGCGAAACTGACTGGATTTGAGTCTGAGTCAGATTTACAGTATTTTAGATCAGTGGCAGTAGACACCGTACGAGCAGTGGAGCATTCAGAACCAATATTCGAGCTACATACACATTAAAACCAGAGGTGAAACATACATATAGATGTTATTAAGTCTGTATGAAAAACAACAGTTAAAATCATGACTCCATAAAATGAGTTTTATGGGTATAACCGATCAATCATAAGCAACGTAAAACGTTGTACATATATGTATCAGTTCACATCAGCACGAGTGACACTTGGACGTACCGATCGTGCTTTTCAATTACAACAAGTCAATCGAGTTATACTGACTGAAATATCTGCCACTACAATACCAAGTAGGTTGGGAAGCAGTAAACTTATGGTTAAAGGAGGAATTCGTATCACCAACCATACTAAGAGGGGATGAAAGTAATAAGGTGTTTTCTTTAGAAAAACATCAACAGTACCTTTCTACAACAAATAGAAGGGTCCAGAAAATACCAGCCCTAAAAAATAGCACACTTTAAATCATCATATGAATTTCCGTTGGTGAAGGCAAATTTAATAAGCATAAAACTAACTCATCCAGGAACTCCGAACAAAAAGACGCAATACAAACTGACTTAAGCAGTTTTCTATACGGCTATGTATTCACGTCCCATATTGACAAGAACAATACTACTAATCTCGCCTCCTTTGTAAACATCGCCAGAATTCGGCGTAACTTTGATAAGCTTCGAAGAGTTTATCTTGTGTGAAAACCCTTCAAAATCGAAGTCAAGAGTTCTTACAAAGATCAGTTTACTGAATGCATAGTTCGAAGAAATATAAAATGAACTTCAGTCAAGTCAGTCACTAGCCTTTATGTAGAGAAGGTAAAGAAGTACGTAAATGTTTGCTTTTTAAATAAGATACACTAAATTTATTTAGTGGTTGACGTGTTCCACTTTTAAAGACTACGTTCAAGTATTTAGCTTTTGGACGACGGATGGTATTAACTGCCACTAAATAAAAAGTGTGGCTGTTCAAAGCCAAGCAAACTAATCTGTACTTAGTAAGTTATATCATCAAATTTATTTATGGTAACAATGGGATTTATGCTGGTGATTGATTATATATATATATATATATATATATATATATATATATATAGTTATTAGAAGAACATTTTCCCTAAATCATTTAAAACTAAAACAAAGTTACTTTAATGAAACAACATACTTAAATCGATTAGATTTTAACGGGCTAACACTTTCGCCTAATGAAGCTGCAGGAAATTGTTCAGAGTTCGTTTTTCCACTAGCTGGCTCTTCTACGCTAAGTTCATCGCTGTAATGAGAATAGTTCGAATGTTGGACGTAAACTGGTGAATGAGAATTTGACCTCCGTTGCCTAAAATCACTATTCTTTGAATAATGACTAGATTTTGAACACTTTTCAGATTCATAATCGTTTGATAACTGGAAATGACTTGCACGTAAAGCTGAACGTTTAACCTGAATAGCCTAATGTTAAGCATAAAATGAAAACAAAAAAAAGCATTAAATTTACTCAAGTAATCACATCATACGCTATTCAACAAGATATTTCATGGATGATATTATAAGAGTGAGCAGAAATTGATCAACAATATTATAATCACGATAATTTCATAGCTGCCCAGAATGCAACAATATGGTGGGAGCATCGAGATATGTAGAAATGAATCACTAAATACGACAGGGTTATAGGTAATAAAACATGATTTTTTTCAGGGACGTTTACGTAATCGTGAAGGATAGCAATCAAAAAGATAATCTTAAAATACGGATAATACAGAGTAATGGGTCAGTGGTTAAGGGGTTCGACTCGCCACCACTAAGTTACGGATTTGAGCATTAGCCTGTCAACTCCAGTTTAGGCTACTGGATAACATTGCTAACCTTTAACACATAAAATGTTACTCAAAATCAAATACACATATTTGTAGTTTGTGAATAAAGTAACTTAAGTAATTCGGTTGTAATAAACCTTTGTAATGAAGTTATAAACGTTGAAACTGAGAATTCAATACAAGCTGTTATCAACTATACCATTCTTATTAACAAATTCAATACATAAAAAAGAACATGAACTATGTAAAGGATTCTTAAAATAAACGATACCTAAAATACAGAAATATCTGTTGAAAGAATACTCACATTCAAAGCTTCTCGCTCTAAACGAACAACTTCAACTTCTTCAAGTTCAAGATTTTTGGAAAGTGCTAAAAGTTCTTCAGCATTTTTGCGCCTAGATTTTAAAGCTTCTACACGCTTATTTAGAACACTGAAATTATAAGTAAACCAATCGATAAATAATCAACACAACAAATAGTAAAATACAGATTACATACAGATGAAAGATGAATGTCGAAACAATTAAATCGTAAGTTTCAACATCGCACCAGACCTGTTTAATTCGAAGCAGAATTGGTGTTAGATAACTGAGGTAGTTCTAGGTTTCAAGTTGTTGGCATCCGTCACAAATGTGTACCTGGAGCATTGAGAAAAATTATGCTTTCTGTGAGACATGGATAAAAACTATATAAATATGACATCGGTAGATACTCAGTGAGCAATCGATGTAATTCAAGTTCCTTAATGATCATTTCTTAGTATTATTCGTTCTCAGTGCTGTATGCTGAAATTGTGGTGCTACCGTTGCTTTTTTCCAGACAAAACGGTCTATGAGATTTCTAGCTCATAGGATGCAACACTGCTGGAACTTTTCTCTCAATCTATAGGTATCATTTCACGGGGGTAGAGTAATTTCATCCCGTTGTTCTAATGCAATATAGCAACTTTACCTAGCGTACATTTATGCCAGGCTCAATGTTAATTAAAACCTTAACTAACATTACTGTTTATATAAACTGCACATACTGTACCGTCAAAAAGACAACTTACTATTTTACTTGGTCGAATTTTTCATTCCTTTCAATTTGACAAGAACTGTTAGGTGATGTAACACAAAGATTTAGTGTAGGAATACCTATCGACTTGATATGAAGATTTTCGTTCCGCGAATACCGTTTTGACTTTTTTCGCCTACTTATCACTTGATCACTTGACTTTCTTGAAAAAACTTCATTGGTAGCAACTTTATCATATGATTCCATAGGTTTACTGTTGTCACTGGAATCTACTAGAACGCTTTCCTTCTGTCCCAACCAAAATTAAGTAAAAGTAAATTATTCACCAAACTCAGAAAAGACAAGTGGAAAAAATAAAAGGACTGTAAAGGTTTTATAGACAGAAAGCATTCACTAGCTACAGAATCAGTTAATAAAGCTACAATATTGTTGTATTTAGTATGAACGTTAAAGTGGTTTCCATACATTGTGAAAGTGACCGTAACTAGTACATAATAACTTCACACTTTTAAGTATTAAAATGTATAAGATACGATGTCGAAGAAAACCTTTCTCGTTAATTTTAGAAATACTTCTAAAGAGTTTCTAACTTGTCAGGTACAGATTCGTGTACAGTTTGAAACTACACTCCAAATGCGGCCACTAGTGATATTATTTGCTTTGCTAAACTGATTTGTATGAAGATGGCTTAAAACTTCAGTCAACAGTCCAGAAATGTGTGGTCACTATTCGCAATAAAATATGCTGACCAATAAATGTTTAATAAATAGGTGGAAAAATTACCTGAATTAAATAACTTAACAAAATTTTGCAGAACATCAATTTTTAACTCAGACAGATAGGAAAAATTCACATACATCTAGATTTTTTGCAACAGCGCTGGATTTGTTTGATTTGGGAGATAAAATGATAGTCAATTCACAGGGTTTCGAAGCTTGATCAAATTTACCCGTAGGAGTGATGGGGAAAGGATGACAAGATTCATTAGAAGAATCGGAAGCAGTTGGAGCACCTTCGGAAATCGATTTGACATTATCAATTGAAATTGTTTTAGTGCTCTTTGTGGTAGGTTTATTTGCACAAGATCCTGTGAGAAAACAGAAACGACAAATGAAAAAAATAATGGTTAATCTAAAATGAAAATTATGTAGTTGTTGAAATCCGATAAGTATAATAGTTAACAAATTTACTGGCTAAAGGAAATACGTCCGATATAATAAAAGCAAAAAAGACAGATCAAGGAATAATATACATTTGATTAAACAAATATTTGCACATACTAAACGTCATATCAGAGAGCGTATCTCTACAAGATACCGTACCTGAAATAGATCCATTTACAGATTCTTGAGTACTTCCTTCATTTGTAATATTTGAGTTGATGGATGGTGATTCAGTAGAACAATAAGAAATGGAATCCAAATGTGAAGCTTTTATACTAAGACGACGATCAATCTAGTCGAGTAAAGTAGAATTCAGAATTAGATAAAGAATGTATCGAGAAAAAACTACGAAATATGCTACATTATCAGCCACTGAATTAAAAGCACATTTAAACAAATCGCTCTAAGAATATACGACTCATATGAAATGAGTTACAATACAAATACAATGGTCAAGTACAGATACATATATATGGTACTGAGTTGCATTGTATCAGAGGCGGGTCGTGGAAACACCCCATTGCTGAAGTTAATGTAAGCGAGGCAGTTTTTAAACCTAAAGCTAATTAGTTGAATTACGAGATTTAGCCACGTAACAACCAATTGACAATGCATTGAAGTAATGCCCACCCTCTCCACTCCCTCCACCCAAGTATTAGTGCTGACAATATGGACACCGTAATTGATTGAATGTGATCAAAAATATCCAAGGGCTATTTCTAATAATAAACGCATATACTGAATGATTAATGAAAACAAAAACATTAAAAATAGGCACCTTATCAAATTCTTCGGCAGCTTTAAGTAGGCATTCAAACTGAGGGGAATGTACTCCAGAAACCAGACGACCAGCCTCAGGGCTGACCAATACAGCCGGAGTTCCTTTCTTCAACACCTGATTATTACCCTTCAATAAAGTCTGCGATTCACGAGCCTAAATCAAATAAAAAACAGGGATCAGATATTATTAGTATACGGAATCTACGGATACTACTGAATTTTGTAGCTTACATCAAAAACTAACTGCGGCTTAACAAATAGATTTCATTTTTGCAATAACTACAATTTCAGCTTGATACATAATTTGATACTAATTGATGAGATATTTCTGTGTATCAGAAAAAATTTCAAAACGAACTTCTTATACAGGTTCAAAGGTATATGGCGTTTCCAATTATCAGCCTCTGATTATGCTGTCAAGCCAATTAACTCAAACTTATATCTTGGAAAAAAACTTGTAACCTAATTTAAAAAATACAGGTAGTAAAACTTCTCGGAGAAATTCCAAAACATAACATTAAACAAACAGTAAAACTGTGCTTAATTAACAAAAACTTCAATATGTGACTCTTTAAGATATTGTCATAGCCAAGTATGGTTACCTTAAGCAGTTGTGCTAGGCTAACACATTCAGCCTGAGCAGCAGAAATTTGACGAAGAGATTCCATGTCAGCAACATGCTGCATTGAACCAGACAATGATTCCAGGTAATTCATTTCGGCGGTTAACTGGAGATTAAGTGCTGCAGGCGTTAACCTCGGTTGGGAAGAATTTATGATTCTATTCAGAAACGTATTAATTTTTTGATGATCTGCAGATATTCTCTGGGATTCTGATGAGTCTTCTGGTACAAATAATTCATGTGCTTTTGTCCCGACAGAAGAGGCAGGATGTGACAATACGCAGTGATCTAAGTCTACATATTCCACCTAGTAAGAATTAAATGAAAATAAAATAGTTTGTAAAGGTCAACACAAACAGTTTTAACATAAATTTATTCAATAGTGATAATCAAAGTTTAACTTACATTAGTTGATTGATCGTTAGTATTACCGGGAACAATGGACTGGACAATTTTTGATTCTTTGTCATTTATTTCTCGAGAGTAAGGTAAAGTAATCCCATCTGCGTTGTTCCTTTCGCGCGATTCTACTTTCTCCATACGGTTCGCTTGTGGTTGCGAAGATCGGAAAAATTCGTTTCTTTCTCTAAGAATACGAATAATATTTCATTTTAAGTTCTACCTATCACTGAGAACATCAAACTGCTAAATATATTCTCACTTGAGACTAATTAGTGTAAAGATTCATCTCAAAAAACAAGGTTTACCTGTGAAATATCTTTTGTTGACGATTGTGTACCGAAGCAAAACGTAAAGGATCATTATAAATAAGACTGTGAAATTCATTCTTGGCATGTACGTTTTCCGCATGATGAATGATTCCAGTTTGATGAAAATTTTTTCCATAAGCGCTGCTGTATTTCCAAGAAGTTAGATGATTCTCAGAAGCATGATCCATGGAGTTTTCATCCTAAATGAAAATAGTGGACTATCTTATTTACGGTTCATAATTTACATGAAACTAATGCTTCAGACATAAAGAAAATAATGCTTTATTCGTCAAATCACAAGTTAGTAGTTAGTTCCAAAGATGAGACACTAACAATTCAACGGAAATTATACCTACCTTAGTTTTTACACTGTTAAAACAAACACCAAGACACAAATTAAGAGTTGTTGGAAATGAATAGCATATTGAATTTGTTTTCTTTCCACTGAATATAACAAGTAGACAAATTTGTTGCAAAACTGGGAATTTCCCTCACGAAAATAACAAAAATGGGACATGGTCAATATGCAAATAACGAACAGCATGAACAAAGTCAGTAATAGCAAAAACAGACTTGAGTATGGATGGAACTCAATTGATAGTGTGGCAATGTAAAGCTTATATCCACAGGATTCATTATAATTCTTATTATATATGAACGGGAAATCTTTTTAAACTTCATTTTCACTACGATAAATAGTACTTAGTAAAAGTCAGTGTTTAAAAATAAAACACTCCCCTACTAGCACTCACTCATACACACATGAACAAAAAGTCTTCGATGAAAGGGTCCGGATTCATTAGTTAATCTATAATGTTTGCATTTTCAAGACATTATGACATTCACTTTCGTAAAATGACAACAAATAATGTTGTACACGCTATTTACAAACAATCATGAACTAACTTTGACATCTTCAATAATACAAACATGATCTTCTTCCAATTCAGATTCACTAGCCCCGACAGCTTCTAAACGTCTCCAAACGTTAACGGTTGGCCTGTGAACTGCTGAACTATATGAAGGGACGCAAAAGTTTACTCCACTATCTGCATAGGAACACTGTAGATCTTCATCGGAATCATCATTATCAGAGTCCACAACGAGCATGTGTTTCATACGTTGTGCACTCAATTTTATATCTAGAAGCGCAGCCTCTGTCAAACGATCACAAACAGTAGTCTTTAGTCGATTTGGATAGGAAGTAACATTACGTCCTTTCGCAGAAAGCGACCTAATAAAAACGTGATAAACAGTGAAAAAATTATGATAATTGTTAAACTTCGAAATGTAATGTTTATAGGATTACGAAATGAAAAGTGATGACATTATTTAAGACTGTAAAATTGATGAATCAATTATCACCATAGCATAAGTTAACCAAATAGTTACTCAAATTATTAGTTTAGATTCACAGAATATTATCGACTCATAGTATAGAGACTGTTTCCCATATTTAGATTTGACGACTGAGTGATATGCAAAAACAAATACAAAGGCCAAGAATCTATCAGGAAATTATTCCTATTATTAATTGTACGGTAACAATTCAGTTTAAAAATCTCATTATATGAAACAACTAGAACTTCAAAGAGTCAAAACATTATCAAACAGTACCTCTATGCGTTTTGCTGGTCGCAAAAAGGTTACATCACGTAAACCCCTTAGATATCAATTCGAGACTGAAAATGTCAAGATTGCATTTAGAAATGGTTTGGCTAAGTATTTAATTGCCCACAACCAACAAATACATCCCAAAACAGCTTGGAACGATTTTAAAGCAGGTGTAAACGTAGCAGCGTTATCTGCATCTAACTTCAATCCAAAGGGTATAAAAGACCATTGGATCTCTAGAACTTCTATTGAACTGATGGAGGCTAGAAAACTCATTCCAGCAGGTTCAGAGAATGACGAAGAGTGACAACAATTGAAACGTAGACTGACAAATAGTCTGCGTAAGGATCGTGAACAGTGGTGGGCAACAGCGATGGAAGCATCGGTGGCAGCGGGCAATAGTAGATAGCTGTTCCAACTTGTCAAAGACACCGGTATTAAGAAATCGGCGGTTAGTGAAATTATCTCGGAAAAGATGGGTCTATGACTCAATGTTAGTCTAGAAGATTAGAACAATGGATGGAATACATTCAGGAACAGTTCAACTGACCCTCAGCTACTATTTCTAGGATACCTAAATGAAAAACTGACACAGGTCCCCCAACTCTCAGTGAGATTGAAAGGGCCATAAGTAACTTGAAGCGAGGATAAGTAGTAGGATCTGATAGGTTGTCTATAAATATCTTTAAGGATGGTTGTTCAGATTTAGCTGGTAGGTTGACTGATATATCAGCCGACGTCTGGGAACTGGACATCATCTTATCTGACTAGTCTCGCTCGCTGATCGTTCCAATTCGCAAAAAGCGACAGAAATCCTCTTGTGATAATCACAGAGAAATCAGTTTGACTAATATAGTATCGAAAATATTATCCTCTATAATCATTCGACGTTTATGCAACACTAGCGAACAGCATAAACGGGAAAACCAGGCTGGTTTTAGACCTGGACGTGACTGCCTTGATCAAATATTCACCCTACGCCAGATTCTCGAACATAGACATATGTACAGACGTCCGACTATAGTTATATTCCTTGACTTGAAAGCAGCTTTCGATTCGATAGACAATAAAGTCTTGTGGTAGTATTTGTCATTGAAAGGCGTACCTCAAAAGTACATAAATCTCATAAAGGCTCTATACTCGATCACCACCAGTTGAGTCAAAGCCTATGGCGTATTGTCACGAGAAATTTCATTTTCAAGGGGGGTTCGTCAGGGTTGCGCCTTATCCCTCTTTTTTATTTAGTTTCGTCATAGATATGCTCTTAGAAGTCACACTCACTTCTTTTAACTCCTCAGGAAATAATCTCCTTCCAGAAGGTCCTCACGTCGACCTAGAATACACAGACGATATAGTCCTCTTTAGTGAAGACGCTGATAATATGTAGTCTCATGAGCACCTTGAGTAACAATGCAAGCACATTCGGGATACGCTTCTTTCACCAGTACATGAAGTCCTTGACTGTCGGTCTAAGACATGTTGGTAGATGCAGATTACCTGGTTGGGATCCGTGTGATAGTCGCAATAAATGGCTGGAGACACTTGGAGACATGGCTCAGAATAGGTCACAGTGGTGCAAGTGTATTCGCTCTTTAACTTCATCTAGATCTTGAATCCTATTATTATTTTCTGCACACCTTTACTTCACTCTCCCCTTTTGTATTCTGTTATTATGTTACCTCTGTTATCTCGTAGTGCTAATGTGATATGGCAACTTGAACCTACGGGCGTATGTGCCCGGTCCTACGTTGTTGTTGATGATGATGACTTTCAACAAAAAAGTGATAGCAATTTACAAAGCACATATAGTAAGTAAATTACAGCACGTGTCTGAGGCGGAAATGAAAAGCTAGACTAGTTACAGACCTAGATGTGAATGCAGTAATTAAACACTCACGTTTCTAGAACACAAGCATTGATGTCTGACTTGGAATCAGTTTTTGACTCCTTAGACCAAGAGGTGCTGTGGCAATATCTCATTAAAATGTGAGAAGTCATTTTATTAGAACATTACTAGTAGAGTCTAGGTTTATGGATAAATTTAACCAGAATTGTCAACCTCAGGTGGTTGATGCTACGGTTGCTTCATATCCTACTTTTTATCTGGTTTCATCACCGATATCCTTCTAGAAATTGCATACTTTCGTTTAACATTTCACGAAGTTGATCTCCTACTCACTTATCGACCTACAACATACAGATAACGTGGTCCTATTCAGTAAAGATTCTGATAAAATTCAGCCTCATGACTGCCTTGGATTACAAAGTAAGCATGTTTCAAACCCGTTTGTTACCTTAGGACTGGCTTGCATCATTTTTAGATTGGTCATAGGGAGTGAAGTAACTGATTGTGATGACCACTTCATTTATCTGATCAACCCTGATCGTTCCGTATTTGATGAAATATTGGCATGGATTCAAAAAGTTAGTTTGGCTCTTGCTAGCTTACGTCACCTAAAGCGAATGTGAGATATCCGTCTGCCAAACAAAGGACAAGTAACTTGACCAACAATCCGATTTACATAAACCTACGGCTACACCACATGGTTTCTTAAAACAGTCGATACGTGTAGACTATACGTCTTTGATTATATGACTTAGAAGTATAGGGCACGGAACGACTAAGTAAAAAATTTTGAGGTTAAGTTCAAAAAATATTAAGCAAAGATTTTAATTAATTGACGGGGTCATTAATCTTCACCGACTAAGATGGTAAGAACATATATTAGCACTTAGCGCACGATATTGGTTTGAGTAGGAATAAATTAGAAGTAAACTAGGGATAACTAAAGCAAAACGTGATTGTCTGAGTCACGTTTGTAAATATAGACTACCTGATTATAGTCCGCAAAATAATTGCGATAAGTAGTACTGTGATACGGTTGATGCATATACTAATTATCTTTTCCTAGACCTTAAGATGCCTTATTCTTTCAAACATAGCCACTCATTTACTAGTATTGAAGTGTAATCTAGTCAGTCAGTCAGTCATTAACAACGCAGAAGCCCAGTATATACGCCTATAGGTTGAGGTTGTCATACCACATTAGCGCGACGAGGTCGAATTTACGAGAATAACGACAATAGAATATAAAAAGGATGAATAAATTAAGGGTGCAGACATAATCTAGTCTTAATAATGTTAACTTGATCTTGTCGTGATAATGTGACATAACAACACGAGCTAACGAACATACGTGCCAGGTTGTGAGTTATGTTTATGATGGATTGGAATTTAATAATCGAAACAGAAGAAATGAAAATCAAGTATGTGAAACTGATGCTGATAAATGAAAGTTTAATTAACACATGCGAATAAAGACGAGCTGCTAACAACTAGAAAAACCTAACTATAATAATAAGTTGAAGTAAAGGTTGATAATTCACGGAAACCGAAGTAATGTTAGCATATTGCAAAAAACGCACCATCGATTGCTTTTCTAAATGTTTCATGACACCATAAGCTACTAATTAGTAGTCAGTAGTATGAGGAAATATACACACGGGAATAAGACGGAAAGAATTATCTTAAAAATGGAAACGAGATTAAAAGCATAACCTAAAAAGTCCATTTAGATCTTCTCACCAATCGGATCACGTAGACATAGCAAATACATTCATAATATCATTTAATGCATATCCATTATTAATAAATGAACAGATAAAATAAGAGGTAGATATTATTAGTGAACAATTTGAATTAATTAGTTTGTCTATGTACGACATTCAATTCCTCTGCAATTATCAGTCGCACCGAAAGTTCGACTATTTTACTGACTGAGAAGTTTTTTCAATAAGTTAGAACAAGTTTTATGAGTCCAATGGAATTTGCAGTAATTATGCGAATAAATTATAACGCATGCATATTAAAAGTATTGGTTTACCGTTTTTTTAATGTTTGAGGACGATGAGTAATAGTCATACCCGTTCCTGAACGACTTGAAATATTGTCCACCATTGGAATAGGAACCTGAACTTCTGTTTTTACTGTAAGATTTTTTAGTGATTCAGAATTATAAAAACATTTATCAGGAAAATTACAATCGACAGATTTAAAGTAAAATTAGCAAAATTTACAGCCTAGTTGTAAAATGATTACATTACAAATGAGGAGTATGGTGAACAATTCAGAGGGGGCAAATTTTGTACACCCAAGAGATTTGTTATAGAATGACAGGATGATAAGTAACACTTAACGTGAACCATAGGAAAATTTATGTTATTAAGTGCGATGACATTCTAAAACATATTTATACAGGCTTATATTAGGGCTATATTAAAAAACAAATAGGTATTTTAATTTGATAGGTATCTCACAATTAATGGTGTCTTTAAATTGGATAATTTGCCTTTATTTCTACATTGTAAAATATACAAACTAATACCTATATGTCAATCTATTCATTGTGTAATTCTAAAAACTATATTAAAAGTAGATATTATTATAAACTCTAACCTATTCCAGTTCAACACAATTCGGAAAATATCACTTAACACTAATTTGAATTATTCTAATACAAACATTGGTTGTTTCTGGAGCGACCGTCACTACATTCCATTCGACTGCCAAAACTTACGTCCCATTTATTACTGTGCTATTTGGGAGTTTCACTATTTACCAGAATACAAGTTTAATCTTAATCCAATTCGTAGATCGTGTGTTTAAAACCCTTCGATTGCGGATCGAAGACATTAATAGTTTTAATTCGTTATTAAAGAACACTATAATAAGTTGTAGTATTTATAAGGATAATTTACACATTGATCGATCATTAAGTAGTAGCCAATGCCAAGTCTAGTTCAGATCTTTAGCGCTTATCAAATTCTACTGAACAAGTCTTAATGTGATCATAGTAGAATTCAAAACCAAAAAAAACACCAGTTCTATCAGCATTACACGTACCCTGAGTCACAGCTAGCCTGAAACCTAAATTGATAATTTTCTGTCAACTACGACATAATAACTAAGAATAATGAATAATTATAATTCCAAGATGATACGTGAAGTGATGATGACTTAATAGTTACAGCATTGTGAAGTCAACTGGTAAGGTTGGTACAGGTTCGGGATGAATCTTAACAGATAGATAGCAAGTAGTATCAGCCCTAAGACAAAAATTGTGTGCTTTAAGGTTGAGTATACACATTTTTATTTGGTTAATAAGTCACATTATTATAAGTAAATCATCCAGTACTTAAATAAAGGTACTTTTTTAGTTAAAGAGTAAACCACAATCAATGAAAGAGTTTGAAATAAACTATGTATGAAAAAAAAAATAACTACAATGTATTAATAATAATACTTACGAGTATTATGAAAACCAACTGTAGAATATTTATGCGAATGTGATGAGACTTGTAAATTATGGATACATGATTTTTGATCGAAAAACTTTTGTTGCATGACCGTAGAGTTCGAATCAAGAATTTGTTTACAATTATTCATCCTTATTGAATTAGTACAATTATTAATTGTGCCATTGTTTTGTGTTTCAGAAACTAGGAACAAAAATATATTTTAAAACAACTGATGTGTTTTTTTTTTCTTAAATAAACATACGAATATATCAATAATAGATGTAATAAACTAAAAAAATTAAATTTTAAACAAAAATAATGACCATTTAGTCAACAATCTTACTGGCGAACTATGGTACTTAAAAACATTATTCACGAGAAACTATAGAGAAAGCCCATTCGTTGAATGAAACTGAATGAACTACATATATAGGAACTCAATTTCGGCTATATTATAATTGTTTAGGGTAACAACACAACCCGTTTGTTTAAACATGGATAAATGAAAGAGGGTTCGAATCTACGACCAACCAGTTGATGAATAAGTGCATTAAACAACCGCCTGACAGAATTAGATCTCACTGTAAAGCTGATCACCTACAAAATCAATTAATTTGCAAAAAATATTTCGTCACCAACGAAACAAATACACAAGGCACTGGAAAATATAGTATATATAAAACGGATTTATTATTAATAAATAGCCATAATTGTACTTAGTAACATGAATAGAACTTAATATTAGAATTTTTTGTGGTGAAAAACTTTATACCTCACCAGTTCAATAAACTTAAAACACCATGAGATCAATTTTAAATTAGTTATTATTATGAAAGATGAACAAATAATTATTCGTACTAACTATACCTGAAACGAGTCGGCAGTAATTTTTAAGTGAATTTCATCTTTAAGTAGTATGTCTATCAGCAGATTCAACAAAAATGTAAATTAAAGTATTTACTCTAAGCTTTTAGTGTGAACAGATATAAACTATACGGGATATAGCTATCTCTCTATGCAATAATTAATGTATTTTTATTAGCTAAAAATGCGGGTAACTTGAACGGTGGCGATTAATTAAACCAAAATTATAACAAAGCAAATTGATACAAAATCAATTTATTGCAATTTTTAACATTTATTCTATGTGAATATTCATGATACTAACGAGTAGTCAACCAAAGACAGAGAGGTGACTCAAAGTTTACAGTACGCTACTGTTAATTACTACGTCGTAGGTTTGTGGCTTTCTATGCCTACTTTGAATTAACCGGCTGGCTATTAGCATTAGCCCATACATAAAAAGCGCGGTTCAAAGATGGGTGAGCGATTCTGCACTTGGTAAGTGATTTACATTAGTCATGTTAAAAAATTAACAGTAACACCATGGTTATCGCAAAATGAATATGCATGAAATATTAAAAAATCACGAGATCAAGTTATCATATTGCAAAAAAAATGAGGATTGTATAAACAAACTAAAATGTTAGATAAATTCATAGTAGAGACAGGAAAACTTTACTTTTTTCACTCATTAAATCGGTTTTTGGTGAGTCCTTTAAAATTTAAGAATCTATGCAACTAAAATTACTACAAAACCACCTTGATTTAATTATAATAATCAGCTGACTAGTAACTTCAGGATATTCCTGAAGTTCTAATAAAAGTCATGAATGGTGGAGTTCAAACTTATCAGGAGTGAGACAGTTACCACACTGTATCACAAACTGACGGAAGTGAAGATCCTACCACTGAACACTGGCCTAGTAGTGCAGAAGGCTAGGCATTCGTCAATCTAAAAGCCCTTAGTTCGATTCCCCGGCGGAATCGAGGGAAACACTGCCGAGGAGTCCCATACTAGGACTAAACAGATATCCAGTAATCCCTGGTTTTCAGTGGTACCAAACCAGCATAAAATTGTGACAAATATAAGTAATTAAACTTAATACCTATCTCCACAAAACCACTTCAATTTAATTAAAATCACACTCGCTTATCCCTATTACCGGTTTCTCTTGTTTTGTAACACCTTTAATTACTCTTATTTGTTTGACATCAACACACCATTATGTTATATCGGGCGATTCAGGAAGAATAACTAACTCTTTGAACTGTTTATCAGAAGACTATTCCACTTATTTTGAGTACATGTAAATCGATTATTTCATTTCTATTATTATCATGTTCCCATCACCATAACCTCCTACTAGACTCACGAAGTGTATCATATTATTTATCATTCAGAAACTATAATCAATTAATTATGTATATGCATTCTCACTCCCTGGTCATTATTGTTCCGTTTTGTGTAAATGTTATTCTTCCTATTGGTGCGCTGCGTCATCAGATTATGTATGTACATAAATGGATGAGTGAAATATAATCTACCTGTCTAGTGGTTGGCTCAGTTGTTTCGTCTTCTTTATTCTGGCTTTGGGGGTTAATAGTCACAAGGCACACGTGTGTGTGCACTGACTAGTCATGTCGAGGCAAGTGTTTTTTTTCTTCACATATTGCGATCGGCCGCTTTTACATCAAATTACACAAACCTTGAGAATGTAAGGTAATGGGAGGATATCGGTAGTCGGCTTAGGACTAAAGATGCATCTTGGCTGGTACCTTTCAGAGAAATGTACCTGAAATTTAGAGAGAACCGATGCTTACTGTATAGTTCGAACTAACGCCACGCTGTTTCACATTCTTAGATGTCTTATATGGACTATTCGAGTCGTAACTGACTTCCTGAAGGACTGATATATTTAGATTAACTTATCACTGAGTAGTGACCAACCTCAGAAAAACGACAGAAAATGTAGAAATATAGAATATTCGTAGATGTACCACTACTAGCGATTACTTACTAAAATCCTCAGGTTTATGAACAGTAGCAGTCAGATTTCGTTTCATGTTATATTCATTACTTGAAACGGGACTGGTTGAAAGAGAGTTTGTAGGGTAAGGTTTAACTTCTAAAGTTTCAATGAAGTCCCGATAGGAAGAATGCAATGAATCTCCATCCGAAGAAATAAAAGTATTCTTAACAACCTGATTTTCTGGTGTGGACATCTCACGTCTAAGAAGCTCTTCCAGCTTTTGTTCTCGTTCCGAAGAGTAAGAGTTTAACTGCAAAAGAAAAATCCGGTTAAATACATGTACTAAATGATAAACACAAAAATAATGTTCGCAAGAATATTGCTTATGAAGCTTAAATCAACAAATAAACGGCCCCGAAAACTAAGACAGAATATAGTAGATAAGTTGGAAGAGATCATATTGAAAAGTAATCGGCGAATACTATAACAGTAAGGTTCGATCTAATTGATTTTTTATTCTAATTAAACAAACAAGCCCCAATACAAGTTAATCAGTTATCTGTAATACAGATTGGTTAAACTATATAATGTTCTGTGAGAATAGTGAATAAAAACATTTTAAGACTAAGGGGTAACTATGAGCTTAAATTTCCAGTGCTACAGGAATGTAAACTGATTTTCTAGTACGTTAATCGGAAGCTCAAATGTGGTAATAAAAGACATTCTACCCTAGTATTAGTAACTGTGAAACAATTGCGCAAGTTTGAAAAAATAACCCTTACTACTGCAAATAATCTCCTTAACTATGTATCCTGCTTGTCTACTTTCCATTCATTTCTGTCTATTACTTGCATTTTCACTTAACACACTATTCACAAAGATGCTGATAGAATCAGTGATTACGCTTCACAACTGTACAATCAAACTTAGCTATCCAGAAACAATGATTGTCACATTCTATAGTAGTTTACACTGAGTAGAGCACCAAATTAACTACATAACATATGCCTCAAAATATACCAGTTTGAGGTCATGATATGAAGAATTCTATACGGAACTAGTCCCAATCGTTAACCACCGCTCAATACTGATACGACATGATAACCAAAATACAGGATAATGTACTAAAGTTTGACCCACGTGTTGAATGCGAGCTAAAAGCACGGTAAAAGTCAATACATCAATTTTTCACCCCACGAATTGAAAATCAAGCACTTTAACTAACAAGTCGTGAACTCCAACCAATACGGATAACGAGTGACCAAATTACTAGCACAACCTAGCCAGAACCGATACGGCGATCGGGGAGAGTAAGCCTGATTGATCTATGCCCTTAAGTCTGCCCTGATTCTGTTAGTCCCAAAACTGAATAGAAGAAAGCAAGATAACCGAGCCAACAATTAGTTACAAAAATATTTTACGCATTCGCTTATACACATACACATACGGCTGACCAGCTAGGAAAATAGCATGAATACAACATAAAGATAATAGTCATAGGAAACTGTGGAACAGGTACACAGTTCATTAGTTGTAGTTCATGAATGAAAACAGTGGGTCTAATGGAAAGTTAGGGCGAACGGGAACATAACAATAATATAAGTAAAGCGTTTCATTTACATACAACCAAAATAAATGATAGTTTTCTGAAAAACTGTTCTAAAGGTCATTATTCTTGAGCCTCCCGATCTATCAGAAACATAGCTCTAGCTTATCACAAACAAGAAGTTTCGTAAAAACGCTGATCTAATGTTCATGGAATATTATTACGTAATTATATATATAACACGCTAATTGGACTGAAAAGTAACGTGTTAGGTGTAAATTTGGTCAATGTTGTAAACAGTAAATAAAAATCCGCATCCTAATACTAATTCAAGTCATTTTGCCTATGATTTAGTTATTACTTTATTTGATTCTATGATACTAAAAATAAAGCTATTTATGTACAAATTTATTCCAACGAGTGGCTCAATTTGAAATGAGCACGAAGTTGCTGGAATCAAAGCCACTAACAGTTAAGTAAAAGAAAAGTGCAATCAATACTATGACTTAAATGTGATAGAAAACGACTTCAAAAGATTTTAAACTGAAGTGAAAGTACAAGTTTTATAAACTATATTACGTACTTGTACTACAGATGTCTTGACTGGTTGAAATAAGCCTACAGGGATAGCTGAAGAATGTTCTGATACTCTTTTTCTAGGAGTGATCGGTGACTTCGCAGCAGCAGCAGCAGCAGCCGCCAATGCAGTTGCTTGCAGATTGCGCTGTATCCTTTCACGTTTTTCTTTTTCAGCTTCCAGTTGTCGTTTATGTTCCTGTTTACGAGCTTCCCTTTGCTGTTGGACTAAGGCTTTAAGATGAGCTCTAGATGTAGGACAGTCACGAATATAAGCTTGTACAGATGTCGGTGAGTCTGAAAATCAAAAATTAAAACTTCATAATTTAATCGGATATAACATACATGCAAAAAGTGTCAATGATACCGTTTATCAGACATGAATACCATACCCCTACATTTAGAGTAAACATCTCACTTATTGTACTTCAAAATAAAGTAACTTGATACTCCCTTTATTTGGTGCAGAACAGCCTACTGTGAGATAATTAGATCAAACACCATTCTAAAAAGCCCCAGAAGCATAGTAGTGTAATCAACGTATAAGAATAGTTTAAAATATCTTGGAAAAGTAGACATTTTATTATAAATCTACGCCTACTTTAATATCACCATTAATCTCAACAGTTTAAAACGAACAAGCTAATATTTATGTTGATACATTGGAAAGAGTAGTTGGATATTTTTAAAAACTTATACATAGCAAAATACACTTATTCAGTATGTGGCAGTAACTTCTACAGTAAGTACCTGAAAACAAATTTACTTGCACCACCTTACAAAATAGTAACAAACTCATGATAATAGCCATATTCCAAACAATTGACCATTGTCTCTGTAAAACTTACGATTTAGTAATTTATTAAGACATTCTACTTAATAAAGGCCTCGGTTTCACAAAAATTAGTCTTCTTCCCAGATATTTGACATAATCATACGAACGTGAACTCTCTGAACAGTAAACTTCCTGACACCGAAAAACAATCAAACAAGATAATTTTATTTAAAATCTACTAATCACTTTGTCACAAATATGTAGAAAAATACAGGTGTGAAATTCGCATTAAACTAACCATGAAATGAGTGTGAGAGAAAAAAAGCGTTGACAAACCTGAATGGTTGTTTGACACAGTTTTTGGCTTAACCGGACGGAATAAACCTTTCTTAGACTTGGAGGCAATAAGAGGTGCATTTTCCACTAGATGTTTATTTACGTTATGTGAATTTTTCGTAGTCACCATATCATTTCGGTTTACATCTAATACTTTTTGTTGATCCTTAGAAATAACTGAATCAAATCCTAATGAAGCGACGAATGATCCATTTATCAAGTTTCCATTTGCCTTATTTGAATTTTTCGTAGTTTTTAGTTCATTTTGGTTTAAATTTAACATTTTTTGATTGTCCTTAGCAATCACTGAATCAAATCCCAATGGGCTGGTATGAGCTAATTTTGGAGAACTTTGTTTCATATCCGCATGTTTATTGATACTCTCTGTGAGAAAAATAAATAAATTGTATATGAATATGTATTACATAGTTGATTATTTTATCGAAATTAAGCGAACACTATTTTCATGAAATACATTTCGCAAATTATAATTAACTTATTGCTGAAGAGATTTCCTGTCCCTTGTTATATCAAGGACTTAATTACTGATCAAAAGGTTGGTTAACTGATTACGAAATCTACGATAATTCTAGGGTAATATGGCTGTGTTTAATTTAATGGATGCTTCGGTTAAAGTCTAAAGAGTTCATAATTAATTTACGTATACATTAATCTTTTAGGACAAGATACAAAAGTATTTCTATAACGTATTGGATTTTATGAAATACAAATTAAGTCAATATCTTACAAATCAACAATGAATTCAAAAATAAACACTAACCAGATGAAGTACTAAGATATCTTTTAATAAGATCTTTGCCTTGTCGCCAAGCATTTACGTTATTAGGAACAGCATTCGTTTGTGAATCAACTTGTGTGGAACAAGTATTTTTAGCAGATACGCGCTTAACACACAGATTTGTAGGACTTGTATCACGTAGACGTTTTAAAATATGAGATTTAGCATCACATCTAGATAACTTGTGAAATGAATCATCCGTGAATGTTTTTTTTTTATCACCAGTGATGGTAGAGAAACCTGTTACAAAAACGAGAATAAAACATAGTTATGACGATACTTTAAGTAACGAATCATGATCAATTAATCGGGTAGTGAAAGACAGACTGTATATTTTAGAAAGCGTGTTGATGACATTTTTGTTAAATATTGTGATAAAAGTCATTATGAAGATAATAAAATTCATGATTATTGCATAAAAAACAAAATAAAAACTAAATAAGTTTGCTGGATTCGTCACAGATTGATGTTGGTAGGATACTTCTGAATACCAGTGAGCACTGGACAGCTGTTTCGTGACCGGTGGAGATCAGACTTGTTGGGAATGAGACTTTCATCACTGATGGCAATGGATGATCGTCGAGCTACATCATAAATTAATGGAAATGGGAATTCTACCATTGGACACTACCCCCATTGATGTATTGAGTTAGGTCTTCGTCAACCTGAAATCTTTGGGTTCGATTCCCTGGTGGAATCGAACGTGCACTTTGCTGAAGGGTCCCATACTAGGACGAAACAGCTATTCAGTGCTCACTGGTATTCAATTGTACCCTACCAACATCAATTTGTGACGAGTCTAAACAACTAAACTTAATACCAATCTCCACTTAACCACATCATTTCAAAAACTAGATAAATCGTTTCAGAAAATTTGGAGCACGAATGATTCGACAAATACCATCTGAAAAATGATTATCTAGAAATTAATAGAATAATAAGTTTGCGAAGAAGCTGAAATGAGTAAATTTGAATCAATTGTATTTACTCGACATATTCAGGCTTTCAAAAACGTTAATCAGCACTTAACACAATATTCATAACAGTGAATGTACAGAACATAATGTTCACTTATTCATCAGGAAATCGATATATACATATCACTGTGTTTATCAGTTTAAATTTACACATCAAAAGTAGACAACCTACAGAATACACGTTTTCACTCATTCGATGTCTTGTATTTCATGGCACTTCACACAGTAGATTATTTTAGTACTACTGAATTATCAATCCACCCTGCCATGAAACTTTTAAATTGTTTGTTAACACTGTAATTAGAATGAGCATTTCCTACTTTCTATAGGCAGTTACGCAACCTTTTTATGATACCTGAAAGTCTTGGATACTATGGTGTTATCACTTTATTTTCCAATAGAGCACTAAGTGATTCACAATAAATGGGATCGTAAACTTAAATAAATAATACCTTAGCAAAATATTGTTTCATGAATTTTCCATATTTTGTTGTCGATGGTGTAATCGATTTCATCCGCTACTCCAATTAACATAAAATCAATACGAAACAAATATGTAGGAAAATTAGGAAAAACAGAATATACTTCTTTTAAGTGGAAAACTGTTAGTGAATGAGTAGTCTGCGACAGATTAAGTTTAAGTTTGACTTACCCGGATAAGCAGATGGAGCAGTGGCTTCGACAACTTTACGTATGAACAGTTTACTAGATACCTCAGTTTTATTGTGATTATCACTCATCAAGTCATTCAAATTTAATCCACTAATTGAAGAGGACTCTAATTTATTCTCTGTAAATTAAAAGAAGCAAGAAGAAACTCAACAAATGATGGTAAAAAATAATCACCAACACCAGGTAATTTGGACGAGGAAACATTATGTCTAGTAATAAGTTCATAACAAAATTAAACAAAAGAGGAAAAATTGACCATGATTCACCATATCATTTCTAATTAGGCCAATTTTGTTTCAGTTTTTATTAGGCTTACGTACCCTTCAATGATACACATTAGCATAGAACCTCTCGCCTCAAGAATACACCTCGTCGTCTAAGACGATCTTGGATGTTAGTAATTACCATACCATCAGCTATACAGATTGTTTCACTGACACCAGACTTCTTGCTGTCAGTGGCTCGGAAGAGTTGAAATAACTTTCATCAATTACCAGATGAGGCTGCTTTTTCAAACTCTAACACGCTCCGATTATCAAGATTCTCAGTTCACATGCAAGCCTTTTACGATTTTCTGACGTAAGAATCTACGTGAATTATCAAACGCACGAGTCATTATGGTGGACTCATGTGGTTCAAGGAGGCGTTAGGAACCAACGATTAGTTCGTATATTTTAACACCTATAGTGAGGCACTAGGTGAGCATTTCCAACCTCAGTTTTTGATCAAAATATTTAGTGTAAATAATGTTCTAGAAAATAACGAGATTACTACAAAAAGCATTCTTTGTTGGTAAGTTAAGTCACTATTCAGGAGTGAGAAGCCAAATATGTTATTTCGCAAATTAGAAGTTAAAACACGACCATTTTACAATATAAACTGCATATATTTCGATTTTATTGGAGTGAAATTACATGGTATGAATTTTACAATATGAGGTTTAAAATGGTAAATGAAAAGATACTCCGATATGTCATCTGTATTTGATATGAAATGGCTTCTAATTAATGCTTTATAATCAATGTAGTCAAAACGTACATGATGAAGCAATTGATGGTGTAGTTATGTAGTTCGACTGGTAAACTGACTACTCAATTTTAGGAATAAGGATGAATCCTTTGAAAAGTACGAAAAAGGACGGCAAGAATGTCTTGAATGAACTTCAGCATAACTTGATACATACATCAATCTGCAAATTTTTCGTGCAAATTAATAAAAGACCTATAACCTACAGGTGTAAAAACTATGCTTGATTTCATTCTGTTGACAAAATAGTGTATGACTATAAAAATGTTCCTTATAAATTGACAAAGATATCTTATGTGCGACTTGTATAAATTTGCCTGTCTACACCATTGAAAATTCACAAACGCAATGATACGTTATGTATTTTGTAAATAAACAACTTCATGAATCATTAAATTTATATATTTCATAACTCAATTACCAAGTAAATATACTTTGGGCTACTTACCATCCAAGCAACGTAACTTCTGTTGGTTCACGATTTGCCGAATGCGTTCCATCAAATCTAATTTTCAAGATGAAAAATTCATAACAAACATTGTACCACGAATTAAGAGAAGTGACAAACTTTACAATGATAGTGAGAACTAAACACAACTGAACACAATTAGCTCTTTTTAAAATATATGGTAATAATTTAAACGCTTATAGAACAGTGAGAAAAAGATTAAGTAGTTTGTTTTATGACACTGAACTTCCTCCTCATGTGTCAACAAGTCAACGATTCTAGTTCACGAAATACTATCCCTGGTCTATTGAAACCATACTCCAAATTGCATATTGGAGCCTTCAATGTATAAATCCTATGTTAAATCGGGTAGCGGGCCTCTCTGGTTAAGACAATTGAATTTCGTTTCACAGTTGCATGCTATCTTCAAAACATACACACAGGATCTTAGTGTGGTCATTCATTCGACCTCAACTAGCCATATGAAGAACCTACGCGATATACCTTTCGCATAACTGGAGAATCGATAGCAACTAATACGCAAGCCAGTTTAGATATAGTACTACGTATGAAAACAGAACAAGCATTTCATGGATGGATCCCTATCGACGATTTACTGTGTTCTTCGACTAGATGGTTTGATAAAAGCTCGGAAGAATAGGGACATCACGTCATTGCATTTTGTCTTTTGTATCCACGCCCTCCCACCACTAACTGCCTGGCTGAAGTGAAATATGAAATTTAGAGGAAGCTTTCTGAACTTGTTCATAAGGATGAAGTCAGATTTAGTACTCATAGGTGATTTTAACACGTAAGCAGGTAGCTTAGATCAGACTGAAAGACATTTAGATGGGCTTTAAGGCGTCCCAGCTGGGAGAACATAATGGTAACCGTTTGCTGCAACTCAGGTTGTCCAAAAGAGTACACCTGATACCCGAGTTTAAACATGTACTCCAGAATGAATGGCAGTCTTTTATCAAGACTCTCCAACGATGGCTGATGGCGATGTGGTCTACTTGGGTTCAGTATTGAGTTGATTGTGGAGGTTGTCATGTCAACTGACATCTTTCCGTATGCTCAAAATTGGTGCTTGCAAAAAATAAACGGATATCTAAACAGAGTTGTAACAGACGGTCGCTATTGTTTGTTCGTTGAGCCATAACACCGTAGGATCCACCCAAGTGCCTTCCAGTTTCGTTTAGTCTACCTACTAGGGGATTAAAATTACTAGCCACTATCAGTACATAAGCACGTTAGGCTCAGCAAAAAGAAAATTATGATAAGTTCAGAAACTTAGAAACTGGACGAAGACAAGGAGTGGATGCACCTGCGCCATTGCAATCGATTTTGAGCCATATCACCGTAAGCCTTTAACCATTAGTTACGATCATCACGTGGATCCCAACCAGGTTGTCAGCATCTATTAACATGGATTAGCCCAATTGTCAATGATTTAATAGACTGGTGTCATGTTTTTGATTGGCGCCTCAAGCTTTCTTCCAACCTATTCCCACACCAGACAGCATTGCTCGTCAAGGTAGGCGGTGGTCAGGCATACGTAACACATGTCCTAACCACTTCACCCCCAGCTGATAAAGATTTACTACTCCATCAATACACTTACCATATTTACCTAGTACTCTATTCCTAACCTACGTACTACTTACTCGGTGATCCCAGCAAACACGATCAACGTTTCGAAGACATATATCATCGAATACTAGAAGCCTACGAATATCCTCTATCCTTAATGACCATGTTTCAAATCCATAAAGTAAAACAGATCGAACTGTTGCACAGTAAACGCGTTCTTCGTCAGTAGACGGATGTATCACCTACGCCACAAGTGACAAATTGGCAAAAGCCAATCGGGCCTTCTGTATACGAGCTGATATTTTAGCAAACACCAGACCGTCAGGATTGATGAGGCTCCCAAGATAAGTGAAGCGGTTAACACATTCAACTGCTTCGCTCCATATCACTAACTTCGGTGCCGAATCAAGCCGATCCTGAAGCAACATTTTGCATTTCGACGGAGAATCACATTCCAAACATTCATGTTTAGGGTAGTCAAAAGATTCCGCATTTTATCGGCATTTTCACCCAATAAAACTATATCATCTGCATATTCTAAGTCAGTAAGTTTATTGCCGCTGCCTATTCAATATCTTTAGCTCCCGCCACCCACCTCTGCTCATGTTCATTGTGTAAGCTTTTAATCAGCTTGTATTTAAGCTGCCTTTGCTCCTCATCGTGTTCAGAACAAAACGGGATGTGTTGATGAGCATCTCTAAGTTCAGTAGATGCAGAGGGAATCCACTGATTTCGTTTAACCTTGGGTATTAAAATCACCGGCCACCATCACTACATTAGTGGGCATAACTTTTCGGAGGACGTCAGAAAGCTTACTGTTAAATTCACTGTTTACTACATCTGAGCTGCAATCAGTGGGTAGAGTAAACAGAAACAACGAAAAGACAATAGCGTGACCTTACATTTCCGAGTTCGTACTGTCCAGTTTAGAGGAACAGTGCACAGGCGACTGTCTATTGGAACCTAGTCAAGGAGAACCTCTTCCGCCTTTAAACTTAGTGCTATACCTACACCAGTAAGGTCTCGAGAAGTAGCGGTGGGGTCCCCGGAAACAAGAAAGATGAGTCGGGCCGGTTCTCTAATTTGAAAAGATGAGGTCAAGCGAATGACTGTACTTGGATCCTGCATATACGCGTTCCAGAGACGCAGCAGACATCGATGGAGCGGAAATCTAGAGTCATAGCTAAGGAGACTTGTTGTCCTATTTGACATAAAGTCCGAACATTAAAAGCTTTGATATGTAGTTTGGCGCTAGGTTTCATGCGACGAAGAATAACGTTTCGTGAACCCGAACCATTAGCATTAGAGTTGTGGGGTGATAAAGCTATGTTAGAAGGGTTAGTCATGAGAATAAAAGAAATATTAAGAGTTGATGGTGATTTGACCTCGAATTAGAAAGTCTTGTATGCTATTAGAGGTATGAGGACAGTTATCACTTTCTGGCTGCTGACACCATGGTAGGATATCACCTTGTGAGATACCTGGAAAGGAAACTAGGCTAGTTTTGGTCATAGTGACCTGGGAGCGCGATCGCAGAGCCCAAGGGACAATTGCTTGAGGTCGATCACGCACGACCCTGTTATGGGAAGTTTTTCAAGTGTTAGCTCCGTTCCTTAGAAGGCCATACTGCTGGAGATGGAAATCCGTGGAGTAAAGTGAGGTGTAACATTCTTAGGGTCAACCTCTTTCTAACCCTTCATCCGATAAGAAGACAGCATCGCTGAAGATGGAGGTTATCCGAGGAAAACACCTTACTGCTGTCATACCCCATTGTAGTTAGCAGTTAAACTTCGCCTTTAGACATAAGGATATAAACCATCAAATGATTATCCCAGATTATTAATACTAAATCATATATAAATTGATTGAATGTTTTTACAGAACTTCTAACAAACTTGACTAATTGCTTAGGTACTAATCAAGATGTTATCTACAATGACGTTTACGGAAAAGAAATAATACAATATTAAATTCAGTATAATGAAAAGGCGCACTGTACACATGGGCTATCCATTTTATGGAAAGTTTTGACAATTCGTTACAGCTTACTATTTTTGACAAAAGGATATTTTTAATCACACAGTGGCACAATCTGTTTATGTGTGAGATATGGCTTGCATATGGCGGAAAAAACAATACCACACGACTAACGCCATGAAAAAAAAACAAGTAGATGTAGGTTTTTCTCCTTAGATTGTACCAGTCAGGGTATATCGCTGCTCAACTCTATTAGTAAGATATATGTGATCATGGTAATTTTGTTAGCTATGCTATTGGTATGCAATCACTAAGAAAACAAAGATAGGGAAGAAATTGTAGTTCAACTTTGGCTAACTAACCCAGCTGTCTACTAGGCATATTTGTTAATTCTATATTAGAACTATATATATACAAGTAACAATTCTATACTACAAGAAGAAGCAAACTAGTTTCTAAAACAATCAAAACTGATGCTACAGTATCAGAACAACTGTGTGTAAATACAATAACATACCACTCCCATCGTGAGGCATTAGTAAAACGACAAGGTCACATTGGTTGCATTCAGCAATCAACTAAATTTGGTATAGAAAAACAATCATACTTTCGTGGAGTTTCCAACCCTGTTAGAGTCTTGGTAAATTCTAATAAAAAATACAATTGATTATCTAGATTTAGGAATTTAATGTTTCAAATGATTGTGAAGTGAATGGAGGACACTGACATCTAACTGCCTTACGTATGTAGATAAAAAAATAGTAACACGGGCTCTCGTCACTGATGCTGACCATGTTAATTTAACCGGAAACGACTTACTGGATTACTGATTACTCTACGTAGCGACCTAAATGCATAAAACATGGCACAAAAGATGTCGCTTTTAGAAGACTGCATGCAATATGGAGTTACCATTAATATACAGAAATTCCAAATCGGAACAACCTCGTTGGACTTCCTGAGGCATACCATTGATGCTAATGGTATACAGTTTAAAAAACACAAGGTGGCGGCTATTCTAGAGTATCCGGAACCAAACACCACTAAGCAGTTACGAGCTTTCAACGGGTTGGTAAGTTTCTACAGACTATTTATCCCCAACTGTGCATCTATTGTAAAACCACTAACGGATCAGCTTCGTAGAAATAAAAAGGTGGCCACAACAGGATTCATATTCAAAGAAAGCCTTCGTTGCAATTAAAGAGGCAAAAGCCAATGTATCTATGCTGGCACACTACAATACTGAAGCTCCCGTCAGCATTGCGGTCGACGCTTCTGACTCAGCCGTTAGCGCAGTTCTGCAACAATGGATTGGCCAAGCTTGGCAACCTTTAGCATTCTTCTCAAGACGATTGAACGACACTAAATCAAGATACAGCACTTTTGGACATGAACTACTAGCCATGTACTGTGCTGTGCGACATTTTCAACATTCCATCGAAGGCCGGGAATTTGCAATATTCACCGACCATAAACCACTGACGTTTTCGATGAAGTCATCTTCAGATAAGTATGCTCCACGAGAGTCACGTCATCTAGACTATATCTCCAAATTCTTTACTGACATACGACATATATTGGGAGCTAACAATGTAGTTGCTAACGCCTTATCGAGAATACATTCTCTGAATCGTATATAAAGCAACGACCTTGTTGAACTAGCTCGACTTCAAAGTGAAGACATCGATTTTCATCACGAGTTAACCGCAACAACGCTCCGACTTCAAACTAAAACAATTGGGAAAGGTAAGAACACTTTAATTTGTGATTCTTCTACAGGTAAAACCCGTCCAGTCGTCCACAGGAGTTATCGACCAGTCATCTTCGACACACTGCACAACCTTTCTCATCCTGGAATTCGTGCTACAAGTAAACTGATTACTGAGAGATTCTGCTGGCCGAAGGTGAGCAAGGATATCAAAGAATGGGCTCGCACTTGCATAGCCTGCCAGAAGAACAAAGTAATTCAACATAATAACACCCCCTAGGCACTTTCTTAACCCCTGACACTGGATTCGATCACGTCCACCTTGATTTGGTAGGACCTTTACCAGAATTTTTCTTATCTTCTGACATGCTTGGACCGATTTACACGCTGGACCAGAATCAATTCCACTCAAAGACATCACTAGTGAAATGATTGCTCATGCTTTCGTCCAACGATGGGTAGCCAACTTTGGTTGTCCATCCACAGTGACTACAGACCATGGACGTCAGTTTGAATCTGGATTGTTCCACGCTTTGATTAAACTTCTTGGAACTACGCGACGACCGCCTACCACCCATAATCTAACGGTTTGGTGGAAAGATTCCATCGACAACTGAAAACATCACTTTCAGCTACAAACATCCCTCAGTGAATCGACGCTTTACCATTAGTGTTACTCGGGATTCGCAGCACATTAAAAGATGTTGGATGCAGTGTTGCGGAATTAGTCTACGGAATGACTCTTCGACTACCAGGTGAGTTTGTGGAAACCACTTCCACCTCGGTAAACCTGGACCTCAATTCTTACCTGAACCAGCTAACAAATGCTATGCATTCAGTTAAGCCAGTTCAAACTCGACAACAATCGACAGACACCTTTATCCAACCTGCCTTAAAATATAGTACACACGTTTTCGTACGTCGTGATGCCGTACGCCGACCTCTCGACGCAGCTTTCGAAGGGCCATACAAGGTTTTTAAACGTGAGACGAAGTACTATACGATTAACAAGAATGGCCACGAGGATAAAGTCAGCATTGACCGCCTCAAAGCAGCCTACCTAGGATATAAGTTTTTTAGTGTTGAATTCGCTACAACACCCGGAAAACTTGGCATGAACGAAGTCATTACGCCTCAAACAATGACTAACACGCAAGTAGGAATATCAAGGAGCTCCATAACGCCGAGAGCTACGCGTTCTAGTAAAAATGTACGATTTCCAGAACACCTAAACGAATACTATGTCTACTGATTTCCTCCCGATATTACACTACCTACGTACGTATAACAATTTTTTGTAGTCTTAAAAGAAATAAACTAAAATCAATAAAACCACTATTATTATTTTTGAAATTTACGGTATGCATTTTATAAATTTTCGTATCTAAAACAAAGCGTTTGATTATTTGTTGTCAGTGTTCAACACGTTTTTTTATAGGCGCATTGAGTTAACAATTTTTTGTATACGAAATGCACAGATTTAAATTTTATTTTTTCCTTTCGACTTCCAGGCCGTCTGGAAACAAACAGAAAGACGTGGAAGGAACAAGTATTTTTTATGTACAAATATTTTATGCAACGACACCATAGTGTAAGGACTGACGTCCAGAAGCTGTACAACATCGCAAGCTATCGAAGGAACGTTTACCAATGTCTGACGCATTGGGTTTTAGCCTTTGACTGGTACGTCTTAGGGTCCTCACGAACCGATTAGGGGGGGTGTGAGCTGTAGCGGTGAATAACCCCCAAAATAAATAGTTGCATAGGCTGTCGACATTGATGTTGACCATGTTTTTTTTAGCGGACACCACTAGTTGAAGGAGCGCGGTCGCGCATCACCACCAGATCACGACTCGAACCACCGTGGGAAGCCTCTCTCTCTAGTTTGCCAGCCTAGACGTTGCTATCACATTGAAGCTCTGTATACGATCAAATATAATTTCTCTTCCAGCCTTCAGTGCCTTCTGATTTCTTCTCATTCCTGAGAGTGGGTCTATCCGATAGTGGTGGCTCTGGTTGTACGACAAGCGTAACTTGGTCATATACCCGGGTAAACTTATGAGGTTCTAAGAATGAGTGGATTCATAGCTGTCAAACTTTGACTAGCAAAATTAACGAAGTCTTATTTCTTGAGATCCTAGTTTATATGGTCGAAGTGTTATGTGTTATTGAAAGCATATTATTAGTTGTGTTCCATTAGAAATTGAAAGGATTAAATAGAGTTAAAAACTGCAAATAGCTAATCAGTTTCGAATACATTTTTGTTTATCATCACTTACAGAGATATCGAATCGTTTTTGAGGAGTCAAGAACACATACCCTTAACTATTCTCTACCGCATTAAGTGCAAGTTCGATGCCTTTAGTTGAGCCGTATATAGTATATTCTTAGCTCTACCAACTAATCGGTCGCTCTACTTTCAAACCGTACTAAGATAGCCTGTCCCTCTTTGGGTAGGGAAACATAATCAGAGTTCATTTTAAGAAAGGTTCTCAGCAATAGAGTTAGCTCTGTTGTTTGCAAGATGCCATTAAGAGGCGAAATCTAGGGCGTCATAAAGGTTACATTGAGTGACACTTGACTAACCGAGACTGTGCATGAAGGATATACCCCTGGTTGTTAACAAGTAACAGTTTTCCATTTGTTAGTATTAAATGGAAGTAAGTTACTGGTAACCCAAACATTTGTCTTATCAAAATCTTCTTGAAAGATCGAAACATTAGAGCGACCCTGAATTTGCCCCCTGTTCTTAAGAATGTCTGCAAATAGATAGGTTTGTGATTCAAAATTAGGAGTGTCGTTTATGAACAACAAAAGAAGAAGGGTTCCAAGGATGGAACCTTTTAGCACTCCGCCAGTCATTTTAGACTATTTAAACAAAAAGAGCAAACTCTAAGCACTATAAAACTTTCACCTAGCTAGTCACGTAGCTAGTTCATTAGATAATCACTCAAACCAACATATTCCAATTTTCTATCAATGACTTTTAATCATATACTTTACCGAATACCGTGAAGAAACCTAAGAGGGTTTTGTGCACGGTATATTTGTAATCTGTCTATGGAATCTAACTCTTTCATTTTGTCAACAGGTTAGTGTTGCAAGACCTAAGTGGCAGAAACCCATGATGTGATATACATAGTAGTGAATTATTAAGACACGGTTACAAAGAGACGCGCTGACAAAATACCTGACGCTTTTCAGAAACTGTAACGAGAATACAGCTAAAATTGTTATTTTATGTATGTTGTATCAGCCGGACTAATTTGCTATGACTGAGCAGTTACTGGAGTTCGGAATATTATTGAGATTCTTTTTCCAACCTCGAGCCTCTATATAATAGAGTATTGATTTTGATCACCTTCCCCCCGCCACAACCCAAATGGAATAATAACAAATCGTTGGACAACGATTACTTAACTCACCGTCCTGTCACAAAAGTACATAAATAGCATAGAATAATACAGCAAATATATAAAACACCTAGGAATGTACTTTAAATAATATTAACTTCAGCGGTGACACAAACGTTCACCCAGTCGTTACAAAACCCATGGCTGCTAACAATGGAACTCGACCGAACCGAACAACGTTCAGCATTATCAATATTTAACTCCTTTGACAATATATCTCCTGAATATTTACAATTCCACAGATAATCAAGGCGTTCACCGTATTCCTAAAAGATCTCTGACTATAGAAGCGGAAATGAACAACCTATCTATCCGGATGCTGGTTCACTTAGATTTTAAAATCTGCAGCTTCATGAAGTGCTTTCAAGGTCCTCCACCAAAGCAAATATTCTGGATTTAATAATGATAGTTGAGAATGTCATTACCGTCACTTTTCGAGCAACAGAGTGTAGTCTTGTAGTTTATATGTAGTAGCAAGTAATAGGTTAATAGTCTATTTGCTCTCGAACCAGCCACACTTATCAACACCCACATCTTTTTTCAAATATGCAACCTGATAATAAGAAATTAATTGTTATCATCATTATTATTAGTTTCCTACCTATTGAGCTTATTACTCAATTCTGAAATTTGGTATAGAATTTAGGTAAGTTTTCGGGCATGGTCACAATGATACAGGATGACTTACTCTTACACATTAGAACATAAAGTTTTGCATAAATAAGTGTCTGAATAGCAATAACGTTTATAGCGAACTAAATTCCTGTGCAGAAAAGTTAAATGCAAGCAAGAATACCATCAATCATCAGCTGGAAGCCACTTTGTAATCCTGGGTGTTCAGGGAAAATTAGATAATAGATGGTTGTAGCGTCATGTATGAACATGACCTTGTGCGAACAATATCTCGTAAGAGAACGACGGACATCAGAAGTATCACATTAAGGTGTCATTATATTCATAATGGCATTCATAATTGTGGCCAAGTATATTGGTTCAAACTTGCTCTCATTTAACAGTGAATTTACGAGGCTGTCTTCTTGAACTGCCTGAAAGTGAACATATTTAGCAACAAATAGCGTCGAATTCAACGGTTTGTGTGATGGACGAAAAATTCGCCCATCGATAAAGTAATTCCATGTATAGTCTCAAATTTTTAAACCCAACAACAACTGATGGTTTATTCCCTGATTTCATAGGCAGGCCATTTTACATATAAGCTAAATGGATATGCAAAATTTCATAACAAGATTAATTTGTAAAGCGAATAAATTAGACCGCGACAATTAACCATTCGGGGCTGTATTGTCCAAAAATACAATGAGATAACCAGGCAAATGGGTGACAGAAATTAAAAATGGTTTCATACAAATCAGCTCAGTAAGTAAACTTTAGAGAATTTAAAATTACAAATTATGACGAACACTGAAATTTTACACATAGACCGCAATATATTTTAACAAAAATACTGATCATTAGTAAAGAGTAAAGCACTAGTTGACTGACATGGTTATTAAAACGTTGACCTAATCCAAAGAAGTGTGGAAAGTAGGGAATAGATCTTAGTAAGAGATCCCGTGGAATGTGAGTTTGTGATCAGTTCTGCAGCTAATAACGCATTTAGGAATACTAAAAAAGAAGAAGGAAAAAAAGAGCAGAAGAGTTAACATAATGCTTAAGAGATTCAGTGGTGAAAGTTAGGATGAATTCACTATGCTACGTTAAGTTATCAGTCAATCAATAAGTTGACTGTTACTAGAAGCTCTCCCATCACTCAGGACCAACAAATAGATTAAAATAGCCAAATGGAAAAAGGTGTTGGAAATGAGAACAGACTCTGACTAAGGGAACGTAGAAATGGGTAATATACATATCCAGCTTCTGACTGTCTATTTTCATGTAATGATCTAGCGTATTTCACGACCACCACATAATGCAATTATTCCTCTCCGTTTTTAACACGTAGGAAATGGTTCTACTGCAAGTTGATTTGCATTAGCGGATTTACACAAACCAACAATCATGTCATAGTCTGTATAACGACGCCGATCAGCTGACAGAGGTGATTTTGAATCACTAAAGCATCAAATAAATGTATTATTTATTATATATCTTTCGTGTCGGCAGATACATTCACGCTTACATTCATTCCCCAAATTTGCACACCTCGAGAGTTGAAGTGCTCTCACATTTGCGTTTTAAATTTTAATTTTTGCAACACAATTTCCTAATCACTTCATTCAAAGTGCTTTGAAACAGCATGTTTTAATCAAATACTAAACCATTTATCAGGTCACTGTAGGATGGTGTGACTGAATAAACGTATAGTTTTTAATAAACGATTGAATGCTAATCTAAGTAACCGGAGAAAAAACCAAACTACTGTTTGGTGTGTTGGCCAATGTTTAGAACAGTTCCAGTGTTAAGATTCTTTAGATTTTGTGCAATATCCATTTCGAATACAGTTGGCAACATCCATGACATACTAGCACTACACATTTACCAAGTTGAACTAACGTTTAAACTCAACAATCTGGCTCCACGTATATGAGGTGTTAAGAAACCCATTTAAATAGGCCTGAGTAGTAGCAGTAGTGAGCCCTCAGAATACTAATTATTCTTATCCCAGAAGCTAAATCAATAGAACCAGCACTTGTGATTGTGAGCGTAATTGATGATGCGTTGCAACAACCGTACAAGTTACTGGCCTTGATAAGATATAATGAAGTCTGAAATAATGAATCCATGAATAATATTTTGTATTTCTGAACTCATACTGGTCACCACATATCTTCACGAGTTTCATGACCGATCCTACGCCAAAATTATGAAGGCCTAGCGACAGGCGACAATTTGACCAAATAATGTTCAATAATGTCAGTGCACTAGCTTCCTCGGCATAGAATCACAATAATGAGGAAAACCTCGAGAATATGATTGACGTCGTAGCAACAAAGACGACAAAAACGGTTTTTCTTATTCATCGTCATTTAAATTTAGTTGATTTGAAAATGTGAAACTATTTATTACTTAAGTAAAATCGACATTTTATAAAAATACCGAAATTATTCCAAACCGTGTTCTCTCCTGACTTTGCATTTAGAAACATGAAGCGTCCACACTTAAAAACCGTATCCTAGCTAGCAATCAACAAAAAAACTAGTAAAATGGAAGACATTTGTGGAGTATCCGAAAATGCGAATCCTTCGCCATTTGATGGTCCCCAACTGGTAAATTAAGGAGTACATATACTTTTCGACAGGTAACGTCATACATTACGGCAAATATTACTATGAAGATGCTAATATACATGTGTACTAATAAGCCTTCCCAGGGTCGTCTTTACACAGTGAGACACATTTAACCCATCAGACGACTTAAGTATGATTATTCCCAGCCAATCAAAGATCAGTCGTCAATAGGTTGTTCTGTAAAATCGTCCCTGGGATCGGAATAAAACAGTCCCATGAATCTCGCAACATGTTCCGTTGACAAACACAGACGATACACAACATCCCGATAAATGATGGAATAAGAGTTTCGTATATTTGCACCCTCTGAAACCCACGATTAATGGTCAATTTATTGAAAGACGATTTTTCACTCCTTGTCCTGTACGATACTCTACGTACTTATGCCGACTCTCTTATGAGATACCCTAGAGCATTAACCCAACCACTAGTAATGAACTCTTTGAACTTCCATGTGCATAACAGCATAACAACGTTTCAACCACTTCCAAATCTACTTTGTAGATACAACAATAAAAGTAATTTATACCCAAGCCGAATAACCTCTACTCTAAATCAATATCATAACATAATAAACACTATCGGAACACTAGCGATGCAGGATATTGCGGCACTGCTAGCGAAACAACTGGTGGACATAATCCCTAACCAATCAATTTCACCCAGTCAAAATTCCCACACTATCTCGTAGGCATGAAGTTCGAATGAACCCGCTAAGCTTATTTAATAAGCATACGCCAAACTTCAACTATCAGTATTAGCTAGTCAAAAGCTAACTACCCCCAACATTTTATTTAGACTTTGTCCCCGATACTAATCTCAGTTAATATATTAAAAACACTGTTAACCATTTTTTGCCCATATGGCATGAAACACTATCAATATCTCTGATATAAATACATCACTTGAGAATTATGTCTTCCGTAGTTATAGGTTACATAATCGTCGATTGAAAGCTGAACATGTTTCTGTCTGACATTCCGAGGCTAAATATACTACAAAACTTTGTTTAGATTATCTTGAAACCGAAGTTAATATTATAGGGTTACGTGTACTACGCCCACCCCACTACATCATTATAAAACGCAAAACTACTTACAGATTTTTTACATCGGCATTATCTCTACTTTTCGCAACCAAGTGACATTAGTATGCCTAAGATCTTATGTTTCTCTATTAAAGCACGAAAACTCTAAGATTCACCTATCCAATGTGTATTGTCCCACTAGACTTCAGAATATTTTGAACTTAGTATTTACAAATGGCTTTTTTGCACAAATTGTGTATACCAAAAAACTTCTCCAGTCGCGAACATAATGTCGTCATATACAGCCTTCACATAGAAGCTACCTATCTAAGCGCCAAACAGCTACACTCAGACAACACTTTCACTGAAATGGCTGGATGAGCTCCCAGAGTTGCTTCAGCAGTTCCAGTTGAGGAGGCTACGTTACTGGATACCACAAATTGACTGATTTTCTTTACCATAACATGGACGATGCCCTAGATGCAATTACCCACTGAGATACCCAAAATCTAGAATTCCTAAAGATTTATTCAGCCTCCGTATGTATAAATATAGACGTTTCCAAAGTTGTGCTGTCTAATTTCCTAATCCTGTAAGCTTCTCGTCGTTAGTCACAATCAAAAAATAGTGTGTGATTCCGAGTAACACATGTGATAGAATTTCAAACATCATTACTGAATGCTTGTTCATGTTAGAACTGTAGTACGTAGCCGCAAACATAATATAGGTTTTGACTTACAGAAAAGAGGAGTTTAAAGTTATCTCCCACATCATCATGCCTGTTGGCCTACAACTTTATTTTCCCTCCTTTTATGATGTTAGGCTCATAAATTTATTGGTTCGATGAAAACTATATTGCTTCATTGGATGCTTACGGACAAAAGTTCTGTTTTCGTCAACTTTATCTGAGCTGGCATCTTATTACAGGCCATACAGCCTACTAAGTCCACTAACTAGAAACTAGATACGTAACTGCTATGCAGTGATATGACAGGAATTAGTTAGGAGAAGTATCACGTGGTACTGGATGTGGGAAAGAGTGTAATATCTGGTGGCTACACGAGTAGTCACTAGAAACTAGAGTAATTTTAATAATGTTGTGGTTGTTAGGAGGCTAGTAAGCCATTAGAGTAGTAGGTTTGAACAATGTGTTGATAATGTAGTAATAGAAAAAACTGACTAATAGTGAGTGAAGAGTAAAATGTGTAAATTCACTAGGTTCTGGTTACTGATGCACCTTAGTAGTAAAATAATGGGTTTGGCGGACATTCATCGTGAGATATTGGAGTCTGCAAGGTTGATATTCAAAGAAATGTTATGATGCCAGAAATTCGGTGGTTGGTTGGCCGAGTCCCAATCACTTGTGGCTAGTCGGTAATTGTGCGTCTCCCCTATGCCCACTCAGTCCCGAGCCAGAATAGGGAGAATACGAACCAATAAGTCAACCAGACAGTATGCTATTATATTTCAAGCATTCCTTTATATATACATAAAATCAGACCACACAGCAAACCAATTAGGAAATCAACATGAATACAGAACAAAGGAAATAGTGGTAGTGAATAGTAACAACTTGTACACAACTTATTAAGTGAAGTCCATAAAAAAAGGCAACGTAATAACAGTAATTATGCTAAACGGGAGGATAGGGTAAGAGAAACGTAAGAATAATAGAAACAAAATGTTTACATTACACACAGTTAGAATAAATGAAATAGTGTTCTTAAAACACAGTTCTGAAAGGTTGTCACACTTCTTTGTGGTGCGGCATAACAGTAAACTTTCAAAAAAAGAAAAGATGAAAAAAGAGAGAAAAGAAATTTTGTGTGTATAATGCACAAGTATAAGGATGATCCAAAGCATGATTCGATTGATTATGAATCGTTTTGTTTGTTTTGTTTGTAAATTGTAGATGAAAGTTCAATGGTCCATTGATATCTTGTATTCAAACAAGTCGTTGCGTTGTATGTCTCTGATTTCCAATTTATTTCAGACATTAGAGGACTTGTTATTTCTAGTGTGTCTAAATAACTGACTACATTAATCAGCGGACATATATCTTTGAGAACCATATTAAGTAGCTTACAAAATACCGGGAGATACTCTGCAATGCGTACTTCTGTTGGGTTTTTGTTCTATATTTGACCATACTCAATCAAGTAAAAGTTTGCGCAAGCTTTGGTTTTGTGTTTTTTAATTTCAACTTGAAAGAGTTTGTTTCTCAGATAATAGTCCTGAGTGTAGGTACGGTATGCAATATTAGTTGAGGTGTGGGTCATGTTGTGCCGCAGTTTATAAACGAGGATTAGGTTTGTTCTTAGTCTTTTTTGTCACAGAGGTTCAAGTTCGAGCATGTGACATCTAATTTTGTAGTTTCCTTCCGAATCGCTTTCAGTCATCTGCCGTTTTAAATAAAGTTGCACACTCTCGACTCTCATTCTGTCACTTGTTTTTAGATTACTAAATAGGGAGGAACAGCACCCAATTATAGGTGTTACACATATTTTGTAGAAAGTACGTCTTTGATATTTGATACCTTTTCCATTACTCGTGAGATCACTGGCGTTATATTAGTTCGTCGATTGTTTTGGACCATGTTCCGTGCTCCTGTCTTATATTTAAGGAGTATGTAGGTGGGTTTCCAGATTCCAGGATAATGGTAGTGTAAACATTTTAAGTAGGAGAATAGGTATATCTGGTCCAGCATGTTTCTAGAAGATTGATGGGATATTAGTTGACCCTGAGCTATTATTTGGCTTGAGCATCCTTATAGCTTCATTGACATTTTTTAAGCTAAATGGTGTAGTACTTGGCGTTGTGTTGTATATACTGTCGAATTTGACGTTCGACGTTTGAATTGTGTCTCCGCTATTTTTAAACCCTTCACTGGAAAGTTCGCATATAACTTGTAAGTCATTGTAGATTACTCAATTTCGCAGTATTGAATGAATACTATAATCTTCGGTTGTATTTGGGCGTTTTTTTAATAAATGCAATTGGTTTAAAGATATAAATGTGCTATTAAGTGCCATACATTCCTCATCTTTCAATTAAGTTTTATGTCGACATCTTGTTTTAGTAAACAGTGTATTTGATTTAGAGAGGTGAAGTCATTTAAGATGAAGTACTTTTTCTTTAGTTGACTCAGCTTGACCTTAGCTTTAGTGTTGATGTAAGGGGGTGTTGCTTTGTTGCCTCTCTTTGTTGGCGTTATAGTGTCTATTAAGAGCTTCATGTTATGGTAGAATATTTCTAGTGTTTCAGTAATGCTGGCACTAGTAAAGAAGCAGGCCAATTTAAAGCATCCAACTACCCTTGAAAGATGCCCCAGTCAGCATGGACAAAGTCTTTATACTGAAAACACCTACAGGTCATCATGTACTTGCTACCATTCACAAGGAATGCTACGGTGCATAGGACTGTGTAGTGGTTACTGTTGTAGTGTTTTTCACGATATTCTATGGATATCAGCGTTATATTATGACAGAATATCAAGTCGAGGGTGTTATTGTTTCGCATAGTTAAATGCGCATGTTTATTCAATCCACGTATACTGATATGTTTAATTATACTTTTGCAGAATGTCGGGCCAGATAATGTGCACTAATCGACTCCTGGGGGATTAAAATTTCCACAGATCACTTTGTAGTCGAGGCTAAGGGTAGCAGCATGCACAAATAATTCGATTATTGAGGTGTCTTTTAATTAAGTAGTATTTGTAACCCTATGTATACGACCTAGTAGTAATTGGTAGCCATTTACATGTACTTTTAGCCATATTGAATCAGGTACTGCGTTAAGAACATTGTTATTATTGTTTTCCACCTTTATAGTCGTTAATACGTATGCCAAACTACCCCTACCTCTTTCAGTGGTTCTATCGCAACGAAATGCATTGTAGTTGTCTATGACAAGGTATGAGCTAGGAACATCAGATGTCAGCCAACTTTCGGTTATAAGGGCAAGGTAGGGTTGTATTGGAGGACCAGGGTTCTCAGAGATGTCATTTTATTTATTGTAGATCTGGTATTAATTAGTATAAGTGTCAGATACGGCGAATTTATGACTATATATGAGCTATCAGTGACTAGATATTTAACAACGTTCGTACTGTTATGTTTACCGTAACAGTTATCATAACATTTGCTTTTCGTGTAAGCATTTATGCTGTGGGTGGGAAGAATGGTAGTACCGTCTGTTTTTAGTAGTGGTGATGGATGAGATCCATCACGATTTATGAGTATTGGTTTAGTTAGGGCCGATGGGGAGTGAAGGAATTGAGATTATAATTATGGATATAATTTGAATCAAGTGTTAGGGGTCTCTGGCACTTACTTAGCTGAAATGTCACTGAGTATATACTCAATGGCTGTTCATTGAGGTCCGTGTGATGAACATCATAATTTTCTCAGTGGTGATCACTTAAGACGCTTTTTTAACCAGATATAAGCCAGATATTTAGCTTTTGTAATGTTATCAAGGTTTTTATCGATCTTTCTATTCCATAGACATGTAAAGGGTGACAATTTTTCATTTTATTTTATTTCAATCACGTACACCTTATTTACACTAAATGTTGTAGAGAAACCGTTTTGGGTTTCATCAAATAAGTATATATATTCAATAATTAAAATTAGTTTACATGAAAAAACAATATTCAGAATAAAACGTCAATGTGAAGCAGTATATATATATAAACGACACTAAGGAAAGAAATTGTAAATAAAATTCTAAAGAGTCCAATACGTAGTTATGGCTTAGTATGAATAGGTTTATTAGACAACCAATAAACCTAAGCTAATTAAAAGGTCAAACTGTTGTCGAAATCGTGAACTGTTTTATAGGTAGTGATAGATTGGTAAAAATAAACCGAAACAAAATGGAAATATGCACTATTTGAATATGTAAGATAGATAAAAATTCGATAGACGTACGGTGTATTGTTCATTCATATATACATTTTGAATTGTTTATACAGAGTAGTATAGTGATTGTAAGAATTGGAAGCAGTCTTATTATGTTTGTAGTAAATCTTAGTATAGCTGCAGTTACCGAATGGGGAACCGGTAGGGTAGCGAAAAATTGTTTTGTGTTTTATAGTATATTTGGTCGGTTAAACGGATTTCAGGTATGTTTAGAACAGGTCCAATAATGCCTTCAGATCTGCAAGGACTGTTAATCAATGATATGTAGTTAGGTTTTGTGGTTTATATGTTCTTCTAGGTGATATGATTTCCGTTCCTGTAGGTATTGTGATAATGTTTAGGAGTCTTGAGGTTTTCCATTTGTTGTTTACCCTTTGTGCGGATTGGGTTTGTAATAAGTATCGGTGGGAGCATTGTAAATTAGCTTTATGTCGTCGGTATCGCTAAGAATACCATTGAGGATGTTGGGCACTGTAACCTTATAGAAGCAAGTTAGTCTAGTGGAGTCTAAATTGTTGAAATACAATAATGTCGCGCCAATAGAATTAGGGATTAATTTGTTTAAATCAACAAGCCTGACAACGAGTACGATATTAGTGATGTAAGGAGTGGAGATGATTGGTGATGTTGGTAGTGATTATGGCGCAGAGAATGGAGTATCGGGTTTGGCCTAACAGCAGGCACACTCAGTATGTCTAAACGTAAGGGATTTAGATCTTTTAGCTGATTTCAAGAGAGCAGAAGTTGTTTGTCTTTTGGTAGAGCTTTTGCAATGGCTCTATCTATATTAAGCGTAAAGTCTGAAATGGGTTAGAATTAAGTGTACCCATTTTTTGAACTACGATATACTAAAGGTAAAACCATATCTCTCAACAATATGAAGTTGATTTTAAGCAAGGAAACGTATAAAAAAACGAAAACAAACCACATCGATAGAAGCTATGACCTTCAAAGTCCAGGGTTCAAGTATTCTAGGCTCAAATTCAGACCTAGATGACCTGGGCTAATGTCAGTCCTTATGTCTTCCCCTCAGTGCTCGCGATGGAAAACCCTTGTAACCACTCTCTCTGCTTAACATAAGTCTTTTACTCGGCTTTCAAACTACCACCAAGTCCCCAGTTATGTATTAACTTCATATATTCGACGTATCTCAGAAGTCAAGCTAGAACCATCAGTGACTAGAACAATACTGAAAAATGAGCACAATGCTCAGCGTTTAATAGCAGCTCTGACCAAAAATACTGACGACCTTAACTTTAGTTTCATTTACACGTGTTTCTTCTTCCTTCTTGGGCCACCTGTCCCTCAATTTACTCAAAAAGAGAGGGCTACTTAACTACTTATCACTATTCACATTTACACCTGTCATGCCTCTTCATGCTAAATCAGAACGGTCCACTTTAGTAAGTACTTGATGCCGTTGATCCTTGTGCGCAACTTTTTTGATTGACGCTGCTTCATTTCCTGACTCGTTTTCTAGGCATTATATTATGGTCATAGAATCAATTCAAATCGTCGCTTTACTGGGAGGGGATATGGAGCTCTTCTGGGATCACAGTGAATATTTTGATAGATATAGAAATAGTAACGGCTTTCGAGAGTGTTACTGGAGTCTGTTTTATTAAGTATCTTAGTACGAATGTATATATCTGCTCCATAACCGCATTCAAATGCATCACAGAATACATGTAAACCAATTAACTTTATCGGCTTCAGAGAAAAAGAGAACGATATTTTGGTTATGCGACCCAAGCTGCCTGTTAAACTTATTCAACGAAAGGTCAGGTATCTCCAACAAAGTAGTTCCCAACCAGTTTGTTACTTGCATGTCCTTTAGAACATCAATTTAGCACAAAGTACAAAAGGGTGAAATTAAACCTTTGGGGTCAAACTGTGACGACTGACTAGATAGTTGGCTTACTCGAATTGTTCGTCACGGGTTTCAACGTACCAGTAACTGTTTTTCATTGCGGCTCCAAAATTCATTCAACTGATATAGCATCTGTTTACTTATATCTTATACGATCATCTGTAACTTTCAGTTCCAAACTTAACCTAAGAGGATACTCCCATAAGACAAAACACGACAAAGCTGGAAAATAATTTGTGGTGGAACTTTTAAGGTCAGGATAAATGAACTATGAAACTCCCTATCTAACGAGGTCATGTTAGCTCCTCCTGCCGGATTATTCAATAGTAGGTTTGACGCACATCTAGATTTTATGGACACTGAGGGACAATACTTTGAGAATTACTCCTATCCTTGAATTTTAAATTTGCCCTTTTTCCTCCCCTTTTTGGGAAAAAAATATATTAGGTACTACACTCTCAAGGGCCAAGAACACCCCTAGCACATAGACGCAGATCAACAATTCGCTAATTCTACTAAGCAAACGTTACTTCTCACAGTAGGCGTTCGATTTTGCGGTTCGATACTCACTAGCCTTTTTTATAACTAGATACAAACTTCTTCAGCTGGAATCCCGACTTTGAAGGGCAAAAAAAAGATTTTTTTCCCAATCTAGCTTAATGAATTTTCTAAAGCTGTCTATTGAATACTAGAACATAGGCGGATATTTAAGAAACCTCGGTGTAGTGTGGTTTTGTAGTTCATTGCATCCTTACTAGTTCTGCATGTTACATGGAAACTAAAAAGTAATTGTCGATAAATTATGTGCAGTGAGATAAAAATAAACTATGGACTGATGATGTTTACACATGTAATATATATTGGTTTTTTTATGTTCTTATAGAAAAGGTAGATTTGTGTATCGTTACTTGGCCAAACTAAACTATACAGGCAACCTCGAAGCATTCTCCATCTGATTAAAAATCATTCTTGAGGCAAGTAGGTTTTTTGCGAAAGTTATGCGCTAGCATTATAGTATCGCCCTTATTTTATTACGGTGCTAGAAGTATTTATGCTTCTGAGTTCTCTGTCCCGAAAGTGAATTTGAGTTTACTAATCTATTAAACACTCTTTAAACTCTCATGACCCACAGCCTGTTTTATGATTGCTAGCTAACTTGGTGCTGTGGGGCACACAGTAGAGGTGTAATCTAGAAATCATATAATCTACTTCAGGTTAGGAAGTACGAATCAGCCTTACATCCATGCCCATCTTCTATTGTTAATCGGTAAATAAAGTTCTTAGTAGCATTGCTAGCATACTTAGAATCCTAGATCAAACGACCAAGTTTAATCCACAGTTCATTATTTTATTTTGTAGTACAACGTTAAGTAGCTATCATTATTGCCAACTGTTTCTTACTTACAGTTATGGTGAAAAGCAAAAAAGACTTCCAAAAGGTCCGAATTAAAGTTGGACGAAAACTAAAATCCCAAAATGAAACAGTAATCAATTTGCAAAAGAAAAAAATAATCCTACCTAAAGAACGTGAAATCGCAAAAGTATGTGCGTATAACAATAACTGTATTTGATGGTTAACCTAGTCACAAGGCCATGAAACCAGTGTCCAGATTTTCGAAAGTTCTATCCGTTCGCTAAACATTGAAGATAAATCTCTTCGGCAATCCGCCTTGCGAGCTCTCAATCGTCTTTTGGATCCACTGGCAAAGCAAATCACTACATATCCATTCTTAGACAAAAATGTTTTGACTCTATCTAGTAACCTTTTGCCAAAAGTTGTCAGTAGTCAACGGAAACTATTAGAGTCTTCTTTAAGTATGGGATGTGATATTCAGCTAGGTAACCTGATATTTATACTTGGACGGTTTTGTCGAAGTGTTGATGATCCTTGTTTCTGTGACGAGATTCGCCATCTATTTATTAAAATTGTACAAGTGAGTCTGTAATGTTTGAGTTTCATAGTGTTTACATATTCACTGCACTCGGTTACACATTGATTACATGATTCTGAGTAATCTTTTAATTGCTCTTATTTACCTCCCCATTTATACATTAGAAAATTGTTCCATCTCGACCATATCATTTAATGTGTTTGGATAGTTTGGTAATCAAGTTTGTCACATGAATACATATGGACTAGTTGTTTGATTACTAATTTTGTCCAAAATCCAACTTAACTTTATTGGCGTGTGACTAAATGCGAAAAGAAACATCGAATCGAATAATCTAAACGCTTGATTGTTTAGAAGTCATCATACATTACGTAACAAAGTGTGGTGAAATATGTCGAAATTGTGACAAGTTATCATCTTTCGGTCTCAATTTAATATCGTGCTTTGTTTTGTATGGTGTTTTGCAAAACGAAAAGACCGTTAAAGTATTTTACTCTTCGGTTATGTCTTCTCTGTTACATTTACTATTACCTTCAGAGACCTGCACTATGTAGTTGCAGTCAGCTTCAATCAATAGAGTTCGTTACGATACCACTCTAAGTTCTTAAAGGTCAAATAGAATCGCAAAAACAGTGTAGACTACCCGCTAATCATATATATATATATATATATATATATATATATATATATATATATATGGTTTGTAAATTTTTCAATAATACAAAGTATATGCAACTGTTATAAAAACTTTACTGTCTCTTAGTAGGTTGTTGCTTTTTGACTATTCGTGTAACGAAGTCTTCCAGTACCGTTTGTGTCTTGTACACTGTATTTCAGCACTTATTCCTTTCAAAATAGTAAAAGTTACATTATTTATTATCATTAGTCGTTTCCAAATATGATTACTCTTTGTCATCTTTTATGTATCGTTTTACTTTACAATATCTATGTTGCAGATAGCATATACACATCCAAAGATATCAGATATAATATTCGAATTAGATCAAGTTGTTCTTAATCTGTTACACAGAAGTGAACAAGTTTGGAAGTTTTTTGGATGCTATCTCTCTACTTATTCATTCAGTTTGCACCATAAGTTAATAAAATCTATGAGCATATTATATCAGCCATCAAGTCGAATAAAATCAGTTTATTCAGCAGTTTTTGATTCAATTCAGCAGTCAATACGTTTTCGGGCGTTTACTCATCTTTTAATTCAATGCTACAATAATTTAAAGCAAAATGTACGTCATTTCAGAAGATTGTTTTTACTAATATTTTGATTTCGTGTGTGAAGTGACGAGAAGTTAATATCTCCATATTTATTGTAATTGGGTATTATGGGGATTGTTGAATTTGAAGTTGAGACAGCTGTTGGTATGTCATATCCCAAACCGATTTGGGTTAGACAACCATTAAAACCAGTTATCACCAGAGAGAGCTGCTTCGTCCTAATATGATACTATCCAGCAGAACACACCTTTGTTCATGCTCGAGTTTTAACTCAGCCTCATAGTGGATGCCTAATCCTCAAACCATTAGGTGGACCTTCAATGGTTGACACTCTTAACTTCACTTAGTTCATCTTTTGAATTTTATTGGTCACATCTCATTGAGGACGTGAAATAAACCCCTAAAGCTAGTCACTAGTGAGCTTATGTTGATTGTAAATACAGATTCGCTATACCTTAATTGATATGACTTGGTGCCTACGGGCCTCCAAAAAGGAAGATGGAGAGATTACTTGAATTTTCAAATTGAATTTCGCATATTGTATTTATTAGTGAGGACAGACCCAAGTGGTTAAAAGGGCTGGTGCCTAATTTTTGTATCAGACATCTCTGTACTTTTTGCAAGGTATTTTTGCACCTTATAACCTTTAATGGTCGACTCGTAGGTATTTTGCCATAAAAATACTTACACTACTCATAAATAACTTAATAGTATTTGCATAATGGATTGCAGAAACAATACACTTGTTTGGTGACAAGCATACTTTTAACATTTCCCTCTGAGACTTAGGTTGACTTTAAGATGAATGTTAAAGTTGACATATTTACTTTTTCCATGTGCCTTTTCATTGTATTTCCGCGCTTATTTTTCGACTTTTACAGTGCACATTTAAGATTTTATCGAAATATCGTGCAGACTTAGTTCGGGCCACCATGATATATTTGAAAGATAATCAGTATACAGTGTCGCTAAGCTATTCTCAAAGCTGTCACCCTTGGTTATACTCTTTACCGTACTTTTCAAACGACTGTTGTCAGCTGTATATCACCTTGAAAGGGTATTACCTCAAGGAACTGGTTGATTTTCACCCTACACCACGTTGTTTTGTTTCTAGTCTATTCAGTGATGCTATCAAACCGTCTCTAGTATTCCCTTCCCCAACTACACATACACTTTTGAATGACAGGAATGCTCGAAATAAACAAGGTGAAAAGTATCAAAAGAACTATGCAGATAAAATTTCTGACAATTCGATTGCTTATTTTTCAACATGGTATCAAGAGAATTATGATGATCGAATTGTGGTGCATGGTTTAATTGGTGAAGGCTTGATTCTGTTAGATGGTTAGTTGGTACATTTTATTTTATAATTTTAATGACCAGTTTCTCAATTTTCAAGTCATTCGTAGAAGGTAAATTAACGTTTTGTTTATACATGTCTCTCGTATGAAATTTCTTCATTTTGATTGCTGTACTTGCAATAGTTATCAACAACTACTTACTAGGGATCAGATTCCAATCTAACTTCTTTTGGAAACAGAAGGCTACCTTAAAGTTTGCCGTGAACTAAAAACATAAGGTGTTAGTAAGTAGAAAAATAACTCTAATTGGCAACAACATTTCATCTGAATAAAATTCACAAGTTCAACGGTAAGTTCACCAAAAATATCATAAATAAGCGAGGAAACTCGTATATGCGTACTGTCGCTGTAAAGCAGAGTACACTGATCGCACAAGCGAGCTCTTTTGAAATGTATCTCTAAACACTATCCTGCCTGATTGTTAAAATACTAAGACACCTCGTAACTTTCGGATAAGTGGCGCCACCAGAATCATTCACAAGGCTAAATAAATTTTATCGAAAGGTATTCAAATCAAAAACATGTGTTGTGGTTGGTTTTGGTAACCATCAGCTCAAACTGAAACTACGTGCAGAAGAAACATTCAACTCTCAATATTCCTTGTCCTTGACCCCCTTATTTTCCATAGCTAATACTTAATTTTTTGTAAACTTGTTTTAATAAGCACTAATTGGCATCTGCTGCATCATCCAATTATTTCTTTCTTCATATTCATTAAGTGGATAATTATTTTGTTATATCTCTGTCTTACAAACCATCAACAGCTATTCAGATTATTGCGTGACCTACTGCCAACCTCTTATTTTGTGTAAGGACTATTGCACAACTTGTTTGATACTTAAAGTCTTTTGATTGCTTCTCATTTTATCTCGATAAATTTATTGAAAGATGGCCGTAATACTTCCATTTTATTGTAGACTATTATTTGAAAAAGTTACTATATATACGATTGTATAGCTAATTTAAATGACAATCAAAAAGTAAATTTTCTCCACTGAACTTAGTATTCAACAACCTCGAGGCATCATAGGTATAGAATATAAGGGAATGTAGAGAATCGGTTGATGAACCTGTGAATCTTATTCACTTAAAATAATTGAATGTATCGGATATGTCTTCACACTGTCTACTCTTTGCCTTAATGGCTTATCATTTCGGTTAGTTGAAAAAAAGGCTAGGAATATCTAAATCAAATCATAACAACAGTTCATGAAATCACTGGATATTAAATTGAATCTTTATGGAAAAGCTAGAAACTAGTGGATTTTGCTTGTAAAACTTAAATGACATTTGTCAAAAATTGATTTTATTGACTCAGTTACATTCTTTATCTTCCCTTAAATCATGAACTTATTATTGGTTTATGCCTTTTTTATTCTCTAATTTCGTGCTTCTCTACTAGATTTTATTTACTATGTCATACGATATATCTCCTCTATAAATTTTAACAAACCAGTAACAAAATATCTACATAATAAAATGATTCTTATCACCTTCAAACGATCTGAAATGACAACTAGAATTATTAATGTGGTTAAAGTGATATGTACCATAGTTACTGCAGTTGAACACAACACACAAAAGAAGCATGAATATAACACCGATTACGTCTATCATAGTAGTTAAGATTGATGGATATTTATATTATGAAAATTCGTTATGTAAAGGGAGGGGGCGGTGATGTCATCTATATCTATATTGTTTCAATCTCAACCTCAATGACTGTGGTATGTTCCACTACATTGATAACACTAATTGTAATTTCAGGACATTTGCAGCTGATAACATGCCTCGAAATACGATTATTTCATTTTATTCTGCAAACCGTTTTGTCCTTGTTTTATTAAAATTTATTTACTATGGCTGGTTTTACGCTGTAATCGTTAACATCACTAATTGAAAAATATATACACTTCCAAATAAAATTTTATGCCCGTTACATAAATTAAGAGTAGATTGTCATTAGTTTTATTATTTATCTAGACCTATAAAATTTGGTGCAAAACGGCACCAAGACTATATACGCCACACAAGCACAGGGGTAACGTTTTGAAAAGATGAAAGATGAAGGTAACCAAGAGGAAAATATAAAATTTAGTAGGACGACAAGTCAGAAGATACAACTACGACAGAAATACAAACAAGAAGATTTCATTTCTCTTAAAAAAAGTCATCACACATTTTTAAAGGTTGTAATCGAAAACTTCATCAAGATCACCACTGGCTTCTATTCTGTGCCGTATTTGATCAGGCCTCAAGCCATTGACTTGCACCACTTCCAGGACCCCAGCCAGGAAGTTGGGATGGACCGACAAATGTCAGTCCGATACAGCTTTCTTTGGTTCCACTCTGACCACCACTCCACTTTTTCCAACCAGCCCCAGCGCCTGCAAATAATGCACGATATAAAGACCGCTTAGATGATATTCGTTAAATATAACCAAGCTACTAAAGCCAGTGTTTCAAGATGGTGACATCAATTGAGTTATCATCACTTCGCCCGTAAACATGATACTAACATTACTAACATGATCTTCCCATCGGATGTAAGCAATTCTTCGGTGACAAGAGTGCTCGAGCACAGAGAGACACCAAAAATCATCGTCTCGGAGAGATTAGGTTTCGCTAGCATGAAGAGGAACCGAAATGTTGTAAACCCGACCTTTCACAACCAGAATCACACCACGACGGCGCCAAAGATGGCCCAGTTCTGGTTTTCATCATGCGTAGATTTATCTCATCTGATACACCACCACTAGCACTTACATAACTACATAGATACACTAAATTTCTGACTACTTCTAACTGTTCACCACAAAGTGTGAGAGCAAGTGCACATTCATACCAGTCTTGCAGAGGTACTTTGCATTTGGAAGTACATTATTATACTTGCGTATAATTACCAACTAATTAAGTGCGATTAGTATAGCTGATGTGTTATTGCACAGTAAGACAGTATCATCCGTATACTCAAGATGAAAAATCTTTTCTCCAGGTAATAACTTCACAGCCGTTTCTAAAATATCATCCATGGCAAAGTTGAAGAGGAATGACGAGATCGGACGACCCTGCCTAACCCCACTGCTGGATTGAAACAGTGGAAAAGAGTAGATTGAGAGGGTGCTACAGATTAACAAACGAAGTCGTTAGCTGTTGGTCGGCGTCGTGTTGATTGGGGTCCTCACAATCAGTGGCAGGAATCGGTTGCAGTGGCACAAATAGATTTGTTCCTTATTTTCCTCTTAGTCTCGATTTCAAGTGTTATTTCATACATACATTTTCTCTCATTCTTGTCCAGCTATATTGCCAATGTTTAGTCCACCATTTTTACTGCTTTGGTTTCGACTCCGTGGTTATCTTGTTACCTCGGTTTCGTCATGGCAATGTAGCATGGTAACTTAAACAAATACCTGATTATGGCAGTCTGAATATTTTATAACTAGCTGGGATCAGGTACGTTCGACTGATGAGTCCCAAGCACAACGAAACGTGTGTTGTAAGTTTGATTACTAAGGACAAAGCAGCTTTAGTAAAAATCGTTATTATCATTTCTTCTTACCGGCCTTTCGTTTTATATGATTTCCTGGCTCACGTCTCGATTTGAAGTGTTGCAACATTGGCCAATATATATTCACACTATATCCTACGATGTTTTGGAATGACTTGAATCACATTAATATATCAGATTGTTATAACATACATTTTATAAGTTTAACATGCATACCATATTTCTTGCAAAAAATTTTCTTACTCAGAATTGTGCGAGAATCCAAGTGTGGAAGTATTAAGTAGCATATACTATTTCCTTCGTGCCTTGCGTGCTATATTTGAAACAAAGGATATTGGCTTCTTTACGTCATATTCTGGTGGAAAACATGATTATACCGGTTGGAAATTGGGTGTAAATGAAATGTGAGTGTTACTTTTAATGACACCTGTTTCTCCCTGTTAAACGATTTAACTGGTTATGTTTCTTGTGTGTGATGTGAAATATCGTCAAACTGAGGTTTAATCGGCAATAAATTAGACGAAAAAATTAATTCCACACCTATTTGACGTATTATATATTCCTCACTATGACTAATTTGAACTACTTTTGATTAATTTTTACGTTTAGTAAACTTTCATTTTTGTGAATTACACATCTTTTAGACAATCAATGGAAACCAGGAAGCACTGGGTAATTGTTTCATCCTAGTGTGTAACTCAATAGTAAACTTCTGCAATCTTGCTAAGAATCGAATCCTTCAGAGTTCATTGCGGACGCTTAACCTTAATCGGTATTCCAGACTCAGTCATTTCGCGACATATTACGTGACCCTGTATGGCGTTATTGGCGAGTCATGCTAAGGATGATTAAACTTAATTGAGGATGTTTTTTTCACGAAATCTTCGAAATGGTTTTCATTTGATTTTAAAGTTTATCGCTTTTATGATAGTAGATAATTTTAAATTTTCTAGAAATTGTAAAGTATCAGCTAAAAACATTTTGTGTTCATATCATAAACAAGTAGTTAGTATGTGTTACTGATTAATTAAATCCAGAAAAGGTAAACAAACATGATATTTTGTAAATAAAATCATAAATATTTTTGGTGCCGTCACATGACGTTAAAATGAATGAATTCTAACCAACTTTAGCTATAATTTTCTTATACTAAGTACTCGAAACAATCCTTTATAGTTGGTGAGTCAAATTGTTAAGCAAGTCAGTTGAATGTGCAACACATTTACTGGTCTTTCAAGAAAATTTCGAATCGTGTTATCTATAATTTTTCTGATTTGACTAAACAAAAATCGAATACTTATATTCAATAAAGTATGCTTTATCCAACATTTGTAGTCATTTTTCTATTTATTTAGTCTGTCAGTGCTACGCGGGACCTGGAATATCTGTCTTGACTCAAGTCGCTACACCATATTAACACAACAAGACGAATGCCAATGTAGTAGAAATAGTAGTTACCTCAGTCGTATTAAAAAAGACGAAAGGTATGACAGATTTTTAGGTTTAGGATTTAAGGAAACTGGATCATTGTGCTTAAAGACCTCTAAACTTAATTCATCTGGCCCCACTCCTCTCCTTCGCTTCAGCTGTGGTTTTTTCAACTTCTGTGAGAGTCAGGGAGAGGGAGCGGCTATATCATTTTCTCATTCAGACTGTTTGGAAATAGAGTATAATTGTAGTGATTGAAGGTCAACCGAACTGGCCTTCAAAGTGTTCCATCAATTGTTTTATACGTCTAGGTTTAAAGTAGATAAAAGTTTTGTTCTTCTTGGTGATTTTCTCACTAACATTTGGCTTTTCAATTCCGGTAGATTTTATAAGTCTGGAAAGCTGTCAAATATTACCTGTTACCAATTTTCTGCTCTAGCAGTCTTATTTAAGCTACTTACTTGAATTAAAATCAACCACTATGAGTACTGCGTATAAGTTTGGTTTTGCGAAAACTCTCAGAAAGCTTTCTGTAATATTCATCTTACACTTCATCCTAGCTGCAGTCAGTGGTAGCGTAAGCAGAAACGACAAAAAACAAGGACGTATATCTTTGTCCTTCTGGCTCTTGAGGATCCGTTTAATCGGACAGCACATAATCAAATGTTGATAGGAGTCCATTCAAGATGTGCTTTTATCGCATGTTTAGTGTTAAACCTACACTAACCAGGCCGTAACAAATTACCGTTAGTTTGCCAAATAAATGAAGGGTAAATCGCCTCGTCTCCACATGTTGGCTAGGTGTGATCAAGTGAAATACCGTGCTACAGCTCTGTATTAGTATTTTGGAGACTCAGCGTACGTCGGTGGCACTGAATTCTAGCTAGGGAGGCCATCATCCAGATTCGATAGATGTTTTAGACAATGAAGGCTTCAACATGTAGTTTGAGGCTCAGTTTTAGTGGACCTGGGATAATATTTTATGAAATAGGATCGTTGGCATTGGTGGCACATAAGGAAGAAACTGAAGACAAAGTTAAGTGTTGATAGTAAAAATGGAAGAAAAGCTAGGAACTGACAAAAGAATCTGATTATAAACACGATGATCTCAACTGCTGTTATGGAGTGAGATTATCTATCACTTCTTGATCTCCTGCACTTGCAAAGGTTCTCGAGGTACTTGAGAAGGAATCTGTGTTAGGGTGATCATAATGATTTAGAAGAGTGGCCACAATACTAATGGGAAGTTGCGATGGTCTGGTGACATATACAGCCTTCTTGTGAGTACTTTTCGATATGTTAGCTCCGTATTTGTAACAACCTTACCGTCGAAGACAAATTCGTGGGGTCAGGTGAGTTGTTCATTATAACCCTGTTCTTCCTTTATGGGAGGGCATCATCACTTCAAAGCTAGTTGTCTCAATGAAATACCTGATTACCGTCTTAACCCTGCACGGTTGACACTACGATTTTGTCTCACGATTGTAGGTTTACTGAAAATGACTTGCATGATATGATGTAACTCAAAAAAATAAATGTTCTAGACAGTATAGCCGTACTGGTTCATCACAATATATAACCCCTATAGTATCGTCAAAGTAGCAGCTGAGATCAGGAAGTTGCTAGGAGGAAGAATCCATCTAATACATCTTTATATTTTAAGTCGATCTAAAGTTTCAGCATAGTCATTTACCTTTTTTTTTTATTTCAATTACTTTCATTAGTTGAAATAGTGTGGATTATTATTTTCCCGCTATTGTTTAGAAATTAATTGAATCATAGAATATCACAATCATAAAATGCATAAAATAAAGTTTAAATTCTCATCCATTAATATTTCCTGTAAGCATTACTTTTCCTTATCACAATCGAATTCTCAGTTACAATTTTCATCTTCACAACTGACACAGGCAAATAATCAGTAATTTTATAAATCATTAGTTAAATCATCAATTTTAAGCTTATTTCATTCATTTTACTAATCAAAGATTTTCTGTTTAAATTCATTACTTTTTACAAGAATTTCTTATGATACTCGTTTATAAAAAGAAATTATTTCGTATTAATAAACAGAATTCCATTTTCGTTATTTATTTTGGAAATTCCTTTCATTTGTTTTCTAGTTCACCAGATTTATCCACATCGTTGGAACGTTTTTTGGCTAAATTTTATTCAATCTATCCATTACAATTATCGCCTGACTCTTCATTATTTATGCATACCAAGTATTATAATAATAATCTAAAGAATAAAAATAATAATCAAGGAAGAAATTATTTCATGCGTTTAAATTCATTCACTGGACAAAAGCCAGTTAATTTAACTAGAAAACAATTGAAACAAGAACGTAAACGTAAAAATAAACAATTGAAACGTCAGTTAGAAACTGCTGCTGGCGGTGATGATAATGATTTTGATGATGGAGATGCAGCTTTTGTTGACAATGTCGCATCAACTACTAATTCCATTGACTCTTCTACAAATAATGTATTTGGTTGTGTTATGAGTAGGTTATCTATAGTGATAACGTAATGTTTTTTTTAAAATTATTAGTAGAAGTTTTTGAACAAGTTAGTGACTATCCAAACTCAGTAACTCTGTGGATAACGCATCGGAGTTTATAAAGAAAGGTAATGGCCTTGAGTATTATTATTGATATCCAGATGATGAGTCTAAAACAAACAATCGCTTACGTTGGATTACATTGTTAATCACATTTCACACACTAATAGTATAGTGGTTTCAAGTAATAAACATAAATCTCTACTTGTAGAATAGTGTTTTCAGTTGGCATTCATCTCTTATATTTACCTGAAACATTGTGATAACTTACATTAAGGTCGAAACTTGGACTGGTCAAATTTTCAGTCTAAAAACACCTCTTAACTTTACGAATAAAGGTCCAATTCCTATTAATTGGAAATTGATTTAAATATGTCTATTGATCACAAAATTTTGTTAAAAAAATCACAATTTGCACAGGTACACACTGAAAAGCTCTGAAATAAAACAAAGATCATCCTAGTAACCATCTTTAATCATTCGATACTAACCTATTGTAGTATGGAGATGCGGCTCAGTAGTTAAGGCATTCAGCTTCCAGCCACCATGCCACATGTTTGAGCCCTACTTTATCTGTTTCAGATAATTCAACTAAGTATTATCACTAGCTCTCACATTTAGAGTGCGTCTCGTAGCCAAGTACATGAATTTGTACCTGGTAAATGACTTAAAGTTAACTGAGCGCAACTTAATAGTGGGTTGGTTAGGTCTACTTAAATAATGTGTGCCGATTGGGAATTGAAAAATTTTTGTCGAATAAAATGATCTCATTCACAAATATTTAATAGAAATTCTTTGAGATGGTTGAGATTTCTATCAGAAGTTTACACCAATAAAGTCGTCCAGAATAACGATGTAAACTCTAAAATTTAACCATCCACCTCAGAGAACTCAGTATAACTAAATTAGTTTTTATTAGAATCCTATTTTCAATTTCAATTCTAAAATCTCTGTTTCTTCATGCAAGTACTGTTCATATCTGCAAGTTATTTTCATCGACACTCGTTTACACTTTTTTTTATTCCACTGGCTATATGTATTAATACAGTTTCCATTAAAATAAATATTCTATAAATGCTTTCAATTCATTTGATTATCAAATAATGGGTTACCACTGAAGCTTGCAATTTTAAAGTTAGACAGATAGGAATAGTATATATCTTTACACTAATGTCTGAATGGTTGGAAATATGCTCAAATCAGAGAGTGAATTGCTCCCAACCCACTTTTTCATAATTGATAGTCGAGTGCTTGAAGAATCCTATGTGTTTACAGTATTGGAATGTTCATTTTTCTTAAGTTCGCTAGGAGATGTGATTTCAACGCTTCGTAATGACCTTATAGGGTGAATCGTGATCGACATTGTAATAAAACATATACCAGGGCTATGGTTTTAATCAGTTATACAATCTGATAACTCAGTTCGAAGTTTTCTTGTTCTAATTCTAGTATTATTTCATCTTAAGTGATAACCATGATTACGTCATCAGCAACGATATTTGATGCTAGTTTTTTTCATTAATAATCTGAATAATCTTATCGTGATTTCTCGTTATTCTTTTAGAAACTAATAATTTCTCTACGAAAGGCAATCCAAATAGTCAAGCATTATATTGGATTCAATTGATTAATCAGTCAGCTTTTGAACTATTCACGTACATTGAATATTATTCATTTCAGTGCTCAAACGTAGATTTTCATTCCCCATTTTTATGGCCACCGCCAAAAGATACTCAAGAACGTTTGATCGAACTATGGTTCAATCAATTATTATGTTGTAGATTATTTAATGGGATAACATCAGATGCCTACTATGCAACTAGCTGTTGGCTACGTTCATTTGATTTGTATTTACTGTCACCTCTTCGTCGAAAATGGGATATAGAGTAGGTTGGTGTTGGCATTCCCTGATGAAAACATCTAGTTTATCTTGAAAATATATGTGGCTAAATAATTTGCCAATTTGAAATTTGACACAACCGCTAAAAACCAGGAAGTACTGGATAGCTGTATCGCCTTAGTGCGATACTCCTCAACATTACATATCCACAACTGTAAGAGTCGTCAGAGTTGTAATCTTCAGACCTTAGTACCATAAGGTTGTCATGGAGTGAATTTATCTTAACTTCATACTAACGATCACTGCGCGACCTGATCATCGTGTTTGCGCAACGCCGATGAGTCCTATACTGAAACATAACACTTACATACTACTTTCTGGTTTTCAATGGTTGCCCAAAGGAAATCGATTTGTGAAACTCCGAACTCAGCGGTTTTCACACAATCTGATAATAAAAACCTGCTAGTTTTTTTTACATTTAACTACTATATTGTCTCAGTTATATATTACGTAACCATACAAATGTAAATGCTTATTGTTTGATGCATTTATTGTTTTTAGTTTGTTGTAAGTGTGTCTTTCAACCTACAGTATCCTAGAAATCAAATTTCTGTTTTGAAATATCATTGGTCGAACTACTGTATGAAGAATGACATATTCTTGCTATGTGAAAATCTTAATAAAGCTAAAATTGTTCTTAAAGGATATGTAGTAGATAAGGTCATTCTCTTCCATGTTTGTCGCCTTTTTGACTGAATAATCGAAACGTATATAATATGCTTAGTTAGTATTCGTTGACTAAACGGAATATCTGCTCACCCATCTGTGTCGCACGAGATATTTAACTATGTATTTAATTTCTAGCTAAAGCATGATCATTGCAATCTGGAATAGTGATTGTTTTTGGCTGTTAGATGTATTAAACAAACAGCTGTACCAACAATGCATTTCAGGTTAATTACTTGAGATGATAGACATACACATTTGTGTGTCTGTTAGTATATTTTTAGTGTATTCTGGCTAACAAGCCTTATCATCATGGTTTTGTATGGTTAGTTTACTTTAAAGATAATTTATATTACAATTCTACAGGATATATAGGAATTTCGAAATCGAAGGAACACTCATCCTAGTTTAGAATCTAGTAACGTGTACATAAAATTCGACATTAGATTTAGTCACAGACGTTTTCGTCTTCTACTTCCTGTGTTGGAAACTATATTTATCTTAGGAAAACTCCTTTAACCATACGTCGTGAGTAAGTGACTTCAACGTTGTAACATATATAGCCCAATCATATCAGGAGTTATAAACTCGTTACTGAGGGTATGAACGGGGGAAGACAATTGCCGCACTATATCAAGAACGAAGGTTGGTCTATAGACCATTTAGTTTCGAATTGTTTTTCTAAAGTAGTATTTTACCAGTTGGTCTTGTGTAGGTTCGTAGTTGCGTACAGTCCAGCTCTCACTGTTTTTCTCTTATGGTTCTGTATTTACCACACCTTAGTGAAAGTTTCATTTAATGTATATGATATAGTAATACTGGATAATAATTTAAGAAATTCTAGCAGGCAATCATCATTAATCCATAAAGCCAACTACACCAACTTGTCCCCAAATCAGAACAAGTAGTGAAATATACTCGAAAATAGGAACAAAAGAGTGCAAAGTAAACATAGTAGCGTTTACATGAAATTCGCATGAGGATGTTCCAACACTTCCTCAATTATTCCCTATTACTGATTGGCTTAGAATGGACTAATCATTGTACAACCTTTCAGGTACTTTATGAGCGTACCTTAATCAGAATTGTATCGTGTTAACTCCAAGAAAAATCAACAATGTTAATGTTATGATACCATTATTATTATCATTTTATCACCTAAAGTCACTTTGTCGCCAATTTCTCGAATCAATTTTAAGTACATCAATAAATCCTGTTAAATTATTTTAATCCAACAATTACATATGGACATTTGTACTGTGTATTCGAGTTGCGATTATTATATGAGGGATTAGTGGTACTATTCAACTGCTTAGGCTAACGCTTTTCAGTTGACGTTTAATATATGTTGTTGAAACACGACTAGATTGATCTTGTAGTATAATTTTGTTTCGACCTAAATCTCTGTAGCCTCAAAATCATATTAAATTCTCCGTTATTCAAACTGTTTTGCTTTTAATATTTGTAGATTATGACCAGCAATGGTATCCAGAAAACGTCTGTCGTTGTTTTTGCTACTCGTTAGTTGGACGCGTCTGCTTTCAGATAATGTTCACATTGAGATTCCAACCCAGTACTTTTCACTACTAATTCCTGACGCTTCCTGGATTGTATCGCTAGCTATAATCCATCTTTTATAGAAATTCGCAACAAGAATTACTATATAAGACAATCTGCTCAAGATACATTTACTAACAAAGGCTAACTGTATTTGCGTCATGAATATCAACGAGTGATAATCATAATTCTTTTTATTAGTAATATGTCGTCCTTTTAGTTGGCCGGTTGTGTCATTTTGACTAAGTGACCATCTGCATTATTTTGGGTTTTTTTGCAATAATTTTCACTTCAGAAGAGTGTCTTGCTCATAAATTTACTCGTTACTTTGGTTACTCGTTCATAGTCCTATAGTGTGTATTTCAGTATGAGCAGTTAGAACGTACACTGTGCTAATACTTTGATAGGCGATTTTTCCTGTATGTTCTTAACTTTTCCTGTTATTATTACTGCTCTCTCATTATGATTGTAACCTACATTTTTTGTTATCTTTCATTTATTTCCCTTAAAATTCTCATTAGTATATCAACGAGATTGTTTACTTCGCCGGTGATAATTTTCTTGGGACAACTTTTCCATCAGTTCGCTAATACTGATAAATCTCTTAGTAAAAGAGAACATTATATAACTGGTCGTTGCGCTGGTCTCCTGACTACTGTTTTAACACGGGAATTACTTTTTGCTTGTGAATATAAAACTGAATTAGAGAAAAATATTGAAGATGATGAATCACCAAGTGTAAATGTTAAATGTAATTATCAAGCAAAAGATTACGATGAAACTTGGTTACGGTAATCACTCTACGTTGCTTATGTTACATTGTTGTTTTCGTTTTATTTATTCAAAGTATTTTCTTATGATGCTTTTCTATTGTTTAGAAAGTAGAAATACTTCTTACGCCCTATTCCACTCACACAGGTACTCTGATTCCATAATATTGGGGCATTTCTGGACATTCAGTTGATTAATATTCTATTTCAACGCATTTAGTTATGAAAGTATTTTATGATCATGTATTTGCTATCGTCCGGAGGACTATGCAATACTTAAAACCTGCCTTCAATCGATGCAACTAGTGGATTTCAACCATGTCGAGTCTGAGGCAGTTTCTCACCGTTGGCATTCGCTGTGGTCCCGCAGATATATCACGAACTGTCCGAAGTTAGGAATATCAACCGTTGAGTGCTGGCCGGTGTAGACCAACAGTCAATGACTTCATAAACCGATGTCACGTTTTCTTCAATCCTACTATTCCAACCGATATCATACGTCGAGATAGGCGGTGTTTGGGTATATGCTATATATATCCCAACCATGTTAGTCGATAGAGATTCAAAACTTGATAAGCAGAGTTGTTATCTTTCCTTAGTACTCTGTGCCTTACCTATGCACTGCTTACCCGGTTGTTCCACTATATGAGAGGGATACTTCGAAGACACTCATGATCAGAAGACCCGCTGCCTACTCATGCTTTCTATTTTCACAGCCATAGGGTAATACAGACTGGATTGTTACTCAGCATACTCATCCTTTAATTGGAAGATAGATATCTCTCAGTGATCTCTTAAACACTGACACACTAGTGCTGGTGGGACCTCCAAGATTTGTGCAGTGGTCAATGCGCTCAACTATGATTCCCATTATCAATCTAGGGGATAATGCAAACCAGTCCATAAATAACATTTGGACATAAGAGAGAGAGAGAGAGAAGAGCCTCTCGAATGTGGCTACATTATTATTTGAGGCGTTCAGGAAACGGCATATTATCAGCATCTTTAAAAAGGACAATACCATCTGCATATCTTAATTCGATAAATGATCCTCCTAGTAGGAGACTAATCCCTGAAATTTTGGATTAAAAAAATGTAATTTCTAAGAGGAAATCAATATCAGAATTAAGTAAATTGGATACGGAGTAGCACTATTAATAACAACGTGAAAATGATAAAAGTTCGTAACAAGCTTTGACTCGGCTAGTAGTGTCCGCCAATAAAGACTTCGTAAGGTTCATGTACTCTTTCTGCATTTGACATTTATTGTGTTGTCTACCACCCCTAAGAATGTTCTGAACATTGAAACAGGTTTGGTACAATATATTGCTGCCAGTTGGAAGTATTGTTGCAAAAGAAATAATTATTCAAGTAGTCATACGTGACGCAAAACTTGACACAATAGTCAAGCAACTTGATAACTTGTTATTTATATTCTGAGTTTGTTATAGTCATTTCGAATTCAAAAGGAATTTCTTTCACAGACTGTCATTACTATCTGTGAAGTTGTTTTCGAATATAAATGAACTCTACAGACAACTACTCAAAGTATTTTAAGCTATTTGATGTGTTTTTTTTCCATAGATTACTCTACTGAAATAGTTGTAACCACTTAGTTATATCCTCTTTGATCTGTAATACGATTTATTATCATTGCGAAGTGAAAAATCTTGGTGAAAATTAGGGTTAGGTTGTTAGAAAAAGTAATACTAGTGGAATTGACTTACTGCAATAATTGTGTGCTCATAAGGGCTTCCACTAATGGCAATTCGCACTAAAGCAATCATCGAAAAACCGTCTCAAAAATGTCTTAAAATTAGTCACACTACTATATTAGGTGACTAAGAATGAAAATCCACTATAGTGTATGTGTACATTAGGAGATAAAAAATGATTAACGATAAGAAGTTTAGGAAGTGTACGGAATGTTGCATAGCGTTGTGTAAGTAATCATGCCATAAAAAATATGAATTTAATATATATCAGCCTACGGTGCACAATTCTATTTCAGATAAGTCCAAATTAGATGCATGAAAATAATACTCAGCTTTATCATTGCACATCTTTTTAACGCTCATCTCTATTGATGCGTGTCTTTATTGAAAGATACCAGTTTAACATGATTAGAATTAGTTTATATCACATACACAAGCTGTCTCAAATACATAAATCGTAAATAAGCGCTTGTAATAGAGAGTTAAGAAACCTTTGTTCTTCAATTGTCGTTGCACTCAATTAGTATTTATTGATTTACAGTTTAGCAGTTCAGTTCATCTGTTAGATTTGTTTGACCAGGCGGCATAGTTAACACTTACATAATAGGTGTGGTTGATAATTTTCATTTTCGTCTTTTTGAAACTTGATAATTCTATTTGATGAATTAACATCTAAATAAGGAATTCCTTTGTTTTAATTATGTCATTAAAGCTAATTGAACTGTTAATTCTTTCGTAATAAATTTTAATGATAGTATAAGTGTAAATTTTCAGCCTAGTCGGAATGGGTTGTTAATCACCCCACCCATATTATATGATCATGGTAATTATTTACTATTATTTGTCCTTGAACGGTGTATGCGTGTGTAAAATAGAAACTGTACGTGGATAATATTTTATATGTATTTAATAAGTTTTTTGCTGATAAAGATTATTAAAATGTGCTCTTCATAAATGTAAATATAGCGTGACATCGAAGCCATGTGTCACAAGCATCATGCTTACAGTTTAAAGTTTAACCCAATATGATTGTTTGATTGAGGTATTTAAAACATTCCCAACCTCCCCATCCCTCGATGCACACTATCGGCTATCGTGGAAATAGATTTGAAATAAACTATGGCGACTAAACCAAGAAATGTCGTACATCTGATGGGAACAGCAGCTTAAGTTATGGCATATTTGTGACAGACTACGGTAACTGTCTAACTTACTAATAATCGTTGCAATAAAATATCTTTGTTTTTGGATGATTAGATATTTAAGTCATTTCAGTTGTTTCTTACTAAAAGTTTACATACATTAGCTGATCACTAAGTAGTAATTTAGTCCTTAGTGTTGATGAAATCCTATAGATCAAGTTGCAATATGATCACTAGTGAATATTTTTTAACAAATTTGCTTAAGTATTTCTGTAATAACATCTCATAATGTAAAACTAGGTGACACATGTTTGTATTCGACGTCAGTAACAGTCTCCTAAAAATTGCGCGTTCATATTGTCAATGAGTGGTATTAAGCGCTAAGCCTAGATCCATGGTTTTATATCAGCTTATCTCATCCATTTAACAACAAAGTTTCATAGTTTTATCGATGATAAACAAAAAGAATCAATCCGGTTCACAATTGTATCGCGATTTAGTGTTGTATTAAAAGAACTGTATGATTACTGTTAATTTTCATTGCTCATATACATTTCGGAACATTTTTTTTATATAATTAATCATTTGTATGTCTTTCATTCTTTTATCTTTACAGTTCATTAAGTTTATACTAATTCTATTTTAATCTCATAAAATTTAGGGACAAATTATCACATTATAATCTATCGGATAATGTATTTACATCCTTGCACCAATCAATATTTCCAAATTTTGTGAACTGTTTGGTTCAATTGTCATTAAAACAATCTCCCCGTGTATATTATGCACCTCCATTAACTGAACAAACATTGAATATTGTACGAAATCAATATTCTAATTGTAATATTTCTATTGGTAATCTGAAACAAATACAAATTGTCGACAGTACTTGGACAGCTTGTCTTCGTCAGTTATACAATGTAAAAGTAAGATATTATTGTTGTTTAATCGATTTCTTTTATAACGAAAAATGCTTCTCTTCATTTACGAAACTTTGTTTCCAGTTATTTTAAAAGTGTATTACAAAGAAAATGCACTTTTTTTTGAAAGTAATAATATCGGTTATATATTTTAAAGGATTGCGGTTTTTCTAAGTTCATTTTTGAAAGAAATGGTTAGTTGCCGTGTTTCGTATTTCTTTCAAAATGCTCAAAAGATACCTTTACTTAAATAGACTTTTCTTTTTAATAGTTATTACTCCTTTGACAGTTCGTTAACGTTTGTATTTTATATCGTTATTTGATTACACAGTATTGTACAACAGTACGACTAATTCCTATCAATGCTGGATACTTGAACTACTAAACTATTTCTTCTAGTTTCTGTTATAATTGGAAAGGTACGACCAATCAATCGATATGGCTTTGTGCCTACGAAATTACAGTGACAAATACCGGTGAGAGTGCCCAGTTTACCCCTATACGTCTGCCTGATGCCTACTCAATCCCTGGCCAGAATAGGGAAAACACAAGCCGATGGATCAACTAGACAGAATCATATTGCACTCCAAACATTCCTTTATACACATAAACCAGACCACGCTGTTAACCAATTAGGAAATTAGCATCCATACAAAACAAGAAAGTAACGTATACACAACCAATTAACTATAGTTCATAAATGGAAAGTGACATACAGTCAATAGGTTAAATGAAAAGATGGAGTGAGAGGAACATAATAATAATAGAAATATAATGTTTACTTTACACATAACTAAAATAAGCGAAACAGTCTTCCAAAACACAATTTCGAAGGTTGATTCTTCCTGAATTCCCCAACAACAGTTTCACACTATCTACTGCTTCGGAATGCTTTGTTTGATTATTCAAATCTGTATTTTTTGGTTTTACCATTCAGTTCATGAATTTCTTTCATGCATTGAATTTTCGAAATCAATCGGTTCAGAAAAGCGGCTTAGTGGTTAGTAAATTTATCCTTTAAAACTAGTAGATTCTTACTCCACTCAACTTACATAGGTTCGGGTAATCAGGAAGCAGCACTTACACCAATGTGGCTCAAAGCTCAGATAGTACTTGGTACATTAGTAAATCAGTCGGAGTCAGTCATAAACATTGGTATTAATCATTGACCTCGAAAAGGCAAACATATGGCTAGGTGAGATATAACTATAAAATAATATTAGAATTTAAGACGTCGAGGAAAATGAAGAAATACATGTGTATTCAATGTATTCAACTATGGATTATGATTACCACATAGACGGTAACTTAGATACTAAAGTGAACCTATTAAATATACTGTCAGTTGATCTTGATCATTATTTGAAAATGAAAGGTTAATTAAACCTTTGTTTACAGATACAAACCATAGGAAAATAAAGTATACTATGCTTTGATGTTATCACTGCTACAATAAAATTCTTCATATAAATCAACGTATTGTGCTGACTTTCAAGATTTTCATTATTATACAGTTTAATGAAAAGAACAAGACATGAATGGATTGTGAATTAGTTTTGTTTTCTTTTTTCATAATTAATCTAATTTAGAAAGCTATTCTTTGATGATCTGCAGAAATGGGGTAATTAAAACAGGAAAAATAACATCTTATTATTAAAGAGGAATTAGGAAACACTAATAGTTCTCTTCGTGAATATCTAGATTTTTCTTGTAAAATCAGATGTATTAAGTATTAAGCCTTGTAGAAATGTGTGTATTCTAATCCCAATGATTGCATTATTTATTTGGTACAGCTATATGCTTTAACAAGTTTAGCTTGGCTAAAGATGTGATGGTGGCTTATTGTTCACAACGTTTGATTTTCGACCATTAAGTCTCAGGTTTCGTACTCGGCCCCATTTAATTTAGTATGGGCAGCTGGAATAGAATCATGTGCTCTCACTTTTGGAGTGTGATTCGAAGCTGAGCATGTAATTTTGCACTTAGTTAATGCGCTACGAGATCTCTATAAGTGTTAGGCATTGTAATTAACAGATGATTTTGTGAATATGATTATTCTAGTTAGTATATGCCCAAAATAACTAGAAAGTTCATTTTGTTTAACTATATATTTATTATAATTACTTTTAGTATTCATTGGTTGTAAAGAATGTTTGTGATAATACCGAATTATGTACAAAATTATATCTCACTGAAACGTACTTGGACAATCTGACTCCGATAAATATTTTAATTGAAAAATTAAATATTCAATGTGATAATCAACTTTTGGAAAATCAAACTGCCTGGCTTGTCCCTGGTTTCTTACCGAGAATTACAGATGGTCGATATACATGCCCAGTATTTTGGCGTCCATTAAAAGATAACGGAAACAATACATTGTCTCTGTTTTAATTTGTATATAAATTATTCTTAAGGTAATCCTTGTTTTATATTCAATTCTGTAAGGCATTCGGATCATACTTTGTTGAAATATCTGTTTCTGAATCAACATTTTTCTGTTATGCTTGAGTCAGTAAAATTGAAACCCACAACTTAGTGATTTTATATACTAACATTTGTTAGCCGAGTCAAAATTTCACCGCCTTTGAGCTTTAATTATAACGTAATGGTGAAGACAGTTGGTGTGCCTTCTACTATTATGACTCATAAACGCGCACTATTATTTATGTAAATTGCACCTTCACAACCCACTTTAAGTAGATAATCACAATATGTATACATACATTACTAAAATATTCACAGCATAAGTTTGAATAACAGGTTTGTAATTATTCGATAACAATCCATGGATATAAAAAAATTTAATAATGATTAATTAGTTGATCAGGTTATGTGATGATTTGTTTTGCATACTCATCATGGATTGATCTTGGTTGCATACCAGCGATAACAACACAGCACTAGACAGCCATTTTGTGTAAGTACCGGAATCAGACATACATCAGGAATTAAACTCGTAAAGCTGCACTAATGAAGACTCCTCCGAGGGGAAGAAACAGCTGTCTAGTTTTTTTTTTATTTTTACTGATATATGATTGAAATGAATCTGTAACGAATACATGCTACATGTAGTTAACAAGTCAACTAGGGACTTGCAGTTAGCACATTATAAAAGCCTAAAGAACCAAATGTTTATAAGTACACTTGAAGAATATATAAATTGATTCCTCTAGAAATCGTCATCCTCAATTGTTTGTACTTTGCAGTTTCCTATAGTCTGATTTCTTAGTCGTCTGCCTAATTTAACTTCATTTAGGTTCTGTTCCAGCTTATTTTGGTTACTTTTATATTTTTAGTTTTTCTCACAGTCACTGATTCCTAACTTTAATGTTCTTATTAGTATTCACAATTGAAGTCACGAAATAACAGTAAGAACTCAGAATTAGTAGTAGTAGAATTGTATCGTAATAACCAAAAGTAGAACCGCAAGCAGTCGGCAGTCAGTAATCAAGTGGCTATCAATCCAAGAATAAGCAATCAGGGGTATAAGGGACCTAACTGGGAATATATATATGTTTATGTACATAGGAATACCGATGTTCTAAATATTTAGATAAGCACAGAGGAGTGAGAATAAGGTAACCAATGCTAAGTAGTGTATATGTAGGCCAACTTAACATACTACATCTGAATCTTGCCAAGGCGATTAGTTGGCAAACATCTGCACCAGGAGGGCGGTAATGCTTGAACTATGAAATGTAGTAACACCTTTATAGAAACATCAAGAACAAAAGTACACACGGATCAAATGATCGTCTAGGTTCACTTGAACTAGTTGTCAGTAATCGCATCACACTAACTTCGTACACCAGTCCTTGATTTGTCGCAGATTATTATCGTATTCCACGTTTGACGGTTTAAAATGAATTAAAGGAAATGAGTTAATGTGCGTTTAACGTGCTTTGCTTTTGAGCACGTACTGTTTCACTGAAGAATGAGATGTATGGAATCTCATGATCTAGTCAAAGTATAATACATTTACTTACCTCGGTTTTATTACTACTACTATCACATTACTTTCCTGAATTCGACGCTGACGGACTAAGCTGTTATGTAACAAGTAATCCGGACACTCATGACACAAATGATGATTGCATATATCCAGTGTTTCCAGTCTTGTATAAACTTTGCATAGTGCTTTGTATAAGAGCGTTTGACATTGCGTTTCGACTCGTTAGTCGTATCTCATAATATGAAGTATCGTCCACTCTTTCAAATCCAGTAAACTAAGTCATAAATGTAACTACGTACATAAACCAATACTGTATTTTGATCTCACTTTCATTAGTTATTATCCAATTAACTCATCCTTCCCAATATGCATAAGACGTTTCCTAACACCGTACATGACCACTAATTTGAAGATATGGGATTAAGCTAATGTGATCATATCTCAATCATTCAACAGTAATATTTAGTAGTGGTATAATACAGTGAACTATCTTCTTAGCGTGTAAATGAATATCTTGCTCATACTACGGGTGCTGCGAGTTCGTAAAATCCAAGTCATGACAAGACTTGTAGATGCGAGGTAATAAACATCCCCGCTAATTAACAAGAATTCGAAGACATATTTGCTAATATTATGTTCCAACTTCTTATACTAGCACAGCTATTTTGTGTAATAACATTAAAGTTAATCTATATTTGATTCCAAAAGAATTAACATAAACAAATCATGCATCTCTATTTATTAATTACTGTTCAGAGAGTTTCCTGTTCCTAACTAAGCTCACATAAAATTCACGAAAGATATCTTACTGTGCTATTGCAAAGAATGCAATTAACGACTGGAACTGTGGGGAAGAATATAGTTGAAGATACTCAAATCAACCATTTTATTACCCATCTTTCCTGTAATGAATAGTATTGTTACTAATAACAAGTACCCTGTTAAAAATATTAAACTACTGTTACATTCATGTTCAACTACTGCCATAACCTTGATCCTTGTAAATATACGACTATTTACAATTTCTCAGTTTGGTTTAGAACCTCGACTGGCGAAACTACATGGTAGACTACTTCATCAGTATGTAATATCGACTATTATATCGGAGTAATAACTCATATTTAAGCATGCTTCCTATTAACTGTACAGGCTGTTTTACTATCTTTTTAGAAATCATTTTCAATTGTTTATCATTGCTTGGTTAGTCTAACTGTTTCTCTATCAGGTTACTGTTATATTATTTCATTGATGCTGCTCTCATATTTCATCAAGCCAAAGCCTCTGATGGGACTGATGGTTTCCTTATCCAAGTAGGTAGAGATCCTACTTCAAAGGTTGTGCACTAACCGATAACTTGGAAATATTTCCAGCTCCAACAAAATAACTTTCTTTGCAGTTAACTTCCATTTACAAATCAATCCAATGGGCAAATTATTGCAGTTTACGTCTTCAGTGTGTCTTTATAAATTTATATGCTCATGTTGAGCTAGGTATACTAGTTATTCGATGCATCTCATGTTCAACAAAATTCCAGATCACTATCCTGTCTTATTGACGAATGACAGTACCTTTTGTATTAGGACTGCAGCCAATCACGTAATTATAGAGGGGTTCCCCTCTCAAAGCAGTTAACAGGAATCTGTGAAAAGCATTATATTTCTGCCTATTATGTATTACTGAGGCTGTCACTGTGCACAGTATAACCGAAACTGTCTGTAAAACATTTTTCTCAACCACTTATTTCGTCATGTACCAAGCTGGTAATTTTCTGCATTAAATTATCATTTAATTCTTATCTTTATTCTCTTCCGTTTAATTTTACGTATCTCTTTTCTTTCCCCTCTTCTACATTAATTATCCGAATTGATTTAACCTTATTTCAATAATCTCTTTGAAGTTTATTCATTTTCTTCATTCATCTTGTTATATTGAATATATTTCATCTTCAGAATGTTACCATATTTTCTATGTAGTTTCTATGGCATTCATTTTTAGACTTTGTTTAGAGCTTTAATCGATGTTATATTTTACTGTCATTTACATATACGATTCTAACGCTATGAAAATGCGACTATCAAGAAACAATCTCTTCACTTAGCTAAATTCTTGTTTTTCACAACCCACTGTAAATTTTCTATATAATAAAGCTCTAAAGACTAATTATAACCTATGGTACACTTCCTTTTGTAATCATGTTTGACTAAGGGTATATATATATATATATATATATATATATATATATATATATACGACTGTACAATCTTAAAAAATGAAATCACCGGAAAGAGATTTTGTCGTTAAATCAAATTACCTCTTTCTTTTACATCTAAGTAATAGAAATATGGTTGGAGAAGTAAAGTTATTGTTAAAGAAGTAATAATTATTTGATCTGAAGCAAAACAAATGGAATAGATCCGTTCTGTAATGAGTGAGAACGATAAGTTTACATTTAAAATGAAATAAGTGAGTGTTATGAAATATCGAATATCAAATCATAACGTTACAGTCGATATAATCGAACTCCAGTGTTCACGTCTTTATACACAATCTCTTGAAATCAGTCTCTAGTAAACATAAAATTTTTATTGTTGAATTTTTAAATTTTGCAAAAATGAATTGGGCTTAGACAACTATTGAAACAGGAAGATTCCATTGAAAAGACTTTCTTACACAAAAGAATATTACAATCGAAAGTTGGTTGGAGAGTAGTCGTCAAGAGATCCTGAACCTAGGTTTCTTGCTATTTGGCACTTGTCGGCAAGATGTGCCTGCAATCTTTGACAGAAATTGTGCTTCCTTCTGGATCCAATTCTGAGTCATCCAGCTCCATAGTCTGTGACCGTTACTACTGAACTAATTGAGCGGCAACTTAACCCCCCCCCCCGACCTCGTCGCCAGCAATATCGAATCTGTTATATTAATGACCACATTACAATATGACTGATAGGATTCAATCTGCAATATAAAGGACTTGATTAACGTCCAACTAGTCACTATGTAGTGATTAACCGATGTATCGTTACAATTATCAACCTGTTTATTTCATAATTCGTTTATCGATTTTGTTTGTTTGTTTTTTTTTGAAATAAAAAAAAGATACTTCATTATATGAAAGAAAATTGTTCACTTTATTTTCATTTTACAATAATCAATGCATCAATCAAAATATTAGTTTAATTATTTTCGAGTTTTTCATTTTTTTTTTATTTCCAAAAAATAAATTATGATAAAATCAATAAATGGGAAAAAAAATATCAGTTATCATTACTGTTACAGTTAGTTTTATTCTTTTCTTTTTGTTCATCATAAAAATTGCAACAAGAGAAAAACAAAAACGTTTAACTAGAATACATTAGATGCATTTCATCAGAGGTGGTCTGTTATCTTTGCTTGATTCTCTGAGTAAATTTATGTAGAGAAGGTAATGATAGTATTTTTAACAAGATAAGTTATTGTTATTGTACTTGTCGAGATCATATCACTTGAATGGTAGATTGATAAAGACATTCATTTTGGAGACTGATTTAATGAAGATGTTTAATTATGTATTAACTTTTTAGGTTAACCATTGTTAATTAAAGTTCTATTAATGATTTACACTTTATTGTGCAACATATCTGTAACACATAGCCTGGTTGCTGTCGCTTTTATAGAGAATTGGACAGTAGCTGTTAATATACAAGTGCTATGCTGTTCAGGAAGTCTTTTGTTGAATAGGTCGTGAAACGTATCTGTGTGGATGAATTATGACAATGCTGTTACGTGTAACGAAGCATATTGAGAAAGATTGAAATATATAAATCGATGGATAGATGTTGTTTACTCTAAACAGTAACTTCCCACTTGTGATTTATTGTTGGTGGTAAATTGGTGTAAAATGTCACGGGATGGATGTTATTACTTGAATTATTTTTCTAATACGCTAACAAAATGGACCGGTACGTGTAACTAAATACGTTGGTGCATGCAATATCAGACAATAATATCCCAACCGTTGATTGAGAACCAGATAATGAATGTACAGAAGTACATTGACACCAATTACACTACAGATTTACACGACATACAGTCACATAAAAAGTATGAAAAATATATACATTCCAACTTCCTATTGACTCATTTGTTGTACGACACCTATTTGTCTCCTTTCTAGTTAACCGACCACAACCCACATAGTCGAGACGTATCAAACATTCATTAAAAATCCTGAAGTCACTGAATGAACTCTGGTCATTATCCAAATACAGATTACATAATTCCCTCAAATATTCAATGCCAGTGATGTTAGGTCACATAGACTAGTAGATATATTACAACTAGATCGACAGAATTCGATTAACACTAGATAGGATTTGAAAAACATCAAAGTTATGATATAAATATTACGTAGAATGGTTGGCATTTATTGACTTCAGAATCACATGAATATCATTTGTATAGTAGTGACTTAGTAATTACGTGGATTCAAATATCGAACCACTGAAATGAGTTTTTAAAAGGTATATCTTGATGTATCTGTATATTCGAAAATAAACTGAGGGAAGAAAATAAAACTAAAACATTGGTGAAGATTACTTGTTAGTGAAGGTGACTAAATATAAAATAGACATCGAATTTAAACCTAACAACTCTAAGAAATCGGAAATGTGTGCTGAACAGTGGAGATTATCCTTTATAAAATATTAGCCTTTTAAAATCCTGCTTCAATTCTCAATGTTTACTCAATTAAAAACCAATTGTAGCTGGATATTTGTTACAGTCATCTGGATTACATTTAGAAACCAGTAGCAAGTGTAGTTCTTTAACTATTTTATGAGTGACAGAAGCATTAACGTGTTTATCAGTTAAATAAATAGAGCATGACACACGAAATGTGAGCATGAATACACGTTGTCATTGTTTTTTTCATCAACAGTGAGATAAAGAAAAGATTTAAAGTTTATATTATTAACAATAAAACTGAATCAAAAGTTATACAGCTCTGAAAGTATCAAGGAGTACAAAATTAAAAATTTAGTAAATTACACAATTTAATACACAGGAATTATAGTAAGAGATCATTAACTAATGACCTATCAAGGTTAGAATATTAATTCTATAGATCAGGTAGTGTCTAAATGACCTAGTACTAACAGTAGTAAACAATGAAGATAGGTACACATCTCACAATGAATCATTAACAGCCTTAACATTGCACACATGCCCCTGCTGATGAGTGTCATGTGGCAGAGAATGCATAACGCGAGCTCTTTGCTAACTACCTCTATCTACCTAGATAATGAATGTGTCTAAGCTTCATTGTAAGTAGTTGTGAGATACGTCATACAAAGTTTTTAATAAGTGATGTGAAACATAAGTAAGTAGAGTGATCTTGTGATTATAACTACTGGTTGTTTTAGTAATGCCACTGCAATATAATGAAGTTAGAATAAAAATATTTTAACAAAAGTGATTTTAGACAAGTAGCTATTTTTAAAATTATGCTCTGATGCTAAATAAATTTTTTTATTCTCCTAACAGTTGCATAACAAAAAGTGGGGAAGAAAAGGTAAAGGAAGCTCACTGCGTCATTCAACAAAAATTGAAGATAGTTATGCAATCAGAAACAAACATTTCAACGTTATCACTTATTATTGTATTTGTGTCTTCTACAAATAGTTTCCTATTAGATTATCTTTGATATTGCGTCAATAACTTATTGTTTTATTATATTATGTAATCATTTAAAAAGACAATGAAAAAATAATATGAAATTCATTTTAGATGAAAGGTATAGGAGATGATCATGTGTTATTTTCATAATGATGAAGTAACAAGCGATAATTACACCATTTTGCCATGAACAGAAAAACTCAGTGAAAATGTTGCTGAGATGTTTATCATAACGCGATCAACAGACATGAAATTGTAACCAACAAAACCAGACACTTAATATACGACTATAAAATATAACCGCAGTTCTTGTCTATTAAGTGCGTATAATGTATTGTATGATATTGAAATAATTCCAAGTCCGAAGATACTTAACTCTATATATAATTTTATCTTATGATAATGAATAGGTAAATTTATAGAAATAAACTGTAATGGCACTCTGAATGATGACATGAAGCTGAATCCGGCCAACAGAAGGACGACAATCCTAGCCATAAACTTATGTTATCAAGAACAGGTATAAATACGAAAAATTAGAGTGGATATATTAAATTTACACGATTAGTAAACCATTCAAGGTTATTCAGTCCTTAAATATCGTAGAAATAGCGATAAAAAAAGCTTGTTCATATGACTATGTAGTTCTTGCTTACGTGACCCTTAATATGATTTCAAGTGCTTTTTCAGTTGACATTACATTCTTTCTTAACTATCTGATTGATACAGTAGTTCTTAGAATCTTTCAGAGTATACATTTGTGCATCATTTACACCCATAACTCTACAGATGTCACTTCACTGACATTATATATTGTCTCTGTTGCTGTTACCGATGCTCACATCAGACAACACAATACAATCTATTTTAGAATGACTTTTGATTTTTTAAAAATAATCCAGTCTTAATTGGCGTTTTTACGACAGCGTATATAATATTGAAATACATACTAATAATTCTTCTTTTTATAGCTAACTCCGCCTCTTTTACTTGAACAATTATAAGAACTGTCTCCAGTAGCATTACCTAACTCAGAGATAGGTTATTATCACCATTCCACCTAAATTTCTTGAGCTAACATTATCATTTCAATTACATTTAGCGACCTTGAAATTGCCACTGGAATCCCGTCAGTTTCCCGCTAATTTACTTCTGCCAGTAGTCATCCGCAGCATTTTACACGTTTTTTCAAACTGACAATTTCAATCACTTTCCCGTGTAATTTGGTTGGTGAGTACTCCATATCAGAGTGTATTTTTATTATTAAATATTTTATTTCAAGAGACTGGAGTTGTCCTCCAGTGTCCACTACGAACGTTATCAATCCAGAAAATCCCTACATTTTAGATTGATAACACAAGTATGATAAGTGGCTGGGCTTGAAATAAAATGTTTGATGTGTAGAACCCATCCACTAAATGAACGAAGATGTAAGGAAAGTACATATTAAGTAAACAATGTAAACGTAAATTACATAAACTAGTTTAACAATTTCAGTGAAATAAATTATGCGTGGTATATTGATGAGTATATTCTTTAAGTAACTCCATCTGGAGCCCCTCTAGGGTTGCTGCCGATTCCAAGCCCGAATAAAGGAGGAGGGTTGAGTATGGGGTTAGCTACCCCTATCATGTTGAACAACAACCTTGCTAAAAATACTCTAACCAGTAAAAATCTTTATAACCATTTTAACTCTACCCTGAAAGCTGGAACGTTTGTTATGACGCCTAATGGTGAAAGCCGAGTTTCTTTGGAGGCCACGATGCCGAAATCGCTTCTGACAACCATAGCAACCATTATTATAGGTATATGCGATGCTCGCACTATGTGGAAGGCAGGGAGAGGCATGCAAGATCTACTAAAAAGTATCGGGTTGGATAAACGGAAATATGTTGAGGACCTAACAATGATGGCGGAAAAAGCTGCAGGAAAAGGAAATATGAGGCACCCAGACGATACAACGAAGAAGCTAGCTGGAAAATTCAGTAAGCTAGAAAAACCAATCAAGAACAAGGCTGGTAAACCAACCACTGAAGTGAATGAACAACGAAACAAGTCAGTAGAGCTCTTCAAAGAACTCTTGGATAGACCAATCCCACTGAACCCACCAGTCATCGAAGCAGCAGCCATGGATCTTCCCATAAACACCTACCCACCAACAGTCGGAGCAACTGCAAAGATACTCTACATTCTTCGTAGGAAGATTTGGGAGGAAGAACAAGTGCCAACAGACTAGAAAGAAGGGTATCTAATCAAGATTTCAAAGAAAGGAGATTTTAGCAATTACAAGAACTACAGAGGCATCACTCTTCTTTCGATACCGGAAAAGTCTTCAACAGAGTGTTATTAAACCGAATGAAAGACCAAGTCGACGCCTAACATCTAGACCGATAGGCCGGATTCCTTTAAGACCGATCGTGTATCAACAAAATCGCTACTCTACGGTTCATTGCTGAACAATCAATCGAATGGAATTCACCACTTTACATCAACTACGAAAAAGCATTTGATAGTGTGGATAGGAGAATATTATGGAGCCTTCTACGACATTATGGCGTACCCGAAAAAATAGTCAATGGATAACTACATTGTAAAATCGTGCATGGAGGTCAGCTCATAGATTCATTCGAAGTGAAGACCGGTGTCAGACAAGGCTGCTTAATCTCGCCCTTCCTCTTCATGCTGATGGTTGATTAGATCATCAAAACTGCAACATCTCAAGGCAATCTCGGAGTACAATGGACAACATTGATGCAACTAGATAATTTGGACTTTGGAGGTGATCTAGCTCTCCTATCCCACACACAGCAACAAATGCAGGTGAAAACGGACAAGGTAGCAGCAGCCTCGACAGCAGTAGGCCTCAACATACACAATGGAAAAAGCCAGATCCTTCGATATAAAACGAAAAACACTAACCCGGTTTCACTTGATGGGGAAATTCTGGAAGATATAGAATCCTTTACATACTTGTGCAGCATCATCGATAAACAAGGAGGATGTGGTCTGATGCAGATGTGAAGGCACGGATTGGAAAGGCAAGGGAAGCATTTCTTCAACTAAAAATCATCTGAAACTTAAACCAATTGTCAGTCAACATTAAAGTCAAAATTTTCAATACAAATGTGAAGGTGGTTCTGTTGCAAGGAGCTGAAACCTGCACAAAGAACTACGAAAAGCATCATCCAAATGATACAAGTACTTATAAACAACTGTCTGCGTAAGATACTTCGGATCCGTTGGCCAGATACCATCAACAACAACATTCTATGGCAGAGAACAAATCAACTTCAAGCCGAGGAAGAAGTTAGGAAAAGACGCTGAAGGTGGATAGAACACATACTGAGAAAATCATCAAACTGTGTCACAAGTTAAGCACCAACATGGAATCTTGAAGACCAAAGGAGAAGAGGAAGACCCAATAACACATTGCATCGAAAATTGGAGACAGATATGAAGAGGATGAAGGGCACTTGGGAAGAGCTGGAAAGGAACTTTCAGGACAGGTTTGGTTGGAGAAGCCTGGTCGGCGGCCTATGCTCCACATGGAGTAACAGGCATTAATTGATTAACTGATTGATATTCTTTGAGTAGGTCATCGAAAGAACTAGTGAAATTCACCTTAGGGTCTGGTCATGTTAGTTAAACCCCCACCCCTCCACTCTAGTTAATGAATAAGTAAACCTTGGTAGGTGATCGAATAATGTATGAAAACGGTATACTCAGCCTGTTGTTAATTTGCCCTACTAATTTGCCCCAAGCTAGAGAAAGAAAGAACACTTGTGTGATAAAAATAAACGATGTAGTAACACCGAACAAGATCACTTAGTGTATTTATATATCAATTAAATAACAATGATTTATCATCAACTGAATATATTCGATGCACAAAAGTTCACATGAATAATGATTTTGTTAAATGAGTACAAAATTATATTACTGTACAGTGTTAATTCACTTCTATGCTCTACAGAATTAACATCAGATTAATTTAATGTGATAACTGTTTAATAAAACAATCTCTCAAAAATCAATACCAAAAACAAAAACCACAATGATAAAAAAATGAGGTGATAAGTTGACAGATAATTAGTCTTATTTCATGAATACGAAATGATTAAATTGAGCTGGTGTGTAGAGACTGGTATTAAGTTTTAGTTAATTGAATTCGTCAAATAGTGATGATGGTAGGCTACCAGTGTAAACCAGGGAGTACTGGATAGTTGTTTCGTCCTAGTATAGAACTCCTCAACGTTGCTCAACCTACCTTCCTACAGGGAATTGAATTTATAACCTTCAAATCTCACGAAAATAACATGTAACCACATTCACAACAGATTTCGACAGTGGAATTCCCACTTCCACCTCGACGGTCATCGACTGTTATTGGTAATTATTGTCTCACTCCCAACAAACATGCATCCTACTAACACGGCTTCTCACTAAGTCTTTAGAACATCGGCCCAGTGATGCAGATAGCTTAATGTCCTTCATGAGGCCTAAAGTCCGCGGGTTCGATTACTAGATGGAATCGAGTCCCATACTTGAAAGAAATAGTTTTCATTGCTCCGTGGATTTTTTGTGGTACCTTACCAACATCAATCTGTGACGAACATAAACAGCTGAACTTAATACCAATCTAATTCTAGAAATTTACCTCGTTTATGGTCATATGAGAAGTTACGATAAGGGGACTATAAAAATAATAATAATAAATGCAGAATGCATTAAGATACGTAAAGTAACCTTCTTAGAAACTGTTCTGAAAGTTGGTTGTTCTCTTCGAGTGATCTGTTTTACTAATTGATCTTTTCTAAAGATGGTAATAGTAAGGTTTTAAGTATATAATTTAGAATGAGTGCGGTCAGGCACAATTACAAATTTCCTCAAAAAAATTATATACACACAAGACTTTGTAATCATTATGTGTCAACAGTCTCCTTCTCCATGAAAAACTGTGTGACATTTGCGTGCTGATCAAATTAACATTTTTTTACATTGAACATTTGATATTTTCAAAAATACATGGCTATAACCTCTAGTTTTCTGTAATTCATAAGTATTAGAGGTGATGATATGGTCCCAGTTGTTTCTCATCAGTAGAATTCCAACGAAACAACTTAATCCTTTTGTTTTTTGGTACATTTTCTGTCAAATACTTGTTTATTCCTGACTTTAAGTGGTGGTTCATGCACAAGCGAAAGGGTAATTTCTTGCTGGGGAGTACAAGCTTCACTAACTTCATATTGATTTCCATCGCGTTCAGACATTATGACGGTTATCTCTGGCACTATTGGGTGGGGGGGGGGAGTTTATTTAGGACGTAAGCCTTCGTGACTCTTTGGGGTCGCTAGGCTGAGTTGCTGCATTTTATCCGAATATCTTACTAGGTTGGATGGAATATTTCCCTGACAATTTTCTAATCACTAGTTCCTGATACGAAATAAGTCTACATACATATTAGCTTTGAACGAAATACTGTTATGTCCTTGGTTGTGATCAAGTAAACGCTTTTACTCAGAAGCCAAACTGATGTGTCCTAGAGTGTGATTCCCCCTTATATCAGTTTAGTAGACTTAGAACAAATTAAGACAATGTCATGCATCACGTTGTCACTTTGTGAAGACTGTGTATAGAAACATTAAATAATAGGATTACTGTATTTTTACGGCTTTGATTACCTAACATTTTAACAAACAATTCAATAATAATTATAATTCTCATGAACTGAAACCCAGATGTTCTCAGCTCAATACACTCGAATAGTTTAACAACATCTTGGATAACCAAAGTCTATTTATACGTTATTCTATCTCCATCCATTTAGCGTAATACAATTCAGCTATATCATTTTTTATTCATGAAATCATATTTATTAATGTCTAGTAACTACCAAGAATGTCCTGGTTATACAGATAATCGGATTTGTTATTTATGTCACATCATGGTTTTTCTTATGTTAACAATCAACTGAATTTGAAATTTTGAATAATGTATGCATCTGTGACATTGTTATGCTAATAACGTGGATTCTAACAAGTGTTAAAGATACAACGTGGTATTAGAAAATATACACCGATACAGTACTTACTTCATGTTTACTTTCTCAAAAATATTAAGAACGAATACGAGGGTTTAGTCAGTTTTGTGACTGAATTGTTTTGAAGCAGATATTTAATGTTTATTACTATTCTTTCATGTCATCCTTATATCGATGACGAAATTATCATGCACATATATACCAAGTTCAAAGTGATCAATGTTTATTTCTCAGTGAACTTTTTCCTAATAGTTTCATATTAAAGTTATATAATCTCAAGAGTGTAGACTGACCAACATCTACTTAATTTATGAATATTACTACCGAAAGTGAACTTGATAGTTAGAAATAAAGTGAATAGTAGTTTGGATAGTTTATCATAATTAATATTTTTTCACAATTCCAATAAGCAGAAAATTCCATTCCCTGAAGAAGCAACTTAAATTAAAGCCGCGAAATGTTAAAAAAAAACTAAGATTTTCTACTGATTGGAGTTGCACAAATATATTACTTATTATAAAACGCTTAATTTCTCTGACTCCACAGCTTATCTACAAGCATGGGAAATATAGATTGTACAGTAGTTGAAACTAGACATCCATAATACCATTAAGAGATTATTACGAAATGTTTATTATAAAGTATTTAAGATGCTCTAAGACATCAGTCAGTATAGACAAATTACTTTAAGACTTACTACAAGGTGATCGTTTTCTTTCTATTGTTACTCAACAACTTATTTCTGAGTTATTTGACATAATAAAAAATATTCATGAACACGTGAACAGAAAAAGCGTTACTGCCTTAGTGAAATAAATAATCGTAACTACTTGTTCAGTGCTTTACGATTTTTAATGGTTACCTAACCAAATTTAATACGTGGAATATAATTTCAAATTAAACAATCTCTACAATACTTAACAATAATGAGATTGTTAATTATGCAGGGATAATCCATTTCATCCATGAATACACCAGTAAATTGAACTATCTGCAATCTTTAATGTATACAGCTAGAAATAATTTTTATGAAATTCATTAATCTTCAAGAAATTCAATTTACTCGAAAGATAAAAAATTAGTGATACATTTGGAATCAATAAAATTTTTGTTTTTAGAAAAAAAAACAAACTAATTACACATCTTTTCTTCTTTTTAAACAACCACAGCGTTAAAGAATTATGAATACGAAAAAGTAAACAATGATAATAATAACACCGCAAACAACAATGATATTAACATTTACAACAATAAACAATTACGCGGTGTATGTTAGTTACGTGAATAAGGCAGGAAAGGGTTAATTAGTGATAATAGCAGCATTTCCAATCAAACCGTATATTTAAAGAAATTAGAAAAAAAAATGAAGAAGGCAACAAGAAAACAAAACAAAGAATAAAAGTAGATACGAAGATATAAAAGAAGTGATATAATTATTTTTTATTTCTGTTTTTCTGTCGATATATATACGTATAAAATAGATATTTTCTCTCTCTCATTTGATACAACCTGGGCGAAATGCTGTGGTTCGTACACAGAACTCTTTGTTCATTATATTCAAAAATATAATTAAAACAAACAAGTCAAACACACAAACATGAAACTAATCTTAATCATGAAAGACTTGAGTGGATTATTTCTAACCATGTTAATAATAATAATGTTTATTATTAATATTACTATTATCATTTTAATAATAGGCATTTTGAACAAAATGTTTTGTTAAATCCAACGCTTCCCAACCTCCAAGAGATTGTGATATATATATATATATAATATTTAGGAGGATGTAGGGGTGGGGGGTACGGGTAAATGATAAAATAATTTTTCAAGTGATTTATCCATTTCACTTGTTTATACTTTGTAATAAAGAAATAAAAACAATCGGTAAGATAAGAAAGAAAAAAGTTCGTTCATTTTTTTGACTATAAACATGTTATTGATTACTACCGTATGATTATGTACATATATATATATATATATATATATATATATATATATATATATATAATGTAATAAAAAATCTTTGATTTTTAAGGAATTCAGTGAACGTTTCCTGCTTCCAATGTAACCTTTTGACTGCATACCAGGACTGTCTGTCAGTATGTTGACTTTTGTAATGATTGTAAGAAATGCATAATTCGTTCCTTCTTTTATCTAATCAAATCAGTAATAATTGTGGAAAATTATTAAATAATTATTTGTTGTAATTAAAATAATTTAGGTAATCTTTTCTGACACAATTGTTGGTAAGATGATTTTATCAGAGCATAAATTACTACTGTCAATATTGATAGAACTTGCTGTAATTTTGTCACTGTCAGCTTTTAATGAATGTATCATTTTCGACGACTTATTCGACTGTTTGTTAGTATGTTTACTTGATTTGTTAATTTTCACACTATCCATACAATCCGTATGAATAGATGTAGTGTTGATATGCTCAGGGCTAGACGATGCACCTCCAGTGACTGTTGTTATAGTTATTGGAGTTTTAGTAATATTTGTAGTAATAGTAGTGTTGGTCGGTGTAGAAGTTGTACTTAAATCTGCCGATTGTAATGTACGCATAAATGGTGTATCATGTGAAGACAAGGGTCTTTTGGTGTTACTGTCACTTTTTTTATTCCTTATAACTGTCTCTGATGAACAATTAGATAATAAATCAGTAGTTTCCTTTTTGGCTTTCTTCTTTTTTGTTGTTTGTTTTTCACGTCGATTTATTTCATCACGTTCATCGACGACTTCAGCGACAGATGGTGGTTGTGAACGACACGACGTAATACGTAATTGCTGCAACACAGTAAAGCGTAATACATCGGACAAACTAATTATACCATCGACACGATATTCATTTGTATTGTTCACGATGACAAGACTGCGGTACTAAAAGAAAAGATGCAACAATGACAACAGTACAGAAACAAAGCATTTGCACGATTTAAGAGATCAAATGGGAAAAATAGTCCAATTAGATATATGAACATTGATAGATGTTAACAACTATTTCAACTAAAAATCAACAAACGACCGATTAATCAGTCATAGGTGGAGAATGATGGACAATGATGTTGTCAAGAAACATAACAAAAGCTCTACAACTGAGTAATTTAGTTTAAAGAACGAAACTTTACCAGGTGTATTATTATAATAAGAAATTTAATACACTTAGAATGAAAAATTTAATCCATACAGAAATATTATTCAAACTAATTAAAATTGTGTTAAACCATAAACTGCTATTATTTCCCACGTGATTAACCAATTAATATTTGAAAAAATGTGAAATGCATCAAACTTCACAATGGGCAAATTATTATGTAATTATACACTAAAACATGTTCATTTATAAAATTGCAATGAATTTTTCACATTATAATCAAGTGAAGAGTAATACAAATTAATTGAAACACTTAAATCTAGTGTAATTCTATATGTTAAAGTCTACGGAATGCAATAAAAGGGCTGATGCCATCCTCAACGTTATCAGCTTTTATTGAGTGAGTGACTGTTGGATGTTAGAGTGTATTCTATATTAAAAATTTCATTTTAAGAATCAAGAGCTATCAGTAACTGCCTCTCATGAACCCATCAATGTGGTGCACGTTGAAATACTAGATGGAATAAAACAAAATGTTAGAGCTTAAAGTGAAATCTCTAATGAATGTAACACTTTGAAATGCAGTATTCTTACACTAAATAAACGTAAATATGATTGGAATTTCATAGTAGGATACACCTAATGAATGCTAAATAAATTGCTAATAACTTAAAATCATTTCATTGTTTAAAAATCCCGTAAAAGTATTATCCAAACTTAAACAATAAACTATGAACTGATGATATTTACCCAGAACAACAATTAATGCTTTACAATTAAATCATCCAGCTTAAAGAATTCAACTTCATTGAGAAACTGCATCTCATTCGACTATATACGATTTACCATATTTGTGATTATCTTACCTGATGTCAAAATATGATATTTTATCTCTTACTGTGCCTGATGAAAAAATATATATGTTAATGGATAGGGGGAAATTCCTAAACTCGAACAAAACATCACATGATATTACCAAGTATACAAGTATACTCAATTTAACTTATTAGATAACTGAAATGTACACAAAACATTTATATGCATACATATACATAAAAAATAATCTAAAGTAAAAAGAATAATTCCATTATTGTACATCATAAATTCTCTTAGAATTAAGGTATCTTTCTTATTTTTTTTTAAATCTGATTCATTAATCTATGATAGTTTATTGCATAGATTTCATTCTCTTAAGAATCTACAATTAAAGTAGTTGTAAAAGGATATCAGTTATCTATGACTATTAATAGATATTTATGTGTATACAGTCATGATTTTAGTTATTCTAAAATGCACATTGAAAAAAAATATGTTGATTAAATTTTCTGAAATAACATTAATATGAAGAAGAAAAAAAGAAGACAAATAACATTTAAATAAAAAAAAAGAAAGAACATTATCTACGCCTAGAAATCGTTTATATAAATAAAAGGGTATGATGATTATAGAAATTATAGTAGAATAATTATAAATGAATATTAAAGTAACTGTGTCAAGGAATTGTGTCACTATATAAATTCCACATGCTATCAGATGAATTGATCTTAACCATAACAAGTTCAATATTTACTAAACATGTATAAATTTTAGTAACTTTACACATTCATTTAGTACTGCATTATCAAGTATATTTTGTGTTTAAAATCTCGTTTCAGCATCTAGTATCGTTTAAAACAGACATTCATGAGCATGTCATTGTAGAGTACCTAAGAAGTTGAATGGAAAATATAAACGTATGCTATAAGTAGTATGCAGAAAATGCTGGATATTAAATCATCTTTGAGCTTTAAGAACGTTGAACGTAATTTCAGCTCAAATTTGCACTAAACAAGTTACGTGACAGAACATAGAATAACAGTAATTTAACAAACTACTAAAACTCCCAAAATCAATAGTATTAAGACAAACAGATGAATAAAAAATTTAGTATTTTTTCGTATATCAATATCGAAAAATAATTAACAATTCTACACTAGGAGGAAACAGCTGTCTAGTGCTCCATGGTTTTTAGTGGCGCCCTGTCAAAATCAATCTGCGATATATTTAATCAATTATAAGAGCCTTTCTTAACGACTTACCCCAGTTTTAACCAGCTTTTCAATTACATAAAGTAAGTTGTTTGATGCAAGACATATTTCAACAGGTGGTTTTTTATGTGTCTCGTCGAACGAATTAATATTTGTCTATAAAAATTAAAAAAAAAGTCAAAATCCATATATATACCTTCCGAATATACTTAAAAATAATGTAATGCGTTTTATAAAAAACACGTCTATTGTTAAGTATAGCCACCAGTGCTTCCTGGTTTTCAGTGGTACCCTATTAATACCAATCTGTGACAAATTCGGTCATAGATATACAAGATATTTGATTTTCGGTTTCAATAATAATTTAGCTTTATTGATTTTACAGAATTTCCAAGAGTTTATTTCATTACGTTGAATTCTACATTCTGTCTGATGGAGTATAGAAACCTAAAACAATGTATATATATGCCAAGCCCTATGTTCTCCATGTTTGATTGAAAATAAGTTGTGCACAGGAAATATAGTAAAAAATACAAAGAATAGTATCGCAAAGAAATGAAGCTACATCGTGTACACATAATAATGATGAACTAAATTTACTTGAAGGTCTTTAATATGAATTAGTATTCTTTTTAGACGAAATGGAATTATCAAATAATGACGCAAACCAAAAGAGGTGATTGTTATGATGAGTTTTTTATCTTTTACATATTAGTACACTGAAATATCAATACTTTTGCATATACTGTCATGAAGTGATGGAGATTTATTATTCAGTAAGATAATTTCTAGGATATTCGATTCTCTGGTTTGGTTGTCTTAGTTGCGAAGCCTTCGGTATTTCTTTCAGACATGATTATTATCTACACAAACTTTAGGCAGAGAACTATGAGAAAATCTCTAAAAGTGATTGATTTATTGCTTATTTTGTCAACCATGAATTCGATCATTTGGTCCACATACTTGCCCTACCATTTTGAAGAACAAATAATGACCGAAATTATGTTTGCTACGAATAACTAAGCAGAACAACAAAATAAGCTGTTAGTCAGTCACTCGTAATAAGATATTCCCATTTCACTTCTGTTTAATATTTATCATGATGATGATGATGTTATTTTTGAAAATAAATGAAAGCTTTACAAATAAACCACTCAACACTGAGAATTACAGTACCTTGAAAATAAGTTATTATGAATTAATACCATAGAATATAGTCATTAATACTTTGATGCTTAAATGAGAAGTGCATGGACTATTAAAATCTGAAATAGTGCTTTAAATTTTCTCTTTGTTTACATTAAGGTTTTAAAACAAGTACAACTGTAATGTCTCTTTACGACTAGTATCTGTTCTGAACGTGTAATAAATGACCATGATGACGTTTAGACGGACATTTTCTCTATTTTTAAATTTTTAATCGAATATCACCAGTGATGTTATTCTAGGTTGATCCGACAGAATTATATCTTACATGTATATCAAATATACGCTAATAAAATACAATAAGCATGTAATGTAATCTAGTTTTCGTTTATCTGATTCTAATTTGCCAAATAAGCAATTATTTTACTTATGCTATACTGTTCTCAGAATTTTATTCATTACTCTTAACAAGGCTAAACATTTTAATTAATGAGGATATTTTTAGTTTGTTTCGAGAAAACAGATTGTAAAACTAATCTTCTATGTTATTGTATAAGATTATGCCATACTTATGACATATTTGACAAGTTGTTTAGATCAGTAGCTTACCTTACATATGTTAAGTACTTCTTGAATAGTTATATCAGGATTCTTATAAGCTCCATTTAATACAAGCGTCTACAAAACAACAAGAAGTAAACATAAAATGTAAAGTAAACGCACACATTATCATATACTTTAAGTATGAAAAGTAAAAATAAATTACTCAAAAGCAAAGCAAATAATTATTATCATCTGTTCGGATTTTAAGATTGCTTTCATCTCTAAGTAAAGAGAATGTTTTAGTGCTTTAATTTCAGACTCGAAAGCCATACGTATTCAGTGTTTCAAAGTTTCGGAATAAAATAAATAGCAACTTGTACGATAAGGATGTTAAATACATTTCAATGTTACTGTGATCTTATCAAATTTGTTTAAGTAACAGAACATAATTATGTTCTTATTGCATGTTGGATTGACTTGTTAAAATTGTATGTTCAAATAGACGATTCGCTACTAGATATCCTAAATTTTACTGTCACTATAACAATATTTACTTCAAATTATGTTTATTCTGGCCACTATTTATGACTGCTTTTGTCATAGTGATTTAAAATTTTCTACTGTGAATAAAAATTTCAAAGAACCCCCACTTGATCAGTCTATATAGATATCTGTTTCATCTCTCTTTGTTTGGATGCACCAATATTGCTCTCACTCTTTGACTACATAATTTGAATCTGACTTACATTAGAATTCAGCATGCTTTTTATCACTTCCAACACTTACTAGTCAGGTATATACCTGGATCCATACTGATAACTGAAATTCAACTAAAAACCAGAACTTAGATCTTAAAATGCCACAGTTATAAGTTGAAACGTCACTCATTTAGGGCATCAGTGTATATTATGGTTAATAAGAAGGATAGATCTTACAAGGCGACCTTGTATATATATATATATATATATATATATATATATATATATAAAGTGAACACTCACAAATACATCAAACTTTGAAAAAATATTCACTAAACGACGGTTGGTTACTGAATCCACAACGGGTAAGGCAGTGATATAATTTTCACGGAATAATAAAAGTGCATCAGCTAAACGAGTGGATGGTGTAATCAATAGGATGGATTGATGTGTTCCAATATTCAAATCTGTGAGGCTTGACTAAAAAGTAATAAAAAATCAACACAGTAAAAATCAAATCAATTTATATAATGTATACATACTTAAAATGTATTTACTGTGAAACGCTTTCTCTTGAAAACTAAGCTATAATACACTGTAAGGTAATAGAGAACAGGTTATCACGAGCGTTAGTAGATATGTTTCAACATCTTTAGCTTCCCCCACCCCATCTCTTCTAATTTATCAATTCAGTCGAGATTAAAAAGTAGAAAACGAAATAAATTCGTTCCGTTACGTTTATATGTTAACATAATTACTTGAAATCGTTGTTATAGAGACTTCAACATAAATTTTAGTGTTGTTAGAAACATGACAATTGTTATTGTGCTTAAGTTACACACACTGTAGGCTAATTATTGAGTATAATAATGAAAATGGGATAGTTGTGATCCTCTCTGCCTTGGAGCAGGACTACAATGCCTAAGGAAGAACTTCTTGAGGCTGGTCACACATGATATTTCTAGTAGTTTTTACGTATTAGCTCGGTACTTTTAAAGGCCTTATGATTGGACACAAATGAACAAACCACCCACTGTGCTGGTTCAACCAGCCTTCAACTGTATTACCCAACTTTCTTAGCCGTCGATCTTGATTAGAATTAACCCTCACAATGTAACGTACTCCTGTTTAGCCAGACAGTTATCGATATCAGTTTTTTTATTGTTATTGATGTCGCAACTTATTTATATACTAGCCACTATTACAAATTATTATATAACTAAATGAATACATTACTGTGAGCATTAAATCAGTTTCAAAGGTAGTAAAAATATGTCATAATATCCAAACTTTTTAGACTGAAATTTATGTGAACTGAGGTGGAATTAGACGGTGACTTTACAATAACAGTGAGTATGAGAATAATAATAAAGAATCATTAATAGATTTCATTTTTTGGGGACTAATCAGGATGCATGATCTCACCAACAACGAAAGACTAAATAGATTCTTCTAATCATACATCATAAAAAGTGAATGTAATGTCATATAAAATGTTACATTCTAATTTAGATAAAACTGTGAAGGCTTTCATTTTATCCTCCTAATAACTCGATTTTAAAACTTGGTCGGATACACAGAAATAATAATTCGACCATTTACATGGAATAACACAAATAATGGAGACCAACAAAGAGATACATAATCATTAATGATTTACATATAATGTACCTTGGATGTTTCACTTATTTGCATGTTTGCATGCATACTATTTTGGAGCATAAATTCTTTCAACATGGTCAAATTTTATTCATACATGTTGTCTAAATAAATAACATCATCCTTTACGTGATTTTCAAGTCACTTAAAAATTCTTACAATGTAATCAATCTTTGAGAAACTTTAATACTAAAACAAATGCTTCATTACTAATTTTTAACTTGCATTAAATCTACAAAATCTCAATAGTTAAGCAGTTATATATGTATGCATTTACTATATGGCTGATCAAGAATGTATTGAGGATTTTCGCACTTTGTTAAGTGATCAAATAATTAATCAGACGATTAGTGGATACAATTGACGAGATTATTCTATTCTGTAAAGTAGAATATTATATTTTTTATTTTGATATATGATTTCCAAACACTGGTTGATTCCTAATTATTTATTAATGTTGTGCCTTGTCTAGTCCTTAGTGCAATATGGCCATTAGTTTATGGCACAAGTGTAAACTAGATCCATCAAGATTATCGGTATTGCTTGTTGAATACCGTTATCCTGGTAAAAGATGTAGTTCTATCCATCTGGAAGATTTATACTTCAATGGCACATTTGGTAACTAACTACTTTAAAATAAATAATGCCCTAAAAGAAACCATTCTATTCCAATTAACCACCTAACACTTAAATTTTGATGTAATACTAGTAATTTTATAGAGTTAAAATCTGTTGAAAAATCCACCATATTTCTAAAGAATATCATAGTGAATCGTATTTATTTCCTTTTAGATTTAATACAAATAAATCAAAGTTTGTAAAATCCGGTACCTAGATAGAAATCAATTAGCATTTTTTAAAGTTAGCAAATTTGGGAAATATGAATTAAGTTAAACGATGTACGTATATGAAATCTATTGATTAGAGGCATTGATTTCAATTTTTCTCTAGTTTGTAATCAAATAATTAAATTTGTAATCAAATTTAAGCTTTGAACTTGTTTGAAATTTAACAAACATTTTAGTCACTGACTCAAAACAATTTAGAGATTATGTTCTCTTAGTGTAACTGAATTCTTTTTTTAAACTTGTAATATCCGAAAAAAAATAGCAACTCACTTGTAAAAATCTTGGCTGAGGCAATTTATTCAATTTTTCAAACATATATGTTAATAATTTTCGTTGCGTAAGTACATACAATATATTACCAGATCCATCGAAAGGTGAATCCATAATAGGTAGATGATGCAATCGAAACCTCAGCAGTAGTCTTAAAGCTTTGAAAATTGTTTCTTCAGGATTGCAAAAGAATAAACGTGTTGGAAATATAGTTGGTACTGGTTTACTAATTAAAAATGATGTCTGATTCCCTATATTTGGAGAATTACTATGATTATGAGTTCGTATATCCACATCACCATTATTATCAGGATTATCGCCAGGTGGACATTTTATTGTATTTCCAATGAGGTTCTGGTGTGACATAGATGACGATAACTGAATTACTGGAAGATTTGGAGATAATGATGCTGTACTACGACGACTACTACTACTGCTACTACTACTACTTCTACTTTGACTACTGCTGGTACTACTACTATTACTACCTTCATTGTCACTGTTGCTAGATGATGTACTTGAACTCGAAGATGATGTATTATTCGATGGTGGCCAAGACTTTGTTAAAGTAATACTGGTACACGATATATTTGCCGATTTGTTCATAGTTTTACTCGTGGATGATGTCATTTGCAATGATAAACGATGTGTTCTGTCTGCGATGAGAATATCTAGAATGAATGAAATTAGTTTTCTTTCAAAAATGAACAAACTATTAAACATTTGTATTTTATAAATCATAAGAAAATGTTGATTAAAAATTTTTCTAAACGAAATTTACTATCATGTTGATTATTAGCAAAAGAATAAGCCAAGAAAATATTAGTGAAGTTTCAAATCGAAGACTGACTTTGATTAAACAATCATTGAAAATCAGGAAGTACTGGACTACTATCTTGTCTTAGTAACAGATTTTTCAGAGGTACTCAAACATGACCTAAATAGTGGTTGAAAACCAAAAATTCAGGCTTTGTGATGAGGCTTCATGCTTATCATGACTGAACACCATTGGTCAAGGTTTTTTATTAAAGATAATATATATTACAGTTGAAAAAAGTTTTATATACTAGTGAGTTAATTACCACTTTTTACTATTTTCTATATAATTGTTTGTATCGCACAAATTCATTTTAATTGATCTCATCTATCTTGTATATAGCCTTATACAAATATATATGTATCATTTGGATAAGCATTTAATTTAAATAATATACTTTGATAATTCAAGTTAAACATCTATTATTGAATTGTTTAGTGTTCTCAAAATATTTAGTTTCAAATAATAAAATAATATCATGATCAGAAATTTCGTCACTAAGTTAATCGGCCTCCAGAAAGCTTATTCATAGAGATAGTATATCTACATTAACTGGTGACATATGATTCACTTGTCTAGATACTGAACGACATGGGTTCCGATTTCAGGAGGTTGGATATTTGCTTTAAAAGTAAGTTTATTAGTCTTCAAAATACTTAAAAGTGTATATACGTATCAACATTGAAACCAATTTAAATAACTACGTTTGAATATAACAATGTTAAAATAAAAACAAAGACATATGTATTGTTAAAAGTACAATTGGTTTATAACATTCTAATAAATTCATATTGACCTTCATATATCCAAGGAATTATTCTCGTAGTTTAATTTATTCTTAATTATTAGCACATTGACTACAGTTACGGTCTCTTATTCAATCATTCTCTAAAACACAAACACTCATAAAATAAAACACTTGAAACCACAACATTTTTAAAGTATGATTTTGTTAACTTCTAAATCCATAATTAAAAAAAGATAATTTTGAATCACATAAATATTTCTAAGTCAAATGATAAATGAAACCCCTGGATTCTTAGTCAATTTTCTGTACAAATGTAACACTGAATATAAAAATATGACTTACTGGAGAAAAAAGAACAGATAATTGATTTAACTAGCTTGATAATTATTGAACATTTATACCTACTTAAGCATTGAGAGCACTTAGAAAACTTAGTTTTAATTTATTTAGCACATACCAAAGTGATTATTTATATCACATTAAACTAATCAACTGTAACGGTAGTAAAGTAAAGTAGATTTCATTAAAAAGAATATCAAATTTATAAAAAAAGAATACAATTGACATTATGATATTATTATATAGTACTATCACTCCCAGTTAATCCGATTATAAGTAAATTCGATCCATCTTAAGTAATATAACCAATAATTTATCTATTCTGTTGTAATTGTTGCCGATAATTGTACTGTAGATTTTGGATTATCACTTTTATATACAACTAAAAATTTCATGTACAACTTTAGAGATTTAAATAGTTTTCTATATCAATTAAGATTTAAAAAAATTTGTGAAAATTAGTTAATTTGAAGGGAAGGGGGTTTACGTTGTACACTGATTGTAGCTAGAAAAACACAATTAACGAGAGAAACCTAAGATGTTTCATTTTTTTATAAATATCTATTGAAACCCTAGTCTACCTCTTCATTAAGCATTAAAATTGTGACTTTTAATCCTTATATCAAGTGTGCTAACATTATGAAAATTAAACTAGCAACTATTGTCTCAGAGTTTCAATGACATAGATTTGTGAAAAGAAGAAACCCTTATTAACCTATTATATTGCAAAAATGTTAACGAGTAAACACATCAAAAATGCTTGTCTGCTAAACGGATCCGTTAAATGTATCTCATCAACTAGTGTAGTGGGTAGTTTGATTATAAATTAAGTTCTTGGGTAAATATTGCAAAATTAGAAAGGTATATTTAAGATATCTATAACTTTATCTTTTTTTTAATTTACACTTTAGCATTCCACGATCACCATCAAAAACATAATGTTTTATAAGTAGATTACATACGTTACCACTACTAGACCATGTATGGCTCGATTGACTCAAATGAAAATGCTAGTAATCAATATTTAGAAAATGCCACTATTATTCACAACTAACAAAAATTGTAGCACATGTTGCCTATGCAACTCTTTAATAATCAAATAGAATCTGGTATATTATTCATTAGCTAGAAATAACACAAAATAGAATTTGGGGCAGCCACGTTTAAATAGAGTTTGTAAAAGAACTAGATTTATGGAATTTGTAAAATCCACTTATAATTAAGATGCGTAAATTATACACTAGTTGTGTATACCATGATGAGTATAAAAGGTATGACCGTCGCATCACATTTATCGTCATGTAAATACAGTATTAAATGCAATTTTTGAATAATCATGAAACAAGTTGAAAAATATTTCCTTGTAAACGATATATAACATGTTCAGTGGCTAGGAAATAACTCTACTCTTGATTGCAGTTGAGCCTTTCATTAACTTGTCAACTAGCAAAATACCTTCTGACAATCTTTAACCACCCAACACCAAACCATAATACACGTGATATCGAGTTACTTTAGTGGAGCTACGAGATTTTGAGTCGATAGATAGAGTTTATTCAGTGCATATATGGTATATATGGAATTTGCTACTACTCACTGGTTCATTAGTGTAGATAACGGATATATATATATATATATATATATATATACAATAGTAAACATTAATACAGGTTTTCATTTTATTAAAGGCTGCTTATAAAAAACTAATATTTTACAAAAAATAAATTTACCTTTCCATTTTTGTATTGTCATTTGATCTACGTCATCAATTTGCATATTTTTCAGTTCAGCAGTACAATTTGATGATACAACTGGATTCCAACAGAAGTTTAACATTTGCACAAAATCAGTTACAGTAAGCATTGAAATAAAATTTTGGTTTTCTGAATTCCACACCGGTGCAGCACGTATACCATTGTAAATAAGTGCTTTAAATGCTTTACCTATCTGGTAAACAAAAATATATATATGCATATGCAATTATTAATAGATTTTATATAATAATTTCTGCTTCCTTACTGAAAATTGGTAAAAAGGCAAATTATCTACAAGTACTTTTTACAACATGAAAAATATCAAAATAGCTTTACTTTATGGAATGCAGGGGTATTCGTTCCTATCGAAGGTTGAGGAGATACAATGGTTAGGTGTCTTAAAGTAGAACTAGGCTTATATATATTGCTCTCTGGTTTTACAAAGTACATCAGCTAATGTTATTTTAGTTGGTACAAAATCCTTTCCAAAGTAACTTATCAAACTACAGCAGTCAAAGTCAAAGAAAATGTTCTATGGAAGTTTATTTTGCCTGAAAAGTATTTTCAAGGATGCATCTTTTACCAATAGTAATTATCGAAACAAAAGAAATTCAACTTTATATTTATTAACACCACTAAATTCCTTCTCCATTCAACATTTGATGGTTTTATATCCCTTTTAATTTAAACACTGATTTTTCGAATACAAGAATTTTGAATTTGTATATTTAATTCATTCTCAAAATTAGAAACTATACTTTTTTACAAATTTAGTTATCTCCACTTTCGTAGTGGTCTGGATCAACAAGTACGAATAGCATAACTTAACTAAATATGAATCGAAAACGATGCCAATTGTGAACCTTAAAGTTTGTAGATTAACAAGCATTTATCATTCATTAAGTGACAATCTAATTATCAATACATTCGACTCTATTCAATCTGTAGATTCGCATGTATCCATTTCATTGTGATTGATAATTCCCCCCTTGCTCTCAATCCCAACTAGACTATCTTCACAGTTTATAAATATTCACTTTGATTAAATTATTGCTTAAAGTTATTAGGTAAAATATTTCATAACGTAAGTAACAATATTCACGTTATGTTTTTCTCATTTATTGTTTAATTGACGTATAACTGCGCTTCGAACTATATTTTAATACATGAGCGTTTTAGTGTAAAATATAGTCGCTTTAACTCCGCCTGCAGCTCTTCTAGGGTTGCTGCCAGTCCCAAGCCCGGGTAAAGAAGGAGGGTTGAGCATAGGGCTAGCATCCCTATCCCGTAAAACACAAGCTTGCTAAAATAAAACGCTAATCAGATTAAACAAACTAAACCATTTAAACTCTGCCCTGGGAGTGGAAGGAATGTTTATGACGCTTCATGATGAAATCCGAGATTCTTCGGGAGTCATGAGGCCGATGCCTCCCCCCTTCTAACGACCAGAGCAAAGTTTTTTATAGGTACATGGAATGTTCGGACAATGTGGGAGACTGGGAAGATCACCTAGATAGCAGCAGAAATGAAGATATACAACTTGACTGTGCTTGAGATTAGCGAAACCAATTGGACTCAAACTGGACAGAAAGCATTAGCTACAGAAGAGGTGGTACTATACTCCGGGTACGAAGAGGAAAACGCCCCACACACCCAAGGAGTTGCTCTGATGCTGTCCAAGAAAGCGCGCACTGCACTTGTAGGATGGGAACCACATGGACCCAAAATCATTAAAGCATCTTTCAAGACAATCAAGAAGGGGATTACAATGAATATCATCCAATGTTATGCACCCACCAACGACGGCAACGACGAAAACAAAGATCAGTTTTATGATAGGCTGCAGTCAATTATAGCGAAGTGTCCAGGAAAGGATCTGACAATCCTGATGGGGGACCTAAACGCAAAAGTCAGAATGGACAACACTGGTTACGAAGACATCATGGAACAACAGGGACTGGGAGAAAGAAGTGAGAATGGTGAAATATTTACAAATCTATGCGCTTTCAACAAAATGGCTATAGGTGGTACAATATTTCCGCGCAAACGCATACACAAGGTTACATGGGTTTCACTGGATCATACTACAGAGAATCAAATCGATCATATATGGATCTATAAGAAATTCAGAAGATCAATGGAAGATGTGAAAAACAGGAGAAGAGCCAACATAGCTCCAGATCAACACCTGATTGTTGCCGAAATGAAACTGAAACTAAGGAAGCAATGGATGACTGGAGTAAAAGCATTACAATGGTTCAATACAGCCTCTCTTCATGATACTGACAAACTCAAGAAATTCAAAATAACTCTCAACAACAGGTTTCAAGCCTTACAAGATCTGCTGAAAGAGGAAGAAACCACTGTGGAGGATAACTAGAAAGGAATCAAAGAGGCACTAACTTCAACTTATCAAGAGGCTCTGGGTCGTAAGAAACCCCATTATAAGAAATAGATTTCCACAGAGACCCTGAACAAAATTCAACAAAGGAGGAACAAGAAGGCAGAAATCAACAACAGCCGAGCAAGAGCAGAGTAAATCAATGCACAAAGTGAATTTACGGAAGCAAATAAGCAAGTAAAGAAGATCATTAGAGCCGAAAAACAGAAGTACATTGAAGGCCTTGAAACGACAGCGGAAGAGAAGGAAATATGAAACAGCTATATGACACAACGAAGAAACTGGCAGGGAAATGTAGTGAAGCAGAGCTACTAATCAGGAACAAAGAAGGCAAGCTAATCACCGAGACTCAAGAACAAAGAAACAGATGGGTAGAACATTTTGAGAACTCTTAAATAAGCTAGCTCCACCTAACTCACCAGACATCGCAACAGCATCCACGGACCTCCCAATAGATGTCAATCAACCAACGATGGGAGAAATCAAGTTAACCATCAGACAAATCAAAAGTGGGTAAGCAGCAGGACCTGACAATATACCAGCAGAGGAACTCAAGTCAGATATAGACATAACGGCGAGGATGCTCCACGTTTTATTCAAGAGGATCTGGGAGGAAGAACAAGTGCCGGCAGACTAGAAAGAAGAAAACCTTAACAAGATACCAAAGAAAGGAGATTTGAGCAAATGTGAGAACTACAGAGGGATCACACTGTTGTCAGTATCAGGGTAAATCTTCAACAGTGTTTTTGAACAGAATGAAAGACTCAGTGGATGCTTAACTTCGAGATCAACAGGTTGGTTTTCGTAAGGATTGGTCGTGCATAGACCAAATTGCAACACTACGGATCATCGTTGAACAATCAATTGAATGGAGCTCGTCACTGTACATTAACTTCATTGACTATGAGAAGGCGTTTGACAGCGTAGACAGGAGATCGCTATGGAACCTTCTTCGATACTACAGCGTACCGGAGAATCTCATCAACATCATCCGGAATTCGTACGACGGACTACAGTGCGAAATCGTGCATGGAGGATAGCTGACAGATGCATTCCCAGTGAGGACCGTTGTCAAACAAGGCTGTTTGCTCTCGCCTTTCCTCTTCCTTCTAGTGGTTGATTGGATCATGAAAACCTCCACATTTCAGGGGAAGCACTGAATTCAATGGACAAGTAGGATGCAACTTAATGATCTGGACTTTGCGGATGATTTAGCTCTTTTAACCCATACACACCAAAAAATGCAAGTGAAGACAACCAAAGTAGCAGCAACCTCAGCATCAATAGGCCTAAACATACATAAGGGAAAGAGCAAGATCCTCAATACAACACAGAGAGCTTCGACCCAATCGAACTTGATTGTAAAACTCTGGAAAAAGTAGATATCTTTACATACCTAGGGAGCATCATCGATGAACAAGGAGGATCCGATGCAGATGTAGGGGCAAGGATTGGCAAAGCAAGGGCAGCATTCCTACAGCTGAAAAATATATGGGACTCCAAACAACTGTCTACCAACCTCAAAGTTAGACTCTTCAATTCGAACGTCAAGACAGTTCTTCCCTATGGAGCTGAAACGTGGAGAACCACTTCAAACATCCTCAGGAGGGTAAAAGTATTTATAAGCAACTGTCTGTGCAAGATACTGAGTGTCAGTTGGCTGGAAACTATTAACAACAGCCTACTATGGTAGAGAATAAACCAACTTCCAGCTAAAGAGGAAATCAGGAAATGACGTTGGAAATGGATACGACATGCATTCCAGAAATCATCTAACTACATCACGAGACAAGCACTAACTTGGAACCCTGTTGGAAAACGGAAAAGAGGAAGGCCAAAGAACATACTGCGTCGATAAATGGAAGCAGACATTAGAAGGATGAACAGTAACTGGAAAAAGCTGGAAAAGATTGCTCAGGACAGAGTTGAATGGAGAATACTGGTATGCGGCATATGCTTTTGTGGGAGGGGTAACAGGCATGAGTAAGTAAGTAACGTATGCCAATTTATACAGAATTATAGAAAAAAAATTATCTAAAACATGTTGAACAGATAGCAGGAATACATCTCATACAGTTCAATCATATACATGTTCAAGATATATTCATCTAGGGAGACTAAGTAAACAACAAAGAATAATAACGATTAAAAGACAGTGATAAAAGAAGAAAAATTAACATCTGTCCTATGTACATGACAATATTTCGTTTTTAAGAAATAAACAAAGAAGAACAAAACTTCTATAAATCCGTTGGAAAATAGGTTGTATGGGATTTATGTTGAAATAATATCAATTTTGAAGTAACGTTTTGTATGAAAATACATACCACCTGAGGCTGTTCTAGTAAATAAAGATTTTGTCTGCAATAATAGATTTATGAAGTCTATGTCTGTAGACGGTTATGGTTATTAGCACACAGTAACGAACTCTTTAAATTGAAACTAACAATAAGCTTGTTAGCATGCTTCAATAATGACTGGCTACTAAACAAATTGCAATGGCACTATTAATGCTGAGAACTTAGTATTTCGAATTATAATTACGAAGTGACCCAATAAGAACTCATCAGTAATAGTAATGTTGTATTGTAGTAACACTGATAATGGAATTATAAGTAAGCCATCAATAGATCAAACAATCAAAGATATATCACTTCGGTTGTGGGTGAAAATATAATTGTCTACAATATGATTCATTTTCGAGATTGTGATTGGAATAAGTCAATATCACGTAACAAATATGAAGGTCGATACAACAAAGTGATAAGTGAGCAGATTTATTGACAATCGTATGTATAGAGGTGTACATGGGTAATAAAACACAAGTCACACAAATGTAACAAAGAAATACATAGGTAGTATACTAGATCAGAATTTATTATTGGAATTCACGACACAAATCATGTTTCTTCTGTGTTGTCAGTTGTAACTACTTATACTAAACACCAGTGTTATTTTAATGTGAAGCACCTCACTGAACACCAATAAATACCGACCTTCAAGACTCATATAGAGTGCTTAACTCTTTTCTTATGAAGAACCTTAATTGCATACACATGATTCTCCTTATTAATTGGGACTGGAAGTTGATCATCGATTAATCATTGTAAGATGTTAAGGTATCAACTAAGTGCTTCGTATCAACCAGGAGTTTTTCTATGACATTACTCAGGGTCTTTAATCCATTTAATCGAAAAATCAAACGCTATTACCTCTTTCTGCTCAACCGACATAACTGCTTAGGTAGACACATATAAGTTTATATAAGTAGCACGAAAGGGATACCATTCGATCTTTGATTCCATAAAGAGCTTACTAAATTGATGTTTCATAATTTTCACTTATATATTCATATTTATCCGTAACAAATTTGCAATCTCATTAGTTTTATCTGAATCCTAGTTCCACCATGATTATACGTAGTGATCTCAGAATAATTGTTCTTATATAAGTTTGGGAATTCCTATGTATAATTATGATTTTAAAAATGTTATATGTTCCATACACCTGATAATTACCCAGCCTTTATTTTACTTGCTTAGCTTTCTACATTGATTTACTTCATCGAGATAGTTTACGTTAAAGACTAATTTCTGTTGAAGAAAAGTTATTGTCTTCTAGTTTTAAATTTGTCAACATTAGCATCCCGTTTACATGAGGAATTTTATGTAAATTAATTAAAAAACATGTTTAAATCTGAAAGTTGATGGTTTAATGTAGTAATTTTACCTTAGTATTTAGTTAAAGTAACTGAGGAAATTGTGATGTTTTAAATTTTGCATAAGATATAGTCATGTAACTTCTTTAATTAAGATAAATAATAAAATCTGAACTTGAAATATATCGAACTATTCACAAATCTAAATTTCAATATATATTGTATATACACGCAAACAACAAGACTATCTAAATGAAAATTCATTCAAATTTACAAATCACTTAAGATAACTTTTACCTTCAATCAATGCCTGTTACGCCATGTGAAGCATAGGCCGCCGACCAGCATTCTCCAACTAAACTTATACGTTCATTTAAATTAAGAATCTAGCTTACCTTTTTTCATGAAAAATAATCATTCAAAATTATGAAAAAAACATTATTTAATTTATCTGGTAATTATTTGTTTGTTCTCGAATGTCATCATTTAGTGTCCATAGACACTGCCAAGTGTTGATTACGTAATATTACAATCTATTACCGAAACTTAATTTTTTGAATAAAAGTAAGTAGTTGCAAAGAAAAACATCTTTTCAGTGCAAATTACTGAATTGTTCTAAATGTATTGACTTCATGATTACTGTCCATTTTATATCAAAAATATTAGTAAAGTTAGAGTGTAGCAGCGTAATGGAAGATGTAGTTTTGACATCATTAAAGACATCTGTTGGATATACCTGTCCGATCTAGGTGTTGATATTCAACAAATTAAATTACACAGTTGTATGGATTTGAGGTTTCGAAAAATATACCCTAACTCTTAAATATATTAAGACCTGAAGTTTTAGTATCAACAAATTTTGAATATTCATTGATCAAGTGAATGACATTCCTGCTTTTCATCATTTTGAAAAATTACTTCATCCATCCTTTTTTTTCGGATGTCCTTACTTGGTAATTTTAGTTCCCATCAATTACTTAATACTACACCAAGTACAAATAATTAACGACTATAATTATGAAGTATCTGAATACAACTATACTTTTCATTTACACAATATTATAATTGTTTAAACTAACTCTGTAAATATGATTAAAAAATAAACTTACCGTTAATTGACTATCCAACAAGATAAGTTTAGCACTATCTGGTACTAGATCATAACAAGGTGTATGTTGAAATAATATAGCATAAGTTTCTGATTCACCTTTAAATATCCAAAAAATAAAGTATCAGAATGTTAGTTTTATGTATAATTTCTAAAAAAAGAAGCAAATTACGCACTTTCGATGCACTGGATATATTAAAACAAAATTTGAAATTTCCAGTAATGTAAATAAAAGATGGAGTTGATTTGATGCTAACGCCTTATTATTAGTATTACTGATGCCTTTTGTGATTATATATATATATATATATATATATATATATATATATATATATACATGCTATTGAGAAATCACTAGTGTCATGTTCACTCGACATATTTCAGTTAAAAGCAACACATATAAGAGAACAATATTGTATGCATCATCAGACTCTATTCTAATAAACAGCAATATTTATATACGAATGTGAAAATTATAAAACCAATAAATACAATTTATGTGAATTGAGTAAAATGAAACAGGTGGATTACATAACTAATCGTAATAGGTGAAAGGTGTACATTGGTAATAGTGATGATAAACAGGTTAATAACAACCACAGCTTGAATACATATTTCAACTTAAGATAAATATAAGCAATTATTATTTGGATGTAGGTCAGAATGGTGTGAAATTAAACTTGTTAAAACAATAATAATAATAATAATCATTCGAAAGTAGGTGTGAAAATAATGTGATCAACTAAATGGAGAAGTATGAACAAAGAAACACCAACTGGTGTTAAAACTGTGTAAGTGGTTTATTAAGTTTTAGGCCCTAAGGGACAGGGGTGGTACACATTTTTTTTAAATATAAACTTGGATTGTGGACTTGAGTCCTTGTGGTTTCAGCGGTGTAGGAGACAAGCACGAATCCTATCCGGAAATTTTAATAGTATGCGTTATAGTACCCTGAACTCCTTGATTCTATTTTTCGCATGTTCACTGCCTATCAACTGTGACAAAATATAACTACTTATTGATTTCATCAATCCCTTTTCAAACCACGATGGTAAGGGCTCGTTACTCCGTTGGTTAAGTAATATGGTCGTACGCCCAATATTGCTTTCTCCACAGGAGCAGCTGAATTTATAAATGCACATGGAAGTGGTAAAACCTGGTAACTTATCTTTCAGTCTAGTAATTATCACAGGTCGGCTAGTGAATGATAAACATAAATATGCTGCATTGAAAGTCCTTTTGACAGCCCTTATATAATACATCACTTGCTATGTCCCCGTTGCACTGAAGAATAAGAAAAAGAGGTTTCTTCTTGACGGTCAATGTTTCAGGTTTACTGTTAACTTTCGACATATTTTTCTTTAGAAAGTTATGAGGATAGCCAATTTCTGCCAATATACTAAATACGGTGTCAAGTTCAGTGTTTATGACGTCTTTCGACCAAATCTTTCTAGCCCTGGTTGCCAGATATCTAAGAACATTTCTCTTGTAGTTGTTGGGAACACTGATTAGTATAATGATATATTGGTAAATATTAGTTCATTAGCATGAATATATCAGCAGTAGTAGCAGTAGTAATTAATATAAACTGCTTCCATGACAGAGCACATATTTTAAAGGTTTGTTGCAAGTTAACTACTACGAAATAAACAAATAAGATTACCTTTCCTAGTGTTTAAAACGGATAAGCTAATGCTAATTTTGGTATATCAAGAATTTTGTAGATATAAAGCAAAGTATATTTATTACTGATATGAGAATTTTTTAAAAGATTCGATCCACTTTATATATCAATCAGTCGAATTCAAATGCGTTGCATATTCTGCATTTTATGATAAACTACTTTTGATTATTAAATAATTTTCAGATAGGATGAAAAATTGGAAACCAGTAAAAACAGTAGGCTTAGTAACGTAAAAATGTCTCACGCTGAAATAATAAATTTTGAAGTGAATCTTGAAAAACTGATGTGATGAATTACTAACATTATTACGGAATGCAAATGAAATTAATAAAGTCGTAAGGAAGGATTAGTGCCGAATTACAGTAAAGAAAAACTAGTAATATGCTGCGAGAATGTTATATGACAAGTAATAAATATAACTTGAATGAATATGATACGTTGGGCACCCGAAGAATATTGATTAACTTCAAGGACTGTTTTTCTGTAGAATGTTTAGTTATTTTCGATTGTATACAAAGTGGACATTTTGTTCCGATTATTATTACGTTACTCTTGCTCTTTCTTCCAACTTGACACATAATTGTTAGTATATCATTTCTCATTGATGAACTGTGATTAGTCAATTATGTATAAGTTACTCCAGTTCACATTCACTATTACTCCTATTTTGAATAATAATTGTTAGTTTTTCAATTGGTTGACGGTGTGGTCTGGTTTTGTGTATATATAAAGGAATGTTTGAAATATATTACGATTCTATCTGGCTGGTTCGTCAATCTTATGTTCTCTTATTTTGGTTCGGGACCGAGTGGGCATATGGCAGACGTGCAATGATCGACAAGGCACCATTTGGCATCGATATTTCAACCACAGTTTTTATGTACACCATAACAGGATATGAGTGGAAACACCTAATTTACTTGATTCAAATTAGTTGACTCTTACAGACGTAGAAGGTGACAGTTAAAATATTATAATCCACTTCACTATATATCTCCAAATATGCATTTCAGTCCAACCATGAAAGCCAATGTCATACATACGTTTCATTAAAACAAACGTAATTTGACTGACGCGAATCATTTGATTTGTTATTTATCGATCACTTTTTTATATTTCAAAACAAAAGAGTAAATAAATTGACCCAATATATTTCATGGCTGACTGCTATTTCGAATACTGTAGAACTTAAAATTCTTCATACAAATTCTACAATTTGTCAAGCAAGTATCATTGACCTAGTTGCAAACCAGAACAGGTTACAGTTGATTACTTCTAGTGAATGACTATAAACATATGTTTTGATTAACACAAAAGTATATAGAAACACGTATATTTCACTATATTTACTTTATAGTAATAATGATGTTTAGCTTGTTTACATCCAGAGCATACCATATCTACTCACATAATCAAGCATGAATACTTAACTATAGAGGTTATATATATAAGCTCTGTTTATGCATGTATTGTGTACATTTTATCTGCGATGTACATTTTATCTGTGATGAAAGAAAACGACTAACTATTTAACTTTGTTTACGATGAAATAAATTATCCACACATATATATAACTATGATTTAGGTAAAAACATCACCAAACGAGATAGCAGTTATATTTTTGGTAGATAGTTTCTAATTTGCTAAGAAAACACTAATAATCATGAATTATTCAATCATTCAGTCAACCAAGTGGTTGGGTATCTAGACGACAAAAGCTGTAAGTTTCCAATAGAAAAATAATTCAAAAATAGCATCCTATAACATTATTTCTAATTTGCATAATCATTAATATTCTTACCCATTCCTGTCCCATGTGTTTCCATATACTGTTTAGCTGACTGTAAGTGATCGTTGTTGTTGTTAATTGTGTACGTTAGTATAATTATCATTCATAAATACATAATAGTAGATTCATATACAGTTACGTATTTGTATAAGCAGAATTCCAACAGATGGGCAAACATATTTTGAACATTGAACATGTGAATAGAAGATAAACATATATAAATATATACATTAGGAGAATTTATGAAAACTAATTTCAATATAAAAATATTTGAATTATTTTAAACTCATTGTTATAATGAATGATATCTGAAGGAATTATGAAACCATTGGTTACTTAGCCAATTGTCTTTTCTACACTTAATCGCTGAATGACTCTACGTTTACGCTTTTTTCTCAATTGATAAATACTAAATACTATAGCCAAACTTCAACAAAATTAGTATGTCTTAAAGCTAACTGAACAAATTTGTATGCAATTAACAATGTAACTTAATGATAATACGAAAGCTTAGGAAGTTTAAACTTATATTGATGCACTTAAGGTAAACTAACTTAAGCCTACATATGATATCTAATAATTAATTTTGATAAATTGGTACACAGTTGTAACGTGAGGTTCTATGCAATGTTTCTTTTGAAATTCAAACTAGCTCTGCCCCGTTACATTTCCTACATGATATCGGTTGCAACCCAAATAGCTCAGTGACAACTTATCGGAATGTGAAACCAGGTATTGCAAAGTAGCATCTCACAGTAATCGTCAGTCCTCTCAAACCACATATACCATGGTAATGAGTGTTAACTTATAAGGAAGTTAGTTCCAAGGTTCCTTGGTAACTACTTAAATTACCTAGTATTTCAATGTAATATGTCGAATGAATTTTATTGATTGTATTTAAATTGATAATTTTATGCTAGTTCATTCAAGAAAATACGTAACATTTCACGTGCAGCTAAATAAACTACTTTCTACACGAATAAGCAGCTTGCTTGTTTATCAAGAATATTACCTTTAGTTGTAATGCTTGTTAGAAATCAAGGAAAATAGGTAAAACGATGATCTCAAATTAAACATTGTTTGTATGTTTAAGTTGGATTGTGACTGGCAAGTGGAATCCAGGACGCGCGTTTCGTCCTATTTGGGACTCGTCGGCTGGATGTACCTGCATCCCAATGTTGATGTTCACACTGGGATTCGAACTCAGTCCGCTTCGTGTCAAACGCCACCGCGTTCACCACTAGGCTACTGTGTCCAGACAAATCAACGGGAAGATACAAGCCTATTCTGAATTGTTTGAATGGTTTTACATAACTGTTTCGTAAAGATAAGACAAGCAAACAAAAATAGTAAGGAAAACATTTAAAATCTCACACTTATTGTCTTTGTTTTATCACATATAAATTGGTCGAGGGATACAATGACTCATACTTATGACGAAGTATCCTTAAAGTCATGTCAGTCTCCATAGATTTATCTAGCCAAAATCAGGAGAACAAAAACACGTACAACTAAACACCATATACAAAGTTGTGTTCATATTCGACACATCCCATAGTAACCCAATTAGAGTAAAAACATTAGCACAAAACAAAAATACCAATGATAGTAAGTTTTATAACAGTCGATTATATAAATAGGAGCCTAGGATGATGAGAATATAAAAAGAAATGAAACAAAATGTTTAGTTAAGACATAAAAAATAATCTTACACAAAAACAACTCCGGAAGTTTAGTCACACTTCTTAACAAGCCATTTATAACACTGACAATTTTTAAATTTATCACAAAGCTTACACCATTACATATAAAGAATAAAGAAAATCGACGTATTTCTTTAATCATTATGTATCATATATATCATTTGTTATTGTATAAATTCTACAAGTTTTAAAGAAAGTTACAAAATAAGATAAGTTTCTCTTATCATAGATAAACTAATGTTTAAATGCCTTAACCATTACACGATGGTTAGTAAAGGTTTACTAATCATATAATATTTTGTTGAGAACACTGATGTTTTGCTGAATCTACTGTAGTTATGTTATATACCTAGCAACTAAAAGTTTTAGTAACTGACTGTGTACCTACTTTATATATATATATATATATATATATATATATATATATATAATCCACCGATTAGAGTGAACAACGGAAGAATACATTTTATTGATATTTTTAATTATAATAATGATAAACTACTGTGAATTACGTAATGCAATTAAATAAACCAGTGCCTAAGAAGGAAGAGATTAGGGATACTGAACATAGTAATATTTCCATCCTTTATTTATTATGTATTACTGTGTTATCAAGCTTACATAGAATAATTTTAGTAAAACAGCAGATAATATTAAACATAATTGTGTACTGTTTCGTGTATAGAGCAAACAAGGTAAGTAATAGGCTGGGAATGTTATGCAAAATTATTATTATTAATACGATATATATTCAATAAGCAATTAATAATACTGTAATGAACGTCTAGCATTTCAGACTTTTTTGACGAGAATTCAACGCAACCAATTAAAAGTACCTGTTTAATCGTTCAAAGGAAAATGAATTTAGGGAGTCATTACAAACTTATGATCTGTCATTTTAATGTATACCTACATTATTTATCACCTTCTACACAGCTAGGTACAAACATTAGTCAGTCGAAATAAGCGGGGAACGGTATAGCTTTAGAAAAAAAACCCAAACATGGGAAATAAGGATGAAATCGATGAATTTAAAACGTAAAACAATATCTTGTCAATAAAAAAGTTTATTAAAGAAGACTACTCTTTAAGAAAACTTTGTTATTGCATAGTAATTTGATTCATTAAAAGTTAGCTAACTGGTGTTAAGTATTTAATTAATCAAACAAATTGTATGTAAGCATATGTATACATAATTCCTAAATAAAAGGAGCAAAAATAATAAGCATAACAGTAATCAACATACTTAGTTCTTTTTATTTTAAAACTGTCTGAGACATTTTTATAACTTCTAGCTTAAGCACTATTGTTTTAGGATATAATATTAAGTGATAAGTCGTGACTAAAGAAATTTAAACATACTGAGTCAATCATTTTTCACTAGTGGTATTGAATGATTGCCATCCTAAATTGCAAATTGTTTGATATGGCACTATTGTACCCCAACCCAGCGATTTTATCGGTTAAGCGTTTACTGTAAGAAAAACTCGGTTTTAGGGTCCTTTATTAGAGACAGTTGTCCCGTACTTCTTGGTTTTTAATGATGCCTTAACCGAGATTAATCTGTGACGAATATCATTAACAATTCTTAGAGTAAATTTTTCAACATCCAGTTTTTTTGTATATCAAGTCAAAAAATCAATTATTTTCGTCCCGGATCTATAAACTTTGTCTTCATAAAGAATACAATAGTATAGCGTGACTGCTAATTATTAGTTAAAAGGTATGTTGCCTAACATACATTTTGTAGTGCATTTGTTGATTTCACTTGATTAATCTATTGTATAAAAAGAATTCAAGAATTTTCTGTGTACATAAAAATATTTTCTGGATAATATATAACTGTCTGGAATTGCCATTATTACTTCAGTCAATTTATGCATTGTGACCTTTGATTTGACTAACAAACACAGTTCTACAACTATTTCTTTTGAATGATTTTATCAAAGTTTATAGACATATTATCAATTAAATCGATCTATCTTCTGATAAAGTCTTTCTAAGTTTCTAGGTAAAGTATATTTTCTATCTTTATCAATAATAATAATGTTCCAGCCTTGTGAACAAAATCTCTTAGATTTTCTACTCAGTTATGCATTACTAGCATTTTGTCTCTTATCTGCTGTAGCTAGTAAGAAATTCTCTAATTTGTTATTAATATCAGAACTGTAAATGATGTCTCTATTTCTATTCTACAGTCTTAAATACCTACCATGATTTGTACAAGTTAGTTTAGTGAAATTTGAGGCGAAAAATCATTGAATTTGAGACTCAGCACTTGAATACAGATACATCCAACTGTCGACTCCTGAACATGATGAATCTAGCATCCTGAATCTCACTACCTATAATGAATCATTTTCGATATCCATTCCCTTTTTGGTTTGCTTTAACTGGAATTTATTTTCCTTCTTATATCGTGTTTTGTTTACTTTGCTATGACTGACGTATTGTAAATATTAAGGCTGATTGTCATTAGTATTATGTACAATAAACTATTTTGATACATCTGTCAATTTTGTGTGTAACAAGCACTACTCTTAATAATATAGACAATACATTAATTTTCGTTTGTAATTATTAACAAAATAAAAACACAAATAAGCTTTTGTTTAAAATGAAATGAACAATTTAAAATTTCACACAAAGTAACAAATTTAACACACTCAAACTATGCTTAGTAAATTGTTGCTAGAAGTGGGGTCCCGGATGCAAACATACAGACTTGAGCCAAATACGTATCTGTATAAATGCTAGCAAATTATGTTCCAAGCTACTAAGTCCAAAAATGTATTAACGTCTACGAAAGGGGATGATTTTTTACACACATATAAAGTTCTAAATTTCCTATTTAGTGATATTATGGGTCCTATTTGACTGATCCATGTCGACAAATATAGATCTTAAATAAAATACCTTAATAATGCTTTTATGTGTATGCAAAATAACAGTAGAATCTTGCTAAACAAAATTCAGGAACCTTCATTATATATATATATATATATATATATATATATATATTAGTTAGTTAGTAATATTAGTACTTAGTATTCCCAACTATAGTTATGAAGGAACTCAGTAAGAACTCAGCTTCAGTGGTAGTAATGTATTTTACTAGCTGGTAATGGAATCACAATGCAAGTCATATGTCCGCAATATGAATCATTTTAGAGACTGTGAATGGAGGAGGTAGATTTCATGTAACAAATATGAAGGTCTATGCAACAAAGGGATAAGTCGAAAGAAATACAATCATATAAAAGTGCACATAGGCAGTACGATATGACTGTCCAATATAGAAATATGAGTGGTAAATTGATCAGAATTTACTATCAAAATTCACCACAGTATACATTTGTAATTTACTATGATCAACTAATATCTATCATATTAAAGACAGCTAAAATATTTCATTTATGATAATTGACCCTGGGATGTAAAACAGATGTTAGTTTATTTTCTGATGTCTTGGTTACTAAAGAAAGAAAATCATTGTTCATTTAACATCACCGGGAAATTTTCACTTTACAATCTTATTTTATCATTCACTATGCTTATCAAGACAATTTGTACAATCCTAGTTTAAAACCAAGTTGAACGTTAGCTTAGATTAGCAGAACTACAGTGGTACTTACATATGTCATTGTTATCAAGTTCTTTAATGTGTTGGATTGACGACTTGGATATCGAGTAGATTTCAACCTAATAGTGTTACCCTATATCATGAATTAATTATAAATTGCTTGGTTTTTAGGTTAGTACACTACGGTCCGACTAACCAGAATCATATAGTTATGTAGAAAAGTTACTAGTACACTGTAGTTTGATGCTGCAGTAAAATTAAATGACAGAAATACTGTAGTTTACTCCTAACACCATAAAATAGTCATCGATTATAATTTGAATACAGCAAAGTTCTTTGAAAGACCACAATTTCTGTGGTAATGAAACTGAATTACCCAGGTTTCAATCCAAGTGGGAGCATAAGTCCTAACTTGATTACAGGTACACCTGGCTGAAAAGTGTCAAATAACTCGGAATCTTTTTTTAAAGTTTCATACCTAATACCTAATATCAGTATATCCGGAAGTTTCCTATAGCTACTGCAATGTAATGCTTTTTCTTAGTTGCCATTGAGTATTTGAACAAAATATTTTTTCGACTAAAGTGACTAATAGTACCAAGAGAAAACAAGTTTGTAACCCAGTATAAACTAATGATCACTTACAGTTAAAGCTGACTGTTGTGTGGATCAGTTAAAAACAGATTAAATTTCAAAAGCACTAGAGTCATCAAGCTATATGCATGGTTAGGTAATATAGATGATAAAACTTTGTACTTCCCAAAAAAAGGAATACTATTCTCTCTACTCATGAAATCGTATTACTTTACGTATTCGTTTACCTTTTGTCAAGAATAATGCTAAAACACTGTGTAAAGCCTTCATTCAAATATCAATCATAACAACAAAATTAATTACAATAAATACATCATTCTAGAGACTTTTTTTAAGTAAAATTAATAATATTATGACTGGAAACTTTTGAAAGATAAGTAACTGAAACTAAACAATATGTGATATAGATTGACAGAATGGTTGTTTTTTTTAGTTGTCCATCAAAAAATGTAACCCTATACATACTTTTAGCACTAGATTACTATACTGACTCAAATTGCTGTACCATATTTCTAATAAATCTACTGACTTGGAAAGCAAATGTTTACATCTCTAAACATGTTTTAGTGTTAAGGAATTGGCAATTAACCTACGAGTTACAAGTTTCTAAACATTCATATTGATTTATTACTGAGTCGAAACTACTGTCATGTGTACATTGTTTTTAATACTGGTCGAATTCGATCGAGGGAGTGACAATATTACTATTAGTCTAAATGACTACATAGCGTGAACTGTTTACATGTAAGTGGTTGGAAATATGCGGTGTAACAAATGTCCAAATACTATGAATACTAGCAGCTACATCAAACAACTTACCATCTTTAAACAGTGCTCCATAACCAACTTGCTCACTTGATGATCTCATAATATACAATCGATGCTTAAAAAATTATGCGCAATGAAATACAAAACTACTTACGATTGGCTTTTAACGTTAAGAGATATGTTTTAGGTTAAAAGGGATGTAGATGTTTCTTGGATGCAGCTCAACCCATTTTCTATGTATTTTGTAAATATTTCTGTCATACTGATTACAAAATAATCCACAGTAGGGAATATTATAATATATATAAACGTTACAATCGAAACTTATCTACTATAATAGTAGTTTAATGTGAGCTAATAAAATCTTAGTATGTTTTATTCAGTTTATGTTATTCTGATTGTAAAAGAATCTAGATCTACCTAGTAAATTAAAGTAAAATTTACAAAGTGTTACATACTGAATTAGTTTTTTGAATTTGATGTAAAAGTCGGAGAGTAACTACCTTGGGTCAGAATAGTTCAGTGCTACTACATAATCCTACCAATTATTCTCTTAATAATAATCTGAAATTTTGTCGACTAGGATAAAATGCGAACTCACCCAAAGTGGTAGGGATTTTGTAAACATTAAGTATCGTCTACTTTCTACTACACGCGTCATCGTATGCGTCAAACCACGGCTACGATGATGACCATGGTTACCATGACGATGATGGTGATGGTGGTGATGATGATGGTGGTGGTGATGATGATGACCCTGACCATGACTGAAGTTTTTAATGTCTTGTTTCATTGAACTTTGTGAAATTTCATTTGAAGTTGTTACTAAAACACTAGAAGCAGAATTGGCACTTGTAGGACCGCTTGTATAGTGAGTTGATCCTGACTTTATTCGTGATTTATCAGTTTCATGAACAATATTTTCTTCTGACCTTGAAAAATGTTCCATTAAAAATCCTCTGGGTGGTTGAGGAGATATTGTCAAACTTTTTCTATCAGCTACTCGTCCACTTAAACTTCCAGCTGTTTAAAAAGTATAAAATTTAAAAAACAAATGTATGGATTTTTAAAATAACTTTTTTAAACAGCTTTAAATTAATCATTTCCGTCAGTTTTCTTTAAAATTTTAACTTATGAAATAAGTTTCTACACATCAATTTACAAGAATAATGTTAATAGTTATTATTCATTCCATGCTGTTACCTTCATCATTCTCATATCGTTTACTCGTTAAATTATTTGTCTGACCTTTATTTGAGTTGTCCTTTCATGTACAAGTTTAATTACTTTAATCAAAAACGTTTTCAAGCTAACTAATCAAATCATTTAAATCCATTTTAACTTTATTTTAAATTGCTTTGTAAAATTCTTTCTTTAGGAAGTCCGCTTTTGGAATATACTAGTTTGTTACGTGTTTATGAAATAGAAATAGCATGAAGCTTGAGTAAAATAGCTAATGGTAAAAAATGTTCTGCAGCTAAAGGTAATCTGTAGGATAATCTACAGGAGATAAACTTCCTATCAACTCTTACTGAATGCCAAGATGTACTTATAATACTGAGACTGCTGGTGCTACTTAGGAATTCTGAACAAGAATCATTTAGCTTTAAAGTTTGATATTCTACAGTTAAACCAACCATGCCTCAGTTGATCTTCCTCCAACCGCTTAATGAGTAGTCAAATTGAAAATTTGTCGGCTGAATTAAGTCAAATAAACACGACAGCGGTCAAGCAGTGTTACAATAAGAGATTTTGCACTAAACATCTTTTCAGAGGTAAGTGATTCTTAGATTCCAACTTGTTTATTGGATTGTAAAGACAGTAATTATTATTCCATACCATGTAAAGAAGTAGCTAATGAAGGTTATTATTCATGACGCTACTAAGGCCTTGTATATCTAGGGTACTACAAGCTGTTCGAATAACAAAAAGTCAAGTATCCAAATTCTGCTTTGAATACGCTGAATGTTATCAAGTAATTTGAGTATTCATTAAGATTTGCACACACTAGTATTCACGTATTCTCAACTTAATACATTTGAAGAGTATGGAAAATAACGAATACTTAAAGCCGTCAACTCAAGAACGAGTGAATTAGGACTATATTTAAACCAAATGGTAACATTCTGGAATATCCTAAGCTAATCTTAGCTACTGAATATCGATATGTTTCCCTAATTCAAAATTATTTTTTTCGCGGCGGTAATACTGAACTAATAAGTTAAATTGTTTGAGGATCAATAATTGTTAAACACAACCCATCACAAAAATAGAAGCTGATTTTACAGTGTAATTAATTAAGTAATTAAAGAAAATAACTTTTATTGCATTAGAATACAAGTAGAGAGTATATTTCTTGATTTAATAATCAACTGATTCTAAAGCTAATCGACAAAATTATAGATTATGATGGACAGTTGGGTCTTAGTACTGCAGAAATATAAATTTCCCTATAATCCTAAAACGTATTTAAAATCACAGACTTGTAGTTTTAATTGTTAGATTATCTTAATCTTAGGCCTGAAATGTTGCTAATTGTTATTAATTAAGTCTATTACTGAACGTAAGTATATCCTACGTGCTTGTTGAGCAGTTGGATTACTTTATTCTTTCCTTTCTGTTTTCTAAATCTCCTTATACTGTACCTCCAACCTGTTTCTGCAGCGTACATCAGATCTTAAGGCTACACAAGAGCTGTAACACAGCTATCTTGGGTCAGTACATTGAGATCAAGTTTGCACAATCTAAAAAGTACTTTGTGTAACGACTACTCTCTGTTTATTTATCTGTATATTTTAGAAAGTTATAACACTATCACTTACAAAATAATCACATATTCTCAGATCTCCTGAAACTGTTTTACTATAAGACATTTATAAGTAATTTTGTTTTTCGAAATTACTGACACATTACTACAAAATTACATCAAAAATATTTAGGTTCGTTACAGAAATCTAGAACTTGGCAATTATAGTTCATATGAAACATTCAGTTATGAATAAAAGACACTCACTATTCATCAAGAAAGAAATATGGCCTGAATCTAGAGACATGGGTCTTGATAAGTGATAACCATAATGACTGAAACAAATCCACTTACCCACAAAAAAACAAAGGTTAGTTAAGACTTATCAGATTTAAAATTCTCTTCCGATTTTCCACCATAGATAATATAATATTTGAAATCTTTCCTTCACTGTATTAACTAAACAAATCAAAGTTTAAGTCTTACACATTTGTATACATACAGTTTGTGTGACTAAACAAAGTAAGTAGGCTTCTATGAAGGTAAATAAACCAAGTTATTCTATTAAAATGATCCTAATATTAAATAAAGGATATAGGAAGTGATTAAACATGAAATTAAATTAAAATGTCAATTACTTTTTTATGAAATTAAAAATATCTATAAATAATTCCTAGAAAATAAACTTTCCACATAAGCACTGAGGCGTTAAAAAGGAGCGTTTTTTTAATCATATGAAAAATCCTTTTCCAACGAGACTATACCAGGTAAAACCCTTATTGCACAGTTCAAGCAATTTTCAGGTGGAGATTTTGCTTTAGATTGAATCAACTCACTAGAACACGCCTGTAATTGATGTGTATGCAGCAATTAATTTTAGAATATATATATTATCAATCAAAAATATTAGTATTATATTGATGTTGAGTAGGTGGTTAAATGAAAAAAAACTATTGCCTTATGAATTCAATCTTCCAATTTCCCTTGTTTCTTCCATTTTGTTTCTTCTAATTAACTGATCAAAATTATCTATATGTTTCGAAGCAGCCCGATATTATCTATTTTTCCAGGCTAAGTGATATTCAAAATTTAAATACCACTGGTTCAACAAGGGTCACTTGTATCATGCGTTGGAAATCTCAGTAGATTCTATAACAACAAATGACGTTGCTTAAATCATGGATGGTTTAACGGTGTGAATACGAATAATAAACTCGTTGAAATGAATAATAAATTGTATGTCAGGAATGTCGATCGTGAATAGTGTATGACTTTATCTAGTTAATCAATACTGTTAGTAGTGTTTAAACATATATATATATATATATATATATATATATATATATATATATATATATAGTTTTCAAACTTTAAACTGTTTCATACAATTGACCTCTTAACGTGGAAAATGAAAATAAGTACATTAAATTATGCAATTACAATAAGATAGAGATTGTAAAGTTAGATTAACATCGTAGCTGAAACTCCACACTGCATTTCTCGTGACTACTGTTCAACTATAAATAAAACAAACCACGATATCTTAGACAGACAACCATCGAAAACTAATAGACTACGACGAACTATACATGGATTGAATCTAGGTCCCTCACTGTGATCGCTTAAGCTTTATATCTCTTAATCTGCATACAGAAATATAAGTCTCTAAATTCAGATAATTCCCGGTGTTACACAATTACCTAATTCCATTTTTAAGTAATTATATCACTCCCAACGTTATTGAACTATACTGGTCACGGCTTCTCACTATAGCTTCAAAGTAGCCACCTGAAGACAGTCATTCGTAAGCAAAAATTGCGTAACATGATGTAAAATCTAAAATTTGATCATCTCCAAAATACTAAGTAGTAGTAGTACTGTTGAATGAGGTCGCACATTGTCACTAGTTGGGCTAAAGTTACAAATGCAAAACCAGTGAATGTCAGCTTAGTGGTATTAAGGTTAAGCGATAACAACATAAAGGCCCCTAGCTCAATCCTTGATGAAGTCGTGGATTGCCCATTAATGAGGAGCTTTCATACAAGATGATTCCTAGTGTTTGATAGTATTTTTAAGCAATCTTAGTCCTTGGTGCAAAAAAACTTCAAATTCAAAAAGCTACACAAACACTTAATGATTAATAAGCTGTCGGACAGTGAAATTAGTCCCAACAATAACGTGATTTCATATAGGTAATGCATATAGAATGATGAGCAACTTCAGCAGTTGGAAAAAATAGACAAGCTTTTTTATATTATATCGGTATATTGACTACAACATTACTACTAAATTAGGCTGGTTATGAACTAGCAAACACATTAAATTGATACAAATACTAATATATAAATTGAGTAACTAAAAAATCAATCATAAAATTTGCATGTTTCTTCAGCAATAGAATTTCTATAATTACATTACATTATAATTGACAAAATAAAGAAAATTTCTAGGTTTATTTGAAAATGAAAAGTCAATCGGTATTTATCATACGCCCTATTAAATTGTTGTTTATTATTGCTGTTGTTATTGTATCTAGTTTTGTTTTCAATTGATAGAATGAATAGAGAAAATAAATAATACAAATAACTAACTTATCTATAAACCGATTTAAGATCATTTGTTACTAGTTAAATAACTATGGTAGTGGATTAGATTTGCATTTTAAATTCGATTTAACATATGCCTAAGTGAATATATACATAATGTTTAATTTCTCTTTGCTAAATATCAATTCAACAAAGCACTGAAATCATTGATGAAGTCCTCTAACAGTTATATTCTCTAAGAAATACAAAATTGTTTCCTTAAAATAACACAGAAAAAATGAGGGCAAACTAATATAGAAGTCTTTACTTAGAAAGAATTGATAAAATGTGACCCATTCTTTCTATCCTTATTGTTAATTTTATGTTTCCTGGATAGGTAGGATTTACGGATATCATATGACCTGTAATTATACGATAATTATAGCGAGCAATATTATATGATATTCAAACATTTTAAGCAATCAGCGTTATATAATTAAAAGTAACCATTAATGAATGAAGTAATTTTGCTTAGTTTCCAGAGACATTCTTTTTTGTTAAGAAATGAAACACAAATATTAAACTAACAGTTTATGCAAGTAACATAATTTTCAGTAACAAAAAAAAACAGACTTAGGTATCCAAGACGAACGTAGATAATAAGTGATGGGACGCTGTTCAGGGGTAATCTGTAGTAAACTGTGGATAAGAGTTTATAGCTACTTAGCACCTGTCAACAAAAAATACCTGCAATCCTAAAGGAAGTAATGTGCTTGTGGAGGAAAAGTTCTTAGATCACTTCGTTTCACACTCTGCATCGGTTAAAACTGAGTTAGTCGGATCACAAAAGACATCCCATTAAATTAAGGTACAAACTTTGATTGATCAGTGAATGGTGAACATAATGTTTAATCTAATCTTTAAAGGCTCTGGTTGACTTTGTTCAATCGGTTTGGACTGTGATGACTAGTCTAGATGACATGATATCACATCCACTATATTGTGATGGAGAGTGGTATCAAATAATAAGAAACGTAGGTTCAGGGTTTTCTTCCCACTATTATAAATCATGTAACGATGATTCACTTGAATTACTGCAACTTATTCAATAGAATTTGATCAGTGCTATAGAGAACTAGACAAATACTACACTTGGTGATCAGTTAGTAGAAATAATAAGGATTCAGCTAAATTTATTTACAGTAGCTAAGTATCTAAATGAATAATGCTTTCACTGTATCTGTTATATGACTAACTGTGGGGCTTAGGACTCGTCAAATGAAGTGATCATGTATCTCAGGTGTTTATCTTCATACTAAGACGTGGGCCAAATGGCTATCGCTCGAAAAATAAACGCGTTGCTAAGAGAAGTATGTATTTGTTTAAAAGAATGCCCAAGTAGGATTATGGGTGGCAAGTCAAATCTAGGGCGCAAATTTCGTTCTATTTGAGAATCGTCAGCTGAATTCAATTTATTTTTCACAATCTGAATTTAATCATACTTCTGAATTACCATTGCATCAAAGCAATCTGCTCAGTATGAACGTATAACAACTGAGACTTTTCAATTTTGGTCCACTGATGATATCAACGGGACGATACAGATATTTTCAAGTTCAAAAAGCAATTAGTTGTAGGCTGATAGTGTTACTTTCATGTTCTTTTCGGTTTCAACTTACAAAACTCATTAAAAAAGTACATCAATACAAAACACTAAGCTAGATATTTGATTGAATTAAAACTGAAAGTATCAAAACAGTTTCGATTATTTGTAAAATCTGCATCAGTTGCATATGCAAATAAGTCAATAACATCCGGTTTATCCACGTTGAGTTCTAAATTTTCGTTTAGAATCAGTTGTTCAGTTTAACTGTCAATTACTTAGATTATAAAGAGACAATAAAGAGTAACATTTCGATAATTTCAGTTTACCGACACTTTGATGAAGTTGTTACTAAGATATTATCAAAAAACTAATCATTTTAGTCCATTTACAGTGGTTTTCGTTAATCGAAGAAACTGTAACCAGCTACTTGATCATCTGTCATGCTAGAGTTTGATCAATTACATATTTTTAAAATTATAAACTCAACTAGAAATTTATGAAACCTCAAAGGGCTTTTATAAAAACATGGGTGAAAAACTGAATGATTTTAAGACAAGCATAAAACTTATTAATGACTTAATAAACGGTTTATGATCATGTACTTAATGTATTCTCGGAAACTTTCATAACTGAATTTCGTTAGTGGATAGCCTGCTCATCAGATGTAAAAACTTGTAAATTTAATGTGAACTTATAGGCCAAATGATACAAAAGAATGCAAAAATGATATAGGCACGTAAGTGAATGGTTATTTTCGGAAATTTTGAGTTCATGAGAAAAACGTTTTAACTACTAAGCTTTTGTTCTGAGAAACGTTAAGGTTTACTCAAAGTTAGAGTGCGGATGATGCTGTACAGAAAAACAACTAAAGCTCAACAATTGAACCATCTCGATCAAATAACTCAACACTATCAACTTGTGTGTTAATGCATTTTATAACCCTAGAAAGTACTTTCACTATTCTACGCACTGATTGTGAGTGAAAATACTTGCTTCTGTCAATAAGCACGACAATCTAATATGTAAAGAACAACTTAGTAAAAGCATGTTTCTTCTGTCTAATATACAACTCGATTGAATATTCTAATTACGAACAAGAATGAAACTAATTATACAGTTTCCATCCCACAAGATAATGATGTTAGCTACTATAAGACTGCAGTAAAACCTAAATCCTTCAATTTATGCCTTAAGTTACGTTACTATAAGTCAGTTTTAACATATGTTTAAAATGATAATAACAATTTACTAAATAATTGTATTACTAAATCGAGATGGTTTTGTTGAGACAGATATTAATGTTTAGTTGTTCGTATTCGTTACAGATTGGTTAGTTGAGTACTAATGAAAACTGAGGAGTACTGGACAGCTGTTTCATTCAAGTCTGGGATTTCTCAGCAGTGTTCATCCTTGATTACTGCAAGAAATCAAACATAAGGTCTCTAGGCTGGCGGACGCCTAACCCACTGCACCACCGGCACAGCGTCCAATGGTAAAATTCCTACCGTCACTAATTTGTGATATAACGCAACGACCATACCACGCTGGAACAAAACAGCTGTCAAGTGCTCCCAGGTTTTTAATTGTAACCAAACAACATCAATCTAGAACGAATACAAACAATTAAATAACTATATCAGTTCAGTCGTGATGTTTAAAATCAGGGTATCAAATAGATAAGCAATACCATCCTAAAACCCTTAAGTCACAAGTTCGAGCTACGATTTATCTATTTTGATTCGGACAACCATTTAGTTTTACCAGCCGTCATACGTAGAGTATGTTCCAAAAGCATAGGCGCATGAATCTCTGTTTGGCATATGAGTTAGTAACATAATCATATGAAAACCGGTTGATATTTACAAGCATAAATATCTTTTATGAAAACTTAACTTCATTCAATACTTTTTTTCCTAACTTTTTGGGAAATAGTAACAATAAATAGAAATAGAATTTATTACTATTCAATTTATTTCTAACATAAGAAAGAAAATTAATCTCTTTTCTATGCAGCTATATGAATCATGTGATATATTGATTTATGGAATCATGCTGATACAATATTACGTATAACAAGCGTATTTTGTTAACTAAACTTATTTTCATCAATTTTCTTCCGGTGAATAGGCTCCTTGAACTTAAGAAAATGACCATGAAGGTTGTATGGAAAATAGTAATAATAATTATATGTAACGAAACCTAGTTGTTTATGTATCACAGTAATTTCAGCTAGTTATTTCTTCTCGTTGTTTGTTTAGATTCAATCTAATTAAGAAAAAAGAATTCTTAAATCACGAACTGACATTGATTAGACAACCACTAAATACAAGGAAGTATTGAGCAGCCGTTTTGTCGTAGTATAGGATTCTTCAGCAAAGTGCATCCACGACTCCACTAATGATTGAATCTCAGATTTTCACATCAAGTAGTTAACAGAGAGCTTTCGAAACCACTGATAGGCATCCAACAGTTTACATTTTTCTTGTATTAATCCACGATACTGAACGGTCATTATCTATTATCACTGCTGATACTTGTTGCGCGCTCTACACTGTTGAACTACAATGATCACTAATCTTTACTAGAACTAGGGGAATTACCTCCAGAAGTTAATTACTGGTAAGCACTTGTTGATTACTACAATAAAGTGGTTTAAAGTTCAACATCACATAATGGATTTCGTTTAACAACCTCTGTAAATTGTATGATATGAAACTTCAAAGCAAACATGTTTCACAACACCTTAATCAAAAATAGAAACTATGAATCTAGCGGTACAATTTATAAACAATCTTGAGTAACATATTGCAGATCAAATATACTTTATATTAAAAGAATAATAGGTGGTCTAAAAGGCACTAACAATATCATTTTGGTTCATTCTGTCTGCTTTAATTATCCATTACCATTAATACCCGGTATTGTTTAATAATAACTCATCACAAGTATTTCAAGTCAGTTGGAGAAACATGCTGTTTAAACATTTCTATAGCACAGTTTCTTTATTGTTGTAGAAATGGAACAAAAAAAATCTTTTTGATTTCATAATACTTTTCTGTTCACTAAACAACCACCTAATTTATTGTTGATACTCATTATTGATATCATGTCGAATTTGAATGAAATACAATGGACTATCTAAAGATTCTAATAATGCGAATATAAATGATTATCCGACTATTCCATAGTCAATAGCAGCAACTAACCTATCAATCATATCTATATAATTAATTAATAAATAGGTCGGTGAATTCAATGAACAGTAAACTTATTTTTATAGAAATAGAACAATTGGTTTATTGTTAAAGTACAATATTAATTAGGAGTATACAATAATCTAGACTACGTTATAGAAATTTCCACCTCCAAGGACTATACTATCTGATTCGTAAAATTTTCATTTATGAAAAATTATTCAACAAATTTTTCTAATGAATAACAATATTTATCTTAAATATCATCCAATTGTTTCAATTAAAATAAGAATAGAATAAATCAATAGTTAATATCCATAAGGTTATGTCATGTCATTCATGTATAAACAAAGCATATTAAACATTACACCTTGAAATAAACTAATGGAAAGAGTATATTTTTTGTGTTGTTACACCAGTAGGTCAAAATACAATTCGATGCCTGTCTAAGAATCTATCTTACTAAAACAGTGACTTATTTCAACGGTTACAACATATGTATTCACATGCATATATATGTGACCTTATAAAATTAATAATTTATCCAACTGTGAATAATATCAATCAAAATGATAGCTTAAAAAACATTCATTATCAACATAAAAACCATTAATTCAGAATGAAAGTTTCAAATAAACAGTTTTCAACAATATGTTTTATCAATAATTAAGGTCTCGCTTTTCATTGAGAAATAAATCGGATTTGTGTACTGGCAGTATAGAAGTTCTGCTTAATAATGATAATTACATGTTGCACATAGTCAACTTCATATTTGTTAAAATTAATCAATAACCAAGTTTCATGAATGATGATTGAAAATAACACCAGTTCTTATTTGTTGACCATCTAGTATGATATGGTTATAGAACTTTAAACACTTAAAATGTGATATTGTCTTTTGTATTGATTACGTGATTCATTTGAAGCAGTAATGACCCTAAATGAATTTATTGGTGGGGGAGGGGGGTAAAGGTTTCATTTTTAGTTTAACCAAATCACTGTTGTGCGTATATCTGATTGACTTTTATAAAATTCCGTTTTTTAACACCGCAACAGGCATAAATCAGTTTACTTGATTTGGAGAGCATGGTGTACTTTCTGTATAAATCCATCACTTCTTAGATGCGTCTAGTAACATTATCCTATTCTGTTGTCAAAAGAAAGTGCGAATCAGTCAGAAAATAAATTCTTAAAAACAATGCTAACTGTAGCCACACAACTTATGTCCTTCAAATTTACTTACAAGGTTCAGTAAACTGTCATAAAGAGGGAGGATTATGAATTAGAAGTATGTGAACAACAGATGGTTGATAAATGTTCATTTCAGTCATGAATACTTTATTCCACAGTTTGTAATCCAAGTTCAATAACCTATTTTTTTCTTGATTAGAATTCTTCATAATCAACAAATAAACAACTTTCTCATTAATGCTTCTAATCAATACACTGTCTACATTGTACTACTTTGCGTTACACTATCAAATATTACAGTCGTCATCAATAAAACAACAAACATTGAAATTATTATTTGTAGAGATGAATACATATATATGCATAGATTGGTTTCAGTTCAGAATACGAACAGTGGTCAATTACAAACATTTACTAATAATGGCATAAATGCCATACTTGCTCAAAACAATAGTGGTCGTCGGAACTCAGCAGCTTAGTGAGCAATGTATTAGTGTTTAAAGAGACAGGTATTGAGTTCGAGTTGGATCATCTACACTGGGATGTTGTCTGCAGGAACCTACCAAAACTTATGAATTAAGTAAATACATAGGCCATCTGCTTCATGTGGCAACAGAAACTGACTATTCCCAGCCTTGAATTTCAATAACGAAAATTAAAAATCGTCAAAATGTAATGTACAATAAGAGTTTACTTACTGAAGTTTCAAGTAATAAACAGATTTTACATATTTTACCCCAGACCATTTCAACACACTTCATACATAATAACAAAGAAATTAGGTTACATTAGGACGGACATGAACACACAATTAACAAATTATATTATAATAGAAATTACCATGTCGATATTTTGACAGGTTACAGCAAGGTGTAAAGAATTAGTGTTTATCAACCTAGAAACAGAAATTAGGTCGATTTAAGGTAAATCATACCATTGTGGCTAAATCTTTTGGCATTTAAATGAGGCTGTTAATTGAAATGAAGAAGAAGCATAGGTAAACTGAAAATTGTTTGAATTTGTCGCAATTAGTGGGACTAGTTAACTAAAAAAGCGCACATCACAGAGGGTTTCAGCCTATCACTGTTGAAATTAAATGTATCACCCACTACCCTACGATACTATGTGAAACTTTGATGAATATGTGTGGTTGAATTGCCAAAAGAAATGTGAAAGTGTTTTTAATTAAAGGTGTACCTCATCAGTGTATTAACACAACTGATCGGGTAAGAGATTATGAAAAACTGTCATCAGAATTGTCAACTTCAAGTAGCGTTCATCAGAGTCGCTCCTTATCCCGTTTTGTATCTAATTTTGTTATAGGTGCATTCCTAAAAAGTTATAGTTTCTTTACCGTGAATTTTCTGTGATTGGTTGCCTACTGAGAGAATCAATTATGTGCTTAATATATGGAATGACAATGTACTTTAGGTGGAGACACTAACAATGTACAGAGCCACCTGAAAGTCAAGAGTTACAATGCAGGCATTTTTGAGATGTGCCAATTAATTTAAAGTTGATCTATGTCATCATAAAGAGTGGTGTTGCTGAGTGTGTTGACTTATTAAGATATCTATAAACTCTCAGTAGCTATGGTAGTTTGGTTTTGATGAGATCTTGGCATAGATTAAGAAGTATTGCATGATGTCTGCTAAATTCCATCATTGATGGCGTCGGCGAGATATACACCTGCCTATGAAGGAAGGAGTATGCGGAACTCACCTATTAAATAAACAAAATTTACCGAAAATGCTAAATCCTTCACATTTAGTAAATACGGAAAAAGGCTCCTTACAAGCATAGCCTACAGTCTCGCATGCACACTTTCCTATTCTGCCTTAAGTGTTGACCTAGTCACAGCTACTATAGTGCTCTGGGGACATATCTAGGTATTTTTAACATACGCTAAATACAGTGATTATTTAAGGGGTTTATGTGCATTTTGATCATCCACCAACATTCCCTATGATGACTCAAAAAGAAAACGCATGTGAAGGCAAAGTTTCAGAATCTTCTGCTCTGAGAGTGAAATGGAATGAAATGTTGTTCTCGAACATGTAAGTATAATAGCTTTCTGACTGATGTTAATTCATGACAATAGTTTAATTCCACATTAGTTACATCAGTTTTGACTAATTTAGTTTATTGTGAATAAATGAGATATAATGTTTACGGTAAAATATTTTAAGATAAAACTAAACATTCTCCCGTTACTAACGCTAATGATTTAAAAAGTATAACTGATATAAATCGTTACTGTAATTTGTCAAACAATTACTTTAAATGAAGAAATCTAAACTGACAAGTCAAAACGCATTTTGTTAAGCCAAAACAACAATTGTTAGTCATACTAATCAAGGTATATTTGCAGGTTTCATTGTTTGGTCAAATGGCAAGTTGACAAGTCATTCAAACGTATCAAGAAGAAAAATTCTGGATTCTAGCTTCAAGAAATTTTTTGTCATATTTTTATAACCTGATATAATACTGAATATCCAAGCCCTTCCAGTTTCGGTCAGTAATTACAGTAGGTAATAAATAGCTTGCAAATCCTGGATACGATTCGTCTTAGATAAGGAATTTATCTGAGAACTCAAGAGTAATATTACGGACTAACTGTACCTTGACAGCCATTAAAAACCAGGAAGAAATGAATAGCGATTTAGTCTTAGTATAAGACTCCTCAGCTGACGGTATTCAGAGCCTCACCTAAGAACATTTAGTTTTTGCAGGAAGTGCTTAAACATCATACCACTAAATTTTTATCCAGTAGTTTATATTTTTAACTTTAGTCACTTCAAGAATGGTTAATGATCAGTGGTTATTTTGTTGATGACAAAATAACTGAAATTGACAGGATGGCCCCTAAATTAAATTTGACTGACACAGTTATTTAAAAACTATTTCATAAACATAAATAAACAAGTTAGGTCGATTAAAGTTAGTCAATGAGTGCCTGACAAATACACTTATTAGGAGAAGCTTAAAATCAACTAAGTTAGTGATCTAAGAGATTTTAATTTCTAGTAACATTTTGGTTAATTTCAACTGGTGAAATTGACTATGTATAGTGTACTAAGTTTGTTTTATATTTTGATTAAATAAAATAATTATCCTTTTGACATCAGTAATTTATGGATAAAAACCAAAAAAGTTTTACAAAACTGTATTTGATTTTTAAATAAGTATTTTATTAAATTAATTGAGAGGTTCAACTTTTTTTATTTCAAAGCTAACTAACCTCTTTTCCTGCGTAATACGTCCAAACTAGTCTTCAAAGGAAAGTTCTGCAGAGAAAATGAAAGTGTAAAAGGTAAGTTTTGCAAAATCGATAATTTAAACTCACTTTAAGTTGGAATCAATCAATATGTTTTGCATTGTTTCTGATACTTAAACATAGTATTAACCTTAATGGATTACGCAATAACGTTTGGAGTGTTAGGTACTACGGGTGAATTTCAGTGCAAACATAAACACTGAAGGTATATCCATGACGAGATACTAATATGAAATATTCTGCACAAAATAGTACTAATGATTACCTTATCCGGATCAATGTAAAAAATTAATAAGATTGCAATGTCTTCAGGTTTGTGCTTAAATTAACTGTAGTGGTATCTTACAATAGAAGATATAATATATAAAAGTATAAAATAATAATAACTGTTATTCACCCCTACCCCTCAACTACAAGAAACAAATTATTTTTTTTGATTAGGAGAGCATTTGTACGAATACATAAATATTCAAACTAGACAGTAATCTAAACTTTCAGAATATGTCCGAATTATTTCAAAGTATTGTTTCTTCCAGCCTTTAACTTCACAGCAATTTAAAATTTATTTGCAAGTATTGGTATCTTTTTGATGTTGATATTCTAGGTTACAATTGATGAGTCACTGTTACCATATGTGCATTATAAATGATTGATTACATATAGCGTTAAATTGTAAGTTTTAGTTAAAGTTGAATTGTGGTTGACAACTAGAATCCATGATGAACGTTTCATCTTATTTTAGAAGTATCAGCTTGATGAATTCGCATCCATGTTGATGTACGCATCATAACGAGAATCCTCTCGCTTATAACATCAACAATGGGTAAGAATCACATCCGACCGAGTTCTAAATAGGACGAAATGTGCGCCGCGGATTCAACTAACAGCCACAAATTGGCTTTAATAATTCATAAAATTAAAATCCAATGCTGAGGACTACTAACTTTCTTTTGTGGTTAAGCTTTACTTTCTCCTGTTATTGACTTATAATAGTATAATCTTATGTACTTTTCAAGACATTCGTTGATCATTTATTCAGAGAAAACCTAAATATATTTTCAGTTCTTTTAAGCAAAATACTTCTTTTAGAAAAACAATTACTAAAACCCACCTTTTTGGGGTTCTTTAATCGTGAAGTTGTAAATTCCAAACTACTGACTGGTTGTTCACGAGGTAGTTTAGAAGGTTTAGGGTGTATATAAAGGTCATCTGAACTTTTGCCTGCTATATTACCTGTAGAAACAAAACGTTCTTTTCGTCCAATAGGAGATTTTGACCATCGAAATTTATCACCTTGCTGTGACAGTGAAAATGCTGGGGGTGTGATTGAAAGTCCATTTATTGTAGCACGTTGATGTTTAGATACTAGTCGCCTGAGGCTACCAGTGCCGGAGATAAATCCTGGTGATACTTGATCTGAATGCGAACCTGAGAGATTAGTATACACAGCCAAGGGACGAAGAATTGAAGCTGCTTGACTTGAATCACCAGTTATTGTGTACGCATGGGGTGGCAAAACATCTGTTTCCTGCTCTAATGACTCATTGAGGCGATCGGAAAATCTCACTTTATGACTATCAGGTTGCAAAGGAGTTTGATTTTCAGATCTTGTTCTTGAACGACCTCCAACAAATGTCTCTACCCAGAACTGTCTAAAACGTGAATGTACCGTATGAACCGTTTTTGGTTCACTACTTTGTTGACCATAAGCACTTGGACTTATTGATACGTCTGATGATATGACAATTGAGGTTTCACTATTTGGTGTTGGATTACCACTAGCAGGAAATGATGAATAGCTCGGCCGATGGACAGTTGATTGAACACTGCTCTGTCCACTTGTTCCGGAATTCGATGCTGAAGAAATATCTCCACGGTTAGTGGAAACTTTATCTTTTGAATCAACTACTGTATGAGTATGAGTTTTTCGACTCGAGCTAGTTGTTGAGTTCAGTCCTAAATTAGCTGAACCAGATCCACGACCCCACATAGCCTATTAAAACAGGACAAATTTTAATTTTACATTAGTCAATTAACAAGTTGGTTTTCAGTAAAAACAAATTTAATGTTTATGGTCACCTTCTTAAACTTTAAAACAATCGAACTTGATAATTCACAATTATAAATTGTAAAGCAGCAACTAGATCAGGAGAATTTATAATTTAACTTTACCTCAAAAATCGAACTTACTAACATTCAAATTACAGAAAGTAAGATTCTAATGACACTAATATCTCAAATTATTTCTTCTACTATAAAATCTGTTCATAATTTCTAAAACACTCATTTTACATCACAGATTACAGTCTTTCCTTGCATATAGACTTTGTACTGACATTCTTACAAATAATTACGAATCGGTTGAAAAACCGAAACATCACATAAAATGAAATTGATGTTAACTGAACCTAATCGTTGTAATTTATATTAGTCATCCAACTGGAGAAAGAGAGAATAGAATCAAAATAAAAGAAGCATGTGTTAATAATGCCACTAATAATGTGACAAAAGTAAAGGAAGAAAAGTTGGAAACAGTATGTAATAAATGTGAATCGATACAATGTTTAGTGTTAAAAATAAAACGAATTGCCAATAATATCTATTTTATTATGTATAAACCACGTAGTTACTAAATATAAATGAAATAGCAGCATAAAAGTAAATGGATGGACTGGCGTTAGCAATCAAACCCCTTGACGCCTGTTTCGTTCCATTTAGGACTCGTCAGCTAGCGATATTCATTAACACTGCATATTCTTGTATGTAAAGTTTGTTAAGTGTACACAATTTCCAGCAAATCAGTTAATTACAAAATGTAACTTCGCCAATTACAAGTATTAACGAAATTTAAAACTGCAGTAACTGTAGACTGTACGATAGGCAAGGACGTATATTGCATCCTTTAGCATAGATGTCATCATCAATCATTTTCCACTATATCACTAAATAATCTATTACTTGATATATTTTGAATCACCTTCAATCAGACAGCTTGAATTTCACCCCATAATAATTCACCATTCAAATAAAATAAACGTGTGAGCTTTAATTTTGAAATACAACTGTAAATCATTTCCGTATGAGTGGTTTACATTTCCTATAAAGTGTCTACAAGAACTCTACATCTACACTTTATGAACTCACTAAACTGATATATTACATGTTATTACAGAGACGACATATAAGGAGACGATATGAAAACGTTCCGAAATCCTTGTTAGTCTACATGAAGACAGAACTTATCATATTAAACTGAATGTTCTTCCTGAACATATATATATATATATATATACATATATATATATGCATTCATCAAGTTTCAGGAAATTCATTTTAACACTTTTCATCTATTATAGTGATAGATTTGCCGAATTCGCCTTGAGTCTATCGAACATGTGGTTGAAATACAAGAGTGTACAACAAACAAATAAAACTATCTGTAATCAATCAAATGGATTTATTTTGCGGAATCAGAGGGTCCTGATAGGGTCGTAGATATCTACTGCTGAAGAGTCCCACACTGGGACAAAACGGCTGTACAGTGCTTCCTGGTGATTAATGATTGTCTAAGTCAGACCAATTTGTGATATCAAATTGACATTCGACATTCTTCACATCACCCAATTCCAAAAATAAAATAACAATCTCATGACCAACAAGTTTATTTTATTATTTAAGCAAGTAAATCCGTAATTAATTTATTGCTTATTGCCATGTGCTAACCAACCTGTTTGGGGTCAAGCAGTCTAATTTTTTCTCTAGTTTGCACCACCAATTTGTCTGATCTCTTAAGAATGACGCAAGTTGTTGTTCATAAAAATGAAATGATATGAAATCTAAATAGAATATCTACTAATTAAAATATTTACATTGAAATATTGATTTAAAATTTTTACAGTAATAACATGAAAATAATTATGATATCAAAAATCAGAAATTTATTCATTTTATCCTGTTGTTATTTGAAATGAAATGTAGATCCTGACACTAATGTAAGTTGGATCAAGTTTGTTTTACCGTATGAGAGACGCAAAGATTAATTCATCAAGATGAATACCAAAATAAAACATTATAGCAGTATTATTCAAAAAATGTAGAATATGACTGTTCATAACGAACATGGTTTTAGAAAAAAAAAGAAGAAATAAAAAATCTAAAATAATTCTAAAAACCAGGAAAAGCTAATGGTAAATATTAAGACGTGTCACTTAGTGTCTCTAACCACTAATTAAGGTAAACGCACAGACCCCAACGAAGTAGTTTGAATTTTTCAACATATCCCAGAACAACTTCATGAATTGATGACATATTTCGGTTTGTTCTTTTACCAGCATTATTCAATAAAAGATTAAAAGCTAAGAATTCAAGAGACAAATCAACGGTGAACTTAATACAAACAGTATGCATGAAATTAAAATAAGAAGTATATAGGGTTACCAAAGCTACAAAATCTTAACAAAAATTGCAATTTCTGAGCTTATATATATCCTGAGTCGTTATAAACATCCTGATAGTTAGTTATAGATGTTCAAAAAATCAATAGTTTAAAAACGTAATCATGAAACCTATAATGTATTTTTCCTTTTGTAATGTCAGTAATTTTTAAACAATCTAAATTCTATTACTCTATGGAGTCATAATTTTAAACGTAACAAATAAATTTCAGTCATTAATTTCATTTTCACCGGAAATAAAATTTTCTAATATAGAGCAATTTTTAGCTGATTTATGCACTATGATAAAATAATTGTTTATCTCTACAGATAGACACAATAAAAAAGGAAGTTACGTACTGAAAAGTAACGGAAATAGTAAGTTGCTCAAAATTACAAGGAAACAAACAATCTCTTAAGTTAGTGTGGTATATGGAAGCTGGTTTTGCTTTGTTATTTTCATTCATCACAGATCGATCTCAGTTAGATACCTCTGAACATAAACAACAAACCGGCCCTCATAAAATCACTTCAACTCAACTAGAATAAGTAACTAATCAATAGTTTACGTCAAGACTCCCTAGAATTTCTAGTGATAAATTACAACCGGCGGAGTTTAAACAAGCCAGTAGTGAGGTAGATATAACCAGTGATAATGGATAATCGTTAAAACAAATTTATTGAAATGGAACTTTTCCACTGAACGCTGACTGTCCTAATAGTGTTAACAGTTAAGCATTCATCGTGTGGAATGAAAGGTATATGTTCCAGTCGATAAGTGGTTTCATAGATGTGCATTGTGAAAAAGTTCTGTGATGCAACAATGTAGCCGTCGAACTCTTTCTAGTTTTTTAGTTGCATCCAACCTAGATTAACCTGTGGAAAATATGAACAATTAAATCGCATATTAGTGCAAAGTTGTCTTTCTTGTAATTAACGATTTCTATATGATCTGAATTTTTCTCAAAATACACTAATAACTATCTTAAAATGTGACAGATTATATCAATTAATTTGATTATTTACAATTACTCATTTCCGATACTATGAACTGAAATTGAAAGATCTCTATTGGCATATATGCATACAAAGGGGATTGATTTTATATTATCATTTAGTTGCAAGTTTTAGTATAAATGTGTCCAGAAGTAAAATACAGAAAACAAATATTAGATTCACACTCGGTCAACACGTTGGTAGCTATCCAGAATTAGTAATACAGTGGAAAATGCGTTGGAACTTAAAACGAAGGGAGCAGGTTTCGAGTGAACTTCAACACTGGTTTGTGAATACATACGACAATATTTTGTATACTAAAGAAAATTAATGAAATTCCGGTAAATTTGTACTACAAAGAAATAACTGATTTTGAATGCTCATTTAGTAGGTTTCATTAAAATTTTTTAGAAAATGCATTTCCAGACTTTATTATTTGATCAACTGCAACTATTTACTATAATGTCGTTAGTTTATAAACATCTGAGAACATCAAAATATAACCTTGTAAATTTACTCAATAAAGCACTTACGATATTACTTAACGAACAATAATGAATGGGAATATTACTAAAAATTGTATTCTCGACTAATATTGACCTCTAGTAAATAAAAATTCACTCAAGAATAGATCTTAATATTTAACCATACCGATAATAAACTAAATGAGATTAAAATGATTCAGTAAATTGATCTACAGGGGAAGATATAGATATCCGAGATTATTCTCTTATTGTTCCTACTAACGTTAACGATTTGTTACCGAATTATAATATAATATGCAATGCATTGCCATTATAGTAGTCCCCTTAGTTATCGATTCAAAATGTTAGTCAAAACAGTGTTTCACATTATTTATTTTCAGTAATGATTATAAATAAATTCTTTAACAAAATTATGCGAATCAACATTTATGCTGGATTAAAATAAATACACTTATAGTCAATATGACTAGTTCAGAATTAATCCTTAAATGGATTACAACACAACGACGGCTGTAATGTAGATTAACTGAGATCATTTTATATTGTATATTAACCGCTTTATTGATTTTGGTATTAACATATAACTAAAACTAATTAGATCGTTTCCTATAAGTTCGTAAAAGTTATAATTAATTTCGATTTCCGTATAACTCATCCATCCTTACGATTACATAGGTTTGGTTATCTGGTATGTTGTCAAAGCATTCAAATGTAGTCGAAATTTAAACCTTCGTCCCACTACAATCGAATAGCTTAGCAACACGACCGATAATTAAAACCAGTGTATCATATCGCTGTTCTGTAAGCTATAATGAAAACTGAACTTTCAACGAATAGTAAGTCACTTTTAAATATGTTGTTACATTGTTTAGTATGTCATCATGTAAGTGGAGCTAAGGTTCGTTTTAGTAAAAATCGATATACTAATAAGACTTGGTAATCCGAGATGTCAGTGAGTAGTTTAAACGAACGGAATTCACTTGACTGGACACGCAACTACATACATTTGAAAGGCCTCGTAACATGCCAAATAATCAAAACCACTCCTTCACATACATATCAGTACGGAAGTATTAAATATAATATTGTTAACTCTGGTGGCGTTAGCAAACATTTGGAGCAATATACTAAACTGAGACGAATGGATCCATCCTTCTGCATAATTACGTTTAGTAAAATCCTTTAACGAAGTTACCGAAAGAATGATATCCACTAATGAAAGACGGAATTCCGTCCAGTAATCCTCCTTTATGCAAAGCCAAGATTATCATACAGTGAAATAAGAAAGATAACTTGTTTTTTTAATACATTACATACTAATAAATTAATTTTTCCACCTGTACTTGTCAGTGAAACAACGCAACCATAAAAAACATGTTTCAGTGATAGGGCATTCATTTAAACCACATGCCAACACAACGTTGCCAGGATAACAGTCCGATATTCATTTCTTATGACATATATTATCCATCTTAAAATATCAGTGGTAATTAATCATTCTAAAGAAAGTGATGTTTTGTGACGAAACAATACAAAAGTTCATTACAGATACTAGATTTATCTACTTTCAGTAAGTATATATGAGTGTGTTCTTGGTAAAAGTGTATACAAAAGTATAAGTGTTAAGTAGATCCTAGTCTTACAACTATTCTTTATTTTACTTCCAGCCATAGACGAGTGTTATTTTAGAAGATAAATGTTGTCGAACCCGTTTACAAGTTGTGTATCAATTCTATAGATTTTAAGTGATAAACGCCTTATCAAAATTCTTTAAATGACAAATCAGTCAGAATAAAAATAGTATAATTGCTTTTTTAAATGCATGGTAAACTTAAATTGCATTTATATGTTCCTTTTCAATTAAAAATATCTCATAAGGTTTATATGGATTCGTATCTTTCTGCTGGTAATATCAAAGACTGTGAAATGATTAGTGGTAAGTATTATATGAGTATCCTTAGTGGATTTTCTCAATATTTCGTTTGTGTTACAAACTTTTTATGCACACGATTTGTAAATAGCGTCACTTTTAAGATTCATCAGCTGCATCTTACTGTTGTTGCTAATAATGCAACTGAAACGTCTACACACTATCTAATGATATACTGAATCCACATGACCACTAAGATTTGGTACTTCTGCATTGTTGATATTAAGGACTGTGTTTGAGTAGCGGTCATGGTTTTTAATTAAGTTTATGTGTGCTTACAACACAATAGTTTACTATATATCTGTTCTTTAACAATTATAATGTTAATTAAAAGCATTGACACAGTTACGTAATAAAATGTGGGAAGTAGTAACGATGTTGACAGCATCTAAACAAAATGCCTGCTTATCAAGATGTTCGCATTACACTGACATTTCGAAATTTTATAGATGCTTATTTCTCCAGAAAATAAAGTACTAGTATTATATTCATTCATGTTTTCATCATATTATTCACTTTAATTTCTCAAATCAATTATTACATGACAGTCCTAAATGCTATGTGAAGACAGTTTAAATGTAATATATTCTAAAGTAACTCAATTAAGTTTAAAAAGTCAAATACAAGCGGCTGTGATAACATCAGTGAATGACCGTAATAAGCTCGCAAATGAGGTAGAAAATCCAGACCATGCTTTATCTTTATATTGGTTTAGATAAAGCTCTAATAAATTATTCTAAGCACAGCGTTAAACTAAAGTGACTACTATAAATTTCGAGAATAAAGTAACTAATGGTTTCGTCTCTCCCTCACCTAATATTTCGAAGTATTCAAAACATATTTTTAAATTTGGTAAGATTGTAATGTTATAGTTTTAAAAAAACTAATAAAATAAGCAGTACAATTACTAAGTGAAATACTACTAAATGTAGAATGCATACTACATATTACCGGTGCAGAATGTTTTACATTTTGAAAGCCGGAATTTCTTTGTTTTTAATTTAAACCACTCATATACTGAAAATAGGAATATTTTTCGAGTGGTTGTACATTAATTTCAGCTTTCCTTCTGACACTATAGCAAAGTCTCAATCACGTTTGCATAACACTTAGAGACTGAACTTTTGTCCTTACATGTGAAATCTGAAAAGCAAGATTTCTAATATAGAAACTTAAGGATAAATCGTATCCATATACATTCAGTAAATCTGCCTATTTCGAGTATGGAAGCGTGTGATTTCATTTGTCTAACAAATGAACAACTATGATTGAAATAGTTTCCACCTAACAAGATATGAAACTGTAAATGTTGAATATTTCGTCAATTTATTAACTATGTATTCAGGTGTGATTCACTGATGTAAAGTAAAATTACTTAAGAAGTAAACGATATCTTGGCATGCGATGCAATCAACCAAATAAAACTGTCCTTTCGTCCAGTTTTATAGTTAGTCCACTTACCTGACTCTGTTATATACGACTTTATTTTAGCTATGGAAAAAGTTATTAAAGCACCCGAATTTATTTAGAGCTTTTGTTGAGAGTCACTTATATGATAAAACACCGGGTTATTTCACTTAATATATTTACAGTTCTCGCCTTTTACAGAATAATTTATTGAGTTAAATTGTGTTTTGATAAAATAAGTTCTCAACTTTCTCATCCTCAGTGGAAGGACAAATTTCCATCTTGTTCTCAAGAGACATACATTTATTTTGTCGGAGTCATAACCTAACTTAATCACTAATTATTAGTTCACAGTAAATGATATTATCAATTTATTGCTTACAAGACTCTTTTATTCGACTTCTCAACATCTGTTAAGTGGATATTATTTATTTATTTATTTATTTATTATTTATTTATTATATATAATATCCAGAACAACAGTTCTCACACTACTAGATCTATCAGTTTTATCGTTAAATATACTGTTGCGTAAATCTGTTTCTGAAAGTGAATTTGTTTAGGCACCAAAAAAATCACATAGTACACTATTGGTTTGAAAATACATGAAGCACACAATGGAACTGTACAAAATCTTGAATAATTAACACTTTATGACGTTATCTGAAAACAAACAGCTTAGCTATTTAAATCTAGTGAATTAAATACGAGATTTTTGTTCAATGAAAAACCTAATAATATAGTTTACGCAGAGAACAATGCTAGTATCCTGATTGGTTTCAAGATAAGCAATATGTAATACGATTATCATAATACTTGAGATTATCAGTAATGTTTTCAATGTTTACTATCGTTTTTCTGACTATTCTTTGCAGACAAGGCATATATGCACTAAAGATTTCCTTTGAAGTAATTGGAATTATCATCACCTGTTTTTTACGAATATCTCAGTGCAATGCAGCTGATATGCTAGAGGAAAAACAAGTATAGTAGACGTTAAAGCGTGTAATTAAATTTTTAATGAAACTTAGACACTTGTGGAGTATCCGCCCACCATATAAACGTAATGTTGTCTATAAATGAACATTGAAAACATACGCTTACAAAAATATATTTGTATAATGCATTAGTCACAAACTGATTTCAAATAGTTCTCACTCAAAACTATGGGATAGTGGACAACCATCTTATCTTAGTATGGGGCTCTTTAGAAGTACACCCCCCACTACATGAACTCTAGTCTCCTATGTCCTGAGATGAACGCCTAACCACTAGCACCACTGGGGTAACCAGTGTTCATTAGTATACTTTCCATTTGAATTTATTTGTGATATAGCTAAATACAACCATAAAAACTAAAATCTAAACACCACGAAACCACCTTAACTCAATAAAACATTTTGTAAACTATTTTAGTAACCATTAAGGGGAATGTTATATAAAAGACATATACTAGATGCTATAATACATGTTACAATACTTGATACATTTTAATCCTATTTAACCCAGTATTTGTGTGCTTTCGCCATTAAATGTAGAACTTACAAGAGATAATATTTGCAAAATGGAATTATTGTCTTTCGGAATTACCGTAAACTTCATAACTAATTTAATTTGGATTGTGACTGGGAAGTGGAATCCAGGACGCGCGTTTCGTCCCATTTGGGACTCATCGGCTGAATGTACCTGCATCCCAGTGTTGATGTTCACAGTGGGATTCATCCTACTTCATAACTAATGTTTTTTTTATTATGATAATGAAAGTTAATCAATAAATTAAATTATTTAATAAAATACCATTAGAATTATAAGAAAACAAAAAAAAGAAGTTCAAATAAAAATAACATTAACCGTAGTTATTTTATAATCTACAACAATATATCCTGCATGATTTCTTGATCGGATCAATAATCGATTTTTAACTAATCGAAATAATGAACAATTTAGTGCATTAATTGATTCTAGCAAAATGAGGAAGGTGATGTAATCACAAAGAATGTGCACAATCAATTATGATGAAAACTATAGTGAAGTTCAACTATTAAAATAATCTCTTAAATTATTTCAATATTAGTCAGTTAATTAATATTTAATAAACATGAAAATACTGTTCGCTGTCAAAAAAAAAGGCATCAGAAACTAACTTCCTATTGAAATCCTATTTTTCTTCGAATAAAGTTCCTTGTAAGCTATAAAACATTATTTTTCAGTATATATTCACGAGTATTTAAGTTCAGTGAACAGTTACTTAAATAAAGTTTTTTCGAACCATTCATTTCTCTTTCATCGATCACCATTCACGAGTGAAACAATTTGTAAATAATAAGTGGCACGTATTTGCCTCAAGATATTATTTAAAAAAATTAGAAAACCAAGGTTGGCATTATTAAATGATGCATTGTACATAAATTATGCATACAGCATTCATTTCCTGTTTTCTCTTCAAGGAGAACTTAGTTTGAAGGCTCACTAGTCTTAGTTGAGAAAGTTTCATGTAATGTGTGCATATTAGGTGCTAAGTAAAATCGTTCTACTTAACCCATTTTAATAACTTAAGCTTATTCAATACTTACTTTTATTACTATAACTCTAAACAAGAAATTTTCATATGGTAAGTCGATTACTGAAGAACAGTGGTTTTTAACATAATCAGTACGGTAGATATTCTGTGACAGTTCAGTATACGATTACAGATACAAACAACTTGACATCTAGTATTTCATATATTTCTATCTGAATTATTGATTACAGAAAATGAATGCATCAAATCAAATATCTGGTCAGGATATGAACAAATATAATTAAAAAGTATTCATTACTCACTACACCACATTTATCCTTAATGAATGCATTTTAAGTCATTATTGAACAATATATCGGATATCTAAACTGTGTCTACACGTTTTTAAATTAAATATAACAGGCAGTTATTAGTTATGTTTCAGCAAAGTAATTTATCCCTGTCATAGAATATAAACAGGTTCGAATATCATTCGCATCAATAAATAAGCATATATATTCATTTATAAAGATAAATGTATCACTTACACAGAGTTACAATGAACTATTCTTTTATGACGATAAAATCAATGGAAACATAAATTTCTGATCGTAGCTTTAATTAATGAAAAACGCATAGATTAGTACATTCCGACGATGTTAGAAATGAGAAATTCCTATGAATTTAACTCGCACTACTTTTGATTAAAACAAATGATGAATGATTTGCTGTTCAGTTATGAATAAGCAAGTGTTCCATATTATTGAAAACCCAGCTGTTAAGCGAAAAAAATTGATCTTATTTAAAAGCAGTACAGACAGGCTTTTAAAACAGAAATATTAGGCGCACAAGTTAACGAACGGGCTGATTGATACAAGAATCAATAAACAAAATATTGACCGAAGCTGTGAGTCGATGTGATTGGTTGATATAACAATGGCTATATTATAAATGAACCAATCAGAGTATGTTATAATTCAAAAATAAATAGGCTGGTGGTATCATGTGCAACGATTAGTTGGGAAAATTACAAAACAATGATTAATAACGTTGAATATTTGCCGGAAATTAGTTTAAATATTATATCTTGTTGCTTCCTTACATTTCAGCTTTCTGCTTCCTACTTAAATTCATTAATAATAATTTTTATAAATAATAAATTTAGAATTAATCATCAAAAGTTATTATTACTTCAGTTTATTAGTTAATACTTCTTCAATACGTATATGAAATTTATAGAAATTAAAAAATATAATTCTCATATATGCACTACTACCTAAATCAGTTTTTATTTGGTTATTTATGATGATTGAAGCTGTATTGTTTATTAGAATAATGAGTAATCCTGTATAAAATGTTTCCTTCATTTTTGATTTTGTAGACTGGATTTATGGATAAATCAATATGTGGACTAATACCTGATTGATTTCTTTTAGTACTTATCTGAAAACACTAGCAGAGTATCAGACAAAGCGTTCATACAAAAAGCGACGCCACATGCAAATTAGCTGGTTTCTATAAACTAATAACAAGTAGTTATCAATCATTTATAATTATATTATATCTTTACTAAGAGTAAGATGGTGGCTATAAAGTACATATTAACTACATTTTGTTCCATTTATTCAGTAAACCAGTACACTCACCACCCGACAATTGATGGAATTTATCTCACTGTTTAATCGGCATTAGAATTGTAAGCTTACGTGCAAACGTTCGAACTTAAGATCGCAATTACACAACTTTGTGATTGATGAGTCCTATTATAGTATTCCCGATTGCGTATGACAATATGATTAAAGTGGAATTGTGATTATCAAGTTGAAATCAGGATGCATAGTTTGTCTCGTTTAGGGTTCGTCAGCTGAATAAATCCACATCCCGAAGTTGATGTTTACAAGGTGTTTGGGACTTCACCAATTCGTATCAAACTCTACAGAATTATCCACTTGTCTACTGAGTTTAGAAAACCACACTTGTACGACGTGTATGTACTTATAATTTGAATGCTTGTACCTTCCAGCTTATGTTGTCAGCTCAATTTTACTCATACTCATCCAAGCGCTGTGTTCGGAATGCACATATATCGTCAAACAATGATCAATTTCAGACCTTAATAACATTAAAAAAAGATGCAAATGCATTTATAACACTTGTCTATAAAGCTTTCCAAGCTTCATGGTATTTCGATTACCCTTATAGATATCAGAAATGTGACTAGTTCCACATCAGTGAATTAATTTTTAGTGCATTATGTTATACATCAGTCAGTGAAGATATTCGAACGATGTTGTACACCAAATTGCTCAGTATCGAATAAAAATGAGAGCCAATATGCTATGTAGACTTTTAGAGGTTATATTTATCACTGATATTAGTGTAAAATTCTATTTAATCGTAGATAAATAAATAAAATTGAGTGCTTATAAAACTGTTCAAGTAGTCAAGTACTTACTGTATCAAAGATAAAATAGAATTAAACTAAAAGGTGTTAACGTCTGTCTTTTTAACCGTAAGCTTATTTCCCCGTTAACATTACAATTAGTTAGATATGCATGATAAAATAATAGTCGGATCAAATGATTAATAGTGCAGTACCCTCTATACAACCTGGTGTATGATGATATATTCTGCCAAACTTTTAAACACATAAGCTTCCAGTCTAAATAAAGAAGTTACCGATATCCATATTACTTGTCAACGATTTTAAAACTAACTATTCTAAAAAGCTATCTAGTTTAATTTACAGTATCTAAAAGAATTTTAGACTACTGATCAAGTCCTCTGAAATTTAATTCTTAATGTAGTTAATCACAATATGAGATTATTAAGCTTAGTTAAGTGGGGAGAAAACATGAATTCAAATTCAAAGTAATTTTTACCAAAAACTTATATCAACCAAAGTTCAACTGAAAACCCAAGAGCAAGAAACGTAACTTATGTTGTAGTTGATGACTCAAAAATAATTTTTCTGATCTAGAGAAAACTGACAATATTTATGTAGACTTATACCATCTAATGAAGTAGTGAAAAATATTAAACAGTAAATTGCCACTTTGTTATTACTTAGGGGCTTCTTAACAGTGAGTACTTACTGTTTAATTGTTAGAGTATGTACTGTAAAGCCTGAAGGTATACCTAACTGTATCACACATGGGACAGTAGTTTGTTCTATTGAAACTACAAGTGAAACATCTACTCAATGCAGCAGAGGTTTTACTGATTTTTCAAATAAAGTCGTTTAACGATGATAGAACAGTAATATTTTTTATGTAGTAGAAAGTTACATTTCTTACGTTTTGTAACTTGGTACAAGTCATTTCCTCAGACAACAGACACAGCCTTTTTATTTTTACTTAGGTGGCATTAAACGTTTAATCCATGAGAATTACTATATACCACTGCTATTTTTATAAAACAGCAACATTATGATAAACCAATAGTTCCTGAAAAAAAATTTAATCAACAATAGATTGTGACAACCAGTTGAATAGGGACTAATCAGTTGGATGTATTTACATCTCAGTGTTGATGCTCATGGTTAGTTTGCTTCGCTTTATCCACTGATCTATTATCCGCTAAACTATTTAATTCAGATAGTTTATTTACTTGTTCACCATTTATGTTGTTTTATTTGAAATTGGGAATAATACAAACCTTTACTAGTTTAAGGCAATTTGGTGACCTCAGGATAATAAACTTAAATGCTGTGATACACCTTACATACATAATTACACATAATAACACTAAAAAGTAATTTTAGAGATAAGCTTTTAAACTGGGCAACAGACATATATATATTTGTATAAAATATGAATAATCTTTAATATAAAAGAAAATATGAATAATTAAAACTTTAGTAAAACTTTGTGCTATCTCTCTCATGAATCCAGAAATAATAGTAGCATGGGAATCATATTAAAACTTGGTAGCAAAGTTGTATCTATGTCTTAAACTGAATGTCGTGATATTTTCATAACATAATTCAGTTAATTATTAATTATCAATAAAATATATATGAATCGATTTCATCGCTGGTGGAACAAGTTGAGATCAGTGATATCACTTTTAACTGGTTATTTGTAAATATTTCACAATTACTTATAAGAGATTATTAACAGGCATTGCACTTAAGTAATATTAGAGTGGCATATCAGTAAAACATCCATATGTTAATAAACATGTGCATACCAGTGACTAATTTCGAGAGGTATTTTCAGTAAGACTAATGAAGAGGCTTGATCAATGAATCACATTCATATAAAGCAATTACCAACCAACGAGATAGCAAAATATATCTCAAATTAATTAAAGCTAGAAATAGAAATCATCAGATGTTACTTAAGAGCTAACACCAAAGCCTGAAGTCATTAGGTTCGATTTCTGTTAGGATTGTGGGCGCCAACCGATGACGATTCCCACACTAAAACGTAATGGCTGTTCGATATTTTCCAATGGTCATTTGCCAACAACTAGTCAGTGATGTATATTTCAACTGCAGCGATGTATTTTTCAGTTTACAGTATTATCGAAACTTCAAATATCTTAAACATAATTACCACGGACTTTCAAGATTTTTGTAATATTTTATGTTATCACATATGCAAGTAAACACGTCACTTTTAATATTTAGTTAAACAAATAATTTACATTGTGAGCACCAGATAAATGTCAAACTATCACTCATATATATATATATATATATATATATATATATATATATATATGGGTTTATCTGTCTACCGCATGTAGTAATTATCTGATGCAAGTATATGTTAACATTATAGTAACTTTATTGCCAAGTATCAACTATGAAGCAATTAGATTCTGCATTTCTCAAATGAAACAGCTTAACTACCTAGTAAATGTAATAAATGACTGGCTAATCACTTAATTATTATTTCCGAAAGTTAGGCAATACTGAAGAAGCCTAAGCTATGAAAAACCATATAATAAAGGTAACATTTATCCGGTTGTTCAGTGATTTTATTTGGCAATTAAAATATCTTTTTTTTACCAACGTTTAAGTGCATTTAACCGAAATTCATACAATCAGTTGTAGATATTTTTAAGTTAACGTAAATTTTCCCCTTCACTACACTTTAATAAAGAAACACTACCAAGTCATTAACGTGTAATTGAGTCCGGATATAAAACTGACCTTTTGTAAATTCTTTTAGAAATTTTGAATGCCATTAGAAAAACATGACATTTCTTCAGTAAAATATTTATCCTTCATATATTTAAATATGCTATTTTCAGTCTAAGCAACATTAGTAACAAAACCTGAAAGAACTCAGTTCCTGGTGAATAGAAAAAGTATAAACACTTTGGATTATATCACAGTTAAAGTGTACTGACTTTATATCAAATCAGTTCCCGATAGTTCATAATACGTTAAAGTCCTACTTCTACTGCGTTAAAATTAAATCACTTAAATTCGTAGTTTTTCATGAATGAAAAACAATTTACAAAATACCATAATTAACATGTAAATTCTCTAATTTACTGTTACTTTCTACTTGTTATTTGAAATTCAATGTGAGATATAAAATCCATCCCTTAATGCGTTGAATTCATACATTTTGTTAATTTATGATATCTAAGTAGCAAGAAAAGAAATATTCATGGATGTAAGATGACAAACTAATCACAAATAAATTGAGACTTTCAACTTTTCACAGTTAAATAATGAACTGAAAAATTTTCCTATTTGATTAGTTTTCATGAAATTTACTTTTCATTTCACATATCGTGTAATAATTTTCCGTCGGCAGAATCTAGCATACGTACATTGAGTTAATAATATTCCATTAACGACAATTTGTACTTTCTTTTACAAGAGATTATGTGATATAACATGTAATGCAGTGAAATGAACGAACATAATAATATGAAAAATGGAGAAAATGTATTAATGGACTAAATATTCTAACCACGGAAATTACATTATTAATTCAGATTACTCATTAGTAGCATAACTGAAAATGTAAAATATTGTTCTCTATTAGTTTTGAAAATGAATAAAAGACAATCAATAAAAAAAAATGTAAAGTACAAAACAAGGCCAAGGTTGAGCTCTGTCATGTCTTTATTTTCAAACTAACATTAATGTAACTCCAATTTTCAATCGATAATATCGGAAGGAAATAAGCGGTGTTCTGAATGATAATAAACGAAAAAAAGAGTAATAAGAGTTTAAGCAATCAAGAGAAAATTGATTATTTTAATTACTATTGAATTTCGAACGAATCAACCCAACAAGCGAAAGCAGACATTTTAAGCATATCAAATAAAGTCAATCAATAAACTGATTTGGGTAGTTTTAAAGTGAAATATTTTCACTTTGATTCGTATTTACTTGGGGATAAATAACTTTCAAATATGCATGGAACATACTCATTAATCCATCAGTAGTAAATACAAACAAAATTGAACACTAAACATCCTTATTAGACAAATTACATACTTTTAGAAATGAAGTTTAAAACAAAATCGAAATAATTTTGCGTTTCTATGCATTCCAAAGTAATAGAATATGATTTTTAAATGTACTTGTAATTTTGATAGAAATACTTGTGGTTACTGTTATTTGAAAATCTACTTATTAGATGAGCTAATGGTTGACTGGAAAACATTATAGACGTATATAATTCATAAATGAACAGTTTCATCTTTATTTTAACATCCGAATCCTACTTTCTGCACAGCAGACACACCATGTCATATGTTTATCTTCTGCACATTAGTATTATCAATGAAGAGATAGATTTAAATTATTTATACATCATGTAATTACGTAATACACATAGATATCTATTATCAGCTGAATCAAATATTCTTTTACCAAGTATCTAAAACATATGTTGGAGTTTCTATGCTACACTTTTGATGTAAAATAATTAATCAGGTAGTAATACACTTAAAGTTTCATACAAATATTCGTTGGGCTAATGTACTGCACCAAATAAGCAAAATAAAATAGTAGTAAGAACATCAAAATAATATACTAGCAATCGAAATAAGATAAACTAAATATTGTGGATATAGTTCAAGAAGGAATATAAAGGTATGTTTAGGCTGTGTCATTCAGTTTCGTCAACAGCTGGTCATGAAGATCAAGTGGACCTTGACCAAATAGTCTGCATCTACAAATAGGACTAAAGGTAGCAACCAATTATTTGATTAGTTGATATCATGTCTTGGTTTGGTGTTCACTAGTTATTGTACTGTTTGCATTAATATAAGCCAATAATGTACACTGGGGTAGGTGATTGTTAAGGCATACCTTAAAGCCACAGACTATAGAGATTCACAGCTTCAGCGATTGTTTTGCGATTCTAGAATTGTATCCTACGTCTAACATATAGGTTTTTTCAGTAAGAAAACAAAAATTTTTGTAATCAAGTACTGTCACAAACTTTATCATTTAAAAAAATAGACATAAAGTAATTCAGAACAAAAAAATCCATATATTATTTAACTAGATACATGTTACTAAATACTGACAGATGGTACAGAGTTAAATACTGACAGTCTACATTAAATTTATCATTCGGATATACAGGGATTAGTAGAATTTTAGATTTCTAGTCAAAAGAAATGCAACATAATACAGTCGCCAAGGATGATCGATAATTCAGATATAGCCTAGTAGTAAGATTGTTTAAATGTATTCTACAATACACCAGCATTTGGAGAGTTAATCAAACAAATGGCAACAAACAAAAAAAAAGAAAATAGAACCATTTATGAAAGAAAAGTAATCATTCAATAAAATACTTCAAATACTAGGTGAATATTATTTCATCAGTTTTTGTGTGGATTATATGATACACTAAAACATGCAAATAAAAGTTACATGGGACTGTTTCATTCCTCATAAAAAACCATAATATGTGAACGACAGTTTAAATCGGTTTCATTTAAATGTTAAGGGATAGTATTTTAGAAAAATATCACTGTTTTGACGATAATTTGATTTTCATGATACAATTGCCTGAATATACATTCAAATGTCATGCGTATACCTCCTTATGACTGAGTAAATAACTAATTATATTTTAGTTCAATAATCGCAACTATCCTAACCAAGTTATGTTTAGTTATGTTATTTTGTTTAAAAATACCAATACACTGAAATGTTTTCCATGCTGATGAAATATTCCTCAGTAACGTACACATTTTATCTTAATTTCTGAATTGAAAAACTGTTGATACACAGCTAAGTAGACAAGTACTCTCGGATTGTTTCTAGTACTTGATTGATTAGTGAACAGTAGCTAACGATATGTTTATCTGGTCCTTAGTGTTTGGTATATTCTGTTGAACAAAGCTCATTGTTGTAACTGGTCTATCTGACTCAGCATAGCATACATCATGTTTTGATGTTAAGCGTTTGGAGGGACTCAGTAGGAAATTCTGTTCGACCTGGGTTCCGTTCTAGTTGGCATTTGTTGTCGAGGCGTACTTATAATCATTTTGAAATTGATGCCTTGGTTTGAAAATAATAAAGTGATTCTAAACAAAGTTGGGCCATGAGTGATAAGTAGAATTTCGAGCTGGCGTTTCAGTGTATTAGAGACTCATCAACCGAATGCCACTGTATCCCAGTGTTAATGATCACGCTAAGATTACAACTGTCCATTTGTTCTAAGTGACTTCGTACTATCCACCTAACCGCTAAGTTCAGACAGTTAAACTGTGCAACGAGTATGAGTATATAATTATACACAGTGGATAGCTGGAGCGAACAGGTTAGATTCAAGAACCGAAACTTAAATCCCTACAGCAACATTAGTATATTCATCTGATGAGTCACATTCTAAATTTTTCTTTCTAGCCACAATTTAAATGTATTCAGAACTTCTAACTTAACGCCATATGGAACTAATTCATTCAGGACACATGTCAACAGAAACTAGTCAACGATACCCTTAAACATCAGCAATAGGAAGATTTAAACCCTTAGAAATTGTATAGCATTCTTTACCACTTGGTAATATATCCGGGTAAATATCTAAGTCCAGGTAACACAGTGATAACATCGGAGATTATGAAACTGGGTGATGTGAGATCGAATTCTGCACAGAGTCCTCTCAAGATTACAGGCACATATTGATCAAAAATGCCAAATAACCTCAAACATGATCAAGGGAAGGTTTTCCTATTAACTTCCTCTAACCACCTAAGAGCTAAAGTATTTTAATATCTCGAATTTGAATAAAGATTCTAGTTTTTTTTTTCTAGGAACAGTTGTTTATCACTATAAGTCTCAAACAGTGGTAACAAAAGAAACAAGAAATCAGACAACGTAAATTCTTTCACAAAATTGTCATCGTACAATCATATACTATTTGAATAGATATGGTTATTTTTGTGGAGATTGGTAGTTCTAATTGATTGAACACTTTACAGATTAATGTTGGCAAGGTACCATTGAAAACCAGAAAGCACTAGACAGCTGTTTTGTCCTAGTGTGGGATTTCTCAGCAGAACGCACCTTAGACCCCGCCCCAGGGGTTTCACGTTAACGAATGCCTAACCCTCTGCACCGCTGGGCCGGTATCTAGTAGTATAGTTCTCAGTTCTATCAATTTGTGATATAGCGCGACGATCATCCGATGCCATTGGTGAGAACTGTCTCACTCTCAGCAAGTCTGGACTTCATAAGCCACGACGTTTCACTAGAGCTATAAGAACACTCGGAAGTGCTTACTAGTTTTCAATGATATTCCACTAACATCAATCTATGAACAAAGTCAATCAACTAAATTCAACACCAATCTTTACAAATCATCTCAACTCAAATAGTAAATTTGTTACTTACTATCTTGGATGACATTATTTGTTGTGTAAATTTTCTAGAACATGAGAAAACATTGTTGTCTAGACCAACTAACTTCTTTTATCTAATTGATATCTTATAATTATTAAAATATACCAATTTTTCTTACTTTATATTTATAAAAAAAATAAACACTAAACAATAATGATAATAAAATTGTATATTCTAGAAAACAAAAAATCCGGGTATTTATTGACTTTATTGATTAGGCTCATGAAATAATAATCGATTTGTCTATAATTCAATAATTTCATTTTATCAATGTCAAATTATTTAATAAATGGATAAATAAATAAAATAAATATAACTAGTAAGAAACTAAATTTGTCCTATGTATGTTGTTGTTTATTCATTTATGTTAGAAAATATCTCTAGGCTAAAATAAATAAAATAATAAATGCATAATTGAAATGATTAAATTATTCATTTTTAAGGTTCATGAAATAGTTTATTATTCAAATGGGAATAAAGTTTACATCTTATTTGATAAATTTAATAAAAATATTGAAGAGAATGTATTTGTTAGCTAACAGTTTAATAAATGAATATATTAAAAGATAAAGAAAAGAAGAAAAGTAGGTTGTGAGGAAGGGTAGGGGAAAGGTAAAGGGTTATCAGAAACGTTTTAATTGTTTTCCAAGTAGATAGTGTCATGGTTTTTTAGTTGATTTTTTGTTTATCTAATGCGGTACTATTTCATATAAATGTATGTTGTTCATGAAAGACTTCATTTTAGGCTCTAAGTCTTGTTAATTTTGTATTCAATCTATCAGCTGCATTACATTGACATGTTTGTAGAAGAAAGTAATCAAAGATTACACTCAATTGAAATTTACTTTTAACTACACAACACTTATTCACTAAGTGAACAGAAACAATGACTGAAAATTCTAAATGCAACAGAGTTATATAACAGTGAAAATATTATAGTTAACTTTAATCAGCAAATTATAAGACACTTAGTTTAAAAGGTATAATACTTTTTGCAACGTGTTTGTCAACTATAAAGTACATTGCTTGAACTTAATGAGTAACGACCAGAAAAAATTCTCCACATTCACCATGATGTTAAATGTTTTAAGGTGTTTTAGGAACTGACTTATGTAGAAGTCTTTAACAGTCGTCAAGATGATGAGCATGAGAATATTTTAATATGGGAAGATTTCATCAACTGGCTTAGTTTGTCACAGGTAGCTGTAAAATATATTTGTACACAAAATTTACTGGGTTTTGAAAGTTCAAATATCAAGTCACACTAAATAGCTAATTTTTTTTACAAAAACCGCATTATTCATAAGAATCCAAGATTAGTGTCTGCTTCTGTTATAATCGAAATGATTAGTGTTGGAAACGTGAACCATTCAATGGGCTCTGTCTTTACTGGGATTGTGTCAGTACACTGCTAAGGGTTCGAATACTATGAAAAATAAATATCTAGTATTCAATATTATTCAGTATTCGTTTATTCAATTTATGATGCAAAGGATGGATAGTACAATCTTAACACACCTTCAGTGATTATCGAAATAACTTAAAATCATTTAACTAAATATTTAGAGGTTTTATGTGAAAATATGTTATGTAAAATTATTCTGTTATCTCCGAAATCCCCAGGTAGACAATAAATCTTTAGGTGGGTGAGGGGGTGTGCACTAACCTATGTTCGATTCGTTACTTCTACATCCAAAGAGTATTTACATTCTCGTATATTCTCTCACTCTATACATTAATGCAATAGACATATCACATATATATTGAGAAATCAATAACGACGATTTAGAAAGGGATAAATTTGGAACTGATTAGAGCATACAAGTAATAAGAAACCAAACAATTCGACAGAATTTTAATTTTTCATTTTAACACACGTTAAACATGCACACCAATATATCATTGTACAATATAAATGTTGTTATGCTTAGGGATAATTACGACTTCTGCAAATCTAGGTCTCTCTTTTTTACAAAAGCTTTTTCTTATAGACATCTATTTACATATACGTAAGTAAAAATTTAGTTGGTAACACTATTTAATCAGATTTGATGTCATGTTTGTTCTTTTTCGGAGAAATAATAATTGACTGATTTCTTTACTTACATTTTTGATGTTGATACAATTATAGTTTTACAAAAAGAGAATGAAGTGAAATAAAGCAATATATTACAAGATTATCTACGTTCTTACAATCTAGATAGTATAAGCATATAAAAAGTTACAAATGACAATTTAGCAATATTTTGTGTATAAAGTTAAATAAGTATCCGACAACCAATTGTTTTAGTACAATTGTTACATTAAGTTAGATGGATGTTAGTTGCTTATGACGCAAATGTTTCATAAGTGGTCAGGAAAAGGTCTGTTCTGAAGTAACGAATAAGGTCTGCAGAACAAGCAGTTTGCTAAGGAGATCAAGTGATACAACAGATAAGTGCATTACTGTTTATATTACGAGGATAAATACAGTGATTCATATACTAAACAGTAAAGCGACTAAGTTTAGTACAGTGATTTCATGACCTTAAGGATGTATTATATACAACGTACTAACTAACTAATGTCAAAGTATAAGCTATTTCAAAGCATGTATAACGTTATATAGCAGAGGAAAAGTATATTTCGTGATTTGAGAAAGTAACATCATATGTTTATGATGACTTACGAAGTATAAGAAACAAAGAAAAAGAGGATTTTTTAGATTGGTGTACTAGTAACGGATTCATGCATTCGGCTTCAAGTTATATTACAATTGTGAGATAGCATACTATCTTATTGCCAAAATTAATGTTTGAGAAGTGAGTTCAAACCTGCTACTTAGTAGGTAATATCTAACGTACTGATCTGTAGCGCTGTTTCGTCTAACCTAGTTTTCATATTATCAACTCGAAATCTTCCAAAATTAGAGAATTAAGATTCTTAATCATCGTTCCATTAACTAAAATGGTGTTTATTAACATGAAGCACGCTTAACTACATTTTGCATACGTACACCAACTAAGTTAAATCAACCTCGAAAAAGCCGGTTAATTTTTAGAAATGTACCGATAAAAAGTAAGAATTGTTTGTTCACGGATTGTTTAAAAATGTCCGTGATTATCAAAACAAAGACATCTGAAAGAAAAATATTCACGGCCTCTTGACCCATATAGTTATCGCTTCTGTCGTTTTAAGGACATTGGATCTAACTAATCTTGACAGGTAACTATTTACACGACATATTATTGTAAATAATTGATTTATACTCACAACATGACCTGTTTGAATTAAGTAAGCTAATTTAAAATGGATAATGCTTTTGATGACACTTTTAGTTAACGACACCGGGTGTTCACGATTACGGCGAAGTAGAGGATCAAGGAATTTACTTCTCCGTTCTCCTGAGCCTCTTTCAGTGTGGTTAACCAAAGGTGTTGTTAAAAGCATCAACAAATCAATATTAGCTCACCTAATTCAAACAAGTTATGTGGTGAGTATGAATCAATCATTTGCAATAAAATACCGCGTACATGGTTATCTGTCAAGACCGGTTAGATTCAATGTGCTTAAAACGGCAGAAGCGATAGCTATAAGGGTCAATAGGCCAGAACTGTACATACAAAAGAAGTGCGTTCAACCGCTTCTCTTACCATGACTGACCCAAAATCCATTTAGCCAATCATTACCTTGATCATACAATGATTTAATTGTAGTAATGTACATTTTATGTGCATTTCCATAACTTAAGTTTATCCTATTCAAATACTGCTTTCTATACTGGCAAATCTTCATATTATTATTATTGTTACTATTAATGTTAATGTTACTAATCGAGTATACGCCGTGAATATGAACATCACTCAATCTTCTCTTCTAAGTCCTATTTACTTAGTAACCTTTTTTATAACCAAACAAATGAACTGATTATAATTCTTTCTAATATTGCCATTACAATGTAAAGAATTTTGATTACCACTTACTCCATTTTGCAAAGTCTTACTTAGTCGATATCATTTTAAGTAGAATTCAGGCGTTGACTACAAACACAAGATTTAATTGTATTTTTGCCACCACCCTATCTCCTATATCACATATATCAATACATATTTGACTAATTATTTTATTGAACTGTGGTTTGTGGAAATTGGCATTAAGTTTAGTTGATTGAATTAGTCACAGACTGATGTTGGCAGGTTACTATTTCATTTGTCGTTTAAGTTTAACATGTTACATGATGGTGATTACTTCAACGGTAACATTTGTATTGTACAAATAACTCGAAAATTTATAAATAATTATCTCATACAAGTCCTGTCTTATGCAGTAGCTGTGGGTTGAGAAGGAACCAGTCGTAATTTCCGATCTCCAGTACAAATATCAAGGTTAACATTCACATTAACCATATCGGCTATTGAAGGGATCCAATATGTAATTCGGCTACCTTAGATGCATTAATTGCATAGCATTGCAATCAGTAACAACCAACGCGTTTTTCCTATTAAGAATATATTAATCCACACTGAATAAAATAGTTTAATTTACATCAAGTAGGATCACTACATCAGACAATCTTGTCATTTCAGTAGTATGCATTTTTCTTTTAGCTTATTCAAAACTAATTAATTTATTTAGTGCGAAATCTTATTAAATCCTTAATTATTTTTTTTTTGTATTTTTATTTTATTATCAAATAAAAATGCAGACATTTTCATCAATTTAAACTTGTAAAATTTCTTGAAACATAACAGAATATGACATAGAGTTAATTGAACACTTTCAGAAAAGAAAAAATTACTAACATTTGAAATTATTTGGTATCTTTTTACTTCTACCTTTATCGTAGAAACTAAGAAAGATTGAAGGAACGAATCATTAATTTAACATATTTCAATGCTAAGTTACAAAGGTTATAATAATGCTAATCAAAAGATGGTGAACTACTAAATGCTGTGGAGAAATGAACATCGGCATCATTCTACATTGAAGCCTGTCATAAGTATGCACATATGATCTGGCATGGAATTTAGGCTAATATATTACAATGAATACGATGCAATATCAAGTATTCTACCATAGAAATTGCGGTTATAATAATTGGTGATATAAAGTGTGGCGGAATCCACACTAGATTAGAACGAAATAATAGATCAAAACATTTCACTAAGATAGTAGGATGAATTTGTATATTCCCATTGATTTGTTATAGACTGAAGCTGGTCAGTCACTGTTGCTATATGTGCGTCCTGAGCGGACTGCCTCGATATAGCGAATATTCACAAGTATCATTTAATTTGGATTGTGACTGGCAAGTGGAATCCAGGACGCGCGTTTCGTTCTATTTGGAACTCATCAGCTGGATGTACCTGCATCCCAATCGGAATATACAAATTCATTCTACTACCAATTCGCCCATTGCACAAACGTGACTGTCTGGACTCAGTAGTCTAGTGGTGTAAGCGGTGGCGTTTGACACGGAACGGACTGAGTTCGAATCCCACTTTGAACATCAGCATTGGGATGCAGGTACATCCAGCCGATGAGTCTCAAATAGGACGAAATGCTCGTCCTGGATTCCACTTGCCAGTCACAATGCAAATTAAATGGTATTTCACTAAGATATTTGACTATTATATGTTTACACGGTTTACATATGAATTTAGCATGATCAGTAAAAGTGAGTATCCTATTAATAATAATGATAATAATAATACAGAATCACAAAATCTTCAACATTATAAACAATTATAATAAATTCATAAACTTATCTAGCAGAAAATTTTTCTGTAAATAAACATTTAGTGTTTAAGATTAGGATTATCGTTTGTAACTAAATCAATTCTATATAATGTGTGGCTATAATTTTATTTCCAGGTATTCAATCATGGTTAGATAGTAGTAAGTTATGCACTGTTCAACCTATTACTTAGAGTCGATCTATCTAAAATGAAAGTGGTTAAATTCAAAGATACTATTAATTACACATTATATTGTAACTTGTAAATAATATGTTTCCGAATTCTCGACTGAATATGTATTACACCTGACAAATAAATAAACAATGAGCGAAATAAAATGTTTTGGTAGAATTACATTATCAGAGGTAGTCATCAGGATACTCTACTTGACTTAGCATTTAGCGCTACTTGACTTGTGTCAACATATTACACCTGTATTCTTAAGAAAACTAATGTTGTTTGTGTGATTCCAACAGTAATTAATCAGTCTCACTATCTAAGGCATTACCAGTGAGTTGTCGGGACAACAACTGAACTCCCATAGGACTGATATGTTTTCAATGATTGATTACGGAGTACTGATCGATTCCATGTTTATCTAATCGCTTAATAATAGCAGAATGCTAGTCATCGACTCATATGGTCAATGATCTAATTGATGTTTTATACCAGGAACTACGTGTTGCTGTATACTTCAATAATCTTTTTACCTTAATCCTCTATAATGTTATTATTTCATCATTAAATTTATAAATTATTTCAATCTATTTTATAAGTAATTCGAAGATAATGCACCTAGTTTTCGATTGATTGTTTGAAAATGTAAGCGCCATCTATTAGGCATTCTATGATGGGCAGCTGTTCAAAGCTGGCTTGAAGTATACCTTTTATACAATTGTAATGGCCATAGTATTATGTAAGATTATTCGTTGCTTCCTATCGTTTTATTGTGTTCACTAAAACTGAGCATTAGTACGTTTAATTTATCCCTTTACTAAGTTGCTAAATTACGACTATCACCTTAAATTAGGTGTCTAAACTACATATTGCTATAGTTTTAACCAATGATCGAATGTTGCCTACAAGTGAACTATAGTTTTTACGTAACAAAATTGATACAGTAGATATTGTTTGGAACCATCCACTAACAGATATGTATTCCAAAAGTTAGATTACTTACAAAGCTGCTAAAGTATATAACAGTTCTTTATATCTGACTCGTTCGGCGCTTAATTTGAAAATAGTGTGCGAATCGGTTATGTGATCTGAAATTTCAGTTTACTATACAAATTTCATTAACCTTGAAGAGATTCGTATCTAATCTATTCTAAGTAAGAATGAGTAAATACTTTGAGGCTATTTATAATGTTATGTCACAAAGGACATAAAAAGATAAGAAAATGCCAATCAAATGGTACTTCATTCTGTAGTGATATATCCTGCTTTATTATATTTATTGTGGTGCGTAAGTAACTGATTCAAGCAAATGATTAATATTTTAAACCCATATCACAACGATTTCTTAGGATTTGTCTGTTAATCCACTGCATATCTCGACGTATTTCGTCAGTTCAACTAAACACAATATAACGAGAACCTGGTTGTTTGGAATTACAGGTGATCACGACATAAGTTAAGTATTTTAGACCCCCAGGTTCTTCTAGCAAATTTATGATGTTTTCATCTGTCTCAACAGTGTGAGCTTGCTCTCTTCATTAGTGATGTCAAGCGGAAATTCAAATAGAGTTTAATTTGTTTCCTAAAAGCAACTAGAAATAGTCATCCAGTATATATTTCTGAACTTGTGCATTTAAAATGCATTTCTTTTAAGCAACTATGTAGTGTAGTAAACAGACTGTCCGCTTATGTACAGTCACTGAGGTGACGGCTCATGAATCCTACTTTCAACTAATACACAGTAGATTGGAACTCTATTTCATCCTGAATAACCGGACAGTAGTGCTAGCTCTCACGGTTAGAATGTGACCCTAAATCGGGTACATAAACCTTTAGTTGGTAGGTAGGTTACATCAATCATCATTAGTTATAATAAGTGATCTGTTTCATAGTTGAAACGATGAACAAAATTTTATTTTACAAACAAAAACTAAATGAAATGTGAGCATCGAATAAAACAAACAAATAACAAGTCTAATACTAATTTTATTTGTTCATAGAGTTATTGTAAAATATTCTCATAGTAACAAATCATAATAATTCGTTTTATATTAGCTAATATTATTCTCAAGCTAAATATGTAAATAAGATAAACAATTAATTATTTTCACAAATAACACTGTTGTTTATTCATTGTTTATATATTTTTTCCTATTTCTGGACATTATAGGATAAATAACAACTTTAATAAGTAGTAATGCGATATGCAATAGAATAACAAAATGATAAAACTACATAGAAATCATAATGGAAATAAGCAATGATTAAACTGTGAACATGCGTATACTGCCTATGATTATGGCTACAGTCAGAAAGGAAGAGATGTGATAAAAATGAAAACAATGAATATCTATACTATTCTTTCAGCCTTGACAAAAATACTCAATACATGACTATTCAGTAATGAATGGTGATAAAATGTATTTAGTAGATGGATTCTGGTGATGTGTTTTGTCTTATTTGGGACTCGTCAGCCAGATGTATCAATATTATAATATAGGTTTTCACACTGAGTTTTGAACACAGCACATTTCACTTCGAGTGTCATTACCTAGCGAGCTATTGAGTCCTGACAGCATAAATCAGACCCTTACTAATAATTATATAAGTAAGGGTAATTAGTGTGTTTACATAATACTTGTTTATATGATGCCCTTACATGTGGGTTGAGATTTGTGTTTTAAAATATTTACCTATACGTGAGATGCTAAAGTATTCCCTAAACAAAACCGAATGACATGTTACTGATTACGAATGCGAATGAGTAAACACTTTACGCCAATGAACTGAGTTTGTGATCATCAAAATAATAGTATTGTTTTATGCATATACTACAATTAAATATTTCTTAATCCCAATAATCTTTATAGTTTCCACTAAATGATAAGTAATAATGATCACGATTAACTGTACATTGTATCCTCGGTGACAACAATTCAAATACATTTTGGTCTTCAATTCTGAGTACTACGCATTACAGAGATTTTACACTTGTTACACAACGACACAATTACTGACATTTATCAAAGTTAGCCTAATTTAAGACTATAAAAGAACTAACAGAATATTTATGAGTATAACAAAGAGATTATATTAGTAGATTTCTAGTGTAAACTCCTCACAGGTAAAAGTGAATCTAAACACTTCATGAAACTATGATGGATTCATTTAATTTAATATAATACAACTTCTTGAAAATGCAAACACCAACTAATTCATTACATCAATCTTTCTTGGGATTAATTAGTCACTACAGCACATTTCTCTCCAAAATGCACCTCATAAGTGGTCACTTAAATGAATTGCTGACGAAAGACAAACTTTGGCATTAGTCAGCCGAATATCTAGTATCATTTGACAAGTCAAATCGATGCTCAGCTTGAAGTTTCTGCTAACACACTTAGATCCCAACTTGGAGACCGCTGTTGCATCTAATACCACTAGTCATGGATTCAGAGCAGTGATATCACATGTGTTCCCGGACAAATCAGAAAAGACAATTGCTGACGTTGTTTAATCACTTAACACATCAAAAAGAAACTACAGCTAGATCGAGAAAGAACCGCTTGCAGTCATATTCTCTGCTAAAAGGTTTCATAAAATACTACATTGACATACGTTCAACTTACTGACTGGTCATAAACCTTTAGTCACAATTTCCGGTTCTAAGAAAGGAATCCCAGTGTATATGGCTAACAAATTACAGTGCTGAGCAACAATCCCTTTAGTTTGCAACTTTAACATCAAGTATTAGTCAACGAGCACCATCGACCAGGCCGATGCTTCTCTAGGTTGGTCGGAGTTCAACAACCTCGACCTTAGGACATAATCATTGCCTCTATAACTGTAGATCCGGAAATCAGGTGTGTAGTAGCAGATGCCATTCAAAATACTCCAGTGTCAGCAGATGAAGTGACAAAAGAAACTCTTTGAGACCCAGTTCTGCAACAAATTTAATAGTTCCACATGGAAGGTTGGCCCGCAAATATCAGCTCCGTAGAGCTTCGGCAGTTTTACCGACGGAGACTATCTCTCTCGATCATCGATGATCGCATCCTGTTTGCCGAACGTGTCGTTATTTCGAAAAAGTTGAAACCGATAGTGCATCAACAACTGCATGCAGGACACCCTGGAGTAAATTGGATGAAAGTATTAGAACGAACCTATGTGCACTGACCTCATTTGGATCCGCAACTTGAGGAGTTATCACGCCCTTGCACTAAATAAGCACTAGTCTCAATAGCTTCCGCTTACGGCAGAGCTTCAGTCATGGCCAATATCACAGTCACCGGAGCAGCGCCTACTTCGGGGTTTCGCAAATCCGTTTCGTGGTTAAATGTATCTCCTGTTAATTGATGCTCATACTGAGTGGTCGGAAATCTTTCGGATGGAGCGTCCAACTGCACAGTCTACAGTACGAAAGTTACTACAAGTATTCATTCATTTTAGGCTTACCCGAAACATTTGTTACAGATAATCGAACATAGTTCATTTCCACCTTGCTCACTGAATTTTATCAACTTAACTGTATCAGTCACGTCTGAACCTCGCGCTTACACCCCAAGTCTAAAGATCAAGCTGAACGCTTTGTTGGCACTTTCAAAAACAACGGAAGATACATTAGAGAGATTTTTGTTCATCTCTCGGACTACTCCAAACCCACAAACACCAAATGATATCTCTCCAATACAAGAACTACTTGGTAGAAGAGTTCGTACAGCTTTCGATGTTATACATCCGTCAGCAGTGAAAGAGCTTTTGTCGAGACAGACCAATGGAAAAGCAGTTTGACTGACATTGTTGGGCGTAGAAACGATATATCACTGTCGGTTAAAAGGTACTCCCAAGGGACTACCGTGGCAACTATCCTAGATGGGTGGCTGGTTAAATCCTGCGAAATAGAGGTAACGTTGTTTATGAGGTAAATCAGTGCGTCAATTTAGGTAAGACATGCGAACCAATTGAAAGCAACTTATACTCGTACCGAGGAAAATTGTCAAAGACTACCACTGGGTATACTACTCGATACCTTTGAGATTCGACAACCTGAAGTAGTCCCGGAGAATAAAACTAAGGAAACTACTTTCTTACTTCTAGGAGGGTGGACAGATAGGAACCGTATACCAGTGAGTTTGATGCAAGTGAAACCTAATAACGAATCCCATGGATCTGTTCAAAGGGGAGGTATAGCACGAAACAATTTTGATGAAAGCATGCTGAAAACATGCTCATGAAGCTGTGATGTCATTGGTAAATTCTCAGACGATTAGACTCAACAAACAAAGGAGAAGTTTCTAGAATATTCTTATACTGATGTTTATCTATACCCTAGTGTAATTAATTATGTTTTATTACCTTCTGGTTCTGCTGTTATTTCTCAACACATTTTAATTCCTGCCCTATTCTTGTTCTGGTTCGGAATGAAATCAGTGTCGTTGTTGAATTGTAAAATACTAAACGGGATTAATATATAACATTATCGGGACAATAATAACAATTTAACAGCTAGTACTACATTAAAATCTACATAAAATGGAATCATTTATAACGTTTTCCAATACACAGAACAGTAAAAAATACATTAAACATTAAAACATTTCATAAATTGTTTAAAATTTTGATTATTTAACAACAGAATTGTTTTTAAAATCAGATTTTCGGGTGTGAACCTAATACAAATCAATTCACCTCAACATAACAAAATCAAGGTTATGTCGAAATAAGAAAAATTCTCTACTACGACTATTACCTATTAGAAGATAACGAAAAACAAAATAAAGACGATACAAAAAATTCAATCCAGGGTTAAATTTAATTGATTGTTTTATTTTCATAAAATTTTTCTATTTATTTATACATGTATCACTATCATTACGTCATGGCTTACAATGATGTATCCATGTATACCATTGAAATTAAACTTAGGAAGAGATGAAATAGAATTGATAATTTTCCCAACTGATCGATCACTACGTCGACATTTACTTCAGCGAGAAATATATATATCAGTTAAATTTATTATGAATAAATAAATGAAAGATCCTGTAGACGCTCAAGTGTGAGGTGAACAGACTAGATTCTGTAAGAATCGATCGTTTTTCTGATCAAGTCGCGATGCTACGGGTCATCGTTAAACAATCATTTAAATTGAACTCACCACTTTACATCGATTTCCTTGAATAGGAGAAAATCCCTGACGGTGTAGACAGGAGAACACTATGGAGTCCTTTCAAACACCATGGTGTACTTGGAAAGATAGTCAATGTCATAAGGAATTCTGACGACGAAGGCAGCTCATAGATCCTTTCCAAGGGAAGACCAGTGCTATACGAGGTTGCTTACTTTTTTCTTCCAGCTTCCATTTGATGATTGACTGGATTGCAAAAACCACAACATCACACGGGAAACACGGAATACAGTGGGGAGCTTGGATACATCTAGACTATTTGGACTTCCCAGATGACCTAACTCATCTATCCCACACACAACAATAAGTGAAATTGGAGACAGATAGTGCAGCAGTAGCCTCTGTGGTAGTAGGTTTTAATGTACGCATGGCAAAGAACAATATCTTTGAATGTGAAACAGTGAGCATCAACTTCATTTATCTTGACTTGACAGAGAAGCTCTGGAAGATGTGGGAACCTTTACATACCTAAGCAGCATCATCAATAAACAAAAAGGATCTGGTGCAGATACGAAGGTATGGATTTTATCAAGGGAAGAGAAGCATTTCTACAGTGAAGAAACATCTGAAACTCAAACCAACTGTCAACTAACGTCAACGTCATAATTTCCAATACAAACGTGAAGGCAATCCTGTTGTATGGAGCCAAAACTTAAAGAACTACGAAAAGCATCATCCAAAAGATACAAGTATTTATATACAGTATTTTGCGCGAGATGCTTCGGATTCGTTGACCAGATATCATCAGTAACAATCTACTATGACAGAGAACAAATTAATATCCAGCCGAGGACGCAACTAAGAACAGACTTTGGAGGTGAATAGGACATTCATTGAGGTAATCATCAAACTACGTCATAAGACAAGTACTAACTTGGAATCCTCAGTGTCAAAGGAAAAGAGGTAGACCAAAAGACACTGCGCTAGGAATTCGAGGCAAATGTGTAAAGTATGAACAGCATTTGGGAAGTATTAGAAAGAAGGGTCTAGGATAGAGTTGGCTGGAGAATACTGATCGGTGGCCTATGCTGCACGAGGGGTAACAGGCATTATTTGATTGTTTTTTTGAAAAGAAATGTATAGTTATAAGTTACTTATAATAACTTGTTCTTATCAACACGCGAGCACTATGTATTAAGCATTTAAACGTACTTATGATGTTTCAAATATTATAAATTTATATTAAAGTAAGTGAATGAAACAATTTTTTTATTTAGATGTGCGTCAATTATACTGACATTCACTAATCTACATTATTTAATTCTAAATATCTGATTGTTTTTAGGACGACCTCGTTTGTAAACTGATGATATCACAGAAAGAATGTAAACGCATTACAGTTATACCATTTAGATTACAGAATGCAAACTCATGAAAACCGCAATTATCATATTTTCCATTATTATTATTATTATTATTATTAATTAATTAATTAATTAATTAATAATACATATCAGTTTTTAATGATCTTAAGTAGACAGGGAAATATTATAAACTATTTTTATATCTTAATCACTTTATTGCTATAAATTTTCTTGTGGGATTGAATAAGTAGTAAATTTATTCTAAAACTACAGTTTCATTATGTGTATACTTAATTCTGTTTTTCCCTCTGATTGATTAACTTCAGTACCGACAAAATTATTATACAGACATGTCAAGTGATTACATGATACAAATAGTCGCAAAATCTATAAACTGAAGTACATACACTCTAGGGAGAAAAACAGAATGAATTATTGCGTAAATGTTTTCATCAACTATGATTGAGTATATAAGTAAACTAAAAGAAAGACATTCAGTTTACAGAAAAAGAATTAACAAATAAAGTATAAAATGACACTAGGTTTGCATTATTATGTAATACGTTCTTGTGAAGTAACATATCAATTGAATGGGTTCTACTGATTAATGACGATTGTTAACATTTCTGTATTTGTACAGTTATATTCTTCTTTCTTTTTCAATTAATGACTGATGATTTTGTCATAATTCACATTAAATAATTTGTTTCTTAATCACATCAATTTTCAAATATTCCTTCTAAGTTTATTAAATTTTACTGATGGAAACACCTGAAAATTAATCATTATCAGTAATGCAAAAAAATCTACCACTAGTTTAAACGAACAAAATAATCCGCTATGTTTAAAAATAGCATGTTTATGTTCTCATTTTAATTTGAGCTTTGAATAATTATCGCTCATATTTTGAATTTTACAAATTACCACTTCTTATTCTTTAATTATTCACACTTATGAATTGAGGTGATTTTTGGAGATTACTATGAAGTTTAAGTTGATTGAATTCATCACAGGTTGATGTTACTAGAGTATCAGTGAAGACTGAGGGGGGGGGCACTGGACAGCTTCTTAGTCTTAGTATGGAACTCCTCAGCAGTGTGCACCCTAGATTTCGCTCCATTGTATGACGAAACAGGTGTTTAATGCCCTCTGGTTCTCAGTGGTGCCCTATTAGCATCAGTCGGTGAAGAAATTCAATCAGCTATTCCCACTTTTTTCAACATTTTTCACTTATGTTTTATCAGTAACTAATTTTTACTTTATTGTTTCACATTACTACTTTATCTGTTAAGTAACTCCATCCTTCGAAACTTCTTAATAATTCATTGTTTATTCTTTTATAAATGCTAGTGGATCTCATATGTGATTGTGTTGTAGAAGCCGTAATTATCCCTGAGCATAACAACTTGTATATTGTATATTTATAGATTAGTATGTATGCTTAACGTGAGATTGGATATACCTGATTTTTGGCAGATTGTTTGTTTTTCAGATGTCTGTACATCTTGATCGATTCCAAAAACATCCTTATCTATATCATCGTTATTGACTTCTTTATAATATGTGCGATATGTCTATTCTATATATGTATGGAGTCAACTGGTATATGAGAATTTAGATGTTCACTTGGTGGATATGTAATCAACGGCATATCCATCTGATACTCATCACCTAAAGTACTACATTAATAAACGATATGACTGCAATGAAAGTTTTCTTCTGCAAACCGTCCTTATTTTTGAACGACATTTATTATTCTATAGACAGTATACTTAATAAAGAACTAAGTATCGTTAAAGAACTCTCATTATACTAAAACGGTGATATGAATAAAATATATTATTTTCAACTGATCTTCATTAGATTCTACAGTTATAAGTCCAGACTAATGATCTAAAGGAATAGCTATGCTTAAGGCATATACATCATAAAAAAAATTATAGCATACGATACATCTCGGTTCCTTTATCAGTTCAAATAGTAAAAGTAAAATAGGATTTGGAGAATAGAATTGATTCATTATGTTCCATCAGATACAAACAGCCTAAAAAAATAGTGAGCAATGTAATTAGAAATATACGTTTGCATACTTTATTTAGTGAAATCAAGATGAGTTTTCAAAAGAGAAACAAAAATCGTGGTAAACATAATAGAATACAACCATATGCTATTAAGCTAATTAAATTTGGTGCTCATTTTTATGTCGAGTAGAGTAAAGAGACAATAGTACAGATTACTTGGTATAGAATTTGTTGTAAACGTCATAACCGTAGTGATCATTTTTTATTCGTATCGTTCCGTTGTAATTGTAGTACTAAGGCTTTAATTAATCCCACAAACAGACGAGAAATATATCGGTTTGGTTATTTGCCATGCGTCTCAACTACACAAATGAGTTACAATTATATTTAACTTTGTTGACAACATGATGGGTATTGAAAGCCGAGTATATCATTATGTGTATGAATCGAATTGTCTCAAGTATGAGTCAGCCTAAGTAAGAATGAACAAGACCAGTGACAAGTAAGGAATGCAAAAGTCACGTTGATATAGTATCCTGAAATAATGTGGTACACAGACAAGTAGTCATGCAAGCCATCATACATATGGATGAGTGCATATTTGTCATATGAATAAAACTAATAAAAATGGTTATGGATATCCAGTGTGCTATCGAATTGTTTTAATATAATTAAAATCCACTCGATTAGGATCCAGTTATTCTCGATGCAATGCATCCTCATAGCTCAGTGACCAAAGCTATTTATTGTTAATATTCATCACAATTACATAAAGAAAGTAAAAATTAAAACAAATGATTATAAAACCAATCGACATAGAACAAGTAGATAATTAATTTGTAAGTATCCTGTGTAAGATAAGAAATCGTTGTAACCATGGCAAAGAAATACTTATTTGGCTTACTTTCTGAACAAGGAGATTTGATCAAAAAGGTTTAATTGTGATTGTTTCTGTACAAAAACAACTGTTTATTAATCATTCAAAATAATTCAGAGATGTTTACATTATGTAAGAGGTATCAAGTAATTGCACCTGTGAAATCTTTACTGTATTTCTAGGAGCCTGACCATCAGAGAATGTAAATTTACTCACATAAATAGTATACAGTTGTCCATATCGAAATACCGAATTTACAATGCTAACTGGAGTTACTCTATACCTCATATGAGATTTCGAAATCAATAAGTACTTTCTAGAAACTGTAACATGTGCATAAATATTAATTTATTCATTAATACAAGGATATAGTTCAATACTTCAATAATGTTATCTAACTATCATCTTATCTGATTTATTCACATTCCACATCTTTATAATTGTCTATAAACGTAATAAATACGAGTATTCACATGATTCCATTCTACTGATTATCACTGACTACTTAGCATATTTATGTGAACTAGTGACATATTTTATGTGAGGTGAAGCTATAATTAACATGAAACTCACAGTTTCATTACATAATACTGACTAACGAAAAAGTTTACATGCAGATTTAATGCTGACTATTTTAATACAATATCTTTTTAGATTTCTGTCTATATAGGAAGTTACAAAGACTAGTTATTTATTTAATTGTTGTTGTATAGAAAGATTTCTAGTTGAAAACAACAAAACGAAGTAAACTTTATGAATTAAATAATATGCAGCTTGTAAATACAATTTAACTATCGTTGAACACATTTTAAACTATTTTTGCAGTCTCAGTAAGTTCACATTTAGAAAACTAAAGATACACTACTAACTTGTTACATTAACAAATGAAAATACAGTAGAAACTGAATTTTACATCCTGAATTGATTTGTGTAGGATTTTACACATTATTGAAAGCGAAGTTGTTAATTTTTAATAATATTGAAGTATGCAACTGAGAGGTCAAAATAAAGCAATGAAGAATATCGAACATTATTGAAAATAAAGTGCATACCCTATAGAATTTATATATTTTTTATTCACTGATGGTGTCAGTTTGATGATAGATGTATTTTTAGGTAACAAAAACAGTATGATTAAATTAATCTTTAAAACTAATTGAAGGAACTATGTCAAGTTGTAAACAGATTACTGAATACATTATATGACTTATACTTTGAGGAATTTATCTTCAACATTCAAGACTTCAATAACCATGACAGAGTTGGAATTTAACCCTACTTTACACTTAATTCTATCATATATATATATATATATATATATATATATATGGCGCTGTAATTGTAAAGATATGAAATAACATAAAGCACCAACAGAAGGTATAAGCATGGATACATATTCCAATTTCACTTCAATCGATATTAGATTGTGATGTGGATGTCTGCAATTACTAAATAAAATCAGCGGCCCTAATAAATTATTGTCGCACATAAAATATTCATGAAAATTTTTTTATTTCTATTGGCTGAAGTAATTTATCCTTTTTTACTAGTTACTAGTTACAAATTAATCTCAATGAGGCACCAGTGAAAACTGGGAATAACTTAACAGCCGTAATTTCTTGGTTTGAGACAACTCAACCAAGATTAATTTGTAACTAATACGAACAATATAAAACAATCACTGCAATATCACATCATCCTCCCTATAATAACAAGCACACAGGTCACCTACTTTTAGAATTTCAAGTTTGTAGAAGCCCAGAAAGAAAGAGTCATCTTTAGTGACCTTGGGTGATTGTCACGTTATAGGATAAATCAATTAAAACGCGAATAATACTAGTGAACTCCAGTCATGTAATTTTGATATTTGAGAGCTAACTATGAGAAATAAAATAGACTGAGTTTCATCATTAGTGGTATCGCGGGTGCATACTGTTGAATAGTCTCACAATAGAACGAAATACGTTCTGAGTAATCTCTGATTTTAAGTTATATTCAACCAAGGTCATTCTGTGACGAATGCACGTTGTAAATGTAAATCAGTTCTCACTTAACAACTATTTGTTTATTTATGTTTAAGTTACAATCCAAATACCATGTGTTTGACCCTAGTTAATAGATGTTTATAGATTCTCGAACTAGGTAAAAACTGACGCTTTTAATGACTATTTAGGTGATATCAATCCATAGTGATAACTACCACTCAATTCAACAAACGCTTACAAGTAACAAATTAAACGAAATTTTACTATTTTATGTTATGATGATCATTAAATTTGTCACTTGACATTACAGACTGACATTATTCAGACTATGTAAGACTTTAGATTAAATAGAGTCCACAACATTGTATACTACCTTGATTATATGCATGTTGATAGTTAACTCTGGAGAGTAATGCCGAAGTTCTAGTTTGAATCTGTTGGAATATGTAGTTAGGTCATGTTGAGTATTGAGAAGTTCCTAATCTAGGTTTTGGCTTCGTCTGTGTAACATCGAAAATTCTGTGAATGTTGAAATGTCAACTCAGTAGTCTGAAAGTTAAACTAACGTTAAGAAGCTTGAAGACCTTAGGTTTAATTGTTGAAATACGCTTCATAGAAATTTCATATTAAAATGAAACAATTGTTTTGTATTATTTGCCTTACATGGATTGTATAACTAGTGTTAATTTTTAGTGATGTAATACTTTGTAAACATTGTTTTGTATTTGACATTGATTATCTTCCTAACTAGATGTATCTTTTATTTTTTATTAAGGTTCATAACACAAATAAATATATTTGATAATTTTAAATTTAAATTCATGCATGTTCAATGTTTTTTTCAATTTGAAAATTGAACGTTACAACAATATTGACTAGAATAAACCGATAATATTCAACTCTGAAATTGATGGTTATAATGTTTATTATTACCTCAAATTTTTTTTTAATTTTCATTTTAAAATTAAGTCATCTGATTTACGAAAATAGTAACGAAGTGTGAAATTCGATGAGTATTTTTCGATATCTCTTATTTGTTAATTAACTAGATAAATTAATAAAAATTATTTTATTTTTCATTATATAAAAAATAAATAAATAAATGACATAATTTACATATAAATGAATGAATGGTGATATATCAGATACTTTACAAGTGTGCATAATGGTGTAGTGGTGTACTAGTGTAGTCATACAATTTAATCCTTAAGATTAATACAAATTTAGCATACACTTAATCACCCTACATCAATCATCAAGTTAATATGTACTTGTTAGATGATAGAATGAATATTGTAATACAATTTTTCTTTATAGACACATCAAAATACACTAACTATGAATATCTAGAGATGTGACAATATTAATGTTTCTTTTAAAGTTTGAATTGATAGTATATAAGCTAAAGTTTATGTTATCATAGGTGATACATTTTGACAGTATGAATTTAATCATTTTTTGTCATAAATGAAAAATATAGTCATTGACTATTAACTCGAGTATGAAAAAGTGAAATGAATTAAGAAGCTGTACTAACGTAAGTAGTGACTACTATACTTGAACATAGAACGTAATGTCTGATCATAATTAATAATTTCTACTAAAGCATAATTATACTGGCAGACATTATAAAGTAACGATACATTTAGGAATTTAATGATTAGTAGTTAGAGCTGCATACATAGGAAATTCTCCATTGTATCATTTGAAACTGAGTTTCTCTGGATCTTGTATTTTTAGCGTTTGACAGCCTTTAATTCAGATTCCCATCATGAGGTTTGTAGTAAAGTCTGAAACCTAAGTTTTGTTTTACTATGGGCGTGTCAGTTGCACTTACTGCAATATTCCAGTATTTCTGTTTACGCCTAGCCAGTACCCTTTAAGAAAAATATATAAATTTCATTATCTGTTGTAATAACAAGTCCCTATATCCTACAAAAGATTCAAAGGACTCGGGAGCTTAGTAGACAACAAGATTGGAGTTTAAAGCAAAATGCACCATGAGTCTCAGTGTGAGTATAAGTACTGGAACGCAACAAGTAAAGGTAACTGATGAGTCCAAAATAAAGGAAAGCACATATTTTGAATTCCGCTGCTAACCATAAGTTACATATATTCTATAACCTAATACACAATTTCTAAACCGATGAAACTGTTACAGGATGCTAACATCGTCAAAGACTAATCTTGATAAATAATAATAAGATAATCAAAACCCTTATTAATAATATAAGTACTGTGGACTGTTACTGAAATGACATCCTTGTTAAAGTAATATTTATAGAATATAATCTCTGATTTAGCTGAATCTCTAATAACTAACTGTAATGTATTACGAGAACATATTTCAGTTAGTTTAATGGTTTCAAGTTATCTTTTGTATTAAATGAGATAGGTGAACTCTCTACTTCATCTCTGCGCAATAAACCTTTTATCTACTACTAAAGACCTAGGTTTATTAGTACATTATAAAGCAACAAATAAGTAATATGTAACGGATACAATGTAAACTTATACAAATTACATAAAGTAAATATTAAAAAATTATTGAAAGAAAAAGTAACACTGACACAATTACTGCACTTTCTGCTGATGTTGCGGATGAATCAATATAAACAATGAGGAACAAATCAAAGTCTTATTGAAACTAAGTAGAATAAGATGAATATATGTAAAATGCGTAAATTGAAGTAAATAGGATATCATAAATGACCATAGTTTATTATTAAATCATTAATATAGTCATAGGTAAACTAACGTCTCTTCATATAACCATACTCTAACAAATATCTCATTATCCAAGTCAACTAAATATATGTCCATATCCTCGTTGTTAATACTATGACAATTTCAAAGGTAAAATGATCTGTAATTGGATTGATTATATGATCCATATAAGTAATATATTTAGTTTTCCTACTTTTAAGTAATCGAGAACTAATAAATATATCGTTTTTCAACCAGAAGGAAATACTACAGTGTTATCACTATCAACAGTCTGAACCTAATTCATTGATATATATTATTGGAAAGAAGTTAGTTTTCAAATAAAAAGCTGATTACCTCATAGTCTACTTTCGATTAAGAAAACTTGTATGTTCTAAGTATACTGTAACAATGATACAATTTCAATTCATCATAAAATTCATAGACCTTCGATTTGTATCCATAATCATATTAAATAAGTAAATGTTATCACTATGGCTACATTAAAAACAAATTATATTGGTAGAAAATGTGATGTAAGGAAAAGTAATTAATGGAAATGAAAACCAGGTAGATAGTGTAGTTTTCCATTCTGATTTGGATAGTCACTTTATGTGACTTTACTAACATTTAAAAGGTAATCCATTAGTTTTTATTAACGTACTAATCAAAACCTACGTGTATACAAAGTATACTGACACTTTTATGCATCAATAAAACTATTTGTTTACACACAGTAATGAATGTAAATCCTTATGTTATTTACCGAAATTTATTTTACATAGACTTTGTAATGAGAATAAGATTAATAATAAAATTTAAATGATGAATGCATTCAGTTAAAACAATTAAACTACAATTAAGTGACTCATTAACATTGATTTTAGAAGTTAGGTAAAATAAAATACACAATATACACCTAATAGGTTACATTTAGATATACGTAGTTACTGAAAATAGTATACATTATTTAACATTATTATTATTATTATTATTATTATTATTATTATTATTATTATGAATTGATTGATTATTCATTTATTTTAAATAAATGATGTAAATTAAGAATAAATAAGTTGGAAAATAATTATGCAAATGCTTTTGATCTTTAGTATCCAATAGGCTGAGAGCACGGGACTCACATGATCGAACAGTAGTGTCTGTTATCAAATATTTTTTTTTAAAGTATCATGTGTGAGATTAAATCTGATGTCACTGAGTTTAATGGTGTGTTGAGACATATCTATTCAGTGATGAGAAAAATACATGTTCAATACTTCATGATTTTAAATAGTTCAACAGTTTATAATGAAAGTTCTGTCATAATTTTATAGTGTATTTTTATAAAACTACTTATTTATTTCCAGAATATATAGTAGGGAATAATAAACTCTAAGTTCGTTGTTATGATTCAACCAACTATTATTTATAACTGGATAAAAGTTTTTCTATTTCTTTCTTTAGTTTCATCAAAACTATTAGAGATCACTGTTACTTTCAGAGTTTGTAAATACATTATCCAAGTTCTATTGATTCCTCAAGTCACATGACTAGGGGTTTGACCTCTTAATTTGTTTTGTTTTCTGGTAAAGTACTTGTCACTGTCATTTGACTTTTCTAGTATATAATGACAATGTATCACTACGTTGTTTTATCCCGTTCTAGAGTTTAAAAATAAAGATATATATAGTAGGCTTATATGATCTATCCGTCCAGACAGTGTAATGCCAACTTATCATACAATTTAATCATACGAACTCACCGTAATATAGTTGAAAATTATCAGTTAACTAAGAAAATTGTCGAGATGAACAATATCAGAAAGTGAAACAGGGATGTCATGTATGTCATTCGAAAAACGTGTAAAATAAGAAGGGATATAGTTTCTATACTACACAAGGTATAATCTGTAAACAAACATTGATTTGATTATGTAGATTTAATATCGACACACTTGTAAGAGAAATTTAATAGTCTAGAATGCAGCAAACATTTATTAACATGATTATTTACTATATTTTCTCTATATAAAATGAATACAAATAAGACTTTATTTGTACAACGTAGATCAGTATATGCGTCCCATGCTAGGACAAAACAGCTATCCAGTGCTTCCTTGTTTTCAATGGTACCCTGAAAACATTAATCTGTGATGCATTTAATCAACTAATATCTTTAATTTTATTTTACCTATTAAAGCTTCAGAGAGAAACATACACTTTGGAAAATTCTATATGGTTAAAGTATAATATATTTGTAGTTTAACTGAAAAGAGAAGTCACTATGAAGTTGATTTCTTCTAAGTAATGATTCATTAAAATGTGGGATATAGTAGACTTTATCGAAAGAACCAATCAGATTTTAGTTATGACGTTCTAAACTGTAGTGAAAAAATCAGAATGAGTTGATGTACACCTTGTACCTTACAAACAGGTGGGAAATAACTACTACTATTTAGTTAATAAGGTGCCTAGAACAGATAAATAATCATGGTTAAGTAACATAGAAGAGCATTAAAGGTTTTTAAGATAAGACTGATTATATGATCCACTTTTCGCGAATTCCGAATGTTTAAGACGTTTTAATATGAATAATGGGTTTATCACGATAACCTAAAGGTTCTTAATATTGGAAATAAATAAAAAACTGTTTAAATAAATATTTAATAATATGATTACATGGAATCCTGTAAACAGAGTTGTAACTTTTAACTGAAACTTCTTTTTGTCTTATTACAATGAATAATCGCTACTCATGTTAAACTGCTTATAGACCGGCTTTTGTAATGCAAATTCTATTGTAAAGATATACTACTTTCTGACAGTCTTTTTGACAGGTCTTTCATAGTTGACTCAAAACATTCTCTGTACTGAAAAGTAAGTAGCTAAAAAAGAAAATCCATCACAAAGTTTCGGATTTCAGTCAATTAATAATAATGGACCATAAGAGATATTTGACATTTTACAGCTTTGTAATGATCTGTGTTTAGTGCTCATAGTAAAGATAATCTTTAGTTGAATTTTAAAGGCGGCGGAATCTACGGCCTATGTTTCATCACATTTGGGATGCATCATAAAATTGGTTCTCATGCCGCTAAACGAATTTTCTTTATTCACTCTAGGTCCTATCATTTTACCCACTGATCTATTAGGTAATGATTGCCACTTAGTTGTGCAACATGACAGAATTAATTTTTAATTGTATGTTCTCTTGTTGTTATTATAAAGGACTCCAAGTGATGTAGTGTCTGTTCATGTGTATATCCTGGCATATCCAATGTTTTATACAACTTTAATAAAATGATTGGAGTACCGCTATATCAAGACACTCTGCTCATCATATCACTCTCACTGATAACAATAGGACAAAAGAAAACCTTACGAATAATGTATTATTCCTGTATTTATTAATTTTAACAAACTCCATATATGCTGCAACATATTTGTAAAATAAACAGACAGACGCTAATCTCATCAGATCTAACTTAAAGTATTAACTTATTAAATTAGTTATATAACTTTTTAACTTACTGGTAGGGAATAACGTAGGTGCCTTTTGGAAGTGTCACTTTTGCCATGTTTAGAACTATCCCAATCATTAGCATAATGACTTTGACAATCTTGTTTATTAACACCGGTCGTATGGTTCACATCTTTTGGAGGGATATTCTCATCATCTGTTATATTGATCTCTAAATGTTGTGTAGCGAATGATACACGTTGGAGGGATGTACTTCGTATTTCTCTTCTAATCACTCCATCTATCTGTTCTGTGTCAAGTATATCCGATGGATCATTTATCGATTTTTCATCTATACTATTTAAAGGTGAGCTAAGTTGATCAGGTGACTGTGAAGTAGATAATCTTTCTCTGAAATATGAAATAGATATCGAATGTTTTCTAGTGTAATCCGGGGATATTTGTTTTTCACCGACTGGTTGTGAACGTTTACGCCGAATGAACGTGTCTATTATTGATGGACGCCCTATCCGAAATAAATTAAATCGCAATTTCAATTGAGTATCTAGTGAATGCTTCTTATTATGATCAGTATCCGGTTGTACTAGTTGATAGTTTAAACTTTCAGGTCTAGATACAACACCAATTCGACGCAATGTTTTCTTTTCTTGTGATTTCATTTCATTTTTCTGTAATGCTCATTCATGGTAGTGGTTAAATTTGATTGAATCAATATTATAATTATTAAGTAATAAAAATTACAGTTGTTTACTTCTAAATCTCAATACCATCCACAATTAAATAATCCCCGTATAGGATTGAATGATTTACGAATATCTGGATACAGTTCTAATGAACCGGTCGAATGACCAATCACTGTTGAATATTCCGATTGTCAAATCAAAACTTTATTTTAATCTGATTGGCTAAATTGATAAATGTAAAACCACGACAAATATATTTGGATAAAAAAACAAACATTTTCCCGCTTATTCTAGTTTCATCCCATTTGCAATTGCGAGTCTGCTTCTAGTAGATTTGAGTAATTTTAACGAGATGGCATATTAATTCTCTAATCACATGATTAAAGGTAAACAATAGAAGTGGCTTTTTAATACACGATATATCATATACCTGTAAACGTTTGTCTACACTTCCAACGTTGACAACTTGGCGATTAAGTGATAATTAGATCATGTATACAAACTGCTTAAATCACTTACATTTGCTCAACTTGATCAGACAGGAATATTGCTGAAAAATGTATAGCGATTGCGTGTTGGGCAGATTGTTGGACGTAAGTGTGATGTGATGAAATGGTATAAATAAGACAACCACTGACCATCAAGAAGCGCTGAACAGTTGTTTCGTCCTGGTATTCACGTCAGAAGATTCTAAGTTCATTCCTTGGTTGGGTCGTGGACACTCACCGCTGAAAAGTTTCATATTACGAGGAAACCGCTGACTAATGCTTTTTGGTGGTCAATAGGTGTCTAATTTAGACCACTTCGTGACATCAAAAAATATAGTCCCATGAGTAATAAAATGTCTTTGGTCGATCTATCAAAATAATCTTTGACCTTGGTTACAGTCTATTCAAAATAATTGAGTAAGATAACTCTTATTAGTGATTTGAAATAAATACAAAGTACGTTACACAGCTTAAACCTTTGAAACTTCTCAAATTTATAAACTTAGTTGCAAATGAGAATGTTATTTTTATTGTAAAAATCAGGAAGTACGTTATGTATTGTAAAAAACTGAACTAAAGAATAAAGCTATAATTGAAGAATACTGAATCAATAACTAATTAATTACTGATGATATACTTTCAGAACTTAGGATTTCAAATTCACACTACACGATCTTACTATAAAAAATGATCCATAGCTTAAATCTATTAAGTAAATGCATAATATCAATTAGTCACGTCACATTCGCAAGTTGGAGCTATATACAATAACCTTAATCAATTGGAAACAAAATCAAATCTTGTAGGAATTGAAAAATGTAGAAATTCAACTCCAGTGATTAAAATGTCTTCCTAGTTTCATTTTTTAGCATTCATAATAATTGTATAATTGCTTTCAAGACGAAGAAATACTGAAAATAACTGAACACTGTACCAGATTTAACAATAATCTAATTAGTTGAAGAATTGATTAGTTGGGGGATGAGCATGGAACCAAGGTCCGGGGTTCTGTGACAACTGCCTTCACTAATCAAATATGAAACATTCAAGACTTCAATAACCATGACAGAGTTGGAATTTAACCCTACTTTACACTTAATTCTATCATATATATATATATATATATATATATATATATATATATATATATGGCGCTGTAATTGTAAAGATATGAAATAACATAAAGCACCAACAGAAGGTATAAGCATGGATACATATTCCAATTTCACTTCAATCGATATTAGATTGTGATGTGGATGTCTGCAATTACTAAATAAAATCAGCGGCCCTAATAAATTATTGTCGCACATAAAATATTCATGAAAATTTTTTTATTTCTATTGGCTGAAGTAATTTATCCTTTTTTACTAGTTACTAGTTACAAATTAATCTCAATGAGGCACCAGTGAAAACTGGGAATAACTTAACAGCCGTAATTTCTTGGTTTGAGACAACTCAACCAAGATTAATTTGTAACTAATACGAACAATATAAAACAATCACTGCAATATCACATCATCCTCCCTATAATAACAAGCACACAGGTCACCTACTTTTAGAATTTCAAGTTTGTAGAAGCCCAGAAAGAAAGAGTCATCTTTAGTGACCTTGGGTGATTGTCACGTTATAGGATAAATCAATTAAAACGCGAATAATACTAGTGAACTCCAGTCATGTAATTTTGATATTTGAGAGCTAACTATGAGAAATAAAATAGACTGAGTTTCATCATTAGTGGTATCGCGGGTGCATACTGTTGAATAGTCTCACAATAGAACGAAATACGTTCTGAGTAATCTCTGATTTTAAGTTATATTCAACCAAGGTCATTCTGTGACGAATGCACGTTGTAAATGTAAATCAGTTCTCACTTAACAACTATTTGTTTATTTATGTTTAAGTTACAATCCAAATACCATGTGTTTGACCCTAGTTAATAGATGTTTATAGATTCTCGAACTAGGTAAAAACTGACGCTTTTAATGACTATTTAGGTGATATCAATCCATAGTGATAACTACCACTCAATTCAACAAACGCTTACAAGTAACAAATTAAACGAAATTTTACTATTTTATGTTATGATGATCATTAAATTTGTCACTTGACATTACAGACTGACATTATTCAGACTATGTAAGACTTTAGATTAAATAGAGTCCACAACATTGTATACTACCTTGATTATATGCATGTTGATAGTTAACTCTGGAGAGTAATGCCGAAGTTCTAGTTTGAATCTGTTGGAATATGTAGTTAGGTCATGTTGAGTATTGAGAAGTTCCTAATCTAGGTTTTGGCTTCGTCTGTGTAACATCGAAAATTCTGTGAATGTTGAAATGTCAACTCAGTAGTCTGAAAGTTAAACTAACGTTAAGAAGCTTGAAGACCTTAGGTTTAATTGTTGAAATACGCTTCATAGAAATTTCATATTAAAATGAAACAATTGTTTTGTATTATTTGCCTTACATGGATTGTATAACTAGTGTTAATTTTTAGTGATGTAATACTTTGTAAACATTGTTTTGTATTTGACATTGATTATCTTCCTAACTAGATGTATCTTTTATTTTTTTATTAAGTTTCATAACACAAATAAATATATGTGATAATTTTAAATTTAAATTCATGCATGTTCAATGTTTTTTTCAATTTGAAAATTGAACGTTACAACAATATTGACTAGAATAAACCGATAATATTCAACTCTGAAATTGATGGTTATAATGTTTATTATTACCTCATATTTTTTTTAATTTTCATTTTAAAATTAAGTCATCTGATTTACGAAAATAGTAACGAAGTGTGAAATTCGATGAGTATTTTTCGATATCTCTTATTTGTTAATTAACTAGATAAATTAATAAAAATTATTTTATTTTTCATTATATAAAAAATAAATAAATAAATGACATAATTTACATATAAATGAATGAATGGTGATATATCAGATACTTTACAAGTGTGCATAATGGTGTAGTGGTGTACTAGTGTAGTCATACAATTTAATCCTTAAGATTAATACAAATTTAGCATACACTTAATCACCCTACATCAATCATCAAGTTAATATGTACTTGTTAGATGATAGAATGAATATTGTAATACAATTTTTCTTTATAGACACATCAAAATACACTAACTATGAATATCTAGAGATGTGACAATATTAATGTTTCTTTTAAAGTTTGAATTGATAGTATATAAGCTAAAGTTTATGTTATCATAGGTGATACATTTTGACAGTATGAATTTAATCATTTTTTGTCATAAATGAAAAATATAGTCATTGACTATTAACTCGAGTATGAAAAAGTGAAATGAATTAAGAAGCTGTATTAACGTAAGTAGTGACTACTATACTTGAACATAGAACGTAATGTCTGATCATAATTAATAATTTCTACTAAAGCATAATTATACTGGCAGACATTATAAAGTAACGATACATTTAGGAATTTAATGATTAGTAGTTAGAGCTGCATACATAGGAAATTCTCCATTGTATCATTTGAAACTGAGTTTCTCTGGATCTTGTATTTTTAGCGTTTGACAGCCTTTAATTCAGATTCCCATCATGAGGTTTGTAGTAAAGTCTGAAACCTAAGTTTTGTTTTACTATGGGCGTGTCAGTTGCACTTACTGCAATATTCCAGTATTTCTGTTTACGCCTAGCCAGTACCCTTTAAGAAAAATATATAAATTTCATTATCTGTTGTAATAACAAGTCCCTATATCCTACAAAAGATTCAAAGGACTCGGGAGCTTAGTAGACAACAAGATTGGAGTTTAAAGCAAAATGCACCATGAGTCTCAGTGTGAGTATAAGTACTGGAACGCAACAAGTAAAGGTAACTGATGAGTCCAAAATAAAGGAAAGCACATATTTTGAATTCCGCTGCTAACCATAAGTTACATATATTCTATAACCTAATACACAATTTCTAAACCGATGAAACTGTTACAGGATGCTAACATCGTCAAAGACTAATCTTGATAAATAATAATAAGATAATCAAAACCCTTATTAATAATATAAGTACTGTGGACTGTTACTGAAATGACATCCTTGTTAAAGTAATATTTATAGAATATAATCTCTGATTTAGCTGAATCTCTAATAACTAACTGTAATGTATTACGAGAACATATTTCAGTTAGTTTAATGGTTTCAAGTTATCTTTTGTATTAAATGAGATAGGTGAACTCTCTACTTCATCTCTGCGCAATAAACCTTTTATCTACTACTAAAGACCTAGGTTTATTAGTACATTATAAAGCAACAAATAAGTAATATGTAACGGATACAATGTAAACTTATACAAATTACATAAAGTAAATATTAAAAAATTATTGAAAGAAAAAGTAACACTGACACAATTACTGCACTTTCTGCTGATGTTGCGGATGAATCAATATAAACAATGAGGAACAAATCAAAGTCTTATTGAAACTAAGTAGAATAAGATGAATATATGTAAAATGCGTAAATTGAAGTAAATAGGATATCATAAATGACCATAGTTTATTATTAAATCATTAATATAGTCATAGGTAAACTAACGTCTCTTCATATAACCATACTCTAACAAATATCTCATTATCCAAGTCAACTAAATATATGTCCATATCCTCGTTGTTAATACTATGACAATTTCAAAGGTAAAATGATCTGTAATTGGATTGATTATATGATCCATATAAGTAATATATTTAGTTTTCCTACTTTTAAGTAATCGAGAACTAATAAATATATCGTTTTTCAACCAGAAGGAAATACTACAGTGTTATCACTATCAACAGTCTGAACCTAATTCATTGATATATATTATTGGAAAGAAGTTAGTTTTCAAATAAAAAGCTGATTACCTCATAGTCTACTTTCGATTAAGAAAACTTGTATGTTCTAAGTATACTGTAACAATGATACAATTTCAATTCATCATAAAATTCATAGACCTTCGATTTGTATCCATAATCATATTAAATAAGTAAATGTTATCACTATGGCTACATTAAAAACAAATTATATTGGTAGAAAATGTGATGTAAGGAAAAGTAATTAATGGAAATGAAAACCAGGTAGATAGTGTAGTTTTCCATTCTGATTTGGATAGTCACTTTATGTGACTTTACTAACATTTAAAAGGTAATCCATTAGTTTTTATTAACGTACTAATCAAAACCTACGTGTATACAAAGTATACTGACACTTTTATGCATCAATAAAACTATTTGTTTACACACAGTAATGAATGTAAATCCTTATGTTATTTACCGAAATTTATTTTACATAGACTTTGTAATGAGAATAAGATTAATAATAAAATTTAAATGATGAATGCATTCAGTTAAAACAATTAAACTACAATTAAGTGACTCATTAACATTGATTTTAGAAGTTAGGTAAAATAAAATACACAATATACACCTAATAGGTTACATTTAGATATACGTAGTTACTGAAAATAGTATACATTATTTAACATTATTATTATTATTATTATTATTATTATTATTATTATGAATTGATTGATTATTCATTTATTTTAAATAAATGATGTAAATTAAGAATAAATAAGTTGGAAAATAATTATGCAAATGCTTTTGATCTTTAGTATCCAATAGGCTGAGAGCACGGGACTCACATGATCGAACAGTAGTGTCTGTTATCAAATATTTTTTTTTAAAGTATCATGTGTGAGATTAAATCTGATGTCACTGAGTTTAATGGTGTGTTGAGACATATCTATTCAGTGATGAGAAAAATACATGTTCAATACTTCATGATTTTAAATAGTTCAACAGTTTATAATGAAAGTTCTGTCATAATTTTATAGTGTATTTTTATAAAACTACTTATTTATTTCCAGAATATATAGTAGGGAATAATAAACTCTAAGTTCGTTGTTATGATTCAACCAACTATTATTTATAACTGGATAAAAGTTTTTCTATTTCTTTCTTTAGTTTCATCAAAACTATTAGAGATCACTGTTACTTTCAGAGTTTGTAAATACATTATCCAAGTTCTATTGATTCCTCAAGTCACATGACTAGGGGTTTGACCTCTTAATTTGTTTTGTTTTCTGGTAAAGTACTTGTCACTGTCATTTGACTTTTCTAGTATATAATGACAATGTATCACTACGTTGTTTTATCCCGTTCTAGAGTTTAAAAATAAAGATATATATAGTAGGCTTATATGATCTATCCGTCCAGACAGTGTAATGCCAACTTATCATACAATTTAATCATACGAACTCACCGTAATATAGTTGAAAATTATCAGTTAACTAAGAAAATTGTCGAGATGAACAATATCAGAAAGTGAAACAGGGATGTCATGTATGTCATTCGAAAAACGTGTAAAATAAGAAGGGATATAGTTTCTATACTACACAAGGTATAATCTGTAAACAAACATTGATTTGATTATGTAGATTTAATATCGACACACTTGTAAGAGAAATTTAATAGTCTAGAATGCAGCAAACATTTATTAACATGATTATTTACTATATTTTCTCTATATAAAATGAATACAAATAAAACTTTATTTGTACAACGTAGATCAGTATATGCGTCCCATGCTAGGACAAAACAGCTATCCAGTGCTTCCTTGTTTTCAATGGTACCCTGAAAACATTAATCTGTGATGCATTTAATCAACTAATATCTTTAATTTTATTTTACCTATTAAAGCTTCAGAGAGAAACATACACTTTGGAAAATTCTATATGGTTAAAGTATAATATATTTGTAGTTTAACTGAAAAGAGAAGTCACTATGAAGTTGATTTCTTCTAAGTAATGATTCATTAAAATGTGGGATATAGTAGACTTTATCGAAAGAACCAATCAGATTTTAGTTATGACGTTCTAAACTGTAGTGAAAAAATCAGAATGAGTTGATGTACACCTTGTACCTTACAAACAGGTGGGAAATAACTACTACTATTTAGTTAATAAGGTGCCTAGAACAGATAAATAATCATGGTTAAGTAACATAGAAGAGCATTAAAGGTTTTTAAGATAAGACTGATTATATGATCCACTTTTCGCGAATTCCGAATGTTTAAGACGTTTTAATATGAATAATGGGTTTATCACGATAACCTAAAGGTTCTTAATATTGGAAATAAATAAAAAACTGTTTAAATAAATATTTAATAATATGATTACATGGAATCCTGTAAACAGAGTTGTAACTTTTAACTGAAACTTCTTTTTGTCTTATTACAATGAATAATCGCTACTCATGTTAAACTGCTTATAGACCGGCTTTTGTAATGCAAATTCTATTGTAAAGATATACTACTTTCTGACAGTCTTTTTGACAGGTCTTTCATAGTTGACTCAAAACATTCTCTGTACTGAAAAGTAAGTAGCTAAAAAAGAAAATCCATCACAAAGTTTCGGATTTCAGTCAATTAATAATAATGGACCATAAGAGATATTTGACATTTTACAGCTTTGTAATGATCTGTGTTTAGTGCTCATAGTAAAGATAATCTTTAGTTGAATTTTAAAGGCGGCGGAATCTACGGCCTATGTTTCATCACATTTGGGATGCATCATAAAATTGGTTCTCATGCCGCTAAACGAATTTTCTTTATTCACTCTAGGTCCTATCATTTTACCCACTGATCTATTAGGTAATGATTGCCACTTAGTTGTGCAACATGACAGAATTAATTTTTAATTGTATGTTCTCTTGTTGTTATTATAAAGGACTCCAAGTGATGTAGTGTCTGTTCATGTGTATATCCTGGCATATCCAATGTTTTATACAACTTTAATAAAATGATTGGAGTACCGCTATATCAAGACACTCTGCTCATCATATCACTCTCACTGATAACAATAGGACAAAAGAAAACCTTACGAATAATGTATTATTCCTGTATTTATTAATTTTAACAAACTCCATATATGCTGCAACATATTTGTAAAATAAACAGACAGACGCTAATCTCATCAGATCTAACTTAAAGTATTAACTTATTAAATTAGTTATATAACTTTTTAACTTACTGGTAGGGAATAACGTAGGTGCCTTTTGGAAGTGTCACTTTTGCCATGTTTAGAACTATCCCAATCATTAGCATAATGACTTTGACAATCTTGTTTATTAACACCGGTCGTATGGTTCACATCTTTTGGAGGGATATTCTCATCATCTGTTATATTGATCTCTAAATGTTGTGTAGCGAATGATACACGTTGGAGGGATGTACTTCGTATTTCTCTTCTAATCACTCCATCTATCTGTTCTGTGTCAAGTATATCCGATGGATCATTTATCGATTTTTCATCTATACTATTTAAAGGTGAGCTAAGTTGATCAGGTGACTGTGAAGTAGATAATCTTTCTCTGAAATATGAAATAGATATCGAATGTTTTCTAGTGTAATCCGGGGATATTTGTTTTTCACCGACTGGTTGTGAACGTTTACGCCGAATGAACGTGTCTATTATTGATGGACGCCCTATCCGAAATAAATTAAATCGCAATTTCAATTGAGTATCTAGTGAATGCTTCTTATTATGATCAGTATCCGGTTGTACTAGTTGATAGTTTAAACTTTCAGGTCTAGATACAACACCAATTCGACGCAATGTTTTCTTTTCTTGTGATTTCATTTCATTTTTCTGTAATGCTCATTCATGGTAGTGGTTAAATTTGATTGAATCAATATTATAATTATTAAGTAATAAAAATTACAGTTGTTTACTTCTAAATCTCAATACCATCCACAATTAAATAATCCCCGTATAGGATTGAATGATTTACGAATATCTGGATACAGTTCTAATAAACCGGTCGAATGACCAATCACTGTTGAATATTCCGATTGTCAAATCAAAACTTTATTTTAATCTGATTGGCTAAATTGATAAATGTAAAACCACGACAAATATATTTGGATAAAAAACAAACATTTTTCCGCTTATTCTAGTTTCATCCCATTTGCAATTGCGTGTCTGCTTCTAGTAGATTTGAGTAATTTTAACGAGATGGCATATTATTTCTCTAATCACATGATTAAAGGTAAACAATAGAAGTGGCTTTTTAATACACGATATATCATATACCTGTAAACGTTTGTCTACACTTCCAACGTTGACAACTTGGCGATTAAGTGATAATTAGATCATGTATACAAACTGCTTAAATCACTTACATTTGCTCAACTTGATCAGACAGGAATATTGCTGAAAAATGTATAGCGATTGCGTGTTGGGCAGATTGTTGGACGTAAGTGTGATGTGATGAAATGGTATAAATAAGACAACCACTGACCATCAAGAAGCGCTGAACAGTTGTTTCGTCCTGGTATTCACGTCAGAAGATTCTAAGTTCATTCCTTGGTTGGGTCGTGGACACTCACCGCTGAAAAGTTTCATATTACGAGGAAACCGCTGACTAATGCTTTTTGGTGGTCAATAGGTGTCTAATTTAGACCACTTCGTGACATCAAAAAATATAGTCCCATGAGTAATAAAATGTCTTTGGTCGATCTATCAAAATAATCTTTGACCTTGGTTACAGTCTATTCAAAATAATTGAGTAAGATAACTCTTATTAGTGATTTGAAATAAATACAAAGTACGTTACACAGCTTAAACCTTTGAAACTTCTCAAATTTATAAACTTAGTTGCAAATGAGAATGTTATTTTTATTGTAAAAATCAGGAAGTACGTTATGTATTGTAAAAAACTGAACTAAAGAATAAAGCTATAATTGAAGAATACTGAATCAATAACTAATTAATTACTGATGATATACTTTCAGAACTTAGGATTTCAAATTCACACTACACGATCTTACTATAAAAAATGATCCATAGCTTAAATCTATTAAGTAAATGCATAATATCAATTAGTCACGTCACATTCGCAAGTTGGAGCTATATACAATAACCTTAATCAATTGGAAACAAAATCAAATCTTGTAGGAATTGAAAAATGTAGAAATTCAACTCCAGTGATTAAAATGTCTTCCTAGTTTCATTTTTTAGCATTCATAATAATTGTATAATTGCTTTCAAGACGAAGAAATACTGAAAATAACTGAACACTGTACCAGATTTAACAATAATCTAATTAGTTGAAGAATTGATTAGTTGGGGGATGAGCATGGAACCAAGGTCCGGGGTTCTGTGACAACTGCCTTCACTAATCAAATATGAAACATACTCCTAAACCAAACAGTTTAGTATACACCCAGTCATATGTATGTGGTGAATGTATTTGAATAATACTAGCCGATACTATCCCTAAGTTAATACTAACAAAAAAGTATAGGTCGGCATTTGTTGGTATATGTACATTCTTGAACTGATTAGATAAATATGGTCATTTTTGATACTCGTTTTAAATACACACAATACATATCATATTTTTGAACAAGTTATTAGCCATCTGAATTCAGTTTTTATTTGATATTCAGTTGATGTTTGAAGTAAATTGTACTGCGTTTAAGTCTCAGGATGGACATCAAAACTTGTGAGCTAGGACAAGCACACCCAGCAGACGAGACTCGAATAAAATGAAACGTACATTTTGAACAAATTAATTAGCCAAAATCCATATATTCTAAAACTAAACAATTAGTTTTATCAACAAACAAAGAAATTCATTGGATTGTAAAAATTTCATATGAAACAATATATCATCAATTTAAGGTATATTTCACTGCTAAATTCGATCTTATTGTCTTTAAATTCGTATAGTTCATATTTCATTTATAATACAAAACTTAAATATATCTTAGTTATGTATTCTAGTAACACCATTACACAGTATGTTAAATGAATGTCAACAGTTCAACACTCTCATTCAAACAGAAAGTTTTCAATCGTTTAAATGTTACTCTTTATTGAGAAATGAACGCACTTTTGAATACAATCTTTGTAAATCAACAAGGATTCACAAAATCTCAGCAAGCAGTTAATCTTGAAAAACTCACAAAACCTACAATAAATAGACATAGATTAATGGTACTAGACTTTATATCAGCATATTGGAGAACAAGTGATAGTGTTAAAAAATGAAGTGAGTGAAATAATAATATCGATACCAGTCAAAAAGCCAAATGTCTTAAATATATTTTAAAAGAATCAGTGTAAAAAGTACAAATCTGATGGAAAGCTAAGGTATTTTTACTATTCCATTAAGTCGTAGCTCATATCACTTAAGGTTTACAACCATACAGTGTGATTATTTTATTTACTTCAATATACATGGCTTAGACTAAAACATAATGTGTTCATGGTATGGTGTCATATTTTAATCAACTTATAGCTATACAAAATGATTATCTATTAAAGTTGGCGATATAGTTTCAAGTTAGTTAACAGGCATAACATTACAGTTTAGCACCACAAATAGACACATTAAGTAGTGCTATATAAGAAATTCCTCTGAAAAGAGCATCCTAATGCAATCCATATAAATGAACAGAATGACATGAGATATGTATTTTACATAATCATAGAAAGCCTATAAAGGTTTCCTGATTGCAAGAAATCATTTAATCTGTGAAACTTAAATTATTTATCAATAAAATGAATTATTACTATGCTTTAGTTAAATCATCCTATCATTCTTTGTATATAATAACTAATTCAGTTATATCAGGTATTCAAAATCATTAACAATTAAATTGAACTATATAGGTGAAACAGGCTTACACATAAATTATCATTTGTGTAAATGTTATTTTTCATTAAATATAGCATTGTTTGTCAAGTTTTGAAAATTTTCTCCTTAATATATGACATTGTAACTAAACTATTAAATTTTCAGTTATTTGATGTTTATTCAGATTTATCTAAGTTGTTAAATGGTTGAATTGATTTATTTCACTTAGTCTTTAAGTGAAATGTATCAAACAAGTACCTAAACTAGATGTGTTTAAATGTGATTCTCTTTGAAAGTTAACTATTTAAATGTATCAACAGCATAGAATATTGCCATTTTGTTACTACATATTATATCATGCGTAAACATATGCCCATGTCAATAACAGTTTACTTTGAAATTAGCCATTGTTTTGATTACAGTGCTTATATCTTGTTATAACTGTAATGAAAAGTAGATTATATTTTCTAGTTATCATTTTTGTGCGTTGAGTAAGATACATTGTCTGGTTAAATGTTATCATTTTTCAAATTAATTATGTTACAAACTGACATCAATTAAAGTACTGTAGAACCATGTAGAACTGCGTAACTTTTATTATTCGTGTAGGATATCTCAGAAGTGATCACTGAAAAAGTATACAGGGAATCGTACCGAGAATATGAAAAGCCTCCTGGTTGCATATTACACTACTGACAAATTGAGTCTTTAACCAGTTTTCAACATTTTCAGTTTCACTCAGACTCTATAAATTAGTGTTCAGTTTGTACCGTAATAAACTTAGAAAAGATTGAGTCGAAATTGTGTCCTATGAATAACAAATGATGAATGTATGTTCTAAATAAGATACTAGTAGTATGATTAATATTTATTCAACACAATATGATGATGTTGTCTTAACCCTTACAATCATATTTTAATTCATTGGTGAGAGTGTCCTACAAAACTGATAACCTTTAAATATTTATTAAAATGTGATATGTCATTCTCCTGTCAATAATTTATGAATGAGTACATCATTTTACCACATAAAAAACCTGCTTTTTTGGCTAATTGTATTATCCTTAATATCATTTCACGAGGAGGGGGCTTATTTTAATAAACCGGTCACATGAGTTACCGTCAATTTGTAACATCATATTACTTTGTTCCATTAAACGACCATCATTTTATTTATTCACTTTTCACAAATGAACACTTCATTTATCAATTTCTAACCTTTGACCAACTTGATGGTAGCGAAAAAACTTCAAAAATGCATAAAGTGACCTTAAACCTCCCCATTAAATAATATTTTACTGATTTAAGTTAAATTGAATTGACAATGAACATTATGATAATGAGGCTTCAACAATAATAAAATACCAACGCAATTTAAATGAATTTTATCAAGAGCAGCTAGATTTGAACAACGTGGTCATAGTAAATTACCGTCGAGCCTTTTACCAAAACTATGCTTAAAGTTAAGAGACTTCAGTATTGATGAAATGCCTCAAAATATTGACCTGAAATTTATTTACCAGTTGAATTAATCATGGTGAATTAACTAGCTAACCAACTTGCTGAAATTTCAAAGTTTCCGATGCCGTCTGCTGATTAAAGGACATCAACAACTGAGCAATTGATATTTTGGAATAATACTAGCAGATACACGGTTTTCATTGTTTAGCAATAGAACGCTTTACTAGAATAATAATATATCTCAAGTGTGATTTTATTTTAACGATATTAGGCCGCTGAGGTGATTGAAAATATAAAAAGTATTGGGAATAAGTTAACATAGATTAATAGACAGGAAATGAAATTGCAGCATAAACTTCCGTACAGATTCCATGGTATATTTTTAAGAAAGTTACATAATTTCTGAGGTTTCTACTAATATCACTTGTCGCATACATAATGAATAAATCATAAAGTTTTCTCGTACCAAACTCAGTGTACAAAATAGTGCTAAATTTTACTTGTAGAAATTCTGTAAAAATGGTATAGACTACTATAAGATATGAATAGTAGTTAGATATCACCCACAAAGATTTCGTTTGATGACTAAATCGACTCGTTTAAGTTGTCTGAACCTGATCACTTGACTTAAGTGGCATGATGTGTCACTTGATTATTCATTTTCATTTCCTCAAAATAAGTTGAATCATAGTTCATGAAGAAATCCATGCTAGAAAAGCTTCAAGTTCAATACTAACTATGTTACTATTCAGCAAGATAAATCAATATTCTTAACAATAAAAGAATAAATGAAGTAGTTTGGAAAAAACGTGGTGTAGCGTAAGTTACGAATTTCGAAATTAGCATGTCATCGAAAAAGTGGTAAGAGAAGCAGTCGATAGCGAATCCTTGGTCTAGTGATAGATGGTACTCAACAGCAAGGAGTACCTGCAATCAAGAGTGAGCTTACGCTCACTGATGTATTCGGCTCCGTGTTACCAAGTTTATTTGTACATACTTATAGCAGTGCGCATGTGAATCAAAACCGATATTGCAAAGCGAATCATTTATACAAGATAATTCCAATGGTTTATGTAGCTAATATGAATACATCAAAGTTTCAGATGGGATGTTTGTCATCCGATGGTAGTCATAAAAGAATCAGTGGATATATGTTATATACCTGGGAAGCTTGCCTTTAATCTTGAAAAGTCTGTCAATCTCTGTGAAAAGCCTAAGTGAGTTGCTCAGGTTCATCGTTTTAAATGTCTCTATTGTCCTAGTTAGGAAATAGTACACACACATTCGAGTTATTTAAATTAGTAGGTACATTGTAACTTGACCAACAGATCTCTATCAACGCTAAAATATAAGTCAAACTTGACGTTAATTACCACTCAGAAAATTTTCTAAGCAAGTTCTTCCTGTCTACTAAAATTAACTAGAACAATTAATGACAATTAAAAAGCTGTAGACAGCAATTTACTCAGTGTTTAAAATTGCTGAACAATCCACTCACACACTTATACCAGACAGAACCTAAAAACTTGACGTTTCAGAAGGGTGGTAAGTACAAACTATACACTTAGAAGACTCCTATAGTCTACAAGTAAAAACCAAATATCGTGTTGTTTTAAAAATATAATAACACTACTACGTACATAAAAAGTTACTTTCACTATCACAACAAGTTACTGCCAATGTAATTACACAAGTAAAGGTGAGGCAAAGTAGAATGATGGGCAAATCGTCGTGTGGATTATTGTTAAAATACATAAACAATTTATCCTTCTATTTATCATCATCAAATTTTCAGTGTAATCCCTAGTTAATATAGTCTTTCCATTAAAATTATCAGAATAATAAGAATAACTTGAATGTGTATAGAAAGATACATACATCTGTACACTCATCTATAATAATGAGATAATAATATGTACTTAATAACACAATTAATGTAAAATGAAGTTTATATGTTTTACAGGTTAATGTATGTGGCTTCATCAGAAAACATGTCTCGAAATCCTGAAAATTTAATTTTCCGCCCATCACAATATTTCAAATATATCATAAACAATCTATCCTATGCTTTAATTTATTTGATATTATCAGGTGAATCGGTACTGATAATGCCCGGATGTATTCAGTTAGGTGTGCTCACAGAACAGTCATTATTATTACTACTACTGACTGGCATAAGGGTCTATTGTGAACTATAGGTTGATGTTGTTATCATGAAGTATGTATACAGTCTACAATCGCTTCATTCTACTTGGGAATTGGTCAGTCAGTAAATCAGTCAACCAATCAAATAGCTGTTAGGTTGGTTTATGTAATTAATAAGTGAATTATCGCTTATTATCAACAGACATGTTAGAAATGACTATCCGTTTTTTTAATGATCAGAACTTATAGAATGAAATGACTGTAGACACAATACATACCTCATGATAACAATATCAAACGATAATCCACAACGAATTGTCAAGTCAATCAGTAGTAGTAATAATAATGACTGTCTGATGAGTAACACCAACTGAATAAATTCAAGTACTATTACCATAAATTCACTTGATAATATCAAATAAATTAAAGTATTGAATAGATTGTTTATAATAATAAATAAAAAGATACATTTGACGTGGGATTAAATTAAAAATAAGAAGATAACAGATAAAAAAATAAATTATTTATGCATTTTAATAATAATGCACATGATGTTTTGCTTACGATTTCATCTGATCAGCATACGTTCTTGCATAGTTTATGTATATTTATACATAGTACTATTATACTTGTATTCACTAGCCCAGTACCTTCAAAATATCAAGCATACATAGTTTATGGTTAGTGTTAACGCTGTCGCAACGATATGTTGATTCGCATGTATTTATTTATTTTGATTAAAGGTAACCCTTAAGGATTATCATCGTGAAAATTGTGCTTCCTTTGTGAGAACAAACAACTTATTTAATTAAACAAATATAACATTTTGAAAGTATTCCCATTAAAATTGGTTTCTGATTAAAGTTGTCATATATGCATTCTAAATAGATTACCTTGATACAATCATAGTTCACATGTCTAAATTAGGTTAAAATGAACAGAACTCAAGTGAACATAAACACTGAGATGCAGATACACCCAGTTGATGAGTCTTGAACGGAATGAAACGCTTTAACCAGATTCCACTTCCCAGCCAGAAGGCAACCTAATTCAATATGACAGTTGTCCTGATTGTGAGAGTACATACAAACATTTTAACTAATGTACAAAATATGATCAAGCTACATTTTTACTAATGACTGTTTGTTTATATATATTTCCCATTTTTATACTACTCATGACTACCTTAATAAATTAAAACACCGGTAACTAATAGCCTAAGTTTTTCAAGGATAATTTAAAAACACTAGTTGAGCAACATGCAATGGCATGATGGAAACTATATTCCTTTTATCATGATGTCATTGTTATCATTTTAAAAATGGGAATATGAATACAGAAATATGAAAATTGATCACCTTGATTTTCTCTGTACACATCATTCAAAATTTTTCTATCACATTTTAAAAATTAATAAACGTTTCTTTCCACTAAGCAAATTGTCTTATCAACATTATGATTGAACTCAGCAACTAGGCTATCATACTTATTCACATCATAAGTGATCACAGTTATATCACCATACAATTTAATGTATCCATATTCAAACTATTCTAGTTTTACTAAAGTATACTTAGTGCAAAAGCAGTAAGCATAGAAAATAGTTTCAGTTACAACTTGCAGATATATTTCATAGTAGGCAAACATTACAATCATCAACATTGGGATGCAGGTACATCCAGCCGATGAGTCCTAAATAGGACGAAACGCGCGTCCTGGATTCCACTTGCCAGTCACAATACAAATTAAATTACAATCATGATGTTGTCTGAGTAATAAAATTAAGTACAGTATGTATTATATATCAGAATCGTCTTATAAGTAATGCTGTTTCCAAGTTTACAGTAAGCATAATAATCATCATAATACGATTCAACGTAAATTTTTAAACACTGAGAGACCCATCTCCTATTATGATGATATAATGTATCAGTGAGTAACAAAACAAATTGATGAAAGTAGAAATTTTACGATTGGGCACCGTCTCAGTGGTACACAGGGTTAAGTGTCCACCAACCTTAAGGCTATAGGTTCGATTCTCCTGGCAGAATTGAGGGTGTGTGCTGCTGGAAAGTCCTATGCTAAAACAAAACAGTTATTCAATGCCCCCTGGTTTTCACTGGTGTCCTACTAACGTCAATCTGTAGTGAATTCAATCAAATAAACTTAATAATCATCTCCAAAAATCACCTCAGTTCAGAAAGAAATGTATCTATATTCCATTTATCTCACTCCATATTAACTCATGAAAAGATAAAATGAATCATAGAAATAAAAAGTCACAGTAACAGTAGAAATGTATGAGATATAAAATACAAACCAATAGAAATGCAAGCAAATTATATAAGTAAATATGGTTTTTACAATAAAAGGGGAGAAATAAAAGAATACCATCCAAAAATCATTCTCATCATCTAACATCTTCGAAAATAAACTATTTGTGTCTTATGAAATCTAACTTTGATGTCTACATATACCTATTGGTTGTAGATCACAAGTGAATAACTATAAGATTTAGTTTTCTGATTTGATAACAATAAGTAAATTATATTGAAATCGACTATAATTGAACAGTTGAAGCGTATGAAATAAACAGCTTAGTCATTGGAAGTTCAGAACATCCCCAAATGATCCTTTCAATATTCGATATTTTATGCTTAAAACAATTACTGCCACTAGATAGAAAGAATAATAATTGGTTGGTTATATTTAATACTAATTTACAATAAACTTTTAGCATTACGACCCAGTCTAACGAAACAAAACAAAACAAGACGTCAATAAATGACTGGGCAAAAATAAAATCTGTAAGAAAATCAAAACCTTTCGACGAAATTCTCGGTAATTCTGAGTTCCCTAAGCTTAATGTTTTAGTGGAAAGATTCTCTTAATAGAAGAACTCAAAATTTTGTATTTGAAACATTCATTCACTAAAGAACTCTAGATGCGTATTGTTCAGATTAATCAACAAATACATAAATAAGGTTTCACTTCATCAATCCATACAGAAAGTGTAATCAGAAGTCAATTGTCTAAAACAGCCTATGGTAACAAACACAATGAGAAGATAATAAACTTATAAATGACAATCAGTTACAAACAATATCTGCAAAGTGGACTGACTTAATAATCGGGAAATACTCAGAATGATCACTTTTACTAAATGTAAATGCTTATGGTAGTGTTCAAAATGACAGCACAAACTTCATAATCAAACAATCCACCTTAAAGAATTTGTCATTTTGAATAACGTTAACTTGAGCTCTAAATCTTCCCTATGATGTTAAAAAACGTTTTACTGTTTTATTCAAGTAATTGGCCGTTAGGTTACAAATCTGAAACTTCATCAATAGAAACTATAAGTTTGAATTTCACCTTCATGAATTGCAGACAGCTAATGTATGAATGAATCTGTTGCTTGTAATAACGGATGCATCATTTCAGATTCGGAGGAGTTAAGGATACTATTTGAAAACTAAATGGCATTACCTTAGATATAGTACTTCTCCTTTTAATTCGAAAGAGATAATAATTAGATTATGAAAGTGCTTAGAATCAGCTGTTTCATACATTTAAATGTTGATAATTTAAATATCATGAATTAATGAGATTATTATACTGTTTTTCTCTTGTCTTAATGAATGCTTTTTGAGTCTGCATTCACATGTAATCATTGTTTGAATTAAACACCGAATACACTCACAATGTAAATAACACTAGAGTGAAATCTTCTTTTGAAATAACTAGACAATTTTTAATGTAACTATGAATGACAACTAAAATTTAAAAAAATTTATCAAAATAATTCTATAATCACTGAACGACTTGACAAAGATCCAGTTGGTCACTACACTGTGATCGTCGAATGTATACTTCACAGTCGTACAGAAGGTTAGTTGCGGCCAGAATAGCTCACTGATAACGATCTCAGATTGTGAAACTGCGTGACCAGAGATTAAAACCACAGGGAGCATAAGTCCCTTAAGAGATTGCGGGTTCACCTTGGTGTCAAGTGTCAGACAGCACAAAACCTAGGTCTAAATTTTCGAACCAACTATTCTAAAAACCTCTTTCATCGATTCATAGTGCCAGTAATCTAGAGTCGCTACGACTAGTGACTACATTTCAATATGATAGACAGAATTCGATCAGTAATATAAAGGACTTGACGAATATTCAATCGGTTACTACACTGATATCAACCAAACTATAATCTTTCATTGTCTAATTACATAGTAATTCAACTCCCAATAGGTGAACACACTACATTCAGTAAACAATTGAATAATCACAATTAATTACGATTAAACAATTGGTATGTGTTTTGACAAAGAAAATGATGAATTGATTCAATGTTCTATACGTATACTTAGGTATGGAATGCAATGAACTCATAGAATTAGGTCAAATAATGATAACTAGTCATTGTAAATTTACAAATATCACTAATTTAACGAATGATATGAAAGCAAGAAAATAAGATATCGCATTGTTTATTGATTATTGTAGAAATAAGTGAATCCAACATTACTGTTCATTATTAAGAATAATAAGAAAGCAACCTCTTCATACAATAAAGATCCTGTTTCAGGGAAAGTAAATTTCAACAACAAAAAGTTTTCCTCTCAACAGTAGCTGTACATTTGTATTTATATTGATCGTTTAAACTACTACAACTCTAGTTGATAGTAAAACGTTGAGCAAATCTATTCTATTGATCGTATACTTGTATTAATTGAAACAAAGTAAAAATGTACAAATTTATACATGAAGCCGGTAATGATCAAATTAATATCACAAATGGACATACGGATTATACACTAATCAAAGAAAACATTGAAGTGAACTTTCTTAAAGTTCAATGATATGCATAGACATAAAATGTACTTTCATTCACAAGTTCTTTTACATATTTTAACAATTAATTCACTATCACCACTTATAAGAAACGCTAAATGTTCAACAGCTCATCGAAACATTGGAAGTGTTAATGTAAAATTACTACGTCGTGTCTAATAAATTCATTTCAAATGATTAACTTCTAGTTGTTTTATATTCTCTGTGTTTAGTAGTGTAATTGCTTAATTATCAGTTGCCGATCTGGATGATATCACCATCGATTATAGACAACACTCATAATTAAGATGATACTTTGTAAGGTGAACGTTGAAAGATGAATGTTGGAATATTAGTTTAACAGAAATTACCATAAGTCACATAATACTAGATGTACCGCATGATGTTACTCTGTCACTAAGTATAAGAATAACGGTCGATAGAAATCTAGTAGAAATAACCATTAAAGATCATATGAACTTATAAATTTATTTTCCTTATCATATTCGGATTAACAGTTGTAATGTTCACAATGTATCGCCTTTAATTGATACTAAATGCTTGATGACTCATAAATGCTTACAAATAGAAACATTTAGTAGACAGACTTTAAAGAGTATTGAAAACAAGTTATTACAATAGTGACCATTAATACAGAGGAAATGTGAAAATTCCCAACTAACTCTAGTTGGTTTGTTAATAAAAATCAAAAGTCGCTTGATACCTATTCCATTTTAGCACACATTAGTGTCTAACGCCGAAAGATAATCTTTCAAGTTATAATGTAAACAGCTGTGATCTACGGAAGTCAGTAATATCCGATATGTAATAGATATCAGTAGTCATAATGGATGATGGTCACCTAATACTGTGAATTGAATGAAGTTTGTAGTGTAAACTATTATATGCCAACTTAGCAATCTAAAGGTTGAAAGGCTCTAAATCTGATGCCTGGTGGGGTCGTAAAGATGTATCACTGAAGAGTGTCATACTTCAGTTAACTATCTGTTTCCCAGTTTTCAGTGTTTCTCTGACCAACGTAGTTTCATAACGTACTTGAACGATAATTGATAAGAAGTGATTATTTGGTGTTAGATAAAACTTAGCCTTACAGAAGGTAATTCGCTGCCCAGATAACCTAGCGGCAGTGTTAATGACTATGACAATAAGTAACGTAAATTAAAAGGATGCTTAAAAACATGTCCTGTTGATGAAACTCAACTGCTTTCTGCATATCACCTTTAATCACCTAGAGCTTGACGATCTTTACAAGCAATACACCATACTGTTAAGTCATAATTTATATCTATAAGTTAAATCACTTAAAACCTTTTTTTTCATTTTGTATATTAGTGAGGATTTGAGATCGGAAATCTATACTTGATGAATATCTTATATCTGTTTGTCGTATATCAACATCATTAAGTTAAACATCTCACTGGCTATAGTTAGTGGCAATGTTTGGAGTAAAGTTACTATTAAATAATAATAACTAATACCATCTTTCCTTTATTTAATATACATTTTTAATTGAATGATGAAATTTAGTTTCATCAACATATAAACATTAAGTGCACATTTATTGCATACTATCATCATTACAGTAAAGTTGAATTAAGGCTAACATTGAATACAAGAGATGCTTATTTTGTTTTATGACATTACAACCATACCAAAATCTTGTGATTAAACTGTACTAAATGAGTCAATCTGTACAGGATAAACACATGACGATGAAGGCTTATTGATTTTAGTCCTTATGACTATATTAGGAGAATCTAAAATTCCCTACGAGTACTATCATAATAAGTCATAAATAATTGACAATTTGCTTGACATAGCTTATATTGCAGTTAGACAGAAATAATGTTCACCACATAACAGATCATTTTCACGTATTATAATTAAAAAAAAGAATAGTGTAAAGCTTTTTTTTTGAAGAAAATACATAACTCTTAAGTAGTAAGAGATGATCGTTAAAATACGTGAATATATATGTGTAATTATTGATAAAATACAGCTTATGATACTGAAATCAATTTTAATAACACGAAAATAAGTCAGAAATATTGCTAAACAATGTGACTTATGTATGAGAAAGAAATGATCAGCTACAGTAGGACATAAAAGATCTGATTATCATTAAGTAGATAAAGTGTGGAACGGATTAATATGGTATAATCAGGCTACATAGGAGACTGTTACAATTATACTAGTCATTCATCAGTAACCTTATATAAGTTGCATAATATCACTATTTGACTAAATTTTAAAATGTAAACCCTAGAAACAGATTCAGCAGTATAAATGTGAGGCGGTATCCGTACAACTTAACAATTCCATGAATAACCCTTCTATAGTAGATTCAATGATAAACACCGATGAGTAGTCCCAGTCAGTCCTTCTTGGTTTTACATGATTGTCTTAATGAGATAAATTTGTAATATAAAATCTTAAATTCAAGTTTATTTGCCTCACCCAGTAATGAAAATAAAAGTGACAATGAACTAACAATTTCAATTAACCTATTGATAACTTAAATGAAAATTGTTAAATATAGTTCCCGAACAAAGTGATCCATGAAAATATTGATCTTCTGGAGACGTAGATATGCACTAACGAATGAAATGGATTTCTTGACATTTATCATATCAGTTATACTCAGTATATTTTCTCAGATTACTAAAAGTACGTAAACAATTGATCAGTCATTAAACTATAACTCTTATGTCATCTGAAAGAAAACTAATTTTATGCTCATTTTGTTTTTAAAGTTTAGCTGAGATTAGATTTATATAAACGTGATATGATAGGCAAGAATTAAAACTCACAGTTAAATTTTAATTACATGATTAGCTAGTGAGCTGATATTCTACAAATGTTAATAACAGTTAATCATGTTACTTCTCCGTTATTAATTCCTATGTGATAAACATGCTATTTTTCAAAGAAGCATAACCTATTGATCCAAGTTAGTGTTGTTGTCTATAATATCAGTTAATTCGAATGAATAAATCAATAGTTCGAGCATGTGAGTAGTTACTAACCAACTATACTATATCACTGAGTCTCATCTATCGTTCTCTATTTCAATCAGTCATTAAATTACAAATTTGTTCATTAATCATCATTAACCATAATAATGAGCAACTTTAGTCACTATAGTTCACTGATTTATCTGAAAAGTAAATGATAAATAATTGATGTTGCTCAAATTATAGTACCAAATCTTCATGTACATATAATTAATTTACAAGTTTTTACTCAACATGTTTTTAAAAGAAACTACTGAATATTTACTGAATTAAGTAATATTGTTTCTATTATTTTAATCATCAAAAATTAAAAATATAAACTTTTTTCACGAAGTGATGTAAGTCTGTTCATCATAGAATAACATATTTATCTACAGTCAAATCTGTTTAATACATAAGAGTTCTAGTCTTCCCTGTTGAAATATGTACATTATCAGTAAACTTATTTAATTAGGTAGAAGATTAAATTACATTATTGAAATTACAGAGAACAGTTTAGTGTTTTTGGGCTATTTATACATAATATAATAAACCATACAACTGATTATTTACTATAATGTGAAATAAACTTAAGTTTTTCTTTGTTTATACGAAAGTAATGTCAATAACAATACAACAATTGGTGTTTGTTCATGTATACACACTTATCATATTAGATAATCCAAATTTCCAATTAACAATTAAATAATGAAAAAAAAAGCATAGCAATAGTTTATTAGGTATTAAATGTTCACTAATGAATTGTTATGTAATTAATTCATAAATGTATAACCACTTTCACTTTGTAACTACTCTCAACATACTTATATGTAAACTCATCACTACTTAATAACTTCAAGTTCAAAATAAATAATCATGGTTAACTCATAATTAATCAATAACTAAAATAAACAATAAAATAAAATAAAAAAAATTTTTTTTTCGTCAATGAAAGTGGGAGGAGGAGGGGAGGATAACAAAGTCATTTCAATAATCTATTCTCTACTTAATTATCAATCTAAATATTGATTAGAATTTTCATTGTTTTTGTTACTTCATTTCATTTTAAATTAATTAAAACAAAAATTAAATTATATTGAATTTCATTAAAGTGAAACAAAGAAATAAGAGAAAAAAATCAGGTATTCTAAGTAAAAAAAATAAACTTCACTTGAACTCAATAAATTAAAATACTTTATACTACCAACCCACCCTCTTGCCCCCCCCCACCACCACACCCGCTCATCTCTTTTATAATCATTGTCATTAACATTAACATTAGTGTAAGGTTATTTAGTATAAGCAAAATTTACATTGTAAATGTAATTTTTTTCGGTTGTTGATAGTATTAATCTTAGATGATTGTATTCAATTTATAAAAGTGTTGTTTAATTTAAAGAATAACTTAAAAGTAAATTGTAACTAGGTAAATGAAATTTAAGGTAAATATTTTGTTTAAATGTAGGAATATAACCGGATTATAGGGTTGATATCAAAAACAAAAAATATCAATTATGAATTTACAAATTTAGGATGAAACATTATTTAAGTTGAATTGTAACTGGTAAGTCGAATCTAGGACGTGTGTTTTATCCTATTTGTAAATAGTTGATGAATCGAGACAATTCATTCAAGATGCACATATATTGCAAAAGAGACTGATTACCATCAGTCCATAACAAATCAACAGGAAGATACATGTTCATTCTAATAAGAATGAAACATTATTCAAACTTTTGATTTGATAATTTGTTTAAAATATACATATAACAACAGTGAATGGTTATTTATAGACTATGTAATTAATAATGAACAGATACAAGTCTTCTGCACTGCATTATATTGTCATTTAGTAATATCATCTATACGAATTTTAAACAATTAAACTTTTCAAATCTGCTCACCCCAGATTCCGAACTGAGAACTTCAAGTTGGTGAACACTTAACCATCTGTACCACTGGGTCGGCACCAAATGGTAGAATTCCCATTTTTATCAATTTATGATATATAGCGTGCACCACCGAGGAGTTTTACACTAAAACGAAACAGCTTTCAGTTCTCCCTGATTTTAAACAATTCCCTGCCAACATCAATCTGTGACATATTTAATCAGGTAAAAATACCAATCTCCACAAAAATAACCATCTCAAATGATTTAAACTTGTTATAGGAAATCATTCTTATGATGTTGATGGATGGCAATGTTTTTGATCTATATATTAAAAAGGAATCGACGTCATATGGCCTCATTATTAGTTTCGATAGAATCTTAATGATTGTACAGTCACATAAATTACTAATGAACCACGAGAAAAGAAGAATAGAGAAATATGTTGTACTCTAACCACTGACTAATCAGTGATCTAGCCCTTCCAAAGAAATTGCACCTATATGTTAAAGCATTTATCGTAAATAGATACACTACGACTTGAATGACAAGATTACGTTTGACTATATATTGACCGATATTAGCTTATCGGAATGAGCTTCATTAATATTGATGATACGCCTTATGCATTAGTATCATCGAATACATAACAAATCTGACAGTTTGTATCAATAATCTATCCTCAAAATACAAAAGTAATTCATGATCTTTAATTTAGAAATACACTTTCCAGTATTTTACTTTTGACCATAAATTCTCATTAAAATCTAGAGAGATTAACTTAGAACTCCTCAAAAAATATGTGAATCTAAATCGTCACACTTTACAAACAAACAAAAGTTGGAAAAATTGAAGAAAACATTCATGTACACAACTACAAATTAAAGAAACAAGTAAACTTAAATTACACTTAAGGATATAAATAAAACAAATAAGTGAATTCTGATCACAAAATTAACTGTTGATCTAGATTTATTATAAGATTAGTTTTGACTAAACAACAAAACAGGGTATATTACTTCGTGCTCAAGAAAAGTTCACCGAAAAATGTGGATCAGAATGTTCATTAGAACAGCATACAAATAAAAATGGTCATACTGATCACCCCTACATTTCCAAACTGAAAACAGTTTCCATTTCTATATTTGCATGGGTCAGCACTATTTATTATTAATATCAAACAGTGTAATTAATCAGTTTTTGTTCCAATATCTGTGTTCTAAGCAGATTACTTTCATATTAACGTTTAATCACAAGTATTTAGTAAATTTAGATTCTGACTAACTGTGGATTTTTTGATGCGAGTTTCATCTTGTCTAAAACTCTTCAGAAGAATGCAACTTCCAGACCCCATTGTTGATGTCAAGACCAGGTCTCCGATCTAACAGGATTCGCTTCAGCTTCGCTCCGTTATCATTTTATTTAGTCGAAGTGAGTGTCCTGGATTATGTTGCTAGTGGCATCATAGCTTTACTATAACACCTCGTGTATTTATGGCAGTATTGAGAAAATCCCCACGAAATTAACGTATAGTGATCAATCAAGTGGCAATCCATAATATCAACAACCAGTAAGTTCAAACCACTTATTATAAGATTTAGTCTCGATTAATCTAATCAATCAGTCATAATCATCTTAGGCAGTGAAACAAAAATCAATTGCTTCAAGTTGCCAAATCATATCATTAGGATGAGATGCAAATAACAAGATAAAAACATTAAGAAGTTGAAATAACTGTAATCTAGATGAGACTGAGAACAACTAAGTAATGAGAACCTTTTTCTGCAGGAAGTTATGCTATGGTATGCATAATAGGTTATTGATAAATCAAGATCATGTGGTTGATAAAGAGAGGATGCATCTGCACCATTATGACCGATTGAGAGCCATGTCAACCAGTGTCACCAGTCACTAGAAATGCTTATCACGTGAACACTAATCGATTAATCCATACTTATCAACATAAGTTAGACTAATAGTCTAGTGTTGGAAGAAATGGGTAATAATCTTTTATGAATAATTTATTCAGACCAGAATAATCATGGGGTGGGGGGTATAAAAGAAAACAAAGTGGTTTAATAAAGAAATCTTTTGATCAGGGATGATAAAACTAAATAGTTGTGTTTACTCAATTTGTTGATGAAAATTATCATAACTTTTGAAAAATCGCTTCAAACATAAAAACCAATGTAGACATTACACATCAGAAAGAATTTTTCTCAAATCTAGAAAAATCTTAACATAACTAACTAGTGCGTAATTACTACTAAATATATCTTTCAATGCAGCCACGGTTCTCCCCATAAACACCGACGCACGCATCGAAGAAATCAAAATGGCCGTCTGACAAATCAACAGTGGCAAGTCAGCAGGGCCAGACAACATACCGACGGAGGCTTTGAAGACAGATATAGAAGCAATTGCAAGGGATTACACATTTTCTTCAGAAACATTCGGGAGAAAGAACAAGTGCTAAATGAGTGGAGAGAAGGGTACCTCATCAAGATACAAAAGAAAGGAGATCTTAGAAATTATGAAAACTACAGAGGCATCACTCTTCTTTTGATACCAAGAAAAGTCTTCAACAGTGTTATTGAAACGAATGAAAGACCCAGTCGATACCCAACATCTAGGCCAACAGGCGGGATTCCGTAAAAACCGATCGTGTACCGATCAAATTGCTACACTACGGCTAATTATTGAACGATCAATCGAATGGAATTCACCACTTTATATTAACTTTCTTGACAACGAAAAAGCATTCGACAGTGTGAATAGGAGAATATTATGGAGCTTTCTACGACATTATGGCGTACCTGTAAAGGTAGTCAACATCATACGGAATTATTACAACGGACTACATTGTGAAATCGTGCATGGAGGTCAACTAACATATTCATTCGAAGTGAAGACCGGTGTAAAAAAGGTCGTTTACTCTCTTCCTTCCTCTTCCTGCTGTGGTTGGTTGGATCATGAAGACTGCTACATCTCAAGGCAATCTCGGAATACAGTGGACAACATCGATGCAACTAGATGACTTGGACTTTGCAGATGACAAACCTAGTTCCTCTATCCCACACAAAGCAACAAATGCAGATGAAGACTGACAACGTAGCAATAGCCTTGGAAGCAGTAGGCCTCAACATTCACAAAGGAAAAAGCAAGATCCTTCGATACAAAACAACCAACATAAACCCAATTACACTTGATGAAGAAATTCTGGAAGACATAGAAACCTTTACATACTTGGGCAGCATCATCGATATACAGGAAGGGTCTGATCTGTGGAAGATGTGAAGGTGTGGATTGGCAAGGCAAGGGCAGCATTTCCATAACTGAAAATCATCTGGAACTCAAACCAACTGTCACCTAATATTAAAGTCAAAATTTTCAATACAAATTTGAAGACGGTTCTGTTGCAAGGAGCTGAAACTTGCACGAGGAACTACGAAAAGCATCATCCAAAAGATACAAGTACTTATAAACAGCTGTCTGCGTAAGACACTTAGGATCCGTTGGCCAGATACCATCAACAACAACCTTCTGTGGCAGAGAACAAATCAACTTCAAGCCGAGGACGAAATTAGAAAAAGACGCAGGAGGTGGATAGAGCACATATTGAGGAAATCATCAGACTGTGTCACAAGATAAGAATTAACCTGGAATTCTGAAGGTCAAAGGAAAAGAGGAAGATCCATTAACACATTGCGTCGAGAATTGGAGACAGACATGAAGAGCACTTGGGAAGATCTGGAAAGGAAAGCTCAAGACAAATTTGATTGGAGAAGACTGGTTGGCAACCTATGCTTCACATGAGGTAATAGGCATTGATTGATTGATATCTTTTAATCTTTGGCAACAACTTTCAAACACTATGTATAGTATCTTTAATAAGAAACAAGCGTAAGCACAAATCATGCCTTAGATATTAATTAGTATTTTACCTCGTGTTATTTTAGTTTAAATATGATGCGTACAAAGTAAACGTTAGTTTTTAAATCTTATTACTATGGCAACTAAACTACACATTATATGTAAGCTGTATAATGTTGTGGCTAACAGTTCAACCTACATCTATTAATGATTATCTAAAATGTCCTAGAAGTGATAACATCTTATTTCGTGCTAAGAAATCAAATACAAACACGTGAAATTAAAGAAATATGTTTTGAAAAGTAACTCCGCATTGTTTCTACAGGTCTGTTCACTGAGATTGAAGGATATATAGCCGTCGAAATCGTACATCAAAGCTCGAAAATCCCCGTCATTATGATATCACAGTACAGTGTGAAACTAAATACAGAATAATTACGAGTCAGTTACTAACTGCAACAAAACTATATTCAACTCAAATATTAAGTGTTCGGCAAAATATGTTAACTACTCGTTAAATAATCAAACGTGATAAAATAAATGACTCAGATTGATAAGATTCACATAAATTATTACTTACTGAACAAATATGCACTTTAATATAAATCCGGATGTATTATGAAATCAGTTAAACCGAGTAGTTTTATTAATACATCATTAAAATTTGATTCAACATTAATTTCATACATGAAATTCAACAGTATTATGCTACCAGCACTGACATGAAATGATCGTCACTATTACTCACATTCCAATCATCCAATAACGTTGTCAAAGGATGAATAAATAAAAAATTTTAGTAGCTTTCGAACTGGGACAGCTTATGTATATAGATATATATATATATAATGTTTTGATAAAGAGTTTGAAAATAGGTTAGAAACTCATTATTAACGATAGATCGCTTATGTCTTACAATGACTAAATTGTAAACGTCATAACTAGAAGAAAAGATTAAGGAAGATTCATATTGTGTAATCAATGAAAAGATAATTAAAAATGACTTATTAATAGTATTAGTAAATGATAACCGTGACTGATAGGTGAAATAATCAACCTCGAAATTTTAATCCTTTAATCAATAAAAATAACTTTATGATCGCTTAGATTTCAATTGTATTGGAGTCTCTAAATGAATTTGAAAGCCATTTAACATATCATTTAACATATCTTGATGTAGTCTGTAAAGCATTGATAATCTATTTGTTCAGTCAAGTCACGATTTATTTTTCACACAGATATGATTAAAATCCTTGTAAAACAAAACTCAATAATTATGGCTACACCTCAAGTATTTTTTTCAAAATAAGAATGTTAGTCTGACAATAACGTAAAATTTACTGAATGTTTCGTGTACATATGATTTCAGATCTCCTGAACTACTTTATACAGTGAAGTACGTAATGCTTCATTCACTAAACAATGAAGCTAGACAACTTTTTAATTGATTTTTTGAAAGAACAGAAAAAATTTGAAGAAGTCTTATCTTTCATTTAAATGAACTCTGTCGAATTTCCTTTAAATTGGGCGTTTGATATGTGACGTTATAGGCAAGGTATTAATGTAACAAAGAGCTGGGAGGAGAGGCTACATTCACTTAAGATATTTAATCAAGTTAATTTACACATAAACATGCAACTCAGTTTCGTAAAAAGGCCTTTCCTTTTAAACAGCAGTCATGCTATTTGATGTCATTTTAATTAGAATAGCTTAGGCTAGTAATCTGGTATTAATAGAGTTTATCATTTCACTAAATCGTTTGATTTGATGCATTATTTACCAATTCATATTGTATTCATCAAGCCAAGTTAGTTAATTCACAAGTCTTAATTTACAACAGAGAATTGCATCCGCAAGTTTTGTTTAATGTTTTCTGTAATACACCACAAAGTTTATATCCTCTTTCTACAGTTGAAGTAGAAATATATTACAGAAGATAAATACAACAAAATTGTTTAACTAGACTTACGAAATTCTTTTTTGCTTTGTCTTTATCTCCAGCGGAATGATAACCGTCTACTTGTAAAATTTTAGAAAGATCATTTATGAGACTTTTATTTGACCGCGTTTTATGGTGATGATGATGGTGGTGATGACCATGATATTTAGTAAAAGTATTTGTAGTATTCATCATTCCTTTTCCTTCGAAGATAATATGATGCTTCTCGTACATTGGGTCAGCATGATGTTTTGGATTTAACCGATTGATAGATGTCACTCCATATTTATTGGAACAATATGGTGGTGAAGATGCTACTCCTGAGTAATCCGATGAAGTTGTCTTTTCATATTCACTAATCTCTTCATGGTCATCAACTGGGCCATCGGCTATACCACTAACATATTTGCAACTCATTCTCTGAATTATGCTCAGGACTAGTTTCATGAAATTTCGGTAAGTGGTGGTATTGCATCATAATTTAATGATTTTGTTCCGTTGTATGTATCGCTTGTTTGTGTAGAAGAACTAGTGTTCAATTCATTCGAATCATTGTCAACATATGTACTAGACTGTTGCTTTTGTTGTGATTGCTTATCTGTTTTCAGTCGCATTAAAGCTTGTAACCTTGAACGTAGCTTACGACCAGATAAATGAGATTTCTGTCGTTGACTTGTTTGGCTACTTGTTACGCTTAATTCATCACTTGTCAGCGATCCAACTTGACTACTTAATGGAGTTTTTTCACCGGAATTTTTATGTGATGTCTGAGAAGCACTACAATCTTCAACTAAAATATCAGGTATATCCAGATAGGAACGATTTATATTGTCATCCATTTATAAATACTACAAGAGTAACTATTAATAATCAATTCTGTAGCTGAAAGAGGAAAAAAGACAAATTATCACGTCAACAAATAATTAAAATGAATATCTGTTATAAAAGTAATAATATCAGTTCCATTCACCTTAATGTGAGGTATGTGTATGAACTGATTGCTAAAATTTTAAAAAAAGATTATAATTGGTGTACTTAGTCTTATCAATAAGTTACTTGATTTGACATTTTGAAACATAATAACACCCAATTACAATCAATATAAGCTCACGAGGGACTAACTCCTTAATGCTATTCCTTGAATTCTAGTTAGAAGATGAGACCAGTAGAGATCACCCATGTTGAGTGTGAGGTAGTTACCCACTGATGACAACGCATGAGGTCACCCAAACCTATCGCGAATTAACTGGATTGGGAATATCAACCGCTGGGAGATTACTCACTAGTCTAATGATACAGCGCTCACCGCCGTGCCAGAGGGTCCTGGGTTTAAACTCTGGCGGGGTATTGCATGATCACTACTGACGAGCCTTATATTAGGATGGGGAGGCTCTTTAGTACTTCCGGGCGATCAATGGTTGTCTAATTCAAACCGATTCGTGATATTAAATTTTTTTGTAAAACATACTTGGAAAAGAGTATTTGCAACGTGAGTACATTTAATACAGTGTCCTAATGTAATAGTAAACAAACCAACTTTATGTCACAGCAGGCATGAATTTTACCGAAACCTGAAGTTCATTTTTTATGAATTCAAATCAGCAAACTAGTGATTAATTAAGAAAAAAGGATGTAAATGAAAGTGTTAGGCAGTTTAAAAAAACCTAGGGGGATTTTCATGCCTAAATTTTCTGCAATTAGAACTCATCAATAAGGCATCTCAATAATGATGAAGGAACTGATAATAGAATTGATGACTAAAATAACTTAAAAGCAACGACTCTAACTAGCGATAGGCAGTAATCACTACAGTAACAATAAGTTGTGGATTTCCTATAAATTGTTTTCAACTATTTAACAAAGTATTCATCTATATCTGTTCATTTTTCCTCACTAAGGATAATCCATCTCCGATCAGTAGAATTCTTCATATGTCGACAATAATAACCCAACCACTGGTTAGCTTAATTACTATCTTATTTAACAGGAGTAATAAATTTAGTTAAATGTGCACAGTAATATTGCAACGTTCCAAGGTGAACATATTTAAAATGGGTACAATTCAATGCATATGTATTTAAAATTAAAGTATTCCGTTGTCTCAGTGACTAAATATGATAGAAGTAGGACTTTTCATCCAATTATTACACAGTCATTAAAAACAGTTAACTAATTATGAAAGCTAAAATTTCTCTTACACTTTAAAGCCCCATTACTGTGTAATCTCTGATTATTATTAATCGACTTATTATATTCCACCTTATTATTAATCTGATAATTTATTCAGCACCAGCTAGTCAGTTGTGATTCTATACTAAAGTGCAAAACAACGTATTAGTGTTGAACCTTGAAGAGGATCTAAATAGGAAGAAATATTTTTGTCTATTAATTTACTTACCTAATGACTCAATGATATTATTTTATGAAACCTATAAAGGGCAGAATAACAAAATTAAATTGGAGAGACGACAAAAATGAATTTATCCTAAGGAAATGCATAAGTTCTGGGTGCCAGCCATTAATAATAATAGACGCTAACTTTAAAATAGACCGCTGAAACAATTGAAACTAATGAACTTATCAAGATATAAATATAATTACTTAGACGTAAGTAGTAACTTTCGATTTCAATTTATGTGAACTAACTAAGAACTACCTACCGATTTGTTAACAATATGATTATTCTGAAAAAAAATTAAAATTCTAAATTTGTTTTATATCATCAATCAACTTACAAATATTTATAATTTCGTCAGATTAAGTAAAATTCTGATATTAACCAAAGTTCACAATCTAGAAAGTGTTTCAAGAATGCTAAAGTAAGTATAAAGATTTGAAAGACTTTATATAATTAATACATAGAAGTATTCTCAAAGCTGTTAATCTTAGTGACATATTATATTTACTAAATCTGTATATCTAACTGACAGCAGTTAAAAGTAGTAAATATACACTATCCCTACAATTTTCTATAATTGTTGAATAAAAAAAGCCTTAAAAAGAGTAACCATCGTAACAGAAAGATGTAGTCAAAACAAAATAGAAGATTGATAAAATACCCATATCGTATTTTTAACATGATTTCTTAGGAAAAATATTGAGATTGTATAGGATAACACATTACGCCCCATAAGCTATAAAAACAGAAACGAATCAAAAAGCTGAAATATCATGACTGGACATATCTCTTCTAACTGATTCTAATGATAAAATGTCTGTAAATGTTAATCACTGAATATTATTTTCGCGGCTGAACATTGTCTTATCTTCATCAGTCCTCTATCCATGGGTGAGGTAACACTATTATCAAATACTTCTTGATTATGGATAGTTCCGAATATAAGTGTTATCTCATGTTGAAGGCAATCTTCATGATTTTTTTTAAAGTAACCATAGTAAATTAGTTTACTTGCGATCAGGTTACATGTTTAATTAAATTTTGTACAATTTTACCTTGATCATAAAATGAAACACATTTCAGTAACAGCGCAAGGAATTAATAACCGTTTCATCAGCCCATCGAGTGTTTTGTAATTTGGTATATACAACATTAATGATACCCGATGTTTTCAGGAAGAATATATCAAGTGAATGTAGTCAGTGGTTGCTGACCTTATTTTTAATATATTTGTAAAGAAACTGACAATTAATGTACAGAGTGTCCTAATTCATAGGCTATATCAAGTTTGTGTAACTGTAACTCAGGCGTGGATGTGGAAAGCTTAGTGTAACTCCGCGTTAAACGGCTCTAAATAGTATAGTACCTACTCACTGTTAAAAAAGTGTAAATTAAATAGATGTAGTTGTTTGAAATGTTTCAGTCAGATACTTTAAAACTGTATATGGTATGTGAAAGATAGAATGTACCAAATTGAAACAGCAGTATTCAATCAATGTCATCCCGATTTTATCTATTTTACTTTAACCCTACACAGTGAGTTATCTATCGATCAATTTCATATTCCTGTTGACTTTTTCAACAATGATGCACTTTGCAGTGTGATAAGTGGAAGTGAAATACTTTTAAGAATCGTGGTTTCAAATGCTATACGGAACATTAATTTCCTAAATATTACACGTGAATTTCTCTTATGAGTGTTAATTAACATGAAACTAAAATCGATGGTTTATTCGATTTCTTCTGACCATCTAACACTCATATAAATTATGTTGATATGAATATAGATTACAAGATAACGCCTTTACTTTTGCAAGCGCTGAGTTACAGTTACCAATAGTGCATCATGATTAGTGTAATAGCTTTAAGTTAATAATATTTAAGAGATTGTTTGAAAATTCTCATGTTTCAGAGATTGTTAATGTATGTGGCTTTCAGTTCTAGTGAATAAGTAATTGTTAACTGGATCCGCTTATCTTCTGCAAAAATTCCCGAGGCATTATTTAACCACTGATTATGCGAATCAGTTAGAAGTGACATTTCCACTTATTATTATATTTCATCTTTTCGTTTGCTTCAGGATGTAGAGGTTGAGGGTTATTAGTAGCTTTTTCAAATTAGAGCTGTTTGAACTATGAATATTCTAAAATATGAAATCTGAATTCAAAGAATCAACTACTAGACATTAAAACAAAATTGTCGGAACGAAGAATATTCTTCTCAAAACGTTCTTTTCGAATTCCATAATTGTGACTCCAAAATTAATTATCACATAACATAACATAGCCAAGTTTGAGGCCAATACTACATTGAGATTTGAAGAATTACTTTATATATGAATTTGGGATCATAATTTACAATAGTTCTTGTTGACGTAATAGCAATCATGCAATGTTTAACTTGTATAAACTTATTCGACAACTGATGTAATAAGATTATTAATCCAAATATTTAGACACATATAGATGACAGAGAGGGGAAAGTGTTAACATTATAGTCCGATCATGTGTTTGGTCAAAGACTGAATGATGTATACAATAATATAGATTAAATAAGAAATTATAAAATATAGCAAATGATAATCAAATTCCTAGCATGTCTGCAAGCTTAACAATAACAATGATAGAATGTCTGGAATAAATATGACGTCTTATGTGATATGATTTAAATTAAGTAAAGAAGAGAGTGGAGTGTAGTGGAGTGTATGATATTCAAATTCATCATTATGCTAGTAACATGAAGAATAATAGTAGTAGGGAAATCTATTATATGAACAAAGAAATTATATTTAGATGATTTATGAAAATATAAAGAATGTAGGCTATGCATATATTAGGTTCGATTAAATCATTCAGTAATGAATGTGGACATTAGCTTATTGGATCTTAGGTTGGTCGTGGCAAAATAAGTGGTTTAACGTATTCATTTGTATTGAAACCTTTGGTTTTTTTAACTTATACGGCTATCACTTCTGCTGTTTGAGCGACCATTGGTCTAACTAATCTTGGTAGACAAATATTTGAGGTATGGATTACTGTAAATGAGAGGATGAAGTTAGCTGCATGACTCATTTGAAATGAATGAGCTAAAATAGAGCTGTTAATATTCTTGACAAAGCCGTTTCTTAACCGTACTAGAAGGTGCTCATAAACATGCAAGAGTTAATCCCTGCGGCATGTGTCATTGTGACTTACTCTACATGAGTTGATGAACTGATAGATATTAGAGAGGTATCAAGATTAAGTAATCTTACATCACGAATTTTGAAAAGGGAAATGATGCTCTAATCATTCAGTAAATCATCTGATTTTGATTGTCACTTTAGGTTTATTACGGTTGTGTGACCTTTCTCATTTTACTCGTGGAGTAAGTATTTTTAGTCTTTGATGGTAATTCCCTTGTATGTACAAATCTTGTAATTTCCGAATCACTGTCAACCACTTCTGCTTTAATGGTGACATTTATAGAAATAAAAGTGGCGCAAAATTGTTCGGTCACTACTCCTCATCATTTACAGATGGCTACAAAAAGTGTGCTTAACAATACCCGAACTGTCTTCATCAAGTGGAAAATGGCAAGCAATGTGATGAGTGCAAAGATTGGTATGACAATCTATACACGGTGTGACAAACCTGAAAACGTATGGCTTAGCCCACACTGTTGTCTAGATTCAACTTATCTGTTATCAGACTCCATGTCACTTATAAGTATGGCTAAGAAACAGGTTGTTAAAAAGACAATAATACCCAGGAGAAATGCCTTGACAGTTGCTCAGTTGGTTATGTTGGCACTTAGATCAACACCTATGTAGGCGACTTAACTTAGACTATATCCTTAGCGGCTAGGCCTGAAATTGACATTGTAGGCTAACTATTGATAGATCTCGTACAACTTACTAAAAGTAGCTTGGACAAGATAGCCTCACTCTTTTTATACTAACAGACAATAAGATGAATGGTGGGATCCAGTCACTACTGATACACGATGACCCAATTGTGTTAGCTGACTCAAATTTGAACGAAGCTGAAAAATTATCAGAATATTTCAACGAAATTTTATCTGTGGATACTAATGTCAATATGTATCCAATATATGCAGCTGGCATAGTTACAATGGAATCAGTCCTTACGGAAAAGATTTTCTCTTAGCTTAGCCTCCTAAAATTAGGTAGGTCATCGGGTCCTGATGAGATGCATTCTAGGCTGTTACTGTCACTTGCGGATATCATTTCAGAACCACTCAGAGTTGTTCAGGATGTCTCTTTTGCAAAAGTAACCTACGAGAAATTGGAAGGATGCTATAATCAGCCTCGCTTTAAAAGGTGGAGATAGACAATTGGCATCTAACTAGAGGCTCATTAATTTGACTGACGTAATAGTTAAAGACTAGCAGAAGCTATTGATAAAAGACTGTCTGTGGATGTAATATTCATTGGCTTTAGTAGGGCATTTGATAGTGTCCCACATCGGCCTTTATACGGAAATTACCAAACTTTCAAATATTAAGTCCAATTGAAAGCTGGATAAAAAACTCCTTATGCGAGTAATCAGAGGGTTTAAGCTAACGGATCACTGTCTGAATGGAAGCCTGAACTAAGCAGAGTCTCCCCCTCCAAGGTACCATCTTGTGCTCACTCTTATTCCCACTTTACGTTAATGAGTTGCAATATCAATTAAAGTTATCTACACTTTTATTTACTGATGACTTAAAGATTTGGAAAACAGTATGCAGGGATATCAACCACCTCGATCTTCAATCAGACTTACTGGCTGGTTGGTCTCAAAGTTGGGAGAGATGGTTAAAGATTAATTGCTGTAACAGTGTACTAATACACTTCGGCTTCGGTAAAAGACACCAATACACCTTAAATAATGTACAACTTCTACAAGCAGAAGAATTTAAGGATTCAAGAGTAACAATAGGTCTTGAGTTTAAAAAATTACTGCATACTGTAACGCAGAAGCAGCTAAAGGGTTTAGATTGTTATGATGACTCCACAAAGCATTTAAATATTTTGATGATGTGTTCCAGATATTTTATCCCGCTGTACGTGCTACATTATACTGAATAATACATCAAATCAGCAAGTCCCTATCTTATAAGGGATGTTGAGACAGTTGGTCGAGTTCGACAAGTAGGTACTAAGCTAGTAACATGCCTTTCTAACCTCCCTTCAGATAAACGTCTCAAACGCTTGAATCTCTTCCTCTTATCAGAGAATACAAGATGATCTTATATTGGTATTTCATATCTCAAAAAAATGATTAAGGTGTTAATGTCTTATTTTTTTACTCCTTCTTAAACGAATCATCTTAGAGGCCATCTTAAAAAGGCTCAAAAACCGGGACCGAATAAACTCAGAGTCGGAATCCGTTCTTCGCATTAAGTGGTTAGTGACTGGAGAGTGCTACCTGAAGAGGTGATATCAGCTCTGTCGGTGAACTCTTTCAAGCAGAAGTCGGATCCACACTGGAAAAACCACTGCGAATGAATAATGCATATCACCAGACCTACTATCCTTATTACTGAGAGCTGACGACTATCTCGAATCTCTATATAACTATCGGTCAGGTAGAAAGCATCAACTGCGGTTTTCCTGCATTAAATATTTTCAGTGTTCCGCATAACCTTAGCAGTGACGTTTTACTGGGTACATCACTTAAATGACAGCCTCATAAACAAATATTAATTTATTTCTTGTCCATTTATTATTATTTCCGTAACTTTCTGTCTGTTTATCAACTTTCAGGATAGCCATGCTTCCTGGGGAGGAAATCTTATGCAATTCTTTGACGGTAAACATTTGCACTTACATGACAGCGTTCCATTCTTGGCATTAATCTGAAATATAAATTTAGTTTATTTTTAATCTTTAGTTTGGTTACATTTCTCTTATACTGTAAAGCCTGTATGTATTACTTCAAGTGTATACAGACAGGCAGGAGAAAAATCAATACCAAGTGTCCCAAAATGTTAACAATTAAGATCAGGTTTTTGATCAGAATAAAAGAATGAATTTGCGAAATCATTATTATTTTTTCTCAGTTTTGAAAGGAATTATCTTCTCGATCAATAACACATTTTTTTGAGAAAAAATTATTCGTGTTTAATCAGATAGTCATTTAATTCGTTCTGCTTCAGTTTTATCAAAATATTTAAAGAGTATTGTTTGAGTTGGATTGCGATTGGCAAGCGAAATCCAGAACGCGTGTTTCGTTCTATTTGAGACTCGTCAGCTGGATGGGCCTGTATCCCAGTGTTGGTGTTCACACCGACATCAGGATTCACTTCGTTTCCTGTCGAACGCCACAGTATTCATGACTAGGCTATTGAGCTCATACAGCTGAACATATGCATTCTAATTATATATACATACACTTTGTTCTCTAGACCGAATAGCCCAATGTTGAACGCAGTGACGTTTAACACTAAACGAACTGAGTTCGAGTGCCGGTATAAACATCCAACTGACAAGTTCTGAGCAAGACCAAACGAGCGTCCTGGATTCCGCTTGTCAGTCACATTTCAACTCGAACAATACTTGTAAACTTTCACTATATCGAGGCGATCTGCTCAGGATGCACATACGGCAATACAGACTAATTAATTTCAGTCCATGGTAAGTCAACGGGAAGATCCAAATACATTCTAATGATATTTATAGAGTAGTTATATGTTAACGTATGGAAAATACATCACGGTTAGTGTTTTTCCACTAAACGCCTATTAGTAATTTGTTGATCATCTAAGTCATTCTTTATTATATTACTGAAATATAGTTTTACGGAATGACTAACTATTCTTATCATTTGATTAAAAAATGAAATAGTTGAATTAAATGTAGTTATCTGTTCATTCATTGTGTTATATTCATTACATTTATTCATCTTCTGATGAATTAAGTGAGTGATTGATTACTGTAATTATTATTAACGATATCAATACAAGTAGTGATATTTGCAGTATTCGTGTATACTAGTATATACTACACTTACATGCTCATAAGAGTAATGTGTAGATAACTCCAAACGACTGAAATGAAATTTTTATCATAAACTACATTCACCCACTAAATGAAGCCGAAAACCTGATATCACAAAATGGACTAAGTTAAATAATTTCTGAGTACCAGGAAACACTGGACAGGTGATTCATTTTAGTATACGGGTCTCCAAAAGTACGCATCCACGATCATAATAGGATATTGGCCTCAGAACCATCAACCTCAGAATTAGACCACCTAGTCAGCACCCAACGGTTGACATTTCTATCGTCAGTTAATGTGTGATTGGTGGAATTTCATCCATCGTTATCGGTGGGTACATGTCCCATACCCGACATGGTTGAGCTTCATTCATCTACATCTTCTCCTTAGAACTCCAGTGGCTACCTCTTGAAATTTTTCATTAGTGAGATAATATTGATTGTAATTGGGATGTTGTGAAAAACTAATTTATGAGACCAAACTAAAATTCAACCAACTTCACAACACCCAACTACATAGAGAAAAACAACTGAATATTCTAACCTGTTACAATACATTCATTGAACATTATAAACTTTAAGAATAATCCTAGTCATTCGATTTTCTATTACCATTTTAAATAGAAATAGTGTTGTCATTAATACATTTAGAAATAAAAACAGGAATTATTATTACCATGGCAACTAAATAAAACCTCATATTTTAACATGTTTATCATACACAGTAATAATTTACCAATTGTTTACTTTAATTAAAATTAACTTACATCAATAAATATCTCTTCTTTAAAATGGCGATGAAAAAAAAATGGCAATGATTTTAATTACGTGTAATCTATCGCTATGATTTATTCTTACACAATGACACCATTTATATACATATGCACACACACACATACACATACACATATTCATATACACGAACACACAAATATGCTTATGCCATACAAACATTATTCATTCAACTAACTGTATACTCACGTAGAATGATGATAGTTAGTCTTTTCTTTCTTTTTTTTATTTTATTCAATTGATATTGAGTATACAGTAGATGTTAGTTATAACTGACAAATCAGTAAATCGTATTATAGTGATACTCAATAAGTAGGTTAAGATTGTGTTTTTCAAAAAAAACCACTTCATCATTGTCATTCATTGTGAATGTGTACATGTGTATATCATGTATTCAAATATATTTTCTGTGTACTTCTTTTTTTAACAAAACTTTACTACACTAAATAGAGTGCACTTAGTATATTTGCTTTTATTGTTAGAGTACACTTGATATACAGACACATATACACAAGCTTAACTTTTAAACTTATCACTAAGCGTTAATGAACCTAAGAGGTGTATCGTACACCCTCTCTCTCTCTCTCTCTCTCTCTCTATATATATATATATATATATATATATATATATATATGTATATATATATATGTATATATATATATATATATATATATAAAGTCGTTGATAGACAATGTCATTTTGACTCATATTTACGATCATTAATTATTGATTTAATCAACTATTGATTACATAAACGAAAGGTTAGGTGACATTTCTCTCAGTAGTTTCGTTTAGATGAGATTAGTGTAGTTATGTTAGTTAGTTAGTTGGCTAGTTAGTTAGTTCAGTACATAATGCTACAAAAGATTTGGTTGATATAACTCCATGGTTAGATATGTGTATATGTGACATTAAATTTACAGAAATTGTTTTAATGAAGTATTAATTACAATAACATAAACAGAAATCATAGGTTTGTTTTTCAAAATATTGTTTTTCAGGTAATTTGTTTATTTAGCTATCAAGCTTTACGTAAAATGATAAATTAAAACTGCTCATGTTATTAGTAACTAATCAATGTAAACATTGAAAGAATAATATCTTGAATTGTTACTTGATTATTGTTAGCTGATAAGTGAAATAGACGCAAAACAATAATAATAACCTCACGTAACTGGTTATTTTGTTGAAGTTTGTGTACACCCATAAATAAAAACGTTTTATAAATATAGTCTTATGCACAACATGTGAATAATAATTTACTTCAGTAGTGGAGTGTAATTATGATTAATTCCATACTCATACTCATAGTAATCACCATCGGTGGAAACTTCTGTCTTCTATCATTTCAAAAGACGGAATCTAACCGAAACCATCCTTCTAGGTTACAAATCTTCTTCATCATCATAAAACTCTTATTGTTAGATAACAGAAAACTGAACAATAAAATATTATTTTATTCAGGAAATAACTCAAGGGGGTAAATGTAATGAATGAAACAAATTAACCATCGACTTCAGATATCCAGCACTTCTTAGAATACTTTTTATGCTTAACATACAAATGAATCTATAGATCACTATTTTCTCAGTGTGTACATAGAAATTCTGATATGAAAGGTACATCCAACTGATGAATCTAGATATAAGAAATCAGTGGTTTTGAGTCACCTACTGTCTTTGCTTTTTATACTGAAACAGATATTGTCGGTGAATTAGTAGGAATCAATAAAAATTTTCACTTTCAGTTGCATATTGAGTTCACTTGATTTAAATCACGAAAACTAATGTGTAACAATCGTTAAGAAAATATGTACAATGAAATAGATGAAAACATATGCTGCTTACTGCTTCAGTATTATCATCAATTCAATACACTTTGACTCATTTCAATGAAAATAAATAAATTTATTAACTAATGAGTTAGTAACAAGTAGAAAATTGAAAAGTAATCAGTAGTCAACACTTTCAATCTTCATTAAACTAATAGTATATGATCAGTATTAATAATTTTCACTAAAATCAGTTACATTTGTTTACAATGAAGATATAAATACTACGTTATATATATTTAATTTGGATTATGACTGGCAAGTGGAATCTAGGACGCGCGTTTCGTCCTTATTGAGACTCATCGGCTGGATGTACCTGCATCCCAATGTTGATGTTCACAGTAAGATTCGAGCTCAGTCCGTTTCGTGTCAAACGCCACCGCCTACACCACTAGACTACTGAGTCCAGACAGTCACGCTTGTGCAATGGGCGAATTGGTAGTAGGATGAATTTGTATATTCCCATTGATTTGCTATAGACTGAAGCTGGTCAGTCACTGTTGCTATATGGGCATCCTGAGCGGATTGCTTCGATATAGCGAATATTCACAAGTACCATTTAATTCAGTAGTCTAGTGGTTTAAGCGGTGGCGTTTGACACGAAACGGACTGAGTTCGAATCCCACTGTGAACATCAACATTGCGATGCAGGTACATCCAGTAGATAAGTCCCAAATAAGACGAAACGCGCCTCCTGGATTCCACTTGCAAGTCACAATACAAATTAAATGATACTTGTGAATATTCTTTATATCGAGGCAATCCGCTCAGGATGCACATATAGCAACAGTGACTGACCAGCTTCAGTCTATAACAAATCAATGGGAACATACAAATTCATCCTACTACGTTATATATACTTTATATTTATATTTTATCATGTATTTGTATTGTTTGACCGAAATTTCCTGAGTATATTTTGTTTATCCTTAGTGGTACACAGTACAAAGCTGATTGCATTCAGACCGAAAAAGATGTTTTCTGTTGTTCTGTAGCTGGTGGTAGTTCACATGGAAGATATATATATATATATATATATATATATATATATATATATACCTTATTGCCTTAATTTGTTTACAAATGACGCTATAAGATTCTTTCTTTATTTGTCAATATGGTTAAAATAATTTAGTTTAAATGCCCCACCATCTGCCTACTTCACTGCTGGATAAACAAATATAATGGGAACTATTAACTACACTAACAATGACATATATGTAGTCCTTACTATAATTTAATGATAATTTTATAAAGTTCATTCATTATACCATTTATACAACTTAATCAGCACTAATTATATAGTAGTTAATGCAGTTTTATGAACTATGTCTGATAATAAGAGTTAAATGAAGTGAACTGATTTCTTCATTCCATTATATTTTGTTTGATTCTGAATCATAAATTGGACTAGATTATTTATAATCATTTATTATATTCCAGTATAGTTGTCTATTCAGTATATTGACAAATAACGAAAGAAATTCATAGTGTCATTCACATGGAAATTAAGACAATAGAGTAAGGAAAATAATTTTGCCGATATCATATTTTGAAGTTGGATCATGAAGTGTGAGGAAATTTTATATGTCCCAGAGTTTCGAAATTCATCGTTTCAAACGTGGACTCTATGTACAGAAGAGACACGTGCACATTTCCATTCTGTCACGCCTCTGACACTATTTTCTCTTTCATTTTACATTGTTCATACTCTGTTAATTCCTTACTATTACTTTTCTCATAACCCCATGTTTTTCATCGTACATACTTGATATCCGTAAAGTTATCAATTAGTTTCACTTTAATGATTACTATTTAGGCCTTTACGCAGACCTCCCTTATGACGCTTCCAGTTCGGTATGTAATTTGCATTTTATTCTTCAATAGAATGTTATAACTGTGAAATCCAATAAATATGCATGTAAAGCTTCAGTAAACAATATTGTCGATAAGATTTCACAGAATTATTTTTATTTCCACTTCAATGACTTGAAGTAAACTTTGTGAATTCGAGCATGAAGTATCTAAGTTTTATGCTTAGTTGATGTTTGTGAAGGAGAAAAGAAATTCAGAAACCAGACATTACTGGTTTGCAGTCAATTATTTACCGTCTTTATTTATAACGTTTTACTTACAACAAACAACCCTAGAATTCAGACTCTGGTTTATGCACAAACAACTCACTACGTGACACAACAAAAAATTTTCGATCATTAGTCTTAGAAAAAGGCGAATAGACTAAGAAAAGATGAAGTATTCAGAAGTTATTCCTGATAGAGGGTTTTATATATACCTATTGTTTACTTAATTAGTTCGCATTATTTATATATTGTCGTATTTGTAAGTTGTGTATAACTATTTAGCTGTTGATATACCTTTTACCGTTCATGATTTACAATTAATTAAAGCTGTATCAGTTGCTTGCTTTTATGACATTAATAACCTGATTTTGTGAGCATTGTATTGCACTCTCATAATTGACATAATTATGTGTATTTTTAAGTCATAGATGATAATAGAATAATCCATGTTCAACCCGTTGGCTTCTTACATGTGTCTTATCAAGCAGGTTAGGCTAAGTGCTGAAAGAACCAATTTTCCAATAATGGATATCATAATAATCAAAATGATTATATTGAGATGAGGTGGAAACAAAAGCGTTAATTCTTATTAGTTTTTATCTGCCTTAAATTTTGAGCCTGATAACTGAATGCATCATACCATCTTCATTATGTTTAATTTTACTGTTACACACTTCGGATTTAATAACAATAGACCTCCTTTCATGTAGTAATCAGGCTTAAATATCACAGCGAATTTCAACAATTTTGTGCAGCAATATATTCATCGTGTTCGTTTTAACTAATTTAAGAAAAGGGTTTTAAACGATATTTCCTTCTTGTTGTTGTCTTTCCATTGTGCTTTCGTTCTGTAAACTTTCTTCAAACGGCTAGTCGACTGAATGATATATATATGATTAAAATAGAAGTTAAAGAATTGACATTTATCATCTAATACTTAAGTAAAATAGGATATGTACATTATTCAATAATTATATTATAACTTTAAAAGCTATCTATTTACTGAACGTGCAAGAAATGTTGTAACCATAACCTACATCACTTCCCATAATCCACATTTATTAAGAACCTATGACTAGTTGGTAATATCATAATGGTCTAGTCAGGATGAACATATGACGATAACAGTCCTCTTTAATCAACCACAGAAAATACAGTATATATAAATGTGCCATCATACATGTCAAATACGTTGGTAGCTGTTTGAACTTAACAGCTAGATGAATAACATGTTGGTATTAAAAGTAATAGGTGCATGACTCGAATTTCAGAGTGGATGTGGGTATATTCAACTGATGATTCTCAAATAGGACGAGACGTTCATTCTGAAATTTACTACCGGCCGAGATTTAACTTTACTAGCATCTTTATTGTTCCTATCAGACAGACCGAATATCACATTAGAGAAGTAGTTCAGCATACATTTGTGATAACCGGTAACCGACAAAGTAGAATGTGATTATCAGCCACAAAGACATATATTTCAGCAGCATTGTAACATTGTGAAATGAAACTAAACTTCAATGCTAAGAAATTGTTATAGATTTAAAGTTTGATGTTCTGATAAACAAACAAGTTTTCGATTGTCAAAATAAATCAATTAGATTCTGATCTATAGATGAATGTAGTGACACGATGTAACTGAATGGAAGTATCCTGATGATGCTAGATTATTAACGCAACCCCTCCCTGGAATAAAAATAATATCAAAGACATGACCACTGATCACAAGAACAGATTATTTTGTCTAGCAAAATGACATTCTTATATTCGTATTATTAAGAAGAAATTAACACGATTACATGCTAAAAATAAGTGAAGAATATTAATTTTGTATCGCACTAGTTAATTACTTGACTAAGACCAAACTTTTAGACGACAACAAAACAACCAATACAACAGTAAACTTTTCAAGTCTAAACTGAAAGTAAATTATTCTAATGCACAACGAAATGGATTATTTAGTGAAATGATCTAAATAATCAATTCATCTACATGTTAGCATTGATATATAATATTTGAATGGTATTACAAAATATATACACACTAGTCCTATCATGAATACAGAATGAAGCTATATTCTTCAATAAAATAGCTTGAAATAAATTAATTTCGTTTTCGACATTCATAGAGGTAATGACTAGGAAAGTAGTCTGAAAGTTTAACTTAACGAAAGCATGTTCACTACTGTTTTATACAAACGATTAATCAGGACTGATCGTTTTTTAACATTATCATGATTTGTATGTCATATCTATTATTGTTGTTCATCAATAAATTGTGACCTTTCACTATTTGTATGTATAGTAGTTTTTGCTCTTCACCAAATAACTAACCTAGTTAAAGTGGCTATACACTTCAATACTAAGAAAAAGCTTGTGATTTAAGCATTATGACTGATTTTATACATGTACATGTAAATGGTATGAATTCATTATTATTTCTGAAACCGAATATATGACTCTAAGGTTATAAGGTGAGAAATGTGTGTTTAGTTATCAATTCAATCTACATTACTTTGGATATTCACATTAAGCAGGGGGAAGATTAAGATGGAATATGTATTGTTTATTGCTCGAAATCTGGATAATAATCTATACTGCTCACATGTGCATAAAAGTTACCAAACTCACATTGGTTTATCGATACTTCTGTTTCTCATCCACCATATAGTTTTGTAGAAGCATTCGATTCACCTATCGTTGCTTAGAATATCACAGAAGGAGATCTTTATGATTAACAGTTTTGATTTTAGGCAATCCATCTCGAAAATAGTCATTAAATAGCATTCCGTTTGCTCATTAAGGTGCTTTATCTTTAGGTTTATAGATCTTGTAAATGGTATTCGTCATATGCTAACATTAAAATATTATAAAATATCATGAAGTATTACACAGCTGTATTGTTTATTTTAAAAGGTCTTTGCACTACATAAAAACTTGACTAATAAAAGCAATTTTCTTACAGGTTCTAAGCTCATGCAAAAGAATACAATAAATTTTCTGTACATGTTGATACACCTTTTAATTATGTCCTTACTGTTGTACTATGTGACTGGAAGTACTCATTATGAAATGAACCTGAAGAATCAAAATTTATGATGCATCTTGAAGCCTGCTGTATTCTTATGACCTCATAAGTATTTTTGGTTCTTGTTCTTACGTAAAGATACTGATGAGTTAAGGTGTATTTCAAAAGGCAATCAAAAACCATGCAGCAAATTAAGTGGAATACAATGAAACATTAGAAATGCTTTGTTTAAGTTTAATTTATCTCCTATATCTATCAAGTAACCAAGAATAAAGTTCCTAATCTATCTTAATTGTCTTTTGCTCAAATAACAATATGATGTTTAGAAGTTTGGTGATCAACTTTTTCTAGATGTTATAAAATTAACGGGAACAGTTGGTTTGTTAAATCCACTTTGATTAGACGGATTGAAAACATTTGTTCTCATTGCTAGTTTCAGTTAAGAAGCTGATTGTAGAATAGGAAATATGCTTTAGATGTAGTAAACGTTATTTGTAGAGCCTTACTTATTTTTTCTATTATCAGATACTCAATTGTAGGGTCAGAGATCAAATTAGAGAGATAAAACAATGAAAATAAACACCTGATCAATAGTGGTACAATTATGAATGGTAACCAAAAAAAATTGTAGGTCAACGTTACAAGCTGTTAATAAATTGTAAAGAATTTCAAGTAGTTCACTTCCTGAAGTAATGACTATGTTGTCTCGAGAAACAACGGAATATCTACGTTTAAATCATCCAGTTAAGAGAACACAATAGTACAATCAGTTTAATTAGTGATAAGAAAAAAAGATTCGATCATTTTGATTATAATGAATCCCAATAATGAATTCCCCGTAAGTCATATTCATTTTTTACAGAAAATTTTACTTATCTTTGAAAAGAATTGAAATTCAGCCTACCAAGAATACACAGTTATGAAAGGCTGTTTAGTTGACTAAGGAATTTGCTATATGGTTGTGAATTGTGGCCTATAAAAGTAGACGGCGTTAATTGTAATTCATCAAAGGTTCTTAAAATATTTCTCATGATTGTCTGAATCTCCGAGTAAACAATGCTGAGGTTAAACGGGGATTATCTATGGCTAACCACCATTTACATCAAAGTGTGCTGACGTGTTGTCACGATTTGTAGTGATGTTGTAATGTGTTACCATGCTCTACGTTGCACATGACTAACTGACCAATGAGTTCAATGGCTAATCTATTAAATTGTATATTAATGCCAATTCAGGCAGTATTATTATCTGTACTCTACTGAAGTTTATAGTGTTAGATAAACTGGCTTGTCTAAAAATAATATTGGTTAGATCAGCACGTCTTCTTAAATATGTATATAGTTCACTACAATATGATGCAATTATCAGTAAGTTAATCAAGCGTAAATTCCTTTATCTTTTTATTCAAACTAACTAACAAATAAAACAAAAAATGACAACCAGTAGTATATCACTGTCAGCCAACAACTTAATATACAAATCAAGAATATACTGTCCACTATAATTACCTATGATACTATTCATAATGTAGTTTTATACTGTTTCATTAGAAAATATGTTATAAACTGTTGAAAAATCATGTCACTCTTTAAATGTAAATATACATCTGAATTTGTGCATTTGCCTATCACTGTTATTGTCATCCATCTGTGCTAAATTATTAAGTCATTTACTTTTTTTTTATTCAAATGTGTACTCCTTACACCCAAATGTACAAAAGTAAATAACGTAGAAACTGTAGTAGATATTTACTTTGGTAAGAAGTTTTCTTTGTAAACTGGTTACTCTGATCACTTTAATACAAACTTTAGAAAATCGAAGTATGCATTTAGAATACATGTGTAACTCTGTATGTAAAATTGTACATTGTTTGAATTTGACTGCGTAACTAATTGATAATTTGGTTACAGAAAGAAATGTAAATCACATTTTTCTACTGTATTCATGATAGTAAATGTGTTTTTGTGTAGAAACTAATATAAATAGGTTATGAATGCTGTTGTTATATGTGTCTGCTAATAGAATCATTCCTGATTAAATTAGTTATTAGTGAAGAGAGGAAAAGTATACACCAATAATTTTAAAACAAGAATAACTCCTAGTAAAATTAGTAAAACTCATCAAAAAAGAAAAAACAACAACAACACAAAGATCGGTTTTTAAACGAATAATGGTAACTTAACATTTCGACCAAAATAGCTACCTGGTTTGGTTTAAAATAACATTTCTCACAACATTTTAAATGTTTAATTAATGTATTGTATTCAACACTATTGCAAACTTATTCATCTACTTAGTGGTTGAATGTTTTGTATTACGGTGCAATTTTCATTAAAGACTTCATTTCAAGCAATTTAATGTTTCCTAGATTTGCCTGTTATGTATGAAGTTATTGTAACTCAACCTAACAATCTGAATGTAGATTTTACCAACTTACTTTATATTACAGTCAATACATAATTAGAGTAATCCATATAAACTTTTAATCAAGAATTCTGATTTGAGGAACACTTCTCACTAAATATAATTCTATTTAATTTACATAGACTAATGATAATTGGACGAGAGGTTGATGTTTTTTATTATCAATAATAGATAGATCTTGTTTCTTAAAAATCTTTATCATAATGAAAATCATGGAAATAAAATCAATTAGAACAATAGTAATCTAATGTGTTTTATTTTTGTCATTTGGTATAAGATATGGAATGTTAACAGTTTCTCTTTATCTTATATTAAGATGATTTGCTAATTATATCCTATTCATTTTATTCCAAATGTCGTGGGATTGAATGTGATAACTTTTGTTTTTTCTGTATTCAGAATTGACAAAGTAGTTGTGTTTTTTTTTTTTTACCTTTGAGGTAAAAGTCAGAAAGACTTTTTAGATGATTTCATATCACATGATTAATTAGCCGCCTATGTATTCGCTTATGATAGTAACTAATTTCAAGCTCAATTATTTCTAATAGTGGCTTTAATTATACAGCATTTTGTTAGACCATTTAAATGTATTGAGTCATTAGTGTCTAAATTCTAGTTCGAATGAATTCTTATTTTATTTAACTTACTTGACAAGCTGCTATTATATAGGCATAGTTCCAATAACTCTCTTACTTGTAATGTGCATGATGCTTAGGATTATTGATCAAACCATCCACATCATTGAATACCATATCTCTGATGCTGATATTCTTGTCTATTTTGTTGAAAATCCTAAACTTAAATGACTTGTACATCGAGGTGATAAATACTAATGAAGTTAAATTATAAACATATTGATTTCAGTAAATGTGAACAGATTCTGTTTTGAGGATTTTCATTGTGTAATCTGATCTAATTTTCCTTGGTCAATCTTAACAAGTGAGATATTTTTTATTAACAATTCTTCTGAAATGAGATTTTCTAAGGTAAGGAATGGTCTTGAAGGGGGGGGGGTGTCTGCATGTTTTTAAGTCCCTGAAATGCAATGTGAACATAAATTCATTAGCTCGTCTTGATGCAGTTAAATATCTTAGCGACTTACTTTCTAACCTTAAAAATTACGGAGAGTTTTAGTAGTTACTGTGATTCTATATTTCCACACAATTTCAGCTGGATCACTGACACCGGTCGTTAGTCATGATCAATATGAAGAATAATAAAACAAATTATATTCATAGATTATAATGGATTAAAGAGTCAACATCGAAAAATGAAGCACCCTTCAGTGATAATGATATTATCAATGACGTTGTGAAATACTGTTACAGACAGATTCGAAATTATTCCGCGACAACAAATTCCAATGTTCTTCTCTAGACAGTTGTTAAGGAGAGTTTACAGTGACTTCATTTTAGTGCTTTTATTAGATTAGCTACATAGATTCTATTATAAATTAAGGTATCAGATCGACAAATGACATAAACCAAAGGGCTGGAAAATCGACGTTAGTGAAAACTTCATACTTCAATCAAATCGTAGAGTAAATTGGCTTTGCTGAAAATAATAAAACGAAGAACAATATTATCCACTCTACAATGAAACATTAAAATTTGTCATCGTTAGACTTTCTTTATAAACATTCACCAGATTCGTTTCTAATCAAATATGGAAGATAAACATAAATAATAATCAGTTGAATAAAGATTTTAATCACTCTAAACTGCAATGTACCCGGAAATAACCATGTATTCTGGAAACTTTCTTGAAGGTAGCATTAAACAATTACAAATTTCAAACTTCAAATGTATAATCTACTTTTTTTCCCTTGTTTAGTGATAATAATCTCTTTTATTCATTAAAGAATTCTCCTTTCTCAATCTAATAACATTTTGTCATTGGTTTGTAACTCCTGATATCAAAATGTATACAGCTGATTATGTCTATTATCAATTTAGATTTTCTAAAGACGTATCAAAACAAAATGTATATCATATTCATATGTATATTGTATTAAAAATAATATGCAGTAATGTGTCTGAAACAAATATGAAAATGTTGAATGATGTATTCACTTAGGAGAGAGAAAGAAAGAAACAGTTTAACAGAAGACAAAATGTTGGTACTTAAATAAATGGGTGAAATTAAGAAGAGTTAGTATATTCCTATTGACTTGTTATAGACTGAAGCTGGTCAGTTTCCTAATACCAATGCGCCTATTGAACAAGTGTGACTATCTGGACTCAGTAGTCTGGTGGTGAACGCGGTGGCACTTGATACGAAACGGACTGAGTTCGAATCCCACTGTGAACATCAACATTCAGATGCAGGTATATCCAGCTGACGAGTCACAAATAGGACAAAACCCGCGTCCTGGATTCCACTTGCCAATCACAATCCAATTTAAATAAAATGGGTGAAATATTGCAATCAATAATTCTTAGTTTCAGAAGATGTGTAACTCAGGAATTTAAGCCAACGAAGTTGTCCTCAATGACAATGAAAGCTTTGTAATTAGAGAATTCAGTTCAGAGAAAGCAGTATAACCAAAATACTTAGTTACTACTGAAAGTATATTCGAACTTTAGGGAATACAGTTCACTCAGCCAACATCATTTTATTATAACTAAGTGGATAACTTTTTTGAGCACTTCAAGTCTTCATAATTCCTTCTGTGTTACGAGTACTATTTATTGAAGTCATTAAAATAATCAAAATGCAGGAAATTTTTAAGATGATGAGATAAATTTTATTGATTTCGAAAAGTAGTTTTATTCTTAAAGGTATGTTTAACCAAAACTATACGGACTAAGTAAAACATGTATTGGTTTAAATTATTAGAAAGTAATGATAGTGTTAAAGTTACTCCGATTGTTCAACTGTAGTGTAGGAATCAACGAGCGATTGAGAAACCGCCAGATTCCTTCTAAATAGCACTATAAACGATGTAGACCATTAACCAAATCAATTGAAAGTATATTAGTAGTTGCTGGGGTTAAATTAAGTCAATATTACATCGAAATATTCCGGTATCAGAACGACGATTGATACTATGTATCAGTATTTTATGACCCTTGAAATATGACGATTCACTTAATGTGGTATACGAAATACTAAAAATATTGTGTTGTTTACTTGTTGTACTGATATTTCTTAAGACATGAAGGCCTTTTTAAATGCCATGTTATCATCTCTCTCTCTCTCTCTCTATTTGTTAGGCTCATGTAAATAGTACCTAGCCGATAGACCAACTTTGTTAATAAGTTATCATTTTATCAAGTCATTAAAATCCTTTTAGTAAATATCAGTCTTCTTTTCTCATACTGTGCTTCGCTGCAACTAGTTAAAATAATATTCTGTTACCTTTTGTTTGGCATCTTACACTTATTAAATATAATACTTTAGTATCATTTCAATGAAATTCAAATCAAACCCTTAAAACAAATCATCAAACATACCTACTTCTCGAATGATATAGTTAATAGTGAAATCTACTTTGGAGGAGATTAAAGTTTCGACACTTGTTATGAGATACGTTCAGGCCTAAATGGTAGAAACATTCAAAACAGTTTCGCTAAGATCTTATTTCTTTATGTGGATTGCATGCCTATTAAATATTTTGCTTTGGTTATTGAGAAAGTTTGAAGCATGTATTTAAACCAAAAAATGTTACTATAGCGTTTCACATTCATAAACTACAACTGATTACTTGTGGACGCGTCTCTCAGTTTCTTTCTATTCCAAATGTCGCTGTTGTGTATTGATATCATTATTATGAATGGTCTGTTGCACCATCTGGCTTTTTATGTATATTTGCAACTTGAAGCCTGAGTTGTGAGTACAATCGCAATTAGCAAGATCACTTCATTACCATAACCTTAATTTAAAGTTCACTGTTCTGTTTATTCCTATCTCATTCCTAACCCTATTTACGTTCACCATTATTATAATTATTACAGTTGCCATTATTGTTATCGCATTATTATTATAAAGACTGTTTCTATCCAAATTTTCTTAATTTTTATTTACACATCTTTACTTTAATCTAACGATAATCACAGTTACTATATCTCCAGCCAACTGATTATACAATTTTCATCTCTCACAAATCCCCTTCATCAGTTACTAATTTATTATTCGAAACACTGTGTATTCAAAATTTTCTCATTACAACTATTCATTGACTTATAATTTATTGCATGTAGATGCGTGTACACAATTGTACAACTTGATAATGAATTCATTGAAAAAGGATTCTTTCACTGAATACATTTGTTTTATAATAATTTAAAGTAACGAAGATTATATTAAGAAGAAATGTAGGTAGATAACTGAAAAACATTTTTACAAGAAAGATATTTAAAATAGTCAACTACTAAATTTACTATTAAATTCATATATACAATAAGATGAATATGACTTGTTCTTTTTGTATTTAAGCACTATGAAAAATATGTACACACAAGAATATTGAAAAATTATGGAATAGATTGAAAGTTAGGCAAATGTTAATACATCATTGGATTGTGTATGGTAGCCAAAAGAAACAGTAAGGGAGTAACTGAGACGATACATACCTATTTGCATATAGTAAACATTTTGTTCTGCATAGAATGTTATTTTTATTTGTATTGAAAATATTTCCTCTGTATAGTTAAAAATGCAGCAATACATTAATATTGATCATATATATGTAACAGAGCAACCAAACCATATTCTAAAATAGAAATATTACGTAAAGAAAACAAGTTGTCCGTTTCAATTCTTTCTCAAATGACTTTGACAACTTGTTTTCATGACGTAATACTTCTATTTTAGTATAGGCTATTAGGTGTGCGATTTCTCTCATTGTATATATATATATATATATATATATATATATATATATATATATATATATATATATAATTGTACACTCTAAGTGATATCGTTGAAAGGAAAATTTTCCTTGCTGATTATTTTATATTCTTCATACGATGTCACAATGGGTTTCTTCGTCTCATACTACATTCATCTAAATACGAATAATTATTGAAGTTTTGACTGTTTAGTGTTTATTCTTCTTTTCAAAAAAAAAACAGATTAGTCAATCTTGATATCATGAATTGATCTGAATCAGACAACCATTGATCACCTGAAAGCACTGGACAGCCGCTTCGTTCCAGCATAGGACTCTTCAGCAGTGCGCATCCACGACCCGATCGGGGATTGGACCCAGGACCCTCTGGCTCCGTGGTGAACACTTTACCATCGGATTACAGAGTTAGTTCGTAACGGTTGATATTTCCAATCCAGTCAATTCGTGATACGTTTGTGCGACCTCATCCATTGTCATTGGTGGGTAACTGCCTCACATACGATACGATTGAACTCCACCGGTCCCGTCTTCACACTGGAACTCCAGGAATTACTTCAAGGAGCTAGTCACTAGTGAGCTGATATTAGTTACAATTGGGGGGGGGGTTGTGGAGATGGTTAACTGTTGATCCTGATATCACGAATGGATCTGCATCAGACAACGACTGATCACTGAACAGCTGTTTCGTCCTAGTATGGGACTTGTTGACAATAAGTTCACGCAAACGTATCACGAATTGAGCGAATTAGAAATATCAACGGTTAGGAGCCGACTCAGTGGTTCAGTGGTAAAGCGCTCGTCGCTAAACTAGAGGGTCCTGGCTTCGATCCCTGATGGGGTTGCGAATGCACACTGCTGAAGAGTCCTATACTGGGACGAAACAGCTCTCCAGTGCTTCCAGGTGATCAGTAATTGTCTGATTCTGTTAGGTCGGACCACACAGAAGCGTAACAAACTTTCAGAACTGTGGTTGCGAACATTATTTCATTTATTCGAACTGTCTGTAATGGAAACATTTTGTTTCTATTATTGTTACGTTCCTCTTGCCCTATCCTCCCGTTTAGCATAATTACTGTTATTATATTGTCTTTTATTATGGACTACAGTTAATTAGTTGTGTACAAGTTGTTCCTATTCACTACCACTATTTCCCTCGTTCTGTAATCATGTTAATTTTCTGACTGGTTTGTTGTGTGGTCTGATTTTATGTATATATAAAAGAATGCTTGGAATATAGATTCGATTCTGTCTGGCTGACCTATTGGCTTGCATTCTTCTTATTTCGGCTTGGGACTAAGTGGGCACAGGGCAGACGCGCAATAACCAACTAGGCACAGGTGATTTGCACTCGGCCAACCCCACTCACCCCCCAATTTTTTTCTCGTCATAACAGATTCAGATCGATTCGTGATATCAAAATTGAAAAATAAATTGATAAAACCAACGGATTTTGTCTCTATAGGCTAAAATTAACGAAATCTTTTGAGATAATTTGCACCTTAGTTTAACGCTTATTATGTTATTGATAATTATATTCAATAATGAATATTATATTACAGCAACGAACGCTAAACTCTACATGTAGTAAATGAGTGTTCTAATTGTAATTATTCAATGTACTAATTGTATATAAGGTTATAACGATCGACACCTAGCACTTCTCTTCAATAGCCATAGCTTTTTTTTAAATTTATCCAGTTTAGTAGCTACAACAATTTCTTTAATCCATTATTTATAGGATGTTTGAATATCAACATATCTATCTCCTTCTTCTAAAAGATAAATAATATGGAAGGTATACCAACAGTTATAATGTCTGCATTTGTGCTTTCCAGAATTTAGTGTTACAATAAATACCAAGTCTATAATGACGGTGTAGGAGTAACTAGAATTAAAATTCATAAATATTCGATCGTGACTCCAATTGCTCAGTGGTAATGGTTGCTAACTGTGAAACTGGGTGACTAAGGATCGGATTCGCAGGGGAGTAAAAATGTCCTCAAAGATTGCAAAAACTTCTTTCTGACGAGAGCCAAGTAGCATTAAATATGGGTTTAGAGTTCCCTGTAAACTATCCTCTCCTAAACCAACTTTCATTTAGATAAATCTAAAACAGGATAGTTGATTTCAGTACTTTGCAAATTGAGAAAAATGCTAGTGCAGATGTTTCAACAATCAGCTGTCAATCAGGATTTTCCAGCAATTAAGAAGATATAGCCTAAATGCATGAATAGTAACTTGAACTGTTGTTTTATGTAACTACATAAAGTAGTAAGAATACAGTAAATTATTAGTCACTTAATGAAAGAACAAACTAAACCTATCATCATTAAAAGACTACAAAACGTGCCTTCATACATCAATGTATTATTTACTATATTATGAAAAGATAAACATTTCGTAATTGTAGTGTCGAGGTGACTGTTGATTACGATTTTAAGAGGTGATTCTTGAAGTCTTAATGATCAATTGAGTTGAATTATGACCGATGTAATAGACAATGAGAATATCATATACAGTTTATTACAATAATAGTGATTATTTTCTCAAGTGTAATGTGATAAATTCTTTTCACATGTGTAATCTGAAACATTATTAAAATAAAAAATCCATTTGTATAAATAAATTCGAATCCAAATCTCAGATGGTGTAATTATTCATTAAATTACTAATTTTTCAAACACAGATCTATTTACTTGGCTTTCAATCAGCGTTAATGATACTACCTGGTTGTTAAAACCATAGTAGGTGGAGTGGAGTTCAGACAAACACCTTAATAGTTGGAATTCAAACACTACTAAAATTGTCATCACTCTACTAATCTCCAGTGGTATATTGCTACTTTAGCGTACCATCACCCATTTGACGCATCATGTTCTCAACGAACAAATACTTCGACTAGCTTATTTAATCTACGATACTAGAATAACCAGTGTTCACACAACAGACGCAATTGATATATACCTAATTGTTAACTAATACAAAGAATGACTTTCATTAGAGTTTTACTTTAGAAAGAGTTCGATTGAAACTCCCCTATGACATGAAGTCTGTTTAAGGAAAGTTTATAATATGTGTTGTTATGTTAGGCTTTCAAAACAAAAGCAGGTCAGGGTAAATACAGGCATGTATTCAACTATTTGATATGTATGTTCAACGAAAAAACATTTTTGCACAAAGAACATCAGATATAAACACTTTGTCATCTTGTTCTATAATTAGAAAACCACATCCTAACTAACTAAGTTTACCTCGGTCTGTTTAAAATGTTTTCGATTTTATAAAGGAAGAATGATAACATGAATGTTTGTTTACATTCGTAAAGGAAACTAATTACACGAAACTTCCTGTTTAAAAAGGGTTAGTTATTTCAAAATGTTATAAGGATTGCTCAGTGTTGTTTTCCCCTTATTAATTAGAGATTAGAAAGGAACATAAAGTATTTATAACCTTAAAATAATAAGTAACCTGTTAGTCACTAGTTTTATTTCCTTTATCAAAATTCTTACTAAATGAAAATAAAAGTTTCACATCGTGGATTGACCTTAATTAGAGAACCGATAGGGACCCAGGATGACTTCAAGATGACAGGCTTGTTAACTTGATGTAACCAGAATTCCCTGAGGTGTATATCTACGTGTATTTTAATGTTACTCAGAGTAAGCGGTTGTTCCTGCCTTTCAGTGTCTGTCTGACTGAAATTGTGCAATCCACTGATATGTAACTTCAGATTAGACAATATCTACAACACCCAATAGAACGTGAATTTATTAGATGAATGACAGAATACTCAATGTAGTCAATTTCAATCAGAGTTTACATGCCACTTATCGACAAAATGATTGTATTTCTTTTGTCAATGACAATAAGTGCATAAAATATGCACGAATACACACCGCCACTTTCTTCTGAGGAGGGTGGACGAAAACCACCCAAAACGTGACATAGCTTGGTATTCATCTGAATCAAGTCTTAAAATTCAGACCAACACCTTGTATGAAGACCCCCCTTCCTAAAGATAAATACGGTCAGTAATTGTAGACATCGAGTGACAGCAGATGATAGGTCGTACAGGCGTAGAAGCTGTTATATCATGAAATTAAGCGGCCAATCACAGTATGTGGAGAGCAATAACCTCTATAGGACCGATCAGGATGTGCATACGTCTGCCTCATTATCACTAGTCTCCAAAGCCGAAATGGAGAAGAAAAGATGACAAAGTTAACCACCGAACAGACATTATATTCCACGCATTCATTTATATACAATACAAAATCTGACCAAGCAGCGTACCACTAGAGAAAATAACATTTATACAAGACGGATACAATAATGACTAGGAATTGAGGGTACAGATACACAATAAATTGATTATAGTTCCTGAATGACAAATAAATAAATACAGTTCATGAGTTTAGTGGGAGGTAACAGAAGCAATGAGTTATTGCTTACTAAAACGTTTTATGTTAAAACAACATTTTATTCACTGTATCTAGAGAATTTATTTTTTCTCCTCTGAACATATATTCTATTTTTAATCACCTTTAATATCCCTGATACAACTATTAACACTTTACATATGAATTGAAAATTTCATTCCTCTAAGATGAAGTGTGGCAACTTGGAATGCTGCATATTACCTATGAATGACCATGTAGAATGTAAAAAGTCGTTCTTTATTGAATAAGAACTTGGGTAGTTTGACTGAAATTCCGAAAACTATAAAGACCATTATTAAGCACGGTTGTTTGATTATCTTCAGACAAATCAATTGAATATTGAACTGGATTGAATGATTTTGAAGACTTACAATTCTAGTAAATTATATTTTCCCAAAATTTTTTCATGGAATTTATTATGACTAAATTGAGATCTTGAAAATCTAGATAAAATGATTATTTCAGTTGATTTATACTTGCTTTAAAATGTTGTGTCTGAAAGGATTAGGGTGTAAAGTCATTAGCTATTTCCAAAGATTAAAACATTTATTGACTTCCAAGGTTTTATTTCAACACATTACAGTACTAACAAAAATACACAATTGTGACGAACATTTTAATCGTAAATTATTGTCTACTTATAAGTAGGTAAAACGATGTTCGTGAGTTTCTACACTGGTAATCAATATACAAATAGGTGGATTTTTATGATTTCTGACTTGCTTTCAATACATGCTACTTTTTCACCTTTGTGAACTATTTCATGGCTACAACAAGCAAATCTTTTTGTTTAGTCAGAAATAAAGGAATCTATTCTTGTTGGACATATTCGTGTAGCGGAGACATTCATCTAGTAACAAATGACTATGTTGTACAAACTGTCTGATTTTTTTTCAGTGTAGGTAAATCAGTGTTTATTTTATGAGCTTAATTTAACACAATGGGCTGAAGCAACTTATACTTTCCTAAGAATACATGTTTCAAACAGTAATCTTTAGCAAGATGAAAATTAACTTTATCTTGGCATTGGTAACCTAGTCAAGTTGAATATTCATAAATGCATTTTAATGTATGGTATAGTTGATTAGTTTATTACAAATGCCCTACAGAATCAAAGTTTAACCCAATTGAGATGCTACATTTATTTCTAATTACCAATGCTTATAAAAATCGACAAGATGACAAGAGAAGTGGTAAAAGAAACTTATGATATAGACGTGACGGAAAAAGCTAAACATAATTCGTAAAAGAGAAGTGGATTTCAAGGATAAATAATACGGAATAAAACTCAAACTGAAGACTAATTAGATGATAGATAATTAGGGCCTCTGTATCAAAGCGTCCGATGTTGAGCAATATCATCCAAACATGCCCATTTATTTTAGTTGCACTCGAGTAATAATTTAATCAGTATCATGAACTTTTATGGCTACGAATGAAATTTTAGTCCATTTGCTGGGGTTTGTGAATTAAGATGACACCTCGATGCCTGCTAACGAAAGTGGGACTAGCGATACAACAACAGGTGAGCTAGGCTATTCCTCGACGCCCCAGCTCAGCTAACTAGAGGAAGAAGTTCAACGTTGGTAGGAAACGTTTAATTCTACAGGCAGCCTGTCGGACTCATGCATATATATACAATAAAGAGAGCGTCCTTGGTAGTGTCACAAATAGCGCACTAAAATAAACAACAGACCAATAAGACTTAGCGTCTTACTAAGTAGGAAACACAGACTGAAGGTAAAAAGGTCGCATTTTGGCGCGAAGACGAGGAATTTAGATCTTCACAAAATAATCACAAAAATAATAGATTTACCAAGAGAATTATGGGAAACTAACATCTCCAACACCATCAAATTTGAGGCTGCTGAGCAATCAAACCATTTGGTCATTATGTTGTAAGGCGCAATCACAATTCTCATCAGATATTTGCTTGGTAGTTTTACTAAAGTTCACTCTAGTTTGATTAGTAACATTCGAATATCATAGCTCAACACTGATCCCTTCCCCCCCACAAACACACACTTGAATGATTACCTAGTAAAAAGCACTTAGCAATTATCTATATTTACTGAGTCGAGTTGTGATTGGTAAGCGGAATCAAGGGTGCATGTTTGGTCTTGTTGGGGACTCGTCAGTTTGATGTACCTGCACCCCAGTGTTGATATTTATAACGAGACTCGAACTCAGTTCTTTTCTTGCAAACGCCACCGCGTTCAACACTAGGCTACTGTGTCCGGACAGCCATACTTGTGCAACGGGTACATATATAATTAGAATATATTTGGATCTTCCGGTTGATTTGTTATGAACTGATCAACTTTGTTTCATAACAAATCAAAGTGAAGAAGCAAATACAATTTAATTATTATCTATATTTAGTTAATTTAGAAAGTAGGTAAAGTACAAAGTCAAGTCCCATCACGTAATATACTTCATGTATGCATTAGTCCATTGATGCGATCAAAGAGATTACGACAACAAGATTCACTAAGTAAATCATCATCCAGGTATTAAAATTTAAATTACCTAACTACATAATATGTGATTGAAATGGACTTGTCTAAGCATCCTAATGCTAAAACATCCTAAACATTTACAATGAGAATATTCAAACTGTAAAATTAATAAGGCATTCATAGCTGATAAACAAGATAAATGTAGCATAGACTCAGTAGTTTATAGACCGCACATAACAACCACGATAAAAGCATACTTAATCAATGAGTCCCTAAGAGTATGAAACGTACATCCTGGATGCTAATGGTACCCATAATCCGGTAAATTAAAACTGGTGATAAAGACTATAAATCGAAGTAATCCGCTAGAAAATCATGTATGTCAACAGCAACATTTTGAATACCTTTAAAATACAAACACTAAGTTATTAAAATACCATACTGTAGAGAAAAAGTTCCCTTAAAATTATATAAACGCCTTGCAGACGAATGCACGGTAGCGTGACAATCAAGAGTTTTCTGATGACTACTTGCAATGAATTAACATCAGTACGTAAGATGTCAGAATTACCCAGAATAATGGCTATATTGCAATAGAGTCCGATTGGTACCAAAGAATAAAACAAAAATGAAACAATCGTCACTATTTAGTGTTTGAATTGCTTCATGAAGTGAAAGTTGATAAGAGTACATGACGAAAAACTCAATAACCACGTAGAATTGCCGCGAAACGAACCAATTAACAAGACAAATATTATATCACTGGGCGACTAGCTCAGATAGCAAAAGAAAGAAAACTATGCGATCTCTGGTAGGGCCGTGGGTGCGCACTGATGCCTGTAATCATACTAGGACAAAACAACTGTCCAACGCTCCCTGGTGGTATTCTAAGTGGTACCCGAACGCGACCAATATTTGAAGAAATTAGAAATAAACTCAACAAAACTACTACAATTTAATAACTTATTTATTTGATAAAAAAAAAACTAGAATAAAGTCACTGGGTTACATGGACAAAATAAATAGATAAACTGTTAAACAGAATATGTAGTGCAGTCTTATAATAGAATAAACTCCAAAACACAAGCAAGAATAGCTGTTAAATGATGATTTTCCATGAAATTATGATGTCACTACTATTTCAAAAGAGAAAGTCAGTAGTAGTAGCATTTTAATTTTATGAAGTTACAGTTCATTGTAAAACAAGATGTCATCTATTCGCATGATCGACTACTTCATATACACTATCACAACTATTGCTAAGTTGATTATCAACGTCATGCTTAAACAAATAAACAATATTACGAACTAAACAATAAAGTAATACGGAGAGAAATATGAAAACAAAGTACAAATGAAGGAATTTTAGTGTAAAGAAAGACAAGAGATGTGATAAGAGCATAAAAGATAATTAACTGGTTAAAAACATAGTTACTGTTGCAGGATTTCGAAGTAAGAACCAAAGTTTCGACGACGACGTCGGAAACGATAACCTAGATTAATTTTGCCAACTGTCATCGATAAAACTACCCACAAAACAAAACCAAAATGAAAGGATATGAAAAATATGAACCAACAAGAAAACAAAAGAATTAACAGTCAGCTTTCACATCAGGTGTTCTGTGTCAAGAACCGTTAAGTTTCATATAATCACTGTTCACCATGACGTAATGTATATGTGTATATTCACGAATTGACAAAGATCATTATACTAAAGATATGTGTCATGGGAGAATGCAAACAGTAAGTTATTAGAAATCTCTACATATATATGAATACATCAATGAAAGAATAAAGTCTTATACAAAACACATATACAAATGACAATATGAGTTCCCCTATTGTGATAATCATAATATTCATAATCTACCTCTATGATGTTTCTGACTTTTTTTGAAGATCACATTGTGATTGTTTCTGTTGTTCTGATGATGATGATGTTGGTGATTGATCTTTCTCAGGTTTCGGGGGTGAACCAGACTCTTCAGTTATTTCCGTCAAATTACTGGTACGCAATGGGCGTACATGTGAAACTGGTCGATTAACGCTGGGAGTAATTATAGGTGGAGGTTGTGGATTTGGGAGAGCGATGGGATTCGGCATGTTATTAGCGTTAGAGGGCAATGTATTACGATCGATTAATTTTGACGATGTTGATGTCCTATGAAATAATGATTTTGATGAATCTGAGTCTTCTTCATTTACGTCAAGTAGTCCTTGTAGACCAGTTTTTGTTGACGATGAACTTTTCGGTGGTCGCAAACGTATGGATTCACTAATTTGTGATGACTTTTTTGTTGGTGTTGTTATTCTACTAAATGTATCGCCTTTCGGATCGGATGATGATACTGATGAAGGGGGAACAGTTGTGAATGGCAAGATAGCAGACACCAATGAAGTTAAAGAGAAAGGTGAGAGAAATGATGACGGGGATGCAGATTCATCTCTTCTTACATGACTAAATGCTTGATGAAGTGAATAGGCTCATCAATGTCATTTTTATCTATATTCAGTGCTGGTGATCCTATGGCTAAATGATCCAATGATCGAGTTCTCAATCGATTTGTCAATAAACATGTTGAAGAATTCAATCCAAATCGACTGTAAAACAAAAAATTACTGCAAATTTGTAACAACTGGTAAGCAAAGTAATATACTTACTTATTTAGGAGAAACTATATAAAACCAAATTACTAGTATGGTTGTCGGAGGTTTCGAAGAATGTTTATTAATCTATTTACAAAAACAATAGTAGCTTCAACTAACAACTGACATTAGTAAAGCAAGGACGCCGATTCGATAGCCGAAAGGTTAGTCAATAGCTATTTAGTGAGTGCTACATATCAAAGTGGAATGGTCATTACAGATATCAATTTAAGTCTTAGTTTTGACTACATTTGTGTTTTGCATTCGATATATCTATCCGCACTACTCTGATATGTTCATAAACATTTGTAAATAACACCAAAACTATTTTGTAAATCATTGACTTGCATTCATGGTCATTATTTATTATTTTCTAAAAGATATAAGCTATGTAATAGGCACGTACATCTAAAAAGCATCAAAGTATGTTAGAAAATAACATTAAAATTGACTACATACAAAATACTTGACAGACAAATTGTTTGCATATTACAACCCCGCAGTTGACACACCAAACTAGCATACATATTTATTATCAACCGTGGAGAAAATCACCAAAGGAATAAATAAATGAAGAGGTAAACACTGTCTTCAGTATATAATTAGTGACATCCTTCAGTTCAGTGCCACTTCACCTATAGATCTCTCGTTCCTAAACAATTAAGTTAACATTCGTAATATGATAACACTAGATTATGTATGACTGGTTGTATCCACATATGTCAAACAACTTTCCTAAGCAAATAAAGTAAAATCTGAATGCCACGGCATAACTTTCACGTAGTTTCATCTACCATGTATTGTTTGAAGTAAATAACTCAGTTTGGAGTATACGATCTCATTGTATTAAATAATTACATAGCATAAATCAAGCCGGTTAGTGTTAACATGTTCTGTATGTATACTAGAGAGATGACCTAATGGTTACGATGTTCTATATTTAGACACTAAATCAAGGTTTTGACTCCCGTTTCATCTACTTTAGATTAGACAACCAGATAGTATCACTGGCCCTTACACTTTGAATTTAGGCAAAAATTGAGTACGTGATTATTTACTTAGAAAATGAGTTGGAAATAATGTCTAAAATGTAAGTCAAGTACAGACTTCTGCACTATAGTTTTAGTGAAACGCTTTAAGTGTGAGATAGAGGAATATTAGCTTTCTGTCTAAATAAAAGCAGACGCAAAGAGAATCCTAATGAATTGATGTGTCCTGATGACTAGAATATCAACTCCTACAAATTAAAGTCTAGTTTAAATAAGAGAAAAAAAATGTTCCTCAATGCTAAAAACAAAGACGCATCTTCTAAACGATTGCATTGGTAAACAATTGTTTATTTCCAGGTAAATTCATACAACTCACCAAAATTATTATCATATTTGTTGAACTTGTGCTGTCTACCTAATTTATTAATTTATGATGATAATCCATTTTTTTTAGCGCAAAGTTATAGATTTTCGCATATGGTGACATCATTAAATTTCATAATCATAAGACGGTGGTGGTCAACTGTTGTCGATCTACGATCAGTCCATATTGTAAACTATAAGCATTTTAGAATGCCCACTAAATCTTTTAGGATAATAATATTTTCCACTAGTGACTATTTCTAAACAATGTCTCAGAGTTCACATGGGAAAGATTGAGAAACAGAGTACAATCAAGTAACGAGCAGAGCAGATACTCCACCGTTATCATACGATAATATAGCACAATATTGCAAAATGTTAACGGCCGAAGATTATGTGCTCACTGAGAGGTCAGAAAAATCTGGTTTCTATCCTTGTAAAGTCTTACAGAAGGATGAAATAGTTTTTTGGTGCTCACTTGGTTCGCAAAATGATACCCAGTAGATATTAATCCCTGACTAAAAATTATAACTTAATTTCTTACTCGCTTTACTTTAATTCACCACTGTATTATATCAATCTATTTAATTATGTATGCAGAAATAATAGTTAGTCAATTATACATTACTCAAGGATGAGATATACATAGGATGAATTTGATCAGATGTTTGGTAAGTTTATATAATGCAAGCTTAGAAAAACTAAATAAGAGTATATATTAAAATATCAAAGAATAGAAAGCGGACAAGCCATTTTTTGTTATATTTATGTACACCAGAATTAAAATGCAATCTCAAATAAACTATTACAATTGAGATGCATCACAATAAGTTATGTAATAAACAGTAATGACATTTGGACAAAACAACAGATACTACACAAACATACACGCACACAGAAATTTTCTAGGGAGATGGAATTCGACTTCCTAATTTACGATGAACAATGAAAACAATTCAATATTAATACCCTTGGCATAATATACCAATATGCCTAGTGAAAATAAAATCCAAAACTTATATATATATATATAAGTTAAAGAAAAGCGCAAAATACCATATGATTAAAGCGATTAGATGAAAACAATAATAATAAACTTCCACGGCAAAGCGACAATTTAGAAATAGGAAAAGACTATTGAATATATATATATATATATATATATATATATATATATATATCATTTGTCTATAAAAAAACATAAAGAAACAACCTACTATAAGTGTTTCATTTGCTGATAAATAGAGCTAGTTAAACAACAAAAGAAATTTGAAAAAGAGAAATAGGACTAAATGAATGTCGCTTACCGATTAGTTGTTGAAGTCATAAATTTGATATATATATATATATATATATATATATATATATATACCCCAAGAGCACTTGAAATATGAAGTATATTAAGCCTATATGAAAACCATGTTATTATTATTATTATTACTTTTAACAAATTCGCAGTGATGTAGTTGGCTTCGAGCTACATTCAAAGTATAATGACTTGTGTTTGTATTCGGTTTTTGAAGCATAAGTAAACAGACAGGAATACGAGTCTATGAAACTTAAGGAACACTGGAGAAGTTTTCAGAACAAGACTCCTCAGTAGTATACAGTCGAGGCCCTAACAAAGATCGACTTCAGAACATTCAATAATCCCAATTAACACCTAACTGATAGTGCTATAGTGGTTGATGTAAAAAGTGATTGAACTATCAGAACTATTTTCGAAAGATTATTTTATATTTTAATTACAAACTGATTAAATAATTTTCGTTTATTGTTTTCATAATACCCTTGGTTTAAGTCCCTTAATTAGACTACTAACTGCTATTATATCATTGACAGATCATGAGATTGAGCTAATTATTTGTGTCTCTTATTTATATTTTGCATCACAAATGCTCTGACTCAATATCCATGTTTATTTTTATATTTGTGATCGCGTATAGTCCGGAAAATCAAGTGTACAATTATGAGATTATTTGCATTCTGGACTCGTCTAATCAACTTAATGAGTCATTTAGCTTCCAGTTAGGGTTAGATAAAATCAGGATGAACTTAAATGTATTAAGGGTAAATGGTCGTTGTCGGTAGCCGTGTAGTCACTCGGCTGAGTGATCCGCCGGTAGTTTAGTTCTTTTGTTAACTCTATTTTCTAGAGTACGAAGTATAACTGCATAATATGTAACTGAGGTGTCAAAAATGCAATATAACATATGTACTAAATTGACAATGAAATATATATATATATATATTATTGATATTTAAATAAACGAATAAATCTGATTATTAACTCAAATAATAGGTTCTAAAAATGCATACAATATCCACACGATATTCTCTATATATATGGTATTCAACAATCTGCTCTGAGATATGGACCACTACAATAGAACTGATGGTATTTTCGGTTAATCACACAGTATTAGGTAAAGATGACTAATGGATTGGTATTAATCTACTGAAGTAGTTCGCGTACGTTTACGCATGACTTTATAGGCAAATGTGTAAAAACAAGAAAATAGTCAATAAACTTACTTCAAATTAACACACTTCTCCTCTAATGATTGTTGAGATTGTTTTATATTTGATTGAACTGAATGTGTATGAGAAACTGTTCAAAGTAAGAAAAAGCACATTACATCATATTGAATAGGTTAGGAATTTTAAAAGACGGCTAAGTTTATTAACAATATGTTCAGTGTTCACGAAGTATACTGAATGTAACAGTTCCGGTGATTCTCAGACTAATTTATTGGGTAAGTGCTGGATATTAGTTTGTAATTAATTAGGTACGCTAAACTGGATATATATTTAAAGCAGACAGTTAAACATAACTACGAACGTTTGAAATGAAACCATTAGTGAAAATTATGCTCGAACATACAGTATTTACTTATGTGTAAAATGAACAGAAAAATGCTTAATAAAACACTTATTGAATTATAGAAACGTGGATAATCTTAGAAAAAAAACCCATGAGTAAATGATCAAACATCTACACTATTGTTTTTCTTTTTCAATATCAAAGGTTACTATACAAATTTGAAAAACAGTTCTATTTTATCTGAAAACGAGATTTTTTTTACTCATAGAACAAAAAGTTCTTTTATCGTGATATTAATATCAACAGCTTGAACTGTTTCGATAGACACCTGTTAACCAATAGATATTAAATAAAACTATGAAGAATGTTTTTACTAACATAAGCCAACAACAAAGTGATTACATATGTGATTGGCTGTTAGCAACACGGAATACTCATCTCACTTTGATAAGAAAAACCACCAAGTGATCGTATGAAAAACATTGTTTATGTAAATTGTTATTGTAATCTGATAGAGTATGCTTTAGTATGCACAATGCGAGATTCAATTAATTCAGTTTTAGTAGTCTACATAAGTCATTGTCAATGAAAATCATATTAAGTGGAACAATGGTCTAGTGGTTAAATTCTGTTCCACCAAATTAGGTTTAGATAACCGTGTAGTAAGGCTAGCCGGCACACAAAGTGTTGCTCAAAGTGAAGCACGCGAATCTATACTTAATAACTGAGTACCATCATCATGATTGGAAATCTTTAGTGATTCCATGAAAATAATAATCTAATATTTTGATGGCGTCTTACCTTGTAATAAATCCGAAACCAAATAATCAGTGGAACCAGTTATTTGAGAACTGCATGAAACAAATGGCGATGATCCAATCGAAAGAGGACGCTGCCGTGAATTCGAAGTGTTGTTAACCGATGCTGAACAGTTTGTATTACTTGAATTCGGCACGCCAGCACGACTTTGAACCCCAGGTAATGGAGCTTCAAACAGGGCTCGAGTAAAACTAGGAGTAGCTAATTGCTGCCAATGTTGAAGAACATTAGAACCATCTAATGGTTTAATAAGCTTCAATCGCTGAGGTAGTCTAATATACAAACATAAAATAGTGACAAACATTTTAACCATTAGCAGTTAATACGGTTGTTATAATGTTTACCCTTATGATAAATGTCAGTCAGTCATTAACAATGTAGAACCTGGCATATATGCCTATAAGGTTCAAGTTCCGAAACAACATTAGCACAACGAGATCAAATTTACATGAAAAACACGACAACAATATACAAAAAGGAAGAATAGAGCAAACGTATGTATAAAAGAATAATGGAACTTAAGATCTAAATGAAGATGGAGAATAAATACATTTGCACCACTGTGACCGGTTCTGAGACATGTCACCCAGCGTCTCCGACTTCTCTAACGGCGGACCCCAAACAGTTAGCCTGCATCTACCAACATGGCTTAGACCAATTGTAAAGGACTTAATAGACTGATGTCACGTTTTGCTTTGGCCGCCCCTACTCTTCCTCCACCCAACTTCGACCCCAGCCAACATCGTGGCGAGATAGGTGGTAGTCAAGCATACTCAACGCATATCTACACCTTCTAGATCGATGGAAGAATATAACCACTTCGACTGATTGCTGTTTTCCTAGTACTCTATTTCTAATACCAATATCACTTATTCAGTTACTCCATGTCATGCGAGCGATATTACGAAGACTTCAATGATCAAAAGCCTCTAGCTTATGTATATCATCCATTTTTATAGCCCATATTTCGAACTCATAACTTAAAACAGCGGAAAGGTACGCAGTATACTCAGCCTTTCGCTGAAAGGCGGATATCTCACCTACGCCACAAGTGACGTAAGCTTGTAAAAGCCAAGTTGGCTTTTCGAATCCATAATGAGATTTCGTCAGACACCGTTATACCAGGGGTGAGGAAACTTCCAAGATAAGTAAATTGATTTACACATTCGATTACTTTTCCCCCTATGACTAATCTAGGTGATGATGCAGACCAATCCCAGGGTAACATCTTACATTTGCATAGTGAGGGAACATACGTCGAATATGCTTGCATTGTTACTCAAAGTGTTCAGGAGACTGCACATTCTCAGCATCTTAACCGAGTAGGGACTATATCATCTGCACATACTAAGTCAACAAGTAGGCTTCCTGAAAAGAAATCAATTTCTGAAGAGCTAACCAAAGAAAGTAAGACTTCTAAGGAAACGTTTGTGGAGAAAATGAAATGGAGGACAATGGGTAATTCTGATGAATCCCACTTGAAGTTGACAATTCTCACGACAGTTCGCTATAAGTCCTAACTCGATCAGTCATATTCGAGTAGGAAGGATTTATAAGGTTTACGTATTTTTGAGGAATGTCTTTTAATGAAAAACACAGTAAACCGAACTTCCCCATCTACGAATTCGAAAGCTGCCTTCAAATCAAGGAATACGATCATTGTCGGACGTTGGTATCTCTATATTCTAGACTTTGATGCAGAGTGAACATCTGATCAATGCATACTTGAGCAAATTTGAAACTAGCCTGGCTTGTCCCGTGAATCAGATAAATGTCGGTTTATTACAGAAGTTAGGAGTTTAGACACTATATTTTTCAGACTGATTCCTCTGTGGTTATCACAAGAAGAAGAAAAAGAAGAAGACCACCGTCGTTAGGATAAACTTATCAGATTCTGCTGCTTTACCTTACTACAAATTAATTATAATCTTTTCAAACTCATTGAACTTAGAGATATGTGTCAATTTTCTCATCAAGTAGTTTGGGGATAGTCGATAGGCAGAGAGTAGCCTGGGGCTTGAAATGTTCTACACATCGATCCAATCTTTTGGGCTGGGATGCCAAGTGAGCCACTTAAGTGTTTTTCGGCCTAATATAGCCTACCAACTTGAGAATTAAAATCCCCTGCTATGATTACTAATGCTTATGTGCTTAGCTTTCTAAAGTAGGCTAGAGAACTTAATGTAGAACTCATCTTCTGATCCATCTATGGTGACATCAATGAGGAGGCTTGGTAGAGACAACGAAAAGATATCGGCGTGTATCCGTCTTTCCGAGTCCGTACTATACTATTTAGACAGACTGCATATGAACGACTACCTATAGGAATCCACTAGAGAAGTGGCTCATCTGCTAACAAACTTTGTGCTATGCCTACGCCAGCAAAACCACGAGAACTTGCTGTTGGGTTTCCAGGTAAACGAATAAGCAGTACGAATCGGATGCATAGGAAAACTGGCATAAAGTCGGGGATGAGAAGTAACAGTAGTAGAAACATGAGGGGGGAAACGGGTTTAATCTTGAAAAAGGTGACCTCGAGTTTTGTTAAAGGTACAAGGATGGTTATCACTTCCCGGATGCTGATACAGTGGAAGGGTCCTCATTCTTGCATGCACCTTAAAAGGAAAGTGAATTTGAGGTCTTGACGATTCGAGAGTGTGACCGCAATGTCTAAGGGACTACTGCCTGATATCAGGCACACACGACATTTTTACAAGTGATTTCCGGTGAGTTAGCACTGTACTTGAAAAATCCCTACCACCAGGGACGGAAATCCGTGGAGTAAGGTTAGATGTGCATTTTTAGGGTCGACTTTTTTAAAACCCCATCCTTCCTTTGTGAAAAGGCAGCATCGCTATCATGCTGCTTGCCAGGGAAAAACACCTTACTGCCACCACACCTCTACACAGTCAGAAGCACGACTGCGCCCTCGGACCGAAGGTTTACTGCTTTTAACTTTGCCGTTCCAAAGGCAACCTGTCTGGAATCGTAGAACATGAGGGAATGACTGTTCCTGCCAGTATAGCTCGACGGGCTTATTACGACAGACAAGCCCGACCACTACGTCAGGGTAGCAGCAATGCTCGGAAAAAATATGGAACGCTTCATGATTTTGTGTGTCACCCATGAACAGGGGCCACACTAACCTTCTCTGTATTGTTTCAATTTTAGTATAAGTACCGCCGAATTGAATACAATAAATGAATGCGAGCATGTACAACAAATTTATTAATGACAGCTTAGTATACTAAGGATCAAACCTATAGTTCAGATGTGTATATGCATGTGAAGGAGGTAATTTCATTACTCATACACCTAAGCCTAGGTAGGGATGGGTTCGAACTCTTTGAGGGATGAATTATTAATAAGGCAATATTCTATGAATGTAAAAGTAAGCATCTTGATAGTATCAGCACCTTTTAATCTCCTAAATTAGATTGTTCTATGCGTGATTAACTCTTAGCACTGTTAATAATAACGCAAACAGAAAATAACGCATTACTTTAAATACTATTTTTAAACTTACTAATGTAGATGATAGATTTCATCTAACTAAAAACCAAGTTCCTTAAGTTTTGTATTACACTCCCAATTCATACAGTTTAAGTTTCACAATTATAAGGCGGAAGCGCTCCAGCTGATGCGTATTAAACCTGACCTCTAACAGTCAAACTAAAGATGGCTCAGGCTGACATAAACCGCTTCGGCTTTCACTATATGTAAACAGATCTGATTTCTCACGTCACCACTATTATCATTCATGCAACGACAAATACACAAACCTTTGATCATTAATGGTGGTTCAAAACAGAGTTCGTGTAGGTATAGGCTCCTAGTAATCATGTAAAAGCAAACTATATACGTGCATAATATGTGCTCTGATTACAAACACTAAAACTCAGCTGATTAAGCACAACTTGAATAAACTATCGTCGTACGGTTTGATAATGTTATTCAAGTACTCAAGATTAAATAGTATTTCCCGACAACCAACCAACAGCACTAAATGCTTCGTGGAAGGCTGTTTCCAGGATGTCAAGAAAAAGTTTCAAGATTGAGCAAATTTGCCTATTCTCAATGTTGTTACACTGCAACAGTTGAATGGGGTGATCATGTTTCTGACTGTTAACTTTAAATTAATATAAAGAAAAACGTCACAATTAATCAGACTACGTTTTGATGCACAATAAAATCTACAGGACTGAAGTGAAAAATTACTTACTTGAAATATGATCTATCAGTACAGATCACATTTGGGTCGCCCAAAATCATACTATCATCAAAACTGTTTTGAAAATTTAATTCACGATTGAAAATCGGTGAATTATGTCGTTTGTTGAATGAAATTGGAGTGACATCACAACCAAACCAACTATGTCGTTTCTCGGATTCCAATAAATGATTTGGTTCGGTTGAGTGACGATAAAAACGATAATTTATAACATCAGATTTGCTATGAAAAAAATAGACAAGGAAAAAAAGTAACTGTTTGAAATAGGTAACAAATAATACTACTGGATATCACACTTATTTTCAATCATTTGACATACACAGATTCATGTATTCAGCATTCGGGTATACTCTATATATAAAGACTAGTGATACTATCAAATCGCCCAAGCCGAGGTAGATGGAACAGGATTTTAGTCGGTGACTTACTATGGTGATTAGAAGACATTTAACGTTAACTGGATTGAATAGTTATTCTTAGTGTTAGTTGTAGCATAACTGAAAATGTTTATGGTTTGATTTACTCTAACAGATATATGTAAATCCTAATTTGTTAAGAACCATGCGATTGGGTAGTAACAAATACTCAAAATAATATTGCAGGAAGTTATGATTAACGTTGTATAATTGAAGATGAACTAAATGAATTATTAATAATGACTTAACACATCAACTAATAGGTAATAAACGTAAATTCAAATATAGGATTTCAGATTGAATGACCTAAAAGGTAATAATTGTCTTGATCACCCACTACGAGGGTGTTATAAGACACAAAAGATAGAGATGACTGAAGTGACCAGATAGTCTATGAGAATCACACAGACTCCACGTCTATTTATACGTTTCATTTCGTCATTTTTCGTATACTGAAAATTATCTATTGTATTAAACATATAACATAGAATAAAGTGCATATTACTGTATTATTTATTATTATGCATCATATTCAATAAGCACAAATATGGAGATCAACAAAGTATCAAATAATAGGAGATGTAAAACGTTCAGGAAATCTAGGTTAAACAATAAACAATCAATCTTGACTTAATCAGTCAGTTTTTACAGATGCGTAACGGAAAATAAACCAACAGGATGAATAATAATATTAGGATTCATGTACATTTAATTGACGAGCCACGACCCAGTTATTCTATAAACATCAACATAGTATTTCAATATCGCATATATAAATTATAGGTAAAAGAAAAATGTACCTGCGTTCAGCATCCGTCAAATGATTAGGGCTGACATCTGAAATAAATGGTCTAGTTGAACATGGACTTCCAGGAATAGATATGTGTTCACTTCTAATTATTCTGTGCTTGCGAAGGTTATCTGAGGGTTCTAAACAACATTATTTAACGTATAAAAATTATATGTACGAATACAGGAGGTTTAAAACATTTAACGATCCTTATATGTGTTTAATCAAACGCAGCCAGAATAAACAAGAAGGTAGAGTAATTTCAGATATATTTATTAAAATGTGAATCAGTCAATCCCTATCATAAAATTTTTAAGATTGAGTTATGAAAATTTGACACACATCTGTAAAAATTGTGTCAGTTACAGGCATAATGATATAGTAAACAGACCAAACATAGTTTTCCAGGTTACGTGATGTAATAAGATTGTATGGTAGGTTAAACAGAAGTGTGTGTAAGGAATAATGAGGGATGGGCAAAGTGCATCGTACACTATACTGATCATCCTGATTACTAATAAATATCCGTCAGTTGTAAGTACTACTGTTACACAACTGGAATATATTATGCAATGTGGTTTTGTTTCTCACTTAGGTTGGACTAGTCAAGTGTTAAAAGCGGATTTTATTAAATTAGCTAAAATGCAGATTACATGATACATAATAATTCAAATCCGAATATAATACGTCATCATTTTAGACCAAATGCCATGCAACGTTTATCTGATTTCCAAGACCCAAATAAATGGAAAGTACAAATTCCGATAATAGTTGAGCAAAACTTATATATTTTTTACTAATATCACTTAAAATACACATTACTACTTAACACAAAGAAAAAGTAAATACAAAACGGTTACACTCTGAATCAATTTTGAAGTATGATGGAAAAAAATGTATGAGAAAGTGGACATTTAAAACACTAGTGACGAGTATGGGTTCTTATAAAATTACGTGCAAACTTACCTACTATACACACAACGTGGAGACAGAAAATGTATTACTTCTTTAGATTCGCTGACAGATTGAGTGTATGCGTCATTTTTCTTCATATATAACACCACGTAATGATGTGAGAGGTTATTCGTAGTAGGCTAGAAACTCCAAAACTAGGTTACGTGGTTGGTGCACCCGTAAATAAGGCGTATTTACAATCGTAATCTTGTAAATCTCAGTCCAATAAGAAGTCGATTTCGATGGTAAAGTCTCAGATAGTAAAATAGTTAGAAAGGGTTCGAATCCACCTGAAGGCAGAAGTTTCTTCACCACCACCAGAACATTTTCCTGAAAACAGCTTAAAAACAGGGTCGCTGTAGACTACCCATCAAAGATATAATGTACGCGACGCGGAATGATTAAAACTAGTGGCCACATTGCAACTCGACTGGTCGACTTTAAGGATTAAGTAAGCAAGGCACTTATCACAACCAGATAACCAGTAATTTTAAACACGAAGTGTATGGTTACAACTATGAATCTAGTATACCATGCGTCATTTAGGATCGAGAACTTTGTAAGACATACCTATGGATGGTAAATACACCTTAATGAGAAGTACCAGCATGAACCAAACTAAACGTAATAGAAACCTCTCTAACTATAGCTTATATTACAACAAACTCTAAACTAAGTACTAACTACCCTTTGAAAAAAAAATTACACACGTACAAATTGTAAAAATAAACAAAATGAAATTACCTGATCCGCTAACAAAACCACTGCTAGAAACAGTATCCTCCAAGCCAGATTCAATAAACGCGATATTATGACTGTTGGCATTGTCGTTACTACTATTAGTAATAGTAGCAGTAGTAGTAGTAATGGTAGAAGTTATAGTAGGGCCACTGGGTATGCGTGTATGATGAACTTGATCCATTGCTCGGAATAAATGTTTACTAAATGATGAGAAGTAAAAATTTGACATCGATAATGCAAACAGCAAGATTATTTAAAGCGCATAAGTTGATTGGAAACGATAAACATGTTTCTGCTAGTTAGGAAAATGTTTGGAATGTTTTTTCATCCTGAATAAAACTCACAAAACACAATGAGGGAATTAGGGGTAGTCAGATACTGAAATAACCTAACCAAATAACAAAATGAGAGGCTGTATGGCGAACAGTAACATCATACATTACACAGGCTTTCGTGGTTACCAAAATATGATTAGGAAAAAATCGCATTTAATTTCAGATCTTAGAAGGCAATAAACAAGAATCTGTTAGTTATTCATTTATGGATTGGATATTCCATTTATAGATCGATGAAGAATAAACAAAATCATACTAACAGACCCCTCTAGGCCAATTAAACTCTACTGATCCAGATGCAATCTGACTACTACTTTGAATGACTCAGATTCGTGTGTGTTCTGTTTAAATGTTAGGTGGTTGGAATTGGTTGATAAGATAACCAGCCGGCACTCGTTAATGGCATGTACTTCCTAACTCTTAGCAAGATGACATTCATTGTAATATTAAATTAGAATTAAGGAATAACAAGCATGACATTGTATACATCATTACCAAGGTTAATTTTGATAATTTCAAATAAATTGAGCATTGGATAGGTTGTTTATAACTCATTTTATAAGCATGACATTGGTTACTACCATGCGATCGATCTATGGGAATAAATAACTCAATGTTACACTACGCCAGTCGAGGCCTGAATAATTCAATAGTGAAGTTTTTGACTGTGAAACTTGATGATATGGGATGGATATTTGAGGCTAGCATCTATTTCCCCAAGATTGAAGAAGTACTGTTCTAACGAGTACCAACTAGCACATAACATAGGTCTAATGCTATCGACAACTTACAATCACATAAAACAAACAACAATGTTGATCTGTTATTACTGCAAAATATATAATAATGAGGGTAATGAATCGTGGGACTATGACTAGATAAAACTTCCAAGTAACAGATTTTAAAAAGGCATTATTCAATGCAAAAGGACGCTTTAAATCTCAACTTATGATGACTTTTTTTACTTTTGTTTTTACGTTCGAATACTCTTTCTTATTCAATTTAACTTATACATGTATACGCACAGCTTTGTGAACTAAATTACTAAAAAGACTTGTTCGCAGAGCCGATTTTCTGTTCTAAAATTATTGGCTGATTTTTTAAACAGCAAGTAAGAATGTTAAAGCATAACCCGAAAATAAAAAACCTTCATTTTGAAAACGTTTACAATGGATACTTGATATATGTGTATATGGGAAACGATACGACTTACATATTATCCCTCGCATGTTCCTTTATTCGTGCGTGTGCCAAATCTGCAGCCAGTGAAGTTTCAAAATGTTCAGACCCATGATTTTCTGTATCTAACACATCCAGGGAAGATGTGCTACCATCACTGACTACTTGATGGACAGATGACGATAAGTGGTTACGAAAATACAAAGAATCTGGATCTGACTGAGGTGTTACAGCGCTCCCGCTTAAATATGAAGGCGGTAATGAAGGTAACATCGAAGCGTTCACTATAGAATTACTAGATGTGAGTGATCCAGGACGATAATAACCACGACGAGAACGTTTACGTAAGGTACGAATCTCCGACTGTAAGGAAAATAATAGATAGCACCTAGAAGTTTGATGTCGACATGAAGTTAGAATAAAATTAAAGTGCTCGAGTTCATTATCAAAATCTTTTTATGAAAACCAAAGGTAGGAAAACTCTAGTACTCTACGTATAGTTTATTATTTAATTCACAAATTTGTATTAGGTTCCAGGATATGTATGTAGGCAAGATATCCATCTACCAACTAAAAGATGTGTATACTGCGTAGCAGTCCATTCTATCATACTGTTAGTAATATTGAGATTAGTGAAAGGTATTAGGAAAAGATGTCAAGCCAGTCAGTGAGGTTATGAATCTTTACCGACTAAGGTAGTTGAGGTACGCATTACGTAGGTCTAACTATCACTACCCTGATGTCCAATGCTGACTGATTCAAGAGTAGGATGAAAGAATGCTAGGGGTGACAAAAACAAAACATAGCACTAATGCATGAAGTCGGCGATTGTTGGTCTCACACGCGTTGGTAGATGCAAATTACTTGGTTAAGGTCCAAGCGATTGTCGTAACTAATGGTTGACAAATCTTTGAATCGGTTACAGTGACACAGGTGAATTCACTATTTGTCTTCCCTTGAACTGCGAGCTTAGAACTGTTTTACACGCTTCTTCCCATGAACTACTTCTCTATGTATCATATTCTGTATGTCTACAGATGTTTTTACTACCACTGACGTGACTACTATTTCGATTAATTTGATGTTCATCTTGTTGCGATGTGGCAATTTGGGCCGATGCACACATGTGCCAAGTACCTTTGTACACAGATACAGATCTACACATATATACATTAGTAAACATTCGTTAAAATAAACTAATTTACCAATAAAATAACTATCCAATTATAATATACTTCTGAAACCGACTTTATCAATATTGTATACTTGTTCCGTTGAATTTAGCTATCCTTCTATAAGATTAATAATAGTACTGACTTTTAAATAAACAAAAGTACCATCTAAAAAACACAAAACATGACTAACTGTAATTAAGCATTCCACTTATATAAATTCCAAAGGATCGCTAACTTAAAGGTGAAGAAAAGCATTATTTTCAAAATAATGTCTATAAGTGACTATCACGCATATATTCTTTCGAAGAATTTAATCTGAACAAATATAGTGGGACAACTAAGATAGGTGACTTCTCGGCGACTTTCTATGGTTGGGATTGCTTCCAACCATTCCTTTCAGTCACAGTTATCACCCCCTCCCCAACGTTTTGAATGTTGAACGAATGGGTTAAAAAACCAGTATTACCGGTTATTTTCCCAATTATTTGGTGAGGACTGTGTATTATGGTGTAATTTGCACCAAAGATTTCATTTAAAGCACTAACTTTCATTACATCAGCATCATTCATCTAGATGAATGTATGGTAGGTCACACTACAATTTTCGTCATAAAAATCAGTTGCCGATAAATATAGAAACATTAAATGAAGTGTGTAATTAAATTATACTCAGATATGCAGCATTTACAAATTGCATGAACGGAAAAATAAAATAAAATACCGAGTATTAATGAACATTCAGAATGTTTTAGCAAAAATAAGAATCTACTTAGGTATATTTGTCGAAAAACTACTGAATAAATAATTAGGCGAGTAAGCAACAACACACGAAGCAAAAATGACTGAACATTTCCCGCCCCCCTACATCGAGTCATATAAACCAACCAGAAGTAAAGTGGGAGAGCAAAATCATTGGATAGAAAAGTTTTAGATCAATAGCCAACAACAATACATAACTTTTCATACAATCAAACCCATTTTCTAGACGAAAGGTGGTGTGATTCCGATAGCAAGATAGAAAAACTATCCCAGAGACCAGGTATATTCATTTCAAGGAGAAAGTAAACTTCTATACAATTCCAACTTAACAGAAAGGAAAAACATGATAGGAAGGTGCATAATACGATCTCATAATGTAATTTAAAAATAACATTATTAATTCCCTGAAAGGAATGTTTATTACTAAACGGCCTGTCTATTGATTAGACAGTCCTAACCAAAGTAGGAATAAAATGGCTGTTCAGACATAGGATAACGATATTCATCACTGTGATCGGTCGATGATAAGATGTTCACTTAGTTCAGTAAGATTTAACAATACGCTATAGCGTTCGCTAAAGTTGTGCATCGAAAAGGAACTAAGCGATGAGAGTACTAATGATACTTCTTCTAAATGTAGGTATAAACAATCTGCAGTGAAATATGCAATAATTTGAATCAGATGAATAAGTGATTTGACTGAACTCAGTGATTTAATGAATAGCGAATTAGGCGATTGAAGCGAAAGATATCGATCCTAGCCGTAGTATGAACATCAAAACTGAGGTATTTTTACATAGCTGCAAACGAGCTTTGGTACAAAGTGGCGTAAAAAATATATGCGCTACACACATTCAAAAAATAATACTATGGAGAAAATAGACAAACGGTAATCAACGGAAAATAAGGTGAGATTTAATAAGACGAGAAAATTACAAGGTCAGGAGATATAATTCCTGACAGAATTACAAACAAGATTTCATTCCTATTAGGAAAAGACATTACACTTTTATGAAGGTCATAATAGGTAATCATCAGCATGATCGCCACTGATTTCTATTCTAAGCCACATTTGATAAGGTCTCAAGTCAATGATTTACACCATCTCTAAAACCTTAACTAGGAAGTCGAAATTCGCCGATAGATGCCTAGCTAATACGCTTTCTTCCACTCCATGGTACTATGTTGTAAACTGACCACATACTTGTTAAGTCTCGTACTTGATGCTTGACTAGTCACGGACTACCTAGGCACCCGAACGATTGAAACTCTCCTGGCCACAAATCGGAAGACGAGTAGACAGGGACTTTATTCCAGTAAGATGGAGAGTAAGTTATGTACAAAATATTCGTGTATTTATAGTTTTCTGAACAGCAAAAATCAGTGTTATAATCTGTCCAATCCGAATTGAGAAGTCTCAACTGTTAACCAATCAGAACGTGCCACGTCAAGATTCTGGAAGGTTCTATCGATCAGTGATTGAATGGAATGTCTTCGGCCCCTTCAAGGAATCTGGAGGCTTCGTTAAGTTTTCTGGGGGCCATCCCAGCACCTACCTCCCCACTTTATCCAAATAGACCCAGAGTCTGCAAATAACGTACGACATGGAAACTTCTAGGATGACATTCGTAAAACATGGCCAAGCCACTAAAGCCAATGGTGACACCAACTGAGTTCTCATCACTGTGCCTATACCCATCGCTAACCGTTGGCCTGCAATGCGTGTGACGGTGTTCTAACATTTGACAGAGAGTGGAAATGTGATTAATACATCCTCTATCTGATCGAAAACCAGCCTGTTTTTAGCCAGTCAGTCTTTCACGAGTTTGGGACAATCTTCGAAGTATTACAGAAGTCAATAGTTTGGAAGTAACTAACAACAGACTTATCTCCCCCACCACCACCACCACCACAATGGTTGCTATATTGGTTATGTGGGTCCATTCTAAAGATCTGGACAATAGTCACCTTTTTTCAAAATGATGGATGATATATATATATATATATATATATATATATATATATATATATATATATATATATATGAGCGTTTGAAATATACTAAGTCTTTAGGCTGATTAACAAAGGTCTTTCGTTCTAACTCTATTCCGTTCTGGCTTGGGTTGTCTGTTCAGCATAGGATAACAAACACGTGTTTAACGTTCATGTACAATGGTTTCAGCAATGTTATTGTTTTCCTTCCGTACGTCGCGATCGGTCGAGCGCAGAAAATAGCACCGTCATTTTCATGGAGTCATGCATTTGCAGTGTTCGTCTACGCCTTTCGGTGAACTAGCATTTAACCTAGGACCTAACTCAAAGTGGTTACAACAGAAGCCGAAATCAATTTACCAGTATCAAAATGTTTAGGGCAAGACGATTGCCACGGAAACGCAAGACAAGCGTGGTGCAAATCAAACTATGATTGGAGTCCAGATAAGTGTTTCAAAAGGAACGACAATCATTGATACAATCACGCTAGCAGTAACTGGTCACGATGTGATTAATCTGTGTCCAAGCTTCGGTTGCAGAAGGAGGACGTCAAGTAGCATATTGGTAACTGTGACGAAAGTTGATGCTAGCAATAAATAACTTGTGATCGGCTTAAATCTGTAGAAGATGGTCACCAGTATCTGACTTGTGCAATTAAATCTCCATCTGGTACTACGATATTTATCAAACGCGATTTCTCATTTATGGTAGAGCTTATCCTTGATTGCATCCAGGCTGAAATCTGTCCATATATAGGCGATTATGAAAATACATTGTTTCCCACGTCTGTTTCTCCTCACTTTGACTGAACCTTTTAACCTAACAGCTCATAAGCGACTGTCAATGGAGAACCAGTTAATTAGTCCCACCTCTGCTCTGAAGCTTAGTGCAACACTGACGCCAGTGGAATCGGACACCGATGCTATAGGGTTTCATGATGTGAGCACATAGAACACGCTCATCGAATTGATAAATGGAAAGTGAATTTGAAGCACACTATCAGAGTCCTGAATACAGGTCTCAGAGATACAACAAACATCGATTCTAAGACCCTCTAAGGACATAGATAAATCTATCTGTTGTCCGATTTCCAACGATATACGAGTGTTCAAGGATGATAGTTTAAATGGCATACATATCTCCAGAAAAGCTGCATCAGGTTTCAACATCAGAATTGTCACTGTGGGTAAGCTGCTGAGTGGATTGAATAAGCAGTGAAAATAAACGAAAGTAAAAGGAACAGGGAGAAAAGAAATATACAATAAGATGGAGTCGTTTTCATTAACATAAGAACATTCTGAGAGGAGGACTGAATTTTCCCCACCCACGACAGTATCAGGGCATTCGGAGGTCCAACGCTAGAATGTAGCAACCATATCTGGTGAATGATGGGACAAAACATGTATAATCGATTTTATTGCTAGCCACAGTTCGAATAATAAGAAATGATTGTATCCCCTACGTTACAGTGGGATAAATAGTTTGGAATAGAAATCTGAGGAACTTACTCTTAATGCTACAAGGACTTGTATTGTTAAACTGCATTTACGAAATAATAAGCAAATAAAATATTTGTGTTCATTAAATTGTAAGCTTCGTATGAACCTGTTGATGGTCATATTATCTTTTTATTTTCCGAAGTTATTACCGCGTTATTGTACACAAACTCTAAACCTTAAATATTTCCTTAAGAAGTGATTCTATACATGATACATGAAAGTAGTTGTTCTTACTAATGACTATTTGGAAGATGTGTTCAGTCTTCTCCCTCTCTTTTATCCAAGGCGCTTTGGTCAGTCATTTAACACGTCACCCAATTATCGTTTGTGTAATTCTGTCCACATCGTAAGTACTAATCATATTGGCGTAAGGTCATGTCAAGGTCAACTAGTGAGATCACTCTCATCTCTCTCGTACAACCAAACTCATACCACAATGTTTAACATCAGTTGAAATAATTAATATCCATACATTTAGAATTATTATAATTATTAATAGAAGTGGTAATTACCCTAGCTTCATTGTAAAGTGTTAAGCATTCATCATACTTATCACGTGATGTTTTTAATTCACTTGCCAGTAATAATTGAGAAGCTTGAATTTCTTTCAGACGGTTACTTAGGATTTCATTTTCTGCTGTTAGCTAAATTGGAATGAGTAAGAAACAACAAGAATAAAGCATTTTGACTACTAAAATAAACGTATGTGAGGAAAATAAAAATAATAACTGACACCTCGTAATTTAAAACTTAGATATTAACATCTGAAGCACCTTCTCGTCTTCAGAAATCGACTCTTGAACCTCTAACATCGGAACAAATGACGGGGAGTATGTATAGAAGTTTTGATAGTTCGTGAGTGAAAAATCAAGATCAATAATGGCAATTTATGTGACCATGAAGGTTAAGAATCTTTGTTAAAGCACGATCGAAGTGATGACCGAATCAGAAATTATAATTCGTCACGAAGTTCCTAAATAACTGATAATTATAAAAATGTTCAGTATTTTCCTAGCTTATGGAAACCCTTATTAAGAATTACCAAAGGTCACTAATAATAATATTGTCTAACAAAGTTGTAAACGACATATTAAACTTCTTTACTATTAAGAAATAGAAAAAAAATGAATTTAATTTGATAGGAAAAATTTTATAATCCGACCTAAAAAACTAAACTTTGTGTATAGTAACACAACAAGACAAGGCTTTTATCTGACTTCATTAAACAATATGAATACGTGTGCTAAAAAATGGAGATATCGAGTAGATACTTGCTGAATATCAAGAAGTGCTATTTGTGAACCTATAAAATGATCGATCTTTGGAAAATGGAAAACCGAAGTCTGCAATCGAAATAAGAAACGGAGTGTAGAAGCTATCAGCTACAAAATTATAGATTTTTAATCATTTGTCTGATGTGAAACAAATTGAAAAACATTCAGTTAACTAAAACAAAAAGGGTTAGGATTAGAGCTTGGAATAACTTTACACAAAGTCAGTGCTGATTCTCATCAGTTCCTTGGCTGTTATCAATTTGTTTCAGAGTCGGTAATGAATAAGAACAGACAGCGAATCCATTCGTATTTGTAAATGGCCAGTTGTAGACGAAGATAACAGATAATTTAATGTAGTGCAAAAAGGATAATGAGGTGTTTAAAGGATGATGCAGTTCTTACAAGATTCAAAGCATTAGCTATTCTATCAATAAAGTTTTACTTATCATTAACAAAATTAAGACGATCTTTACAAAAGCGATGTGGTGTCGAGTTTTTCTATAAATTCAGTAGTTAAATTTTGTTCAACTGTTACAATTTCATTAATACACTTCAGAAATAAATGCTTCAATTAATATTCATGAAAACGGAAATTCCGAAAAAGGTAATGATAAAGCTTACCTGCTTAACACGATTCTCTAAATCTAAACCTCTTGTAAGTAGACGAGTAACTTCAGATTGTTGATTCATGAACGCGTCAGACTTTTTAGCTAATTTATCTGATAACGTACGTATATGCAAGTTGGCCTCGATTAATTGACGTGCGCAATCTCGAACTAGTGCAGTTTCATGTTCATCTAATTGATCTGCAGTTGTACACAATCGGTTACGCTACAGAAAAATATATTTTAAACCATATTACGAAACCTTAATAGTGATAACAATAATAACCTAAGTCATCTAACGTGTTTAGAAAGATCGGATGACTCTAACGATGACGTCATAGTAATAGAGAGGAGAAAGGGCATCATGTTTAAAGTAAAGAAAATGTGGTCAGTAAAGCCGACAGCATACATACATAATCAGCAAGGTCAAAATTGTGTACAAAATGATAAAAAAGCCGTAGTAATGGTGATATAAATGGTGCCATGTCAAAATAAATAAGTCAATAATCAAAGTGAAGAAATAGTGAAAAGAAAACAACGAAAGCACAAATAAAAGTAATAACGACAGACGTCATTAATAAAAATATCAAGCAAATTAGGAACAGTGAAAAAAGTACGTAAGGCTGAAGAAAAAGGAAATAATGGTGAAGTTATTAATGAGAGCAGACATATTAAGTGCATTAAGGACAAGATGACTTCATTGTATATTAAAGTAGGCGAATTCGTCCGTCAATTCAATCCACATATGAAGTAGAATGCAGCAATAGAATAGAATTTCAAGATATCCTGATATCCAAAAGTCTGAGTGATTCCATAAGAAGGAATATATTTAGAAAAGAAGCATGGATTGGGTATTACGTAAACCTTTACAGCTTCATACCTCTTCAACATAAAATAAATCTCATAAAATGCCTAAGTCATGAAATTAGACGCATATGCATAGATAACAGGATGAAAGAAACAATAAAAAAACCTGAAAACATTGGCGAGAACAGATATTTCATGCTGGAACTTAACAGGATTTGGATTGACACAGCAGAAAGGAGAACTTTTTATCTACGATTCTACTCGGAAGATAATAAATCAAGTGACAATTTAACACGGGGAGGAGGGAGGTCGAACAGAAGTATATTCGATGTCTTTAAGTTACTGGTCGCTCTTTCAAGTAAGCCAATACTAAAGCAGCAAACCAAGTATAACCCACAAGTGTGTTTTTATTAATTTAACTGCTCTCATGGAGGCATTAAATCGACTGTGCTCAAACATCTTTAACGTTCAGAGCACGCAATCATGTACTGGCATGGTTAAGCAAAGATGTTACGAAACCAACCAACAACCCACTATTCCTAACCAATTAATAGACTACGGCAATAATATTAATTTTACTGAAAACTCAGTTGTTTACAAAGTTCTTACATAATTTGCTTTAAAGCACAAGATTATGCCTATTCTACATAGCAGAAGCAATAGGTAATAGTTCAAGAAATTAGTTGACTGTATTCGTCACAGGTTGATGTTAATTGCGTATCAGTGTAAACCAGGAGGTACTTGACAGCTGTCTTATCCTAGTATGGAACATATTAGCTGTGCACACCTTTGATTCCACCAAGAAATCAAACCTGTTGCCGATTACCATGAAACCATCTTGACTCAACAATTCAAGATACCGGACTTATGTATGCAAAAGAGATGTATCCAACCTATTCGCTAAACTTCGTCCACGATGAGGACACAATCCTTAATCTAAATAATGTCTGCTCTCGCTACTAACATAAATACTACTTCCTTTCTTCTTTGTTTCTAGATGTGTTTTTTTCATTCTTACTAAATTACATGATATTCTTATTAGCAATAACCATTGTCATCAGTTTTCTTTACGGTATCGCTTTTCTCCTTTTTACTATTTCACCATCACTACTGAGACATCAATAAATATGTACAGTAGTGTAAGTAATGTCAATAGGTGTAAGTTATACATGTTACATTACTTATCCCTGTGATAACCCTAAGAGATTATATTAATATTGATTCAGGTCAACCACAACATTACGAAATAACAAATGACATTTTATTTATATTGATACAAACATGCATACCTCATGACGTAGAATATTATTTTCTTCTTCTAAATCTTCCAGCTTTTTGTGCAACTGGGAAAAATTGACTGAAGATATTGAAAAGCCGATATCACTTCCAGCGCCAGATCTGTAATAATTTTTTTTTAGAAAGAATGGAACAGTAAATTTAATGGAGCATTCAGTTTGCTTCATAAAAACTAAATAGTTAAATGACTCACAAAATATTTTCAACTGATTTCTTTGCAACAAACTATTTAATATGATTAGTTGTGAGACGCAAATGAAAATATGGAATTTAACGTCTAAGACAGCATAGAAAATCTGACTGTTGTAAATATTAAAAAAGTACTCTACATACAAATAAATAGATGCGATGCTGGCGACTGGTTCAGTTTGCTTTCAAATAAGACTTCAAAAATCAGTGTAGTGCATACAGCAAGGCTTGTGATAAGAAGAAAGGGTTGAGGATCAACCAAGTCACAAGTGATTGATCAGATCACATAAACTGGCATAGATGTTTGCATGTAAGTTTGTCAGATAAGCATAATCTTGGATTCATGAATTTTACATAACTGAGAATCAAAAGTAGCCTCGATAGCGAAGTTGAGCTCACTCTTTGTCTTTCTTAACATAATGAATCTTAGTACTATTTCTATACACCGATTTGTGTTTGATTAACAAAAGTGAAACACAATCGAGTAGCAATAAATGAAATCATATAATAAACAAACAATAACAGTGATTTCACAATAGCATGAAAAAATATAAATAGAAAGCAATGAGAAACTCAATTGCATAACTGATAAACAACAATGCTAAATCTTCAACTTCAAATTTCTTTAATCTAATTTTACAATTATGAACCTTCCAACTGTTACAAAGAACGACTAAGTTAGAGAGTAAAAGGTTTCACGACTCATTCATTCATTTATATACAATGTAGAGCCCGACGTGTATGTGCATGGGTTCAAGTTTTCATACTGCATTAGCACAATCAGATCAAATTCACGACCATGTAAAAGTATTTTAACTGTATACTTACCCAGTATTGTTATTACTATTACTATTAATATTATAACATCGCTGGAGGTGATGGTTGACTGAAGTGTTACTTCACATCTAATACAGTACAAATTTACCCTTAGACGTTAATTGATCAGTTAATTCATCCAAACTAATTAACTATAAGGTCGACACATGAACTATCAATTTGCTCTCTATACTTTAGTCCTCCCCCCACCCCACTTTAACTGAAGTGACGCATAGTAAACTGAGTTAACACACATAGATTATATTGATCCTGCCAGACAACACACAAACTATAAATTAATATTTGTATACGAGAGGCAACAAAACACTATAGAAACCGAATTAAATCACATGATGATTCAACAAAGAATAACTTCTTAGTTGGAGAATATCAGAAAACAAACGCAAAATATTGCAAAATGGGCCTTGCGTACCTACCATGTTGTAATAGTCTTCATCTAAAACTTCAAAATATATATGCATATATATACTGAATAGTCTTTTTAATAAAGTTCGGTTGTGACTACCAGTGAAATTCAATATACATATTTCGTTCTCATAAGAACTTATCAGCTTGGTGTGTACCCGGATACAAATGATTATGTTCAAACTAAAGCAATAGGCTCACAATGCACATGTACCAACAGAAACTGATCAGCTACAGTTAATAATACCAATAACTGGAAAATATAAACTTTCACAATTAGTCAGTATAGACATATATTGAATGTTGTCAACTTAAACAACAAATTAGTTTGTATATTACTTTAATCTGATTAAATATTCGGCTTTACAAAAATATATCATATGATGAACGAAAAATACACTAATATACGTCTCAGAATCACGCTTATATCACAACTATTTAATAATTATAACAGTGTTAAAAGCCATTTAATCGACGCTTTTATTTAACTAAAAATTATTCAACCTGATAATCATGTATGATAGTTAAAGTTCTCAGTGTTATAGGCATAATATATTACCTTTAACTTAACTGTCTCACGACCTAATACCGTGAAAATATCTCGAATCAGATAAAATGATATTAAAAGTGTTGTGTAGGACGTTAAGCATAGGATCGGATTAATTAATTCGCTTGAGTAATTTTAGATATTGTTACAGTCATCGGTATTAATCGTCGAATAACAATGAACACTAACACATACAACAGGTTATCAAACTTTGTAAATCTATTTTCTTGAGATACGAAAAAACAGGATCTCGTTGAAATATTAAAACATTGGACCACCAACTATTACTATTAAATAATACATGTGTACAAAATAAAACCAATATTGACATGAAATATCAGTTGCGTAACCCACGTCGACCAACTACACATTCTCATAACTTTATACAATTTAACAAATAAAACTAAAATAAATAAATAGAAAGTTAGGGCATAGAGTGCCTCTACTAGATTAACTGATATGATTTCCAGGCACGTTCAAAATACACCTATATTATTCATCGTCTGTGTGTCCTTCACGGACAAAATAGGTAATGTGATCGCACACACTACAGGTAGACCAGATATTAACTGAGTCGCTGACTTTGATGAAATAGACCTGCACAGTTAATGCACCAGTTGTTGTACTGGTCATTCAATGCGACTAGAGCATAACCGCTAGTATCGACGGGTCAGCTTAAAAGCAACAATCTATCTACAACACAAAACGAAGTTTACGCAATATCAAATGTAAATTGCTCTTATAGTATGTGGAAAATATTAGAAGTTATGTAATGTGTCCTGAATGAGACCGACGTGTAGGTTCTTAATCATTTAGTACATTTTATGATGCGATACAACTAATAGACCTAGAGTAGCCAAATTGTGTCTGATTCCCTAGATAGTCGATACAGTTAATTCAAAAGTTAACTCTGATACTTGTACTTCAGATAGGATACTATGAATTGTTCTTTCCCAACTCACAGCTACTCCAAAAGACTAGACTTGTAGGAAGATAGTATTGTGCAGAAAACTGAGACGAGACGAGCGAACAATATTTATTTGAATGCATTCATTTCTATATAAATTAATTTACAATGATTAATTATCAAAGTGGAATCATCAACTAAATAAAACAAATGTACAAAGTGCAATTCATACAATTAAATGTTATGGCAACCACTCTACTGTATGACTCACATTAAGAATCAAATTGATATGATGCCAATTTATAAATCAAGCTTACAAAAAACCCCTATAATTCCTTCCGCTTGATTTGGGAACATAAATTCCCAACATCATGTGATAAGTAACAACAGAAAAGTTCATGAATTTAAAAGAACAGTGATTGGATAAACAATATATTACGTGACTAAAAATAAAGCTAATAAGTTTTTAAATAACGAAAACCTTCCCAATTAGGCATTAGAAAAGAACAAGATGAGAGAAAAAATTTCTTTTAAATTTTCATCAAAGCTCTACACTTTATATATATATATATATATATATATATATATACCTACAAGTTTAAAAACCTTGACCAAATAATTGGTGGTGTGTTAGATAGTAATTCTACAAGTTCAAATGTGTTTATAAAATATTTACGATTAATTAACAAAGCAATTTAGACATGAAGGTGAATTATAGTTTTGAAAGTACGCAAATGATAAGTAAATGGACTGGCATATTGTTGATTATATAATATCTAGCGAGAGTAAAAATCGATAAAGTAGTTACAAGAAATCTGATAATTGAGACTTACGTAAGAATTAAGCGCCAATTAAGAGCAAACAAATTTTGAAGTTATGAAAAAAATATTATATCGTTATAATAATAAGAGAGTTGTGTGAAATAAACCCATTTGTAAACCCATCCAGGCATTGACTATTATGATGGCCAAGGCAAGGAAAGAGGTTGTTCAAATTTCTTATGCATACACAGGTCCAGAGTGAGGAAGTGGATACTTATGGTTTTCGCTGAATGTAAAACACGTATGCGCAAACCATACAGTAGATTAGGTGGGATATGATAAATGACGTCTACTTGATGTACCGTATCAAACAAATGTGCAAATATAAACATGTTCACTTGTCACAGTTGACCTTTACTCAGCCAGGTTATATATATAATGGTTTTAGAATCTTACCAAATAATTAGTGGGCGTACAACTCGGTATGTCCGTCATCACTCAACCTGGCTGAGTCAACGTCAACTGTGACAAGTGAACATGTTTATATTTGCACATTTGTTTGATGAGAAACTAATGAAGAATTTCGAAATATAATCCACCTCAGTTAGTAATTTCTTCTTAAGTAGCCAACAATTACAATTTAATGTTATAATCACGGAAAAATTATCATAAAATTATCACATAAATAATTGTGATTGTCTTAATGATAATAATATTATTTTCATGGATAAAGAACCTACATACCAACAACCATGTGATATATATACCAAAATCATAAGCAACAGTTTGTCAGTCGAAGGAACACTGAGAAGACTATTAACTTGCGTACAAAATACGGATTTCATGCGTTCAACTTTAAGCTACAATTTAGTTGAATAAGGGTTGGAGATACCACGTGATTACTTTAACAAAAACATATAGAGAGGAGTTCGAACTTGTGACTTACTGGTCGAAAGTTGAGTTGGTCACTAAATCATCACACACACATTTAAGAAAAATAATTTGCTAGTGAAACATACTAAGGTGTACATAAAGTATGATAATGAATAAACAAAATGGAATTAATTTATCTTGAATTATAGGAGCTATAAAAAGAATTAAATATCCACACAAACAGTATACGAATTCAATATCAATTTTCCTATATAATGCATAAAAAAGTAACGTATTCCCGGTTTCAATACAAATAATACGTATCACCTACCTATCCACTAATTACTAGTTGAAGACGTTGAGTAACATGATTGAGGATCTTTTACACTTGCAAAGAGTTATATCCTCTTCGTCTCCCCAAACTTCAAATTTATTTCGTTACCCTACCAACCATGTATTAATTATTTCACATCGAATCTACGACGAATGATAATACTTTTACTTGTACAACTTTGGTACTCACTCTTTTGTGTTGATGTGGTATGATAACTTGAACCGATGCATATATAAACTAAGTTTTAGGCTACCTATGAATGGCTGCCTGCCTAAACTGCCGTACACAAAAATCTATGTAGAAATGCTAGTGTTTGGACGTAGTCGACAAGAAAGTATACGGACACTGATTTCGTGCAGCTATCACTCACTAGTAGGGCATACCTGCAATATTAAAAAAAAACTGGCGTTATATGTGGTGTACGAACACTTGTCACCCATCTTCCAAATTTGCAACTGTTCCTACTAAACTATTTCATCAGCTGTGGCCGTGCTCCTGTAGGACTCAGCTATTGACAATAGAGTGATCAATGAGTAGTGACTAATATCATGCTTCTTTAATCGTTTACTGTTGACAGATTCATACATGCTTTAACTTTTTTTGCCAAACTATTTAAATATAGTTTTGACAGCTCTCATAACTCATTAGAAATAGAATCCCCACGGACTTACCCCCCTCCCTAAAAGTACCATAATCAAAAATCTAAAAATGGAAGGTAGGATTAAATAACTGCGTATTACAACAATCTAACTATGTATAGTGCACTTTTGCAAAACCAAACGTGCAAACATACAAAAAATATTAAAATACAAAAGTCGAACAAGTGATAGCTTGTAAAAAAATCAATAAACAATATCGAACAAACACCTATTTCACTAACCAGTTATTTTTTCACAGCATTACCACATGATTGAAAATAAAGATAATCGTTTATTCTAGCTAAACAACAATTCAATAGAAACAAGAAAACTGCACATAAGTTGAAGTCGATTAGAATCAATAAATGGCTTACGCATAACCTTTGTATTATGCCGTTCGTCCACAAGTAAACTCAGGATACCAAGTTAAGAGCTAATGGGATATTTAGAATCACAATGTTCACAACCTGGAGATTATTTGAAAATAATAACATGCATTACCTAGCATTATTTATTGTACCTATTTATCAATGGTAAATACTTTCGTCAATAACTTTTTATCAATATGGTATGACCTCAGTGAACATTAATATCCCCCCCCCCGAAACGAGTGATTACTATTCTGATTTTAAACAGTTATTTCAAAAAAAAGTGTTCACTAGTATACCTGATTGATCTCTATATGTGTTTTCTGATTTCAGGATTTTCACTCAAAAACGCAGTTAATAAGTTTTGAAATTCCGGGTAGTAATTAACTCAGGACTGTATTCACTTCAAAATACTTCAAAAAATGAGCAGCTGAAAGCACAAAATTCTAATCCGTCATACAAAACAACTATGCAATTGAAATACACTGATTTGCACCACTAAAATTCACTGTTAGCTAGCATTCAATATATAAACATTGTAACAGATAAGACAGTTTGTTGCTAAGATAGGATCATTCAAAATGTAACCATCCAGAGCCATAAAAACCAAACTAATTGCCAATTGAAACGACTATATTAGTCAAAAATAGAATTGTAGACGATCCGATAGCTAAACATTCAATTTTTCCAGATAATCAATAAAGGCCTAGGTGATGTCATATTTACATTGTGTTGAGCAGTCAACCATCAGATTGACTTAATAGTCAACATAATCTTATCTTAATAGGATTAAAAAAACATAAACAAGACACATGTGCGAAAATTAGATTAACAAAGCATGTACTCCGACTACTGTATGATTAGTAATCAACTAGATTCATTCGAGAATACATAAACTATTTCCAGCTAGTAAACAAGAAATGAGTGTACAAATGTATCTTAATAATGATTTTTAAAGTGCTAATGAGGTGACTACAGATACAAACTGTTAGAGCATAAGAAATAGCATATGATGGCGATGATGAGAAATGAATTACAAGTTAATAATTAAATAGTTAATAAGATTATTTTATTTCACCCAAGAAATAATTGAGACTACTTTCAATCATTTAGCCGTGAAAAGTAGGTGGTGGTGACAACTCATATACTATGAAGTTGGTAAAAAACCAACCATCTGACCAACTAGATGTCTTAATATTCAGAGATAACACAGAACAAAATTTATACTAAGGAAAATGATACTTAAAATGATAATGGTAATATTTTCAAGCCTAATTAAAAATACACACCAGCATACAACTGTAACTGATTGAAATTAGTCAACATATACAATAAATTAAATGGCATATTCAGAAATATAGGATAATGAACAACTAAGAAATGCATGATGGAAATGAAAATAGTATATCTCAGAAAAAAGGATGACGGAAACATACAGAGACAACTAAAAATAAAAGGGAACTTGGATTATGTTAACATACATAAAACATGAGCCCAGTGTTTCATGGTTTTCGGTAGTTGCTTAATCAAAACGTGTTCGTGGTGTGCAGTAGAGCTAAAGCCTGCATAGCATAAGATAAATATTACTAATGAACAATCCGGTAGTTTCACAAATATAGCGAATTACATTAAGTTAGAAATTAAACCATTCGATGTAAACTAAGTAACCTAGAAGTACAGACCTAATCATGCCTGAAGGTCGTGAAGTGCGACGGTATACAGGGGATCTGGACGTGCTCTGTCGAGGAGTTTCACATTATGACGAAACAATTATGCTATGCTCCTCAGTTTTCAATCTTTGTCAAGGTACAGTCACTGAGTAATGCGACATCTGAAACTCAATAATATCCACAGGGCTCTATTTATCGACCAAGCTTCTAATGTGTGGCCTCAAATCAATCACTGAAAATAATCGACTGGATTTCAATCTTTAGTTAGAAATGAGGCAAGAAAATATGATGAAAGAAACAGTGACATGAAGACCGAGCAATTACTTATCTATTATGAACACGAAATGCACGAACACTGAGTGAGCAACCAGCCAAGCAACGGTACAAGAAATTCGGCAGAAATCAGCAACAAAAATAGCAAACTATATGAAATTATAGAAGCGGACGAAGCGGACTGAGCTCGAATCCCAGTGTGAACATCAACATTGGGATGCAGGTACATTTAGCCGACGAGTCCCAAATAGGACAAAACGCGCGTCCTGGATTCCACTTGCCAGTCACAACCCAACTTAAATATAAATTATAGAAAATATTTAAATTTCTATATAAAAAAAGTATTTTCCTAACAAATTGAAAGCATGGATGTATGCAAAAGTGAGGTCATTTAAATTAGTACAGTACATATAAACAATTGAGCAGAGTAATGATCACATGAGCTCTACTTACAGTTTGCTCTAGTCATTTAGACTTTTCCCTATAGAGAAATTATTGAGTAACAGGGACAATACACATAGCATTCAAGAAAAAATAAATTAAACAAAAAGGCGTTGAGTATAGGCAAAAGTACAAAACAACAATCTTTAGCTTACTAAACAGTATCTTGAAGAGGAAACAAATAAAATACGCTCACCATCGAAGATATTAAGATATATGCACACCACATAGTAATGAAGGGTAACATTAAGTACAAAATTCAGCTGAAGCCTTCCCAAACTTTGTCAATGTTCACTAAATATGTCATATTTAGAACTTAACTTCAGTACATTTATTTAGCGAGTAAATGCTGCTTATTACAGTGGAACTATTACAAAATGTTTTAATCACAGGCCCTAACTTTTATCAAATTTGCTTTGAATTTAATAAGTCAGATGGCGCTACAATGAACATGTTTACAGCAGATATTTCCAGAAAGTAGTCACCTTAAATGAAATCTTTAGTGACAATTACACTAGGGAAACAGAAAAATGACCTAAGGTGCTGTTTACAATACAGTGAATACTGTGAACGCTGTAAATAACAAAATTCAATGTCAACGCGGATCTCTTGACATCTGTTAAAAGATAGATTAAATGTATTCATGTCTGCCGACAAATCATTACTTAGACAATTTACTTAACCAACAAATAAGAAATATTAAACGATATGTGAGTATTCTCATCAGTGTTACCAAAATATGCAGAACGTTTAAACGACACGACAAAGTAATCGTTTTTATGTATGGTGTTCGAAGTCGTTGCAAACACTCATAATGACGAAAATACACATGTATTGTTCAATATTTCTTTTCTAGTTAAGCAAAGGTACTTGTGATATTTTAGTAGCAGACACGGAAACATCCATCTTGCTTTTCAACCCTTAACACTTTTATCATAACACTACCAATTATTGCGAATAACAATCTTACTAAAAGAAGTTAAGGAACGAATTAAAAACTCAAGTTTAATCGCAAAGAAATGCGAGATGTTGATTCAACTGCAACAAACAATTCAGAGTCAATCAGCATCATCAAACTCAGAAGCATTTAGAAAAGTTGAATTGATATAATGTCTATCCCCCAAAAAAAATCACATTAGCAGGCCTGTATTATATAAATTTCTTTATAGACAATAACTGACCTTAAAGTCAAGACCCACAAGTGACTCATTAATGGGTATAAAACTGACAAGTTTAACATAGAACAATGCATACAGATATAGCCCTTTTAAAAAAATCAATTGTTTATTTCAGATAGAATTTTCAAAAACAAGGCACTTAATAAGACATTAAAAGCTATTCGAATGGGATGGGTTAGAAAATCAACAATTCGTGAGTACGAATGGATTTAAGAAGACACGCTAATAAATCTATGACACCATTAAAATAATCTAAACAATATGAACAAATACTTAGCTAGGCAGACGGTTTAGAAAAACTGCTCATGTGTGACGCATGGAATGACTCAGAACTTTCATAGACCATACTGGTTGCGATATGTGTTACCCCTGCACTACACCACAGACTCCATGTAAAGTATAGTATATTGGTGTTTTACTTATTCCATTTCTTTTATTTGGTTTCCTAATGCAATTAGCATTATTATCTGTACCTTGCAGCTTGATGTGGTGTAAAGACACGTTAGCTTCTATTACCTCAGTGAATGGTTGGATTTAATGATTTTATGTGCAGCATAATCGCTACGCTCTACTGATCGCTATATGCAGCTACATAATGTTATCTGCATCTGCCCAACAATCTCCCTGTCACAGAGAAAGTTATGTTAATTCTGACTACGCAAGGAGTCGTTAATCGATACATAATTGTAATGCAGGTTGATTGATCTTAATGAGATTACATGTAAATATAAAACTTTAACAAAATAATCCTACGAAATGAAAAAAAATGTCGAGGTACTCTTTCACAAAAATGCAAAGGTTTGATACATTCTCAACGGTAAGCTTTAAAAACACGTTTCAGCTGATGTTCTGCTTAAAATGACCCTGAAGATTTAGTGTAGCTAGTTACGATAAGGCGTTAACAAGAGCGTTATGGCTAATAGCAATCGGTCGTGAGGTAAATTTGTGCTATCCCTCTCTAATTTTTACACTATATTCACCGTTCTTATCGTAACTGGTTACAAAAATTTTTCTAAGTCATTGTAAGAGAAAATTCAGTTGAATTATGTCTTTGAACTATCTCATTCTTAACTACTAATGGCTATTTTGATTGCGTGTTTTGGTGATAAATATGCAGTAAGCATACCGTACTAAATCTATGACTTCCCATCTAGATGTCACTCGTATACCAGTAAGGATTTGTGCATCCAAAAATGAAGATCAATTCTACATCAATATGCACAAAAGGCGAATATACATAAAACAACTATAAATCAAATGTGTTCAATTCTTGATTCAGTAAATAAATAAAGGGACACTGAATATCCTGCATACTACCAGTTGATTTAACGACAACTAGAAATCATTCGAATTACAATCCACATTGTAATTTGAGTTTAGCCTTTGCAAAAATACTGAAATGAACTGAGTAGTAGAATATTGGTAAAAGTAAAGAACAAACATCCATTTAAGAACAGAAACTCACGAGAAACTATGACCATGAACGGGTGATACACGTCCACTAGATGATGCACTAATCTGATTGTCATTAATATCAGAAGTTTGGTCAGAATCTCTCAAAAATATGCGTAGTAAATTATCTTTCACAGTGAGATTATGATTCAGTTGACTAATCTGAAAAACACGGGGAATAAAATAGAGATAATGAGGTGTATATGTATGTATTTCAGTTTATAAATTTCACAATATTATCATATCAGCAATAATAAAAGAAAATGAGGGTTGACTTGGTCACTAATCTATAAACTGAACTATGAAAGAGATGAACTTAAAATAACTCCATATCAGTTACACTAAAGTATAGATTTGTGTAATTGGCAACGAGGAAATGATTCTACCCGGATGTTTAAACTAAGCTAAGTGGAGTTTCGAAGCGGTTACTTAGTGACTGAATATCAAACACTGTTAAATAATAGAACACTGACTAACTAACAGTAAACTATGCTATTAGACCTAATTGTTTTTATTCGTATGACAACGAGGTATCCTAACCAATGATACGGCAGATTTAAGTAAACTAGATTCAAAAGCTATGAATACTTATTTCAAAATATGAAGTAGAAGGTAATAACATCGGTATAAGTACATCGTTGAACTAGCAATGTCAGAACATTGCACATCTACAAAATTAGAGGAATTTAAGCCTTATAAATTCCACTAATTAACGTAAGCTTAAGTTACATAATCTGTTGTTAGGAAAACAACTTTCGTCATACCATACTAACTACAAATGACATAATTCAAATAATAAATATTAAACACAATATTTCACTTTACACAATATAACATAATTAAGACAGTATAAACCAAATTAACTATGCAGATTTCTGGAGAAGTAACTTATACACCTTTACTCTTTATTCAATGTATACAGATAATATAAAACATGTTGGTGCTATGAGAATACCCTTTGAATATATATAAACAACACATTATATAAAACAAGGGACAGTGGATTACTAAACAGCTCTATTTCCGATGAATTCGATCTCGGATTTGTGCAGCTGGATATACATACGTTTTCGCAATGATAACCAATAACAAAGTTTGTTGGCTTTATTCGTTGCAGACTAATATCAGTTAAGTACCATTCAAAACCAGAGGGCACTGAAGTTTCTACGACTTAGTAGCAATCGCGATGAATGCATGTAATCTTAAACACTACAACTTCAGTTTCGTATTAAGAATATCTTTATCCAATTTTGTTATTATATTAAAAAAATTATCGTCATTAACATACTGTCAACCAATACTGTAAAAAAGTATTTGAGATTGTATAGCTTTGTGAATGAATTAAATGACAAAACACTATGTTGAATCAGATTTTCTTGTTTCATATCTCAATCAGAATTTTCCGTTTGATATACTATACATGCTTGCAACAGTGATATTGTTTCAACAGACCAATTTTTGTTTATTTGATAGAAAGCATACCAGAATACAAAAACCAACTTTTCGAAAGTATCACATTAGGTACACGAGAACTAAACTGTAATTTACAGATCCAGTAAAGTAAGCAGGCTAATCAGTCACTTGTCATCAGTGTGGGGACCACAGCAGAAATATGCATCGGCTCCCGTTTACACCACATCGATCCAGCGATATTAAATAAAATGCCAAATAAACCCTAGACCAACACGTCATAATAAAACCAGGTTCCTTTCCAACTACCTTAATAACCCTACTATGGTATAGTCAAAAGGGAAATGAAAACCCCCCTCGTATTTCAACTCACATCTGTATTCGACTTTTTCTACACATGCCACCAATGATAAGTAAATAAAATATATTATAGACGCTGTAAAAGAGGGATGATTGCACCTTCCGAACTAATTTTCGAAGTATCATTTTGCATATTTGATTACATACTCACCAAACATTTTGTTCCCATTAGTATCATGCACCGCTCACAATCCTAACCTCCCGTTTAACCCACTGACTGATATTAAATTATCTTCTGATCCTGAACATTAGCTAACTAGCTGTGTACTCACTCTTCTGGTTTTCTTTCACTCAATTTTTTGTTTGGTGTTAATGTTATTATTCTCATGGATCCGCTGTGTGATCTGGTCATGAATATATATATATATATAGACGACTATGAAATATAGATGCTGATTAATCCTTGTCACTGAACTGTTAGGTTCAATCAAGTGTTCTTCCTCTTCTGTTAAGAGTCAAGTGTATTGGAGTACACTCTCAATAGGCTAAAAATACCTGGTCGCTGTTAAGGTAGTATACTACTCAGTCAATCACAAAGGTCATGCATTTATTGGTTACATGAGATCTTATCAATCAGAAATCTCCCAACTCAAGGATACCGCAACAGGAAACATCCTCAAATCGATAAGCGAGAGTATATGCACTATCAAATATTTCATAATATATGTACACCAATTAACATGAAGGTGCATAATTGTTAATTATTTGAAGATAATGTGATCCGATTTCCTATTTAAGCATACTTAATAAAACAAAATGAAAAACAATCGCAACAGGGTACATCTCATCAACCCATCCATGTATAAGTTATTTTAATATCCAGTAGACTTGACAATCACAACATGTATATTGATATCACTAAGTTTATTCATTGGAAAAATGATAAATGACGTATAACGCACGACAGTGAATATAAATTCTAGAGCGCACAAAACAAGTATCAGTAAGTAACAGTATGAGTTTGTAATTTCCTGTTTCTGGTATTCAAGACTGCACTTTATCAATCTCTGTTCTCACAGATGCACCATTATTAATACCTTCATATCTAGTGCACAGGTTTGTGGCTACCTGGACACAATAGTATGGTGGATGGCCCGTTGGTGTTTGAAACGAACGACAGCACGTTTTGGAAGTACACGCGGATGACAAGTCCCAACTAGAATAAGACACGAGTCCTATGTTCTACAGCAAGATATGTGACAAATATGATTAAACAAGATTAGATTAAAAATTATTTGTAATAGGCAAAACCAGAAGAGACTACATCAAATGCGAAGATTCTAGTATAAGAATCGCCAAAAACAACACAGAATCCAACATTAGAAAAGCCAAGATTAAAAACAAACCACTCATTCCACAAATGATAAGACTTATTGAATAGAAAAGACAATAAAATCAGTGTTATATTACAAGCCATGGCTGCAAAAATAAACATTATACCGACTTACTATTTCATCACGTGCGCTAAGATTTTTCTCAGTTTCCAATAATCTCGACTGAAGATCATGATTTTTCGCCAATAGATTTTTACCGATCTTCGCAGCCAATTCAAGATCCGTTTGTTTCTAAGTACACAAATAAATAGTTTTATTTATTTTTAAATAGATATATAAAGTCATACATGTTAGTGTTAAACCAACGAAAATTACCTGAAGAACGTGAATAAAAAAATGTGGCCGAAAGTATATGCAACATTTTCAATGTTCATGGAATACGATGAGTTAAGCATTATTCAATCATTTCTCCGTTTATTTAGTGAATGAGTACTGTATATCGAAACTCAATTTTTATTTAGAACTTCATATCAATTCGTAGCTAAATTTAGATACATAATCCGACATGTCAACCTGCGCTACACTCACATATTTATAGCAAAGAATTACAGATAGTTCGAATAGTCTCAGATGAAATTACTTACTAAATTATGTGAAAAATGACTAAATATGTTGTAAGTAACATGGTGCAGAATGAGTATGATGTTGATAAACAAAACTCAAAATGTTTACATTAGTATATAAGAATGCAAATCGTTTTTACAAAGATTACGAAGAATGGGAGATTAGCACTAAAAGAATTGAAACCCATCAATAAGTACTTATACCATTTAATTGTTTAGTTACCAATTTATTTACGATCGATTTATTTAAAGGCAATTACATTTCTCTTCCTAATAAGCATAAAACGATACTAACAAGAACTATCATAAAATTACAATTCCTACATATTACATTTTTGAACATTTTATAAACTCATAAAAATAGAAACATAGTAGTACATTATCACATAATCTTAAGATAAACCACATTAAGTTTGCGCTAAAACAATTCCTTGGATTGGAACTAATCAGATTTATTAAGATGAATTTGTACGTCTCGTTAGTTTATTATGGACTGAAGCTGGCCAGTCTCTGTTGCTATATGTGCATCCTGAGCGGACTGCCTCAATATAGCTGTCAGCTGAATGTACCTGCATACAAATGTTAGTGTTCACACCGAGATCCGAACACAGTCCCTTTCGTGCAAAAAGTCATCGCTTTCACCATTAAACTATTGAGTCCAGAGAGTCGTGCTTGTGCAACGAATGCATAGGTAATTAGGACGAATCCCGGTGTGAACATTAACATATATATATATATATATATATATATATATATATATATATATAAGTTTCAGATCCGAACCCCTACCCAATTTTAGTTTTGGGCATCAGGATAGCATCAATGTACCGCACACTTAGTGTGAGGTCCAGTACATTAACCTATAATTAGTAAATTGGAATAAGTGATAATCATCTTTTTATGTATTAGATTACTGTACTCCAGTCTATCTAGTTAATAAATACAAAATATCGGAAAATCTGGGGTAAGTATTATTTTGTAAACGACCAGCATTTGAAATTATACTGGATCGACAGCCTGAAAAATGAAGCACTTACTTTTCTACTGGTAAGTCATCCTTTCAGACCCCATCTTAACTGTTATAGTTTGGTTAACCACGTAGTGTCGATAGCCCTCATACAACTACTGTGTAGCTCAAAGTTTAGTATATAAATCTTTACTTAGTACTTGAGTATGTATAATATTAATTAATGAGTCGATATACACATGTGATGTAAAGGACCCAACATATTTAAATATATTCAATAACACCATTATAGCTACATTTTCTCACCTCTATACACTTTCTAAAGAAATTAGTTTATCCGTAAACAAAACACAGAATACTTACTTCTTCTAGTAGTTGTGTAATTGCATCCAAATCTTCATAAGTTTTAGTCATTTGACTAACTCTCAGACCACAAAGAACTGAAAGAAATAGATACAAGAGCCAATTTCAAATTGAGAATCTAAAGGGTTGAATATATAACAAAAAAGTACTATGAAGATTAACTTGCATGGGCATGTGACTATGCGCCGTCACATGTAAATATGTAGTATTAGTAGGTATCCATTTTAAAACAACGGTGATAAACATAAATTGGAACCTATGTATGCATAACACCATACACATAAGACCAAAGTATGACATACATTTAAGTGCTCGATCAGCTACGAGTAAAGAATAACCTGATACATATCAGTATCAGTTCGGATTGCAACAACATAAAAGCAGGGAGAGACGAAATTATTAAGATGAATGCCAAAATGGTGGGAGTATAAATGTAATCAGCTGCAGTTCAGAAAAATGAATTGGCGTTACAAAAAGTAAAAACCAATTTAAAGACTATGGATTAAAGGATGAATAGACAACGGACTCATTGTGATCGGTTCACATCCACGTCACCTAGTCTCCAACCGTTGGTCATGATAATCGAGTGGAGCCCAGCTAGGTAGTCTATGCATGCGAAATTGGCTCAGGTTAGTAATTAATATCTTCAATAAATATTATACACCAAGATAAAGGAGTCGTTTGTTCATCATACAAAAAAACACTTCGTGAAATAAATTAGTAGCTTAATAAACACAAATAAGCAAACTTGATGAAATAGCAATCAATTTGTGAGCAATGGGATCACAACTTTTATACCGACTCAGTGTGTAAGATAATGAAGGCGTTGTGAGACACTAGTCACAATTTTGTTTAATGAAAGTAGTGTATTTTTTATCGTATAAACCAATCTACTAGGAAAGATAACTATCTAAATGTAGAGAACACCATTTTCAAGTAGAGATTATGGAGAATGATAAATAGTACCGAAGTGCAATGTATTATTACAGAATAATTTAATAAAGAATAACAAAGGTCATACAAATAACATTCTAAAACCTACTAAATGATATCTTCGAATAACGATGCACAGTATATACATACCAACTGTTAGAAGTGAATTCAATCAATCAATTCACGAAATAATCCATAATCTTTGTCACTCCGACAACAAAATAGCTTAAGTCACGTGGAGGACAATTCATCGACATGTACATGAATAAATTTCTTTCCAAGTGGATCAGATTTATCAGTTCGTTTGAAAGCCATCTTACTTAGTTCTCTCAACACTTCTTAAGAAAGTTATGTTTTATTCAAGCCTCTAATGATGATCTATCTTACAAAGAGCTAGTCACATATTTAGATATCCTACATATTTACAAACAATTGAAATATAATTAACTCCCTCTCATTTCAGCACAGTTGAACAACATAGCAACACGTAGTTCAACCTAACACGAACTCACAGACAATCCCTGGCTTCGTTATCTAGATTGCTGCTAAGTTATTTAAACGTGATGAGCCTCGGCAAATATGATATGTTGTGAAGCTGTTCGAGTGCATTAAGTTGTCAGTGCCCGAATTCTAGTTCAAGTGAATTCTCATTATTTGAAATCCAACATGTAAAATAATCAAAACCAGAAATTGCGCGAACAGGACAGCAGCCACGATTTCCTGATACGAATTTGGTGAGTAAACTTGAACGTAATCGTTTAAGAACGGCTCTTCTCGGTCGGTCATTGAATGAAATGCGGAAAAGGGATTTCAAACCTCATCCATATCAAAGTAATTAAAAATACAATACGAAAAAACCCACCTGGAGTGGAGATCAGATTAATACTTTAGGAAATTTGTAAACATTAGTTACCTGGCTTACTAATAAAGAGGTCTAAACATAACTATGACTCATTTGAGCTATAATTTAGACGCTCAACACGTTTAAATAACTTGGTAGCTAGCACGATAATCCGGAGCCTTAGTTACTATTAGACTATGGCTTAGGCTACCTGGTCCGTTATCGAAGTTATTCAAACGCATTTAGTTGAGCGTCTGAATTCTAGTTCAGGCAAATAAGGTGTATCTAGACGACCTAAAAACATGACGGATAACTAGAGCTTACAGATAGAATACACATAGATTTGAATTCAAAAAACCTCGATTTAATGGGCTTGCATTAAACAGAAATCAGTTCACCATAAACTAATGAGGCTTTGAATACTTTCCAGCATCGTTTAAATACAATTAAATTCATGCGAATACACATTCCGACTAAGTGGACGAAAGTGCTGAATATGAAAACGAATGAATAGAACGCTATGGATGAAATAAAATAATCCGTCCAGAGGATTTGATATCTTCGATGAAACAATGCAGAGCTTCGTCTATTTGTGAGGTACCTTCAATAGCCGTAAAACATTAGCCCAACGAGATCAAATTCATAAGATTTATACTAGAATATAGCTTGACAAGAAATGAATTGAGCATATTATAATGACTGTTTTATTTCACTGGGTTCTCATCAGCTATCGCTCACATCTACGAATATTTTAAAATCGAAATTGTAGACATACTTTTATAAATGGAATTGGTTACAGGTCAGTACGTATAATCTTTGTGAAACGAAGATTCAAATAAAGTTAAAAAGACTAGAAACATACCTCATTTAAAGGTAATATGAAAATGAAGACCCGAGAATATCAAATTAATAAGAATTAATCGATTTCGTAATGAAATAGTTAAACAGTTTGGCGTTCTCTGGCCTTCACTTTCACATCATTTTTAAATAAAAAATTTCTTTAATCTTATTAACCATACATGAATTCTTTGTTCTACCATGATTGGAAGTAATGATCTGTAACTAGTCGAACATAAAAAAGAATGTTGATTTCTGCACTATAATTCTTACTTTAAAATATTATTGGCAGTGAAAAATAGCAGATGAGAATCCAGTGAAATAAAATAACTTCATTCTATCCTACCCAGTTTTTTGTACTTGTTCTAATTGCACTAAGGGAATGAAAAAGTAGGGAAGCTTATGATCTAAAGGTATAAGAAGTGAATGCATTGGGGCCATTGTAATTGATTGTGAGTCAGTCAACAAAGTTTTTAATCACTAGTTACGACAATCGCTCAGACCCCAACAAGGTAATCTTCACCTAGCAACATAGCTCACATCGACAATCAACGACCCAATTGACCGATGCTACGTTTTAGTTTGGTGATACTAGCTTTCCTTCAACTGTTATACTGGCCCACACCATGCGTCGACATAGACAGTGCACATATAATAAAAAAGCTGTAACGCCATCTAAGTAATATGTCACTTTCTATTATGTTACCTAGGGTGAAAGGAAGAGTAACATAAACGATATGTCTTATAAGAAAATATCACTATAACAAGTTCATAATTAACGAAATTTCTCAACTAGATACTTGGTAAAAATAAGTATCAATAACTACACATGGTTACAAACGTAGACAATACACATCAAATTGTATGCATACATACATATTTCTTGCAACAGGATTAATCGATTATCTCTCTACTTAGATGCAACAAAATAGAACTACACTCTTTTCAAGTTTTACCATGCATACTACTGCTACTACAGACTGATAGAAGAAATATAGTGATTAGGTTGCTGTTTCTTTATCTCACCTTTCTAATAATCTCACATCTGAGATGGCGTATTTAGCTTTGTAGTACAAGTTCCTAAAATGTCATGTAATATGAAACTGCTAAAGATAGTGGAGGTAATGACTTGTAATTAGTGTGCAGTAATTCAGTTTTGGATGTGATTACTATACATAGTACAAACCCGACCCTAGATGCTACCTTAGAACCAACCGAGCTATATTAGCTAGAACTCGTGTCTCTCTAGGTCTTACCATGCCAAGCAAGTCCGCTGGAGAGCGATAAGATTAAAGGCAACAACCTAAGATCTGAGTGTGAAGTCGTACTACTGACTGCATCGGGGTGTCCATCTAAACGAGACGGGTAGAAGTCCTCTTGTGGCAATTACCGAGGAATCAGCTTAGCGTGTCTAAAATATTGGCTTCAATAATACTCCGATGCCTAACTAAAGCTCATGAAGAGCAAACTCGAGAAAACCAAAATGGTTTCAGACCTGAACGTGGTTGTATAGACCAAATATTCAAACTTCAGCAGGTTCTGGAACAAAGGCCCACTTTTAGACGCACAACAATAGCTATATTCCTTGATCTTAAGACGGAGTTTTACTCTATCAATCGTAAGGTTACATGGCAATATCTGTCATTGAAAGGTGTACCAGAGAAGTACGTTAACCTTATACAAGCTCTCTCCTCAAAAAACACATGTCAAGTAAGAGCCTATGGCAGATTGTCGTCGGAACTGATTATCTCAAATGGTGTTCTCCAAGGTTGTCCACTTTCTAAACTTTTATTTAATTTTATCATTGACATACTTTGAGAGTTGACAGAGTCAACGTTTGATTTCTCCGGGGTTGACCTCCTTCAAGGGGATAAACTTGCTGACTTAGATTATGCAGATAACATAGTTCTCTTGGATGAAGATGCTGATAAAATGCGGAATCTTTTGACCACCTTAAACATGAATGTATGTTTGGAATGCGATTCTCTCTGTCGAAATGCAAAATGTTGTTTCAGGACTAGCTTGATTTGGCACAGAAGTTAGTGATAGGGAGCGAAGCAGATGAATGTGTAAACCGCTTCACTCATCTTGGGAGCATCAAAAGTCCTGACGGTCTGGTGTTTGCTGAAATCCCAGTTCGTATACATAAGATCCGATTGGCTTTTACTAGTTTGTGTCACTTGTGATGTAGGCGAAACATCTGTCATCCGACCAAAGGACACGTTTACTGTGCAGCAGTTCGATTCGTTTTATTTTCTGGGTGTGAGATATGGTCATTAAGGATAGAGGATATTCGTAGGCCTTTAGTATTCGATCATAGATGTCTTCGAAACATTGATCGTGTTTGCTGGGACCACCGAGTAAGTAATGTATGGGTTAGAAATAGAGAACTAGATAAATACGGTAATTCTATTGATAAGTAGTAAACCTTCATCAGCTGGAGTGAAATGGTTAGGACATGTGTTACGTATGCCTGACCACCGCCTACCTCGACGAGCAATGCAGTTTGGTGTGGGAATAGGCTGGAAGAAAGCTAGAGGCGCCAGTCAAAAACATGAGCCCAGTCCATGAAATCATTGACAATTGGGCTGAGCCATGGTAATAGATGCAGACTACCTGGTTGGGATCTGCGTGATGATCGTAACTAATGGTTAGAGACTTAAGGTGATTTGGCTAAAGATCGTTGTAAATGGAGCAGGTATATCTATTCCTTGTCTTCATCCAAATTCTAAGTTTCTGAGCTTATCATGAATTTTTTTTACTGAATCATATTTTCTTAAATCTCATCTCCGATCTCTATTCCTTTCTATTAATACTAACTCTGTTACTACCTCCTCTACTCTGGGATTTGGTCTGACAATTTAATCTCTATCTGCTAATTGGGGCATGGCAATTTGAACTGATGTACCCTATGTACGCAGTTCTACGTTGTAACTGACTGACTGACACAGGATAAAACACTTGTTTTCCTAAAGGCTGAACATTCGACTTGTGATTAAAACTTTAGTTCAATTACGTATTGTGCAATCAATCATAAGGAAATGATTGCAAACAAAATTAAACATCAGACACGCTGTATGTAATAAGTAACTCTATTTAACGAGCAGTTATTAATGAGTGCGAATAACTAAAGATTACAACAATAAGAAAGAAAAACAGTAACATTAGCTTCGTTAATTCATTAGAGTTAGGTTAAACAATGTCGGTTGATACATGATTTAAATGTTAGACACCTGTGGTATTATTTATTTCATAGGTGATAGTCAAATTTTATATGGCACCAAAACACTGAAAATGTATTTGTCACTTCACTCAAAACTGGTTATAGAATGAAAACTATGTAGCCCAGTTAATATTAGTACTTTGAACACAATACAAACTGGAAATCGCTGGAAAGCAAAATAATAGAAACGCAGTTCTCCAAATGATTCATGTTAATTTGAAAATTCATAGCAGCTTCAGCCCAGTTTGACCCACAAGGATTTGTAACAATTTTAGGTATTGTGGTCAGAATACCAACTTGAATGATACACACATTTAAATTCAACAGTTTAAATTTTGGACCTCATAGGACTTAGGAGACTCACTGGACGTAAAAGATCCACGACAAGGATCCCCCCCAGGGTTCAACTTAATAATGAAAAAGTCAAGAATACATTCCAGGAACAACTAAAAAACCAATTAGTAAACGGCGTAAACTGTTCTCAACCTGAGCTAGCCTGGAATGATATCCAAAAAGCTGTTGAAAGAGCAGTAATATCTACTAATAAACTAGACCTAAAGGTTAGGAAAACTCAGTGGATTTCAGCTGCATCTGCTGAACTGATAGATACTCGGCAACACATCCCATCTGGTTCTGAACATGATGAGCAACGTCGGCAACTCAATCTTTATCTGCTGATTGAGGCATGGCAACTTGAACTGATGTACGCATGTACAAAGTTCTACGTTGTAACTGACTGACTGACTTAGGAGAAAATAATGCTCATATGTATCCTTAAACTATTCCCTTACAAACATCTCTACCAAAGCTACTACCATACAGTCGAGCTTTCTAATCTACGTGACGATGCAACTGAGATATATTACCTCGAAAGCCTTCATCTTTAGGTCGCTTACTATTCCAGGCACGTAGGTTAGGGAGTCGTAAAATAAAGCCCGTTATTTAGGATCCGAGTGCAAAATTGTACAACCGATTGTGTACAGGAGTGTGGTGGGAGTTAGGTGTTACCCTCAGAATACCAATAGCTGAAGTGATGCTTTCTTACAATAGACTGCAGGAGTTTGCAAGTAGGGTCAAGCAACAAACTGGCGCGCCTTACCTTGTCCCAAGCATTTAAGTTGACAAAAAGGTAAAACCGTAAGAACAGAGTTACTATTATTCAGAAATGATTATAAAGACCTAATGCTTCACCGGCCTCCAGCGGTCGTCTTTTGGGCTCTATCGTCACTTTCCTAGGTCACCAAAAGCACCAGTGATCGAGATTTTTTAAAAGTGCTTCGAAAAAATGATTCATTCAACGGAAGTGGTAACCGTCCAAACATCTCACAGCACTAGAGATTTTACAGAACATAGTTGTTTCTACAAAGTTATGGGCTAAAAGTAATTCGCTTACAGTATAACTATTTTAGGGCAAACAGATGATGAACGCTGATTTCTTGAGTTAACAATTCAGAAATATGTATACATATATCCTAGTAATACTTAAACTTATGAATTCGAAACTTCTGCAGGAATTTAGTCAATTATCCATGATGCACATGTTACAAAACAAAATCAACTCAGTATCAGTATCAACAATTATTAACATAAGAAGTCTGCTTCCAAAAATACTCATTATTAGACAATTACGATTAATGAGTATAGAAAAAATTAGTAAATAGATGAGAAATAACCTCTAAATTAAATCGTATCATAATAAACAACAAATAGTAATCAGTATATGGGTGTGGCCAATTCACAATAATAATCTTAGCACAAAATGAATTCATTATGGAAGGTGATCAGAATACCGATAACAATTACTGAATGTCCGAAAGTAATAATACTGAGAATAGTATGGACCATTTACTAACGGAAATTATGAAACTGAATGGGATAGGAAAAATGCACTACATTCAGTAAAATAAACTGACATTTACGGAATAAACAGTTTTACACTACAAGGAGATTTGAAAGGGAAGTTTAAACATAACAAATCAAAATTGTACGTCATAAAAGAACAAGCTGTAATGTAATCGTATTACCTGTAAGGGGGAAAAATAAACTCATACTAGTTCATGTTAATATTACATTTTTGGAATTACATTTCATACATCATTACCAAGGTTAATTTTGATAATTTCAAATAAATTGAGCATTGGATAGGTTGTTTATAAAATGAGTTATATATATTTGTAAAATTCCAATGAGTAGAAATTAAAATTTCTGACGTTTCGCGGCTTAGTGTAAGTCGCTTCTTCAGAGAAATGAATAACCGATTCGGTTATATATATATAACTCATTTTATGAATTACATTTCAGTTTACGCAGGACTTAATCTAAACAAAGATACTCTAGTGTTCAGACAACCTCGAAATGGACACTTCTACACTGATGGTTTGGGATTTCTGTGGCGATTCCATTGTTCGGTGTATTAAACCTAACGCCATTGATCATATACCTATTCATGAAGTAGATGAGTAACGTATATTGGTGTAATTTACATTTAAGACTTCAAGTGCTAACACTCTCATAGGATACAACTGAAAATAACTCCAGATATTTGTAATAAAATCGAAATTTGTACTCGAATATGAAGAACTCACTAAATGAATGATCCTCATCATCTGATTGAAGGTAACTGAATGAAATTCACACTAAACATTAGAAATGTCACAGATACCATCAATTTATATTGATTTATCGAAACATATCTAAAAACTAATTCTTAAGCAAATAGAAACAACGAGTCATGATAGTAAACGATACCACCAGGTTTCTTGGATACTCTAAAGATAGCCAAAAATCATACTGGTGAAATCTGAAAGCGTTTTTTTATATCGCTGGATTGATTTCGTCAATCTGCCGGGGCTACTAAAAGTAGTGAGATATTCAACGCCATTGAATATTTCTCTATTATCGAACTAAGTTTAATCAGTTATGGATAAACTACATTTAGACACAGTCATTGACTACCAGCAATCCTAAAAGAATTAGAGCTCTCTCGATGCTTTAAACCATTTATCTATTACTACAAAGATGTGAAAACTAAAACTCATAGATCGCAAGGCGTTTCCACAGGCTAGCTTGAATGAACATCCATTGGCTGAGTGGATAACCCAATGTCTTCAAATGAATAATCCCTAAACATAAGGATGCTAATTAAGTAAGTACATTACAACATAATTTGGGACCACTAAAATAGTGAACGGACTTGTGGACACAAAGTACTGGTAAGCATCAGTTGAACTACGAATATATGAAAGTATATGAGAATTTATGTCCTGAAAGCCTTAAAAATAGTTATTTGGACTTAGATGCATTACAGAAATGGCTATGGAAAAATAAGACAGTCCTGCAGTTGCAAAATACAATTGCCTGAATATTTTTTCTTCATATACGGACGTACAGACTTATTAAGTATTCAGACAGCCTGACATTACACATCAAGAAGGGTTAACATTTATGTCCTAGTGATAATGTTCTGTGACGGAATAAACTTACAAATTAAGAAACAGTATCAACGGGAACGTAAGAGACAAAAATCAGCCATTTGCAGTGCTTTAAATATCTCTAAGACTAATTAAATTTGCATCATTACATGCCCAGTTCGTGTAAAAAGTTTTTAATGAGTTTTTTCACCAATGGAACAATTAGACAAAAACAGTAATGCTACAATACACCTTCAAAAGAAACGTGTGGTTCATATTAAGAAATAACTTAGATAGTATGGCAAAAACTAGTAAACTAAGTTATCTGTAAAGTTTGTTCAGTGATTACGAGGTCATAATTCCAGCAGATTAAACAATATCGCACGTATTCTGACTGCTTAATAATTTTTGAATAACCAGTCATTTTAATACTGTCGACATTTTGGAATGGATTTGAACTATTGAAAGTCCAGCAACCACTACTAGAAACTACGGATTTGTTAGAAAGCAGGTTTTTGAATAGAAATATACTAATTAAGATTAGTTGTAAGATTTACGGTTAGAAACTCAGACAAGAAAAAAATGGATTAAGAAAAAAATCGCGAGCAAACGCATGGTGGTTTTTGGTGGATTGTCTTGTACGACATGAATGCGAAAAACATTCCCTTTGACTTATAAAGGACCAAAATAACTCCTAAGACAATAACAAAACTACTGCCAAACACAATGAGACGGAAATTAAAATAATTGAAATCATGTACAGAACTACAATAAAAGAGCCACTGATAGCAAGTTTCAGTTATACTATGAAGGACACTTGCATAGTAATTACAATCTATTGTAATTAATTACGTTAAACACGTCGATGATTAAGTGATAAATACTAACATTACTATGAATCGTCAGCTACTTTATACTCGAATATTCCATATGCATGTACAAAAATGAGACAGGCTAAGCGAACACAAAAAACGATGTTAATGCACTGGATTGTGGGACTAACTTACCAGCCTCCATTTCCAACGGTGATAAAAATTCAACTGGTGTTCCCATTTTCTTTTCAGCAACAGAAAGACAAAACAGAAAACAAATATTCCCAGCGAATATTCCAGTTACATGAATGTTGAATCACCCAAAGAATATTTCCTTCCAAATTAGCAGTAATTTGAAAGAAAATTCATCCCATGAGACTCGAAAAATCCGCACACATGAAAATACCAGACAGCAAACAACGGGATAATGGTATGAATAATTCTAGATGAGGGGATTGCTTAGTATTAATGATATATGTGTAGTCGTTGGATGATGGTGATACGGACAGGATGGACATGCTTACAGCAAACTTTAACCAATCATATGATCCGATAATGAAATAGTTTGTTTGTTGTACTAGATGGTATGTAAGACACGTGATTTACTAAGGCGATATGATGATAATAGGGTTAGCAACATGCCAAACACAGTTTGGAGACGTTTCATGACAGAATGTCATATTGGCTAAGCAACCAAATATTCCCAGGACATGGAATACAGCCTTAAATAAGAATGCGATTTACGTCTATGATCATCTAGGGACACGTAAACAGACACTAAAAAATTTAAACTAACATGGTGTTGGGGAATTCAATTCCCGAAGAATATAATTGTATAGAAATCGGACATAAAAGGGGTAGTGATTAATGTTAACTTTATTTGTGAACTTCTCATCACATTAAGTTAATTCAATGTAAGTCATACTCTACATAACATTCTATAACCTAAAATTGTATCAATAAAATGTTCCACTTTTTGTACATCTGATATGTTCGGTTGGTGATTTATTTTCTCTAATTAAATCGATATACAAATGAAAGTGCCAAGACAAAGGTTGTTTGGTATTGCTGACTCATCTTACAGGCAGTTTTCCTTTCGCCAGTTTAAATCAGGACAAATTGATCATAAACTGAGAAGTACTTGGACGTACGTACTTCGGTCACCCAGATCATACCAAATAGACTAGCAGGAAAAACTCATAAACAGGCAATTAGCCCCAACACATGGTTAAGCAGCACTAGAACTTACATAATTCGTCAGTATTTTGTAAGCTAATTGAGTACCATTTAAAAAAATATTTACATAAACAAATACCTATAATAGATTAATTAACTTCGATGCAGAGTGGAATGAACTAGTGCGTTGAAGAACCAAAAAAATTCGAAACTATATTAAAAACTATATGAGGATGTCTGACCGCTCTCATGGAAATTGAATTGTCATAAATACTTTTTAAAATCTATATTATGCAAATTTAAATCTATGAAATAATTGTAATGGTTTAACACAACCCATCACACTATTCTTATTTATTATAAGCAATGTATTGGCATTCAACATGACACTAATATCAGACCAGCTATGTGGCATGATCATATAATCAATCATTTTTATAGGACTCATTTTATCCTTTTATTAGTATTTATAACATCTCACTCTTCTCTATATAACAACGTTTCTAGAATATAAATATTCGTCAATCTAAATCATTATACTTGGCAACATAGTTTGTCTCATTACTGTTTTTATGATGTTAATATTCAGCTTTGAATTCAGCTTAACTGAGTAAGGTATACGAAATTGTGTTTAGAATATTATTACTTATAACGTTAGGCCACTTACAGTTAATGACAAAACACGAAATATCAAAGTTTCTGTATTCCACTACGATTTCAGCAATAAAACACTAACAAAGAAGATACATATTAGTTTAAACGATCGATATTACATTTGGCTATTGATGGTATGTTTTTCAACTGACAGCCATAACAATTTTTTTAAGCATAACGGAGTATAGAATAAATGGATTCAATTAAATCGGAACAGTTTCAAGCAGCATGAGAGAAAGAATTAACCAGTAACTACTGGTAACTTGTACTAACAAGTGGTAACGCACGTTTATGGCACATAAATCAACTATCATATCATGCAAATATCTTATTTGATGAATTTCACTTGCTCATAATATACATAAATAAACAGAATGAGCAGTAATATCCAATCTTCAGTAGGAATAATTCAAAACATGGGCAGGTAATATCAATAGTTTGAAAATGTGTAAAATTATCGGTTGCAGAGACAACTATGTCGAATGTCAGAAGACACTTATATTACAGTCCTAAATTGACCACATGGATGATCCTATATTCACCCAAAATGTTGCTTGCAGATATATTCAAATTTGTCGGTTGAGATTTCCTCCATTTATGATTGAAGATAAAAGGTAACTTATATGGGATGAAAAATCGAAATATAACTGGGCATACAATAATAGAAACAGGTACTTATAAACTAATATGGAATTATTTAACTCTTTTCAAATATTACTAGCTCTTATATAAAAATTGGGATGTTCCTATACACTATCTGTAGTCCGTCGTGAGCGCACAAATAAGTTTTTATATTATGTGAATCGGTAATGCAGTCGATAGTTGTTAAGATCACTACAAAAATCTAACATCTGGTCAAAAATTAAAATACTTTCTGGATATCAACAGTCAGTTATGAACAACATAGCAGATACATATATGCATCCGTCCAAATTGCCATACCAAGTCACGATAGTAAGATGAACATCAAAGATGTAAAAGTAACAGTAGTAGCAGTGATCATAAAAATGATTTAATACAGGAAATATGATTCATGAGGGGAACTCATTTATGAACAGACGTAAAATAATTGTGAAACTCCTATCCTTACCACCATTGGCGTAACTATTATTTCTACCAATTTGGTATTTTGCTGAGGTGTAATAACTTGAACCGATGCACATATATACCAGATTCCACGTTGTACATATGTAACTACAGCTGTCGAAAGTCTTCTGCACTTACAATCTACGCTTAGTAGAGCAAACTGCTGCACAGTACACTAGTAAATAATTATTTGTTACTGCGACGCTATGTATCAGCCAAAAAGTGTTTGTCCCTACATTTTAGACGAAATGATGTGTAACTACTAAGATAGATTCAAAGTAGTATTCTGTGTTTAGGGAAAATGTTTTATTGTTAACAGTAAAAACAACTATAAGACCGATATCCTCGGTGGTTTTCACGTTTCAGTTAGCATTCAAATAGAAATCTTTCAATAAAAATGAGACCGATTTTATGTTAACATGAGTAACTCATTAAGGTAAATAAAGAGTAGTGTGCTATACTAGACTGGAGTAAGCAGATGACTAATTTATTATTAAGGTACAAAATAACCAAACATGATGATTGGCTCAATTGCTTAAAACGACATAGCAATTCAGATGTACGAACTTTTCATTCTATTAGAAAAGAATCACAGTAGTTAACCGAAAAATTATTCACTCTTGGTAGGATTATACATAATAATTGAAAGGGGGACATTGAGTTCAGATTTCAGTAGGAGAATCAATAACGGGTAGGATGTGGTTTCTACTGACTGACAAACTACAAATAAGAAAAGCCACTTACCTTGAATTTAACTTTAAGCCAACACATAATGTAAAAAATAAACGACGATTAATCAAAAGACTGGTAGAAATATAGATTATTACACTTTAATGAATGTTGATATTTGTCAGTAAACAAAGTAAACAAAGAGTATATTCACAGTAATATGACCTTTAGTGAATTTCTAAGAAAATAACTAAATGAAATTAATTAGCCAAACACCATTGACGATCGATTATCTTTTCATGCATATAATTTTACACTGAAACATACAATTAACCTAAAAAGATAATTATATCAGAAGACAACTAAATGCAAAAAAGTTTAGTTGATTGAATATAACACAGATTGATTTTGGCAGGGTACCATTGAAAACCAGGGAGCACTAAACAGCTGTTTTGTTCTAGTGTGGAACTCATCAGCAGTGTGCACTCCAGATTCCGCATCAGCGGCTTCAGGTTGACGGCGAACGCCTAACCCTTTGCACCACTGGGTCGGCATCTAGTGGTACAATCCCCACTTTCCTTGATTTGTGATATATATATATATATATATATATATATATATATATATATGTCGCGCGACATTCATCCATCGTCATTGGTGATAACTGTTTCACTCCCGACAAGTCTAAACTCTATCGGTCACGACTTTTCACTAGAGCAAAAAAGTCTATTTTAGAGCTTAATTAAGAAAAGAATTTTCGTGAATATTTAACAAGAAGTAAATCAGATTGTTTTTAATGACTTTCATACGGCAGATTACATAATAAGGATCTATTATGAAAAAATCAAATTAGAAACGAAATGGACTGACTGACTGTTAAATAAAATTTGGTAACAATTCAATACTGACCTGATTCAATAACTGAAAGCTACAAAAAATAGTACTTATTTGTAACGACAAAATTTTATAATACAGGAGTACAATAAATCATTATTCACAGGTCCTAAATTGCTGTTTAACTGATATTGAAAATTGACACTTCTTTAATACGAAATAAATTAATGACGGTTACAAATTAGTCAGTTATAAGATACCCAAGACCTAAAATAAATATTTATTAATCTGGATTCCCAATGATCTATATCAGTTCATCAAAAAAAAAAGAAAAATTGTGAACAAAGAGGTCGAAATAACAATCCTAACATTAATGAAGAATAAAACATGGAGAATGGAATTCAAAGAGACCAAATTAGTTCTAGGAATGACAGGCTTGAATTAATGTCATGTTATTGACTTAAAGTTAGAAAAGGAATAAATGTACATGCATCACTGTGATAAGTAACAGGTGAATTTATGAACTAATTTTAAAACAAAATACCGAAGTGTGAGATATGCTGAAGAGTAAATTGGTTACGGTGAAAAGTGATAATCACTGGGGTCCAGCTAAGTGATTCAAGTGTTAGTAAACTAAAAATTGGCTTTACGAGTTCGGTTTCTATGCCTAAAGTACACTTGTGATTTAATTTAGAATGTGGTCGGCAAGTGAAATATAGGACGCTAGCTTCGTTAACTGTACCTACACTCCAGTGTTTGTGTTCACATAGAGACTCGAACTCTGCTCACTTCGTGTCAAATGCCAACACGTTCAGAGCTAGGCTACTGAGTCCCGGTGTGAATGTCAACACTAGGATACAAGTACATCCGGCTGACAAGTCTTAAATAGAACGAAACGTGCGTCTCGGATTTCACTTACCAGCTACAATCCAAATTAAATCATACCTGTGAACTTCATTTGCGATCCACTCAAGATTTACATATGGCAATAGAGACTGGACAATGTCAGTCTATATCAAACCAATGGGAGGATCCAAACACATTCAAATTATACCTATCGGACACTGTTAAAAGTAAATAAAAGAAAGTATAAAAATGACCTGATATTTCCTGAGTTCTGGTAACTACTTACGCTAGAAATAGCTTAGTCAAAAAACAGGAGTAATGGCAAGGTATAAAGAGGCTGTAACTCAGTAATCATATCCAAACTGTTGAATTTTGGATTTCAACTTTACTCTATGTACATCCCTTTGTGAAACTGTGTAAGGTTAAAAGTCAGTTTGCATACAATACGTGCAGAATATACACAAAATACTCTTTCTATATTTACAGATGTTAAAGAGACAAAATTTGTTTCCCCAACGGCTAAAGCTAAAAGTATTAAATCATTTGAGTTCGTTAATTTGGTCAGAGAATTTCCTGGAAGCAAAATATTTGGAAAAACAAATATTCGAATTTACTCATCGACAAATTTTGATAGATAAGTAAATTAATGAAAATCAGCTTACTAAAATAATCCAGAGTATTTTCAATCTGTTCCGTTGTTAAGCTAAGAGTATCGTCGTCTTCGTTTTCTCCTTCAGAATGATCTTCCTCTGAATGGTTTTCAATTGATCTATGATGGGAACTAACTGAATCCGAATTAATGTATTCTATTGTAGTCAGTTCAGTCAGTGATTTAGGTAAGAGATATTTGTCAGGGAAATTACGAGTAATTCGTTTGGCAGATCTGAAATCTCTATTTTTATAACCTAGAAAGGCAGTGCACGGATCCACTCGAAGACGATAACGTGGGATTGACTGTTGACTAGTAAGACTAACTAATTCAATATCTGCTGCAAAATTGTCGTTTTCAACAATGAAACTACTAGAAATCTGGTCTTCCGAAGTGGTTACAGATCTGTGGCTTGGAGTGGTATGAAGTGAACAACTGAACTGAGTGGGTTGATCAGATTGATTAGGAAGTGCTTCTGGGCACGGATATAAGTTTATGAGTTCTTCTGTCAAACCAATTTGCAACTGACTATCAACAGCTTGACATAGTTGAACGTTGGAGCAATTCTTGTTATCTGAACAAACAGTGCATCAAATTTATTAGAATTTTATTGTTTACATAACATGACAAATATGTAAATTGTAACGTAGGCAAACTTCTTACATTTATTATACTTTTTCAATAAGATGTAGCTTCTAAAAGAATTGATGGGACTTAGCAACCACTATATCGAGAATGTTGAATGCAACATTGTAAATGAAGAACTATACCTAACATTTTAGGTTTAATGAAATAAAGGTTGTTTGAGGGGTTCGCTAGCTAAACTTTGATAAAAGTTGTTATACGTAATCTACTAAATTAAATGGATTGGAAACTCATGTCGTAAGGTAACAGTTTGCAATCAGAAGAAATACACCGGTCACTGGTATCAGAAACTTATATTTAATGATAATTTGAAAACTCATTTACCACGTAAAGATAAGTGTACATAGCTTTCTGTAACACTTCAAGGGATGGATGATGATAGCCGAAGCCAGAGAAGGAGCAGGAATTTTTAAATGCGACTTAAAAAATAAGCACCGAATTCCTTAACCACTAACCAGTCGCTTTACAATCTTTTCATTCTGCGAAGGACAAGATCTCTTGTCTGGTAGATCGATTAAAGTGAGTAATGTGAAAACCACTCGTCTTAGAACTCTACATAAGAAGTTAAAATAGTATGAACAATTTTTCTCGCCTGTTTGGAATACGATATGCAAGAAACTAGAAAAATATGTAATTTTAGATTACCTATTCAGATTATTGTGAACAGAGAAATGATAGTAAAAATCTCTTACCCATCAGTAAGTGCTCCAAATATGCCGAATTTCTCGTGACATCCCGCTGGAATTATAAAGCGATGGGATTGAGGAAGGTAAAAATCAAATCAATACTACAAAACAGGGTATCATGGAATATGTGTGTTCGATTATGCGTAAGGTATGAAATATTATCTATAATATTTGAATAAGTTCATAAGTCTTGTGGTTATAATTAATAAATCAATTGAATTTAGTAAATAGATGTAAGCCACTGAAACAGCATTATAAAACGTGCGTTTTTACTGCCCGTACGACCAGCGAATCCAGTGGTAGGTGGTAAGGAAATTAAATGTGATACAACTTACAAATCTATCCACCTTTTATTCTATATAACAAAAGGTGAATCAGATTTTGTTTGAATACTTGGTCTCCACTTTGAAAATTACACACATCACCTTTGTTAAGAAAAAACCAACAAGGGAAATAAGTCAGATAAACCGATATAAAAAATAGGTTTTGACAAAGTGAAGATATTCATACCTAGGTGTTATTAGCGGTCTATTAGGGTATGCAGCTAGTAAAATTCCTCAAGAAATTAACGACCTATAAGGAAGAGATTAAAAAATATGATATCGCTTATGAGCGGACTTCTGGAACATATATTCAGTTTCAGTTTGGTTAAAACAGGAGGCTGGTTGGGTTGTGTTGGCTCTCGTAACGGAAATCTCTCAATTAACCCAACCTGTTTCGAATATGTCGACAGATGGAGCTGCAACTACGTGTCGAGGTAGAGTTTCACTTGTGAACTATTTTGTAAGAGTTGATAATCAGTTAGCAGATAGTTAATTCTAGGCTTATGGACGTTTTTGAAGTGTCCTCGTAAATTCCCTGTCCTGAAATGTAAGAAAAAGGAGAGCATGTCAATACCAGGCTTATTACTAAGCATTTTGAGGGCTACCATTAAGTCCTTTCCGTGTATCAGAAGGAATTAGTTTAGTTTGCAAGTCTCTAATCATACAGAAGCCTTGAGATTTCCGGAATCAACTATGTTGCGGTTTTTGAACCATGCCCAGTAATTTAGTATCGTTTCGTAGACGGGGTAGCTGCCTGTATACAGTACACAAGTTTTGGTCGCATAGACATATTACGCAAAGTCAGAGATGATTTAGAAGGCTCTACGTATTGATTAAAAAGCTCTGGAGCTTTAAGCAGCGATAGCGTGATGTGCAGTGGTTTTCAAATAGCTACTGATAATGACTCCTAGATATGAACAATGAGGAGAAGAACACTATGCGTCATGTATGTATTTGTACTGTGGTGTCTAATATGCAGTATAATGCCCTTGGGAGCTGTTCACTGGTAGTTCCCAAATACTAGACCACTCTTCTAACGTTTGTAAACGCCTTCGATGTTCTAGACAGTCTCCGTAGTTTTGTACGGCTCCATATAAGAAAGTTGATCATAATTCCGATACTGTGTAAATTATACAGCAGCGTGTAGCGAGAGAACTTGTCGGAAATCTTGATGAAGTCAATATAGATTATGTCTATGGGGATCATTTAAAGCACACCGCGTTTCTCGCGCTACTAATAAGTCTGTAAGAAATGAAATATCTGCTCTAAAACAACGCTACTTTTTAGAGAGCGCGAGGATTTCATCTAAATACCTATATGGTGCCTTGCGGATAAACTTAACGAAAATCTTAATCACTCCAGTTGAGTTAACTGGGCGATAATTTTCAGGTTCATGCTGCACACTTGTTTCGAAGACAGAACTGAGTGTGGCGTTTCTCCAGTAGCTACATAATCTACCTTGCATTATGGACAGGTTAAAGCATACGTCTAAAAAGTTAAGACTACGGATGCTAGATCTTTTAGTAGCCTAGGATACATTTTATCTGGTTCACTAGATTTCCGTACATTGAAACAATTTAGTGGTTCAAAAACATAGAGTTCCCGTAATCTAACCACTTCTATACTGTGGTTTGGAGGAACTTAATCGCCCTACATAAATGGCAGCTTTACAGTCGATGTGTTGCTAAAGTAGTCCGCAAACTATCCCACTTTAATAGAATGATCCTTTAGTAGTATTGATGAACTACTTTCAGACAAAAGTTGATACGTAGCCTCCTCACCTTGTCCTTCAGTTTCGGACTGGAGTTTTTTTATAAGTTATCTCTCGTAAATTGTCTTAGCTTATTCAGTACCTAGGCACAAGAATTCCTCTCTTAGTGGCGTTCAGACTTCGTTTTGGCTGTACTAAGTGACGTAATCTTATTCCAAATTTTTCCTTCTACGTCGAAGGGTACGCACTTCTTTATTAAACCACAGTGGATGATTTATTGGTTTACATGGTGCTATCCATGGTACTTGGGGTGTAGTAATGCCAATATATGACTACCAGTAAGCTTCTTATACCGTTACTATAGAAAACACTAATGTAATGGTCTAGTCTACTGAAGACGATGCTTGTACAATCGTCTGCATGTTCACTTTCAATGCATTCGGTATGACCAGAGATGATGCATCACTATTGACAGTAATGGGGACGGTGAAAGTTAACAGCGTATGACCACTTTGTCCGGTGTTGGCATGTAATTGATATTTGTGGCATATTCTTGATGAGTTAGGATAAAGTTAGACAAAGATGAATCAAAGTTGTGTCATGTTGATTCTCCTACATGATGTACTAAGATGGATATCATCATTGTACCAACTAGTTGTTGTTCATACAAGTCCTGAGATTACTCTAGTTTATTGAGGGTGTGTTATGAAGAAAAAAACTGTAATGATGGGAAGGTATGACTAATTAGTTAATCCAACTTTGTGCGCACAAAGTCACAATAACAAAAGCCGATGAGAGTCCCTAGTTGGTCTATGTACGTTAGCCCGATGCCTACTCAATCCAAGGCCGGAATAAAAGCACAAGCCGATGAATCAACCAGACAAATCATATTGTATTTTCAAGCATTTATTTATATATACACAAACCGGACCACCTGGTCAACCAATTAGGAAATTAATAGAAATACTAAGTAAGAAAGACAGTAGAAGTGAATTTACGTAACGCATACACAATTAATTAGCTGTAGTTCAGTTTAAAAATAGGAAATCATACACCAACAGTCAACTGATTAAATGGGAGAATAGGGAGAGAGGAATATAATAATGACAGAAATAAAATGCTTACACATAACCAAAGCAATTAAAATAGTCTTCTGAAACAGTTTCAAAAGTCAGTTATTCTTCAGTGGATAAGGTACGCATCGTATCAATTTTACTACTATAAATAAGGTTTGCTTCCGGATGGAGTTGCTAATTTGCTGAGTATAACTGCTCAGGAAAATAAGTATCAAGGACATTCGTGAAAACACCGATTGTCTACGTTTTTTGCCTGTTTTCCTTACAGGAGATAATCACTGGGACCAGGTAGAAAAGCAGGTTACAAACATACTTGAGCCAATTTAATGATGACCTACGTAACAACCGAGCATGAATCATTTATGTACAACGTAGGACATGACGTGTATGCGCACGGGTCTAAGTTGCCATTACACATTAGCACGACATTAACTTCGAAAAATTAGCAAAACGGTATAATTCAACAGAACAGAATGAATGAAAGTATAATAAAAATCAGAATGTAGTAGAACATAAAGGGTGAATACATTGAAACTACCTGGGCGGATCTTGAGTCATATCAACTAACGTTCACAACCACTGGTCACGACTATTATGTGTACCTTAACTAGGTAGCCTGCATCTACTAACATAGCTTAGACCAGTAATCAAACGCTCCTAGACGGATGCCATATTGTGCTGCCTATACCCCTCTTCCATCCTACTACTACTCCAGGCAGTAAAGGACAGGTTAATGGTGATCGAGATACTCAACACAGGTCCCAAACATCTTAGTCAGTGAAGGTTTACGATTTATTTGACTGATTTGCCATGTTTTACTAGTACTCTATGTCTAATGTCAATATTGGTTACTAGGTCTTTCTACAACATAGGGGCAATACTACGAAGATTTCTATGTTTGAAAACCTGGAGCAAACGCACACCTTCAATTTTCATGGTTCATGTTCTGCATACATATATTAGAACAGAGCGGACTACCGCGCATATGTCGTCTTATCCGTAGTTTACTGAGTTGTCAAATTTGTAGAAATGTACTTTCTGACAACATTTACTAACTCAGCGACCTCAGAAAACAAACTGGTTGTGTCAGATCTGTGCAGCACTCGTAGCAGCAAATTTAACACTCATCACACTGAATGTCACTATCGACTGAGTATCAACATCTCGAAAGTTGGCGATAACTTTTCTAAGGGTTCATCTTACCACTTAAGAGGTATTGCTTTAAATAGAGTTTGGCAAAAACTTCGACAATAAGCGGACACCAAACAATGGCTACAGGGAAGGTTCACTACTGAAAACTCCAGAAAAAACACTAGTTAGTGATCGAAAATTAAAAACAAGAAGGAGGACTGAAAGGATGAGTGAAAAAATACGGACCAAAAATATACTGACTATTGATCAAACAGAAGAAAATTCAGTTGAAGTAACAAGTTGTCTTAATGCATATCGAGCGATCAAAAGTGAAGTTGATTTGACGAAAATAATTACCCAGTTTATAAAAATTGGAGGTGAATTCAACCAAAGTGAGGCAAAACATGGACAAATTGCGAAACACGAAAGTATGCCGCAATCATTTATAAGTCTTGTGCTTAGCACGCTAACTTGTAACACACATTTAGGTCTAAAATGATTTTTATTTTTTGATAAAAAAAATATTGAACAGGGGTAAAACTTAGACAAACGTCATTACGACTAAAACTTACAAGACAAATTACATGTACCGCACAAGGTCACATTTATATCCGCCTCCTAGTATGACCTGAGATGCGTATACAACCTGAATTTTGAACAAATACGCTATATGCAAAACAAGCCTATAATTGACAATAAATCTGATAATCTTAATACAGACATTGGAATACGTAGTTAATTTAGGGCTTTTTGGTGCATCTAAAAACAATTTTGCTTTCTTCCCAACAATTCGTTTTAAAACCTGGTTAGATTACAGTCAGATTTATATTACGAGGAACAGAAATTGAGATGCATGCATTGGTCTTTGTGTAGTAGGCCTTTGTGAGTGCCGAAATGTTTTTAGAAGAAATTAATTGAGAACGCAGACGACTTCAGGTACCCGGTTCCAGTAATACGACGGAATGTAGACGTCTAGTTTCTCAAACCATATACAGTACAGTAGGCCACGAAACTTCATCATTTAGCAAGTAGCAGTTTTTCACACTTTTCAAGTGATCGGAGTAGCTTTTTTGTTGGTAGCATGCTTTCTTTACACTGTGTGTGTTTAGATCTAACTAAGTCCGAGTAGTTCATAATGGATAATTGTGTTAGTGAAAGCTTTTCTAAAAACCTGCAGATGATGGACTGATGTTAACTAATAGTCCAACTCTTCGGTTTGATTTAAATCTTGCAGCTTCTCACAGTAAGTTAGCTTGGGTTAGGACTGATCTAGCCTAGCCCGCTCGAATCTTGTTGATTAGACTTTACTGTTCCTCAAATGTTTCCAATATAGAGGAAAATCTGAAGAGACAGGGTATATTCAAGGAAGGGAAGAAGCGGAGTTACGGGAGGTGGATTATAGCCACACTACGTTGGATACTGTGTTTGAATCAACTGTTTATTATACAAGCAAAAGATAATACTTTTCAAGAATTCGAATCATTCATTCGACTTCTGGTGACACAGGACGTAATCTATTCACAAAAATCTCATGAACATACGCTGTTCTAAACGCGCTAGTAATCGTTGAATTAATTATTTTCTTGTTAACCTTTTACATTTGGGGCAAGCTGGTGCATGTGCTTCGAGTACGTTGGATACGCCTAACTTAAAAGTAACTACTAAGTGGAAATTTTATCTGATAAACGAAAGATAATTCAGGCAACATTATCTCCATGGTTTGTAAATAAATAGAACATATGATGTGAAGGGGGGGGGTAAACAAGTAAAATACTAGATTCTACAAACTTACGATCAAATGAATCTAGCGATGATACTGAATAAAAGTCTTCTCTGTTTATAGAAAGTGAGTTTAAGTCATGTAACATAGAACTTTTGCACCTCCTTGGCCAGGCCTACTGTTTACCAATGATAAGGTCATCCGATTTACATTGTGAACTATTATACGAGAAGAACTAAATGGATATTCTGTCCTTTACTTTTATACGGTATCATGTCTTTTCGTCATGTGTAAGCGTTTTTATAAAACGCACAGATTATTTCCGTCTCATAAAGAATGCTTCTGTTTTTTTACGACCCAGCTTAAAAGTTAGGTGAAAAAATATTCTGAAGTTGTTCATCGCTGTCACGAGTCTATAGCGCCGACCATCTTACGACAATGGCGACTTTTTTGGGATATACAAGACACACAAAGTTGAAAAGCTTTTTGCCTAGGTTACATAGACTAGGAGAGTTTATATGACAGGTGGTTATTTTTTAAATGCGTACTAGCCATACCCACGGTGTTTTGATATGAACTAGCCAGCAACTTTACCCAGGAACCCTTCAGGAGAAGTTATCGTTATCCTTTTCAACGCTTTATGCTTATCTCTGTATCTGAAAACTATCTCTTGTATTGATCAGCTATATTGATTTTTGCGTAGATATAAATTGTAGGTCCTCGCAGTACGCCTGCATTTCTTTTTACAGAATCAGGCTCCTCCTTAGTAGCTAGTGTAACTTTTAAAAGGTAACTGACCTCTTAACTACAATGACCTCGTTTAGTTCTAGAACGTTAAAATTCTTAAGACTTACTCCTATTGATGTTTCTGGGAATACTTTTATTATTTTAAGCTTAAATCATGATAATATCTGGTTCGGGATTCGTTTCCTAAAGATCTTTATAGTTTATGAAAAATCACTGAGCTGTCTGAAAATCCGAGCCAAGTAATACTTCGTGATTCTTCTTTCAAGATTGCAAGGCAGATGCCCATGATTTCGCTTTACGATTATTTTCACATTTCTCCGCGAGTTGTTGATGGCTCTACAGTTGACTGTCTACAGATGACAGAATTTGTCCTACCTTCACGTGATGTTCTACAAACCCTATGGTGCAACGCTTTCTCACTCTTCATATTTATTTATAAGGACTCTGATGACTATGTTTTGTTTCCTGCAGAAGTTCAAATCAGGTGTTAAGCCCAGAGAGGGTAGTTTTATATGTTCCACTACATTTTTACTCACAGAAACTTTAATAACAGGATTTTATTGTTTAAGCTCTCTACTTAAGCAGCCCAATTAATTGGTTTGCCGGTATACTTAACCACCATTTAATACCAAACCAATCGTTTAGACAAACAATCCAAAGCGTACAAATTTAAGCAGCTTGTAGATTCATTTGAATTTCGTGTCTTGTTCGCAGGATTTTTCGTTTCTATTCAGTGTTATTAAAATTTTAATGTTTATGTTAAGAAGAGAAGGAACTAGTTATTTTTCACGTAATTATTCATATTTTTGCTATTTTTTATTTAATTGTAAAGTAAGCGGTAACCGGTACTGCTTTTCATTTCCTCCGCTCGTACCTTGTTAGTTGTGATTGGTTGTAGGGTCATTTTAGTGTGCTAATTACTCTAATTTCTACAAGGTCGCTTTTGTAACTGTATATACAGAGTTGGGATATAACAGAACTGAATCTTCCTAGTGCTGCGTTCGTGTCTTCATGATTTTGGCTTGGGGTGAGTAATCAGTTGTTGAGTTGTTGGTCACGGTTGCGATTATCAGTTGAAGCAGAAAAAATTGCAGATTAGAGTTGCAGTTAGTTCGCGTATAGCAGTGGGCGTTTTATCGCGACATAACAGTTTCACTGCTTAAAAATGTTGATACGTGTGTACTGCTTTAGTTACTGACTGCATTTTCCATCGACTTAGTAACGTGTATATCATACTCTTCGCAATTTTCATAATTCCAAATTTTTCCTTTCAACTATTAGTAAAAATAAATACAAGTTAAAGGCGTGAAACGAATACTAAATACTACATCCTAGTGTCCAATACTTAATCATCGAATGAACAGTAAACCGTAAGCAAACATGAACGACAAAGTTAGATTACTCGGAAATATGGGTATGGCCCAATCCAGTAGTTATGATTATAAAAACCTTGTCCTCAAACAGCCAAGCTTCAGGTCCATTCACCCTGATCAGTTAAATCTTTTTAAGCTGACAATCAAGCTGGCTCACTGAAAATAATGAATATTAAAACTAAGCGATTGTGAAGCAGGAATTTTCACATCTACTAATCCATATCACATTGTACATTTATAAATCCCCAAGTAATAACTAAAATTAAGACCGAAATATCTTATAAATTAGATTGCAGTTAATTAATCTAGGGTTGTAATTGTCAAAATGAGTAGTTTATGCGTCATTTGTTGGGGAGATCATAGTCATCCTGAGGATGAATACGTATTAAAGTGAAGCATGCACCAACAATGAAAATACAAATTAAAACAAAGCAAATGTTCTTAAGAAGGAAGATGTTATGAAATGATTAAATGGAATGAGTGTTCTTTAAAATTGTTCATGTAATAACTGGACAAGTGATAGTAATAATAACAATACAAAGATATGAATAGTAATGGCAGAAATATTTAACTAAAGAGCACAAAGTTATGAAGCTACAAAGAGGGGAAATCACTATGTACGTTTAGTTAACTAAATTGGCTTAGGATTATTAAATATTTTGGTCTGATATTAGCCATGGTAAAAGAAGCGGTTGGATATATTACTTCTGTACGCAAAGCTCAGACTTTTCAGTCCAAATAGCAATCGCCTCTGTCATATTAAGAACTATGAGTCTTACTAACATCGGTAGACAATTGTTAACACGGTATATTATTGAAAACGACTGGCCGCGGCTTGCAGTATGTCCATCTGGCACGCTTCAGTCTGATCTCGCAGTCACAGCCTTCTCTATAAGTACTTTCAGGAAGTGGCTAGACTATGTACCTATCTACGGAATTTCGTCTAATGCTTCAAGTTTCAGTAACCACTTTTACTAAAATTAAAAGCTATATTCCTGTTCATTAGAACGATCACACCACATAACTACACTTATATATCACTGTCACCAATACATTTTATTACTACGAGATTACCTTACCATTCATTTATTATCTATGTTCATTACTTGATTCCGTTTTATTCATTTAGTTGAATCTTGGATTTTTTCATCGACACATTACCCCATTCCATTATTCTAATTTCTCTCTTTTCAGCCTATGTATGTAGTGCATGCCTAAGACCTCACCTTGGAAAAGACTCATACATAATTCCCACATATCTAAAGAAGGATACTGCGGCAATGAATGGTATACAACGAAGAACAACCAAAAGAACTATATATGTATATATCCTGTATAGTGAAGAAGGGTTAGGAGGATTAAAATTCAGTGTATCATGCAGCCCATAACTCTCTTCATCCTAGTAAATCACTAATGAGTTTTATTCCTTAAATAGATCTAAAATGACAAAATTATGGGATAGAACACAAAATAGCAATCAAAAACTTCGTGCTAATTTTTCCGTGATTAGGCTTAGTAAACTGTAGAGCTTCTTACACAGTAAGGCCACGTTGGTGTACTTTACTGAATCTTTTCGAAACAGGCTCGATATATATCTAAACTCTGTGAGCACTGAGGGATATTATTGTTGAAACAACACCTTGGTTACTACCAGTTTTTAACTCTCAATTTAACACTTTTCTCCTTGGTTCCAGGAGCAATACAAACAATGCTGTATCTTCCTAAAACCAAGAACAATCTTGTCACCTAGGCATAGATCTCAGCAAACGTCAGTTTGACAATTCGGCTAAGCAAAACTGAAGTTAATATCTTCATCCTGTATATTTATTCTCTCCATTTCATGTCATTCGAATGTGATTATTTCTCATCTTCAGCTATCCAATTGACTGTCCGTTTACATAGTAGCTTCCACTTTTGCAGGCCCACTACGCCGAGACAGATGTTTTTGCTTACCGTAAGGCCAAATCCTTTCTATCACCAATATCATAATAGCTGCCGGTTTCAATGCGTACCATGACACCGAGTGACCATAAAAACGGCATTTAATGATGCCTGAACCAAACCTTAGTATCGAGACAAGAGAACAAAGAAGTTAAATAGTTCAAACTAGCTCGTCACAATGTTATTGGATGCTTGATGGGTGGCCGTTCCACGTGTAAAGTACAGTGGAACTTAGCGGTCACTTTGAAGCTTACGCAACATGCTGACGTTGTATCTTAGTGCTTTGATGGCAGTTTTTCTAGTTGTTTCAGTATCTTCAGACTCTGGAGACAATGTTAGGCTGGTAGTCTCCAAAGAAATACTTAATGAATTTATCTTTGAAGAAAAGGAAATGACTGTTTTATACACAATTTATAACTTTCATGAATCGTGAGTTTGTAAAGTTATTTCCAATACATTATTGCCAGTATTTTTATTACCTTATGTGTACATATGCCAGCTCTTGTTTTGTTTAGTGCTCGTAACCTATCGTACCATAATTATTGGACCAGCTCGATTCCAGAAAAGGTTACACTCACCACTTTTATAAAGAAAATAAATTTACCACGATTTTCTGTAGTTTGACATTACTCTGGGGTCAGTCTTCAACATAGTGTCTAACTATCCCGTAGTCCTCGACCATGTAGCGGCTGCTGGACTACAGCAAACAGATAGCTGTAGTGAGTATGTAGATTGAATGACTGCTTGACAAGTGAAACATTGCAATTTATATTTTAGAGCTTACATACATTTATATTCCTATATTGCGTCACTTCACATCACAACAGTGAAATATATAGTTTCTACATTCTTTTCTATTTTATCCATTCGATAGTTACTAGTAAACAAATGAAGTAAATAGATAAAACTAATTTAATGTGGATTTTGCATTCAGTTCAGACAACGCCATAAGTTGGTTGCTTTATGGAAAAGACACTAAAAGTGAGGGAGGTTGAGAAAAGTAATACATGATTGCTACTTTTTAAGAATTTGCGACATATTTTCTCATCATAGACCCCGTCAAGCGCTTTAACGTTAAAGCAATATTCCCAAACGTTACTCAAGCCTTACATCCTTCTAAATCTTCTCAGTCCTTGAGCAAAGACTTGTGGACTTAGTTGCTAAATTAGCTGCTTTTATAGTTGAACCTAGTAATTACTATGTTTTATGCAGTACACTTCCCGATGCCTTACTGGTTTGAAATTTTCGGCGTACAAAATTAAATATTTGGATATGAAAGTCATTAGACATGAAGCCTGGCGCAAATATATATTAAAAATTATCAGGGGGGGGGGAAATGTATTCATTTGAGTTTAAATAAGTTCTTTCATTAGGGTTTTCAGCTTTATTTATGTTGTCTGTTCGGCCTTAATCGTTTGTATTAAATGACTACTTACGCAATGGTTTTTGCCAAATCGTTAATCCTAGACTCCATGTTAATTTTGTTTAGTCTGTTCTTATTAAAATTCGTTTAAGTTAGATTATTTTCTAATAATAAATGCCCCTAGTTACTCTGTAATATGTGAATAATTGTGGCTTCGTTTTTTTTTACTTAGTCGAGCTGCCAGAGATGTTGAACTGCTTGATACCTTTGCTGAAACAGAATTTACACTGATTCATGGAAGCCCTTCCGCTCGGTGGTCTGTTATACCTGCCTCTTCGAATGTCACTCATGTCTTGATTCTTAAGCCCCAAATAAATGGCTTCCACAATTTTTCTAGTGCTACAATAACCTACAAATCTAATGATTTATTGGATAGTGCCGTAAGTTATAATTTTTGTGGTATGTACATCATATTCCCAATTCTATATGATTGCTTCATAATTATTCATTATTCTAGTTATATCGTTCACTTTAGTATGTCAATTATATCAGCAATTAGTGTATGAAGTTGATATCACCGTTCCGTAATACTTGTGGAGTATTTTGAAATATTCTAAGTTCCTCCTTGAAATCATTTATTTTTATAGCTATAATTTATAGCTAGTTGTATTCATATCCCACTTAATAATATATGCAACAGTAGTTTCTCGACGCAAGTATTAGTAAAACTCTGCATCAATGAAGTTTCATTAATAATCCGCTTACGCACTTATCCCGTGTTAACATTAGGGATCTTTACTTGTCAGCTGAAATGTCGATTTTTTCAAACGAACAGTCACAAACTATTTAGACAGGAGTTTAACATTATTGATATGAAGATTAAACCGATAATAATCCAGTCATTGTCTTTTCAAATATCATGGCTGATGTTTAGCAAGCGTAACGCAAAAGGCATCACTCAATGAAAGTAAACAGTTTGAATAAATAGACTGATTGTCTCTCACCACTGAATTAATATATAGCATAAAATGAGAGTTGTTGTTCATTGTTGAACGTCTTCATCAAGGGATATCTGAACTTTATAAAAACCCAGTACACGTGATGTCTTTATGAAGCCATTCCCATTCAGTATTGTCGATCAAATAATCTAAAATAAAGGTGCTTTGTGTAGAAGTTCTGTTTACTGATTTCAATGAATACACCTAATACATTTAGTGATAATTAATGGGTTTCTGGTTATAATAATATGCATTTGAGATTTAAGCTCACTACTAAAATTACGCTATCAGCTCTTCATGATACATTTAAAGCTTTTTGTGTGATTATAGCCAAGTGTATTACTTGTGATTGATCATGCATCTCAAATGATAATCTCAATTCATTTACAAAACAATTTTCGTTTCAAAGTTGACGCATACTTTTCGAGACAGCCCTGTTGAATAGTTCTGAATGGCCCAACTACATTAGTAATATCAACGCTACCAATTTGATTTTCTAAAGAAAAAGAATAATTACAATAAGAGGTGATGTATAGTAACATTTTAAAGGTACACTTAATCTTGTATTTTCGAATAAGTGAAGCAGACAAATAGATTAAAATACAAACATTTCTCTACTGGGTAGGTCAGTTAAGATCTAATTGCCAGGCATCTTGTTATAATAACTAGCATTAAATCACTCATCAGTAATCCTAAGTAGGACATAACTCCGACTTGTTTATTATGCACTTATTAGCTTATCAAATTGAAAGTGTGCTCATGTAAACACGGTTAGGTTTGGAGCACTTCATATTTTAAGATAGTCTCAATTTTTAGTGACTGTTAAGTGAAATTACTCTAAAATCTATGTTAAATATACGACTTCGTAATATTCGTTATCAGAGTAAATACTGTTTGTGTCTGTTGAGTAAAATAACTCCACTATCTTTTCTTCAGCTTCTGTATTCTTCTTCACCCGGTTTACTGACAATTCACAAACTGAAAGAGTATAACAAACGTTTCACTTCTCATACGGTTAGTAAAATTTTCAGTGTTAATAAAAAGTTGTGTAATATGTGTGAGTATTAATCATACAAATGATCTTAGTCTTCTTCCTTATGATGTTACTTAGGGTTATATTATGGATAAATAATTAAACATAATTTATTGAGGTTGCACAACCTTTCCATATTCACGATATATAATTACAAGCCTGTATAAAGTTGTATTATACGGCATCTGTAATATATTATATAATTAGTGGACATGATGGATAGAGAAAAATCAGACATTGATAATGGAAACCGAATGGAATATGTTGTTTGACAAGGAAGCACAGAGGCTTTAATACTCTTTTCGTCAAATAATAATCTATTGATCTGAAAACCAGATAAAGGTTCGGATGTAGCTCTTATGGACAGAAAACAATTTGTAGGGAAAACATACCTTCTACTTTAGGAAACTGGTAACTAAAGTGATGTGACTTATTTGATTAAAAAGTAACTAGCCAATTTTTTGAGAACAATAAGACGAAAAGGTATAACCTCAGAAAACCTCGTTGATATGCTGAAACCCATAGGGACTATAATACGTAGGTCGTATGGTTCACCAGCGTTTCATAAAAATGATTTACCTCAGTCCTGTCTTCGACATAAATAATTCTGCTTATGACACTACTTTAAAATGTTTCGTACAAATCTTGAAATCACTACATAAACCTATTATTCATCACAGCATAAAGAGTTATCTTGTAAGTTACTGATAACATAAAAGACATGGTTGTTAAAGCAAATTAAGGATATCAATGTGTTTCATCTCTTATTTACCGACATTTTTCTGTTAGAACCAGTGGTTATGTTTGTAATGAACTTATAGAACGATATGCAGAAGCCGAAATTTCCTCTACTCTAGTAAAAGAATTAATTCTCAAATGTACGATACATGTCCACTTCCAGTTCAAGAGCAAATACTATAAGCAATCAGATAACGCAGTAATGGTGTCTCCATTGAGTCCTCTGTTTATTGATCTTTCACCAGCTGGGGAATGAACCGCTTTAAGAAGTGATTGATCATGTAACATTTTACTGTCGCTATATTGATGACACGTTCACTGTACTATATAGTACTGGAAATAAGGGTATTTTACTCAATCCATTCAGTTATATTTATTCATCAGTTACAGCTAGTTTAGAATAACAAAATAACAGCATCTCATTTTTGAATGTCCTGTTAACAAGAATATCGGAAGAAGGAACATTAAAGTATGTACAGGAAATCTTCAACCGGACATTACACATACTTTCATTATTTTGTATCAATGAGATGCGAAATGAATTCGGTAATAAATTTTTTACTCATCGTGCTAAAGTAATTTACCTTAGTAACACGATTGGTAGAGTTGAATGTAATCCGTAATCTACTTAGCAATAGTTGATATCCAACTAAGTTTATCAGTAAACACATAAACTTAACAAAAATAAGACTATTTTAACAAAGGTCCTGGAAAAATCCTTATTCCTGAAACTACAGTTCAAGAATGACATCACCAGGTGAAATGTTAGCACAACGATTGAGAAAGACACTGCGTAAAACATTTAGTGTTGCTGACTCGGAAGTATTATCTTATGGTCGTCTGATAATGTCAACCGCAAACAAGAACTGCCTGAGTTTTCTGCATCGATGTATATTTTCAAATTAAATTGCTCTTGTGAAGCCAGTTACGTTTGACGTACCGTTCGCCAGGTCCTTCATCGCAGTTCTGAGAATTATCCCGTTTGGTTGACGAAAGGATAACTAAGAGTAGTTGAATGTTCGACTCTTGAACTTCCAATAGACTTTGAATATCGAGTGGATTTAAAAAAAGCTCTCAATATCATTCATCGCTTGCCATGCAATATACGAATTTGTCTTTTCTATACAACCGTTGGTATTGGTGATTATATCCACATACCGGACTTTTTTGTACGAAAGGAATTTACACAACCACTATCCTGACCTTGGCCATCTCCATAATTTCTATTCTCCTCTCCCTACTGTGTTTTGTTTACAAAATTTCAAACTTTTTAATATCCGTATCTTTAGTCTCGTGTAACTATTCTTATTAATTTACTTGATTTCAAAATGTTTTGCAATTTCCCTCAATAAATATTACTCAGTCTGTTAAACTTCATATTTCATTCTTTAGTTATTATTCATGCATTACCCTTTTTTGGTCACTGCATATTGTCTTCATAAATATATGCTCAAGCAATTCAAAATTAAAGTTACCATGTAACACCATCACTCATTTGATATTATTGGATTATTGTAGATATATGTATTAGTATGGAGTCCTGATGAAAAAATAATTAAGAATAAATATTTATTCGCTCTATCTTGCTTTTCATTAGTCATTGTCTTGATTCCTAAAAATGGTTATCTATTCGAAATGGGGTTTCTTTATCTGTTATCTTGAAAGCAAGTAACTTCGTCTTTTTAGCATTTCGTTCTATTAATAGAGAAACTACACTCATATGCGTTAACAGAATAAGTTGAATCCATTTCATAAGACAAACAGTATTCTTAACTTGACATTCTACTCTACTTCGTTAATGAAATGAATTCATTGCATCTTACTAATGCTGCTTTATTTGCATATTTTAATTAATCAATTTATTAATGTGTTGATGTTGATAAGTATGGATTTATGATCTTCAGGTACATTTATTTTTTTATTCTATCTGAACTATTTTTATCATAGTTCACCCACTACATTTGATGTTACTTGCATCTTTCACGTTTTGTTTTACTGAGTATAGGATGTGGCAACTTAGACCAATCCATTTTTGTGCTATGTATTTCTGTCGTCTGCAATTGACGGACTGACTGTTTCTATACAAGAAATTGTGGTCACATGTAGCACGAAATTTTTCACTTGCCCTTTGATAATACACTATTCCTTTCACAAATTTGTGTTGTTTGTCTCAAATTCTCTGAAGTTATCTATTTAAAAAGTGACACATTTTTCACAAATGCGATTGAGATACATATTTATATTGGTATATTGTGTTCCTTTTCCTTCTTCTAACAGATGGAGTGGATTGGTTTCGCTTTGTTCGTTACACCATGCTTATTGATACCGTATATGCTGTGGCACTCAAGTGCATCGAAATATTGATCATCTGTAGTACTCTTCTTCATTTTGTATAATTCTGCTTGCTTATTTTGTTTTCATTTATCCACTGTATGTATATATGTTATGTGTATAAAAGGCAAAAAATTGGTTGTTAAATAAGAATACGTGTATTAGTAGCGCAATCGTAAAAACATTTTTATGTATTTTTCGAGTGTTGAATTTTGAAGCGGAATAAATAACTGATACTCTATCGATTCACATGTTGATTCAGTTTCATTTAGATAATTTTCCTAACATTCATAGAATTTATTTATGCCATAAAGCAAATGTAAAAGTCAAAGTGACCTATTTTTGGAAAAGAATACAAAACTAGGAGTTGAAAGCCGAATTTTGTTGCTAACTTAATGCGTATACATTGGTTAACCACTATGTAGTAACCAATTTGATAGTCGTTAAGTTTTTTATATGGCTGACCGAATTCCGTTAATCATTTAATGCAGTCACTAGTCTTGGTGACTCGACAGTATTGGCACTATGTAGAGGTGAAAGGTGGTTCGGAGATAGTCGCCAAGAGACCCTGGATCTATGTTTCGTTTTATTTGACACTCGTCAGCAGGGTGTACCTGCAATCTCAAAGGGAATTATGCTCCCCTGCGGATTCGGTCATTGGTAACCTAGTTTGATAGTCTGTGACTTGTCGTTGAGCTATTCGGCCTGCGACTGACTCCTTGCAGAGTAAGCGCGTTCATGTTATTGTATTCTTTAGCATAGGTAATTTAATTTTGAGGCTTTTGTCGTTTTATACAACACCAGTGCCTACTTCATTTAAACATCGTTATGGCCTTGTTTATGATTGATTGTCTTCAGAGGTTTCGTTGTTGTCACTTGCCTTTGGATACTTGTTCTTTAGCTAGGTCATTTGGTTGCTGATTGTTTGGAATGTCATGCTTCCAAGAGTTTTTCTGATAGACTCAATGGTTCCCAAATTAGGATTTCTATGTTTAGTTGTCCTTCGTCTTACCACTAGTCACATCAACTGTTAGTCTGAGGTAGAAAAGGTTTGTAGCTCAGAAAAATGCTGGATGGCTTAATTGTGAGACTTTAAAATCATCAGTTTCTGATACGTTTTTCACAAACTCTGTTTTATGGTTGACTTACCGTTGGTATGTAGATTTCACTATGTACCTAATTAAGGTGGATTTCTCTTCATTTGGGTTGTTACTGTTGTAGTTTAGTATTTTTTTCGTACGATTAGGCTTTACGCATACATTTACAGTCACCATATTGATTAGTTTTAATAATACATTAATTCTTCTTTGCTCAAAAATTTTGTATGTCGAAAATACTGACTACCTGTAAAAGCTCATGTATTTAGGTCCAGACGCACGAGGTCCTAATTTTATTCACTCTGTCAGGCTTTACCACTGAAATATATGGCTGATATTACTATTCAGTGGTAGTGTTACGTGCTCATACTTTACTTTCTCTACAAACGTATACAAATTATAGAAGGATCGTTGGCTCTGTCATCAATTCTGCTTCATATCTAAGTTTCAGGAAGCTTAATGTTATTTCGGAGATACAGTTTCAATGTGTTGTTGGATAAATACTGACCACTTACATCCTGAGTGACTGGATGATTTCTTGCTTTCATAAGAAATTCGGAAATCACGGTAGATTTATATGTATTGGGTAACATGCATTTTGAAATGTGGATAAAATGACCAGTCTCGAAACAGTCCACATATATTCACAGACATCATCTAAATTTAGGCTTGTATTGGCAGAATATTTTTTAAACGGGTAGTAGTACCACAATTTTAGTTTGTTTCACGAAATGTGCTAGTTGTTCAAAGCTGTTCTTTACTTTTGAGTAATAGACTACCAGTTAAAGTTTATAAAATAAAGAAATAAGCAAATATCCAACTCTAACAGTAGATTGCAATAGAAAAGCACCGTTATCTGAATGCTCGAGAGTGGTAGTTGCGTAAAATATTAAGGATTAATGAGTAGTACAGTATGATACAAAATAATATAAATTCGGTTAGTAAACGTTAAAGAGACATAAGATGAGGGTTGAATGGATTACGTGAGTAGAACGAAAAATATGAAACATTCCAATTTATTATATGGAATGTAGTGAACAAAGCAAACAGAAGTTTTTTATGTTTATGGAACTTTGCATGGAACAATCTATAGATTTTTTCGTTGTACCTTCAATAAAAGATTTATCTTGTTGAGTACAGCTAGTTCATGTGGGTAGTGAAGCTTCGTATTTATCATTGATTAACTGTGTTAGTAGATTGTAGTGTAGATTACATTACCTTTACAACTGCAATACGAATATGCGTCTGATCTGTAAGGGTTTCTTAGTAAATTTCGACACCATTTTATTTTGATTATTTTAATCATACAATTTTATCTATTTATGCAGTGTATTTTCTGTCTATAAACTTTTGCTTTACAGAGATTAATTTTTCTATTATCTTCATCTAAGCCTTTGCACAACAAAGTATTAGTATTGTCTATGTTAGTTGATAAATAACATCCAATGTTTAATTAGTTTATCAAGTCTTAAGCGAATCTCTTTTGATTACTGATGATACGAGTTTGATTTTCGACTATTTCTTAATGGCGGAAATCGAAAGCTATCAATAAATCTTGCTGAAAAAATCAAAGACATGTCAATACATCTTACTTACTTACTTACTTACGCCTGTTACCCCTCTCGGAGGAGCATAGGCCGCTCACCAGTATTCTCCATTCAACTCTGTCCTGAGCAATCCTTTCCAGCTGTCTCCAGTTACTGTTCATCCTTTTTATGTCTGCTTCCAATTCTCGACGCAGGGTGTTCTTTGGCCTTCCTCTTTTCCGTTTTCCAACAGGATTCCAAGTTAGTGCTTGTCTCGTGATACAGTCTGATGATTTCCGCAATGTATGTCCTATCCATTTCCAACGTCGTTTCTTGATTTCGTCTTCAGCTGGAAGTTGGTTTGTTCTTTTCCAAAGTAGGCTGTTGCTGATGGTTTCCGGCCAACAGACATTCAATATTCTACGTAGATAGTTGTTGATAAATACCTGTACTCTCCTGATGATATTTGCAGTAGTTCTCCACGTTTCAACTCCATACAGAAGAACTGACTTGACGTTCGAGTTGAACAGTCTAACTTTGAGATTGGTAGACAGTTGTTTGGACTCCCATATATTTTTCAACTGTAGGAATGCTGCCCTGGCTTTGCCGATCCTTGCCCTTACGTCTGCATCGGATCCTCCTTGTTCATCGATGATGCTCCCCAGGTATGTAAAGGTATCCACTTCTTCCTGAGTTTCGCCATCAAGTTCAATTAGGTCGGTGCTCTATGTGTTGAATTTGAGGATCTTGCTCTTTCCCTTATGTATCTTCAGGCCTATTGATGCTGAGGTTGCTGCTACTTTGGTTGTCTTCACTTGCATTTTTTGGTGTGTATGGGTTAAAAGAGCTAGATCATCCGCAAAGTCCAGATCATTAAGTTGCATCCTACTTGTCCATTGAATTCAGTGCTTCCCCTCAAATGTGGAGGTTTTCATGATCCAATCAACCACTAGAAGGAAGAGGAAAGGCGAGAGCAAACAGCCTTGTTTGACAACGGTTCTCACTGGGAATGCATCTGTCAGCTATCCTCCATGCACGATTTCGCACTGTAGTCCGTCGTACGAATTCCCGATGATGTTGATGAGATTCTCCGGTACGCTGTAGTATCGAAGAAGGTTCCATAGCGATCTCCTGTCTACGCTGTCAAACACCTTCCCATAGTCGATGAAGTTGATGTACAGTAACGAGTTCCATTTAATTGATTGTTCAACGATGATGCGTAGTGTTGCGATTTGGTCTGTGCATGACCGATCCTTACGGAAACCAGCCTGTTGATCTCGAAGTTAAGCATCCACTGAGTCTTTCAATCTGTTCAACAACACTCTGTTGAAGACTTTCCCTGGTACTGACAATAGTGTGATTCCTCTGTAGTTCTCGCAAATCCCCTTCGGTATCTTGATAAGGTATCCTTCTTTCCAGTCTGCCGGCACCTGTTCTTCCTCCCAGATCCTCTTGAATAAAACGTGGAGCATCCTCGCCGTTATGTCTATATCTGACTTGAGTGCTTCGGCTGGTATATTGTCAGGTCCTGCTGCTTTCCCACTTTTGATCTGTCTGATAGCTACCTTGATTTCTTCCATCGTTAGTGGAGTAACATCAATTGGGAGGTCTGTAGATGCTGCTTCGATGTCTGGTGGGTTCAGTGGAGCTGGTCTATTCAAGAGTTCCTCAAAATGTTCTACCCATCTGTCTCTTTGTTCTTGAATCGTCAATACATCTACCGTAAGGAAAATACTCGGTTATTTTTGCGGAGGACAACTGCCTACGAGGTTTCAGCAGAGCTACCTTCGTTTCACCGTATAAACAAACAACATGTTTTCATATTGCTTACTAGTAGGCGGAAGTGTAGATAAGTTAATTTTTAGGAGAGAAATGTTAAAAAATTCTGCCAGAATTTAGGGATTGATTTTCAACAGTTAGTGATTAACTGTTGAGAAAGATTATTATATTCTATCTACTCACTAGTAATATGAAATAATCCATGGGATTTGGTTTTGGTTTTTATCACAGTATACCATCACCACAGAAAATGCTTAATAGATTCGTAATAAAATACAAAGAGAACATTTTACCCTGTATCAGTAAATATAGGTCGTGACTAGGCGAAGTCAATCTAAGCAGTAATATGCAACGTCAAATTAAGATAAGATTACTACAAACAATATACCTATTTCTGTCTTCCTTGTTGGCAGGATATCAGTTTTATGCCAAGATATCAACAAACATGGGTAACTGTGGCTAGTAAATTGACTAGTGAAATGATCATGTCAGACAGTAAGCAGATACTAGGCATCGAATTCATATTTCAATCAATGAACTTATTATGATGGACTCTGACTTCAAGTTAATGTAAAAATGGCCAAGGATCACGAGATAAGTGATCAGATCAACGGGAAAAGCGGTTGAAATTTATATACAGGAAGTGATGATAAAAGTAATAATGTTAATCACATCCGATGTTTTCGGAACAAGTTAGCTATTTATGATTATTTCTAATTAGCTAACTGCATTCTGACGATTATATTTTTAGCTGTGAAGTAAAATAACCAGACAGTGTCACCAAAACACAAGTAAGTTAATTACCGTATTTCAAACTGTGTTAAGTTCTAAGAATGATATTTTCGTGTAACAAAATATTAGGAAATTCCTTCAATGCTCAAAATACATTTAATGGTAGCAGATAATGTTTACCTACAAAATATACACCCTAAAACAAAGGATGACAATGGGGTTATAACATTTGAGTGATTGTAGTCATAGCTGTCTGCTTTCATGGTCATCAGGCTGGATAAATTTGTCTTTAATTACTTCAGAAAGTAATCAGTTAGTTGGTCCCACAATACTGGTTAAATTTAATTATCGGCTGTTCAGGGATACATTGATAGAAAATAACTGAACAACTACAATCTCATTTAAAGTAACCAAGACACCATGAAACATTCTCACTATTATAAACACTAACATCTTCTGCTAAAGGTCTCTCGTTATTTCCAAACATTTTAAAAAATCGAAAACTTTTATGATTTACATAAAATAATGTTGGCATTTTGTTAATTGATTTAATTAGAGATAATTTAATGCTGACTTAGAGATATGCTTAGTTTTAGAACTGTGCCAAGAACTTTGGTCTTCTTTAATTTCGTAGTATCTGTTAAGATGACTAAATCATTATCGAATATTGGTTACACGTAGACTGTTTCTGCATAGTTTTACCAGGTTCATAGTTCAAAAAAGCTCTTAACTAGGCTTTTAATATCATGTTTTTGTATTTAAAATTCAAGTAATTTTAGCAATAAATTGTGAATACTGTTTTGTAAAGTTTTGTTGAAATGGTTAAATATGAAGCTTCTTCACAATATTTGATAATAACCAGTGACTATCTCTGAAAAATGATTTCAGCAGTTCTAGGCAGAAGATATGAATGGTAGAATTCAGACATCTCGAGCATGAGACGAATATTATTAATATGTATAAATGGTGGTCATTCACTATCACAATAACAGATTAAGTATGTAAACTATTGATTGTTAAATAATTATTGAATACTAAGTGGACTATGATGCAGATAGTTCAGCCTACTAATTAGTAATATGTATGTGTGCTAAATATGTTATGTATAATTTGCGATGCAACCAATTTATATGCTGAATGGAAGAAGAAAGTTGATGGAAATTTAAACTACAATTGTACATTCAATTGATACGAAATTTCATGAAACGGTTCTGGGTACCAGTGTTATGTTAATAGAGGAAACAATTGAAAAGTTTGCCAAATGAAAGTAATCATTATTTAAATCTATAATCAGTTCAGCATAACTCAGAAGTAGGCTACATCTTCAGATCGTAGAAATGAATTGTACTTTCAATACTTTTTAGCAGATGGGATGTTTTATATCAAGTTAAAGGTAATGTCCTCTAATTCTTCTCGTTTTGCTTTTTCAAAGCATCACAAACATGCATAGGTATTTCAATTTGTGTATACTAAGTCACTGCCTATATTTGAAAGAGGTGTCACCATCAAATTATTTGTCAATGTAACTTACTTTTGTTATTTCTTATATCATTGTGCATATGATCAGGATTACATAGAACGAATTAATTGACCTCTTTTCACGTGTTTTGAATAAACACAAACTGACAAGCAAGTAAAGTAACACTTACTATTTCGTCGTCGTGTGTTAAAAGTGAAAGCTTGTAGTTCGGTTTATTAAAGAATTTTAGCAGTCAAGTTCTTACGTTAGCGAACATTTTTTTGACATACATTTAACCTATTGTCATAAAAAGGCGAGAGAGAAGAAATTTATCAGATCAGCTGTCAGTCAATTAACAGTAACTGTCAATGCTACCACATCAAAGCAGTATCACTTATTTTGGAATAAGTGAATCCGTTCATAATGTTTTTTTAAAGAATTCAGTGATTTAGTTTAGAATACAATATTCAAAACTTAATCACTGAATAGCAAGTACTCCGAAAGTATGTAACATTGTCAAGGAGCCTTGATTAGTCAACTTTAGTTCACATAAGTAATGAATGTTTCCTGCTATCTACTCTGTGTAATGATTCCTCGACGTTTTATGAATAGCTGATCGTGGCAAAACGTATGTTCGCTTTTATCTAGACAAATGAATCTTAAATCACTTCATCATGTGGCAGTAACTTGAACGTACTACAAATACATAGGCTCAAATGACTTTTGTACACATAGATTTTCACTTACTGTCACATCATGAATAGTTCTAAATTATCTAGTACTACAACTTTATTAAGTGAATAAATGATAGTATTATAGGATGTAGTTTAGAATATTTACTACCGGTATCAAATGGTTACGATATCACTTTGAAAACTGGATTTAAGTAGATTCTATTCAAAAATAACACAATGACCAGTATAATAGCACTCGACCTGAGAGTACGTTCGCGTTTCTTCGTACATTGCAGTAAACAAATCCTAAATAAGTAGAAGGTAAGAATATAATATTGTTGTTTTTGGCTTTGAAATCAAATGAATACATTTGAAACAAAGAATAGTACAGTAAAAAAAAGTAATAAAGTAAAATACTGTTACTTGACAATACTATATATGGTTTTTTGAGCAATGTAGTTCAGCGTAGAATTTCGCATTGAATGTTGGATCAAGTCTACCGGTCACGCGTTCATTTTGCATTTTCTTCAATATCCAATATTCAAGACAATCGTATGCTGCATCATAAAAACCATTCTGAAATTTATTTACAAAAAATTCTTGACGTTTTGTTAAATTATATAAATGCTGTACACCTAACATACATATTGTATGGTATCTTCTCCCAGTTACACATTGTTTTGGTTTCCATAAGACGAAACGTGATACAAATGTGGATTGACTGTCATTTTCATTAGGGGGATAAAATTCTTTACAAGCACCAGGGGCTTGAAGTTGTGGATTGTAAGCCAATGTACTTAGAAACATTTCATCTGGAATTTTCTTTAAGTGTTGTTCCTCTCTAAGAATATTTAGTAATTCAATTGAATATGGACTTGTATGTATATAAGTGACAAATTCTCTACGTAATACTGCAAGAAAGCTTCCTTTTATCCACGTTACCTAATTTGAGTAATAGACAAAAATTAATTAAGCTGGAATCGTAATCATGATTAGAGGCCGACACAAATACACTGAAAAGTTAAATTGAAAGAGGAGACATAGAAAATGGAACTGTTGACTATGTAATTTTAGAGGATAAATTTATACCGTACCACAACAATCTCATATAGCTCTAGTGACCACAAACCATATAAACATATTGTTAAAGGGTAGATGATATGACTTCTGAAGCTTCTGTTTATGAACTAGTTTTGGAAAATTTATCTACTGTTGTAGAACTTAATTCAGTAGGTCATTTTAATAGCTTCATATATATGGTTAGTTTATCATATCTACCAAAGTTTTACCGCTCTATGCAGTATAATTGGTCTCTAGAATAATTCCCGGTTATTACGTTTGAGTATTCAATGTACTGGTTCCTAGTGAGGGTAAAAATGAGGATTCACACTTTAGTTAGCGTCAATCGGCTGCTTTTTGAAGTGTTATTTAAGCTCTTTGGTTTATTCACTGAATTAATAATTACTCTACAATGATCATTTATTCTGAATTCAATGTAAGGAAGACTCATTTCTATCCTAAATAAAGGAAATAATTTTGTTTAAGCACTCTAAAAGTGCATATGTGTAGAGAGGGAAAATTCTCGGTTTTTATTCCATGACAATGGAACAAATCACGTTCATTGTTTAGCAATTATTAGAACAATCGTTTATTCTTTATATCATTGGTCTGAGAAGGCAGAGTAATTGAGTAAGTAAGACATAATCATAGTTGAGTCAGAAGCTTTCAAATGAGTAAAATTAAGACTTAATCCTATTAACTACCTATTTAAACGTATCCACAGTTGATCAAGTAAGCTGTTAAATTTGTCAGTAAAACATGATATAGACCAAAATGTAAATTTTAAGTTTGAACCTCTAAATATATACAAGATAGAATAACTTTACAGGAATTAGTTATATACTTGGTTGATATCAATAAGTTCAAATTAATAGCCAGTACGTATCCTCGTTGCCTTGGTGTCGTATTTTGTTATAGATAACAAAAACAAGATTTAACAAATACTTTGCATCAACGTGTAGTTACTTGTTGGTGTCATTTTGCTCTCTGAAATTCCTACATGATTCTCAAGTTAACTGGAATATTATAGAACCAATAACCGAAGGAAAGTTTTTCATATAGGGATAAGTATGCTCGTAATAGTAATGAATTCAATCATCGCACTGAGTTAAGATTTCTCAACCACTAAATTTCATACTACACCATGTTGAACTTCTTGATTAGTACGATTGTATTAATATACATGCATAAGTACATACATAAACTGACAGTTTTATCCCATGACATTATTTAAAAGTTGAGCTGATCCGTAACTCCTTAAAGGAATATCATACCTATTTTAACTAACAATACTCGCACTTTTATTGCAGGCAATTATTCTTAACTGCAATGTATGCTTATATTGGACGACTAAAGAAGAGTAACAAACCTTCAGAACTGTGTTTTAGAAGACCATATCATTTATTTTAGTTGCAAGTATTGTAAACATTTCATTTCTATCAGTGCTACGTTCCTCTTACCCTATCCTTCCATTCAGTAAATTCCCTGTTAGTATATTGTCTCTTATTATGGGCTGCAGTTAATTAGTTGTCAACAAGTTACTCCTACTCACTGCTACTATCTTCTTTGTTTCGTATCACTGTTAAATTCCTAATTGGTTCACGATGTGTTCTGATTTCACATATATGTATAAAGGAATGCTTGAAATATAATACGATTTTATCTGGTTGATTGATCAACTTGTGTCCTACCTATTTGGGCCTCGGATCGAGTGGGCACTGGGCAGAAGTATAGGGACTAGTAAGATACTCATTGACGTTGCTATTGGGGCCACGTGCGTACAAGACCATATCGATCACTTAGTCTCATACAAATAACTATATAGTATGTTTTTTTAAGTCATACAAGTTAATTAGTATTACTAAATTAAAAGTGGTTTGTACACCTTGATAACTTGGGCTTCATAAAGGGATCATAGAAACCAGGTGATAACAGAATTATAACTTCTAAACGACTATTATGCTATGGAATAAGTTATGTGATACATGTGAATGGGCAAAGCGAAGAAATCTAGTAAAAGCAACCAAATAAAAAGTAAATGAAATTGAATTAACTGTCACTTGAGAATGATATAAACTTAAATATTTATATAAAAATGCATAACTGAGGTTAATTACAATGTTTTGATATTCACCAGTTTTGAGTAAGCCTTGGTCGACTTTATCCCTTCATTGAAAATATCTGGTTGAAATATATCCTAATAAAATATAAACCTGTTTTTGTTCAAGTATGGAAAACCCCAACAGTGAGCACTCTAAACCTCGCCCCGAAGGGTTTCAGGTTAGCGAACGCCTAACCCTGTACACCACAGGGCAGGCATCTAATGTTAGAAATTCCCACCTCCATCAATAGCGCATGGGGGTTTTACCACTGCATGCCTGCCCAGAGGTCCAAAAGGTTGGGTGTTCACCAACCTGAAATCTCTAAGGCGGAACTTAGAGTGCATACTGCTATGGAGTTTCATACTAGAACGAAACAGCTGTCCAGTTCTCCCTGGTTTCTAAAGGTGCCCTGCCAACATCAACCTGTGACGAATTCAATCGACTAAACTGAATACCGATCTCCATAAATTATCTCAATTTGACTACTATCTGTGTATTAATGGTTTGTGATTACGTGTATTTAGTGAATATTATTAATAACACTAACATTTTAACTTACATTAAATGATGGCTTTCTTCTAGGAACTCTTTTCTTTGGTCCATTTTTTATTGTACATCCAACTATATTAGCTCCATTCAAAGCTTTCAATGCTTTAATTAACTCCCAATTTGTACGTAATGGCAATTCTTTTCCATTTATATTCATTACATACTTCCATTGAATTTTTGTATTATTTAACATAATTTTAGTACATTTAAGAAATGAGTCAAGTACAGAAAAATAGCCCCATTTAACTGAAACACTTTGTGAACGTTTAATAATCTCAACATTCTTACCAAAACATCTAGCTAAATTAATAATAGAATGATAAAAATCATCTGATGCTTTACGATCAACATGTATACAATATAAATTATGCGGTCTATACAAAAGACGTAATAGACGTGCTACACGTTCAATATTCTCATAAACTGTAAATGTAAATCCAATTGGATAGTCTAATTCCTCTTTATTAGACCATAATAAATATTTAAAAGAATTTCGAATAATTGTACAATCATTCAATGCTTTCCATTGATCAATGTAATGTTGTTTTGTTGAATATTGTTCATATTGTTTTGCAAATGTTTGATTTGGTTCTGTATTCAATAATGATTCACATATTTGTGTAAATGTCATATCTAAATTTCGATAAATCGCTGGATTATATGATGTAGTTGATACTTCATTTCTCTTATTAACTAAGAGTTTGTTTAGTAAGATGATAACAACTAGAATGGAATATACACGTATAATGTAATCGTTTAATAATTAATTTACGAAGTAACTGATTAATGATGATCATTTTGTTGTTGTTGTTGTGTAATTGTTTTGTATTCCTATTAAATTCAATTGGATTTTATTTCTCTACAATGATCCAATCAACTTTATTGATCTATACAAGTCATACTATGACAGCATTTCTATATACATCAAGTATTGAAGTAACAAATAATTGTATGATAACATATTAGATGATTTCATCAGTTTACATGTAAATGAAATAGTCTATAGATCATAGGTTACAATTATGACGGTAAACATTGGATTGGTTAATTCGATACTATTTGATTTATAAAATAATCACTGGTCAATTATTATTAGCATATATAATTTCTAAAAACATTTTGTTATTGAAGTGGTTTTGTGAAGATGGGTATTAAGTTTAGTTGTTTGTATTTGCCAAAGATTAATATTGGTTAGGCACTACTGAAAACCAAGGAGAAATGGACAGCTATTTCGTTTTAGTATGGAAATATTTAGAAGTGCATACGCTCGATTCCACCCAAGGGGATCGAACCCAAAACATTCAGGTCTCACAGCAAACATCTGACCATCGGCAAAATTAGATCAGAGTACGGTGGAAGATTTTCCACATCCTTCCATTTGTGATATAGCGCGTGAACAAGTCAATACCACTAGCGATAACTTTCTCATGCTTTACAAGTCTGAACTCACCAATCACGACGGACTTGTTAGGGCTGTTACGGTTATTGCCAATGTCGACATTTGATGATTGTCGTGATGCATCACAAATTGATTGAAGTTGAAATTCTATAATTGGTCCCTTGTCAGTCCACTGGTGCGGATGTCTAAATGTTCACCATAAAGACTAAAGGCCAGATGTTGGATTCTTTGGAGGGACCAACAGTGTACACTGCAGAAGAGTTCTATACTAGGACAAGGGATAATTTAGTCAGATACATAGTTTTAGTAAATACATATTAGGTTTTCTAGTTTCAAAAATGATATATTTCATTAGAAAGGTTTAACAATCAAAAATAACAAGATTCTAGGATAGTAAAGGAAACCATTAAATCATACAATTGCTTGTATACTTGATATAATTTACAAGGAGTTATGGATGTGTGTATACTGCATTGAGCGGGCGGCGAGAAGAAAGGATCATGCCTACACCTTAGCTAACTCACTAACTCACGATCTATGCAGATCCAGTTAAAAATAATTAATTGACTTACAAGCACAATAAAAGTTGTGGTTTAAGAATAATTGTCAATACGAACATTTAAAGTTAAGTAGAACCACATAACTGTTTCATGCTAGTTTTATATGCTTCTCAGAGTCTGATTAAAAGTGTTATGCATTGTGAAATATATACAATGCCCTTGATGATTGCTAATCGATGTACAAACACGTCAGCCCCGCGACTACCAGTCCTCGAACTGGAATAGAGAAAACACAACGATTGATCAGCCAAACAGACAGATCGGTATTGTATTTCAATCATGCCTTTATATATACACAAAAGCAGATCGCATCGTCAACCAATTGGAAAACTGACATTAATACAAAATAAGAGTAATAGTGAGTGTGAACTGGGGTAACGTATATGCAGTCAATTAGCTATAGCTCATAAATTAGAAATGATATAACAACAGTTAATGCCTTAAACAGGAGTATAGGATAAGGGCAACGTAACGATAATAAGAATAAAATACTTACTTCGTATACAACCAAAAATAATGAATCGTTTACAGGAAGAACAGTTCTAGAAGATAATCAATCTTCTTAAATGCCCGTCATATATCGGTATCATCGGTAAGATTTATCACAGGGATTCACTATGATCCTGTTTGGTTTCCGTCGAATTCTTTGTGATTTCCTTATAAATGGTGCTGTTCTTGTCTCAATTGTCTTCGTTTTCTGAATGCTTCTGTTATTCAAATCAAGTAACATGTTTAACGTCATCGGAGTTTTTAGATTAACTTTATCTCCGTTTTCACATCTACACAATCGGATGTGGTTAGCATGTTTTACCTATCTCATATTGCTTACTTTGACTTCATAGACAACTCTTCCTCTGTTTTTTAGAATAATTCCAGGTATCCACTCCATCGTTTTGCGATGAAAATCGCGCACCCAAACCTTTTGTCCGGATAAGAATCTTCAGGGCTTAGCTCCATGCTTCTTGTTGTATTGTACTTTTATTCTGGAGTTACATTGGATAGCCATTGCGAAATTGGGCTTCAAACTATCTAATGGCCTCCTGAATTTTCTTCCAAATATGGCTTCCGCAGGGGCATTTTCGCTGACCGCTTCAGGAATTGGTGTTGAAATGTAAGTAAACAGGAACTTACACAATATTTCTTCTAATCTTCCTTTCTCCTGGGCTTTGATTAGCGCTCTCTTAAAGGTGTCGACAAATCTCTCAACTTACCCATTTGATTGTAGGTGATACGGTGGGGTTCTGATATGTTTAATGCTGTTAAGAACACAAAACTTCTGAAATTCTGAAGACGAGAATTGTGGACCATTATCGTAGACAAGTACTTCTGGGATTTCGAAACAGCTGAATATTTTACGTAGTTTATATAATGTAGCCATGGTTGATGTAGACCCCAATGTACTTCCGACCATTTAGAAGAAGCATTGATGATTACTAAGTAGTATTTACCATTAAGAGGACCAGCGAAGTCTACATGAATTCTCGTCCAGTATTTGCCTTTAGCTTCTGCTTACATCGAAATGATTTATTTTGTTTGTTTCATACATCATCGTTCTATTGGGAATCTCACTGACCCATAATTTAAATTTTCTGTCTTCCTTTGATCACACACTATACTTAGTTCATACGATATATCATGATGATTTTTTGAGAATCCAGCTTAATAAAAAAGTTGGCATATCAGATTTGTTCACTGACTTCTCTGGACTACTGATTGGAAACGATTCACTGGAAAATTTGTAGATATCCTCAACTACTTATCTGTTTTGCATTTCAGTACAAATTTTACCACCAATGGCATCGTTAGTCACGATAACTATCAATCAGTGGAATTTGGTATTTAATCGATTTAACAAACCTCCATATTATTTCATTGAGTTTTAACCAACTTTTAGTGGACTGACGTTGTCTGAAACTGAATAATAAAATTCAAAATCTCACTTGATAATTACGTTGTTAATCTTTATTGACAATACTACAGAGTCCGTTGATTCGGATAGTGTATTTATTAAGTTCAGCAGATTAAGCATAATGAATACGTTCTAAATCCACTACACTAGGAACTCATAACTATCAGCTAAGTAAAGAAAGAACTTTTCGAAGTAGTTATTTGTTAACAAAATACGAAGATATGTGGTGACATGACAATATACCAAACAAAGTCATCAAGAGAAATAGGTTTGAGTTACATGACTCTACAATATTACGATGATCATAGTAACGCCAAGGTTATACAGACTACAATACCAATTGTTACAGTAACAGCTTCTAAAGGTCACAATCGTAATGACTTCGATAAAACTTAAAACCTGTTGGGCGTATAAATTTATGAAGTGAGATAAACATAAAAATAAACAGTATGTTTGTTTATACTGTATTTTATGATCTACTTCATTTTAAAGTAAAATGTCTTCTATGGTTTCATTCAGTTAAATCCTCATTGTATAAAGAGTATGCTTTCTGAGAAGCTTACAATAAATGAGTATAAATACAGTTAAACTACAGAATTTAACAAAGGTTAATCGAAATGTATGTGCTAATTACTAATTACCATAATTGCTTTGCCATCTAATTCAATCTAATACAGATAGCACATCATGTTCTAATCTTAAATGTTTCTCAACATCGGTTTAGTGTACATAAACCGTGCAAATTATCAGATAACAATTAAATAATACGTGGTAGTTCAAAGGTCATTCATAACACTTTTAACAATTCATTAGAAATATAAACTTTAGATATGACTTTGTGAAATACACTAGTTTCAAATACAATAAATCAAGATTCACTTGTTTATTATAGTACTCAGACGAATCTAGCAATATTCGAAAATGTCTATTGACATTTACATATTCTACTGAGGAATTTATAACATATAGTTCACATCCCATAAAGAATATCAATCTATTCAAAGACACTTTCAAAATCATTATACAAGGAGACTGAAAAATGAATGTGAATATTTTAAGTAACTAATGATCCATGACAATATATTAATTTACATTATGGTGAAACAATTTATGAATTGATTGAAACCATTCGATTGAAATACTGAAAGTGTTTCATAATTGTATACTGTTTATGCAATTGGATAATGTGTAGTTTACAAATGGTTATAGATAATGTGATTATGAACTGATTACATAAATGAATGTATACTTCACACGAAGGGGAAATGAAATTACATTAAGTATTGGTGAAAAAGCGATAATCAAACAAAAATGGGCGTTTTTGTTGGAATTATTGCATTATTGATATACACGAATTACCTGATTAAAGACTATTATTATAATGTTAACTTCAATGTATATTAATTTGTTACCTTATTCGGTAAATCTTCTAAGGACACAACTATTTATTTATTAACAAATATCTTTCAACCCGTATTGGTAATCAGCAAGTTACTAATGAAATTTCTTGTGTAACTGTCTTAACTGTATTTACGAACATGCAGGCTTATATTGTTTAGTTATTGAAATAATTCCTTTTAATTCTTTCTACAATTCCACTTATGGACACTAAGCATTTGCGTACTACACAGTGAAGACTGTAAAGTAAGTAGACAATATTTTAATTGAATGTTTTATTTCATTTTGCATTTTGTACGTTTAACTATTATGAAATTGCATTATCTAAAATATGAGTTGATCATTTTTATAATGTTAAGATAGAATTACTTATAGAGTGTATATAGTAGTAGTTTATGTAAGAAATATGCTTTTCACTTTGTTAAAGACTATTTACATGTGATTCAATTAGTTTGAAAGTAAGGTGGAACCGTCTGTAAACTATTGATAAAAGTTTCAGGTTATAACATTACAGTAAATAACAGATAAGTTATGTTTAACTGTTTATTATTTAAGGGAGATGGGGTGGGGAGTTGTTATCTACTAAAATGATTTGAAATATTACAAACTATTTCAACAGAAAATACCATTCACTTAGATACATAACTGTTGGAGAATGCTAATGAATCTTAAGCATGTAAATAATGTGGTGATTTTGATGAAATATTCATGAAATTTATTAAAGGCTATATTTTAAATGACTCCTTTAAGCATTCGGATTACTGGTAATGGATTGAAATGTGGTTTAAACACAGCTGAGTTTATACTAGAGGTGAGCAGTTTACCAAAAATATTGACCACCAATCAACAACAAGCTATTCTGAATATTAGTAGCATATGAAACCGGTTGAATTGCAAAAGGTCATAATGAGTCATTGGCTAACTCATTCACATAGATGACTTCTTGACAATAGAAACGGATGAAGGCAATAATAAATAAATTTTCTGATAAAAGTCAATAGAATGGTGTTTTATTGTACTTTGTAACAGTGAAGATATTTTAAAGCTCATAATGATTTGCTTTTTGTCAAAAGGTTTCACGTGATGTAAAGCACTTGCCAAGTACTCTTTCTAGTAAAGTATCTTAAAATTATTTTACAATAAAGAAATTAGGTGGTGCTGTAGTTTACAGAACAGAGTGAATTCACTTACACTAATACATGGACAACTGGAGTTTGTCAAGAAATCATTTACTTAGAGATAATGTTTGTGAAGTAAATGGGGATAAGATAAAACTTATCAGTAGCGCCAATGTAGCTCAGAATCATTATTATTCATGCATTAAAAGACCAGTCAATAACAACTTTAGTCGATATCATTTTCAAGTGTTTATGTATTTTCACTATCTAGACACTGTATCAACTCTTGGTTTTGTATCTGTAACATATCTTTTTACCTTATTGAGTTTCACGGCAAACATCATTCAACTATATTCTATAGGAGACTATACGTATAAGCATTTTAACGTTCATATTAAAACTAATTCAGTACTATGAAAGTAAAACTCAAAAGATCACTACTACAGATATGTTTACGTAGCATACTTTGTCTTAGATGATAATTCTATAGATTTGTACCAATTGTCGATTCATTCACCAGTTGAGTCTATATAGTAAAAGGCATGTTGTTTATGTGTATATAATTTTAGCGACTATTTCAATGAACTTCATGAAAACGAATAGAACAAACGATTCCAATAAATTTTTGTTTTCTCTTCTCATTATCTACTTATTAGTTATATTCAGTATGTTGTCATATGTCTATAAAAATTCAAGAAGATATTTTGTTATTAGAAAATGGCAATCATTATTTATTGATAATGCTTTAGGCATTCTATTTACATCCACAATAATACTATTATTAGTAATAATCATCTTAAATACTGGTTGGCATAATCACTCTACAAAAATATCGAATACTAAACAACATCATGTTCCAACACCACCTTATTATCAAAATATCATAAATAAATCTATGGAAATTTGTGAAAGATTTTTAAAATATCCAGTAACAAATAAATCAATTAGTAAACAGTTTGCAACTTATTCAACACATAAAGATCGTTATCGTCTATGGAATGGTACAACATCATGTTATAATTTCAAAGAACTAATTGAACAACCTGTATGGTTAAGTGAAGAAGAGAAATCATTTCCTATTGCTTATTCTTTATTAATTTATGAAAATATTGAATGGACAGCTCGACTATTACGTCTGATTTATCGACCGAATAATCTTTATTGTATACATGTTGACAAGAAGTCACCTAATTGGTTTTATGAAGAAATTATACAACTGTCTAAATGTTACGGTGATAATGTTCATGTTATTAGTCGATTAAAGAGTGTGCCTATATTTTGGGGACACTATCCAGTAGTGGAAGGTTTTCTAAAATGTGCTGAAATGTTATTGAATAATCAAGTTGTTAATTGGCAATATTTACTAAACATCAATGGTAAGGAATTACCATTACGTACAAATTGGGAGTTGGTTGTTGCATTGAAAGCATTAAACATGTCAAATGTTATTGACTGTTCCAGAAAAAAGGCTCCTAAAAATAGATATCCAGTAAAGCTACCAAGTTTTCCAGTAAGTTAAATTACTGCCTAACATACATATATATTTTCTACTTATTATATATTAAGTAATGTATCCAGGATGTTGATTAGAAAGCAAAGATATTATTTATATTGATAAGCAGGACTTAGAATTTCGCATTAGGAATTAACTCTAATTTTTCCACCAATAAAGAGCAAAAACTTAATAGCTGTGTTCATTTATGTCCCCATCGAAAATCATGCCTAGGACCTTTGAGGTTTGAAGGAAATGCCTTACCCTTAGTCTCTAGTTGGTACTTAAACACGCTTCACTAAGATACAACGTTTTTTAAGGTTTAAGCACGCTTCAGTAGTGCAATGAGAAATATGACTATTTGATATATAATCAAATCCATCACATGTTGATGTTGGTAGGGTACCGCTGGAAACTAAGAAACACTAGACCTCTGTCTCATCCTAATATAGAACTCCTCAGCAGTATTCATCCTTATCTAGATTAAGACAATTATCACAGATGACAGTAAATGATCACAAATTGTCAGAAGTGAAAATTTTACTACTAGATGCCAGCCTAGTGGTGCGGAGGATTAGGTGTTTGCCAACCGGAAGTCCCTGGGGCGGAATGTAGAGTGCGAGCTGCTGACAGTTCTGACTTTAGGACTAAAAGGTTGTTCAATACTTCTCGTTTTTCAATTGTACTCTAACAACATCAATCTATGTCGAATTCAACCAACTAAACTTCACACCAATCTCTACAACCCACCTCTATTCAATATAATCAAATCGCTATGACTTATTGAATTATAATGGAGTTATAAGAGTTGCGGCTACAATATCCGTAGAAGCCACATCCAAACTTAAGAATGATTATAATAATATGTTTTATAAGTACATGTATCTTATGGTCTGCGATTTTAAGATATTGAATGAGTTATAACAACAACCACGAAAGATACAAATACTTAGAAATTATATATATATATATATATATATATATATATATATATATATATAATAGGTTAAAATGTGTGGATATCTGAATTCATCACCTCAGCAGATAATGGGACGTTTATTTTACCAAATGGATTGAATTGTTGGAAGCACGTTCACCTAACTGACAAGTTTCAAGCCGAAAAGAAATCTGAATCTCAAGCGCCAACGAAAACTCACCTTCAATTAAAATTATAATTATTCCTGTTAAATTATATTATTAATAGTATGACTACTGACCATTAGTAGATACAACTGTTATCTTTGATATGCGATTTTCTCTACCTGTTACAACTACCTGGAATTCGATGCGAATTTTCATAGATTTTAATAAGTCAATTAAGCTTTGACTACATTGGTAAATGTTTTGGGTCGCACAAGTTTAAATCGTTGTTACCAAGTTTTGTTTTACTAACAAAAACTATCTATTTAAACTTTTATTGACGATTAGTGCATCGACAAGTACTACAATTAAAAGAAGTTATAAAGAGGATATTGTGTTGAGCGAAAACAATAGATCACTTACAAACAGTAAATAATAGAAATCTGGGAAACTATCTGTCAAAATAACAGCGAAACGGAGATTGTGTTGGCGACTAGGTGATTAAAGTAGTTGAAGATATAACCTTAGATATATATATGAATCAATATCAATCAAGTTTTCCATAAGTGTATCCAAATTGTATTATCTACGAAAATGACATAATTGATGAATTCCACACAGATATATTTGTTACGTAATTTTAAGTCTAAATAATTAACATATTTAAAGAACATAATTTATAATTGACTTTGTGAATAAACTTTATTAGATAATTTTGACCATTTTAGGTAAACTGGACCAAGGGAAGTTTCCATGCAGCTTTGAGAAGAGATATGGTGAATTACATACTTCATGATAAACGAGCATTAGAGTTAAGAGGACTTTTTAAAGAAGAAGAAGACCTTCTAAAAGTTCCGGATGAAATGTTTTTCAGTACACTGGCATACAATCCACAACTTCAAGCTCCAGGGGCATGTCATAAATGTTATGCAACGAATCAGAAGGATCCACGTTCAACATTTGTTGCACGATATAAAATATGGTGGCCGGCTCATTGTGCATCAAAACGTATTGTTCGTCAAATTTGTATTTTCGGCATACAACATTTACATGCATTTACACAAAGAACTGAATTCTTTGCTAATAAATTCAATCCTGGATTTCATGAATTCGCATATGACTGTTTGGAATATTGGATTTTGAAGAAAATGAAAAATGAACGTGTAACTGGTAAACTAGATACAGGTTTCAATTCAAGCTTTTATAGTAAACTATACTGTTCCAGTGATCATATTTGAAATAAATCGATTATTTAAGAAGTTAGTTCGTTTTTTTCTTGTTTGAATGAATAGAACTGGATAACAAAGACTAACTTTACGTACTCTTCTCTGTTTTTATTAGTGTCAACGATAACCTTGTTTCGTATATATTCCTTTAGTATCCACTATCAGATTACACGAGAAAATTATTACAAGCCTTAGTAATCAACACGAAACTAGTTTTATGAAATATATTGATAGAATTTTTTGTCGTTTATCAAAATTTCTAGCCTGAGAAATAAATTAAAATTTTTATGCCGGACCCTGAAAGAAGAGTAACAAACTCTCAGCAATGTTTTAACAACACTATTTCAATTATTATAACTGTGTGTAATGTAAACATTTTGTTTATATGATTGTTACGTTCCTCTTACCCTCTCCTCTCATTTAGCATATTTACTGTTATTATATTGTCGCTTTTTATGAACTACAGTTAATTGGTTGTGTACAAGTTGCCTCTGTTCACTGCCACTATTTCCTATGTTCTGTATTAATGTTAATTTCCTAATTGGTTTGCTGTGCGGTTTGATTTTATGTATATATAAAGGAATGCTTGAAATATAATAGGGTTCTGTTTGGTTACGATTTGTCACACATGAGTATTATCTGTGTTTGTATAATATAGTGATTATATATTTCATGACTACTACGACACAACATTATATGTTGACTCAGCTATGCATATAGTTAAGTGTTTATCTCTAAGCACACAGGTCTTGGATTTAATCCCCTAGTGAAATCGTGGGTTTACACTGTTAACGAGTTTCAAACTAAAATGAAACGGCTGTCCTTGATTTCTAGTGGTATCTAAATGAAATCACTTAATCAATACAAACATCAAACTAGACGCCAGTCTTCACAAAAATCATCTCAACTAACGTATTATTGTTACACAGTTGAAATATGGACAAATCATGTAATTTCTCACCACACAATTATTGTATAGAGATAATTTAGCTAATCTTAACCAATCAGATAAATTCAATGTTTGTAAGTAGTAAGTAACAGAATTTTGATTATTCCTAAGTTTCATCAGCAGAACTAATCTCCTTAAACTTTGAATTCAAATAAATTCTTGGTTTCAAAGGAACAAGTATGTATCTAACCTTAAAACTTCTACATATTTTATCACTTATTACTTATAATTGTTTAATTGACTCTACATTAATAAATAATCGTAATTATGTTCTTTTGACAAATCAAATTACATTCTGTGAAGCTAACAAAATGTGTCATGAGTATGGATTGTCAGTGGACAAATATTTCAGTTTACCGATAATAAGCGATTTACAGTATCTTTCTGACGACTTAAATGTAAGTACATTTTGGATGGAATATAATGCATTATTTACATATCGAACTGATAAATCAATTAAATGGCGATATTATAATACAACAAATGTAGCCGACTTATCAGGATTACAGCTTGAAAATATTCCATTATCTGGTAATGATAATGGACATTATTGTTTGATTCATACTTCAGGACATATATTGAAAGGAGTTCTTTGTAGTAGTATCAATTATGCTTTATGTATTGAAGTAAATGTTAATCAGTCTTTAAATACAAATTTATCAATTTCATTAAGAAAATATTCATTCCACATGGTGGATATTCCAAATTTATTATCAATGAATGGAACTACTGATGGCTGCTATGAAGTATTATGGAGCAACAATAAACATCATTGTATATTTCTGTATGTTTCAAATTAGTTATTTCATAGAATCAATATATTTACTGTTTTCTGGTTAGTTTGTAAACATCATATCCAGTAAAATGCATTCGTCAAGTGAAACTAATTGAAACTAACTTGAAATTAAGATATTTTTAAAATCAAACTTTTTTTATGTTATTTATTTAATGTATTCTTTGATTTTTATTAAAGAGCTTAGGAAACCTTAAATTACCTAAGATAAAGGACGATTAGAACTTCAAGGGACATGAAGGACATGCAATTAGTCACTGTACAGCGATTAACCGATGTTCACATTTCACTTTTACAGAAAGTCAGTCGTGGTCCAAATAGTTCAGCGGTAATGGTCTCAGATTAAGAAAATGGGTAAACCAGAATCGATTCCTCCAGGTAACATGATTTCCCACAAAGACGGCAGATACACCGTGCAGATATATGAAACTTAGGTCCAGGGTTTTCTGATGACTATTCATTAACCACCTTCCATTTTTACGTAATGCCAGTGATGTTTCATCATTTACACTGGTGGCCATATTGCAACGCGATCAATAGAATTCTATCAGAATTGTAAAGGACTTGATGAGTATCAAATTGATCGTTACGCTATGAACAACCAATGTGTGAAGAATGAAAGTTCTAACACCTAACTGTTGCAATTTTTAAGACCAGGAAAGAAATATTTCGTTTACCAAAGAGAACGTTTGTGTAATTAAAATATGATGATTTAAGTATTTAAGGCGAAATGTGAACTGTCATGTGAAATTTTCTTTTCCCTGTTGTCATCTCAATACGTGTATTTAAAGGGAAACTGTAGAAATGAAAAAGCACAGGTTCGTTATTTTTTATAAAGTTAAGATTAAGGCATTACGATAAGAAAAATGTTATGATTTTAACAAATAAACATGCAAAGTCAAAATACTATTAATTACTAATAAGTAAGTGAGACTTTATGATTGTAGCCCATATTACATAAATGAAATTGCCATAGATGTGATTAAACCCTGATGTAGTATATTTTTAGAGGACTGACACAACTAAGAGGAAAGTAGAAGGCGGTAATGGATGAAATAAATAATTGATTTGAGAGTACGTGGAGGTAGACAAGCAAGTAACTTGCACAATTGCTCTCTAGTAGGAGAGAACCGTTATATTTCATGGCAAGTCAATAGCTGATAATAATGTTTGGCCAGAATCTGTGTTGTGGTTTTTATAGTTGTTTGCTTGAGATTTGAAGAAAAGTAACAGACAGTCAATTTGCAATCCTAAATCATGGTTTTGTTCTCGCTGGCACTTATCAGTATGAATGAACTGCAATTTCAAGAAAACTCACTTTCTATGTAGGATTAGAAACATGGTCAGTCAGTTCCATAGACTAAGACGTTATCACCGATCTCCTGCAGGAATGAGGCATTCACATTAATTAGTTACTACTCAGTACCGCCAACTACTTGCCAACAAATATAAAGCTCACGATGTTCAGTAATTTAGACTTAATTGTATACCAAAACTTCGAAAATAAGATTCATTACTAGACAGATATGATATTAATAATTAATTCAGTGGTTATTCAACGTGAAATCTGCCCCCCCCCACTTATTTCCTTATTGTAATGTCATTATATTCATATACTGCATACTTTGAATAACTGAATTTATGTTGTTGAAGTAGGTAGACAAACGACTGCAAATAAGAGTTTTTATGATTATACACAGCTGAAAATTGCTTTACTTCATTGAAATTACTTTGCAAGTTTGCTAAATGTAATTGTAACAACTGAATATAACATAGATCAAAAGTATTATCATACTATTTAATTTAGAATAGAGAACAAAAGTACATTATAGTGTGAGATATGAAATGTGTTTCAGAAAAAAATATGCAAAACCTCTTAATTATTAGCCCTAATGCAATAAATTTAGAACTCGTATAAAAGTAAAATAAATTGGAATACTAACTTATAACAAAATGCATATGAAGAAGGTAAGTAATTTAATCGGTGTTAGATTGTTGATCATTACTAATAGTGATTGAAGTGTCAGTTGGCGTTTGTGTATCGCAACACTTTGTTTTCATTTCTGCGACAATCAAATCGACTTTACAGACTTTCATTCGATCTAATGTGTTACTCAGTTGTGACTGAATATATGCTAAGTGTCGTCATTGTTCAATAAGTTTGTTTAATTTAGTGTCTTTAATCATTTGTTGGGTGTTAATCTGTACATTAGAATTCAATTTTCATTAAAAATAAGATTTCTAATGTCTGGAGCTATTTCCACTGCTATAAACATGTCGGTGTAACTCAGCTAGAAAAAGTGGGTAAAAATGAACACAAATGAACCACAAGTTAAAACTTGAAATAAAATCTTTTAATAAAAATACACTTTAGTGTACAGCTCTCATCTACTAAATACATGTAAAATGATTTGATGTAATGAAGTTAACACACTTGTTGAACATCAGTAACTTTATGAATAACCTAAGCCAAATATCATCTGTTTATATTGATAAGCTTGAAAAGAGTAGGGCACATTCATTCATTTTATTTGACTTATTCATGATATTGGTTAAAATATTGAAATAATGTTCATTAAAACTATTCATTGAATTAATCAACTCATTCATCATAATCCACTAAAACACTTAGCAGACAATTATTTATGTTATAAGCTAAGAATACACAAAATGAATCTAACAAGAATTGGGAAGTAATGATGAAAACAATAATGATCATCTTTTGTTATTCTGTCTATGATTCGTTGATACAATCCGTTTTAAGCTCTTTTTCTTTTTCTTTTTCAAAAAAATTCACTGTGTTAACAGATTTACATTTAAAAAATAAAGGCGATCATTTATTGAAATGTTTAATTTTTCTCTGTTTATTACTTTGTTTTCTTTTAGATGTTCTATGATTCTTCATTGTTTATCAGCTTATTTCAATCAAATTGAGAAGTTATGCATTGTCATTTTATACCAACAAAGTTTATTACCTAATAAATATTCATTTGTGAACACTCAATGGATAAGATTTGCTCTTAATTAGTGAAATAAATTTATCTATTGACTATTTTATTATTGAATAAATGATAGTTGATAATTTCTACAAATATATCTAATTGACATCATTATAATGCATTGTTCTCTTCATTATTAACATTTAATAGAACTAGTGATGGATAAATATAACAAATTAACTTGTGTATTATTCTAGTGTATAGCATTTATGATACAAACTGCATATGTTAACATCATTATTATTCCATTTTATTGTTAATGGGGAAAGTACTAGTACGTTGTTCATACGATTTGTTGGTTTATGTTAAATGATGCCTTTACTTTGAATGTTGTTCTGGATTTACATGACATTGACTTATAAAGAAGTTTAAATTTTATAATGAACTGACATCGGTTACGGAAGTGTTATAAATGAAACTTATCCGAAGTTTATATCCTGAATCTTATATAAGGTTATTGAAAAGATGCTTGAATCATACGAAAAATGTACTAAATTAAGATTATCAGTGTCACACTTGATTGGTACACATTTTCGACATCAGTGAATTTTTGATAATGTTTAGTGTGAATGTTTACTTTTAGGTGGTGAAATAGCCTGATCTTTATTCAGTGTTAATTATAATCTATTATTTTACCTATAGCTTGAATTACAATACCCTCTAAATGCATATTGAAACATTTCTCTCAACAGTCTATCTGTTTACAGTCTATCTATGTACATAGCAATAATAGTCATAGGAAATATTATTACAGATGATCTTATTGAATTTAGTCTGTTGTTTACAACTTATTGATAACAGTTAAAGTATGAAATAAGATAAAGCAGAAATAATTATGTGAATTGTTTCAGGTGTTTAACTTTCACTAATATAATTATGTAATCAACAAAATTATGCATAAACAAGTATTCTTTCTTCTTTGTTTCCTTCCTTGAGAGAAATAAAATAATAATAAGTTTGTATTTTTTGTTTTATTATATTGTTCAATGTTTACAATTTCATGTGAACTAATAGTGGTAAATATTTCACTAATAGAAATGATAATTGATAAGTTTATATAAGGATGAATTTGTATATTCCCATTGATTTGTTATAGACTGAAACTGATCAGTCTCTCTTGCTCTATCCCACTGTGAACATACATTAGGATGTAGGTACATCTAGCCGATAAGTCTTAAATAGAACGAAATACGCGTCCTGGATTCCGTTAGCCAGTCATAATCCAACCTAAAAATACTAGTTTATAGTTTGCAGTGAAATGAAGAAATAAAAAAAGAAAGTATTCCATTTGAAAGCATATTATTATTATTATTATTATTATTATTATTATTATTACTATTATTTAATAAATTCTTATTGATAAAAGTACATTAGAAGAATAATAAGAATTATAGAATGAAATGAATTCATCATAACTATTTTAAGGCATTTCATTAACATTAAATAATCTAAAATTGTAATTAGTAATAATATTATTTTCTTAAAAAACAAGTTTATGAATTGAATATTCATTAATAACAACAGTAACTATTCAGTAATAAAGTAAATCAACTTCGATTGATTATAAAAAGGCATGTGAACTTTTATTCTTCGGTACATATGTATTCTTAACTTCATCGTTTGTATACTTTATTATTATTAAACAATAACCATCTTTAAATTAATTACCAATTATATGATAATTGTATGTTGTGAAGATTGGTGAATTTTATCTTGATATCATGAATTAGTCTGAATTAGACAATTGTTGACCATCAGAAAGCATTGTCCTAGTATGGGACTCTTCAACAGTAGACATTTCGATATCAACAGAGATCGAAATCAGGACATTTTGATTCTACAGCGAATTCTTTATCATTAGACTAATGAGTTAGCTCCCTACGGTTGATATTTCTAACTCTGTTAGAAAACTTCCGCTGCGGGGTTAAAAGGTCCTTTGTTAGATGCCTAGTAAACTGTATTGCTTCTGACTCATTTTTACTACTGAAAATACAATTATAGTAACTGTTAATTAACATTCTATACATAATGATTCACTGTTGTTCACTGTATATTACTTACGTTAGTTCCGCAGACACCTCAGTCTATTAACAGTCAGTTCACAGAGTCTCTGCAAACTACGAACAAACCCGCAATTTGATAAGTAACAAACTAAATGAAGCTATTAATTTATGAATTACTGTGCTATATATGAAATAATCAATTCACCGAAATCGATAACAACTGAATTTAAATGATGAATCAGTAGTAATATCAATCAGTGTGAACACTCAGAAACATAAGTTTCCACACTTTATTCAATGTAAAATTGTATTGAAAAATCAATCAAATAGTAAAATGATAGCGTATCACACAGCAGATAAGATTAATAGACCCTTTATTTTAAAAATGTAATTATAGAATGTATGCCACTTATAAGATAGGAAAAAAGCAGTAGATCAATCAAACAAAACATTATTGTGTAACTAACTGAACACTAGCCACTGTTATTAAATTAATTTCTAGTTGATATCATAACACCTATGACAATGCTTTGATGAAGCGTGCGAACCTATGTTGCATTTTTAACCATAAAATCACCGTCGACGCATCATCAGGAAGCTATCCTGCTAGTAAGCATTAGCGGTAACCGTTGTCGGTTGAAATGGTCGTCTGTTATTCATCACCGACGTATTAACGGAAGTTCGCTACATCATCGACACCGACACAGAACTCACAGTCCTTCCTGAAACTACATCCGATCGCTAACACAAAGCGGCATTCATTTCACTGGTGATCAAAGGGAAGGAGACAGCAAAACATGACAGAAAACTTGTCTACTTAAACGCAGGCTTACAAAAGCGCATACACTGGATGTTCACCGCTGCTAATGTGAAAACGCCTGTGATAGGCATCAATTTAATAAGCTACCACAACTTGCTGATAAACCCTAGCGAAAGAGTCTAGTGGACAGTAATTAAACCCATCCGTTCTTAAAACCACTGTTCCGGGTTGTAGCACATACCCTCCCCACACACTCATTTTAAGCACTTAATTAACCCTTATTTTCAGCCATCACTCGACAAGTATCTAGATGTGAATAAGACACCAGCGAAAATATCATGTGTGACCAGTAATGCTGCACATCACATCATGTTACAGGTTAACCTGTATTCTCGAAAGCACGTTACCTTGCACCTGAAAAATTGAGAATTTTCGAAAGAAAATTCCATTGAATGAAGAACTTGAACCAGTAGCCCATGGTAATCTTCATTACATATGGTCGTGAAAAAAGTTAGCGAGGATTGGCATCTTACCGATGATTACCGACGACTCATCGCCCAAACTACGTCTGTTCGTTATCCTTTACCACACATCAATTACTTAACTGACACCCTGAGTGTCATGACCGTATTTTCAAAAGATCAACCTAGTAAAGGCATGCAATCAAATACAGACTAACAGAAACGACATCCTTAAAACTGCTATCATAACCTCATTTGGCCTCTACGAATTATCGCAAATGCACAGCTGATTTAGAAATACAGTACAGGCATTTCGGCTTTTTATTGATGGTGTGTACCAGAGACCATGTCCGTGCATATATTGACGACTGCATGGTAGCTTGTCCAAGTAAGGGAACACGTTTAAAACATCTGGATACAACATTTGGAAGACTTCGTTAATATGAAATTATAATAAATATACAGAAATATCAAATCGGAACAATGTCGTTGGACTTCCTAGGGCATACTATTAGTGCTAATAGCATACAGCGTCTGAAGTATCCAGGACCATTAACTAATAAGCAGCTGGGAGGTTTCAATAGATTGGTTAGCTTTTACAGACGATTCATACCCGACTGTGCATCCATCATAAAACCAGTGACAGATCAACTTCGTGGAAATAAGAAGGTGGTCACAATTGATTCAGAGATAAGCAAAACCTTGATTACGACAAAAGAAGCAATGGTCAATATGACAATGCTGGCACATCACAATTACCGCAGCTCCAGTTATCCTTCGCGATTGAAGCATCCGACTTAACTGTTGGTGCAGTTCTGGAACAGTGAATTAACCAAAGCATGACAGATTTTGTCATTCTTCCCAGAACTGGTTGTGAGACGTGAACTACTTGATCATGTACTGTATTCTACGACATTTCGAACACTTCATCAAAGCCGAGAATCTACTACTTTCACTGATCATAATTTATTGACATTTTAATTGAGTTTATCTTCAAACAAGTCTCTACATGAGAATCGATATTCAGACTAACATTTACCAGTTTTATGCTGGTGTACGACATATATCTGAGGTTAACAGTGTAGTCTCCCGACACCTTATTGAAAATACCTTCATCGAATCGTATCCAAGTAATCAATGTTGTTGAGCTAGCTCTATTTAAAGTGAAGACAACAATCTTTATCACAAGTTGTCTATAGCATCGCTTAACCTTCAAACATAAACGAATGGAAAAGGTATGAGTACCTTACAAGTACTTCTTAAAGTACATCCCATCCAATAGTCCCCAAGAGTTATTGACTCATCATCTTCAACACATTACACTTCCTCCTCATCCTGGAATTAGTGCTACTACTAAGCTGGTTATACAGAAATTTTTCTAGCCGATGATGAGCAAGGACATCAAAGAACGTGCATGCCTTCTGTGTGACCTGCCAAATGAACAAGATGAACTGAACGTATTAAGTGTTTTCTTGTTTCTTTCAGGATTCCAGACGCTTGATTTGATCACATCCACTTCGATCTGGTAGGAACCTTTACAAAAATCAAACGGTTTCTTTCATCTTCTATATATATCAGATCGATTCATATGCAGATCAGAAAACGTTCCATTAAAAGATATCACTGGTGAAATGGTTGTATGCGCTTTCGTCAAACGCTGGATAGCGAATATGGCTGTGCATCTATAATAATGACAGATCTTGGTAGAGGGATTCCGTTGATAGATTAAAGCATCACTTTAGTAAGAACATTCCTCAGTGAACAGTCGTTTTAACATTTGCTTATTAGGAATATCAAACACTGAAAACAAAATGTTGGGTGCAATGCTTGCAGAACAAGTCTACGGAACCTAGGTTAGATTCCAAACAGCTCTATTGTTATATCAGGGGTAAAAACGTTTACTGTCATACGCGAATAACTAACTGAAACTCTAATCTGCGAATTAGTCTACGCAATCTGATAATCGCAACCGTGACCAACAACTCAACAACTGATTACTCACCCCAAGCCAAAATCATGAAGACACGAACGCAGCACTAGGAAGATTCAGTTCTATTATATCCCAACTCTGTATATACAGTTACAAAAGCGACCTTGTAGAAATTAGAGAAATTAGCACATTGAAATGACACTACAACCAATCACAACTAACAAGGTACGAGCGGAAAAAATGAAGAGCAGTACCGGTTACCGCTTACTTTACAATTAAATAAAAAATAGCAAAAATTAGAGTAATTACGTAAAAAATAACTAGTTTCTTCTTTTCTTAGCATCTATAACTCCAAAACCTACATGTCGTGGAAGAACTGCGCGATTCCCAGAACACCTGAACTAATATTACATTTATTAAATTTTTCTTGATTGTTTAACTCCCGGAGTATCATAGTTTTTTTAAAAAATGAAGCAATTCAAAATTTTTATATTTGTTGCATGCATCTGACCTAATTTTATCTGGAACTCAAACCAAATGTCAGTCAACATTAAAGTCAAAATATTCAATACAAATTTGAAGACAGCTCTGTTGTATGTATCTGAAACTTAGAGAACTACAGAAAGCACTGTTCAAAATATACATGCACTTACAAACAACTGTCTGCATCTGATACTTTGAATTCGTTGGTCAGATAACATCAACAACAACCTTCTGTGGTAGGAGGCAAATCAACCAAAATCTAACTGAGCAAAAAATTAGAAAAAGATGCTGGACGTTAATAGAACACACGTTGAGGAAACCACCAAACTGTATCACAAGATAAGCATTAATTTTAAATCCTAAGAGCCAAAGGAAAAGAGGAAAACCCTAGAACAGATTGCATTGAGAATTAGAGACATATATGAAGAGAATGAATAGCACTCGGTAAGAGCTGGACAAGAAAGCTCAAGACAGATTTGGCTGGAGAATGCTGTTCGGTGGCCTGTGCCGCACATTAGGTAACAGGTATTAATTGATTTCACATACATTCGTCTGTTTTAAAAAATAACAAGAAAAAGTTTTATTTATGTGGGTTTTAGCAATATTTTTCACGTCGTTTTAGCTCGATTTAGCTGCCAAATTGACTTCTTTTTACAAAAATACACACATACTTGAAAAATTCCCTTCAACGGTTATTCAGGTCATCCAGAAATGTAAGGTAGAACGCTAGATAAAAAAATATATTCCGTCCAAAATTTTTATGCACCGACACAATGTCGTAAGTAGAGACACTTAGAAGCTGTGCAACATAACAAGCTATAAAAGGAATGCTTGCCAATGTCTTACGCGTTGGTTCTGTCTTTCGGTTGGCATGTTATAGCGTCCTTATGAGCCCAGTGGGGAGGGGGAAAGGAGTGAGTTATAGTGGTTAATAATTGCCTAAGTAAATAGTCATTGATGCTGAACTTACTTTTTTAGTGGGCACGACTAGCTAAAGGCTCTCAGTGAAGAACCAATACATGATCACCACACAATGCCATGTTGTATGCAACTAGTCCTCTAGTTAGCAGACATGAATGTTGGTATCCTATTAACACTCAAATCATGATCTAATAAACCTTTTTCTCCATCCATTGCTACTTTCTGATCCGTTCTAATTCGTACGTGTGGGTATATTAGTCGGAAAATACATCATGTTAACATCTTTTACGATACTTCTAGCTTCATCGAAAATTGTAATCACCACCGTACCTGAGAACTTGTCCAGGAAGCCGGCACAGTGTCACTAGTGATTATTAATTGGTGGAAATGTTGTCCATTGATTGACATCTCATAAATTTTTAATGGATTGAGTGCAGCAGTAATGTGATACAGCGTAGCTACTAAACGTCTAGAAGTACAGAAAACTGTTTACTAACTTTTTTCAAGTTGGATTGTGACTGGCAAGTGGAATCCAGGCCTCGAGTTTCGTTCTATTTGGGACTCGTTCATTAACTTATTGTTTCAGACTTGTTCATATCTTACTAAAGTATGTGAATTCCGTATCGTGTTTGTAATCATAGCATCATCTAGTTTATTGTTGAATTGGATAATGAGCACTTACAATCATTAACCTTGTCACTGATATTATAGCTACAATTATAATGATAAATAATATTCTGAAAACCAATAACGTCCCACTCAATTTCTTTATTTGAAAAAGCTCTCTTCATCAGAAATGACACCTGATATGATAATAAATCCTAAGCTATATCATTTTACTCAGGAAAATTACGCCATAAACTAGTACAAAGCATGCTGCGTAAATAACTTTTGTATTAGGAATACTGACTTTAGCATTCGTATTTTGCTAGCAAGTATTAATATTGACATTAAGCGTTTCTGTAAAGTGTAATATTTTTCCAAACAAACCATGCCTGAATTTGAAGTTTTTAAAGTTGTTGTTGGTTTAATGAATCAGTGTAAGATAAGAATTCTCGTTAAGTGTTCAGTTATGGTAATCAGGCGTGTACCTAATGTCGAAGTTGACTAGGCCTATGTCCCTTGACTAGATCTTATGGGTCAAAATATTATGTTGCCATCAACTCTCGAGTAATTACGCACCATCTGATTATCTAGAAAAGTTACAGTTTAATTGTCCACGCAGCCTTAGTGCCAGTCCGATAACTCAATCGTCGTCATACAATTATTTTTGTGTAATAATTACAAATATCGATAGGTTGCTGTTCAGAAACAAAGTCTAATAAAATAGAATCATCAGTGAATTAAGAGATACTTTTAGTGGTATTTATCCTGGATGACAGTGCATCATTTTCATCATGAAATTAAGGACTAAGGATTCATGATCATCACTATTCCTAAATTTATGACAATGAACTCTCCTTCAAACAAGTATTGTATTTCACAATTTAACTCATATGTTTAGAACTCTAGAAATTTTGTAATTCTCTAACAAGGCGACATCTTCAGTTTTTTGTGCGAATGTTCCCAAGTAGCCAACATACGAATGTCGTTCAATATTTATCCTCCCAGCTTTTTCAAGTTTATAGTACACTCACCGCTGTTGGAAAATATTTTTTCAAAAAACGAATTTGAAGCCGTTTCTTTATCAGCATTTTTGAACACATCTAAACAATACTGTATTCAAAATAAGGAGTCGCTTTAGTCAGTGTGGAGTTAATTTTGTAGTGTTTGAAAAGCATGAACATCCTACCTCAACTAAACTCCTTTTAAAAAAAACCATATAGAGTTATTGTGTTTGAAATTCAGGCCGACTGGAATAAACAGAATGCGCAGGGATAAAGTGGGTACAGTATGTATATTTTCTTAAGATTTTTCAAAATGCAATTATTTTATCACCCACCATTTATGTTAACCATCTATGTAGTTTTGAAAATACTGCTACCTAAAGACCATCTATTGTAAATTGCCATCTAATTAAAATTCAACACAGTTTGAGTGGTAGCTCGAAAAGCAGTGTAAAGGTTGAAGTAGTGTGTAAATTTGGCCTACGAACACGTCTATTTTAATCCTTATTTCTATTATCTATTTCGTTAACAACAGTGGTGGTGGCCGCGAAACACTACCGAGTAAATAACGCCTTACAAACAGACAAATGAGAATTAATACTATATCAACATTTAATGGAAGTACATATAATAAGTTCAATGTCAATCAGAATTAGTTTACTTGGATCAACTGCACTGTTTGAAGCGATCGATGGGTTCTCCAAATGACCACCACATGAATATATATTAACCTGAGCGTCCAGTGTAGCTTTGTTCCAGTCAGTTCAGCGGCGAGGAGCGGCAGAGACGTTAAGTGTCTAGTTTTGATGCTGTGAAGGGGATCAATTATTAATCCAAGCAATTAGGGAAAAAGACTTGATTCAGAACGAAGAATGTTGTTGCGATACCTGACATCAAGAACAAGACAATTTTTACATTCTGTCACTTTATATAAGTAAATGCTAAGTTCCAATAATGAAAAATTTGGATGCTGTAACCTGACTCATTTTTAAGAGTTTAAGTATCACTTAACCATATTAAGCTCTCTAGACGTTCATTTTTGTAAAACCCCAGTTACTGCTTTCTACACTACATAAAACCTACTCTCTTATTAGTAGGTCTTCACACCAGAACCTAAAGAAATCTAACTTTTGGATCCTTAGAAAGTAGCAGAAGAAAAGTAAGCAAACTAGCAGTTGGACTAATAATTCTGCTCTGTTTGTCTCAACACAAGTCTTCCTAATAGCATCCAATGCATAAAAGATTGAGTAAACATAATGTTAATGTTTAATATAGTTAATAACCCCCTTCATTCTTACAGATTTCTAGTAAGATCCGGTCATAGGTAAAACCCCTCAAAAATGCCTTGAGATAAAACGATATAAAAGCTATCATGAAAATGTGCGCTAATTTTATTGTAGCTTAACGTATCTCAATTTATCTGAAGACAGTGATGATACATTAATTCGAATCTATCATGGAAGGCTAAATTCTTAACAGAACTTAGTAGTTACAGAGAAGTAGTAATGTAGAAACAAAGCATTTTTGATATTAAGCTAAATTCCTAATCAAATTCCTACTGGGTTTCGAAAGGAACAGGATAAATAACGTATTCTTCACCAAGAATAATTTCCTACCTAGAAATAAAGTTAAAGGAACAAAGGGTTAACCAATTCTTTTAAACGAAGTGTAAGCAATCGTCCCTCTTAGTGCAGTATTTTTTTACTCATATTAAATTATCAGCCTAAGAAACTACTTATAAAATATTGTTTGGAAACACAAACATTGAGATCGAATGTTCACGGTGATAAGAATCATGAAGGATATATTATTTATGAATCCATTTTCATTTATCTTAACGGTAGATAAAGTCTTAAAAACTAGTTCACCATGCCAAAACGATCTTATCAGAGGTCCACCGTTGCTATAGAGAGGTAAACTATACATTACAGTACTCCGAAAGGCAAATACGCCGTTACAGTCGCACTTCTAATTTCGGGGTCGATTTATTTGTAACGGGCTACTTGCTATTGTTATCTAAGTAACCTCGTCAAGCACATGCGTGGTCAAAAAGATTCTTCTAAGTGAATACTGCCGAAGACTTGGAACTACATCTTGACACTACCTCATGATCATAATGTATATTGTACCATAATTGTCATGGTTTTGTCCTTGACACCATTTTAAAAGATAAATTGTTAGTAAAATGGCAGATTTTAGAGGTACATGTACTGCTCTTGAAACTGACAACAAAATAGAAATACCCATGTCTGAATTTAATAATAACGAGGAAAGCATAAAGACCTCTCTTTTTAGTGGGGCTGCTTGGTACATACCATCTGAACGACGCTGGGAAACTTACGACCAACATTTTGAACTTCCAAGACTTGCCAACAGAGATGCTATAGATTTTCAATCCGAAAAAGATTTCATCAGCTTTTTAAAAAAGCGTGATACCCCTAATTGTTAGTATTTAACTTGTTCAACTTGCTTATATATTGCTAGACAAGAAAATCACTGCCTATTATCCCTCTGTACTCCCTGTAAAGTTGAATAATGGCCTTCAAATGCTATCTTCACAATTAAAAAGTAATAGCTATTATGAAAAAAAACCGAGCGTGATGTGGGAAGGTACAGACTATTATGGATACTACCAAGAGGTAATCACCCTTGTACTAGTTTATAATTTGCCAGCAGTTTTAGTAATTATCTACTATTTCTTGACTTTCATCAAGTATATTGGGCTTAACATATGCTATAGGTGTCATTTCTATGTTCAAAGCCTTGGGAAAATGTTTAGAGCATAGGCTTTTTTTATTCCATCTCTGAAAAGGACATTCAGAGTAATACGTTATGATTAACTGTATTTAGGAGACATAGAAACATAATTAAATGTTTAGACACTTCGTTTTTCTACAAACCGGATTCGCAAAGATTGTTTGCACAAAAATATATGATTACCTCTTGATTTTCAAAGACTTGGATTTCTAGTCAATGACGTTTAAAATTGGAAGATATTTCGTCGTGGATATTGGGGATCAGGGAAAATGTGTCTTGTTAACAGTCACTCTAGGTTCGTCAAGTTAATAAACTGTTGATATCTTCACAAATATAATGGTTATTTATTTTAGGTGAAGTAGTTTAGCCAATCTACGATGGTAAGGATCTTGTTACTTGTGTCTCTCCTTACAGTATTTATTCCACTAAAGATCAAGTTTCTCTCTGAAAGCAGTTACCGATAGTTCTGGCAGTACTTGTTCCGGAGACTCGTCCCAGTAGTTAAACAATAGATATAAAAACATAAGATCGCCCTGTTTTTGTTTAATTGTGGTTCTTAAACATTTCGTTGATGGCCTCTGAGGTAATTAGTTCTTGATTCAAATGTTGTACACGATGAGTGCAGATAAAAACAATACACAATTATTACTCTGTACGATATATCAAACAGGATTCGAATTGAAAGTTCCGATGTTTTAAAACAATCGAAACCAGAAAATATACTCACTGATTAAGTTTATGCTTCTCATTTTCAATATTCACCCATTTACAGGTGCAAATCTGATCATTTCGCATTTTTGATTAGTAATACGGCTTGCATGGACACATTTTTACTTAAACAAATCACATTTTATCAGATTTAAAACTTTATATTTAGAAGTCAGTAGAAGGCGGAAAACAAAAGAAAACATATCGCTATAACTTTTTAACTGTTTTTTAAGCGACAATTGTACACGCATTCTTCTGAAACCATGCAATGGTAGAGCTAATGTGTTAAATTTAGAGTGAGTATTTCATATTTCAATCAGAGTTCTGTTAGTCTTAGTTTCGGTGACAATTTCAAAGTAAATCATCGTTAAGCCATGCAAAATTGTGTATATATCATGATTGTCTGTAAAAAAGACCGATTACGCTCGTAATAGGACTTCTGTGTTAACTAATAAGATCATATAATGTTCCTGTTATTTGGATAGTGCTTTTTTCAACACTCTCAAGCAAGCCTTTGTTTTAAACTCAGTTTAAATAACTCCATGATTCGGATTCGAATGATTTCTACACTGTAAAGTTTTTCTAAGCTATTAAAATTTTAAGACCCCCTAATGTTTAAACAAAGCACAGTAAATTGATATGTGTATCCTTTGAAATTATTGATATAAAGCTGTTTCAGTCAACTATAAATCGTTTTATTTGGAACCAACGATAATGTATTTGCTAGCTCTTACAGAGTCACAGTTTTAGACAGGTTTGACTGTTGGTCAATCGATAAATGAACAAGTGACCAGTTTTGGGTTCCAGTATTTCTATAAACCATTGACAGCTGACAAGGGGGTATATACATGTTCTCTGAAAAAACTTGTTATATTTAAGCATAGTAATTCATAATTATTCCAACACCAGTTTACGGAGTCACCAAATTATCGGCAATTGTGGAAATATAATAAACCTATGGTTTCCATGATTTTAATACTGCTCAAACCGTAACATTAAATACTTCATCACTTATAACATGACAGTCTAATCTATTCAATCTTCTCGCGAAAATTATTTTCTCTATGGTTTTTAGTTATTTTGATGTAGTATTATACAGTTCATATTTTTGAAATTCATACAAAGTTTTTACGTTATCTTCATAAATAAACTTAATTTTAACATATAACAGTAGATTGTCAAGCAAAGTTATATTACCCAACGTTAGTTACAGACTAGTTCAGTTTTATAGACCAGCTGTTGGGCGTCAGCTGAAAAAGTGAGGGGCTTAATATTTATGCAAGTTACTTGTATTTTGGAGTAAACATTTTTGTGGTCACATGATGTAGATACTGATTATGTTTTTCAGAAAGACAACGGAAGGATATTCTGGGCTTTAAATCTCTGCTTTTGTTTTAATATTTATGCTTCTTGAATGTTTACTCACCTTTAATGCTAACCAAAAAGCATTAAATGCAATCGTCTGTAGGCAAATTGAATGATCTACATAGAACTCAACTGACATTTTTACGAGTTTCATTGTTATAAATAACTTTTTATAACATCTAATTCAAAATAAATTGAAAGAATGTTTATTTGTCTAATTAGTACAGGTTATCACAGTAAATACGTTCCCCGAAATTCGTATCATTTTTCTGTACAGTTAGATTAGTTAAAAAATTCTTATATGCAAAAAAATAAAATACATGCCAAATATTTCATTAAATTTAAATTTAACCCTTAACATCAAATAGACTGAATGAAAAGTGTTCTCAGATATCTGTTATTGTAAAACCAATTTTTTAATTACAGATACTTGATGAAATGAAAACAGCTAATTGTAGGAAGTTAATATCTCCCCATGTGATTGGTTCTTCTTATTTCAAACATCAAAATAATAATGAATAATGAATATCAAGTAAAAGTGTCAACTATTCAAATAATTTTGCATAAAATATCTTTTTCATAGGTGTTTCAATTGAAACAATAAGAAGAGTTTACTGATTTTATTATTTTGTAATCCATTATCATTTCTACAGTAGATTGATTAACGAGTAATGAAAACTAAGATTACGGGGGTTTTTATTTACATAAAAAGTGTAATTTACATTATTTATAATTATTTATGTTCTCTGAATTGTTACTGATGAGTTCTGGTAAAAATAACTCAGTATTAGCTTATCTTCTTATTTAGATAAATAAAGTCTTTTCTTTTTGTGCGTGTTGTTTTTACATAATTTACTTTACGTTTTTTTTCATTAATTAAGTTGTAAGTGAAATGAAGTTATATTTAGAGTCATTTGTTTAGAATGAATCTCCTCAATCATAATCTGTATCAATATGAGGCGTCGGATGAAGTAGGATCGACAATGACAGCAGCAGGTTGCAGAAAATTCAACAATGAATTTGTTTTACACTCCTTAAGTATTAGTAGTAATTTGTCTAGTTTTAATATTGAAGTTAATAGCTATCATCCTGCTCTTCTGTTCAAACTTTCTGTAACTTTTATGTTGGTTATATTTATTCTAAAATTGAGTTTTTTGGGTAATTCCTGTACTATTGTTGGACTAATGTTTATATACAACTATGATATAAACTACTTTACACATTTCTCAAGTTCAACTACTTATGATTATCAAAAGAATATGGAAACATAGTCAATTATATAATGAAAAAAGATGTGCAAACTTAAACAGTAATTGGAGTTGAACAGAATAGACTAATCCATGTAACAACAGGCTTATTTATAAAGTAGTCACAACGTTCATTTACGGAAAATAAGCTGCGAATACGGTCTCATTAAAGACAGCCTTATTTCTCGAGCATACAATATTGCTTAGTAGACTATTTAGGTTATGAAGTAAGTTTTAACTATTTAAGTTATTCTAATCAACCAGTCGATAAATTTTAATTTCATCATATAAGGAGATTGTAGGGAAGTTAAAACTTAAAAAGATGTGTTCTAAAGAGCTCCTCATTAACCGGTTACTAATGTGTTATTTCATTGAATTGTTGACTGAGTTGTTCTATAAAAAATAAATTTATAAATCTTTTCGACAGAATAGAAAATATATTTTTGGTGTTAGTAACTAATCACATGAGTATTTAATTTTACTCTAGCCTTATCAGATAAAAGTAAATCTTTATGATAAATATTGTCCAATTTTCTATTTGCTGATGTCTAAAACTTGAGTTTGCATATGTTACCTTGACTAACATGTAATTCAGCGTACAAATATGTACTCACGATAGACGATGTTGTCTCGCTGCCTAAACCAGATTGAGGTTGATAAAAGTTTCAAATGGCCATCATAAATTTCAAAGTTAAGTGCTTCGACTACCAACCCTACCGCTTTATTAATTTTTTGTGCGAATATCCAAGAAAAGAAGAACCTCATATATTGCTGAGCAGTAATTCAGAATACTAATTTCTAATAATTTTACTTTTAATTTATGTTATTTTCACTTACTAATAAGATCTTTAAAGTAAGTAACTTTGAAACTCTGGTACTGTAGTACCAAGAGAAAGTAAGATACCCAAATACAACTTTAATGAAGCTGTAAGTATTAAATTATCGATTTTCATTAAGATTGTGTCACTAATTTTGTTTAGTCAAATAATTCCATATCATAGCAGGATAGTCATCAGTATTCTCAGTTGCACCTGCACTTCTTTAAGCTAGGATATTATGGGAAGCGTGTATACCCCGAAGGATAATAATGATCGAAGTCCACTTTCAGTCAATGCGATAGAACATTATGAAGTACAGATAGGTGGTACGGAAATAATAAACCCAAAATATAATTAAAGGACAATATTTAAGTTGAATTGTGACTGGCAAGGGAAATCCAGGACGCATGATTCGTCCCATCTAGGACTCGTCAGCTAGGTGTACCTACATCAATAGTCTAGTTGTGAAAGCGGGTGGCGTTTGGCACGAAACGGACTGAGTTTGAATCTCGATGTGAAGCATCAACATCGGAATGCAGACACAATCACTCGACTGAGTCCCGAATAGAACGACAAGCTGCATCCTGGATTCCGCTTGCCAGTTACAATGTAACTTAAATAATACTTGTGATTAATAGCTATATCGAGGCAATCCGATCACGATGCACATATAGCAACCGACTGACCAGCTTCAGTCTACAACAAATCAACGGAAAGATACAAGTTCATCCTAAAGGCAATATTATCTACTCTAACGTTATTGGTATTTAATCAATGTGCCGAGAATTGATTTTGTACCATCTAGCAGAATTCGGTTGTCGATTATTGTTGATTTTGATTTATTCACTTTCATTTTTTACGGTTCGATAATAGCTGAAAAGTTATTAATCGCGATATAGCACTGATCATTTGTTATTTTTCAGTCCGAGACTCCTCGACAGGAAACATGCACTACCTTTAATGGATGCGTAACCAGATCCTTTAGATATTGTGGAAAACACCACCTACACACTAATCGATTTTGTTGCCAGTAATGTTAATTGACTTAAGTAATAATTCTATGAATATATTACTCAATAAATATTATTCAAAATAAACGAGTAGTAAAGAACTGATTTTTAACCAGTATGTGATATGTCTACATGAAATTTTGTAAAGATATGAATAGCTGAATTCACAGAAATTAAGTAGTATGTAGAAGAAATTAGATGAACAAGTATTTGAAATAATCATAGAGTTTGAAATTTAAATAAGTCAAACGGATTGTTTAATAGTGTAGGTCAATAGGATAAGTTGATAGTCAATTATAGGGAAATTAATTCAACTTAGAGAATAAAATACCTTCAAAATCCTCTTGATAAATTACAAATCTCTATCATCTGAAAACTTAAACGATAGGAAAGTTGATATCAGTTTATTCTGTTATTTAAGAAGAACATTGAAATAAAAGGAAATTTATGTTAAGAGATAGTTTGTACAAGAACTTAAAAAATTAATTACATCAACAGAATGAAGTGGGAAATTATTTAAGAAAAGTATGTAGTACATTTCATTGACAGTAAATCAATCAAATGCATGAGAATAGCATAACTGATATAACTAGATCTCTCTAATATGTCAGCCAAGCTCGGTGAACATTCTGTAAAGGAATTTTTAAGAGAAACAGAAACGAAACATTTTCATAGAATAGCACATTATGAATGCGTCGTAAGTGAGATAGTTGATTAATTCAAATGTTGGCTTTTGTTTGTGGCAATGTCCTTAGATGAGCCAACTATCACCTAATCACGATGTTTCTGTTTTCTAAACTGAATATACTGGGTTTTGGCTTTCTGTAGTTGTTGTTGAGCAGTCCTCAACCAAAACGAAACCATTATTCAATATTATGTTATCAATTTTAAGTACTGATGTTATATTTCAATTTGTTACATCTATATGATATCAGTGGAAGATGGAGTCAGCACACGAGTGAAATCAACGGTGACTTCTTGGTACATCTGACAGCTAAATGAGTAGCAATCTATAGGAACATCTATTCATAATAAATGGAGAGAATAAATCTATGCTATGCCACAAAGCTAATGATAACACAAACAGACAAAGCGTTGTACAACATAAAACAATGTTGTACTGATTCATATCAATGTATGTTGCATCATCCTAGAAAGGAGTATAACATTGTGAGCCATGTACTTTAAGTTCTTTGACAAATGATTGTCAGCATAGTAAGGGTTTAATCTCAGAGACATAAATATTACTACATGACTTAGAAAAGCAGTCACCGATTATCTTATCTAGCCATTTTCCGTCTTAATTTTGGCGAAATTGGCAGACATTGACTCTTTTGTGTAATATACATCCTGACTATTAGTTAATGTAATAACTTCTAAGTCAAAGTACATAATTTATTTTGAGAACTATCGATTGTGCATCACAAAAAATTATAGTATCTACCGATGATATGATGAACTTTGGATTGGTATGAAATAACTCATTAAGATGATAAATCTATGAAAGCACGTACTTCACTTCTTAGCACAGATAGACCAAAAACAAAACCATGAATACGTAGTTGCGAAAAGACTGACTGGAATAAGAGTCGTTATATTCAGTGAACTTTAAATATTGTTAAATACCAATAAATCAGTAAGAACACTAACCATATTTATTTTGTTTAAGTTTTAACAGGTTTGTAAATACCCTATTGGTAAGCCTTTTACATCAGGTCAATTGACGTTTGTTCTACACTTCATATCAGTTGAGATAATTGGATAGATAACCACAGATACAATAATTTTCCAATATAACCGTCAGGTATATGCACACTGATGTTGCACAATCTGTAATTAATAAACAAATAGAATTACCTGTAAGAAAATTGAGTAAACGAGAATGAACTGCCATCTTATTATGTATTTGCAAGAACTCATTATTAACACAATCTTTACTGTAAGATGCAAGTTTAATTAATTCAGTTTTTAGTGTGGTTGGTTGGATACCAGCAGCAAACAATCGACGTTGATAACTGAAATAAAAATAGGACAAATTAAGTAATTAAAGAATAGGATTCACATTGTAGTTTAATGTATCATTCGAAGTTTATACGTTTGGAAGAAGCACTTGAAGATGAACTTATGAATATTTGCATCATACATGCAGATATACTATAAAATTCAGCATCACACATACGATACATGCCAACATAAAACAGAAAATTGACAGTTCCTAAAAACCCAATATTCCCTAAAACTTCAGTTAATAAGTGATAAACCTAATAAAACGTTAACACGATGAGTTGAAAGTTCACAATAAAGGACGCTTAATAAAACTAAGCCGCACCGGTTTTCCTACAATCGTCCTATGATTACAACTGAAAATAAAAATAGACTGCCTGCATTCATCAATCCAACTACTCATATGAAGATAGTTACATGGGACATACAATCAGAAAAGCTCGTCGTCGAATTTCTAAACATCATCTAGCTTTACTGATAAAGGGATAATTTAATACGATTAGGAGTTCCATACTTAATCACTTTATAAATACCAGATCAATCAATACCTGTTACCCCATATGGAGCATAGGATGCCAACCAGCATTCTCTGATCAACTCTGTCCTCGCATTTTCTTTCCACCTATTCCTATGTGCTGTTCATTCTCTTCATATCTATCTCCGATTCCTTCTTCAGTCTTCTACTTTAGCCTTGAGGATTTCAAGTAAGTGCCTATCTTGTAATACAGTTTGATGATTTCCTCAACATGTGTCCTATCCACCTCTAGTATCTTTTCCTAATTTCTTCCTCGGCCGAATTTTGATTGATTTGTTTTTTGCCATAGGAGGTTGTTGTTGATGTTATCTGATCAACGGATCCGAAGTATCTTACGCAGATAGTTGTTTATAAATACTTGTATCTTTTAAAGATGGCTTCGTAGATTAGCGTGCAAGCTTTAGTTTCATAAACAGAACTGTCTTTACATTTGTTTTTAAAATTTTGACCTCAATCTTAGCTGACAGTTGGATTTGAGATGAAGATGTCTTTAAATTGTAAAAATGCTGCCCTTGCCCTTCGAATCTGTGCCTTCACATCTGCTTCAGACCCTCCTTGTTTATTGATGATGCTGCCCAAGTACGTAAAGGTTTTTAGATCTTCCAGAATCCCACTGTCGAGTGGAATTGGGTTAGTGTTGGTTGTTTTGTATCATTGGATCTTGTTTTTCTCTTAGTATATGCTAAGACCTATCTTTTCGGGTACGCCATAATGCCGAAGAAGGCTCCAAAATATTCTCATATCAACACTGTCAAATAGTTCCTTGTAGTCGAGGAAGTTGATGTGAAGTGTGTTTCATTCAACTGATTGTTGAACAATGAACCGTAGAGTCACGATTTGGTCGGTACACGATCGGTGTTTATGGAATTCAACCTGTTGATCTCAAAGTTGGGCATCGACCGGATCTTTCATTTGGTTCAATTATACTCTGTTGTAGACTTTCCTGGTACTGATAGTAGAGTGATGCCTTTGTAGTTCTCGCAATCGCTTTAATCTCGTTTCTTTGGTATCTTGATGAGATACTCTTCTTTAAAATCCAATGCAATTGTTCTTTCTCCCAAATCTTCCTGAAGAGAATATGTGGAGGGTCTTTGCAGGTGCTTCTATATCTAACTTCAGTGCCTCGATCTATTAGTATGTTGTCTAGACCTGCTGATTTGCCACTCTTGATCTATAGGTTGGCCATTTTGATTCCTTCGACTGTTGGTGCGTTGGTATTTATAAGGGAATCCGTGGCTGCTGCTTTGGTGACTGGTAGATTAGTAGGGTTGGTCTATTCAATAGTTCTTCGAAGTGTCCCACCCACCTCTTATGCTGTTCTTGGGTCTCAGTAATTGTTTTACTATCCTTCCTTCTGATTAGTTGCTCCGGTTTATTGTAGTTCCCAGCTAACATCGTTGTGTCATATAGGTGTCTCATGTTTCATCCTCTTGCAACTTTTTTACAATCATTGCTGCGTCCTCCACCTATTTCTGTTTATCGGATCTAATGCTCCTCTTTACTTGCTTGTTGGATTCTGTGTATTCGGCCAGTGACTTGGCTTTCTCTATTCTAGTTCGGCTGTTATTAATTGCTATTTTTTCTCCTTCTTTCTTGTATCTAATCCAAAGTACCAACCAAAAACCTATTAGCATGCTAAAGTTATTATTTCCTTAATATCTTTCCAGTTGTCCTCCATAGTAGTTCCATCTTTTTCTAGTAGATCGTGAAAGGCCTAGGACTTATTGTTGAGAGTAATTTTGGATTCGTTGAGTTTGTTAGTATCCCGGAGAACGGCTGTGCTTAACGTTTGCAATACTCCTGCTTCAGTTTTCCAGTGCTTCATCAGCTTATGTTTCATTTTAACCACTATCAGGTGGTGATCTGAAGCTATATTAACTCCTTTCCTTCTTCCTACGTCTTCCATGGACCTTCTTAACTTCTTATTGATACAGATGTGGTCGATTTGTTTCTAGGTATTCTGGTCCAGTGAAACCCATGTAGTTTTGTATATACGTTTATAGGAGAATACGGTGCCACTTATAGTCATTTTGTTGAAGGTACATAGGTTTGTTAACCTCTTACCGTTTTCATTCCTTTCTCCCAGCCTATGTCGTCCCATGATATCTTCATATCTGGTGTTGTTCATTGTAACCTTGGCGTTAAGGTCTTCGATCAAAATGACCAGGTCCTTGGCTGGGCATTCCTTGATGATTGACTGCAGCCTCTTATAGAAATGACCTTTGTCGTCTTCATGGTTGTCGATGGTAGGTGCATAGCATTGAATGACAATCATTGTAATCCCTTTCTTTTTTGTCTTAAAGGATGCTTTGATCATCCTAGGTCAATGGAGTTGCCATTCTATAAGAGCCTTTCATGCTTCTTGGGACATTAGCGCTACTCCTTGTGGGTGTGAGGCATTTTCTTCTTTATGGACGGGGTATACAGGTACTTATCCTGAGGATAATCTTTGCTATCCAGCTTGTAACTAATGAGTTTTGCTTATTCTAGGAATTTTCAGGTTGTAACTTTTCATTTTTTCAGCTATTTGAATGTTTCTTCTTGTCTCCCACATCGTATGAACATTTCATGTATCTATACTAATGGTTGCTCTGGTTGTTGGAAGAGGCATCGGCCTCGTGACTTCGGAAGCAAGTGGGCCTTCATCATGAGGCGTCATAACTCTTCGAAATGAAGTCTTTCCTACTTCCAGCGAATAGTTAAAATGGCTGAAATGTTTTTTTTCTGGTTAGCGTATTTTACGAGATAGGGGGGTTGCTAACCACATGCCTAACCCTTCTTCTTTATCCAGGTTTGGGACCAATAGAAACCCTTGGGGAATTCCAGGCGGAGTTAATATGTACCAGATACGGAATGGATATTAAGAATGCATTACGAGCAATCTATCATGTCTCAAATGATTTACCACAGGACTTACGCATACGTCTATTACATAGAGCAAAAGCTATCATCATTTATGTCGACAAGCCAAGTCTAAGCATTCAAAAAAGTTTGTACAACCACCCTTATTTACTTCTTCATTGCCAATAATTCCATTCTTCTTGTTTTTTATTATCCAAAGTTTTATATTGACACCGTGTTATTTTGTTCGTATGTATTTGTTACACTGTTATGAAATGTTGATTTGAATTCTTAATAACATTGTCAATCCTCCTAATCGATATTATGCAATCCATCATTACTATAATCACTTAATCCATTCTTTCTCCAAGCACTAATCATTCTATCCACATCATTTGTGATTACTTCGTTACACATTTGTAATCATTTTCAGCAAATATGTTTCTTTTTTTTTCTCACAGTTTGAGTTTATTAAGTTACGCTGTGTTGTGCTAGTTACGGAAACTTTAATCGATACACACTGATACTAAGCCTAATAATGGCTGTGACTGACTAACTAACTCAGTCTTCATGAAATTCAACTAGCAGTATTCAAATACACTTCCACTCGATAGCTTAAACTGTGTCATTTGTTTTTCATATTAACTACTCAACAATAAAGTATTAGATGGTGCATAAATAGTTAATTCAATTACAGTGAAATAAAGTATACAGAAATTATTAAGAAACCTTTCAACTATGCTCCAAATCACTTCATATTTTCCATTGATATTATTAGTTTTTAATGAGAATTCTTGTAAAAGATGACCTAATTTCTGCATCACTGTAATAACATCAAGTAGTGGATCATTGATTTCACGTAAACTTTTCTGATTTATTGTAACTATTGATGAAATCTGTGGTGTAACTGATATTTCTGAGAAAGTAGATTTTTAAAGAAAAAGAATAGGAAAACGTTCATGGTTAATACACTAAGAATTACTGTTCTATTCGCTTAAACTGGTCTGATAAAAGTAAATATAAGCAAACAAGAATACAAATTACAACTATGATAATCATTTAAGTAGGATTGTGACTGGCAAGCGGAATTCAGCACAAGCTTATTCTAAGTATAATAATCATGTTTGTAGTGAAATAAAAACTTCATTTCATAAGTTTACTTTCATTTATATCCATTCAATAACACTCTTATATGAACGGAGACAAGTATACTTTAGGCAAATGATCTTATTAAAGAGTAGTCTGTTCAACCGTTTCGGCAACTTATTTCCCAACTGTGAAAATATTGCTATTAACCATAATAGTGTTTTAGAATTATCTGTATGGAACAATGGTGAATAGTAACTATATGGATTCATTAGCTATTATAAATTGCTTAGAACCTATTGCAATGATAATTACTGAAAAAAGCTTGAAAGAATACACTAGAATTGTTTAGGTTGGATTGTGACTGGCAAGACTAGCCGGCTATATGTCCCTGCATCCCAATGTTGATGTTCACACTGGGATTCATTCTAATTAAAAAATATACTAGAGTTAAGTAGTATATCTTTCTTAGCAAAATATATCCTTTAAAAAACAACGAAACAAAAAAATGGAATACACAGAAATTTATGTATCTTGTACATGATAGATGTTAAGAGCAGTTGTAACGGCTTAACCGTCATGATTAAAGATAGCTGGTTGATGAAAAGTGGTAAATTACACTAATAAAATAGTAAATGTATGCTGAACAGACATTTGATTAGATGTACAATTTCCATTATTAATTAAAAAAATAATTCATCAAAGATGTTTCTTTCGATTTTCGACGATTTCATTTTTTGATTGCTGTACAATCGAATAGAACAAACTAATTCATATATTAACATGTATATACATGTAATACATGGAAATCATAGAATGCATAATCGTAACAATGAATAAGGTAGATAATAATAAATTGAGTTACTTGACTGCTTGAATGTGATCTGAATGACAAAAGATCAAGGACACATTCGCAAGATGAAAGAATTCGCTATGATTTTTGAAGGAAGCAAGTGGAGTTAATTATGAATGAAGATTCAATAAAGTCTATATATTAATAATAATAATAATGTGCTGAATGGGATGAATAAACACTAGTGAAATATATTCAGATATAAGAATTATGTAAATTGTATAAACGAAATAACATGTGAATTAGTGTAATAAAGATATAAAACACAACGTTGGAGAAGCTAAGTTCACAACAATGAAAGAAATCTTAAAAACTGTTTTCACATGTTAACATTTGGCTGTAAGTTGTTAAAGAATCGAAAACACTAAAAATTTGTGAGTGAATGCTCTTTAGTAGACTAGGTCTGATCTTAAAATTAGGCTAGAAATCAGTTTTAGATACTGCATTAGTCATGATTAACCACATACTGTAAAACGCATAATCGTATACTTTCTGTCGACCTTCGATGAGATATTTGTTATCATACTGTGTAATCGTTGCCAAAAATTATTCACTGCAATCGAATCCACAGACATTTAGACTTTTAATTAACTTTTTCATGTTTATTTTTCTATTGAATTATCCATATATAAGTGTGTAACTTTGATGAAAACAACTCTCTTCGTTGATCAGTTCTTTTGAAACGCATTTTTAAAAAATATTAATTCAGCTTTTCTAAGTAATCATTGCAAAGTTACGTCATTAATATTAATTCAAGCAACTGATGATATGCTGCTACATTCACATAGTTGTTCGGTTCACCGAACTAGAACGTCATAGTTCATAAAATGAAATCACTTAACAAGAATCAATTTTACTTACTATAATAATAACATTAATGCGTATTGACTCCATATAGTATTTAAAACAGTGTAAAATGCATGTTTATATTCGAACTAAAACTCTAAATGCTCCACTACGAATATCTGTAGACAGCTGAGTCATAAAAGCTATCATTTAGCTGATAAGTTTTAACCAAGATGAAATTCTTTGCATGAGCTACATTCATTTCAAAATTGAACTACATTACTTGGATGTTTTCTCTTTCTTGTGTTAGGTGACATTCAACTTATAAGTTATAAAAGATTTAGGGTTGCATCACTGATTAACATAATTTCACAAGACTAAATTGAAAAAAAATCTGCGGAGAATCTAGCATCAAAGTCAAATAACGTAGTCTGGCAACAGTTTGATTTTATTTGTTGTACATAATTTACTTTTGTTATTCGAAACTGAAATCAAATTTAATGCAGAAATTTACTTCTTTTTACTTCTTAAATGACTTCCAATGCTGAATTATGTAGTGATAATATCCAGTTAAGTGTAATAAAGTAACTAGAATCAAATTTCAATAAACGACTTGATGATTATTTAGAACATAAAAAATACTACTCCATAAAGTAATAAAACTACAGTGGTATTCATATCTATCCTCTTTAAAATAGCAACAGTGTAACGTATAACTTACTCTTTACATTGGAATCAGGTAATTTACTCTATAAGAATGGAAAAAATTAATGAAAAATTAATAGAAAAGTGAAAAACTTTGAATATTCTATGCTACTTATTAGTAGGCAAAAATATACATAAACAATTTGAAAAAAAAATATGATCTTAATTTATTACTGATCATTTCTTTGACAGAGACTATTATTGAATAATATGTAATAAAAAAGAACGAGAGGAACAGAACAATTTCTTTTTAATTAGTTTTTCTCATCAATGCTCTACACTAAGATATATAAATTTACAATAGTTTTAAAATCAGTATCTTTCAGAGACATCTTATTAACTTCAAGAAGAGACGGTACATTGAAAAGGAAAACGTATAAAAAATCAACGTCAGTTTATTAGTATAATCATTTCTACAGTTCTGAATCACTAAAATAAAAAAAGAATTTAGTGAAAAGTCTAATATATCGCACTACATGCATATGTTCTAAGGATACTGTGAAAGAAGAAATAACCACCATTCGTAAAATGTTCAGCATAATAGAGAATAAATGATGATCAACTTGTAATGATTGCTAGAAAGCTCACATCACATGTCTCCTTTAGTGGAAATAAAATTTGTTGTAAATATTTTTGGCTACTTATAAGTAGTATAAAATAACATGTAAAATTGCTAAATTTTATTAGATCAACATTTTATGCATCATTGGGATTGTTATAACAGCTGAAAGTTGCACTGACTTTGGTAGTAAATAGTAAACCGTTGTAAATGTTTACGCAGCACAAAGAAGGCTTAAGTTATTTGTGAAGTTTTCAGTGTTTATTAAGAATTGTACATTCAACACTTTCGCTCAGTTAATAAAGTCTTGTTGTCTATTAGAGAGTAATTCTTATTGAAGGTGTCAATATAGACTCTAAAGTTCAGTAAATTTAAGCATTACATCAAAAATATCAGGCTCCTCGACACTGACTTTTTTATAGCAAACAGACATTTATAATAAAGCAGTCAATGGAAATGATAAGCTAATATGCATTTGCATCCACTAAATAAATAGAAAAATGGCCAAAAGTGTTGGACTTAACACATATATAATGAACATTTGCAAAAGTTGTAATTAATCTCATGCCATTCATAGCTGAATCTTAGCTTAACACTTAAAAAATGAATACTACTAGTCAAGTCGTCATTATTAATTTCAATGAACAGAATTGCCAACATTGATTTGTTTCATGTTAAGAATAGTATATTTCTAAGATTAACAACCAACTACAAAATCCCTTACATTTTCGATACAATAAAATTATAGTTGGAGGTTAGTTAGTGAATTTTAAAAACAAAATAATATTACAGAAATATTTAGGCTTTAAAAAAATTTAATCTGGATTATATTATCGTATTTTAACAAATTGATTTATTACAGTATCCATGAATTCTAGAACACCTGGCTGTTATCTATAACCAATGTGAAAAAACCTATTTGTTATTCATATTCATCATAGAATAATCTTGGCTAAATAGCACTGGAAAAGAAAGAATGCAAGATAACTGTTTAATCCTACCAACAGATTTCTCGGTATGCACAGATGACTTTAACAGGGGTAAAACCCAGAATATCCAAGTTTCATGTAAAACGTTTGACTGTCAGTACAGCCGGAACCAGCATCCAATTATAAGATTTACATTTGATATAGCCACAATGATCATCCAGTATATTATATCATTGAAAAACATTTCACTTTATAAGTTTTATAAATACTTAACAGTGTATCTTTTGAATAAACAAAGTTTTCACTTTACACTCTAGTTTATTGGTAAAAGATACCATTTAAATAAGATGTACTGATTTACACAAAGGCTTTATAGATAATTACTTTGTTTTATATAACTTAATCACTAGTCTCATATAAATCAGTTATCACAATTTGGATATAACAATATCTTAATAAATCTATATTATTATGTAGACATTCAATTTATAGGAACGAAAACATAAGCAATACATAATTCTGTACATTAATTGAGTAATATTTTAGGGTGGACTAATTTACTACTACCTTATACTACTAATTATGGAAATACACACTTTTCAAATCACGTTGTAAGGTTTTTTTTAAATTTTCCTTGTAATTTTTAAACATTCAGTGAATGCGTTTTAAGAGCTAAGCTTATGTAACAAATTTTAAAGATCGTGGTTTCAATCTTTGGTGAGATTGTGGAAATGTATCGTTGAGAAATCCTAACATAGATCAAGACAACTGATTAATACTACTTTAGTTTTAAATGGCTATCTAATTGAAGTAAGTTCATGATAAGTGCCATGAATATCCAGTATTTAAGAAAAAAAAAGATAATTTCACCATTATATGTACAATAACTTTTCTATAGGATCATAATGACAAAGAAGCTATGTGTTTCAGTTCAACAGAAGACATTAGTACATAAACAATTATTTTAATTCGATTAGTTGATAATGTATATGATATGGACTTCAACTATTTACGTGTTTCTTGATATTAGTTTGAAAGGAAAGGTAACAATATTTTAATAAGCTACCAAAATTTAGATTCTATAAAGTGAATTATAGTTTTATGATTAAAGTAGATATCTACTGACTGACGAGTGATATTAGTAAATAATTCAATTAGGATTTCTTCAAAGCTCAGTTATAAAAATGTCGCGTTTTCGTCATTAACTGTCACTTAATGAATAATGATATTAATAAATGTACCATAACACACTATAGTTCATATCGCGATAAGCACTAGGTTAAAATTGTAGTATGAACAGCAATGTGATGTGAGTTTCTTCTGTTTAAAAGTCTCTAATAAAACAAAACATGCTTTCTGATTGTCAATAATAACTACAAACAAACTTTAATAAAACCTGTAACTAAATGGTAACAGTATATCGATCAGCTCAGGATGTACATATACCAAAAACAGTCCGTAATATCCAAAACGAGAAAGTATTATTCATTACAAATTTTTATCATTAAGACAATTCTATTTTATGAAGTTAAAACTAGGAGAACTTCGACAAGCATCAGTCAAATGATACACGTTGTCTACACTAGATACTTCAGATCCCCTGACCAAGCACCAACAACAGAGAACAAACCACCTTCCAGCTGACAAAAAATTAGGAACAAAACTCTGAAGGTGGTTAGGACATGGAATAAGGAAATCATTAGACGGCGTCACAAAACAAGCTTTAACTTGGGATCCTCAAGGTCAACGGAAGTGAGGAAGACGAAAAAAACACATTGTGCCGGAAAATGGAGGTAGACATGTAAACAATTAATAACACTTGGGGAAAATTAGAAAGGAGGGTCCAGGACAAAGTTGGTTAAAGAATGCTAATCCCCGGTCTATAATCCATAAGGAGTAAACAGACATTGATTGATTTGATTGACAAACTATTATGAAATCTTATAATAATTATTGATAGCATTATAATGCATCAATCTCCTAAGAGATTTGTGTTAATGAACTCAAAACTTGGCACTGATGGGAAGAATTTTCCATATATAATAACGTACGATATCTATATACAAATTCTTATATTTAATTTTCATCTGGCAAATATAATCCAATTTGTTTTAAAAAAAAAACTATCATTTGTTAATTACAAAGGTTTTATCGTGATGACGTAGATACCCAGTTCTCGTACTTTAAAACGAATTCATAGATATTGACACTTAGTGTTATTCATTCTGGAGTAATTAGACAGATTTATATAATGCGTTGGTCAATATATGTTTTATTTATTGATTCGAATAGTTAATTAACTATATTTTATTAGAAATATTGTAAAATGACAACGTCTACAACTTACACTATTGAGATTAGTGTAATGTTTCGCAGTAATTTCTCCATTTTTAGGCTGTTGAATAGATTTATTAGGACAACAAAAATGACATGTGAAGGTGTTTTTAAATTCTTTCAATTTCACTTTAATGTTTGTACATTTTGATCGTGTAGCTTCTAATTGAGATAGAATATCATTGGTTAGATAAACAGCGACTCCTGAAATAAATATAAAAGTAGGCAATTAATTTATATGAACTATCAAAAATGTAAGTCTCTTTTCACCTAAACCAAACAGTCTACTACACATACATGAAGAAAAAAGTTTTCCTTTTGTTCAGTACAAAAAGTTCGATTCAAAAACACACGAAAAGCAAAATAATGCTTTGATAGGATATATGTCTATACACTAAACGTAAAGTCCTTTTCGTAGGCCAAATGACAAACGTCCCTTGATTTCAAGACTCGAAACCCATTGTGACCATTTGGTTTGAATACAGTTAAATTACCGGCGGTGTCGTTGGTATGCACTGAAACCAAGTAACTAAACAGTACTCCCTGTTATTCACTGGTTATTTAAATGAAGTTAAATATAAAGTTAAATAGAGTGAAATTAACTATTTTCAGAACAGTATATTTTGTCAACAAAAATGTTCGGCAGATAATAATGTTTCTACCGATTAAGCTCCATATTTTTCATTATATGCATTTACTACGTTACACCATCATTTCTATATCCGATGTATCCGTACAGTCGAATTCCTACTTCATATCGTATTGCCTTTTGATCTGTTCTAGGATCAATATTCATGTTGTAATACAAGTCTAAGAAACAACAAGAAAATGAAAGGTCATAGTTGTTCTCAGTTCAAATAAAAGGCAGTAAACTTTTCACATTTCTATTTTTCTCTAATTAGCACTATTTACATAAAATACAATTCCATTGATGCTGACAAATAGCAACATGTACTTACAAAGGATAAGATAAGACTTTTAATAATACGTAATAAACAATGATAAATAAAGACTTTATAGTGTCTTATATTTAAGAAATAATATAAAAAAATCATAATAAAGAAGTTTTGAATGGAATCAAAATGTTGATCATTAGAAAAATGCCAACTTCTGCCAAGTATTCATATTTTATATATTGAAAAAAAGGTTACATTGTTGTTTGTATACGATGCATTAGCATTATTCAAGCAAAATATATTCATTTGCCTAAAGTAAGTGTAGTAAAACATTTTATTTTTTTATAGTTTACCTATTATATCCGGTCTTTCAATTGGATCAGGTTTCAGACAAACTTGAATAACTTGATCAATAAGATTAGAATATTGATTTGGACATTTCGTTTCAACTGATTCATATTCACCTTTCACAATTCGGGATGCAGTGCTAAGAATACATTCACCTTGAAATGGTGAAGTGAATGTACACATCTGATATAGAATACAACCAAGTGCCCATATATCAGCACCTTCTCCATAAGGAATACATTGTACCATTTCTGGACTATAAGTAATTTTTATTCAGAAAAATAAAACAATTAGTGTCATAAATATACATTAATTATAACAAAAAAACAATTAAAATGGGTATAGTGAACTTGTGCTCAGTGCTTCTTGGCTATCCAGCTAGTCAGCCAGTGATGTGAAGTACATTATAAACATCAGTGAAACACTTCTCACTAATCGAATTGAGGTGGTTTGTGAAGATCGGCATTAAGTTTTAGTTGATTGAATTGGTCACAGATTGATGTTGGTAGGGTAGCATTGAAAACTAGAGAGCACTAAATAGCTGTCTTGTCCTAGTATAGGACTCTTCAGCAGTGCACACCCTAGATTCCACCCCAGGGGGTCCAGGTTGGTGAACGCCAAACCTTCTGCACCAATAGTGAAATCCCCACTTCCATTACTTTGTGATATTGTGCGACGATCATCTATTGTCATTAGTGATAACTGTCTCAATTCCAAAAAGTCTGAACTCTACTAATCACGACTTCTCACTTAAGCTTCAGGAGTACTCTGAAGTTAGTCACTAGTGAGTTCATTATTGTCATTGAATTGAGGTGGATTGTGAAGTTCAGTATTACGTTAAGTGAATTCGTCACAAATTGATGTTGGGCTAGGCGTTCTCCAACCTGAAACCCTTGGGGTGGAACCTACGGTGCACACTGACAATGAGTCCTATTTTAGGACGAAACAGTTGTCCAATGCTCTACGGTCTATAGTGACACCCTTCCAATATCAATCTGTTACGAGTGCAATCAACTAATTTTTATTAATATTTACACACACTGTAAGCTAAAGTGGAAGAAAGGGAAACATGTGATTTTATGATTATTCTGATAACATACACATCATCCGGTTATTTAGTAGTGAGTCTAATGATCTTATTTGAAATAAGAGCTCGAAATAGAGGACAAAAGTGTATGCCATTTTATAAAAACTATCACTGTGAAACAAGAATGGTGTTTATGCTTATGTTACGTATTAGAATTTGATGAATCAATTAGTGATCGTCAGATTCCTAACATCAATAGTCAGAATTCCGATCGACTGATGAAAGCAATGATATGATGCGGCGGAGTGTTAGCGACTCACAAGATCGAATTATTAAGTTGATATCAAAGAGAACACTACTAGGTAGAAGAATAGTTATGTTCTATCTGATAAAGTGACATGTTTCATACCATTTTCCAACACAAAATTAACACTAACTGGATACATACACACTCCACTGTTTATATTCAGACCAAGATTCCAACTTAGTACTTACCATTTCAAATGTTAACTCGATACTGAGAACATGCTGTTGCTAACTTGTTAAACAAATATGAAATTATTTGTAAGGGCTTTTAATTTCCAGTTGCTGATGCTAAGAAATACAATTTATCAGAATCGACTGGCTTTTGTCCACTCAAGGTGTGAATGCACTAGTTATTAACATCAACAACGGAGAAGAAAGGAATTTTTACAAATCCTATTCAATTTTAGGTTTGTAGCATATCCTATCTACCTCAGTTTGAGCACTAAGAAAAGATCATTAGGTCACTTATAATTTGAAATAGATTAATGCATACTCTGATCAATTAACTGTTTTCGTCTTTATGTTTCCTTCAACGAATAAGAAAGACAAACTTGCAAAGTATTATTACAAGGTGTAGTTACACTGATAATCAAAACAAAATATATATTTACCAGGCATAGAATAATGTACCAACAGTTGATTTAATTTCACTTGAATTCAATGTTTTATGATGTGCTAAGCCAAAATCTGTTATAGTAACCTAAAATATGCATAAAATGATAATAAGTAACAAATAACATTCGATAATTTAATTTCAAAATAACAAATAAGTTGTTTCGAAAAGAAATTAAAACGAAAAGAATCAAGTATATAAATTCAAAATAAGCTCTGATTCATTCATTGTACAAACTTTATTTAATCGAAATATACACATAAAGGAATTCAAGACAAAGACGTTGAAACGAAGAATATTCTTTTAGATAAATTTTCATGAGATTCTACAATTCTAAACTGAAAATTGTTTATCAGATAAATAGTCACTTCTGTGGCAAATACGACATAATTTAGATATTAAAGATAATTGGATACAAATTTTCGAGTTATTTGTACAATGCAAAGGTTACCGTTGAAGTAATCACCATCATGTAAAATGTCAAACTTAAACGGCAATTGAGATAGTAACCTGGTAACATCAATCTGTGACAAATTCAATCAATTAAACTTAATACTAATCTCGGTGAACTACGTCAATTCAATAAAATTATTAATCAAATATATTCAGGTATCCATAAATAAGTAACGAAGAGATGGGGTGACAAAAATGTAATTTGATCAACGCTTGAATACTACTTAAAATGAAATCGACTGAGTAGGACTTTGTAAAATGGAGTGGGTGGTAATCAAAATCCGTCACATAGTAATGACAATAATAAAAAGAATTATAATCGGTTTATTTGTTTGGTTGTAAAAAAAGTTACGTAGCAAATAGGAATTAGGAGTTTGGGCAACAATATTGATAACAAGGGGATTTGTGAAGAAAACGAGTAGTATTTGGATAGGATAAACTAAATATGTAGAAATGTACATAAAAAAAGCAAGCAACATGTGTATTGTAACAAATAAATGACTATACGGTGAAGGTGACGATTGAGTTAATGAATCTTGGGTCGGCCATGGCAAGAGAATGGGTTGAACGTACTTCTTTTGTACGCACAATTCCGGCTTCGTAACCCCGCATAGCTATCGCCTCTACTGTTTTAAGGGCCTTGAGTCTAACTGGTCTTGGCAGATAACTATTTACACGATATATTATTGCGAATGATTGAATCATACTCACTAAATGACCCGTTTGAATTCGATGAACTAATATTGAACTGTTGACAATTAATATGTCAACTTTGGTTAACCACACTAAAAGCTGTTCACGAACACAATGGAGCGAATTCCTTGAGCAGTCTTCGAAATAACTTGTTCCGCAGGTGCAGTTGGACTGACTGATACAACCTTAATTCTTGATGTCACTATAGAGTGGGTAGAAAACATTAGTTGCAGTTTCTCTGCGCTGAATGTTCTTTGGATGGAACTGTGTAACCTCCATATCAGCATTTTGTTGGGTGTATCCCCAATAAATGTTAATCACATAAAAAGTGGCGTTTTATCTACAGTCTGAATCAACTTTATATTTGTTTTCATGACAATGTATTTATTTGTAGACTTTACAGGGTATCCAGTCTCCCTGAGAGTTTTATGCAATAGTTTCGTTTCTTCTTCGACTACATCAGGAGGTCATATTGTTATTATTCTATAATGGAGAGATTTCAATAAATTCATTTTATACCATAGAGACACGCAGCTGAGAAAGTTTGTACATTGTCCTACCCATGTGGTTTTCTTGTTCAGATTTCTTCTTAATGGATCACCTGTTCTTTTTATAAGCAGAACATCTAGAAATGCCATTTTACCTTCACCTTCTTTTTCATAAGTGAATTTAATAGCCGGGTGAGCCTCATTAAGTTGTCTGAGAATCTCAGATCAATTAGCATCCTGTTTGCAGAGTGGATGTGTCATCCACGTATCAACAGTAAAATGGCGATTTAGCATTGAGTTGTGCGAGTGGACCATTTTCCGGTTTGGCTAGGAAAATATCAACCAAAATGGAACCCAGTGGAGAGTCTATTGCTACTTCATCCATTTGTCTCTATATCTCATTATTGAGCATGAAATGTACATTCATTGTAAAAAGTATTAAAAGTATGAGAAAATAATAAGACTCAAGACTAAGAAATCGATAGTAAACTAATACATCTCACTAACTACAATATATTTTAAGCAATATCAATCACGTTCTCAGACTGTAGATTACGATAATTTAGAGTAGCTTGGCAGAAAAATCTACATCTGGTATAACTGGTTTAAAGAGTAAATGGAGTATTGCAGTAATGACCGTCCCAGGTTGGCTTTAAAATGTAAAACCCATGAAATTTCAAGATGGTAGATAAGATATGTAGTTCAGGTAGATGGTTTTGGTTTGCCGAATTAGTAAAAAATATGTTATATTACAGATTACAGTTTTATTAGAAACATTTCAACATCCAATTAATGGTTTGTCATTATGAACTGATATCAACTGGGAGACTACTCAAATATCAACGAGCACTGAATAATTAATGTATCGTAGTTAAAAGCCTTATATTAGTGTACACCGACATCCTTAAATATAAATGAAGTCCGAATTCAGAATTTGTAGTCAACAAAATACTCTTAGTTCTCCAAAGTAAAATTCTTAAGTTCATTTTTTTCATTTTCATTTGACTCAGTGTTATTGTCGGTGGGCGACAAACATATTTTAGAAGCCGTTAACTGTACACATTGTAACTTTTAACTAAGAGTTCAAGAAATTCAACCGAAACCTAGTTACTGATGGATTCTTGACTGTTGTTTTTCTCAGTTTAATTCTTTGAAAGCATCTTACATTAACTGTTAGTTTTAGTTCATTCCTTAGTTGTAATATCGTTTCGTTGATAAATAGTCAGTTTAAAATAAGAAAACCGATTTAATAGAATGATTACATATACTTACCTTGTAACCTTCACCAATCATTATGTTGTTTGATGATAAATCTCTATGTAATATTTTCTTTTCCTTATGTAGATAACGTAGTCCTAGTACTAATTGAATAAATATGTCCCAAATACGTGATTCAACTAAATGAATACTTTTCTCTTTAAAAGATGCCAGTAACTCCGTCAGAGAAACACCATCTAACAATTCCATCACAATGTACAAATTATCAGCTGTCAAGAAAAAGTTATTGAATACCTGATTAATAACTAGTGAAAACAAATATGTGAATATGATTGGATGCTGCGGAAATTGATGAAGTTGAATATGATATTACGAAACGACTTGGAGTAGGCAACGCGTGACAACCAGAAGGGATTGTGCAGCTGAATTGCCCATATTTGAAACTTCGCAATCCGACCGTCCCAGGTGTGTAGGAGTTACCCACTGATGACAATGCGAGAAATATCACTTAACATGTACCAAAGTGATTAAAGCACAGTAGTCTAATAGCTAAGCGTTCGCACTGAAGTCTGAAAACCCAGGGCTCGATCCTCGGTGGGGTCGTCGGTGCGTACTGCTGTGGAGTCCAATACGAGGGCAAGACAGCTATCCGATCATTGATATATCCAGATTAATGTATGATATCATACTCAAATATGCAAATAATAAACATATTCGCTCCAGACAGTGCCATAGGAGAAATAAAATCTTTACACGATACACTTAAAGAGAACGGCCACTTGGTAAAGTTTATAAGATACGTAAGTTACAAAAGTAAAATGAAAGAATAATCAGTCAGAAAACAATATATCAGTCCTTGCGCAGCTATCATTTAGAAGTGACGCACCCAGTGAAATGCTACTGGTGAGGTTGTGCAGAACAATTCACTAAACCCTCAATGTAGGAAAACTAAAACTAATTTTTTCAACCCTCTTGATAGTAACACCGAGGTTGGATGGTATTTTACTTCAGGTTACCATCTTTTCTGAGTCTATCAGCTCAACCGCTCATGTGGAGCAAGTTGAATTAACTGATGTATTTGGATTTTACTCCTTGCTTATGAGTACCTACCAGTATGATAAATGAAATCCATTGTCAATGACAGCAAAAGTTCTATCCTAGCCCAATCTTTTATAATAACCTATCGTACGAATGGTTGTCTACCATGAACAGTTAGACTCAAGGTTTATCAAAATGCAGAAGCGATAGCTAAATGAGTTAAAAGGCCAGAACTTTGTATATAAAATAATGATACGTTCTTCTGCTGTGACCCACCAAGGCCTAATAAGTTGAGATTCGCTCTAATTATAAGATGGCTTAATTTGATTTGTGTACATATAACCTATTTTTTCCTTATTCTCAAAACTTAAATTTGTTTAAACCAAATACTATTTTTATTGTTCTTGTCATTCCTATATCTCCATAATACTATTATTCTTCGTATTATTATCATTAATCTTGTAAATGCAGTCCATTTCCATAGTTTTTAGTTAACTGGTAACAATCCATAATTCTGAATCAAACGTTTCATATGATAATGTTCCTTTGTATCATTACTATTATAAGTAATAATAACTAAATATGGTGAATTTGACTATCTCTTACCTTATTTTACAAACCGCTACTTAATTTACATCAGTCTATGTATTGTGCAATCTTGAATCAGATAAATGAGCCGATTGTAGTTTTATCATCCCATATCACCTATGTATATATGTAAAGGTCATTAATATCATTATTTCAATAGCCGTATAAACCTACACAAGTTAATTGTAAAATCTAAGGAGAATCTATTGAAATGACTTTCCTTCGTTCAATCATCCTTCTTTTAATATAGGAATTGATTTAAATCATATATAATCAGTAGTCGTTAAACGAATTGACATTATGGAGATTTCAATGACTGTTTCAACCTTGTTAATGCGTTATATTAACTATGAACAATTATAAGTCCTGTTTAAATGCAACTCATCACGCTGAAATTCCGCAAACATAACGTACGCAATGAGTTCACTGTAAACTATACCCTTAGTAATTTCAGTAATTAACCCATTACTGTTGCTTAGTTGACTCGCCACTTCATGGGCAGACAAACATATCGCTTACGTTATAGGAGAAGTAACTTCATAAAAGCCAAACTAACTTTGAGAACTCCTGCCGAGATTTCGTCAGACACCGACCTATCAGTACTGATCACATTTCCAAGGTAAGTAAAGTGGCCAACAAGCTCAACTACTTTCTATATTACCTTTAGTTCAAACACTGATGCAGACCAGTCTTGAAGCGAAAATCTGAGTCCCGAGGGGAGAAACAATTCTGAGTATGATTGCATTGATGCTTGATGCTACCGAAAACTCTGCACTTTGTCAACCTTTTCGTCAAATAATGTTACTTCATTTCAGTATTCTTAATCGATAGCGTGATATTTTTGTTCATAATTACTACATAAAACTTACTTCATTCTAAGTTTCATATTACAAACAAATTTAAACAGAGAACAGCTAAATGCCAGTAAATACTAGACTGCTGCCTTGTCTGTATATTAAAACCTTCAGAAGTGTGAATCTAGATGCGTAGACTTTATATCAAACGCATAACATCTAGACTAATTCTCTTGTGTCAAACTATTTGAATTCCTAACTTTAATCAGCTCGTGATATTGAGCAATTTCATGAATGTCCATTGTTGAGAAGTTCCATAATAGGAAGTGACAGATGTCCAGAGTTCTATGGTTATTGTTAGTGTCTTGCTAATGATGGTTCGTGATGTGAAACTCTCAATTCAATGATCTTTATAATACCTACCAATTACTCACACTCTGCTTGGTTGTTTGTAAGTTTCGACTCAATCTTAAGGTTGATATTTTAATCTATGAAGGTGATTAGAGGATGTCCAATTTTAAAAAGCCTTAAGTCAAGACAAAATGATTATCTAGTGGTTCTTGGTTTTGATTGGTTTCTTGAATAAAATTTTTTTATAATAGAAGGCACCTCATAAACTAGCATTATTTGACATTTCACTTCACACGAATTTCGCAAACTATGAACGAAAATTTTGGACAAATAGAATTTGAGAAATTGCAATAATAATATTTAATTAATAAGATAGTATGACTGGTAGATTATATTCCTCATAATTATTAATCGTCTTAATGGTTAATGGCTGCGGATACTACTTGAATGGCAGAATCAAAGCAAGTGGCTTTCTCAAGAAAACGCTCCTTTAGCCTTTGACTTGAAGATTTAATCTATATGTCAGTAAAGCGTCAAGAGACGAAATCTTACAGTAGCCGGTGATTAAAATAGGTTTATACGTCATCCGTTACTTCGAAATAATGAAACGTATGCACACCACTGGTTTGGAACCAGAGTTCATCAACTTTTGTAGATAGATTCTTTCTATTTACCAAACCAGTTTAAGTGTCAGAAGTTCTTTTCATCGTAGCATTTTATAAACAACACTTTTGACATATAATCTTAGTAAGTAAGACTTCTCTGGCAGTGGCTATCAGAGCGTGGCCATATAAGAGTATTCACAAAGAGAGAGTCAATTTACTCCTACCTTGACCTTAGTAGGGCTTGTAAGAGGTGAAATTGGTGGTCGGTTTATGATATGGCGCTGTGGTATAAAATATAAGTGAATAGGGCTGATTTATGTCTGCTCATTATGACTCGCTTGTTGGGGTCTTAAAGATCGTACAACTGAGTGACCCAGAATAAACATCAGTGGTGTTTCTGTAACAGATTCTATTCTTTTCTTGCAAGTGAAATGATCTTAGTCAAAAGAAGTCTTCTCTGGTTATGTTTCCCAACAAAATGTTTTTATTATATGATGCTACTATCTTCTTGTTAGCTTTTTAAGGTTAGACTATGAATATGTTTCCCTACCCCCACCTACAATTTCTTTACAATACTATTTCTCACATTATGTGCCGCATACATTTTTAGTTCTCATATATACTAAATTTTACGTCAAAATGAGCAAACAAAGTTACACAATTATATGCTTAGTAACAATCAATATGACTGAACTAACTATTTAAAATAAGTAAAAACTCACAGTCTAAAAATGTTTTATAGTAACGAACAATATTTGGATGTCTTAATTGTTGTCGTATAACGTTGACTTCATTTAATATACGATCAATACACTTTTGACGTTCATTAGGATTTCGGCCAAAAAAAATTTGACTAGTACTAACCTACGTAGATAGATGAATAAGTAAGATTTACAGATTACAATGTGAAATTATATGATAAGGGTTGTAAATAGTGTTGTGATGGTACTCATTAGTAGCCGGAAGCATACATTTAATCAACTTAAAAAAATGCAACTTTTCTAGAAATTTTCATCAATTAGGTACAATCTAAGCGTACACTGAGTCAAAAATGTTCCCTTTTGTATTATCTCAATTACAACTTCATGAAAACATCAATTGAATAGTTTAATAATAAACGAAAATAAAACAAATACTTCACTGGACTAATGAGTTACAATTTCGTACCTTTATTTGTTACGTAAAATAAATATAGTTTTACATTAATGATAAGCTACAACCGCTTTATTCACGGCCGATTAAAAAAGCTGACTTCTCAACTTCGTTTCATCTATATGCAATTATTAAATTTACTGCTCATAAAGAGCCAGTGATATCAGATGCATAGTTAGATAAGTCTGTTCTATAATCTCAACGCATGATTCTCCTGCTTTAATTAAAGATTAAATGAAGTCTCTACTTACTCAATACTTTCTCATTATGTCGACAAACAGGATATAGAGAAAATAGGATGTCTTTTAAATGATCTTCCGCATCCAATCAAACCTACTAAATTATTTGCTCATGCATCTTATAGATACAGCTAACTGAACCAATAATTTCATAAGGCGTTTGTACAACTGCTCACTCTCTCTGTCAAACAAACGACTATTTCACCTTCTTCCTTCTCTGTTACCTCATCTCATCCGCAAATTCGCTCTAATATAACTGTAACAGCCCATTTTTAAAGATACGCAACAATATAAAATCTAGAAATTGGACTTTTAACTAATTTACATGTTGTCGGTTCTTCATTGCTTAAAGACACATTACACAGTCCTCTCTACATTACGATGATATTTCACATGCGATTAGTAAGTGACACATTTGAAAAATTACGTAAATAGACAGTATCCAATCGTAAAACAAATTTCGAATGTTATCTTATACTACTCAGTAGTAGGCAGAATTATCAACGAGACATTTTATTTCTAATTAAAAAGACGAAAAAGGTAGTAAGAGATATGTACAAGATATGTACAAGTAGATTTTTTACTATTGATTTCAGTTAAAAATCTATAGTCTTTCAAATAAAATACTTAGTTATAAATCAAGATAAACCTGTGAAGTACAATTAAACGTTATTATCATTTTGTTGCCTTTTCGAAATGTTAAAATTACTTACATATTACTTATATATATATATATATATATATATATATATATATATATATATATATATATTTAAAATGTGTTACATTTTTAGGTTTTTGTTATATTAGAAGCAGGAATGGTCTATATAGTCAATCCTGACTATCTGCAAAGTTATGCCTTTCAGCTAGCACCCAGCCATGCCTTGATTTATTATTCAGGCACAATTATCCGAGAGATTTATCAATATGCAGGTTAATTATACACGCGCTTGTATTATCATAATAATATAAACCAATAATGTACAAGATATGTTCACAAGATCTAGCCCTTGTCACATATGTCTTTCATACGATATTGACCAATCACATGTCTCCTTTCAGACTTATCAGATTTATGTATTTAACAAGTAAATATAGCTTTGAATATTATACCTAATTACATTAACAGTTATCACTATTCAATAACTTTCTAGGATTATTCGTTTTCAGCATAAATTATACAATAATTTATTGAGAAGATAATCTCTTAACTGATTGTTTCGAAGACTAATGAATGTTAATTTGATATTACAAATTAAACTGAATTCGGTTAGTGTTTCATGGTGATCAATGAATGCTTAATTCAGACCAATTCGTGATATAAGATAACAGTTTAATAACCCTCATAACACTAAATTACAGTAAATATCAGCTCGCTAGTCACTAACTTCTCAAGGTAATTCCTGAAGTTCTAGTTCGAAGATGTGACTAATGTAATTTAACCGTTTCGGGTGTGAGGTAGTTACCTACCGACGACAATGAATGAGGTCGCGCAAACATATCACAAATTGACTAAGTTAGAAATATCAACTGTTGGGAGCCAGCTTATTGGTCTAATGGTAAGGTATTTACCAAGCAGCCAGAAAGCCCTAGTTTTAGTCTCTGGTGATGTCGTGGATGTGCACTGCTGATCAATTCATGATATCAAATTAATAGTCTATTAAGCTTGTACCAAGCTATTCGCTAAGATTTTGCCCATTAAAATTCTAAAGTGTTATAGTATAGCTAACATTTTGTTTTGAAAACCCAATTATTGGTTACCGTTGTTTCCCATCTATCTATTAACCATATACTATTTTGAATATTGAATGATTTCTACTATTATAAAAAATATTTTTTAAGTGATTTACTATAGAGCACGTTAAATATATATTTCTCTTTAATAGGAACATAGCTTTTCTAAAATTGACAACATATTCATATGATGCTAAGGGATTAATCAAAATCGTTACTAGTTGACAAGATTAAAAGCTTCCTATAGAAGATAACATAACTTCGTCATACTAATACACTAATGGTTGACTATAAGGTTAAAAAGTAATACTTTCGTTCGGTTGAACATTATTTGATGAATCTGCCATATGTTTTAATGACAATCTGATTGTATTAGCATGAATGTTGACTAAGATAATAACGAATTGTCAGTCTACCATTATATACATTTTTGTTATTTTATTCGAATATTTCCTCAGTAATGTTAGTTTTGAAAGTTGCTTCAACAACTTGTTGAAAAATAACACGATGTAGCCACAATGGGAACTTGTTTTAAGTATGCAGTGTTAAAGTCTACTTAGATGATTTTCTTTATTAAAATAATTAACGCTACAGGGGAAAATAAAGCCAAACTGTCAAAATCATTAAAATCCTATTCTAAATATAGAAATAAATGGCATTGATATGTTGATATGATCAAAGAAGATATAATAAAACTAGTGAATAACTTCAGTACTTGTAATGAATAAAAATTACCTTTTTGATCGCGTAATTATTATGAGGGATTGTATTTTTTGACGCTTTAAAAACTTTACCATATGCACCAGTTCCAAGTAATTCTAACACTGAATATTCACGTATGTAATGAATAGGCGTTCGATTTACATCACATGAAATTATACCATTTAGTAATTCATTATATTCTTCATTCTTTGAAAGAAAATGAGTAAACACGATAATAATGAGCTCAATATTTTTTTACAATGCGTTATTGATTTATCATATATAGATTAAACAATAATTTGACAAACTGGCTAACTTCGAAAAATAATACATGGAGTTTTAATGAGACTCAGTGATCAGTGGAGTGTACTTATATCACTAGCTTTGTAAATGCCCACTAACAGTAAAGGATAGTGGTCAGGGAATATCCCATAATTACTGAGTGACGAAGCGATGATCTGAATGTGGGGGGGGGGGTCACGCTTTCGATTCCTAGTGGGGTTGTGAATGGACACTACTGAAGAGGCTTATAGTGAGACGAAAAACTTGTTCAGTAACTCGTGGTTTCTAATGGATATATAGCAACAATTAACTTTTGATGTGAGCTAAAAAACAGTTTTTATTTGCTTTACATGATTTCGTAAGAGCGCACATATGTCACCCTAATTAGGTGTTCAATTCGGGATTATTAAGCATCACATAGGAAATATTAGCTTTCGAGATAAAAAAAAACTGAATTACAAAGTTATTTAATCTTATTTTGAAGGTCCAGATTCACTTTATTGATCACCAAATGCATCAAAACATTTGAAACTGGATGTTTGGAAAACTATAAGCCTATTGAGATTTAATAAAAATGTACGTTTGTATGCATGACCAAGTCAAACGCGTTATTGTCAGTTATCTTTCACTATCTTTAATCTTATTGAGTGCATTCTCAACGATAAACGCAGATAAAAATAAAACATCATATTTTCATTAAATTATAGCTATCATTATTGCTAAATTGACGACTGATGTTATCCTCAACGATTTTAATGTTCAATAACTGTGTTCTGCCAATTGTCTTCTATCATTTCGCCATTCATTTAGTTGATGAATACAGAATATGAGAAAGTAATCATTATTAAGAACTTCATTACAGAAGTCTCAAGTAGTCCACAATAATTTACGATGAAAATATCCAGTGTCATCAGAAACCAATATTCTGAATGAAAAATATAAATACATCATTAATCACTGTGTAGCAGCCAACCTAATGCTTGTCAAGCTATAAATGCTAAGACTTGAAATAAATTCTTCAATACAAACTACACTTTAATATGCAGCACTAACTCATCAAATGAATGACAAGATAATCGAAAGTGCTGAGTATCACATACTTAGTGAACACTGTAAACGATGTGGTTAGTCGCAGCAAAAATAGTTATACATTAAGAACAATTGTATTAAATATTCATAAAATAGTTGAATTAAAAGATTGATTATTTTTAATCAGAAATGTTATAATAATCCGTAAATATAAAAGTAGTATATATTCCTTTAAAGTTAAAGTGATTGATTGACTTACATGCAATGATTCAAGCAGATTGATTAACCTTTCATAGTCATTTATATCTGTTGATTTTATATCAATTTCAATTAATTCTGATAATAAAGTAGATGGTAAAAATGACTTGATTAGACGTCGATTATGTTCAGAGATGAATAGTCTACGTAAGGCACGAAATGCATTCGCCTATACATATTACCGTAATTGATACAAAAATAAAGAAAATGCAACAAAGAAAGAATATTATTTTGAAATAATTCTACAGAAATTAAAGCATTTTACGTTTACTAAGTAGAATATTAATTTCAATGGAATGAAAACCATCTAAGTAATGAGTTTACACTATATATATATATATATATATATATATATATATATATATATATACTTTGGATTAACTCGATACCTGGATACTATACTTCACGTCACTCCGTTGGCCTCTTCACTAGGATCATACAACAAGAGCAATTCTTGTGGAGTGATCTCCAATGAAAATGTTCAAATTTCCGAAATAGAAATACCACAGTAATCAGTAAGTGGATTTCCATGAATTCAGAATCCCTATCATATATATATATATATAACTTTTTTTTAACAAAGTGCATGTTTTTGCATTCGGCTTTCATTTTTATTGTTTGAGAAGGCTAGTAAGCCTATTCAGTCATTCTAACCGATACAAAAAAACCGAATTTCAACACTTAAACAATAATTGACCATATTTGCCCACTAACAACAAATACTGTGGGATCGGTTGTAGAGACGTTAACTGTTACATTCACCGTGGGGCTGACATTTTATTTTGTTTAGCTAAAAACAGATTATTACGGCATAACTGTAAATTAGGTAGTTAAAAATTTCTCATAATCACACAAAAAATCAATAAAAAGAACAACAACCAATAGTTATTTCTCCCAAATTTGAAACATTCTTAACGTGAGATACTATCTCGTGACAAATTGGATGAAGGACATCTGAATTTCTCTCAATAAGTGCAATACGTATAGATCATTTAATAAGAAACTAGTGATTTATATAAATATATATATATATATATATATATATATATATATACAAACACTTTCCTCATGTTCTCGTGTAAAACCTTTTAAATTACAGATTAATAATATAATTTACATAGAAGGTAACTAACATATAAATGACGAATATTCGCTGTATTGAAGTGTTTTGTATTCAAAGTTTGTTGATCATTGACTTCAGAAGTTGGTTTTAACTGTGACTCATCTATCGTTGATTGTTTTTCAGCATTCTTTGGATACTTAATTAGTAACTGTGATCCAATTAAATGTATTCCATTTTCTCGTGTAATAATCTGGGCATAAAAATCATCCATTGCTAATTGAGATAATATTCCACAAATAGCTTTATAAAGTAAATAATAAAAAAATATGTAAACCCATATAAAATCACTATGCCAATAGTGAACATGCGAATTTCCTGCTGAATCCATAAAATATATTTTAATAGATAAGTTAAACGGTTATCTTGAAAGCACATTTACTACTTTATAACGTCTAACAAAAAAATTAGTATGAGTTTCTGTATCAGCTATTTTAAACTATCATTTTGTTGAGTAAAAGGTATTTTCAAAGTAGTCTGCCGTATACTCTGAATCTAGGCTTTGTTTTACTTGACAGTCGCCAGTAAGGCATACCTTCAATATTTGAGAGAACTTATGTTCCCCTGTAAATTTTGATCTCATTTCCTATATAGTGCCAGTGATGTCGAGTTAGTTAAACTATTAGCCACATTACAACTAGATTGATAAAGTTTGATCAGGATTATAAAGAACTTAAAGAACATCAAATTCGTCAATATACAGTGGTCAACAAATGTATTTTGTAGATTATGCAATCAAACAACAAAAAATAAATTATACCATTGCGTTGTATTATTCTCAGTTGTAGTCATCCTTAACAACGATTTGATCAGCCCTCAATAAAATTCACAATATTGCAGTAATTGATGCACATTTACTGTTAAATAATGTAAATTAAGGTATCAGAAGTATTGGTTTGCATGAGTTGTAGGTATACCTAAATGCTGTCAAATTCACAATGTGAATCACAAGTTGCACTGTAACAATTCATATTAGTCTAAATAGTTTCTTTAACTTAACACAACACTAAAGTATTTTCCAAGTTGTGCTAATGACGTAATCTGTAATATAAGTGATAACATTTAATAGTGAAATTAAACTTCACTAAGTAAAAACCTACCTATATTACACTGTACAATATCTTCGTCAAGATCATGTACCTTGAGAAAAAAAATAAATGAGAGCTATGAATATAGAAGTATAACTGTAAAAATGGTGAATCTCAACAGTGAGCTTTTATAAACAAAAGTACTTAAGAAAGAGATAACGCTTGATATAAATGTTAAACTTATTGTGAAATATACTAAACTAATTGATTTTTTTACTGTAAGTTGGAAGTTTAGTACACATCATAACTATCTTTCAATTCATCAAAATAGTCATAAGCTTAAAGGTACACTTTACATGTATTGACTTACGTACGCCTCCTTGAGTATTTACGTCAACTAAACATAAAATAAGTATACCTGAAATTATATCAGGGCTTTTGAAAAAAAATATATTTCAAATAAAAAATGACTAACAGCCGTGGAGTTGACTATCATTTCACTCGCATACAACAATAAATACTGTATAATTCATCTGAATCAACATTAAATATGAAGGTCGTTTTCGTCACGAACAGACATGAGTTAACGAATCACTGAAAAGCAGTAAGTATTAGTAGTTATTTCATCTTTTAATAGGATTTTATAAAAGTGCACACCTACGTTAAACAAGGGATCGAAGCCGACATCTTTATATATATATTTACATTTAAACAACTGGGTTGGAATTCATCGGTCTACATACATGTAGCGCAATCTTTATCTACTGTTATTACCAATAACTATCGTACTGCATATAAAGTTAATTTATTATATCACAACTTCTAATTGAAGAAACTTTTACAAACTTTTCCAAGTGAAATTTAACTTTAATTTGATATCACGAATTGGTCTGAGTTAGACAACATTTGAAAATAAGGATGTATTGGACAGTTGTTTCGTTTCAGTATGTAGCTCTTCAACTGTGTGTATTCACGAGACCACCATGGAATCAAGCTTAGAACCTTCTGACTCGGCGATGAACGTCGTGTCATTACACCACTAAGCCAGCTCCCGACGAATGATATTTCTTATTTAGTCAATTTGTAATATGTTTGCGCAACCTCATTCATTGTCATCGGTAAGTAACTAACTACCTCACATTTGACATGGATGAATTCCATTGGTCATGACTTCTTACTAGAACTACAGGAATTACCTTGAGAAGGTAGTCACTAATGAGCTTACGTTTACTGTAATTTAGTGTTGTGACGATTGCTGAATTTTCATCTTATATCACGAATTGGTCTAAATTAGACAATTATCATAAATCTCTAACAAATTTATTAAAAAATTATACGAATAATTGAGAAAATTTAAGGGTATTCATTGTTTTTAAAATTAAATAAAATAAACTACTCATAATTGTGAATAGAGAATACAGTAATCAACTTACTAGTTTCATTTCATTGAAACATTCTTCTGATGTTTTTACATTATACGTTGAAGAGTTAGACATTTTCATTATGATGTTAGTAGTGTTTACAGTAGATTGGAATTGTAAACATCCTCTAAAATTTATTAAAATAATTTTTTTTCAGATTGATTTAATTACAAGTAATAAAGATTGTCTCTAAAAAAAAAAAACTCGAAACATTCCGTCGAGAAAATATGGATAAAATTGCTTTCTGAAAAAAAAAAGATTCGTGAACTATTAATGAACAAGTAATATTTAAGTTGGATTGTAACTAGTAATCGGGATCCAGGACGCGCGTTTTATCTTATTTGAGACTCGTCGACTGAATATACCTGCACCTTAATGTTGATGTTCACGCCTGTCCTGGATTTCGCTAACCAGTTACAATCCAACTTACATAATACTTCTGATTAACAGTTGTATCGAGGTAATCCGCTCACGATGCACATACAGCAACAGACTGACCAGCTTCAGTTCATAACAAATCAATGAAAAGATATAAGTTCATCCTAATTACTAATGAACACTTTATGTAAAGTATCATCTGAACCACTATGATTATCAAAAAGAAAAACAAAGATTTCAGGTTGACATCAAACTATCGAATGTGTTAGACCATTCATTATAAGCTTACTTTTTCAATAATCTCCAATGGTATTACTGAAACAGTGACTTAAAAACTATTCATAATAGACACTTTCAAAATAAAAATGAAGTCAAGTAATTAAATTTTAAAATGTTGATAGAAAACTTGTAAATTTATTATTTACAACTGAAGAATTAAAAACTACTGATTCTTAGTTAGTAGTTAAGTATCATTAATGAGTTAACATAATAATGGCTCTTTAGTAAAATTATACTACTACTGCTCTATTAAAAAAAATTGTTATAGATTCCTTGAATAATAGGCCGGTCAAACAAATTCATTATTTAAAGATATAAAATATTAAGACTGATAATTGACATTAATAGTCAGTATATCGGATGTTAGTTCGACTTCACTGATTGAAACAAATGACCAGTAGAAGCATCAGACTTTTAACCAAATGGTTATACAATCGGACTTCATGTTCTCTACTTTCTGTAGCTAAGAAGTCAAATAAAAAAGGTTAAATAAATATCGAGTACAATCAAATATCACTTATTTACTTAGTCGCAGTGCAAAAAAAGCAGATATATTTGGTAAAAGTTCATAGAAAGACATAAATTAGGAGAAGCTTTAGATCACCTCTAACATTTCATATTTACATTCAGACGGCAACTAAAGTATCTATATTTTCTACTTTTATTATAAAAGTAATCATATTTAGATTGTCACCAATCAGATTAGAGGTTAATTATCATATTTAGATAAATCACTATTCTGAACATGATAATTTATCATAAACAACATAAAACTTGAAATCATTCCACATAAAAACACCACATTGGCACAATGAGATCAAATTAGCAGGGTGAATACAGAAAGCAAAAAATAAAGTAATACTATCAGTGGTAGCAAATAAGATTTGACATAGTGAATATAATTTAAGTAGGGGAAAGTAAGTCGCTTAATAAAAAAAACACGACATCATCTTGTAACTCAAGATCCAGGGAAAAAACAAAGCGAGATTTACTCTATATTATTATAACTAATTACGGAACATTTCTCACATAGTCTCTAACCATAAATTACAGTAATCGTAAAAACCCCAAGTAAGTAGTGTTTATTTACTAACATAGCCCAGACCGAAAAGTAACGAATCAATGAAATAATGTTATGGCTGACCGTAGCTTTCTCCCTTTCAGTCATCATTGCGCACAGTGGTACATACTTAACACATGCCCAAACCACCTTTCTCAGAAAAGATCTGCGACAATATCAACATATTTATTATCTATCCTTAGTACCTTGAGTCTCATTTCACTTTGTTTACACAGTGGCTCTAACAAGAATAAGCAATGTCTGAAAGACACGTATTGCCAAAATATCAGTAATCTATGAATATATATTCAACTGCGTCTAACAGCTGATTGTACTCACTATATATACATACATAAGTTAAAAGAAAACGATACTATCTTTTGTGAATATGTAGCCAAAAACTTACTTTAACTGATTCAATAAAATTGAAATTCCATTATGATTACGAAGAATTCGTTGACATTTTGATATTTTCATTAATTTTTCTAAACACAACATAATGTACATTGAAAGTGAAGTCGAGGTTTTAATAATTCCATCTTGTTTACTTGGCTGAATGAATGCAAAATAATCAATTAATTCGGGGATTTCTACGATATCCTCTTCACTAATTTCATTTAACACTGATAGTTTCTATTATTATATAAAATAGACCAAATAAAAATGACTTAAAATAAAAACGTAATGCATGGCTCTGTATAATCATGAATGAAAAAAATCATAAAATTGTGATTTGTAGAAATATTATTGATACATTTAAACCAAATAGTTGTTAGGAGTAGTAACTTTGCAAGAGCTAATGTAAAGTATTTTTCCCGTATAATTGATCATCACGTGAAATCTAAGGTAGCACGATTGCAAATAAAGAAGTAGACAGATATTTGATTTGATTTGAGGATTTGTAAGTAATAAATACTTAATAACCTCCAGAAAATCGCACTAAAAACCTTTAGAAACTTGAAATAAACTGTTGCTCAATTCATTTTTTTTCAGTGATTTCTCAGCTGTTGACATTTTATGTTGAGGATCACGTTTAAGTATCATTTGTAACCTCCATATGTAAATTCACTTTAAAATATGAAATTCATTTACATTCTCCTATCTGTACATAATGTATTTTAAACAAAATACACGGCTGAAAAGCAATCTTTACGAAAGGTGACAATATCACTATTTGTTCAGAGAATGATAATGAAGCGAATTATTTCGTATGAATATGCATCAAGATTTTTAGAAGTGATATTATTTTCACTGCATTCAGTGTCCAATATATGTTTAACTATTCATCTAGTCATTGGATGTAGCATATTAGAACATGAACGTCACTATACACTTCATTTCAAGCGACGGCAGTAATCCAAGTTGATTGTACCCAATTGTACAAACCTCAACAAATTTTGAATTTTATTTTATACTACTTATTAGTAGCAAGAATATATATGAGTAAATTTATTCGCAATCTACGAGAAATAATGTAATGAGAGCTTGTTATCTCACTGTACAAGTTGGTTTTTACTTATTAGTTACCATTAATAATCTCTCAGCAAAATGGTCAGTAAAAATGGAAGAAAAAACTTGTAAAATATCTTTTTTAAACCGGATACCAAGACTTATTTCTTCTCAAACCCAAAGTTACTCCAAAGATGACAAAACATGTAAAATTGTAGGGTAGAGAAAACTGAGGCTAGACAAGCAAGTTATCATTTTTTATCAATCAGTCTAAAATGATTATTAGTTAGGCGAAATCATTAATCAAAATAACTTTTACAAAAATTAACATGATTGATGATTATTTTACAAAACTGAGTGAAATATTTAATTCAATTAATTCGTACAATTCAATGTTATCAAATGTATATATTCAAGTATACGTCACACTGGATTAGGCTGTTGTAGCGAAATTGTTTAAATTGGATTGTGGCTGGCAAGTGGAATCCAAGACGTGCGTTTCGTTCTATTTAGAACTTGTCGTTATGATGACAGATGATAAATTAAGCTTATCAGAAATAAATACAAATTCTTCCCTTCGGGAGATTTTAAATCCCAATCAATAACATAAATTGGTCGGTTAAGTAGGGGGACATTAATTTACCAAAATCTTTTGGATTGCTTTTAACAACATGTAAAATTTTAACTAAAGGTGAAAACCTAAACAATTGGGTTCCTATTGAATTACTTAAGTTCATACTGTCCATAATCATTATTGAAGATTATAAGTGTGACTTAGTATAACATGGTTAGTGCATACAGCTAAGAAGTTTCCAGACTTAGGTAGGAAAAACTATTCAGTAAACTTCCGTTTTCAATAAAAGATATTCACTAATTAGTCATGATTCTCACATATATAGAATTGATAGCTTTTAATAATTTCTAATTTCGTAAGTGATTGATTAAAATAACTCAGTCACTTACTAAATATTCTTTTTCACTTGAAATCAATGATAACAGTTTTGGTATCAGCAATCGTTTTGTAGACAAACGTTTCCAGTATTCATCATCTTTGCTCAATACATGAAGTAAACATGATTTAAACCTTAATAAAATTTAAAACAACCATTATAATAATAAAGTCAATTAAAGGTAATCATATACAAATTGCCAGTTAATTAAAAGTAAGGGGAAAAAAATGATTAAAAAGATCATTCTAGCCTTTGAATGAACATTTACCTTTATTGAAATTCGTACTGATTATAATTTAATCAAACGATTAAGCTAATTTCGAAGAAACCAATATCAATCAGTCTTATATTAACTCGAAAAGTTCTATATTTCAACTAATATAAAAGTGCTACTTTAAAGTATAGCCAAGACACTCTACCGAAATTTGGTGCCGCTTTAGGTGTCATTATATTAAAGCCTAACCTTTGATGAATTCCATCTAAGTAGATATATATAGACCTACATTTTATTAAGTATATTTCTTCATAATAAATATTAATAAATCAGCCTTAACTTCCTATCTTTCTGATATCACACCTCTTGGAACTTAGGGATAGAGTATACTCTCAAGATACAAAAAGTATGTCAGCTAGGTGACTTAAACCCGCTTTACTCAGGGCCATGGTTACAGATATAAGCATTAAACAGTAAATGACTCTTGCCTTATATGAATTCTCGAGTTGATGGAATTCAACGTTTTGCTTACAATAATTTGAATTATTCACTAGTTTCAAATGCTAAGATAAAATATACTGTTAACATGTAAAACACTATAATTAGTTATTTATTCCATAAAATTTAATCATCGATAGGTTCTGATTAGCATTTGCTGTATGGCTATAGATATTGACTATTATTTAAAAACTGGCCTTCGTAAACAACTTAAGTCAGTATCGGTAATCAATCTACCTTGTTCAAAATTAACAGTAGCGTAACTATACTTCTGAGTAAACAACACAAGCTATTTGATTATGTTAAAATTTTAGAAAATTTGAAAAGTACACCAATGAATCATGAAGAAATATTATTAACCGACGATGTATATAAGTGCATTTTTATTGATCATCTTAAATAATCAAATGAAATTAAGAAATATTGTTTATTTTTTGTACAAAAAAATGCTACATTCAGGGAACGTATTCACCGATCATATAGTAAACAATTTATTAAAACATCTCTGATGAATTATATGGTATTTAATGACTGTAATAACTCATGTTGTAGTCAAACTTCACTTCATTAATAATCACTATATAATCTTAAAGACAATGAAATAGATTTCACTTAATTACATAAATATCCTAACTCTTTCAAGGTAAATCCATGATTATATTCAGACATCCAACTAAAATTCCTAAAATTTCATGATGTGATTTGTCGTGTATCTTTAGTAAGCTGCTAACAATATGCTTATTAAAGGGTGCATAAGGTAAGTAAAGTAAACAAAGAATGAATATCTAAATCTAGTTCAATATTTCGTTTAAAATGAACTGCTATTTTATACTGATTTAAAATTTATTTGAACTGGCGTAAAATAGATATCACACAAAACTATGGCTAGTAATGCTTAATTTAGTATCTCAGATAATCTACAAGCTAATATAGTAACTGATCGGTCAGTAACAATCACAAATGTGATCATATTATCTTAATGGACAGCTAAAAATGAGAATTACCTTTTATCTGTTTTATCAGGACCCATGTCACTAAGTCAGTAGTGATGAAAACCAAAACTCTGATACAGCGACTAAATTGTAACACACTATCACAGTATCCCGAGTATCATCTGTAAGATTAAGGATAGTACATTAAATCAAACGTCTCAAAGTACAAACAATATCCATTATTCAAAATCCGCGTGCTGGTTAAAGTTAATACTATTGACAGCGTTTAAAAACCATAACATTTGAGGTAAATGTAAAAATGTGCAACATGTTAAAGTGTCGATTTATTCAAGCTCATTAAAAGCAAAAGCAAGTATTTTACAATCAAATGTTATATTTTTGTTGGCTACTTTTAGTTTTTTCTACCAGTCCAACTAATTTAACTTCAACTCATTAATTCTTCATGTCACAGTTGACAATAATTAGGTATTCTTACAAAATATCCAGAACAGCACAAATAGAGCTAAACAAAACATTCAACCACACACTTCCACAATGTTGTGGAACGATTCGCCTCAGCAACACATAACAAACATTTACCAGAAAAATAATCAGAGAGAACTATCATTCATAAGACATGAATAGCTAGAACGCTCAATCAACATCTGTATAGTTATTAAACAACATTATTATAATAAACGACTGACATTTCAAACGATTACCGTCTTTGAATATAACAATTATGCGACATATTTTGCAAAATGAAGCACTGTTCTTTAATTTAACAACTTCTAGTTAAGAAATAAAGACGCGGACAATTTAGACAACACGATTTTTACTAGTACACATAATGATTGATAAACACGTCTATACGTGTAATTAAACATTGCTAACATATATTCATACCTAAATCTGAAACTAATTTTGATTGGATTAAAATAAATTCGTTTAAGTTATTTCCAAGGCTATCACTGAAACTTGTTAGTACAGCAGAATCAAAATCAACTCACGCGTCAAAAAATGACATTTTTGAAAACCCCACATTTGTTGGTAATCAACGCATTTTATATAATTGCTGCATATGCTCTTCAGTTAAATATATATTAGTATAAAAAAATATTTCGTTTGTATTCTAACATAGGTGCGTAATTAGATATTGAAGTAAATCAACTAACCTCGGTAGAAATTGTCCTACATTTGCTTATTTTGTACTATATTTGTGTAAAAAAATAGCGAGAAATAAAACACGTTATTCAAAGATTATCTGCCACACAAATCACTCAATACAGCAACTTTAAAATGAGCGCTGTAAATAATATGTTTAATGTCAGCAAAGCAGCTATTTAATTATATTATTTGCGTTAAACTGCCAGTCTACTTTTTAAATAAAGATAGGTAATCTTGAATTCTCATAAATTCGCAAAATATTTATAAAGATTTCTTGCTAGAAAAGTAGTAGTTAATATAGTATCCGAAGTTTAAGGAACAAAACCTGCAAATGTCAAATGTAAACTTGATGTTTAAACATTTTTGTTACGTGGTATTAAAGATTAAATAATATCTAATAAATAAGGATTCTCCGTTTTTTGAGTAAAAATTTTAACTAACTTAATTCTACGTAAAATATTTTGATTTATGAACTTATTTAGCAAACAATTTACTGAATTACATGTGATTGTAGGGGACTACATGTTATTTATCTACCTTAATTTAATGCTTAAATGAGTAATGAAGCTAAAAAAGGATGAAGTGAGTTTCCAAATTTGTTTCAATAACTATTGTTTTACAATAACAATTTGCAACCTCTTTAAACAAACTAAATTCAGTTCAAATAAGTTAACAAAGACCGCTGAATTAAATAATGACATAAAAATACCGAACACTAAAACTCCTAAATAACCTGCCTAAAACAAGTAAATAGAAGCTTAGATATTATCATCTTACTAAATTCGTATTTTTTTCTAACAGTAGTCAGCAAAAATGCAGGATTGTTCTCAAGATTCACAGAAAACGGAATAGATGGCTAAAGTAGCCTTTTTCATATATACGGTTAGCAAATATTGAAGTATTTTGAAAGAATGTCCCATTCGCTCATCCCAACAAGGAAACCTGATAGCTACTATGCAAAAACGTCTTCCACTATAAAACCAAGCTTCATTGATACAGTCTTTAGTTGTTCCCATGTTTGAATCACTATAGAAGTTCAGAGTTTGTAGGCACTTAATCGTTGTCTGGAGGACAATCCAAGAAAGAGAACTCTAGTAGAGTATGCAATCCTTCAGTCAATTGGTTTACAAGGACTCGTAGCAAACTGTAATGCTCCATAGTGAAACTGCCACAATATCAATTATTTATAAATCAACAAACTTCTTTAGACTCCCATACCTCCTGTACGAAGACGACCTCAATATTTAGAGAGATAAACAAAGTTACTCTAATATTTTAACTTTCTAAGATGACTTGAGTAGAATATGTATTCAGCTTATTAGTAAATTCTAACTTAATTTAAACTAGTAACGCAAAAAAAGATTGGTGGATAAAAGCAAGACAATCATCCTAAAAGTTTATATTATCACTCTTTCAACTACAGGAAAAGACCAGGACACAGCCTATCGCAATAGTCCAAAAGTCTGTTTTCAACCGGCATTTCGTGTAAGTTAATGCATATTCCCTCTTGGGGTTTCGCTGCAGAACTTTGGCAATCCTGACTCCAGTAATACTCATTATTGCTACCAGTACCTACTTTAGACTACCCTACTTTCAGATAGATATCACGTTCTTAGAATGCGTCCAGAAAAAGTAATCAAAAGGGTAGCTGAACTGAAAATACACCTTAGCTCGATGAGCTCATATCGAACGTCACGATGATAGTTCGCTTATAAGATTTAAAACCCAAATAAACCTACAATGATATCGTTATATTTAATAAATGAAGCAGCTAATACTAAACCCTTGTTAACGTTACTGTTGTCAGATTTTAAAATTACCAGTACAAAAGATTTCTTATTTTACGTGAAGTTATATTTCAAAGAATCACTAAAAGGAAGACGTAAAGTATCCTAAGTCTCTGCAGATACCGATAAATGTAACAAGTGATAAACTCTACATAACTTGTAAGAGCAAGGAAATAATTATGATTGTTGAAAAAACTTTAAAAATATAACATGTCGGAATACTATTTAAACATTATAAATGTACCTACCTGTAACCAATAAAAGCTACGGATGACTGCTAACAATAAAACAAACAGAACTAAATACAGTCTAATAATAGAGAACTCAAAACGTTCTTATACCCATTATTTTCCGTCACAATCCATATCGTCTGCAAATTTTTGTGTAGCGACAAATTAGAAATGACACGTTGAAACAATTAAAAATTGAATAAATTCAAATCTTCTGGGATTATCTAACAGTCGGGACCAAATCCATTTAAAATAAAAATTTTAGTGTTCATCAATTAGTAACTGTTCAAGTTGTAATTTTTATATACGTTTGCATGCATCAAATCTTTAATGATTTCAACCCCTGGGATCTACCTGACAACTCTGGCATACTATACTTCTCTCCGTTATCAGAATGTCTGGCATTTTATTCGCTGTATGATCGTTAGTAAGCACCTCTAAGTATAGCTAAACTGAGGCCAGGCATCTGTTGTTGGATTTTCGGTAGAATTTAATTGCTATCAGTCTTCAACAAATAACGACATCAGATTCATACTGATTATTCACCAAGTATTGACAAACACAAGTAAAAACTTGAAGCTGATGCTACAACATTACTGATGCCTAGCCATTTTAATGATGATTCTGCTGTCCTATCAAAAGTCGCCATTGATGACGTTTCGACAAGCTATAACAGAAACGGTTGTTGCAAATGACACTTAATAGCCACTGCGTTATGGCATAAATTCGGGAACGTGGAAATTCTACCACTGTACATCAACTTATGGTGATGATTATTAGGCGTGCATCGCAAGATGACCCTTTGAAAGCATAGTAAATAATTTTTAAGCTAATGCTTTCGGAATAAATAATTGGTGAGGTTAGTCCTGAGATTCATGTACTTTTGCAGTCAATATTTAAACAAAATGATTGGTTGGGTATTATTTTGTGTAAAGGTATGTGTAGAAACCTTTATTGTCACCAAAAAAATATGTCACCACGTACTAACACAGCCCGAATTTGTCCACACAAATTTGAATAACTACTTCAATTCTACCAAATGTACTTGAGTATAATTCTGACTTTTTCGAATAGAAACTTATCATTTGTGCAATAAAGATAATGTCTAAATCTATGAAAATATCAGTAAAAAGTATCAAAGTTTACTTATTACGACGCAGCATTTCAAATACTGGAAGTATATTTCAGTTCATAATCAAGAACTACATTGAAATAATATGGCAACCGCCACAACCAAAACGTTAAGAAAAACAGAAACAAAATGGGATAAAACCATCTAATTTCAAGGTTTTTCGCTACTATATTTTGCCTAAAAATGCCAGGGGTTATATAGAACTGAGTGTTTGGTATACTTAATCTGCTGAAATGGATATTCTGAATTAAAATAAAAGTGATTAAAATTAGAATAAAGCTGTAAGATATGCTAGCAATCATAGATAGGTTTATGTTGAGGGGACAAGACTGAGGCCTTGTATTTCGATGACGAGTAAGCTCTTCTCTTTCGTGCATAGATATTCAAACCCAATTTTAAAATGACGTATTTTATGTGTGCTGAAAATAAAGAGATGAAAGAAATAGTCAGCAGGACATAAAGACATAAATTATCAGTATTATATAGTAGTTTATGGCAAAGATCAACGAATATCAGTCAGGTAGAATGAAGTTAATATGTCATTATTTGACAAGCTGCTTAATAACTAAAGATAACTTATTTCGAAAAATAAAGAGCTCAGAAAAGCAAAGTTTGACAGGCTGTGTATTTGAAGTGATCCTGGTGAATACTTATGAGAAGTGAATGTTACTTATCAGCTAAGTTTATATTATACTATTAAATGTGATAAGTTCTAATATATGCGTAATTTCTTCACGTTTATTAAGTATCACTATCACAGTTCTGAGAGAAATAGTCTGGTTTACCTTGCAGAAAAACATCTTCTTAGAAGGGCAACGCTAACTAGACGTTAGGTTTGTAAGCCGGAACTACGGATATGCAATCATGTTAAAAGTTATTGCTGATTGGTCACTCTACTCAAACTATGTTATATAGCCGCAAACATAAGACAGGTTCCTCCCTACGGACGATCGAAGTTTGAACTACTCTTCCCCCCATACAGACACACACCATTATGTCTGCTAGCTAGAATCTCCTCTCCCCCTCCTTTTTATGATGTTACGTAAGGATATTTATGTATTGAAAAGAATTACTGTCCTGTACTGGATGCATAGAGTTACAAACTCTGCTAGGTAAACAAAAATACTCTTCGAAATCTATAAAAAGGAGCAAACTCACCGGTTTGATTATGCCCGAATCAACTCGTGCTCACCACAAAAGTGTACTACGAGAAATTTGGTGGTTGGCTGAGTGACAATTACTTGTGCCTAGTCGGTAATTGTGCGTCTGCCCTATTCCCACTGAGTCCCAAGCCGGAATGAGAAGGCAAGCCGACAGACTAACCAAACAGAACTCTATTATATTTCAAGCATTCCTATATATATATTGCACAGATTGCACAGCGAACCAATTAGGAAATTAACATTAATGCAGAACAAAAGGAATAGTGATAGTGAATAGGGGCAACTTATACATAACTAACTAACTCTAGTTCATAATGAGAGACAATATATTAACAGTAAACATGCTAAACGGGAGGGGAGGATATGAGGAACGTAACAATCATATAAACAGAATGTTTACATTACACACAGTTATAATAATTGAAATAGTGTTCTTAAAACACATTTTTGAGAGTTTGTTACTCTTCGTTAGTGGTTCAACCTAACAGTTTGTAATGTTATTAGGGAAAATATTGACCCCAAACTTGATAACCTTGGAAGTGACATACGGAAGCAAATTTGTCACCTACCAATAAGATTTTTTTCTTGAAGATCAAATTGAAGAGAATGGAACTCGGCACACAGAAGATTCAATTTCATCAGGTCCAGATTGCTTAGGTAGTTACAGTAATAATCACGTAGTAGACAGGAAAACAATAAGGTTAAAAGTGGAAGCAGCCGACCAGAAACAACAAGACTAGTGTAAAAAATAGGAAACAAGAGTACTGGTTAACACAAACTTAACAATCAGTAAAAAATAACAGAAGTAGGAGTGTTTTCAAAACTACTGTAATATTGTAGCGATACTACTACCACAGTTATTCCTTGTAAAGAACAGGTCAAACAACTGTTATTAACTGAGATTATTAAAATCCAAAGACCTACTTATTACTAGTTATATTTTTCTGATAAAATCTTGTGATAAATGCGACTATCGAATTCTACAAATCATGGATTAGTTAGATGATGAGCGACCCACGGAAATATGAGTAATGTTGAAATTTGGGAGAAAAAACAAAGAACAACTAATCTGCAAGCCTGTAAACGCGGAATAGCCACCAGAGGTCTATCCACCCAACATCATAAAAATGTGTCATTATGCAGGAAGTGCAACTCAAACGAATTGAAACATGTATCATACTAGTTGAACACATCGGAGTTCGCTGACATCCTTTACAAGATATGAACTTGGTGCTAAGATAAAATATTTAAATTGAGACCTCACACACATTGCATATTAAATTCAGAACACATTTTCACTAAAACATTTGATTGTTCTGTGGAATGGCCATAGTTTATAAATTCATCGGCCTCTTTTGCGTTGTATTATGCAGTGGTTTCCAAGTAACGACTCAAAATTGTGCCTAATTCCTAAACTGATCGTCAGAAAAAGTGGTACGTCATTAGCAGTTTCACTGGCCATTGCCGTGGGCGACGTGTATTTGTGCTTTTCAACTGCAATTAACCTGTAACTCCTGACTTTGGGATTATCACTCTAGTTTCTTTAAACCAGTATGAAGATCAAGTCAGTCAGCATCGGTGTTTGTTGTTCTTCAAATCTCTACGTAATTTTCAAATATAAGTGCATATAACTTTGTTGCCACGGTAATTCGTAAACATAGTGAAACTAAAAGGATTATTATTAAGATGGTATTGTTGCGACCAATTTATACTGCTGGATTTATACTGGAGATTTAAGTAGGTTCGAAGTCATCAAGCTGCCAAGTATTGATATAACAATCTAGGTAACTGAACGTGTCATCCTTTTCCCAGTCATCCTGACAGCTTCCTTGTTTATTCTCATGAAAACAACAATATTGACAGTTTATATGTAAATTTTTAAATGAACTTCACATCATTTCAACTCTTTCACATGACACTACAGAGGGCGTCATACTACATGCTTCTTTACTTTACGGTAAGCTCGAAACATCCTCAAAAACTTTTCGCTTTCCAGAAACTAACTTGTAAACTTTGACGAATATAAAACCAACATCGCCATAGATTAAAAGAGGGATCTAGCCCATAAACACAGAGCAAATGCGTACTATTAAGACATGCCAAAATAAAATCCAGAAGTGTCATACAAGCCTAGCTCATATCAAGTGTTTATCCTAAGAAAATAGCTCAAAATATGTCCATAAAACATATCCTCCCACCACTTCGCCAATCATAAGGATACTGTAATGAAATAGGCTTTATACAGATAATGAATTGTTACTGCTTCACTATTCAGCAGGTTAAAGTTCAATCATTTAATGGAAGAACTCCAGACGCTCCATAAATTCTTACTTAAAATCGAAAATCATCCCTCTTAGTACCTCGATCAAAACGATATATTTTTCCTTCTGTATTTTGCCACATAACGCATATGCACGGTGAACTTAACATCAACGTTCGCTGAAGGTAGGATACTTTGGCCAATAGACAAGGTCTTTAAATAAACCGAAATTCTCGTGCCTGACTGCGAAATCACTTTGTGTTTATAACATATAGACTAGTGAGTTGAAACTACCTAATCAAACGAATAAAACTTTATCATCACTGAAGAGGGTTAACTTAATAAACAGAACTCTACACAGTATAACTTAGTCCCCTGAAAAATCAAGTCTACAAACATAACAATAGTATCTCTACGAAACTTTTCTCCAGGAATCAGATCAGAGTAAGGCGTTGTGTTTCTCAAGGAAAATACTGCTCATATACTTCCGAGCGAAATATCCTACTATATAACTACGATAAGAAGCACCTATTTCTAAAGTTCCACTTTTAGCTATGCTAACAGGTTTTACCTCTGAAACATACTTGTTAACTCCGAACGACATTTAGCGTAAAGTAATAGAACTGTGATAATCTTTTTTTCTAGATCTAAATACTAAAAATGATTTGAACAAATCCATCACCGAACATTTATTCAAAGAATGTCGTCCAATGTTGAAATGTACATAGATAAACGCTGAAAGTACAACAGGTAATATTTACAAACAGTAGACATTCTGAAACTCTTAAGAGATAGACTTGTACAAATACAAATAGAAAATAAATAAATCAGACGAAAGACTTTAAAGTCAAAATATAAACAAATATAAATAATCACTTTATAAAACGATTGAATAGAAAGAAGTGCTCATAGAAATGACTAGTGAAAAAATCTCCAAATGCCCCAGAATAAAACTAATGTAACGACCACTAAGACCCAGAATAAAACTTTGTCCTGATGACTTCGTCTTTCAATAAGACGCATAACAGTATTCGATAAACCGAGAGTATTCAAAACATCCATGATGCGGCGCTGGGCACTTTTCAAAGTCATTCTAAAGTGCACAAAATACAGAATTACATGAGTACAAAGTTTAAGATACGTGAACAGAAATAAACATGTAAACATGAAATGAGGTATAAGCACAGTGGAGAAAAATATCTTGTACCTCAATTTATGGAATTATCCCACTTTCATTCCTGTCATTCAAAAAAACGTTTTGAGAAAAAATGAAAAGATTTCAACAGTAGCTGGTCTTAATGAACTAGTAATCATACATAAATAAGGTTCAGTGGTAAGCACGAAAGCACACGTACCAAGAACAAGCTTAGTAAATACTAAAATTTCCAGAAGATTGATTTATTTATATTAATATCAGACAACTGAAACTAATCTGCCTAGGACCAAAGAAACAAGATAACGCATATATAATACAGTTTCAGTTCAAAAGGCTGTGAGAATCATAATACATATTTCCACTATTAAGTAATTATCATTACAGATTAATTCAATCTAATCACATAAGACAAGTAATTAGTCGTTAAGATGATTATTTCATTGTTTAACAAGGTTCATTAGATGACTACCGATGAAATAACTACTACACTAGGTTTACAAATTAACATTTTCAAATGAGTGGTTAAGCATATACCCCGTATGTTTCTATGCTGATTGACAACTTTGTTAATTAATAATAATTTAGTGATACTAGATGTCTTAAATCATTTGTCAACTAACTGAAAGACATATACTATGTAAAATAACACGTAATGGTAAACTAAAAACGGAACAAAATATCTGAAAGTATGAATGGGTTCATAAAAATTATAATTATCGACAGTCCTATTTAAAAGCCTAACAACAACAAATGAGATGATTCCACAGACACTTTTCTTTGTTTGATATTTGCTGACAGCAACCAAACTGATTCTATACTATTCAGTAGTGATTGAAAGGTGAAAACAAGCTAGATGATATTATCATACAGTAGTAAATTTTATCTCAGATGTTTTGAAATGATTAACAGAAAGTAGTGGCTTTGTAGTTAAGATGTTCAGCTTTCTGCCACTACTGGGTAGTATCACTAGTTCAGATGCATAGTATAGCACAAAACCACGCTAAAACTTTAAGAAGACTAACTAACGTATGGAAGGAACATGGCCTATATAAATGTTATTGTATGCTTCTAGAGCTTTGGGTGTAAGAAGTTTTAGTTAGGCCACGAGCATACGTTATATTTGATAAGATGAAAGAACACAGCATCAAACTTACCCTTGTTCTTGTAAAGCACTTAAACTAAAAGATCCTGATACCAACATGTCATCAATTTGCTTGCTAACATTAGATAATCTTGAATAGTGTTCTAAATCAGGATCCAATCGAACGACAGTTGAACCGGAATAACAATCGTTACGTACAGATGCGTTAGTAGAAAAATCATGAGATAATAACTCTTCACGTTCCACTATACTTCGCCATTTTTCATTTCTAAAATAAAATAAGCACTGTTTTCAATAAATAAAAATGACGAATTTGCTAGCAGGATATAATCTTAATAATTGTATCTTTAAGTAAGACTGAAGTCAGAATGGGGCAATTGGTTAACTATCAATCAGTCGAAACTAAGAACACTGTAAGTTCCACACAAATTTCATATAATCTCCTAAGTTTCCACTACCATATCATTGATGTTCAAGTTTATAGAAACACATTTGATCCTGCTCAATTATGTTCTGAATTGAGACGAATCGAGTGAAGTATCAGAAGGATGTCAAACAATCCAGGACGTAAAAAATTTATCGATGATTACAATTTAATAGAAGCATCAATGTTAAGATTATATGGAATATGATGGAAAAAATATACTATGTAACTCAAAATATACACGTAGTGAGTTTCTACATACTTCTTTCTATCCATAACTCTTAAATTGGTCTCATATTGCTTGCATTCAAAACGTGTTTGGTCCAAACTTAAACGTAACTGCGAACGACGTGAATATGGCTCAACAGTTGAAAGTAAAGTCGACAATCGGTCACAATTTGAACTGATCTATAAAACAAAAGACTGAACTACAAAACAAGTATATTATACTATTATGAGAACGCCTATTAGGAATTTACACAACCATTTGGAAAATTCACCAAGTTTGATGTGTCTAGCATATTAGATCATTTTTCTGTTAATATACTGAATCGGTGTAATTTACATTCAGGACTTCATTTCAATTGGGTAGTTATCCGCGCCCGCGTTCTGTTAACAACAAACAATATAGTGTTGTCCAGCTTGAAATTAAAAGACGAATATAATGAAAGGTAGTGCTTGAAATGGAATTGTTAACCCAAGTCACTCTAATATGCAGGTCACAGTCACAAGGCAAACAAAAAGATGATTGGGAGCGTTGGGTGCAATAGACTCAGTGAACATTGAAAACGTAGCGGATAACTTCTGCTAATACTATGAGGTAAGTAAAAAGACATAGAAGTATGAAGTAGCTTTAAATCTTCATACATTGAGATAGTTAGATTCATGTAATACGCATATCCACCCACCGTCCACAACTATGGCAGTGCTAGCTGCAGAAGTATGTTGGAAGAAAGCTAGGGGCGACCAAACTAACCTATAGCGGAAGAACGTGAAGTCACTGAAAATTGACCTGAGTCATACTAGATTTTTCAAATTACCGAGTTGGGGGCTAAATGATTAATATGACCAATCATTGGAAACGTTTAGTGACATGATTAAAAATTAGTTGCAATAGCGTAGGTGTTCACTGTTCTTCTTTCTTTAGATCCTATGCCTTAAAATTGCATACTATTTCTATTACATGTAGTCTGGTATTCATTTCGATAATTTCATTACACCTTGTTAATGTGATGCATGAATTCGGACCGATGTACACATGTCTAAAGCTTAAAGTAGCTCATGACTAACAGATTGATATTTATTCACATAGTTAAGACGAGTGATAAAGTTAACACAAAATAATTCATCTCAAGTAATCTATGTTTATGACAAAATCCTAATACTTTTGAATGATTAATTTGGCATCAAAATAAGTGAAACGTATCGCAAAATTAATCCTTGACTGTCCCTTTTATAGGAAATATTTTAGCTATAACTCAATGCACAAAATCAACATTCCTCATAATTCTCTGTAGTTTTCTTTTCAATTTATTAGGTTCAGATTGACTTAATATAATGAATTGTACAGTTTATCCCAGACGCTAACACCGTATGAAGTATGCTTAGAAACGAAATCATTGGACAGATCCCATCCTACTTAAAAGTGTGTTCCTGAGAATTCATACAAGACGAATCGACAGTAATCACGTCCAGTATTGAGTACGGTACCATTCAATTATCGAATTAAAATCCAGTGATCACTATTTCTGAATTCGGACAATTTGTAGGTATATCAATATCCTCATGTACTTTTATTTTATGATAAATGTTCAAATCTACTAGCGACATATTTTATATCACTGAGACATTACTCTGTAAAAGAAAAGAATCCGCATACATTTTGTACATCTTGATTTAAACTATAATACAGTTTATTTATTTCATCCAATTCTGAACTTGACTTTAAACTATGTATCATACTTTCCAACTGACCAATACTTTCTGAGACTGTATGAAGTAGGCATTTAGTTTGACTGGAAAGTTTATCGTAATCCATAACGACCTTGGATAGCAGAAAATTGTTTCTATAAAACAAAAAGAATGGTAATTATGAATTGATCTTCAGATAATTATCATTAATTTACTGGCTAGAAATGAACGTATTTAACTAAAAACAAACATCACAGCAATTACCCAAAAAGTTGAATCTTACAAAGTAGTTAACCTTTCAGAAAATTCATCCAGCACCTATCATCCATAAATTTTACATAACGATTTGAAATCTGTAACACAGTTCAAACTTCGGAAATTAGTAGTGAAAGTTTGCACTGACTGATTATTGAGTAGTGACCAATATCATGTTTATTTAGTCTTTAGTATTAATAGAGTCCTACGGACCAGGTTGTCATGTGGTTAACTAATCTAAATGACTTGGCTCTCTCAAGAATGCGGGTACGACTTACTGATAAGTTTCAATTAGAATGAAACCTACATCTGTGTTTCCTCTGAAGAATACTCTCCAACCATCTTAGTCAATGTTTATTAGAAATGGGGATATATAAACCTTGTTAACTAAATGTTAACGAGCACAGAACAACCGTCTACTGAACCACGAAACTGAAAACGTTGAACAACCATTCTGCCGTATTACGACTCTTTAGCAGTGAGAGTCAACGATTCTATTAGAGCTCTAGCCAGTGTAGCAGCACACCCCATTGCTTCCTGATTTTCAATGGTTGTGTGACTGAAATCAGACTATGATGTGAAACGTAAAATCCAACAGTTTCAGCAACCCAATATTATGGAAACTAAATATGCTAGTGATTATGTAAATCTTGAAAGGACTCATGTACATACAGAGGAATGTGACTCAGTTACTCTAACAGATAGGAAGGAACAGGCACAAATTCACCCAAAGTTCCATGAATGAAAATTTAACCATAATGGTTTATTGCCAGAATAATTCAACATACAACAATCAAGCTGATTTAATTAAAATAAAAAGATAGAGGAATTCTTTTATTTAAATATATGTATATGTAAATAATTGGCATCACTAAAAGAATTAGGATCCTAAAAAATTGTTTACAAGTTAACACGAGATTTATCTATCCACTTCTCCAAATACGATGTCCAAAGTACCTATACAATAAATAGGAAGATAGTAAAAAAAAAAAAAGGAAGTACATACAATGTATATAAATATATATAATAATTTTAAGTCAACTATTTAACATATTACAAGATTTTATAGTCTGTATTCGGTAGTAGGATAGAATTTTGACGATTTTAACTTCAAGTCAGATTATTCTGATTAGTTCATCATTTTCGACTAATCAGTGCTAGTGTATGATTCGAAAAGGAGACAGAAGTTTCTCATGTAAATTTAATGTAAGCCATTTATGTTTTTACTATAAAGCATTTGTTATTCCGACTATTTTAAATATTGTAGTTGGGTTTTGTGGAGATTGGTGAATATTAATTCGGTATCACCTACAACAACTAATTACAACCAATGTCACCTCACTAGTTATTAACTTATTGAGGTAATGCCTAGAGTTCTAGTGAGAAGATGTGATCAGTGAAGTAGGACCGTGTCGAGTGTGAAACACTTACCTACCGATGGCAATGGATAAGGTGGCACAAACGTATCGCGAATTGACTGAATTAGAAATATCAGCCGCTGGGAGTCGACTCAGTTTTCTTTACTTGCTATTCGATTATGTAGTCAGTAAATTCTTTAGTTCTACGACTGTTACTAATTTGGCGTTCCAGAATCTTCACCAACACATTAGATATATCTAAGACGTTTTAAATTGTACTAACAACACCCACCTTTGTTGCACCACGATTATAGGAATTAATCATTAACTAGATTCACTTATAAAAATATGCTAACTTTAATGTATAATTTTGATTATAAGTCCCTATAAGTTGTAGGCAGCAGCTGATGATAATCCTGCTAAGTCAATTTTTTATTCTTGCTCTTAACAAAGGGGACAGTGTGCGTGATGTGTTTAATTATATCGCAAAATGCAAAATGCATAGGATGCATGCTAATCATGGTCAATTAGCCAAGTACAATGAAGAACCTGGCATATATGTGCATCGGTCGAAGCTGCTACAACCCTTGAGCACAGTAGACACCAATCTAGTAGAAGCAGCAGTTAAATCGGTGGTAGCAAAGAAGACAATAGATAGAGAATAAAGTACCAAAAGGAAGAGATAGTTCGTAGAAAGAAAGAGAAAGTATCTTAAGCTGGAAATTCAAGGAAAAACAAAGAGTAAATGCACCTGCGCCACTGTTACCAACGTTGAGCCATGCCACTCAGAGTCTCATACCATTGGTTAGGACAATCGTATCCACCCTGACCAAGTAGTCTGTATCTATCAACACGGACTAGATCAACAATCAATGACTTCATGAGCTGATGCTGTTTCAGTTTGAATGATTCTAGCTTTATTCTATCCTACTCCAAAATTAGTCAGCATTGAGAGTCAAGGTAGTTAGTAGTTTGGTATATGTGACACATATTCCAACCACTTTAGCCGATGAAGCTTCACGACCTCATCAACCGACCTATCAGTTTTTCTTAATACTCTGCGTCTAACCTCACCATTGCTTATCATAAGTTCTGTACTCATGGTGTGTATATCACAAACAAGAATATTAAAGTGCAAATAACACGAAAGAAATTTAGTAGGCATGCACTTTATCAATGCAACAGACATAAGGACATTTATGATTACATAGTGGAAAATAAGTCAAAAAATGTGTAAACCAGAAGGGAAATGAGGATATTCTGTTAAGGTGAATATACTGTTTGGACGTGAACATATCTACATAGACTATTAGGATGGGCCAACTAGAATAGTGAAAACAATATTTAGAGGAAATAGATATAGCCAAGAGATATCCATAGGTTTTTGTTCTCTACTGAAGGTGTATTTCTTTAATATGTAGTCTGGCTTACTTCTTTACTTTATTAACATACATGTGTTGATTTTATTATAACGGTAACCGGAATTAGGAAGTAGTTTATTTTTGTCATACAAATACAGAAACCACTTTTAATGATGCTTTATTCTCTAAATAAGATGGTTTAGTTTTAAAAGATGCACTGCCATTCTGCACAACAATATCAGCGTCTATTTCTGGTTCAGAGAATAACAACACCACTAAAAGCATCCGCTTGAGTTTCCAATTTTCTCTACCAATACAAATCCCCTACATATAACTGTCCAAGTAATTGGAATATTTGAAGTTAGAATAAAGTTTTGTGAACAAACAACATTCAGACTTTACAGACAAATACTTGATAGAAACGGATAAATGCGGAACTAACAGACGTGTTCAGACATTTTCTACTCTTAGTATAATTGTATGTAATTTTTAAAACAATTTATCGCCCATAATTCGATAAAGTACTTAAATATGATTAGATGTTTTTGATTTTTTTTTCAAAAAGACGTTTAAGATTAATATATTCTGTTGAACTCAGACAACAACCGAATTGTGACATAAAACTGTTGAACATAAATGTTGAATCAGTATCTGTTGAAACATGGGTTCCAGAGTTCGAAATATGATAAAAGGATTAATTGACAAAACAATCGCTACACATTATAAAATTGTTCAATATCGATTTTAATGTGGTTTTCTGCTATTTTTCCGGAAAAACACCAAGATAAATAAGTAATAGGAGTTGGAGCTGCCTATTCGGCACCCTTTTTGATATATTTCTTAACAATGAAATTGCCGTTTCAAATCTAAATGCATGCATCAACACTAAAGTAGGCATATCCGGCTGACGCGTCCCAAACAGGACAAAACGTGCATTTTAAATTCCACTGTTAGTCACGATCCAAATATACTGAAATGCTGTAGGGCAATATCGAGGAAATCCGGTTAGAATGTATATATTCCAATAAAGAATAATCATTTGGAAGTATTCAGGATAAAAACATTTGCCAAATAACTTCATACCAATTAGACAAGTTGGTGGTTATATGGACTCAGTAGTTCAGTGGGTAACGTGCTGGTGCCTGAAGCTATAATAACTGAATTCGTATCCCAGTTTAAATATCTAAACACTGGGGAAAAGATGTATCAAGCTAAAGAATCTCGTACAAGATTAAACGCACATGCTGAATTCCATGTCTAGTCCCAATCTAACCTAATTAGAATTACCATCTCGATTTTTCGCAAAACTTTACTTCATTTTGTGTACGTTCATCCTTTGTAACATGTTCGTCTTCAAAAACAACATTAATAAGAAGGGCGTAAATCATTAAATATGAGACGCTGACATTTAAAACATGCAATATTTATGGATGATAATTAACAAAAACAGATCTGAATAGTGTGAATTCTAACCTATAACTGCGACTACATCTGCTATTAGAAAACCACGACACATCTTATCTATTGCAGCCAAATGAGAAAAACCTGGGGCTTTGATTTTGCATCTGTAAGGTTTGTTTGTACCATCTGAAACCAAATAAACACCGAATTCACCTTTAGGAGCTTCAATAGCAGTATAAGTCGACCCGGGTGGTACCTTCATGGAAGTTAAAAAAAATTATGACTGGGATTAAACTTTGCAGAATAGAATTATATGAATAATAACGGAAAACAATCATTAAATCAAACACGATGTTACCAAACTAGCGTTTCAGTGATAAATAAAAATAATGAACAGCTAGTCCAATATTTCTGCATATAGAGCAATACTTGAACTTAACATGGTAAACACGTGGAACGATGTCTCAGTAGTTAAAGTATTCGATCTTTAGGTATTACGTCGCAGGTTTGAGTGACCGGGTAGTATCACTAAATTTTAAGACTTAAAGTATTTTGAGAAGCCAAACATACGAATCTATATCTCGTAAAAGTAATTATTTTTATAGACAAACTGTACGATAACCACACAGTTATGTAAGTGATTACAAGACTGAACTATTATGCCACGACTCATTCATTGGTTTGAGATTTTATCAGATATAGTATGGAACAAAAGCTAGTTCCCGTCCTGCTGCAATTTTTTTACCAAACTCTTTATAAAAGTGTGATAATCTCCCTTAGTGGAATAAAGTTTACCTTGATAATATTTCCATCTGAACTTCATTAACTACTTGGTAATTTTCTCATTGCCTTATTAAATTTTAACTTTTTGATTATGATCGTCTTCCGTCTTTTAGTTTGTCAAAAGATTACATTTCTAAACGTGTGGCACATAGATTTTTGGTGCCCATTTGTACTACAGTTTCTATGTTTAAATAAATAAACGTGTACTAGTCGTCCTTATTGATGTGAAGTCATTTTACGTATATCCTTATTGGAAAATACCACTAGGGAAAAATAGAAGCTAAGATTAATCACTATTCATAGTTGGAACACCTAATAAATGAAATTTGATTATGAGGAGAATGAGTTGCATATTTGCGTGAAACACTGACTATTGGTTAACTAGGTCATGCTATTAGGTGAGGATACGGATTAGTGTTAATATGTTAATCACTTGGGTGGAAACACGTTTTAATCTGATTATGAATAAGATTTTAACATTCGTCAAAAAAGCACAAGGTTTTATTCTGCCTAACAAATATTGATTTGGAGACCGAAATTGACTATCTCCATATGAAAGTCCATTTACATTCCGACAACGACGCCTTATTTATTACATTATAATGATTAGTGTTATTACGCTTCCTTCAATAACCAACCAAAGTCTAGTGAGAGCAAAAGACATCTAGAATAGCTCAATCTTCATATCTTTAATTTTTGGGTTGCATAATAGTATGTCCTGGGAAAAATACACTACAACAACTGACTCTCAATAAAATCAAAACCTGTTTTAGGGAAACGTCGCCAACTAAAACACTTGAAACCAGAAGGTATTGTTAGGATGCCTTTCACAAAGCTTGATGAAGCTTACAAAAGCCTTGAAGAAGCCGAAGACATCCCATCTAATCAATATTCGAAAGAACCTTCCAGGATCGTGATATGTAGCGTTTCGACTGAACAGCAGCTAAAAACCCCTGCATGTGGATTAAGTGAATGTAATGATTACTTCACTTTTTTCCTAGAACTATGAATAAAATATTCAAGTGTTCCGTACCACGTTTGTCACTTGCTGGAATGAAGATTTTCTTCCTACCTGTCTTTTGGTTTGCTTTTAGTAGGGTTCAAGGCGTCCGAGAGCAGAAGCTGTACGTAGCATTAGCAGAATCAAGCACAAGACATAACAGTTATGAAGTTTGTAGTTAATTACAATTTTAATCTTAATATTTATAACATCGCAACATTGTGAAATGATGTTAAAAACAATGGTTCATATAAATACAAAAAAAACGCACTAATAAAAAATTAGAACATACCAAGTAACCTTCTGAAAATAATTTGAAATGATGAATAAGAGCTTCCATAGAATGTTTCATTTCAGCACGTTTAGGTGGACATATTTTAGCGTCATCTACTCTGATTTCACCCTTAGGCATTTTATTGAGGCATTGTTCTATTATACGTAAGGATTGACGCATTTCTTCCATACGGATCATAAATCTTAATTGTTAAATAAAAGAGTCATTATATAATTCTAAAATGAAAAGGAATTAACTAAGTGTTAGCACGAAACGATCCCGATTAAAGTATGTCCAAAACACGCTAACGAAGCTGTGTTGTGATTGGTTCATAGCCAATCAGAACTAAGGAACAATCGAGAAGTTTCTGGAATATTTTTATACCGATGTTTATATAAACTCTAGTGTAATTATTTGCTTTGCTTTGGCCTTTTGCCTTCTGCTGTTATTTTAGCAATATATTTTGCTACCTGCTCTACTCTTGCTCCGATTTGGAATCAAGTCGCTGTCATTGTCGAATCGTAGAATACTAAACGAGATTAATACATAATATTGTTAGGGAAATAGGGACAGCTCAACTCAATACTGAAACTGTCGATTCGTACGACGTAGACCTATCGTGGCCTGAGTAATAATTTCATACACAAAATATGATAACAGATAGTTGGAGCCATCGACTACTTCTCTTACTTAAGTATCTGCATTCGGTACAGTGCATTTATCAAGCAGGAAAAGTATGTGTTGAATCAGTCACTGACAGCCTAAGAACCACATCTGCATTTTGAGCAGAAATAAAACTACGCAGTACGGTAGGAATTCAAAACATGAAGAATCTAGTACAAAAGGTAAATATGAGATCCTACTGGTTGTAAAACGAATGCCTTAATGACTCGTCGATATATGTTGCCTAATACATAAGGCAATCGACAATATTAGGTAATCACTGATGGAACGTCAAAATAAATCGAGATATAAACACAGGATCAAATGCTGTTCAAAAAAATGCATTGTAGATAAAAATAGAAGTGCATGGAGTAATATAACAGTTTCAAGCAATGACACAAAAAAATCAATGAAGAGCATTGGCGTCATTGGGAAATCAAGTTCAGTTATAGCATTATCGTCAGGACTTCTAAACACTTTTCAACTTAAGTGTGTAATCAATGATTGTGGTTTGATTATCTACAGATCATAAACTAAATCAGCTCCCCATAAACTAAGCATCAAGTAAGTTTACGAAAATCACTGACGTTCTCAATGGCATGATATATAAAAGTTAAGCCTAACAATCATGTCTTAAATTATCAACAAATGAGTGACGTATGAAACAGATACCTTCCAATCATATCCTGAGAAAGTTACCTGATTAAACATACTGTCTTATTTTCTTCATCTTAATCTAAGAATCATCTGGTGATAACCTGTTTCCTCTTAGTAAATAGTCCCTCTAAAATAGAGACTTAAAAATACGCTACATTAACATATTTTAAATTTATTAAATAAATTTACATGCTAAAGTAACAATGAACTAACCGGTCATAACAGTCACCATGAACGCCGATCGGTACATCAAAATCCATATCTGCATAGGCATCGTAAGGTTGTGTTTTACGTAAATCCCACTTAATCCCACTCCCACGAAGCATAACGCCGGAGAATCCTAAATCTAATGCATCTTCAGCGCTAACAACGCCGACGTCTTTAGTACGAGTAATCCAAATGGGATTATCAAGCAATAAATCACTGATCTAACAAAACACATAAAATGTAAACCGATAAGTTCAAATAATGACTTTCATGTAAATGATTATATGGAAAAGAGTGAAAAACAAAAGTTTGTGGTGAACAGACTATTCACTGTATTCTGTTTTTCACACTTTAGTACTGTATCGTTAGACGTAAATGCGTTAATTATCAACTCTACTTTAAAAGGTTCTGTTCGTCAACAATTAGAACCCTACCGTGCATTATATATGGAAAATATATGCTAAAAGCATTTGATTTCAATGAAATCAACAATCACACTGCCAAACTGATAAAATCACCGTGAAGTATTTATTATATACAGCAAGCACCCTTACATTTGACGTATTTGACATTTGACGTATGAACAAAGTTATTAAATACAACGGATAAAAAACTCGGTGGTGTATATGTTGATTATATGATCATTCTAGGGGGCGATATGGACTATGCTGGTATTTCACTAAGATCTATTTGAATCACGTATTAATCATGAATTTTTACCTAGATTAAGTTTTACAGAAAATGCATGAAAAAAAAATGAAAGAAAGCTGTTACAAGATATGTTTTATCACATCCTTACACATAGGATATATGAATACATTTTTGGATAAACCCACGGAAAACAACTTACTTCATCTAACCTCTGTGGAAACTTTTGTATGAACCGGTAAATGTCATCCATTAGTCCGAGTGGCATATCTAAATAAACACCACCTGGGCGAATATATGCAGCGTGCATACGAGCACCTGATACGCGTTCATAGAATTCAAACATTTTCTCACGTTCTTCAAATAACCAGAAAATTGGAGTAATAGCTCCAATATCCAAAATAGTAGAACCAACAGCTAAACAGTGATTCATTATTCTAGTTATTTCAGCAAAAAGAGCTAGAAAATAAAATAAATGTATAAATTAGATTAATTATTCTTTTATTTCCATCCCGTATAGTAAAATAGTGAATACATTCCCATGAATTACTCACAATAAATAACTTCTAAGAGAGAAAAACAGTGAAATATCAAAACTAAACAAAACGAATATGATTCAGACTAAACAGTCTCACGTAAGCACAAACATATGGGTAGAAAAAGATAAAAGAAGTGATGGAAACCAGAACAAAGGATAACACAATTGAGGTCTTAACTCTGAGCTGCCACATATAATGCAATTTCCAACGACTAGTGTGAGATTTTAATGAAACAAAGTTAAATCACAGTAAGTTCAACCGTAAGCATATGAGGTTAGTGAAGTGGTTAAATATATTGCTTTCTCAGAAAATAAAATCATTATTCAAACGACCAATACAGTAAAAACTCGGCTTGGCCAAGGCAAATTGTTTATTTGGTGAAAACAGGAAACGTCATAAATAATATATACATTACTTCTAATTATCTATTTACACGTCCTTTGCCTTCCTCGACAAATATCAGTTGTAGGCCTGCTTCCCTTGATTGTCTTCATTTCTCTTACGTATTGTTACCAGGCTTTGCTCCTTGTCACCTCGCAACTCACCTCGTATATTGTTTACCGTTTTCACTTTTACGCAACGTTTCGCTATCTATTACTTATGGACGTCCTTGTGAGTAGTACCCACCACAATACAACTGAGAAACAATCTATATGACTCTGTAGCTTATAGATTAGTTATGCATGATAAATATACAATGAATGTTTCAAACAACAGAATCCGTCTTAAGAGGTGTCTAAGTGTGGACGCCTCTAAACAGCGAATGGAGCACTATTTATGAAAAGCAATTGAAATTCAGATGTTATCAAATTGAAACCAATCATACAAGCAATCAAAGATTAGAATAATACTACGACGATCAGCCGAAAAATCAAGAGATTTTAAAGCTGTTGTATTCATAATGTTTAATTATTAATGCAATTTACCTGAAGATTAAAGTTTGTTCTCTAGATATACTCAACATATCAGAAACTCTGTACTAAGTAAGAATCATCTGACGTAAATATTAGGTGATTAATAATGAGTGTGTCTAGTAAGTGTGCACACAAAACAACATTAGGAAAACTGTGATCTATTCAAAATGCTACACTTGTATTATGGAAAGCATAATGTCAGTAAAGAGTAAAAAACAAGAAATTACATAGATCTATGTTCAACTAACTTCTTATATACTTTGCACGTGGAGGTACTTCGATATTTAGTAGCTTCTCCACAGCCAATGCATAGCACTGTTCGTTACACATCATGGAAGCGTAATCAAGTCGATCAAAATAAGGCAAAGCCTGATAAAGAAAATACAAACAATGACTTTGTTATAACAAAATTTTGATGCCATAAATAATACCGTTACTTAACAGACACTTAGTTTATGTTTATAAAGAAACCAGGTTTTAGGTCGTTTTCTAATCATATACCTTTTTAATAAATGTGTCTTACGTATATACAAATATATGTAAGTAAGGCAAGGTGGATTTTAAAGTTATAAACTATATGTTCAAACTAATAAAATATGACTAACTAGCTCAAAAACCAACGTTTTCCAAATATGGTAAGCTTATAAAGATCACTAAGACTTTAATAATATGAGATATGATGAGCAAACGGTATTATCACAATTAATCTTATAAGCTCGTTGAAACTAACTAGATTGTTAATTAAATCTAGGTAGAAGAGCCTTAACATTTTCTCTGCTATTCAAACATAAACTGCATGTAATAAGCTAATTTATCACAAAAATGCATGGTCGGCAATTAAGTTGTTCGAAATGGAAATAAAACAGAACCGATTCGAAAAGGATGACGACTTAGATTGGCAACCCAAAATATTGAGCAAAATAGTAAGTATATTTTAAAAGGGTAACTTTTTAAACATGTGATGCAGAGTGGCACGGCAAGGAACTAAAGTAGGTGTGCTGAAAACATAGTGGATACTAAAAACGTTCTTCAAAAAATGGAATGTAAGTGAAGATTAACAACTACATAATGTTCCTGTGCTCTAATTTCATTGGAGAGAAATTGTGCATGAAAGTTGACATTTATGCACTCAACTCTTGATTACCAGGTTCCTAATTCTAACTAGATTGATATGACTCAGTTTAAGCACGCAAGCAGTGGTGTAAATCCAATCATAATATGTATACACTAAAGCCTGAAGTCTGGAAATGTTTCATATTTTCGAACTATCTTACTATTATTAATTGATATTTACAGAGATTACACCAGTAATGACAAAACCTAGGTAATATAACAGAGGACTAAAATCGTGTACAACCTAGACCAACACTTTTAGACATATGCAAAACAAAAATGTCACAATTACAATTCCAAAACTCCTATTCTGACATTAAATAATAGAGAGCTAAATTAAAAAACTTACTTGAGTGTACGTCTTATATTCAATCAACTTTTCTGTACCACGATGTAGCAGACCGATATGTGGATCAAGACGAATAATTGACTAAAATAAAAAAGAACTGCCATGATTCCCAATACCATAGGTAAAATTAAATAAACAATCGAAATATAAGTTTTTTTATTACTGACCATACAACAGGAAAATAATCCTACATAATAGGTGATGAACATAGCACAAGGTGTATTTAAACTGTTAATTTACAAGTCATATAAATAAGTATGAGGCAGGTAGCCAGCCAACAATGAAAAACAAAAAGCAGAACTCATTATGATTACACCGAAAGTGGTTCAAATTCCAATAAGCATAATCACTGTCTAAAATTTGAATTTTGTGACTACTATGTGTGACAATTCTGAATGTTCAGATCTAATACAAACCTTATTAACTTCTGAGGCTTGTAAAACTATTATATAAGCACACTTGGTTTCTAGAATATGAATGGTATTATAAATAACCGGACCCCAAGCCGAAGACGGTCTATTTTTTAGACTGCTCATATCTAATGCAGTCTTCAAAACATACCACACGGAACCTACATGAAAATTAGTCAATAATGTATCGAAAGAAGACAGTTTAATGGACACCATGTAAGATAAAGCACATTAGTTGTCACATTTGATAAGCACTACAGTGAAATAAAAACAATAAAACAAACGTAAAGTGACCGGAAATAGAAACGAGAGACCAAAAGAACGAACGGACGACAAAATAATAGGAAGCTTGAAATACATAAAACGACGAAATCTTAGTTACTATACCCAATATACGAATGAAAATCTGTGATAATGCTTCATGATAGAAATAAATTGAAGGCATCATTTCAGAGTAGATACCAGATGGAGTAGATACAATGAACACAAGTGGCTTTGAGGCCCAAACAACGAGAATAAATCAATTAGTCTAGCCAAATGATACAAAAACCGAACCAGACACAAGTTGCATTGTAAAAGTGCGACACAAATAAAGAGAATAGGATGGAGAGAAGTTAGTAAGGACAATTCATAAATTATTTTACCGATAAAGACATCAGAGTTTGGCACTGCAGACGGACCAGTGACATTGATTTCCGACGGCTAACCAAGCATAATATATAAAACAGTCTTTATGATATATATTTTTTAAACCACATAACTTTGTGGCAACACCTTTTGCTAATATATGCCCCAGCCAACGCTAAAAACATCTAGCAACAAATAAGACTAGGAGAAGTAAAACTTTTATCACTATCATTCTGCAGATAATCAATTTACTGTGGAAATTAATGGGGACCGAGGCTCCTATCGAAAATCCTTTTTACGCAAATGCTATGAATCAAATAACCATAAAACTGTGACAGAGTGAGTAAACCCCAGTTGTAACAACTTACTGACAATTTTCACATTGCTAGGAAACCATGACTTGGGTATTGTTAAATTAGTAAATCGCAGTCCAGATAAAATTTGACACTAGTGCGCCGAACCAGTGTACTACGCCAGCTTCTGAATACTTACTTTTATGTGACATGTCGGAGACAAAGTCGTTAAACAAACAGCTCAGACATAACCATTATTAACTCACTGTAAGTTAAAGTTACACCAAGGTACCTTATTATTGTTCAGATCTGAGTGCACAAAACTGTGCTTGATAAGTGAGTCACACCTTTTCATTGTATTGAGAGCTAATTGAGCTTGAGAATGATAAAGATTCTATCATTAAAAGTGTTTACATTAAATAACTGGTTGTAAGACCAATAACTATGGAAAATATTGTAATACTAGCGAGCTTTTTTTTTAAATTTTAGTAGGTTTTTGCTAAACCAGTCCACACTACTGTCTTGTGAGACGAATTCAGATTTCGCAGTAATTTCATAGGATTTAGAACTCAACAAATGCTAGGAGATTATATATACGAAACAAACCACTACACTCATCGTCAAGATTTACTCGATAAGAAATTCTTCACTCTAATTTTGCAATCGATTCGAAAACTTAGCTGGAAAATTACGTAATACTGCAGGGAAATGAAATATGTATGCTTTGTGCATGCAACAGTCTGCTGGTAAGCGGTAGAATAGGCGCACGAAATATCAACAAGCATTTACGATAAGAGGGTGGACTGTTGAAAAACAGAAAGATCATGTTTCAGAAGTGTGAAATTGGCGTTAAAGGTTTGTAAAAAAGCCTATTACGTCATACAGAGAAATATGGACAAAGACGTAAGCTAAAGATGTGAAATTATGGGTTACCCAATCTAATCATGTGCAATAAAAACAAGTTGACATATCCATTCTCATGTCTTTTTACATAGTATGTTTGATGAAAATTTACTTCTTTAGAGCTCAAGTTCAGCATTTCATAGTTATTTCGAAACAAACAATTAGATGCAAGATGTGCGGATTAAGTCCATCTTAAATTTAAGCACATTGTATATGCTAAATGACAAAACTTAATGAATGTATCATCATTTACATGGTTTTCAATATGTATTTTTGTTGTTTTCAAGTGAGATATAGACTAAGGGCTATTTAATGTTGCTTACTTCACCATCAAGCTCCATAATAAGTCTTAAAACACCGTGAGCAGCAGGATGTTGAGGACCAAAATTTAGATGAACAGACTGGACTTCATAATGCGTTCCCTTGAAAAAGTCACCTACACACTTAAAATACGAACTGCGACGAACTTGGTGGAATTATTTCAGATTCTTTAATGGCAACAGGGTGGATTAGAGATTTCTTGAGTCCGTCCATGAACTTTTTATCAGGAACCCAACGGGAAGTGAACCTTTTGAACTCCATCTGTTTTGAAAGCCATTTACTTAGCGTCAATGCATTTCTACATGATGGGCTGAAAATCCTGCAACCGAAAGTCATTACAACACCAAAAGTAACGCCGCCTACAACCAAGCCGCGTGATACTTGGTTTCTATGTTTGTCCAATACTGCCTAAACATTTTGTTCTCATGATAGAAAACCAGTACCTAATGTAATATTCTTTAAGTATGTTTCTAAACATTTTTCGTCTTATTTTTTTGACGAATCCTTCAAGAAGTGCTATTCAAAAATGTACAGTCGCGTTTTTTTGGAGGCCGCTTATTCGTCAGCTTAGGTGTTTACGTGGCATCGTAACCAGTTATTTTATCAATACTAAAATCATCTGTTATCAGTTATTTTTGAAATTCACATTCTGTCATAGAAAAACGTAACTGTACATGCATATTAAACTGTTCTATATGAATGTAGTTTGCACTAAATTGCGTAGCTACCACAGAAGCATAGGGCATATTTGTTCGTAAATACGATATGTATATGGTTTTATTGTTGTGAAATATGTCACTTTAGGTTTTCAAGAAAATAAAGATGACATTCTACTTTTGTTAAGAACAAATCGCAGTGTATTTTACGTCGTCTAAGACCATTTAGTCAATCTAAGTTAGGTTTACATGATTAGTAATTTTCCTTGATGGTTAATATTGTTTTTAGTTTGTAGTGAATAAACTATAAACTACTGATGTAGTATGTTCATATTTTGCATGCAATAGTTGCATAACTTCAATTTGCGTTTTTTAGTTACATTCGCAGATGATGCTGAGGTGGCCTGATTTTATTTCAATAGAATTGTTGAGACTTACGAAGTTCATACTAAGCACAGAACTTATAAGGATAGAGTGATTAAAATTGCAGTAAGTATACTGATGGATGGTAAATTTGTCACAGAAAAAAATGAGTCATTCTTGGAACGATGTACATGGTTCCTGATGAGTTACCAAAGAATAATATAAATGTGCAAAAGAAGTTTAATAATGCAAAACTAAAGTTTACATAACCTACGCTATATTAACAAATGGAATGCGGAAAATTTTCATTCGGGCATCATATTGAAAGTTTATCGGAGTTTAGTTAGAACTAAACTTTGGTGGCATATCCTTATCAATCAGTGTGTGTAGTTATATAAAGTTCCAGAAGTTAAAGATAGATAACTGTGCTGATTAACAGTGAAAGCAGTCATGTTACTTTGCATCACTTAAAGCTTATCAAAGTTGTATGAATCATTCCACATACTGATGAATATTTATTTACACATATTCTAATACGGCTTATTAATTGTAGCTTGTTACAACGAATACAAAACATAGAAGTTAGTATGAATGTATACTAATGTTCACGATAATTACATTACGATGTAGCCTTTCTTTGGAAACCGTGTATAACAGCATATCATATGAGAAATATTACGTTTTAGAATGTCATCCAAAGTTGTTACTCAATAAATTATTAACTAGGAAGGATCATTATTTTCGAATATACTTTCGCTTTTATGCTAGATTCTTTTAGTATCAGCTTGACTAACCGGTGCATCCATGTAATGAACGATTTCTATGCTTCACAGAGCTAACTAGTTAGACAACTCATGTGACTTGTTAAATAAGTATTGATACGCTTCACAGCATTAATAACATTGTAACGGTGAATAACAATAACACTGATTATGAACAGTTGGTGTAACTTGTACATAAGATGACACCACTCACCTATCAGTCAAATAAGAATTAGGCTCAAGGATCAAAGTAAATAAGCTTTAGGTGTAGGCCCATTACTAAAAATACACTAATATGCGTAAACTACGGGAAGTGAATACCTTATGGTTTCAAGTACTGTTTACCGCACAGAAACATATTTTAACGCTCATTGTTACATAGATGCTGGTCGTTTCTTTAGATATTAAGCTGCGAATGACTGTTTGTTAACAATCAAGACATTTCACAGCAACGTGTTAAATACTCGCACTTAAGCTTCTGAGATGAAACGCATACATTGCCGCGCACACCACAGATTCCTATCCACACCACTCCGCACTACTGCGAATATGGAAATACAAAAGGAAATTATTAAGTATTAACCACTTATTACAGACAAATCGTTAATATTTGATTACACCAGCAGATTCTCCAGTGAATGAGGTGATTAGAGAACCTACAGAACACAAAAAATACACTAGATTATGAGAAGATTAGAAAACTTATTTCTTACTTTTCTTCTAAGAATCCTTTTCGTATAATTTCCAATCTTCGTAAACACACGCATTGCGAATCTTTCTTAAAACCTTTGAAAATTCATTTGGTAACTTTTGACTTCATATTTCGTATGTAATAAGATATTAGCTCTTTGTGACATGTATCCCTCACGTATTCTATAACTTCACCGCAGGAAGCTGATTATTAGGGAACTGGATTCATATTTTCCTTTTTCTCTTCTGATAAATGTCTAAACCCCGGATCGCACCTTATAAAAGACTTCGTGCAGGGATGGTTGTACATCATGATGTGAGAACAAACGATATACTCAATGACATTCAGTGCTGCACGAAACAGATTCACAATTCATGAATTTCGATCTAAACATGCAACAGTCATAGTTCATCTTATGGTTTGTTTCCCTGACCAATCCCGTTAGATTTGTTTATTACCAAATGCACATTTAAAAACGAAGTAACTGTATTTAAAAGACGAAAAAGAGGCACTTTGACTTTGTGAATGAATATAGTAAGTGAAGGTAATCTACTTTTGCATTAAATTAATTAACTTACAGACTGAAACTCTGTAACTGCTTCCTGTGAATCCTCTAACTGAAAAATCGCCAGCCAAGCACTATGTTTTCATAGGCCGCTTTAAGATGAACGGTTATTTCTCGTGAGCAGCAGGCCAAACAACTATTATTCAATAAATAGATCAATAAAAACTATGGATTTATCTATTGATAGCCATATTTCTCCGTAAATATGAGCGTTGTTGGAATTTGTGAGTGTTGATAAAGAGCGATCTGTCTGCCACGCTGTATATGCATAATTACCGCCACGCACCTAACAGCTCAAGGTCACAAAAATGTCATATTGAGGCAAATCGAGATTAGATTATAATTAACTACTGCCTTATTTTTCCGTTGTTTGGTAAAATGTATTGTTTTATTGCTATTTTAGCTTCCCGACTGCGATTTCGCTGTAATCGGATTATTTTGTAGTTATTGTACTGCCAGAGTAAAGTATTTTAGAATCAGTTTCTACTATAAGCACTAGTATGTATGCCAGATATATATTTTTCTCCTAGTTGATTTGGGTCTTGATTCAACAGTTTCCCTGCAAAACAGTATTTATTTCTTTATTCTTAATCTACCTTGGGTATTTTGCGCCTTGAACCCTTTGATTATCTTTCATTTTTGCGGCTTATGTATCGTCCATCTTGGTTTTGCTCATATAAAGTCTAAGCTTTTATCCTCGTTAGTATCACCTTGTAAATTTTCAGTTTAGAGTTTGAAATCAGCCTCTCCCTATCACCACTCGCAATGACTGTAACTAATGACGTTTGCGCAGCTTTTTTTCGCAGTGTTGACAAAATTCTCGAGCCATAGTGTGCTACTTGCCATCTAATCTTTAAAGAGTCTCCTAGGTTACTGCGCATCACTCTAAAGAGATACTACTCACAGCTTCCCCACTGCAAGCAATACAGTGCCTTTCAGTCGTCAGAATCAGACAGGGCAAGCTTTGGTAAATAAGAGAGTCGTTCCAAAAACAGAAAGGAACTCACAGTGGTGATACAAGGTACTCTATCATTATACATAGTATTCCGGAACTAAATGTTGAATCCAAAGACTACAAGCTAACTCCCCAATATGGGTCAGTTTAGTTACATCTTCGAGAGACCCACCGCTATAAATGTGCAAAAAATGTATAAGGCTGCGCAGACCAGCACATCTGACTCTTTCACCTTTGCCTAAGTTAACGGTTTCAACCCTGGACTAACGAGAGATAGTAGCTCGTCTACAACAGACTCGTAATAGCGAATCGTACGTCTTACTAAGTATGATCAGGTTCAACAAAGCGGACTGATATGTCGGAATTATGTATATAATAACGCCTACTGCTATGCAGGAACTAACCGCAACTCTAACCGGAACTTATCTGCGCCAACTGATACTAGCAACCGTGACCAACGACTCGATACTGTTTACTCACCCCAAAACAAAACCAAGAACACCAAAGCAGAACCAGGAAGATTCGATTCTATTACAATTCAAGTCTGTATATATAGATACAAAAACGACCTTGGGAAAAACAGAGTAATTAGCATACTAAAATGACATTACAACCAATCACATTTAACAAGGTCCAGCGGAGGAAATGAAAAGCAGTACCGGTTTCCGCTCACTTTACAATTAAATAAAAAATAGTAAAATCACATGAAAAATAACTAGTTTCTCCTCTTCTTAGCACCTCCCCTTTTTGAGAAAAGTTCGCTTTCTTGGAACCTCACTGTGGCTCTTCGTTTTCTTTCACTCCGTCTTATTGGCTATTGTTCTTCGGATGTTCCTTTCTTGTTGTTTGCTGCAATTAATGTTGGTTTCTCCGTGGGGAGCTTGAAAGTGTCAAGAAGAAGTTCAAGCGCTAGGTTCGGTTCATCTGCTTTTCGTTCACCAAACCTTCTTCGCAGCTGGTTGCGATGTCGGATCTATATTTGTCCTCCCACTGCTACTTCATACATCACCTTTTCTCTTTTACCTTTAATTACTCCGTTTTTCCATTTCTCGCTTCCTGGTCTGTAGTTCCTTACGTACACCTGCGTGCCGTTTCTATAGATATCATCATCGTTGCTTATTACTTTTGCCGGCCTCATTACCTCATTCATCGTTCTCAGTTTCCGTCCCATGAGTGCTTCTGCTGGTGATTTCTGTTCCGGAGCACTGTTGTTTGGGGTACTTCTATATACAAGTAGAAAACGCTGAATAATTTCTGCTAGGCTTCCCTCCCCCTTTGCCTTAAGTACAGCTCTTTTGAAGGTATCCACAAACCTCTCCGCTTGTCCATGCGATTGTGGATGGTACGGTGGGGAGCGAATATGTGTGATAGCGTTTTCTCGACAGAATTCACTGAAAATCTGTGACGTAAACTGGGACCCGTTATCGGTGACTAGTGTCTCTGGAAACCCATGACACGCGAATATCTTCCTCAATGTTTCCAGGGTTTTCTGCGTGGTCGGAGGAACTGCAGGATGGATCTCTGGCCATTTCGAATATGCGTCTACTAACACCAAGTAGTAGACTCCTGACATGGGCCCGGCAAAATCTAAATGTACTCTGCTCCATGGACTTGCAGGAACTGGCCAGCTTACTGGTTCCACCTTCGGTCGGTTTTTTGATGCTCGCTGAATCGTTTTGTCTCTTCTTGTGAATTCAGCAACTTGCTGTGTGGTAACAGGAAGTGCTCTCACAGCATGCATGAAACTTTCTTTAGCGTAATCTCTCGTATCGAAGGTGGCAAACACCGACTCTTCACTCTTCGTAGGATAGGTGCTTAGTGGAACAGCATCTAGTTTCAGGTCAGTAATCCGATCTAACCCCAACAAGTTAAGATTATTGTTAACCACATAACATACTCCATCCGTGGTTATTTCGTTGAATAACACTGAGCACACAATTTTGCCAATGATCACCAAACGATCGCCTGATGCACTTATGGCGAGTTGTTCTGTAGCGCATAGCACAGGTTTCCCAATTTTATTCCATGTTTTTCTAGAAATAATAGTGATATCAGATGCTGTATCAAGTTGGAGGCTTACCCTATGACCATTTATCCGAACAGAAACGTACTTTCTGGCTGGTCTCTGATGAGCGTGATTCAGGGTGGATACTGAAAGTGACTCAGCCGGCTTACTCGGTGAACGGAATCTTCTTCTGGAACGTGATCGAGTGCGTGTGTCTTTCTGCCTGCACGAAGTCTCTTTGTGTCCCAGCATGTTGCACTTTCTGCAGCGATAGTTTTTAAACGGACAGAACTTGGCGACATGCCATGCATCACAGTTCCAGCATCTGCATGGGGAAGTAATTTTCTTCTTTTCGGCTGGTTTATCACGATAAGTTGAGGTGATTGCTGGAGTGACTTGATGAGAAATAGGTTTTCAACGAGCAGCATGAACTTCAGTGTCACAATTACCACCAGACTGGACAAGTGCAGTATCATGCTTTAAATTGGTCAGTCGTTGATATTCTGCGGCAATGTCATTGAGAGACAATGTTGGTTCTTGGTCAAGACGGTGAAGCAATCGCGTTCGAATATCAGCGAATTTTTCTGACTGTAGGCTGCAGATGAGTATTAACGATTTAAATTGGTTCTCCGATAAGTTTTTTAATTTAAACCGTTCACATTCTCTGTTTACAACTCCAACATGAGTTAAGAAATCATCTGATTCATTCATTTTTAACTTTAGGCAACGATATCTTATATTGAATAGAGAAGAATTGTCACCAAAGTGTTGGCTGAGAGTTGAGCAGGTTTCAGAGAATGTTCTATCTCGAGGATTTAGAGGTAAAATTAGGTTGCAGTATTTGTAAAGTTCTGCTGCACCAAGCTTTCTGAGAAGTAGGCGAACTTTCCATGCATCGTCCTGTGAAGCTGAATCATAAGTAAACAAATCTTAATATCTCCGGAACCAGGTATCAAAAGTAACATCAGCTTCTGGATCATAATTAAATTCAGCAATACTATTAATAATTCCATCAATTGAAAGTGCAGAGTTGGGGACAGGAACATTCGAGGATGATTCAAGCTTAGAATTAAGGCTCGTAAAAAGCTTCATTAGTTTGAGTTGTTCATCCAACAACGAATCCATTTTAGTAGGATCCACAGTCACCATCACCCGTCGCCAATTGATATGTAGGAATTATGTATATAATAACGCCTACTGCTATGCAGGAACTAACCGCAACTCTAACCGGAACTTATCTGCGCCAACTGATACTAGCGACCGTGACCAACGACTCGATACTGTTTACTCACCCCAAAACAAAACCAAGAACACCAAAGCAGAACCAGGAAGATTCGATTCTACTACAATTCAAGTCTGTATATATAGATACAAAAACGACCTTGGGAAAAACAGAGTAATTAGCATACTAAAATGACATTACAACCAATCACATTTAACAAGGTCCAGCGGAGGAAATGAAAAGCAGTACCGGTTTCCGCTCACTTTACAATTAAATAAAAAATAGCAAAATCACATGAAAAATAACTAGTTTCTTCTTTTCTTAGCACGGACCTAGATCTGTGAGAATGGTGAACAAAACATTAAGACAGACCTTCACAGACTCCTGAACCGGTCACTGAAAATCTGAACTGGGATGATCATACTCTGGAATTTTCACGCCCCAACGTCGGAAGATCATCTCGGCTCAGACGCGCATAACAACAAATTATAAACTCCAAGTATTTATCGGAAAAAAAAGTCAAGACGGTAAGCCTACTAAGGGCTGGTTTGCCACCCAAATCCCTTCTCCTCTTCATATTCCATGCACTTCTTGCCTGATAAAAGACGACATCTCTCCTTCCTTCATTTGTCCTTGCAATAATTTGAGGGGGGAAAGTTATGATCAAAAGTGCTTGAAATCAGGAAGCTATCATGCCTGAAATGACTTATTATGATGGTTCTCTCCAGAACTAATATTAAAGTCATCGATGTCTAATCGAAATTTAATGGCTTCCAGTTACTCTGTTGTAACAGTTTAGATTCATTTGGGGGGTGGCATTATGCTATATGTGTCCTCTTCCCTTAGTGTCCATGAAATCACAACTTTCAGATTTACCCGTTGTTATGTTCTTTGTAGAGTGTGAAAGGAAGTTGTTACTCCCGTTTGGTTAGGGCTCTGTACAGACCTCCTGGAGGTCCGGATTCCATGAACAAGTCGTTTTTTTAGGTAAACCGAACAGCTCTATTCCCAAATTCTGCTTATATACTGCTAATGCATGACTTCAATATCCCTCCTTGCTAGACTACCAACCCATATTAGTGTCCAACTTTAAACTTTTACTCACTGATCATAAGCTACGCGATAGCCCGACTCCACATACTTGCTGGGAGGAGACCAATGAAAATGCTCCTAGATTAGACTGTGTTCTTACAACCGATAAGCTTTGGCCTCAAACTTGAAAATTTTAAGCCCACTGTGTAGTACTAGCCATGTTCTTTTACCTTTCAAACTTTTCCTCTATTATACTCCATCGAGACTCATAGTGTGCAAGGACTACCACATACCAAACTACGACGGGATTAAGACAGACCAAAAAAATCCACTTTGGTTTAACGGACAAGACCTCGTCGACGTGAATTAAATATAGTATCGTAGTATGGACACTTCTTTACTCCACTGATCGTTTCATCCGTCTACACCAACCTGGCAATAGACCTCCCATCCAAAGTCCATCACTCACAAAATTAACAGGAAGCCTGTGGAGACTTTCCAGTGACCTGGTTGACTGAATATCTTACAGGGCCCTACTCAACAAATACACCCTCAAGACTAAGCAGGATAGGAGAAACTATCAGACTGCTCTAATTAGGCCTTTAGAGGTCCATATTAACCAAATAAGGATAAGGGCAAGTTGACCCTTAGTTTGTTGGGTGGAGACTCACTGATGCTACATAGCACCCATTTTGAGGTTGCAAGTCTACTATCTAGATGACTTCAACTGAACTTTTGCCCTAACTGATGCTCCAACATAATCTGTCAATAGCCAAATCATCTTCGTAAGCCTAAGTGTTATGGATGTTGAGCCTCATTTAATCAAAAAGACACTGTTCAGAAGGATGTGATGTTGGTACTACTGAACGTTGTTTAGTCCAACTTTTTATTGACTAGTATTGGTTGACTTCGTGAATCGTTTGTGTTGATGCTGGAAGTCAATATCATCTAGAGATATAATTTTATTTATTGTGCATTTGATTTACTCCACTACTTTAGACTTTGTATGATTCTGTTGTTTATGATGAAAGCATAAGTTGTATTGTAACGGTATGTCTTTTATTCTAACTGGCTGATTAGAAATGATACTGATACGGTTACTCGCAGTTTGAGCTTCCCCCTCGGTCTAGAGCAGTACTTACATAGTGTTCAGAGTCTCCACTAACGGCTCAGCGAGGCTGATTTGACAGCATCATTCAAAAGATACAAGCATTTATAAATAGTTTTCTGTCCAAGATTCTTCGAATTCGTTGACAAGATACCATCAACGATTTCCAATTGTGGCAGGGAAAAAACCAACCAATTTACAGGTTAGGACGAGATTAAGAAAGGACGGCAGAGTTGGATAGGTTACACACTGAGGAGGTCATCGAACTGTGTCACAATACAAACACAGCATGTAATCCTAGGGCCATAGAGGAACCGAAGCGGAAGACTAAAGAACACATTATGTCAGAAATCAAAAGCAGGCATAAAAGACATGAACAGCACTTTATTTTATTTTATTTCAGTCACACAACTTATTTACAACAATTTTTGTGAAGAAGCCGTTCGGGGTTTCATTAATAAAATATACATATACAATGGTTAAAATTATTTTACAAGGCGAAAGAGTATTTAGGATGAAATGCAAATATGAACATGTATATACGTATACATATACACATAACCAAAGAAAGGAAGTGATGATAGAAGAGTAGTAAATAAATGACTAAATCAAAATGATAATATTTTCTAATAAATATGTGAAATGGATAAAAAAACCATTAGGCATTTGATGCATAAATGCAGTGTGATGAGGTTTACTAAACAACCAGTATTCTTACAGTAGTTATTAAAATGTCAAACTGTGCGAATGTCAATGAAATCGTGAATGTTCTTACAAGTGGTGACAGGAAGCTAGATATTCTAAATAGAGGAGGTTGAATGTTAACAATTAAGAATGTGATGTAGAAAATCATTGAGTAATCATAGCATAGATTCAATTTGAATAGGTTTATTTGACAACTAATAATCCCATGATAAATTAGAAGGTCAAACTATGAAATTGTCAATGAAGTTGCTAATTGTTGTATAATTGATGATAGAAAAGGGGTAAATAATAGACTGAAGCAGAATGTACATATACTCTATTAAATATAGGAAACTGATATAAACTCAGAAAGCATTTGGTTTATTTTGAACTGATCTGATACATTTTGGACAGTTTATACAACCTGGGATCTTGTCCGTGTATATCTTTATTTATTTATCGGTTCTTAATGAGATTACATGTTCCTTTATTCAGCAGGGCAGTTATTAAGTAGTGTTTTAAATTTGGTTAATGATTTGTTTCAGAGAAAATTTTTTGGGAGTTTATTCCATAGTATTGGATATCTCGCTTTAAAAATGTTTTGACGTAACTGTGTATGACATCGTGTGATAATAATGGTGTTTTCCTCGTTGCGCATGTTGTATGAGGAGGAGATATTTTAAACTGCAAGGAGGTTGAGGAATGAAAGATATCACTTATAAAACGATATATGAAAGCAAGATTCAGCTTCAGACAACAGATCCAAAGGGGTTCTAGTTTTAATTTGTCACATCGTTGACGATTATTTTGTGTGCCACAGTAACCTAGTATGCTTTTAGTGAATGCTCGTTGAACTCTCTTGATTTTCACCAAGTCTGTGTGTCAGCAGTTGCTGTAAAGTAGACAACCATATTCCAGTATGGGAATAACACATTTTTGTTTTGTAATAATTTTGAGTTTAGGTTACTGAAGCTTTTCCCTATAAATCTTGTTAGCTTTCTTGCCTTGGAAACTTGATATGCTGCATGATCTGAAAGTGTATGCCATTACTATATCAGATCACAGACAACGTCAAGAGACTTTATCTGTTCCTTATAAACGTTACTCTTGTGAAGAAGTGGAAAGAAAAGCCAAGGATAAAGTTAGCTGGTTACTCCACGAGGAGTAACAGGCACTGATTAATGTTTTTCGTATCAGGATCATAAACAACTAGATGAAATACCAAAATTAACCAGTTTCTGAAAATTTGAACTTGAAACCTGGTACCGGTGAATTGATAGTGCTTTGAGATCTGATGGTGGAGGAGACTTAATTTAATCTCATTATTTCTGTTATTTTAACTGATTAGCTTGTTTATATCTATATACAGTTCAATAAACAGAATGAGTAATAACATGTTAAATTCTTCGAATGATTCATTAACCTTATTAAAAATGAGGCTTGTAAAGCCTGTTACTAGCTCAGCGTCCACCCGTTGAAACCACTTAAGTGTGCATCTACCAGAATGTTTTTTGAACAACCAGATTTCTGATCACTATTTGGCAGGAATTAGATTTTCTTCGAGAACTCTTCAAGATTACAATATCTAGTCAACTTGTATTTACTAACTATATGTCCTCGCTTTGGACGTACAAAACAAATACTCACGAGTTTTGCATGCAATCATCGATATTCTATTTTCGTCCCAAAAACTTTGAATATTGACACGTCGTAATCTTCATATCATGTACTGCATATACGTTTAGCGACCTAAATATTGTGTTTTCGGACTGTAAGTGGCACTTTATCTTCGCGTTGTACTTCATTTTAAGACATGTTACCAACCGTCCAAACCTATTGCCAGCGACCCTGGCACGTGACGCTATGCAATTCATTAACTCAGCAAACGTCGGCTCTCTATCGTTTTCCGTCAATGTATCAACTAGATCCATCCACTTTGCTTAAAGTGAATGGGACAACAATTTCATAATTCGTACAGAAGCTAGTAAAAAAATTAATTCAGCAATATAATCTATTTGTTCCCGAAACCATCGAGCAACCTTCCATTCTTACAGCCAGGTTCGATAACTTTTCAGCATTATTATAATTGTTGTTTACTCCGTTAAATAAGCTTTCCAGTGTTTCTCGAGCAACTATGTATTATCGGCCAAATAACTGTTTCAAAGTCCCTTTAGTGTTGTTATAACTAGCAATAGGATCCATCATTACACACCACTCGATAGCGGCTTATGCTTTACCCTTAAAAAACATGTTAAGTATAATAAATGTAGACTATTACCGACGACCCTTGAAATAATTTAGTTTTTGAATTGCCGCATAGGTATCAAACATACCTTTGGCTGTCCATCTAAGAAGCTGAGTTTAATCATGGGGAGCTTTAGATCCAAGACAATAAATGACAACCTATTTTAGTGAGAATCCCTATTGCTAACTTCACGTTACGTCTATTCTGTTAACCAATATAGCAGCCACCAAAACTTTAAGTAAATCATTGTGGATATACTTTATAGGAATCATAAAAATTCGGAAGAGTCATAAGAATTAACGGAAACTACAACAATAATTAGTAGAATGTACTTTATTTAGAGTAAAAAAATCAACGGAATGTGCAGCAAAAAAAATCAAGAAGAATGGACCTACTTTAAAAAATAATAAAACAACGTATATCCTAGGAGCGATTTCCCTAGTTAATATCTCTTAGGGATTTCGAACTATCTTGATGATTTATTTACGTTTATGTTCCTTTTTTGATATTTTTATCACTGTCGTTTTTTTAATCGTATCCATGGTTACCTGAATATTCTCATTTTCTTTGTAACCCGAAAATCATTCTGTTTCGCCTACCTCTATTATGAATTCTTCACTTCTCTCTGGGACATCGTTATTACTATCTACCTAATATTTTGTTTTTAATTTTACGTTGATACCTATTTTCTAACATTAATTTTTATTCTTTCGCCATAGAGTTAGGTTTCGTTTTTGCATGTATATTTGTGCAAGGAAGAGATAAAGCCAGTTACTTTTCCCATAAATTTGCTTATTTTTCCTACTTTAACTGTAAAGTAAATGGTAACCAGTACCACCGTTCATTCTCTCCGCAATAAGCATGCTATTTCTGATTGATTGTAGTGATTTTTAGTATGCTAACTATTCTAACCATTAAAAAGTCGATGTTGTAACTAAATATAAAGAGTAGAATGAATTTGTATATTCCCATTGATTTGTTATAGACTGAAGCTGGTCAGTCACTGTTGCTATATGTGCATCCTGTGCGGATCACCTCAATATAGCGATTATTCAGAAATATCATTTAATTTGTATTGTGACTGGCAAGTGGAATCCAGGACGCGCGTTTCGTCCTATTTGGGACTCATCGGCTGATATTTCTGAATAATCGCTATATTGAGGTGATCCGCACAGGATGCACATATAGCAACAGTGACTGACCAGCTTCAGTCTATAACAAATCAATGGGAATATACAAATTCATTCTACTACCAATTCGCCCATTGCACAAACGTGACTGTCTGGACTCAGTAGTTTAGTGGTGTACGCGGTGGCGTATGACACGAACCGGACTGAGTTCGAATCCCACTGTGAACATCAACATTGGGATGCAGGTACATCCAGCCGATGAGTCCCAAATAGGACGAAACGCGCGTCCTGGATTCCACTTGCCAGTCACAATACAAATTAAATAAATATAAAGAGTTGGGACAAAATAGATTTAAATCTTCTTAATGGTGTATTCGTGTCTTCTTGATTTGGCTTTGGGCGAATAATCAGTTGTCGAGTCGTTGGTCATCGGTTGCGAGTATCTGTTCGCGTAGATAGGTCAGCGAGTTGAAGTTGCGATTAGTGTTTACGTGTATAACGTAAGTATCAAGACATCATTTTTGGGAGTTCAACTTGTTGCCATTACTTTGGTACATATTCATCTTTGTTCTTTTGATCTGAGGCTCATCTTTCTGTTAGCTATCGAATATGTATATGTATTTTAGTCTCTATATTCTGTTGAGGGGGAGGTTTGTATAGTAGCTGCTAATACATTTGGACTTATTAGTGAGTTTTATTGATTATACATCTATTATCTTACGGTTTTCATAATATAAAATGATTGATCACAGAAATTAGTATGACGTGTAAAGCCTAAGTTTGACTGGTTGGTTTGGTTGAGACTCTTTTAAAAAAGCTCACTCGTGTTAACTAGTTTTTGACTTTTGAATCACTCGTGAATCGTAATTCGACTATCCTGTGATTGCTGAAGATTGCATAGAAGTATACGAGATTTGATCTAAGTCTGATTAATACTGGGATGGCAGTCACACTTGTTATGGCACTACTACTCACAATGTAGTAAGTTCTCGTTGTACCATGTTTGTAAACTTCAAAGAATTTACCTTCTCATTTAACGCCTTAAAGCTGACTTTCGTAAGTATGTGCTGTTCGGCAACTTTGATGTTGTTTCGAATGTAACTCTAGACGGTGTATTCTTAGTTCTATCCTTATTGCTGTATCCAGTACTCAGAGGAATGATTGGTGATTCATCGCCTACATTTTAGCTACCGGTTTAGACATCAATGAAGCTTTAAAAAGCTGGTAGGACGCTCTCGTAGTAATCTAATAAATGCTCAGTGGCTTTCTAAATACTCTAAATAACACTGAGTTAAAACTGGATCTCTGTCTGTTGCAATCGTTATTGGTTCATTGAAAGTACTAATCCAAATATCCATGAAAATAGAAGTAACTGTTTATGTAGATGTGTCGGAAATGGGACATCCTATGGGGTATCTAGTAAATTGACTGACTGCATTTAGAATGTGGATAGAAAACTTCGAGAGCTTCAAGAAACTAGTTAAGTCTAGGTGCACATTTTAAAGTGTCTCTTTGGGACCGTGAAAACTGCCATTAGGGTAACTTTATGTAAATGGACTGTACTGCGTTGGCATCGTAAACATGCTTTACTAGGAATATTTATCAGAAGATATAGCAAACGTAAGACACAAAGGTTTATAATCAGTAAATATTGTGAAATCTCTTTTTTCAGTACGTAATAATAGTGCTTAACTGCTAAATAAACATCCAATAACTCATGGTTAAACGTACTGTTGTATGGTTCTGTGGGATCTGACCACTTAGAAAAGAAAGCGAGGGGTTTTAGATCATCATTTAGCCGTTGTTATAAAATGACACCAATAGCATCATATAAGTTGTATATTCATAGGACGAGTTGTGATCCGGGGTTTTATGTATACGGCGGCAAGCATCATGATGAGAATATAAGCGTCTTTAATCCGCTGGAGACAGTATGCTTCTGACTTCAAAGTTTCAAAACGTCCTATGAGAAAAGCGACTAATGGTTGTTATGTACACTAGATATATGATTATGTAACGTTTGTCGTATGACCAGAGCATTCTCTAACGATTAAACTCACACATACCAATAAAAACAAATCAGTAGGCAGTAATGGATGTAGCAAAAGTTATATTTTAATTATTAGTAGAACGTCAATGGGATAGCAACGTATAGGCTGGCTAACTAGAGAGAGGAATGCTTTTCACTTTGTATCATGTCGTGATTTCGTGATGATATGTGACCGAGCGCCTTCAATTAGTCGTGTCCGCTACAACAACCATGATCAGCATCAATGACGAGAGCCTATGCAACTATTTATTTGGGGGACTGTTTATCGCTACAGATGCAATATATACGCATAGTGTGATATGAAGCGACGATAAAAACCACTCATGCCCAGAAGACGACGTAGCTTTTTAATTGCTTTAAGTACAGAGTATTATGTCACTGTCTCTACCAGGTACGTCGATATCAGGGTGCTTTGTGAAGTATTTCAATGACCAAGGACTTCGAAAATTCACGTGGATTGATAGCCACTCCGAACTGTTGAAAACGTGAAGATGACAAATCGGGTATCTATCAGATACTGTAATAGTGTAATAGCATGATACCAGAATTTTGGTTGGTTGATCAAATGCCAATTAGGTGTGCCTAGTTGATAATTGCTCACCTGCCCTATGCCCACTTAGTCCCAAACATGAGATATGAGAACACAAGACGATGGACCAACCAGACAGAATCAAATCGTATTTCACACATTGCTTTATATATGCATAAAACCAGACCACACAGTCAACCAATTAGGAAACTAACGTCAATACAAAGTAGGAGTAATAGTGAATGTGAACTGGAGTTCGTATACACAATCGATCAATCATAGTTCGTCAATGAGAAATGGCATAATAACAGTTAATGTGTCGAATGGAAGGATAGAGCAAGAGGAACTGAATGATAATAGAAATAAATTGTTCACCTTGAATATGACCAAAAATACTGAAATAATCTACAGATAAATAGCTCTCCATGACATTCAATCTTCTTTAGGTGCTCGGCATATCAAGAACAATAGCCATGACTTATTATTGGTACCAAATACCCAAGGACTGTTCGACTACCTGGTGATGCCAAGTTGCTTAATATTTATTCGAATTTATTGTTGATTTCTGTTAATCTGTGGAGACGCAGACGTCTGAGGCTTGCGTGTAATGAACTACCTCGTCACTGATTCGTTTAGCTTAGGAGAGTGATTTGGCCTAACCGAATAAGACTCGAGGGATATACAAGCCGGTAGTCAAAGGTCAATATCTGCCAGGCGATATTTGTTGTACTAGGAGCTGCGGGTCGTCGATGTGTAGAGGCAAGATTATGCCGTAATCCATATATAATCGTAAAAATAGTATATAACAGAAAAATAATTAGTGGCTGCGTAGTGTTAGTAAGAGAGCATAGTAGATTGTAGATTGTATATATATATACCAGAAAAAGGAAACTGTGTAATCAGCGTCTTTACCGAAAATTGTCTACCGTAATTGTTAGAATACGAAAATCTAGGTTAGGATAGCAAAAAAGCAGATGAATGGATTTATATAAAAGTATGCATAAAACTTGGCTTATACAAATTTAAATAGAAAAGATTAAATTTGAAAATACGTATTTTTAAAGGTTATTATAGATACACTAGTAAAAATTATGAGTATATAGAAATGCAGTTTACTTGTATTAGTTGTAATATGTAGTTAGTAGGTTGAATTCTAACCCTCCGCCTCCCCCTCCCCACCACCACATTCATTAATCCTTAAAAATGGTATACAGAAAAATATTACGATTATGTAAGTTATGACTAGAAAGGTAGATTCAACAGCAGCAATAATAAATCAGAATATTTCCACGGTGACAACAATAACAGGAAATAATAATTAATTCCACTTTGATACCAGAAACCAGATTGAGAACAAGAGATAGGATAGGCACGTATATTTAATCAACGAACGCAGGTGCAACAGGCAGATATACAACTTGGAAGAAAAGAGTCAAGGAAACAGAAGTATCATTTTTACGTTTATAAGTGTTGCTAAAAATGTGCATCTGTAAACATGCTAGTAAAAAGTCAACACACCTACAATGTTCATAGCATTCTACAACGTTTATTGTTTCTAGACTATTCCATAAGCTAATATGCATTAAGTATTGATAAATTTTACTTGAACTGAAGTTTTCCAATTTAATACATTATGATAAAATTTATTGGGGATGTGTGTTAATATAACAAGTCACGTGTTAAACTGACGTAATCCTTTTAGTGTACTTCACTAATACAATTGACTAACACTAATAGAATACAAACAACAATCAATATTGACTAAAAAATTAAGTCGAAGTGTAGGGAAAACGTTTATTTATCCAAATACAATGAATTAATGAAAATTCAAAAGTTGGATAGTTTACAAATGCAACAACCAAATAACATTTAATATTAGGACAATCAATTCATATTTACACCATGAATTCTGAATACTGATATTTGTTATTGTTTTATTTTCACAAGTGAAACGTACAGACTTTGCTACAAAATGACCAGTAATTAATGATTTCGTGCAATAAGGCAGTTGAACATCGTCATGGAATGAAATCTCATGGCTAGAAACTGAGATAAGTTCATGAACCTTTTGTTTGTTTAGGTTCCTAGAACACACAAACACCATTCGTTTAGAATTAAGGTTTTCCAATTTCCCTAAATGAATATTCATATTCATCAATCGGTTTATGCACCAGATATTCGCTTTCTTCCTTGCAAATCCATAAAATCTTCCCCTCCTCACCTCCTGAAAGCATTAAGTGTGAGTCATTTATCAGAGAATAGAAACGCTTGATAATGTACGAACATCTAGAGAAGGAGAACCGAATCCCCTCCCACCTTAGCCAAACTATTGCATTCGAAGGGGGGAGAGCAGGCACTGTATAAATTTCTGTATAATTTTATACTACTTAGTAATATTCGGTAGCTTATTCGGTAGCATTTTATAATTTATGACGCATTGATCTACTAATCACTAAATTAGTTTCCCTTCTTTTGAAATCCGAATCGTATGTCGAACACTTCAAACAACGCATAATTTGAAAACCTTTCCTAATTATAAATATATACCACCAAAATCTTATTAGCATGCTAATATGCTTTTGACACATCAGTGCTCTTTTTCCTCCGGGTAAAACACACTTCCCTTGAAGGACAGGTTTTCTAATTTACTGTGTCTTGACAATATAACAGGTGCCCAAACACGTAGATATTCAAGGTCTGTAAATCCCCATTGCTTATGTCATTTTTCACAGTGGTGTTGCTCCAGAAGCAAATCTCATCTCTCGGTTTTGAGATTTCAGGTATACTTTGGTCACTGGGTCCGAATCATGTACTGCATGCCATACTCCCTGACCTATCTCATGAAGATAGAATGAGATATCTTAACCTGCTCCCACCATCTTACCGTGTGTTAATACATGATATATATTAGTGGCTAAATGTACGGCGAGTGACGAATACAATGCTAATGCTATGTTTGTTTCTTTTACTTAAGACTGATCTAGTGAACATTCATAAAATAAGATAGTTTGCGTCTTACTCTTTGTGTCAGTTATAGAATTGTGAATTACCAGAATTTTTTACTAAAACACGTTGAATCAACACCTTGTTTAGATATATTCAGATGAAGATGATGCATCTTCTGAGTACTCCAAATAATAAAGTTTAATAAAAATCACCTGGTCTTCTTCATTCACAACAAAAGACTAAAGTTCTAAGACGGATTGTATAAAACAATTTATACTCGTATATCATTGCTAATAAGTGCATTAAAATGAATATTTCTAAAAATTTTATAATGTAAAAGTTTAGGAATGTCGATGAAATCAGTCTTCTACACTTAATAACTTTCCTATTGTAGAATATTTTGAAAATATAGCACATGGTACTATATGTAATAATTTACTTGATATATTCTCAAACAAGTATAGATAATATGAGGAAGTAACTTGAAATAATGTCTACTATATGTGCCGTATTCATTATCTTTAGTCATTTTATCGTTCATTTCATTTCAGGCTTTAACTTTTACCATAGTTACTTTCTTCACTCTGAGTATCAAGCTGAGTTAAACTGGATTTGTTAAAAGTAAATAGTCAATGGTAACTCGAGATGCATGAAATGAAAGCTTTGTTGAAGATTACACTTCCTCAACCTCCTATCTGAAAATATTATCCACGATGGTGGGTCACTTATACTAATAACCACATTACAATTTAATGAGCAGAATTTGATTAGCTGTGTAATGGACTTAACAAACATCACATTGGTCACTACTCAATGATCATTTATTGAATGAAATTAATTTTATCCACTATACCTGTAGTTTTAATAAAGCTTCAAATTTCGTAAAAGAAATGAACTACATATTACTTTTTGTCACATTTTTTTCTTAAAGAACAGAATTAATTAAACAGTTTAATTTAAATTCTTCATACAAATTTACAAATGTGTATATAAACATTTGATTTGTCTGATCTTAGATGAGTTGGTTTAATTGTGGCCTGGCATACATGAACATCTGATGATCACTTCTTAGTCATTTCTATATACAAGAAAGACAGAAAATAATATGTTTTTTTAAAAGTAAGATACTACTGGTTACCTCTCAAGTAAAAGAGAAATCAAGAATGTTGTGCTTTGAACCAAATAATCTCAAAAATAACAACAAAAATAGTTAATTTTTGAACAATATTAGAGCTTAAAGTGGTTGTATTAATTTTCTTGTAAATAAATCTCATCACTGAATTAGTTTGTTAACATACAAACTATTCCATTGTTATTGTTTTCTCTAGTAGTAGTGTGAAACCTTAGTGTTAACAACATATATTCTTTAAGAACAATGTTTTGAAAAGCGTACACATGAACTCAAGTATAGTAATCATTTCAGTGAATTAGTCATAATTAACTTTTGGCAGCCTGTATCCTACATATATAAAATCAGAAAATATTTTATACTGATGTACTGTCGACTGAAAGTAGTATAGCAAGCTGTAAAAATGAAATTAAACTACTTGACGTAACCATAATTTAAGTCTATCTGAGTGAACTTTCATGATCTGTCTCTAACTACACAATTAGTGAATAGACACAGATACTCCTAAACGAAACTTACATAAGTCTCTCCGCCCCCCCTTCCCCACACTTCCCACAATAACACTCAAACCTCTACCTACAATTAAGAATAAAAACGAAGACAAATGTTTATTCTTGTTTCAGACGATAAAGTTAGACGAATAAATAGATGTGAATTTATTCATCTTGTAATGCCAATTTAAATCAGACATTCATGAAATATTTTTATGGCTTTTATCTCGACAATGAGAAGGTGGTTAAAACATTTCAAAATTCATCTTTTGATTGATTCAAGTCGAAATTTGCTTTTCAGAAATAATGAATTTAAAAACGAACCAACTAAAAATATTTTATTTTTCATAAGCCGTCTGCTGAATTCAGTGAATTCAATATTTGTAACGGATTTCTGAAAAGATTTGTTGTAATGTGGTTAAGAAATCCATTGTAGTTTCGTGTAATTTGTTCATAGTGTTATTTCCTGGCAGTTTCATTTTGACGAGTTTCATTTTTCACTAGTCGACACACTTTGCAAAGGTAACTAAAATAAGTTTAATTAAGAAAATATGACTTAACAATATGTCAACTTGATCTTAAATAATTAAGGACTATTGGTGTACGATAAACTTTGACTGATATTAAAAAGTAACTATAGCTTGAGAAGTTCATCCGTCGTTAATCTTTGTTTTGTAGATTCATTCCGAAGGTTACATTTTATCACAAACCGACATCCGACTGAAGAGTTGTATTTCAGGTGGATGTTTTTGGTTGTGTCGTGTTTTTCAAGATGTTTGGTGTAATTGCAACACATTCATTTTCCTTCTTGAGGACATCATCGACGGTTGCTTTATTAAGAAGTAAGGTATTCAATTCTGTTACACGCCCTAAATTACCTTATTCTTACTGATCTTCTTTGTCTTCGAAGATTTAGTCGATTCCGCTTAGTTTTATATTCCTGTCGACTGTCTTGTTTAGATGATTGCTGTCCATTTAAGTTGTCGAAGTTTCGTTCATGGATAAGTAATAAATTTGACACGGATTTCGAAAATAAGGTCTATGGAACAAGCAGATTTGGCAGTTTTTGAATCATTAAGCAGCCCAATGATGTTACCCAGAACGATAATAATTTCTTTATAATAAAACCATTCATTTCAGTGAACACGTAACAGCTAAGAATTGGATCATCTTAGCCGAACGGATGCGTGATCCTATGTAGGATCAAACATAGTGTTTCACTTCAGTGTCTTCATAATTCCACGGTCAATTCTTAATAATAAAGTCTTTTGTTTTGGATAAAGTAGACGTACTCTATTAAGAATTACGGAATTAATTTAATGACAGTTGTTCAATTCTTGTATTTTTATGAATCTTCATTCGACTTCATTTAGTAAAGCAGACATGATTTATTGAAAAGGTGAATATTTAAAGACCAGAAGAGTGAAATAGAATCCCCTGAGTTGGAGAGTTCAGTAAACATGAAATTTTCATTGACTTTAGGTAGGAGCGAACGGTTTGTACATAACACCTTGTCCAATAAATATTGAGTTTAATCAACTGTTTTAAGCACTTATCTTGTCATTATCTCTCTCCTCGTGACCAAGATCTTGGCTTTGAAATGAGATACTTAGAAAATCAATCTTCACAAACCATCTCAATTCAAAAATCAAGTAATTAATTATTTCTCATGACATTAAATTTTTTATTCATAAAATTCATTCAGCTGACCACTAGATCTTAGATCACGTATTTCCTTGATCACAAATCTGCTCAGTTAGATTATTATTCTTCTCACGTATGTTTCACTAATCAGTAGTCTCATTATTATAATTAAAGGTTGGTGTTAGTGTAATTAATCTATGTGAAAAATAAGGATTTAACGAATAAATATCAGGAGTACAATCATGCTATGAATGACATTAACTGACTGTACTTACTTACTTACGCCTGTTACCCCTCTCGGAGGAGCATAAACTGCTTACTAGTATTCTCCATTCAACTCTGTCCTGAGCAATCCTTTCCAGCTTTTTCCAGTTGCTGTTCATCCTTTTAATGTCTGCTTCCAATTCTCGATGCAGTGTGTTCTTTGGCCTTCCTCTTTTCCGTTTTCAAACATTGACTGACTTTAGTATAATAATAATAATATTGACTGACTGTAGTATTATATATATGTATATATTAAATGCTGGTCCGGTGGTGTTAAACACCGAGCTTTCATCGAAGAACCTGAAAGTCGTAGATTCAATTTCCTAATTGAGTCAAGGGTATGCACTACTGAGAAGTGTCGTACTAGGATGAAGCAGCTTCTTACAACAATACCTGAAGATCTTGGGGTAGATTTACTGGTTGGTCGTAGATGCGCACTGTGGAAATGTACCATATTAGAAGGAAGCAGTTGATCAATGCTTCCTGGTTTTCAATGGTTGTCCAAATCAGATCAACTCGTGGTATCAAATTAAAAATCCAACAATCACCACAATACCTTGTTACAATTAGATCATTATCTGTCCTATTACAGTTTAATAATAGAGATAATACCGAAAATACAGACAGTTATAATGTCTCCTTGTGATAAATTAGTAAGCCCTATACTTTATAAAGTTGAAATTAAAATAATGCCAGTTTGTTTTTAAATAATGATTAAGTCAGCCAATGGAACCCTATTACGTGGAGGTAATGGTAAATGTAGCTAAGTGGTGTAAAATAGTTTCGTTTTACTTTGTCTTTCCTAAAAATTGAAAAATTACACTCATGTATTCATAAATACACCTGTTCATATTTCGTTATACTTATAACCCAGTCAAATTTACATGTCAATATAATACAAATTGTTATTATTTAGTATTGTGACGCCTATTGTATAATTAAGCTCAGTACATTATATGAAACTTTATGGTAAGGATTTGTGGTAAAGATGATGATCGTTCTACCCAGTTTTATTAACATCGAGACTGAATTATTGTTGGTTTGAATATCACCTTACATCCGATTGTCAGCTATAGTAGTTTACTTATAGGTATTTGTAATGTTTGATTTAAATAAAGATGACATATTCTTGACCTTCGGAGAATATCGTATATGTATCTTTACAAATAATAATGAAATTTTTAGTTTGAATATAATCAATTTATTGCTCAGAATATTTCTGTCAGTCATAAGTAGCGTAGTACCCTCTATGCCCTTAGGCCTATCTCGATGTACCACATTAGCACAACGAAATCAAATTTACAAGATTAACAATACAATATAATTCAACAGGTAGGAATGAAGCAAGTGAAAGATTAGTAGAAGTTGAGATCGAGAAACGCATAAATAGATAGCACATTTGTTCCATTGAGGCCGATTCTATGCGATTATTTCTTTCCACTCATCACGATTATCATGCTGACCCAACCATGTAGTTTGCATCTGCCAACATGGTTTAGACCAGCAGTTAAAGACTTCAATGACTGATGGCATGTTTTGGTTTGGCCGAATAAAAAGTCATTTAGTAATTAACAAATGTGGCCTCGTGCAAATGTGCATCACTTGAAGATTTCATATCATATTATTACAACAAGTGAAAATAACACAATGAATGGCGGAGTCGTGTTAGCATTTCAGAGATGATAATGAAATTGACTAGACAATGAGAATATGAATGTATTTAAACGACTATTACCAAATCTTCTGTATGTCTCCCAACATCTTCAACCACTTATCAGTGTTATCATGTGAGCCCCAGTCGGGTAGCATACAGCTAATGTGTTACGTTTCCACACAGTCTTACTAATCCATTAATTTTATTGATGATTAAGAGATAAAAGAGATAAAAGATTGCCAATCGGAAGTGAGAAAGGTTAAGAAAAGGGTCAACAAATCACATCCAAATTCACAGCAGAAATTTTAATTTTCTTGTTTTAATAATGAATTTTCATAGATTACTAATGCAATTTAGTTATAATCACAAATAATCACCATATAACAAAGTGCATAGTCAAACTAAGGAAGAATTCGTAGTCGGCAGCGTGATATTGTATTGTGCGATGATTACTCATCCAAACAAAAGTTTATGATATAGTTAAAGTGTACAACTACTTTAATTACAGATTCTGATTTGTCGATATTGTTAAATTACGTATGTCAGGTAAATAGTCGACCACATTAAGTTCTATTTATGATATATCAGATAATCATATGTATATACTTAGAAATAGTGAGTAGGTGAATGAAAAAAGTACATAATCGACAAGCATTCTAACTGTTAAGATTCACATAATAACACCAGTTGTTAGAAATGATCATTATTAAAAGAATAGAGAAAACAACTGCTTCTCAACGTAGTTTAATTGTTAATCAATAGTCAGCTTTCTAAGCCAAGTTAAACAACATAACAAGGTGCACATAATGGTCAATTTTGATCATATTGAAAATTGTTCTAATTGTTTAGTCAATTATATATTGAAGCTGTCAATAGCATAAGCCTGAGTGAACATACGTCTGATAGTGGAATCTTTCTAACATGTATCCTATTAGCCATGTGGCATGCATCGATGACGTTCAAAATCATACAGCTATGCCGGTAGTGTATTTCTAAGTATGTCGTAGACAGTGATTATATGTGTGGTTGATAAAAGGAAGAGATAAAACCTGTCACTTTCCTCTGGAGTCCGTTGATAATTTTTGAAAGCATCCAGTAGGCGAGGAAAAATTTCAAGGAAATATGTGATTTCATCATAAATAAACGTATAGTCAAATATTGGTAATGTTAACAGATAATTGACTGCGAAAAAATAAAAGTCTATACAATGTGGTTCACAATGTCAAAAGTATATTTAAAGTAGAAATTTGTAATAGATAGTTTAAAGTTAAACTTGCTGAAAAGATGACAATTTTTGGGAAATAAAACGTCAAAGATGTATTTTTCCGAAACGTTAGAAATATTTTAGATTTGCTCACTATTTCTTTAAGTAGTTTTAGCTCTATAAAAGTCAACGTTTCCGTAAGACAACTATGGTTACCTTCTGAATCTATCTCATTAACTTTCCAATGAACTTACTAATAATCGTTTTGTAGGCAGCATTATATTTTCCATGAAAGCTTGCATAGCTATTAAATAGGATTTAAAAACAGACTGTTTGGAGTTAATTATTTGCACTCAGACAAATAACGTTATGTGGCTATGCATCTAAGATGCAAAACTCCAATAACTGGTGATAAACCTTGGGAAATCACTAAACCTGCTAAACTCTAGCAGGTTTTGTTAATTCTGTTACAAAGTACTTCCGATTTATGCCATTTCTACACGACTTTATAAATTTATGATCATTTAAGTAGTCGTTCAAACTCGTCTCCAAGCCATTGTTCAACAGAATTTCGCGTTTATGGTTAACATTTGAAGGTTGAAAATTTAAGACTATAAAGGATTCAAACAAGATATTTTTAAAATATCGTCCAGTAGCTCAATTAGCTAAATTATCATATAACTAGCTACAACTTCTTAGATTTACTACAATTTTAAATGATATTTACTGATTATTGACCAACATGCAAACAGTTTATGAACTATCAAATCACTTAGACTGATGACCATACTGCAACTTTATCAAACGAATTCGATCACCACTAAGGGCATTGGTAGGTACTCAGTGATTATCTAATCTAAATATATTACCTATACAGAAGACCTATGACATTTCGAGTAACTTAATGGTAATCTGTCAGATTATAAAGCTGGTTGACGCAAGTTCGACCCTCCACAAAATTTATTAGTTTCCTAGGATTTGCTCATCGTTCTGACTAGTGTCAACTAGCAAGAAGCTTAAACCATGAAGGGGATCCTTTTAACTACCTTCAACCACCTAGTGTCAACAGTGTAGTGAAAGCGACGTCGAGTAACTTACACTAGAGATTATACTGTAACTTGATCAGTAAAGTTCGAATCCGAAACTAAGTGACTACAAACAAGCATCGTCAGCTCGAATATCAACTGTCATACGTCGTTTACCTGCATTTCAGAAATAGCATTAACAATCAATTATGAAATGTCTATACCTGGAGTAGATCGATATCCAGAGATGCAACCTATTCATATAGGTGGATATTATTGAGAGGTTACAGAAAGAACCATCAGATATTACATCAATAGTGTACTAAGATACAGGATATTTCTATCAAATACCGAGCGATACGGAATTAGTTTGTTGTTCAGTTTCATTAATTTGGTATGATATAATAGGTGTCTTAAAGTGTTACATGTAATTTAACGAGCTAAAGTTATTGTATCTCAAGAATGTTTATCCGCTCAGTTAAATTCATATTCAAAGTAATAAGTCTCTAGTCACTGAGATAAAAACAGTCGATTCAGAGATAGTGTAACCCGTTACAGATATGTGGGAGGAACGGGATTAAATGAGGCAGTTTTATACATACTGGAAAATGTTCTAACTTTGTGATCACTTGTGCAATGAGGCGGTCAATGACACTGTCTTTACAAAATTATGATTAAAAAAAATACAGTACACAAATAAGAGAATCTATAAAATTAATAAACAACATTGAACACTTCTATTGGTGAGTTCTATGTTTTGGCTAGATAATAAGGGTTGATGTACTTGGTAAGTGCGTTGAGAGAAGCGAAGGTCTATTTATGGACTGGTGGCTAACGGTAATTGTTAGAGAATAAGTTAGACGAACGTGCGCCAGAGCTTAATTTGATCATACAAAGAGAAATTGACGAATTTATGATCAGTTATTGTTTATGTAGACAAATAAATATTAGAAACGCAACAAAATAAGATCTAGCAAAAATGTATAAAATTTATAAAGTATATTTAAATTAAAAATAATTATTTGTAAGATTCTTAACTCACAGATTCGAGTAATGCTTTATATTAAGGATCTATTTAGATAGTCAATATATATATAAGCAAATTTTGTGCGGCAATTTGAACAGCTAACAAACAAGTTGCCTTTAGTTATGCACAGTACATTTGTTTCACAGCAGAAAGATCTGTCTCCAACCGACCTTGTCCAGATAGCTAAACTTGCAGAACAAGCTGAACGCTATGATGACATGGCTGCTGCTATGAAGGCTTTTACTGAATTGCCAGCGGAGTTAGGAAGTGAAGAACGGAATTTATTTTCGGTTGCATATAAAAATGTTGTTGGTGCTCGGAGATCGGCCTGGAGGGTTATATCTACAATTGAGCAGAGACCAGATGAAAACTCTAAGAAAAATCAACTGGCGAAGGAGTACCGTTGCAAATTGGAAGAGGAGTTAAACGAAATTTGCAGAGAAGTTCTTGTAAGTTTCATATCACGTCTGTTAATAACATTTTTAGACTCTACTTAGTAAATACTTAACACCGAAGTCCAATGGTTCCGAAAGCGAAGTTTTCTATAAGAAGATGGAGGGCGATTACTACCGGTATCTTTCTGAAGTTGCCACAGGTGATGCTCGGAAGGAAGTAGTTGAAAAGTCGCAAGCTGCATATGAAAAGGCAACTGAGATCGCTGAAGAACTGTTACCATCCACTCATCCTATTCGCCTTGGTTTGGCCCTTAACTTCTCAGTGTTCTATTATGAAATAAAATGTGATCCTACTCAAGCATGCAATCTTGCAAAACGGGCTTTTGACACTTCGATTAAAGAACTAGATACCCTTAAAGGCGAATCCTACAAAGACAGTACACTGATCATGCAACTTTTAAGAGATAACCTAACGGTAAGTTGTCTTGATATATTTTGATGCAATCTATTAATTAGTTATGGGCCAGTGACCAACCAGAAGCAGAGGATGTTGACGGAAATGATGGTTGAACCCAATTATGTAATTTTTATTCTAGTTCTCATGTTATACAAGATGTATGTTAATTTTCTAATTGTTTTTAAATAGATTGGGGATTTGTAGATGTTTTGTGTGACATAGTGGGTTTAATTACATGCTGGGTGATACCGTCGTCGCGCTAGAATTGATACCAGCGTACTTAGAATGGAATTTTATGAATCACCAATGCATTAACCGTGCTCATTATAGCACTAATTCAGGAGATTTAGTTGTCGGTGTTGGTGTTACAACTATCTGATCATTCTTATTAGTATATAAAGTTGTTTGGTGTGGTGCTTCCAGGAGGGACAACTTAGCTTTCTTATGTTTTGTTATGTGAAGACATGGATTGTTCTACATCACATCTATTCTTATCTCGGCAGTGGATAAGCCTAGCATCATTTAGTTGACATTACTTTGAATTTTAATTAAGTGAGCATTAGATGAGTAAGCTGTCGACCAGATAGGTGTATGTACTCGCTTCACTCAAAAAGACGACTTTAGTCAAAGTGTAGTTTGTAACCGTTTTATTAGTTTTGTTCAGATAATGTTTTAGGAGCTATTTGATGTCAGGATGTAACATTTATTGTGGGCTTACTGCTGAGGTCAGTGCTCGTGTGCATTCTGTTTCTGATACAGTCTTATAATGGACATAGTAGTAGTGGTTGTAGTACTAAACCGGTTATTAGATGTGCTCTACATGGTTTTAGTCGGTTACAGCATAGAGCTTAGTACGTGCGTACATTAGTTCATGTTGCCATGGCTGTTAACACAGATGAAATTATTGAATCAAATCCCGAAGTGGTGGAGGTAGTAGCGTAGTGACTACAGATCAATGACTATATATATATATAATTCAGTGAACAAGAATTTATGAATTTAGAGACAATTTGGAGGAGGTATATGGTGTCATCCTCATCTTAGTAATAGCGGTAGTAACTTCTTGGTGTCTTTGGCTCTATGGTTGTGATTTGTGTTACCGATTTTACCTTTGAAGGAGTGTTTTAGTGGCGATTGGTTCTATACGACGTGGTGTCGGGTCAGTCCACATGGTTATTACCGCTGGTTGTCAACGTGGGGCGTATTAAGCACTCATTTGATGTAGCTGTTCAACGTGGTGGTATGGAAGTCTAAACACTTGCTTTTATTACATACGCATCAGATATGTTCTGTAGGTTGATTGCATCGATTGTGACAAACTCTAAACTGAATTCTTAGAGCTGCCCCCAGCAGCGCAACTTGCGGGGCATCTGCTACTTAATTTGCTTAACCTCGAGTTTACACTTATCAGACCGCACAGTTTGGTCATGTTAAAGTTCAGAGAAAGGTGATTACACGATACGCACATGAAGTAGCGGTGCGACTAAAAATAGATGCTCAAGTTGAAGACTTGTTTGGGGTGTCTGGCGAAGGAAACATTTAGAAGATCAAAATCAGCTGTCAATCACATTTATGTAGAACGTCTACAAGTGATTCCGGATGATAATCGTAGTGAACATAGTAATGAGGTTGATGCTAGCTGCAATCTGGAGATTGCAGAAAGATTCTATTAGTGAATGCCATCTGGCATGTAACTTAAGTCGGTTGTGTGCTAGCTGATGCTATCATAATATGTTGGTCTGGCGGTTGGTGGCTAACCCATATGGCCAGTTCAAATACACGGTTCGGACGTTGAAAGCCCTAACATGTAATTTAGAGTCCGATTGTAGAAAGCCTAGGATAGAGTGGGTTTCGTGAACTTGAGCAAGTACTACTGGTGGGGTGGGTGTTAAACGATTGAAGTTAGTATATTAATACGACTGAGTATGGAGGTAGTTATCACTTCTAAACTGCTCACATTGTGTATAGGCTCTGACTGAGCGGAGAGGATAGCGATATTCATGGTTCTTGTCTTACTGCGGTAACGTATTCGGAAATTTTGCCTGGCTTTTACCAACCTGCATCACTCATGGTGTAGATGGAATATTCATCTCTCATCGAATATTTGAGTGTGCTGCGGAACACTCTGTCCTGTCTTAACATGTGTGCAGAACGTGGTCCATGATAGTGGGGATATGCGTAGGCTCCAGGTCTTTGGTCAAAAATCTTCGTAGTATCACCCGTATGTCACATGTAATGAGCGGATTAGTAATATCGATGTTAGACACAGATTACTAAAAAAACAGCAGGTTAGTCGAAGAGGTGGTAAACCTTCATCGACTTAGGTGGTTGGGACGTGTGATACGTATGCATGACTACCGTCTGCGTCATCTAGCTATACTTGCTTGGGTAGTAGTAGAATGACAGTAGGGTAGGGGCGGCCAAACTAAGACGTGGTGTCAGTTTATGACTGCTGGTGTAAACCATGTTGGTAGGTGCGGGCTACCTGGCTGGAGTACGTGTGAGAGTAGTGATCAGTGGTTGGAGACTCTAGTTAATATGGCTCGAATTCGGTCACAGTGACGTAAATGTATTCACTCTTTATATTCTGCTAGGTTCTAAGTCCCAATATTCTTCCATAGTTTTGTTTGTTTCATTCCTTCCTGTTGAATTTTACCGTTCTGTTAATCTCGTGATAATGTGTAATGGCAACTTGGACCCATGCGCATACACGTAGTGTTTGGTTCTACGTTGTACATGAATGAATGTCGACCGGCTTAAGGTGCGAGTGATTGAATGTTTATCATGTTAATATTTGTTTATTAGATGACTGGAGGTAGTCAGCAGGAAACTTTGGTGGTAGGTTTTATACTAATTTGAATCTATGGGTAAGGTGTATTTGTGTTCTTGAGCGTGTATGTGTGTAGGAGGTAGGTGTTACGGTTGGTGGGGATGTGTCGGTTGGTGCTCATTAATAGACGAAACAAGGATTTTTCACCAACTAAGTAACATCAAAACCATGGATTACGGTGCTGATATTTCTGCATCAATGATAATTGTCCCGATTCGGACATAACTGAGCTTTAACATATAAAAAATATCGCTACAACATGATAAAATAGATGTTCAGTGCTTTGATATTTGTTTAGGGTGAACAAGTCATTTCTGAGTCAGTACTTGAAAGTTTTTTTAAGTAAGCTGGTTTTGGATAGTGAATAACGAATTCTTCCCCAATATCTCATGCCTTATATTAATCTACAGAAATATTAGAAGAGAGTTGTTTAACTCGTCTCCAGGATGAATAAATTATTATTTGTGAAGGTGGTGAGGTTCTTTATAATGAGTTTATGTCAACGTTTCTAGTAGTTCAGTAGTGGTAAAATTTGTGTGTCGCTTATCTGAAGCCCAATTTTCATACCGATATGAATTCAGTGCCACTAAGTGACTACTGGGATATCCAACTTGTGGAATTTCTCATGTTGCTATATTATAGTAGGTTATAGAATTACAGTTAAGCACACAAAGTGGGAGCTATCTACATATACAACTCATTTACAAATTGTTATTAGAAGTATCCATCGTGTCACATGTTACCTGGACAAACAAATACAAGTCACATTTATTTAAAACTTTGTTATGATGCGTGTGTGTAGATGGGACCTTAACTAAGTCCACTAAAGTCTGCTAATTTCGTGAGCAGTCGGTGTTCTACTGTAGTTGTATTAGGTTCAGTTGAGTACAAGTCTTTTGTACATATTGTTTTCGCATATCAATTGACTTCATGCACATGTCCGATCGATTGGGTGCACGTAAATTGAGAAATCGATACGGCGAATTAGACAGGAGTGTATTTGGAACCAGAATAATCCGCCGGGTGACCGAAAGTTTGATCAGCCCAGTAGGAAGTATCTTTTACAAGGAAGTAGTTTATTGACACTTTGAATCAGCATGCTAACTAAAAAATGTGCAATGTAGAAGTCGATCGGTTTGGTGGGGTTGGGGCGGTTGAGGATAGTAATCTCCGCTGCAGCTTGTTTTCTATAATTCGCATGGGAGGGTATTAAAGTTGTTTCATTTACTAAATTTTCATTTCGACGTGAAGTATTTGTTATTAATGTGAATGATTGCCACAAGACCGTAGCCTTTATTTTCTACTGATTAATTACTTGTTACCAAATGAAGGAGTTTAGTTTACTGCTTCTCACAAATTAAGCGTTTCACATAATCTTCAGAGGGTTTGCTGTTGTAGAATTGCTGTCACGTTTCAAGCGTGTATACACTTATTACCGATGGTATTAACTAAAATTGTTGTTCATGGATACATTTCAGGTTGTTTTTATTCTCAAACTGATGCCCCTTGAATAGTAGTTAGAACTGTAGTGGTTGACATGTTACATTCCAAAATTGTGTTCTCATGTTGAATGTGTGCATTCTGAAAAATGTCCAATTAAGTGACCAAGGGTTAAGGAAGTGAAGATAGGGCTAATACGTTTGAAAACGTCATTTGTCAAAACGAAAGCCACACAGATTGTATACTATACGGTGAGTGAGAGATCCTATAAAGGCATGCTATCTTTCAACTCCTGTCGTAATATCTCAATAAATAGGAACATTGAGTTGGGACGTAGCACAGGTTAACTTATATTTCTTATTCGGTGAGTAAATAAATAGTGCTGAGGGACAAATTAAGTATTAATTACGAAAAAAAGCATAGATTGGATATTATTTCCATCGAACACTAGGTCGTCAAGTCTGGATTAGTTAGTTAATATCTCTTACAAAAATCTGTGAAAGGGAAGGCTTGTACATTATAGAGAGGCGGATGTTTAATGAGACTAGCAGCGAAATCCATATATGACACGTCGTTGCGGAAACTGGAAAGGTTGAATCTTAGTTGTGTCACTTTCCAATAATTAGACATCCATAGTTGGCGTAGTCTCATCTATATTACTTTGACTTCACGCACATAAAATGATGATCAGATGCACGCAAATTGAGAAGTCGTTGCACCAGTTTGCATCAAGCTATGTTTGAGACCAATTCAATGCAACAGGCAATCGAAGTTGAAACAGACCACCAGGCAGCAAGGGTGTGTTTCAAGGACTGTGATTCAATCATATCTTGAATATGCCTACCAATGAGAAATATACAATAAGTAAAAGTTGCTATGTACAGGAAGAAATCAGGGACTCTGCATAATTCATAAACAAATCGAGAGTCTAATTTCCATCTAGCTGAACACAGATACATGTAGTTAGTTGATGGTGGATAATTCAGTTTATGAAATGCATGCAATTATGAATCCAGTATAGTATCCAGTATGACTTCCACGAAATTACTGACAGTCAAAGTGTGAGTTACTTCGAATTATTGCAAGTTCATTGGAATATACTACTATACAAGTTACTTAAGGTATGCAACTATGTTAGGTAGTTTTCATTATGACAAATATTAAGTTGTCAAAATAAACTGAATTCATTTTCATTTCTTTAACCCTATTCACCTACGAACTTCGTATGACACGTGGTGCATTAATTTGAAACATGAAAAACCACTAAAGGACATTAAGAACCATGCAATTAGAACGTCACTGCAATTGGAGGATTATTAAACAATGAGTAAGGGAGTAATCGAGTTAATATTACATTTGACAAGTAGAAGGAGGAAACATTCAATAAATTGAACAGCTACATGCAATAGTATTAATAAGAAACTCAAAATGTCAATAACACGGTAAAATTATCAATAGTCCAATAAGTGTGAATCAATTTCCTCTGTGTAAATTAGTGGTCATCTAATATGACAGGATTAGGAAATGGGTCAATACTAACGAAATAAGGCAACAAAAGAAACTTTAAATGACCGTATTTTGGTTCAATAATTTGACATTCAGTAAGAAACATCAAACGTCTAATTCAACGTAAAGTGAGACTACCGTTGTTGATTTCAGCCAACTTCTTAAGAAGGTGTCTAATCCAAATTCGGGTGTTTGGTTTAAGGAATGAGCTGACACAGTGGTTATACCCCATCAAAACAGAACTTAGGAAGAGGGTCGAAAAATGTCAAACAAACAGAGTATACGAACGCATCTCTTTCCGAACAAACAATACACTTGTGAATATCAAGGACAGAGTGTTCAAATAAGTGCAGACGAGCTATATGTATGAAATCAAAGGTGATGAATGTAATGCTACATATGTAGAAGAAACAACATGACAGTTGAGTGTTAGTGTGTAGTAACATATACTTTATTTTGAAGTATATACCTAACTCTTCCAAAGATCTAAGAAAACTTTGGAAGAAGTTGGCAATAACATAACATTCAATATTAACAGAATGTATTGTCGATTCTGATAAAACGAAAATCTATCAAAACGGTTTTGGTTCTTACAAAGAAAGATTAACAGCTGAAGCCCTACATACATTGGCGATTCCAAATAATACATATCGTTGGGATTGGATAGCATTATCTGTACAGTGATAATTAATGATCGATTGATGAATTTAGGCATAATCTACTAATGCGTCATCTAACAATGTAATTAGATGTCATTCTTCTATTTACAAACGCCTCTACCACCAGAGCGTTTTATCTGCCAAGCGATTATATTATGAATAATTAACTCGATGTGTATGTGTGTTTAAAACATCATCTAAGTGATTTACTTTTTCTATGCACTCTCAATGTACAGTTTAGATTTAATAGTGAATTCTACAGGCACACCGTTGGTGTTGCTTTGAGCTCACTATTGAGTCCTCTTTTAGGCGATCACTTCTTGGCTAGTCTGGAAATCATTGCTTGCTCCAGAACCGGAACTAAACGTAGAATTCTTGTTTGTGAATGTCCTGCTGAAATGAAGAACAGATGATCCTCTAGAAATTTCAGTATACAGGAAGCCAACTCGAAATGACCGACGAATGAATTTCCAGAGTCTGTTCTGTTAAGCTGAAAGCAAAGTTTGATCTGTGGTCCCACCTGAAGAGTCAAACGAGCCTGCAGTGACGATACTATTGATGAGAAACTGGGGAAAGTCAGTAGAACGTTTATTGTAAATGGATTCCTTCCACGTTCATTGATAGAAACATGAAACTAAAGCAACTATAAGAAAGATCATCTAACGCACTAATGTGAATAATTTCTATGAACATTTTATTTAAAGTAAATAGTGCTGCAGAGATGTTGAAAAATGGACATTCAAGATTTTTTGAAGCGAAGCTACTACTTGAAGCGTTCCCCGGATATATGACCAAGTTGCGCTTGTCGTATAACCAAAGACACTTCTATCGAATGGACCCCACTCTTGCGAATGAAAGGAAATCAGAAGGCAATAAAGGATGGAAGCGAAATTATATTTGATTGTAAGGAGAGCTTTAATGGGATGGTAACGTCTAGGCTGGCAAACTAGAGAGATGCTACCCACGGTTGTTCGAGTCGTGATCTGGTGAAGATGCGTGACCGCGCGCCTTCAACTAGTAGTGTCCGCTAAAACAAACCAGGTCAGCATCAATGTGGAGAGCCTATGCAACTATTTATTTTGGGGATTATTTACCGCTACAGCTCACTTTCCCCCTTAATGGGTTCGTGAGGCACCTAAGACGTGCCAGCCAAAGGATGAAACCCAATGCATCAGACATTGGTAAACGTTCCTTCGATAGCTTGCGATGTTGTGCAGCTTCTGGACGTCGGTCCCTACACTATGGTGTCGTTGCATAAAATAATTGTACATAAAATAAAATTCTTGTTTCTTTCACGTTCTTCTGTTTGTTTCCAGACGGCCTGGAAGTCGAAAAGAAAAAAGAAATTTAAATCTGTGCGTTTTGTGTAAAAAAAAAATAATTGTCAACTCGATGCGTCTATAAAAAAACGTGTTGAACACCGACAACAAATAATGAAACGTTTTTCTTTTTGACACGAAAATTTATAAAACGCACACAGTAAAATTATTATTACTGTTTTTTTTAAAAAAAACAAATAATAATGGGTTTATTTTTTTCTTTGTTATTATTTATTTTAAGGCAACAAGAAAAATGTTATACGTACGTAGGTAGTGGGAGGGAATTAGTAGACATAGTATTCGTCTAGGTGTTCTGGAAATCGTACTTTTCTACCACAACGCGTAGCTTTCGGGGTTACAGGGCTCGTTGATGCTTCTACTTGCGTGTTAGTCATTGCTTGCGGCGTAGTGGCTTCGTTCATGTTACGTTTTGCAGGTGTTGCAGCGAATTCGACACTAAAAGGTGTACCTTCTAGGTAGGCTGCTTTGAGGCGGTCAATGCTGACGTTATCCTCGTGGCCATTCTTGTCAATCGTATAGTACTTTGTTTCACGTTTAAGAACCTTGTATGGCTCTTCGTAGGTTGCGTCGAGAGGTCGGCGTACGGTATCACGACGAAAACGTGTGTACTATATTTTAAGACAGGTGTCTGTCGACTGCTGTCGAGTTTGAACTGGCTTAACTGAACGCATAGCATTTGTAAGCCGGTTCACGTAAGAATTCATATCCAGGTTTTCCGAAGTGGAAGTGGTTTCCACAGACTCACCTGGTAGTCGAAGAGTAGTTCCGTAGACTAATTCGGCGACACTGCATCCAACATCTTCCTTCACTGTACTGCGAATTCCGAGTAAAACTAGTGGTAAGGGGTCGATCCACTGAGGGATGTTTGTAGCTGGAAGTGGTGCTTTCAGTTGTCGATGGAATCTTTCTACTAAACCGTTAGATTGTGGGTGGTAGGCGGTCGTCCTGAAACGCGTTGTTCCAAGAAATGTGGTCAGAGCGTGGAACAATCCAGATTCAAACTGACGTCCACAGTCTGTCGTTATTATAGATGGACAACCAAAGTTGGCTACCCGTCGTTCGACGAAAGCGCGAGCAATCGTTTTACTAGTGATGTCTTTGAGTGGAATCGCTTCTGGCCAGCGTGTGAATCGGTCCACGCATGTCAGAAGATAAGAAAATCCCTTGTATGGGTTTTCGCAAACCGACGTTCAAGTAGACATATTTTTTACCATACGTGGCTATTTGTTTTCCGTCAGCTGCCTGTAGATCAAATGCAGCTTCACGTTGGCGATTAGATGAAGTTGCAGAAAGGACGCTGACTTCTGCGCCAGTATCGACGAGGTAGCGAACCTTCGTTATCACATCAGTGATGAATAACCGGCGGCTGTTTCCACCGGCTACGGTTGCCGCTAACGCGTGCCGGCGGGATAGTTTCCCGGCGCAGTGGGTTTGAGGCTAGGGAAACAACAGTGGTTTCTACATTTCTTTGATTCCTTGCCATAGGTGTTGTGGTACCAATACCAATGTGGATTTTTCGTTCGTCGAGGTCGAGATAAGGATCTTTTACGCGATGAACTTCGTCGTCGAGAATTACTTGGTCGGCGTTGCTCGTGTAGATCGAGGAAACGAAAAAGAGTATGGCACAATTTAGTAATTTCGTTTTCGGTTTCTAGAGGCTTTTCTGTAACAGAATAAGCCTCATTGTGGCGAGTTCTGGTGATCTTCAGAATTCGATCAGCAGATGAAGCTAGTTCATCTACTGGGTTGTTGTTAAAAGTTACCAATACTGCTTGCACTTGTTGTGGCAGTTTTGATAAAAAAAAGTTGACGGAAGAGACCTTCGTCAAAAGTACGTTGACCTATTACCTCTTTCATGCGCAATAATATTTCGGTCGCAGAACCGTTACCAAGATCAGTGGTGTGGAACAACTCACCAAGACGTTGTCGGTCGGACAAATCTCCTCGTTTAAGAATCGATCTTTTGAGCTGTTCGTACGGTTCTAGGCAGTCAGGACCAAAAAAGAAGGGAATGACGTAACTGTTCAATTCACGCGGAAGTGACCTTACAACCGCCAGAAATTGAACGCGTGGATCAGTCACACATTGGTCTCGGAATTCTGCTTCTGCGTAGCAGAACCAGGCTTCGACATTATCTGCCCAGAAAGGGATGAGCTGAAAATTTGGAGGCGTAGGGATTTTAATCCTAGTTAGCTTAGAAGTCTGGTCTGACATCAAAAAATAGTAATAAATGCAAAAACCAAGATACTGTGAAAAAAAATGCGGTAAAAAAATTAAACCACCAATAATACTCTGTTTAAAATATAAAAACGAACGGACTCACGGTAAATTATAGTGTCCAGATCACGTCAGGATCACCAATGAAGCGTTCCCCGGATATATGACCAAGTTGCGCTTGTCGTATAACCAAAGACACTTCTATCGAATGGACCCCACTCTTGCGAATGAAAGGAAATCAGAAGGCAATAAAGGATGGAAGCGAAATTATATTTGATTGTAAGGAGAGCTTTAATGGGATGGTAACGTCTAGGCTGGCAAACTAGAGAGAGATGCTACCCACGGTTGTTCGAGTCGTGATCTGGTGAAGATGCGTGACCGCGCGCCTTCAACTAGTAGTGTCCGCTAAAACAAACCCGGTCAGCATCAATGTGGAGAGCCTATGCAACTATTTATTTTGGGGATTATTTACCGCTACATACTCAACCAAATTCTACATCGCTTTCTCCAGCTGAGCTATGACGTAGGGATGCGTCAATGATAAGCTTTTACTTTGGACCTAATCAGTGTGTATTTACAGATGCACTTGCTCTAACGAAGCTAGATACGTTGAACACACAAAACAAAATCTCTCAAAACGCATCTTTAACTATTACTCCGTTTGGCTATCTAAAGGATTGTACAAATCCGTCAACAGCTCAACCTTAGAGCACCTTAATCATTCTGGTCATGTTACTCCACTAGAATCCTCTTTTAAAATCACATGTTCATTCAAGCAAAATGGTTCAGAGGGATTGCATTTCCTAAATCTATGTATTGGAGAGGCTTTAGCAACTCACAATTTCAGTTTTAATATCTGTTTGCCAAAGCTTTACGTTCAATCCCTTAATCGACAATGGTCTTGATACTCCCATTTCAAAATAATTGATCATTGTCGTGTCGTTTCTCTTCTCTTCCCTGAGATTGCTGTTGACTAACCATCACAACAACAATTATTATGTTCTTCATATCCAGTTATGCATTATCTTTTCACTGACAATTTAATTTTGATAATCTCTTCTTCATAAATGATATTTTTAAATAATTTTGTGCACTACATAACCTCCTTTTCTAGTTGATGTTTCCAAGCCATTTTCGTCGCGATGCCACTTTGTTTTCAATATACATGTCAAACCATAATGTAATAATTTTCGATTTAATTGTTTAATGACACAATACATCCTTATTTTATAATCGGACATTTTATGTTAGAACGAAACTTGAGTATTTGTTACTGAATAACACCGTATACTTTAACTTGACAGTTTATGCTACTTTAATTTGATTTCAATAATATGAATGACAAGTATTTATAACAAATGTAATGACTATGCTTAACAATATGTTGCTGATTAAAATAAGTGGTAATATTTATCATTCATTACAACCTAACATTTTGATTTATTTTGCATCCCATCGTAAGCAAAGAAAGATTTGTAGGAAAGGGATTGAACGTTGTCAAATGCATATTGTTTCTAGGCACCGTTGTTGTTTGATTGTTCTAGTTGATTTTGTACTTGTTGTTTTCCATCATATAATTATCAAATGTGTGTTGTATCTTCAATTTTTCATCATTTCAAATGATCAAACTAATCTCGATAGGGTACCTGATTGATTTTCAGTAATACTTGATACTACTGTTTAGTACAGTAATCTGTTATCTCCCAATTATTAATTGCCACCTCGCCTTACTTACTCCTCCTGCAGCTCTTCTAGATCTTCCGATAGATGTCACTTCACCAACGATGGAAGAAATCAAGATGGCCATAAGATAGATTAAAAGTGGGAAAGCAGCAGGACCTGAGAATATACCAGCCGAAGCACTCAAGTCAGACATGGACATAACGGCAAGGATGCTCCACGTTTTATTCAAGAGGATCAGGGAGGAAGAACAAGTGCCGGCAGACTGGAAAGAAGGATACCTTATCAAGATACCAAAAAAAGGAGATTTGAGCAAATGTGAGAACTACAGAGGGATCACACTATTGTCAGTACCAGAGAAAGTTTTCAACAGAGCAATGTTGGACAGAATGAAAGATTCCGTGGATACTCAACTTCGAGATCAATAGGCTGGTTTCCGTAAGAATTGGTCATGCATAGATCAAATGGCAACACTATGGGTCATCGTTGAACAATCAATTGAATGGAACTCGTCACTGTACATCAACTCCATTGACTACGAGAAGGCGTTTGATAGTGTAGACAGGAAAACACTATTGAAACTTCTTCGACGCTACGGCGTATGACTGACTACAGTGCAAAATCGTGCATGGAGGACAGCTGACAGATGCATTCCCAGTGAGGACCGTTGTCAAACAAGGCTGTCTGCTCTCGCCTTTCCTCTTCCTTCTAGTGGTTGATTGGATCATGAAAACCTCCACATCTGATGGGAAGCACGGGATTCAATGGACAAGTAGGATGCAACTTGATGATCTGGACTTCGCGGATGATCTAGCTCTTTTAACCCATACACACCAACAAATGCAAGTGAAGACAATCAACGTAGCAGCAATCTCAGCATCAATATGCCTGAAGATACATAAGGGAAAGGGCAAGATCCTCAAATTCAACACGGCGAGCACCGGCCCAATTGAACTTGATGGTGAAACTCTGGAAGAAGTGGATAATTTCACGTACCTGGCGAGCATCATCGATGAACAAGGTGAATCCGATGAGATGTAATGGCAAGGATCGGCAATGCAACGGCAGCATTCCTACAGCTGAAAAATATATGGGACTCCAAACAACTGTTCACCAACCTCAAAGTCAGATTCTTCAATTCGAACGTAAAGGCAGTTCTTCTGTATGAAACTGAAACGCGGAGAACTACTTCAAACATCCTCAGGAGTGTACAGGTATTTACAAACAACTGTCTACGCAAGATATTGGTTTGCGATAAATTCTCAGATTAAGAGTTCCATTCAAATTTCTTTCGACAGACTCAAATCGATACATCGATTTCAACTCAGCACATCCGTTCAGTGCAAAAATATCTCTGGCTCTAAACTTATCCAGTAGAGCCAATAAACTAATTACATCAGAAGATGACAAGAAATCTGAATACAAAAATTTAATTAGTATCTTACAACTTAATAATTTTCCAATGGATATTATTAAAAATTTGCAAAAACGAAACGATTTATTACTAACTAGTAGTTAATTAATTAAAACATGATGGGTTGGTACAGCTGTTCTACCTTACCGCCATGACACAACAGATGAATTACAAAAACTTCTAAAACAACATGGAATCCTAACATTTTACAAGACTACAAACACTCTTCGAGGTGCATTAGTTAAAATTAAGGACAGGATCCTCTTCACCTCTACACAGAATCGTGTATACAGGCTAGGTTGTGTTGATTGTGATGCTTTCTATATTGGAGAGTCTTCTCGAGAAATCAAGACTCGTGCCAAAGAACATGAAAGCTACACTAGACGACCTCCTAATAACCCTGTGGAACTTAAAAAATTACAAATTAAATCAGCAATAGCAGTACATGCTATCTACCTTAACCATAAAATCGATATTAAAAATATCCAAATTATTCAAAAAGGTTTTTCCGATTATAAGGAAAGACGAATAGCTGAAGCACTTTACATTTTACTAAATCCAGCTGCACTTAACAAAAGTTAAGGCCTTTCTATCCACCCAACATGGACTTTCTATTCAACCGATCACAATTAAATTACATTGAAATTTCATTTACATGAACATAGATACAATTTATTTTCACAATTTCACATAATCTCCTTTCAAATCACACTAACATATGCACGCACACATGTCTCACATCGTCTTATCTTATTGGTCTCACTCACTAATAGTTCCAATTTACAAAAAAGGACAGAAATTCTCTTGTGATAACCAAAGAGGAATCAATTTAACTAATATAGTATTCAGAATATCCTCTATAATCATTCGGCCTTTATCTAACACGAAAACAGCAGACTCGGGAAAACCAGTCCGGTTTTAGACCTAGACATGGCTGCATTGATCAAATATTCACCCTGCGCCAGATTCTCGAACATAGACACATGTACTAACGTCCGACTAAAGTTGTATTCCTTGACTTAAGAACAGCTTTTGACTCGGTAGACCGTGAAGTCTTGTGGCAATATTTGTAATTAGAAGTCGTACCTCAAAAGTACATAAACCTTACAAAGGCTCCATACTCAGTCACCACTAGTCGAGTCAGAGCCTATGGCGAATTGTCACAAAAATATTTCATCCTCAAGTGGAGTTCGTCAAGGTTGCCCCTTATCTCCATTTTTATTTAACTTCATCACAGATATGCTCTTAGAAGTCCTCACTCACTTCTTCTAACGTCTCAGGAATTAATCTCCTTCCAGGAGATCCTCTTGTCGACTTAGAATACGCAGACGATATAGTCCTATTTGGTGAAGACGCTTATAATATGCAGAGTCTCCAGATCACCTTAAGTAGCAATGCAAGCATATTCGGGTTACGCTTCTCCCTTTCTAAATACAAAATGTTACTCCAGGACTGGCCTGCTCCTCCACCTAGATTCATTATAGGGAGTGAAGTAATTGAATACGTCGACCACTTCACTTATCTCGAAAGTCTCATCACTCCTGGTGGGTCGGTGTCTGACGAAATCTTAGCACAGATTCAGAAAGCTCGATTAGCATTCACCAATCAACTCCACTTGTGGTGCAGGCGAATTATCCGTCTCTCAACGAAAGGCCGGGTGTACTGCGCAGCAGTCTTCGCCGTCCTAACACATGGCTGCAAGACGTGGGCCATGAAGACCCAAGATATTCGTCGACTTCAGGTATTTTTGATCATAGAAATCATCGTAGCATCTTTCGTCTGTCATGGAACAGTCAAATAAATAATATGGAGGTTAGATAAAAGGTTCTTGGGAAATATGGTAAATCAGTCGAAGAGGTCATCAACCTTCATCGACTGAGACGGTTGGGACATGTATTGCTCATGCCTGACTACCGCCTGCCTCGTCGCGCCGTGTTGACTAGGGTTGAAGTAGGATGGAAGAAGCGTAGGGGTGGCCAAACCAAAACATGGCATCAGTCCATGAAGTCCTTGACTGTTGGTCTAAGCCATGTCGATAGATGCAGATTACTTGGTTGGTGTTCGCGTGATAGTCACAATAAATGGCTGGTGACACTTGAAGATATGGCTCAGAATCGGTTACAGTGACACAAGTGCATTCACTCTTTAATTTCATCTAAATCTTGAATCCTATCATTAGTTTCTATACAACTTTACTTTACACTCCTCTCTTGTATTCTTTTATTATGTTACCTCTGTAATCTCGTAGTGCTAATGTGGTATGGCAACTTGAATTTATGGGCGTATGTACCCGGTTTTACTTTCATGATAAGGCATTTTTAAATCTGTTCCTTACACTAATTGTTTACCAGCTATTTATGTTATGTCTCAATATAACGCCTACTGCTATACACGAGCTAACCGCAACTCTAATCTGCTACTTTGTCTACGCCAACTGATAATCGCAACCGTGACCAACAACTCGATACTGATTACTCACACCTAGACAAGATCAAGAAGACACCAACGCAGCACTAAGAAGATTCGATTCTATTATAATTCAACTCTGTATATATAGTTACAAAAGCGACCTTGGGAAAAACAGAATAACTAGCATACTAAAATGATATTACAACCAATCACAGTTAACAAGGTCCAGCGGAGGAAATGAAGAGCAGTACCGGTTACCGCTCACTTCACAATTAAATAAAAAATAGCAAAACTCAGGATAATTACATGAAAACTAACTAGTTTCTTCTCTTAGCAATTTCCTACGTCACCTTATATCATTTTTCAGTGTTTATTAGGTGATTATGATTTTGAAAATCGACATTTGGTGTTGAAATGCTGTCAAGCTGAAAATGTATTATTTTGCCGCGTCCAGATATTAGTAGTTAGAATTATAGATATTTTATAGAAATTTTCATCTTCAAAAGAACGAATACATTCACAGCACTTGGTTTCAGAGGGTATGCGAGAAATCTGGATAAATTATATGTGTAAGCAATCTCATCGAATAAAACTAATGAAACATCTCAACGTTTCTGTGGGCAGACTGGTCAGAGTCTACTCTAGAAAATAACCGAAAATCAAAACTATCGGACGTAAATGTAAATTGGCGGTTAAATTTCACTATTATCGCTCGTTCGTACACACAGTATAAACATTTCACATTAGTCATTATAAGTGAACCAGTGTTCGAAATGCCTTGGACGAAGGATGCTGTGAATATGTGTAGACAATTCTAGTGAAGTAACATGACCAGAATGATTAAGGTGCTCTAAGGTTGAGCTGTTGACGGATTTGTACAATCCTTTAGATAGCCAAACGGAGTAATAGTTAAAGATGCGTTTTGAGAGATTTTGTTTTGTGTGTTCAATGTATTCAGCTTCGTAAGTGCAAGTGCATCTGTAAATACACACTGATTAGGTCCAAAGTAAAAGCTTATCATTGACGCATCCCTACATGCTAAGAAGAGAAGAAACTAGTTAGTTTTCATGTAATTATCCTGAGTTTTGCTATTTTTTATTTAATTGTGAAGTGAGCGGTAACCGGTACTGCTCTTCATTTCCTCCGCTGGACCTTGTTAACTGTGATTGGTTGTAATATCATTTTAGTATGCTAGTTATTCTGTTTTTCCCAAGGTCGCTTTTGTAACTATATATACAGAGTTGAATTATAATAGAATCGAATCTTCTTAGTGCTGCGTTGGTGTCTTCTTGATCTTGTCTAGGTGTGAGTAATCAGTATCGAGTTGTTGGTCACGGTTGCGATTATCAGTTGGCGTAGACAAAGTAGCAGATTAGAGTTGCGGTTAGCTCGTGTATAGCAGTAGGCGTTATATAATACCGATATAACGCTGCATCATAGCTCAGCTGGAAAAAGTGATGTAGAATTTGGTTGAGTAGTAGCTTCGCTTCAAAAAATCTTGAATGTCCATTTTTCAACATCTCTGCAGCACTATTTACTTTAAATAAAATGTTCATAGAAATTATTCACATTAGTGCGTTAGATGATCTTTCTTATAGTTGCTTTAGTTTCATGTTTCTATCAATGAACGTGGAAGGAATCCATTTACAATAAACGTTCTACTGACTTTCCCCAGTTTCTCATCAATAGTATCGTCACTACAGGCTCGTTTGACTCTTCAGGTGGGACCACAGATCAAACTTTGCTTTCAGCTTAACAGAACAGACTCTGGAAATTCATTCGTCGGTCATTTCGAGTTGGCTTCCTGTATACTGAAATTTCTAGAGGATCATCTGTTCTTCATTTCAGCAGGACATTCACAAACAAGAATTCTACGTTTAGTTCCGGTTCTGGAGCAAGCAATGATTTCCAGACTAGCCAAGAAGTGATCGCCTAAAAGAGGACTCAATAGTGAGCTCAAAGCAACACCAACGGTGTGCCTGTAGAATTCACTATTAAATCTAAACTGTACATTGAGAGTGCATAGAAAAAGTAAATCACTTAGATGATGTTTTAAACACACATACACATCGAGTTAATTATTCATAATATAATCGCTTGGCAGATAAAACGCTCTGGTGGTAGAGGCGTTTGTAAATAGAAGAATGACATCTAATTACATTGTTAGATGACGCATTAGTAGATTATGCCTAAATTCATCAATCGATCATTAATTATCACTGTACAGATAATGCTATCCAATCCCAACGATATGTATTATTTGGAATCGCCAATGTATGTAGGGCTTCAGCTGTTAATCTTTCTTTGTAAGAACCAAAACCGTTTTGATAGATTTTCGTTTTATCAGAATCGACAATACATTCTGTTAATATTGAATGTTATGTTATTGCCAACTTCTTCCAAAGTTTTCTTAGATCTTTGGAAGAGTTAGGTATATACTTCAAAATAAAGTATATGTTACTACACACTAACACTCAACTGTCATGTTGTTTCTTCTACATATGTAGCATTACATTCATCACCTTTGATTTCATACATATAGCTCGTCTGCACTTATTTGAACACTCTGTCCTTGATATTCACAAGTGTATTGTTTGTTCGGAAAGAGATGCGTTCGTATACTCTGTTTGTTTGACATTTTTCGACCCTCTTCCTAAGTTCTGTTTTGATGGGGTATAACCACTGAGTCAGCTCATTCCTTAAACCAAACACCGGCATTCGCATTGGGCTTCTGAATTATCTTTGCAACAATCAAGTGGGGTAAGCTTTAATTATTCATCTTCAAGGCATATATCACCATATTCGGCTCAATTTCTTTGTATGTGGAACAACTTGATGGACCCTGTTTATCAAGATCTTAGAAACGGTCACTTTTGCTTATACAGTATATACAGGCTATAGTCCAGGTTTTTCTTCACAAAAGATTGATCATCAGACAATTCTTCCGTTTTTTTTGACCGAAATTTAATGAAGGGTAATTGATAGTCAACAGTTTCAATCTTTCTGATAAATTTGATATTGTCTGAAATATTCCCGACCCCTTAAAAATGTTTATCTTGTGAGCATAGTCTCAAAGAGACAAGACAATAGAAGTCGAGAATTATTTCATAACAAATATAAAAATGGCTCAAGATACTAGATAAAGATGAGCTGAAAAATCAAAAGTGGAGGATTGAACCCAATTTAAATGAGTACTTAATAAACCAATTGTGTCACTGTGAGAAAATTCTGCTGATTCGTTGTAATATGTAACTCTCGAGCAATATCCACTCACGATTTTGTCAAGGACTCAAACCTAAAGCCTTCAGGTCTCGCGGCGTACTCATAACCAACAACATAACTAATAATTATGCAAAATATTTTATGAGTAGTTCTAGCAACAAAAAATACAGAACTAATTATCATACTTTACAGGTTGGTTTTCATTTGTTACTAACTACTCACATTGGAAGAACACAAACAGTCAGCAATAGTTAAAACTAACGAATGAAGTATGACATAATTACCTCACTGCCTTTCAAAATGCAATCTAAGTTACTCATCTATTTTCCACCGACTATCCAGTAGAATTAAGAAATGTTAACCTTTGTACCATCTGGTGGAGTCGAAAAAATGCGAATTTTTGGATTAACAGTAAATCCTAACAAGGAAACACTAAGTGTTAGTTTTCAAAATCATTAATCGTAAACAATTTACTGAGTATTAAAATGGTGCAACATTTACAGAGGTCGGCGAAAATGTAGTATCCAGAACAGATTTTAAAACACTTAAGACAAAAACAATTGGATGTCTATTTGGTTACTGTTCTATTGGTGGTTTGTACTCATATCCAAATAATTTACTGGTGATGCTTACATTGATATCGTGGGTAACGCCATAAACCCCAACACCGCAAAAGTCAACAACGCGAAGTTTTAGGGACTTGATTGCACTCCTAAACATAGCAGCTTTTACTTATTGTATATTTCTCATTGGTAGGCATATTCAAGATATGATTGAATCACAGTCCTTGAAACACTCCCTTGCTGCCTGGTGGTCTGTTTCAACTTCGATTGCCTGTTGCATTGAATTGGTCTCAAACATAGCTTGATGCAAACTGGTGCAACGACTTCTCAATTTGCGTGCATCTGATCATCATTTTATGTGCGTGAAGTCAAAGTAATATAGATGAGACTACGCCAACTATGGATGTCTAATTATTGGAAAGTGACACAACTAAGATTCAACCTTTCCAGTTTCCGCAACGACGTGTCATATATGGATTTAATTGTTAAACACACTTGTCCCCATATCTACACTCTCTTCACATCAATGATGTGTTTTGACATTATTCTCATCAGTGTAGTGATTAGTAAGCGCACTATATACGGACTGTATCTTGTCCTTTTAGTAACTCAGCCCTCAGGTATGACGAAGTAAAATGAACAACAGGATCAGTTTTAGTAGTCAGTTTGTATTGAATAATTGTATTACTTTTGAATTTTAGGGAGAAATTAGGTGAAACAATGTTGTTATTCTTATATTTTAATTGGTCACTACTTTGGAGTTCTACTTTGACTTCCTGGTCATCATTAATTTATGTCGGTATTTGCAACACTAAATGCTATTTAGTCGAAGATACTTGCTATGGAGTTGAAGAAATGTCACATAAATTGCATTGGGTATTTTTGTTTTGTTCGGTTATTGACCACGATGCGTCATTCATTTCACAGGCTTCAGTTAGTTCTGAAGTCTCTTGGATTGGCAATTTTAGTCGACGTCATTCGGAAGTAAATCGGTTTATTAATGGTTACAAACAAATTCGAGCGCTATTAAATATAGTTGTGAATGTGGGGGGAACTTCTGGATGTCTTTTTTGTATCAAACAAGTCAGGTAAACTGTTTATTAATAAATTGTTTAATATAAATGTCGGAATTCGATTTCGGGGATGTTTTATCCAAGATTCATAAGTGCAATCCCACCTTATCCTTTGACTTATATATTTGTGTATGTTGATGATGAGATGCTTTACGGATTGTGTAAACTTTTCAATATTACATAGGTAACTACAAAACATTAATATTCAGGAGTAACGGGACTACGTCTGAAAACTTATCTGATGTATTCTCAATGTTTAATCCATATGTAGTAAACCTTTCATATTGCTTTAACTGAAATATAATGGTAATTTGAACAATACGTTAAGCCTAGTGTTAGCAAGTTTCAGAATGCACAATTGAATTGTTTATCTCAATCTGCATATAAGCGTTGAAGTATCTGTAGTGGTAAATAATCACCGAAATAAATAGCTACATAGGCTCTCGTCACTAATGCTGACTATGTTCGTTTTAGAGGACACGACTAGTTGAATGCTCGCGGTCATGCATCACCACCAGATCACAACTCAGACCACCGTGGGTAGCATCTCTCTCTAGTTTGTCAGCCTGGAAGTTGCTATCCCACTGAAGCTCTGTTTACGATCAAATATAATTTCTCTTTCATCCTTCAGTGCCTTCTGATTTCTTTTCATTTGTAAGAAGGGGTACAATCGCTAGAAGTTGCTCTGGTTGTACGACAAGCATAATTTGGTCATATACTGGGGTGAACTTCATGACGTAATCTGAACACTATCATTATTGTGAGTTCGTTTACTTTTATAGCTTTTAACAAAGTATTGTTTTTTCTTTTTTTTCGCATATTTTTAGCAGTACTTTCGTATTTGCATACATTACGTTTTTCATGATGTCTGATCAGACTCGTAAGCTTATTAGGACTAAAGCGCCCACGTCTTCAAACTTTAAGCTCATCCGTTTTTAGGCAGATAATATAGAAGCTTTGTTCTGCTGTAAAGAAGACGAGTTTCGAAACTACGGCGTGACAGATCTACGCGTTTAATTACTGGCAGTTGTAAGAACGCTTCAGCGTGAACTGAACAGGTACGTCGCACCTAGTTTCAGCCCCAACTGCCTAGAACTTTACGACCAGCTCAAAAGATTATTTACAAACGCGAAGACTTGTTCGACAGACAAAGTCTAGTGGACGGCAATACAAAGCTATACGTGCGTGGAACCACTGCTACAGGTTGTAGCCTATGTCGTCTTTGCTTTAAACATCTAATTAAGCCTTATTTTCAGCCAATACTTGACAAGTATCCAGACCTGAATAAGGCGACGATGAAGTTATCATGTGTAACCAGCAATGTTACACATCACATCACGACTACAGGTCAACTTGTATTCTTTAAAGCACGCCGACTAGCACCCGAAAAATTAAGGATTGCGAAGAACGAATTCGATCATATGATTGACCTGGGAATAACCCACCTATTCAGTAGCCCATGGTCGTCTCCATTACATATGGTCCCGAAGAAAGATAGCAATGATTGGCGTCCCACCTATGCTTACCGACGTCTTAACGCACAAACTACGCCTGATCGTTACCCTTTACCACACATCCACGACCTAATAGCCACGTTGAAGGCAATGACAGTATTCTAAAAAATTGACCTAGTAAAGGCGTACAATCAAATACCGATGGCTAAAAATGACATACCGAAAACGGCTATTGTAACCCTATTCGGTCTTTACGAAGTCCTTCGAATGCCCTTCGGTTTGAGGACTGCGGCACAAACATTTCAGCATTTCATTGACGAGGTGTTCCGCGGGCTTTACTATGTTCATGCATATGTCAACGACTGCTTGATAGCGAACCCAGACAAGGAAACACATATGAAACATTTAGACAGCTTTTAGAAGACTGCAACAATATGGAGTCATCATTAATATACAGAAATGCCAAATCGGAACAACCTCGTTGGACTTGCTGGGGCATACTATTGATGCTAATGGTATACAACAAACATTCCTCAGTGGATCGACGCTTTACCACTAGTGTTACTCGGGATTCGCAGTACAGTGAAAGAAGATGTTGGATGCAGTGTCGCTAAATTAGTCTACGGAACGACTCTTCGACTACTAGGTAAGTTTGTGGAAACCACTTCCACCTCGGCAAACCTGGATCACAATTCTTACCTGAACCGGCTTACAAATGCTATGCGTTCAGTTAAGCCAGTTCAAACTCGACAACAATCGACAGACACCTTAATCCAACCTGTCTTAAAACATAGTACACACGTTTTTATACGTCGTGATGCTGTACGCCGACCTCTCAACGCAACTAACGTAGGGCCATACAAGGTTCTTAAAAGTGAAACAAAGTACTATACGATTGACAAGAATGGCCACGAGGATAACGTCAGCATTGACCGCCTCAAAGCAGCCTACCTAGAAGGTAAACCTTTTAGTGTCATATTTGCTACAACACCCGAAAAACTTGACATTAACGAAGCCACTACGCCGCAACCAATGACTAACACGCAAGTAGAAGTATCAAAGAGCTCCATAACGCCGAGAGCTACGCGTTTTGGTAGGAAAGTACTATTTCTGGAACACCTGAACGAATAATATGTCTGCTAATTTCCTCCTGATTCCCACTACCTACGTACATATAACAATTTTTCGTTGTTTTAAAAGAAATAATAACAAAAAGAAATAAACGAAAATCGGTAAAACCATTATTATTATTTCTAAAATTTACGGTATGCATCTCATACATTTTCGTGTTTAAAAAAAGCGTTTGATTATTTGTTGACAGTGTTCAGCACGTTTTTTTAGACGCACTGAGCTAACAATTATTTCTTCGTATACAAAATGCACAGATTTAATTTTTTTTCTTTTCGGCTTCCAGGCCATCTGGAAACAAACAGAAGGAAGTGGAAGGAAAAACAATTTATTATGCACAAATATTTTATGCAACGACACCATAGCGTAGGGACTGACGTTCAGAAGCTGTGCAACATTGCAAGCTCTCAAAGGAACGTTTACCTATGTCTAACTCATTGGATTTTATCCTTTGCTTAGTACGTCTTAGGATCCTCACGAACTCTAAACAATAAGTTTCAGGCCTTTCATAATTTACTACGCGAAGAGTAAACTGTCATGGACGACAACTGGGAAGGGATCAGGGGAGTAGTAACTGCAACTTGCCAAGAAGTTCTGTGTCCTAAAGAGCCTTACCAAAATGAATGGATCTCTGCAGGTACCCTGGATAAGATTCAAGAAAAGAGAAACAAAAAGGCGGCAATTAATAAAAACCGAACAAGAACAGAGAAAACCAAGGCACAGGCCGAATACACAGAAGTCAACAAGCAAGTGAAGAGGTACATTAGAGTAGATAAACTGGAATATGTAGAAAACCTAGCAATGACAGCGGAAAATGCTGCAAGGAAGAAAACATGAGACACCTGTATAATATCGCCAGGAAGCTAGCTGGAAAATGTGATATTCCGAGACGACCAATCAAGGACAAAAAGTGACAAACCAATCTCTGAGATCCAGGAATAGAGAAACAGGTGGGTAGGACACTTTAAAAAACTCTTGGATAGGCCATTCTCATTAAATCTACCAGTTGTCGAAGCAGTACCTACGATCTCCCTATAAATCAAAGAAATCAAAACGGTCATCCCACAAATCAAAACCAACCAACACTAGTCGGTAAAGAATACAGTCAACCAAACATAATGCTACTCTCTACAAATTTAATATAATTCGATATAAAATATTGGTGAAAACTAGGGAAGAATAGATAGAAATACCTAGGCCGAATAATTTAATCTGTGAATTTTAAGTAGTATAATGCATATGTATGTACTCAATTATTAAATAAAAATACATATATTATTAAAACACAGCATTTTAGGGAGGAGTTTTCCAACGATTTCAATCCGGACAGTCCTCAAACGGAATTTACATGTCATAAAATTGATAAACATGTCTTGAAATAGTTTTGCGAAAAGTTTTAAAATGGAGAAAACTACACTCATGTTTTGATCAATTCTTGGTCATTTATAGCATGTTCAAATACAAGTTATTTTCATTGAAGTTCTTCTTGTTTTCAGGGACAGGGGATTCTTTTATTAAAATTTAGTTTTGTAAACGGAGTTACAATTACTTCACGGATGACGCCTGGCTTGGAGATATTTGCATATATTATTTATCAGACCTTTTTACTGTGATCTACATGTTTAGGGGAGATGTTATTCTCTATCCACGTCAAGGTTATCTGTTTTTATCTGCTAGTAAGACCCGATAATTTTTCGACAAACGATAATCTTGAACTATTAAGTGAAATTTAAAAAGGAAAATCACTAGGATTAGATAAAATGAATTCATACCTACTAAAAGAACTCGTAAAATGCATATTCAAAGTTTCTGTGATTCAGCTTTTGATGGCCTACCAAAGGATCGAACCACTGCAGAAATGATGTGTTTAAACTTTCTATCAGACTTTTTTTCATCAGCATAACCGATATGACTATTTGTGAAAACGCTTACTTTTTGTTTAGTTGACAACCTAATGTTTTCCTGAAAACAGAACAATCTTAGGAGACTGTATTTTTAATACTGGTGCAGAAGACTTAGTGCAACCTAGGATATCAGTTACTAATTATGGATATGGTATTCAGGAAAGCTTATAATGAAGTTTCATATCTCACAATATAAATTAAATTACGTTTCATTTGGGTTAAAGGGCGTTAAGCAAAACCAAACACCAGTCTTGTTTCACATAGACAATCTTGGAAAATTTAGGGTGATATTAGATAGGAGTAAGTTCAAGGGATTCAGGAAGATGTAAGTGCAATAAATAAATAGTCTGATGATTAACCAATATTAGTAAATCTTGTCACATTAATAATGCCACATTAATAATAATTGAAGAGGCAACAAATATATGATCAGTCAGATTTCATTAAAAACCTTACACACTCAAACTAAATGAAGATAGTGCCACAGTGGCTTTTAAATGTACTTAGAAAGAGCTGCTGAACGTTTTCAGTCCTCGTTGTTTGTGACTTTAGGCTAAAAAACTGTCAAAACTGTTCTAATGCTTGCCAGACTTCCAGTTCACATTTACGTCCTATGAGAATAGATTCTCACTGAAACCATTTTAAACTGGGACCTCCAGATGCAATTTAAGGGAGAATTACTGAGATTTACAATCTAGATACTAATCCTCAGAAGGTTAGTCTAGGAACCTGATATATCAGGCACCTAAAGAAGGTTGACTATCTTCAAGAACTTTTTTTCTGTATACTGTCTCATTACTTCTGGTTGTGTTCATGGTGATCATTTTATTGCTATTATCATTCAGTTACCCCCTACCCTATCCTTTCATTTCACACACTAACCATCAGTTCTTATTGATGAGCTACGGTTAATCAGTTGTGCATACGAACTCCAACCAATCAATCAATGTCTGTTACCCCATGTGGAGCATACGCCACAGACCAGTATTCTCCAACCAACTCTGTCCTGCGCTTTCCACTCCGGCTGTTCCCAAGAGCTGTTCATCCTCTTCATGTCTGTCCTTAATTTCCGAAGCTATGTGTTCTTAAATCTTTCTCTTTTTTTTGATCTTTAGGATTCCATGTTACTAATTGTCTTGTGACACGGTTTGGTGATTTTCTCAATGTATGTCCTATCCACTTCCAGCGTCTTTTCCTAATTTCTACCTCAACTGAATTTTGATTGATTTACTTTCTGCCATACAAGGTTGTTGTTGATGGTATCTGACCAACGGATCCGAAGTTTACTACACAGACGGTTGTTTATAAATACATGTATATCCTGAAGGATGCTTTTCGTAGTTCTCTATGCAAGTTTCAGCTCCATACAACAGAACTGTCTTGACATTTGTATTGAAAATTGTGACTTTGATGTTGGCTGACAGTTGGTTTGAGTTCCCGATGTTATTCAGTTGTAGAAATGCTGCTGATGCCTTTCCAATCCGTACCTTTATATCTGCATCAGACCCTTCTTGTTAATCGATGATCCTACCCAAATATGTAAAGGATTCTACATCTTGGAGAATTTCCCCGTCAAGTGAAATTGGGTTAGTATTTGTTGTTTTGTATCGAAGGATCTTGCTTTTTCCTTTGTGTATATTGAGGCCTACTGTTCTCTGTCGAGGCTACTGCTACCTTGTCCATCTTCATCTGTATTTGTTACCGTGTGTGTGATGGGAGAGCTAGATCATCTGCAAAGTCTAAGTCATCTAGTTTCATATCTGTTTTCCACTGTATTCCGAGATTGCCTTGGAATGTTGCGGTTTTTATTATCCAGTCAACTACCAGCAGGAAGAGGAAGGGTGAGAGTAAGCAGCCTTATCTGACACCGGTCTTAACTTCGAATGAACTTGTGAGTTGACCTCTATGCACGATTTCACAATGTAGTTAGTCCGAAGAATCCCGTACTGTGTTGACTATCTTTTAGAGTACGCCATAGTGTCGCAGACGGCTCCATAATATTTTCCTATCAACGCTGTCGAATGCTTTTACGTAGTCGAGGAAGTTAATATAATTGGGTGAATTCCATTTAATTGACTGCTCAATAATGAACTGTAGGGTAGCATTTCGGTCGATATACGATCGGTCCTTACGAAATCCGGCCTCTTTGTCTCGAACTTGAGCGTCGACTGGGTCTTTCATTCGGCTTAATAACACTCTGTCGAAGACTTTTTCTGGTATCAAAAGTAGAGTGACGCCTGTGTAGTTTTCGCAATTGCTAAGATCTCCTTTCTTTGGTATCTGGATGAAGTACCCTGCTTTCCAATCTTCTGGCACTTGTTCTTCCTTCTAAATCTTTCTTAAGAGAATGTAAAGTGTCTTTACAGTTGCCTTCATATTTGCCTTCAGTGCCTCACCAGCATGTGTGCTGTCTGGCTCTGCTGACTTGACACTCTTGATTTGTCGGATAGCCATTTGGATTTCTTCGATTGGTAGTGGGTCGGTGTTTATGGGGGAGAAATCAGTGACTGCTGCTTCAATGACTGGTGGGTTCAGTAGGGCTGGTCTGTTCAACAGCTCTTTGAAGTGTTCTACCCACCTGTTTCGTTGTGCATGCACTACAGTGATTAGTTTGCCAGTCTTGTTTTTGAGTGGCTGTTCTGGTTCACTCAATTTCCCAGCTAACTTTCTCGTTGCATCGTATGAGTGCCTCATGTTTCCTTCTCTTACAGCTTTATCCGACGTCATTGCTTGGTCCTCAACATATTCCAGTTTATCCAACTTTATGCTCCTCTTCACTTGCTTATTGACTTCTGCCTATTTGACCTGTGCTTTGGCTTCCTCTTTTCTTGTCCGGCTGTTATTGATTGCTAACTTTTCGCTCCTCCTTTCTCAGATCTTATCCAGAGTGCCAACAGAAATCCATTCTTTATGGTGTTGTTTTATACGACCCGAAATCTCCTGAGATGTTCAAGTTATTGTTTTTTTAATCTCATTCGAATTGTCCCCCATATTATTTCTACCTTCTACTAGTAGATCATGAAATGCTTTTAACTTGTTGTTAAGAGTTATGTTGAATTTATTGCGTTTGTTAGTATCCCGAAGAAGGGCTGTGTTAACCTTTTGGAATACTGCTGCTCCAGTTTTCCAGTGCTTCTTCAACTTTAGATTCATTTTGGCCACCACCAGATGGTGATTTGTAGCTGTATCAGCTCATCTTCCTGTTCTTACGTTTTCCATGGTCCTTCTAATCTTCATATTGATGCAGATGTGGCCTATTTGGTTCTCCGTTATGTGGTCCGGTTAAACCCATGTAGTTTTGTGTATGCGTTTATGAGAGAATACGGTGCCACTTATAAACATTTGTTGAAAGTGGATAGGTTTGCAATCCTCTCACCGTTTTCGTCCCATTCTCTCAGTCCATGTCATCCCATGATGTCTTCAAATCCGGCGCTATCCATTCCAACCTTGGTGTTTAGGTCTCCCATCAGAATGGTCAGATCCTTGGTTGAGCATTTATGGATGATTGACTGCAGTCTTGCGTAGAATTGGTCTTTGTCATCTTCGTGACTGTCGTTGGTGGGTGAATAGCATTGGATGACATTGATTGTAATCCCCTCCATCTTTATCTTGAATGATGCTTTAATAATCCTGTAAGGGCTTTTTATGTTTCTTGCGACAACATCAGTGTTACTCCTTGTGTGTGAGGCGTTTTCTTCTTTGTGACCGGAGTATACAGGTACTTATCCTGAGGATAATCTTAGCTGTCCAGCTTGTGGCCAATGGGTTTCACCTTTCTAAGTATCTTCAGGCTGTATCTTTTGATTTCCTTGGCTATTCGCATCCTTCTTTCTGTCTCCCATATCATGAAGACATTCCATGCATCTATATTAATGGTTGTTCTGGTTGTCAAAAGTGATGTCGGCCTATTGGCTTCCAAACAAACCTGGCTTTCACCATGAAACGTCATAACAGACCTTCTAACTCACAAGGTAGAGTTGAAGTGGTTATAAAGGTTTTCACTGTTTAGCGTTTTTCTATCAAGGTTTTGGTTTTACGGGATGAGGACGCTAACCCCATACCCAACCCTCCTCTTTTATCCGGGCTTGGGACCGGCAGTAACCCCAGAGGGGCTCCAGACAGAGTTGTGTACGAACTCCAGTTCACACTCACTATTACTCCTATTTGGTATAAATGTTAGTTTCTTAATTGTTTGACGGTGTGATCTAATTATATGAATGTTTAAAGAATTGTATGATATACAATAAGATTGTCCGGTTGATCTATCGGCCTGTGTTCTTTCATCTCCGGCTTGGGACTGAGTAAGCATAGGGCAGACGTGCAATTATCGACTAGGGATACTTGTTGTGTCGGAACACTAAAGAAGAGTGACAAACTTTCAGGACTGTATTTTGAAGAACTAATTCATTTATTCTGGTCGTGAGTAGTGTAAACATTACATTTCTATTATTGCTACGTTCATCTTACCCTATCCTCCCATTAAGTATATTTGCTGTTACTATATTGTCTCTTATTATGGACTACAGTCAATTAGTTTTGTATAAATTGTCCATATTCACTACTACTATTTCCTTAACTTTGTATTAATGTTAGCTTCCTAATTGGTTCGCTGTGTGATCTGATTTTGTATATATATAAAGGCATTATTGAAATATAATTCGATTCAATCCGATCCTGTCTGTTTGGCTCATCAGTCACTATTTTCCTCTACTCCGGCTTGGGGACTGGTAGTCGCTGGGCAGACATGTCTTTATAGTGATTAGCAATCATCAAGGGCACTGTGTATTTCCACAATACATAACAACACTCAATTGAAGTTGATATTGCTGTCACAGTTTTTTCTCCGTTATAACAGAACTAGAGCCTATAAGGATGTCAATGAAAAACCTTTTATCTTTACATCTGTCAAAGAGGCTATGAGATGCCTATGAAACTTGTCGAAAATTCCCAAAGAATATGATTTACGTGAACGAAGGCGACCACAAGACATACACCACCCAAACTCTAGCTCATCAGATGCTTAACGATGCTGTCTTACTTTATTATTAATATTTCCTCATAAAGACTGTAAAAGACCTAGACCATACAGCTGGCGAGTGTGACCAACAAATGTATAAAATATTTTCACAGACGATAAATCCACCTCGTTAACTGTTTCACAGTTAGTGAAGGCTTCTATAGTCTTCTGAAATAAACGTTTCGGAATTCGGATGAGTTCTCATTTTAAATGTAGCATATTAATACCAGCTTTTAATTTATCTTTCGACTGGACATTAAGTTAATCACCAAAATTGCACTTGGCGTCTTGGATTTATGGATCAAATGTAAACCATCTCACCATGTTGCTCATCATCTGAAATTTGTCTTTTCTCTAGCTTCAAGGTTTACAGAGTGTACATGAGGAAGTAATAGATCATTGGATTTTCCATCTGGCAATGATCTAGGCCTATCAGAAGATGCTAAATTACTCAGTAGATGTTAGTCATCCATTCCAATGAATGTAAAACATTGCTGTGTTTTGTTACTATTTTTAATGCTACCTTGACGCTTACATCAGATTTCAGGACACAATGCGTAAGTCAGCTCTACATAAGAAACTAAATCAGTTAGCCATTACCTGGTTTCATCACATCAGTCTGATACTTGTTAGAATTTTGAATAATAACCAAAAGACTAGATTAAGCACAAATCAAATGACCCTGAGTACATGTGAAAGTATTATATAGTAGAATCCATCAGCGTTCCAATAACGTGTACCATTCTATAACTGTTTTAAGCCGATTTCACAAAATGAGCTGACATGTTTACAACACTGAATATTTCTTGGTCAGATTACTATCTGTTATTAAATGTCTATAAATTTCAGCGTGGATTGGTCATGTCGCTTGTGCAACAAAGTGATGGCCAATATGTAGAAAACTTTGTTAATTTATTGTCTTGAACTTGTTTGTATCTTCTCAGGTCCATAAACTTATGTTGCTGTTGTAAGTGTTATATCATCAAGTATTCTGGTTAATCGGATAGTATAGGCTTTCTATCACAAAAACTGTTGCTGTTGGATGGACTGCTGGAATAGGCATAAGAATTTTCATGAAGCCTACTATATCGGCTAGTCAAGCTCATCCGACTAATTTACTTGACAGCAGGTCTTGTATCATATCGCGACCCAAAATGCATCATTACCGACCTAATGTGACTAAAATGACATCACACCCGATATAAGGTATTCTGGAAATTTCCGTTGGTGGAAATAGATCTTTCCGCTCCCTCGAAAAACGTGTAAATAAAGTGGGTGTGTGGGAGGGAAATAACTCATCCATTTATGAGTTCGTTGTAAACCCACTACCTTAAAAATATTTCCTTGATTATAGTTTCAGATAGAATATATCCTGGATTGAGAACCACTAACTGCATTCTACTCCTGCGATATTATTTGACGCAACTGAAAATTGTTTTCTCTTATTAAAAGTCTAGAATTTTCACAATTTCATGAAAGTAAATTGTCGACATACGTTTTTCTCTTTCGATCAGCATAAATGGCATGTATAATATTCTGAATTCTGACCTAGGACTAAGTCCATACCCTTTTGTGTGATGTGAGGCTTCACGAAATAAGGTACGTTGATCCTGGGACCTTTAACGTCCTCTAATTCCGGCCATGTCCCAGAAGATATCAGTCGGCCATTCCTAGAACCTTGACAGAAGTAAATCCCATATGACTTTCTGTCACACCACGATACCATGTCATAAATTGACCACCTCTCTGAATTTACTCTAAGTCCCAGAGTCAGAAAAAAATAAACTACTTAAACGCCGTTTGGACGATATTCTTAAAAGATTATCGGTGCACAAATCAATGGTTTTAATATGATACCACGGACTGAATTTTTGTCATCACTTCCCATTGACGCAAATTCCTAAATCTGAATGTTGCTATTATGATGTTGTCACTGGGCGTTAAAATTTACTTGTAAACGACTATATCTGTACACAGAGAGTCACCGTACATCCCCACCTTAGAGAAACAAGGTTTCTTAAACACAGGATAATATCTCCCTCACCAAAGGGCTATATATCCCTCATGCCTGATATCAAGAAACAGTGGATGCTGGCCTTCAATACACATGACGGTGTTGTTACACTTAAACAACCATATCGAAAAACAACCAGCTTCAAATAAGTCAGTCTTTGACGTATTTTGTACATACTATGAGGTAAGACAGAAACCAAAATTTTGGGAGCACTCAGGAGCAAACTTGTCTACTGATAGTTAATAAACTGATTATATGAGTCCTTTTTAAGGATTATGATGACAGTCGCTTCATTTCAAGTCGACAATACACGATGTTTCCCAAACATCGCCAAATAAACCTGTCAACTTCCTGACAGGCAGTTCCTTACTGCACTTGAAAAGGGTTTTGGGAGAGTGGTAAGTAAGCTAGGCCTAATAGACTGTTGTGATTCATATGTTGAAGTTCTCTGGCGATCTACACTTTATCAGGAGAAACAGATGTCTGAGATGGTTTTTGAGGTCAGTAATTGATACACTATGGACTTCACAAAAATCATCATTAATAATAGACTTCGTCATGTCAGTGACTCAGATGACTTGCCAAATGTAAACAGCTATTTTGAAAGAAATGGGTTTTATAAACGCAACAGATCTGGCTCTGATAAACCTTTAGGTCAAGGACTAGGTTGCAGCATTGATAATACCATAGAACACGTCAGTCAGAGCTATGAGCTAAGAAGAGAAATAATTGGTCATTTTCCATGTAAATGTTCTTACTTTTACTATTATTTTATTAATTGTAAAGTAGGCGGTAACCACTACTGCCTTTCATTTCCTCCGCTTTGACCTTGTTAATTGTGATTGGTTGTAGTGTCTTTTCAGTGTGTTAATTACTCTAATTGCTACAAGGTAGCTATTGTAACTATATATACAGAGTTAAGATATAATAGAACCGAATCTTTCTAGTGCTGCGTTCGTGTCTTCTTGATTTTGTCTTGGTGTGAGTAATCAGTTGTCGAGTTGTTGGTCACGGTTGCGATTATCAGTTGGCATAGGCAAAGTAGCGGATTAGAGTTGCAGTTAGTTATTCGCGTATAACAATAGGCGTGTTTACCGATATAACAAATGGCGACGGGTGATGGTGACTGTGGATCCTACCAAAATGGATTTGTTGTTGGATGAACAACTTAAACTAATGAAGCTTTTCACAAGCCTGAAATCTAATCTTGAATCATCCTCGAATGTTCCTGTCCCCAACTCTGCATTTTCAGTTGATGAAATTATTTATAGTATTGCTGAATTTAATTATGATCCAGAAGCTAATGTTACTTTTGATACCTGGTTCCGGAGATATTAAGATTTGTTTACGTATGATTTAGCATCACAGGACGATGCATGGAAAGTTCGCCTACTTCTCAAAAAGCTTGGTGCAGCAGAACTTGACAAGTACTGCAACCTAATTTTACCTCAAAATCCTCAAGATAGAACATTCTCTGGAACCTGCTCAACTCTCAGCCAACACTTTGGTGACAATTCTTCTCTATTCAATATAAGATATCGTTGCCTAAAGTTAAAAATGAATGAATCAGACGTTTTCTTAACGCATGTTGGTATTGTGAACAGAGAATGTGAACGTTTTACATTGAAAGACCTGTCGCAGGACCAGTTTTAGTCCTTAATCCTCATCTGCAGCTTACAGTCAAAAACATTTGCTGATATTCGAATGCGATTGGTGCATCGTCTTGATGAAGAACTGATATTGTCTCTCAATGACATTGCCGCAGAATATCAACAACTGACCAACTTGAAGCATGATACTACACTTGTGCAGTCTGGTGGTAATGGTGACATTGAAGTTCATGCTGCTCGTCGAAAACCTATTTCTCATCAAGTCACTCCAGCAACCACCTCAACATATAGTGATAAACCAGCCGAAAAGAAGAAAATTACTTCCCCATCCAGATGCTGGAACTGTGATGCATGGCATGTCGCCAAGTTCTGTCCGTTTAAAAACTATCGCTGCAGAAAGTGCAACATGCTGGGACACAAAGAGACTTCGTGCAGGCAGAAAGACACACGCACTCGATCACGATCCAGAAAAAGATTCCATTCACCGAGTAAGCCAGCTGAGTCACTTTCAGTATCCACCCTGAATCACGCTCATCAGAGACCAGCCAGAAAGTACGTTTCTGTTCGGATAAATGGTCATACGGTAAGCCTCGAACTTGATACAGCATCTGATATTACTATTATTTCTAGAAAAACATGGATTAAAATTGGGAAACTTGTGCTATGCGCTACAGAACAACTCGCCATAAGTGCATCAGGCGATCGTTTGGTGATCATTGGCAAAATTGTATGCTCAGTGTCATTCAATGATATAACCACGGATGGAGTATGTTATGTGGTTAACAATAATCTTAACTTGTTGGGGTTAGATTGGATTACTGATCTGAAACTAGATTATGTTCCACTGAGCACAGTATGCCATTGCATCATAAGAATGAAAGACGAGAAAGATTTCATGAAGCTTCTAAAAGAATTCGACAAAGTATTTACAAAAGGTTTAGGATGTTGTACCACAATGAAAGCTTCTCTTTGCTTGACACCGAATGCTTCCCCAGTCTTCCGTCCCAAAAGACCAGTTCCATATTCTTCGCTACCAGAAGCCGACGCGGAACTTCAAGGCTTAGAGAATCAAGGTGTTCTTATACCGGTATCAATCTCGGCCTGGGCAGCCCCAATAGTCGTTATAAAGAAACCTAACGGTACACTACGCATCTGTGCCGATTTTTCCACCGGTCTGAATGATGTTCTAGAGCAACACCATTATCCTCTACCGGCTCCAGACGATTTACCCACTATTCTAAACGGCGGTAGTTGTTTTGCCAAACTAGACCTGGCAGATGCTTATTTGCAAGTCGAGGTTGAACCAGTGTGCCGTGAATTACTCATAATAAATACGCATCGAGGACTTTTTCAGTACACGAGACTACCGTTTGGAGTCAAAACTGCACCAGCTATTTTCCAACAATTAATGGATACGATTTTAACCGGCCTCACCGGAGTGGTCGTGTATTTAGACGACATACTCGTTGTCGCAGAGTCACCAAACGAAGTGTACAATCGACTTGAGACTACTGAAACGAATCCAAGACCATGGATTTCGCCTTCGTCCCGAGAAATGTCAATTTTATCTTACGTCTGTAAAATATTCGGGATTTATATTCGACAAATCAGGTCGTCGTCCAGATCCAGAAAACATTGAAGCCATTCGAAGAATGCCTGCACCCTACGATGTACCTACTCTGCGATCCTTTCTCGGACTAATAAGTTACTACTCAGCATTCTTTCCATCCTTGGATGAGAAGCGAGCACCAATGAACCGTTTGCTGAGGAAAAATTTTAAATAAAACTTGACCAAGAAGTGCCAAACATCATTCAAGAACTTGATAAAGCTCTTTACTTCCGGCCTTTTATTGACGCATTATGATTCGAAAATGCCGGTCATTGTTGCCGCGGATGCGTCAGCATATGGTGTAGGGGCAATTATCTTGCACAAATTTTTGGCTGGAAAGTAGAAAGCTATAATGCATGCTTCTAGGAAGCTGACGCCTACTGAGAAGAGTTATGGCCAAATTGGGATGGAAGGTTTATCTATCGTTTTTTGCTGTACGACGCTTCCGAAAGATTATTTTTGGATAACACATTACAATGATAACTGATTACGAACCACATCTGGCAGTTTTTGGGTCAAAATTTGGAATACCAGCTCATTCTGCAAATCGATTACAACGTTGAGCACTAACTTTGCTTGGGTATGACTTCGATATACAGTACAAGAAGAGTGAGGATTTTGGTCAGGAAGATGCTCTATTCCGACTCATAAGCACCTATTCTATAACGAGTGAAGAGTCGGTGATTGCCGACACCGGAGGTCGAACCAGTATACTGGCCAGACTACACAAGATCATGGGGCAGAGTACATCTAGATTTTGGCAGATCCGTGTCAGGAATTTACTACTTGATGCTAGTAGATGCATGCTCAAAATGGCCAGAGATCCATCTTGTAGTTTCTCCAACTACGCAGAAAACTTTGAAAATATTGAAGAAGATATTCACGTGTCATGGGTTTCCAGATACACTCGTCACCGACAGCGAGTCCCGATTCGCATCACAATTTTTCAGTGATTTCTGTCAACAAAACGCCATCACTCAAATTTACTCCCCGCCGTACCATTCACAATCAAATGGACAAGTGGAGCGTTTCGTGGATACCTTTATAAGAGCTACATTAAAGACAAATGGAAAGGAGAACCCTAGCAAAAGTCATCCAGCTTTTCCCACTTGTATACAGGAGCACCCCTGACAACAGTGTTCCCCAACAAAAATCACCAGCTAAAGCACTTGTGGGGCGTAAACCAAGAACAATAAATGAGTTAATGAGACCGGCGAGAGTAGAAAGCAAAGAAGATGACGAGGTGTATGTGAGGAATTACAGACCTGGAAGTGAGAAATTGGAAAACGAGGTAGTTAAAGGAAGTTTAGGAAAGGTTATATATTAGGTGGCAGTGGAAGAACATATATTGGTCGGACATTGCAAAAACTCACCTAGATTGTTCTGTGAAGAACCCAACCTAGCACTCGAATTTCTCCTTCATATTTTCAAGCCCCCCACGAAGAAACCGACAGCGATTACAACAAACAACGGAAGACTAACGACAGCAGAAAAACAATCATTAAGAGGTCGCGAGAGAAAACGAAGACCTACAGTAAGGTACCAAGAAAGTGAACTTCTTCCAAAAAGAGGAGGAGCTAAAAAGAGACAGGTCTAGTTTATTTTCATGTAAATATTCACAGTTTTGCTATTTTTTATTAATCGTAAAGTAGGTGGTAACCAGTACTGCCACTCATTTTCTCCGCACTGACCTTGCTGTTCGGGATTGGCTTTTTAATGTGCTAATTACTTTAATTACGACATAGTCGTTGTTGTAATCAATATGCAGAGTTGGGACAAAACAAAATCGAATTTTATTAGTGCTATGTTTGTGTTTTCTTGATTTGGCTTTAGGCGAGTAATCAGTTGTCGATTTATCGGTCACAGTTGCGAGTATCTATTCGCGTAGATAGTTCAGCGAGTTAGAGTTGCAGTCAGTTCTCTTGTGTATAACTTAGACGTTTCCTTCATAGGTGGGACCACACTGACCTCCGTTTCTGTATGCACCAAGATCTGTGCTCCTGTGCAGATATCGGTAATTAAAAACAATCGGCTGTTGCCGATGTGTAGGTAGGTAGCAGTAGCTGTCATAGACTCTCGGCCTTGAATTTTACTTAGTCTTCCTGCTTGAAATTGCATGGTGAAATACAATGATGATCAAGTTTACCAAATGTTTGATGATACCAACAGATAAGGAGTCTATCTGAGCTACTAGTGTTCGACGTATTCTCATGTGGGCAACTTCTTGAATGAGTCTTTATGGAAGCAATTTTTACTGTGAGGAGATTTATTTGTTACCGAATTAAGACTTACTGATCGCTTGGTTGGGAATGAATGTGTGACACCAAATCACTACGTGTGCATTCATTAATACTGTCAGATATATACGCTGGTTTACCCATGTGTACTTCGTTATCTACACATTTGAGAATCTTCTAAATAGTCTGTGGCAGACACTGAAGCCAAGTATAGTAAAAGAAGCAAGTATCTACCTGTCGATTGTCTAAGACACTACTCATATTCTTTTGTAGCTGTGACGGGATATCGTCTCTCAACTGCACATTTGCCAGTAACTGCTCTATGGCTTGACGATCAGTTAAAGATGAACTCTAACAAGCTCCTGAGATAAAAATGTCATATGGATTTTCTGAGTCTAGATGAATGATGAATTCTCCAAAATTGTCGAGAACATCGTTTCGTAATAACGACGTAGCACGTGCAAATTTAACACTCTGGTTACTCATCATATCAGCAATTGTTATGACGCAAGAAATTTTGGCTGGTTGGTCGAATACCTATTGGATGTGCCTAGTCGGTAATCACGCGTCTGCCCTATGCCCACTTAGTCCCGATCCGGAATAAGTAGAACACAAGCCGATAGACTTGAAGTGTACCCGGATATATGACCAAGTTACTCTTGTCGTACAACCAAAGCCGCTTCTATCGAGTGGACCCACTCTTACGAATGAAAAGAAATCAGAAGGCGACAGAGGATGGAAGAGAAATTATATTTGATCGTAAACAGAGTTGCAATGGGATAGTAACGTCTAGGCTGGCAAACTAGAGAGAGATGCTTCCCACGGTGGTTCGAGTCGTGATCTGGTGGTGATGCGTGACAGCAGTCCTTTAATTAGTAGTGTCCGCTAAAACAAATATGGTCAGCATCAATGTCGAGAGCCTATGCAACTATTTATTTTGGGGACTATTTACCGCTACAGACTAACCAGACAGAATCGAATTGTATTTCAATCATGCCTTTGTATATATACAAAATCAGACCACACAGTCAACCAATTAGGAAACTAACGTTAATACAAAATAGGAGTAATAGTGAATGTGAACTGGAGTTCGTATACACAATCGATCAATCATAGTTCATCAATGAAAAATGACATAATAACAGTTAATGTATCAAATGAAAGTATAGGACAGGGGAAACTGAATGATAATATAAATAAATTGCTCACCTTGAATATGACCAAAAATACTGAAATAATCTACAGATAAATTGCTCTCGAAGATAATTAATATTCTTAAGGTGCCTGGCATATCAGTAATCAAAAAATTTTCCAACTGAGCTGACCACAAGATAGGATCGATGGCAAGGAATAGAGAAATAGTAGGTGACAGCGTTCTTAATGCACCAGAAAATGAGTGAATAGGGATTTTTGACACAGTAAAAAGAATGAGAGGATAGTTGAAAAGTAAACGAAAATTGATGACAAAATACAATAAAGTGTAATAATAATTCATAATGTAGCAGACTCAGTGAAACAACAGTACATATGTTTAGTAGCAAAAGAAAATTGCATATTTCCCCGAATAATGTCAATAAATCTAATTCAATACACTAATTCCAAATACTGGTAAAATTGTTGACAGACGTCGCAAGTTCAAAAATATACTAATGTTAATATTAAGTAATGCTGAATATCAGAAATTTTTGATTGTAGGCTTATATACTACATATACAGATGTTTGAGCAATTATAGATGAAAAGATAACATGTATCAGATATTTGATACATACATGTTATGGAAATGTGTTAGTTCATTAGAGAATACTGTGAAAATTATAATTCTCATTATTATAGGAATATTGAATCACAGGTTTTCCAGTTAACTGATGTGTATGGTAAACGAACGTTTATACTCGTGTAAGTTCGGAAAGCATACGATACAATACAATAATTCCACAAATATCTAATTCGTAAATAATATTCCATAGCGGATGTCAGTTATCAGTAGATTGCCAAATTCAATATGTTGGCTCAACAATTTTGATTAAGAGACCAATCTATGTTCAGTTTGTTACTTATGCATCCAGTGATCAGCTGAATTCTCGTCTATCCTTTGATTTCATACACACATGCAACAGACATACCACATATATAATGAGAAATCAATAACAATGACTTAGATGAGGATGTATTTGGTACAGATTCGAATCATTTTTTCTGAACACTTCCACGTTAAACATATCTAAAAGAGAAATGTACAATATAAAAGCTGTTATGCTCAAGGGTTATTACGGCTTCTACAAGGTAGCATCAAGTCCCCCCGATGAGTGCGTAATTTTACTGTTCATAACTACACTTCTGGATACGGAATTCAGATATACGACATACGACGATGTTAGGACTCGCTAATGAAATAGCCGAACCTATCAGTTATTCATTATAAACCGATGTGTAAATTTTGAAAGTGGCAAGTCTAAATATCACAGGCGGCTACAGAAAGACTGCCCTTGATTTCGATGTTGGTGGTAGTATTCTGAAATTCGACCACTCAGCAACGTGACACCCAACAGATGGGGCAGAACACCTACTACTTACTGGCTGCTGAATGAATTGAACACGGAGTAACACTACGTGAAGGGAGCAAAATGGATTAGAAAGAAGAATGAATGCAAAATAAATATGTCCGTATTTAGGTCACATTAATTGAGCATAAAATAGACAGTACAATAGTAGTAACAATAATAAATGGAAACTGGAGTTTCTGTGCAATGATTACATATGAGTGCAGAGAATGAACTGAAATTCTATGATGTTAGCTTACTATGAGTATCAGAGGAATAGGTGTTAAATATATTCTTCTGATACCGATGCAGTATGATAAACTAGATTAGCAAAATTATATTTCAGAATATGGCCAGGCATAGGTTCCACATCTGTAAAAATGTAGAATGTTGTCAATGAACTGCAACTGTAATTCTAATCTGCGTCTAGCAGGATGTGAAGATTAAAGATAAAGATGTTTGAACAGATGACAGATGGAGTAGACAAAAGAAATAAGTTTATATATATATATATATATATATATATATATATATATATATATAAAATAATATTCAGACAACCAATTAATATTTACACATAGACAACTAGTGGTAATTGTTGTTGTTTTGCAAAATGAAGAGTGCAAATATTGCTGTTACATAATGATTGGTAATTAAAGGTTTCACCTAATGTGACAATTGAACATCGTCAGGAAATGAAGTCTCACGCTTGAAGACTGTAATGGGTTGATCCATTATTCGTCCCTTTAGGATCCTGGGACATATGCAAACCTGTGGTTTGGAATCATGGTTTTCCAACTCCCCTAGAGAACGCTTCAAGTTGACCGATGGGTTTAAGCCTAGACATCATGGGCATTCGCCCTCTAACATTAGTAAAATCAATCCTCCCCCCCCCACCGGCCACACACACACCTTGCGAAGACATTTTTCAGAGACCATAAACCCGTGACTGTGTGGAAGCGCTTAGAAAAGGAATGAGAAATCTTTTCGATTTTAAGTCATTAGGGATTAAAAAAGCAAGTTAAACTGATAAAACCTCTGACAATGACTATTCACAGAAAAGTTCATCAAAACAAGATGACATGATGCCAATAGCATAATTCACTAACTGATTTATGTATAAACCAAACGCTCTTGATCCCATCAAGAATGACAGTAAAAGCTTCGAAATTAATCCAACCAGCTCAAAGCACACAGTACAAACGGAATTTAGGGTAATGGCAGTTCGAAGTAGGAATATGCATGAATGAGAAGTGCACCTCGGTATATGACCAAGTTATACTTGTCGTACAACCAGAGCAACTTCTAGCGATTGGACCCACTCTTACGAATGAAAAGAAATCAGAAGGCGACAGAGGATGGAAGAGAAACTATATTTGATCGTAAACAGAGCTGCAATGGGATAGCAACGTCTAGGCTGACAACCTATAGAGAGATGCTTCCCACGGTGGTTTGAGTCGTGATCTGGTGATGCGTGACCGCGCGCCTCCGACTAGTCATGTCCACTAAAACAAACATAGTCAGCATTAATGACGAAAGCCTATGCAACTATTTATTTTGGTGATTATTTACCGCTACAAGCATTACAATCACAGGTACTGTGATATTTCTAAGTGTTATAAATCTACAAATCTGTAATATATCATTCTGATGTATACGGGCTATTTATTTGGCTGAATGTAAAGTTTAATTAAGTTTCGGGAAAGTGATCACATTATCGAGTGGCTACAGCGGGAGAACCATCAGATATTACACAAATAGTGTACTAAGATACAGGATATTTCTATCAAATACCGAGCGATACGGAATTAGTTTGTTGTTCAGTTTCATTAATTTGGTATGATATAATAGGTGTCTTAAAGTGTTACATGTAATTTAACGAGCTAAAGTTATTGTATCTCAATAATGTTTATCCGCTCAGTTAAATTCATATTCAAAGTAATAAGTCTCTAGTCACTGAGATAAAAACAGTCGATTCAGAGATAGTGTAACCCGTTACAGATATGTGGGAGGAACGGGATTAAATGAGGCAGTTTTATACATACTGGAAAATGTTCTAACTTTGTGATCACTTGTGCAATGAGGCGGTCAATGACACTGTCTTTACAAAATTATGATTAAAAAAAATACAGTACACAAATAAGAGAATCTATAAAATTAATAAACAACATTGAACACTTCTATTGGTGAGTTCTATGTTTTGGCTAGATAATAAGGGTTGATGTACTTGGTAAGTGCGTTGAGAGAAGCGAAGGTCTATTTATGGACTGGTGGCTAACGGTAATTGTTAGAGAATAAGTTAGACGAACGTGTGCCAGAGCTTAATTTGATCACACAAAGAAAAATCGACGAATTTATGATCAACTATTGTGTATGCGGACAAATAAATATTAGAAACGCAACAAAGTAAGATCTGGCAAAACTGTGTAAAATTTATAAAGTATATTTAAATTAAAAATAATTATTTGTAAGATTCTTAACTCATAGATTTGAATAAAGCTTCACATTAAGGATCTAGTTAGGTAGTCAATATATATAAGCAAATTTTGTGCGGTAGTCTGTTCAGTTGTTAAATTAGCCCTGCCGTGTACGTGGACAAACATGAGGGATTCGTTCGTATTACAACAGAAAGATCTGTCTCCATCCGACCTTGTCCAGATAGCTAAACTTGCAGAACAAGCTGAACGCTATGATGACATGGCTGCTGCTATGAAGGCTTATGCTGAATTGCCAGCGGAGTTAGGAAGTGAAGAACGGAATTTATTTTCGGTTGCATATAAAAATGTTGTTGGTGCTCGAAGATCAGCCTGGAGAGTTATATCTGCAGTTGAGCACAAACATGATGAGAACTCTAAGAAAAGGCAACTAACGAAGGAGTACCGTGTCAAAATGGAAGAGGAGTTAAACGAAATTTGCAGAGAAGTTCTTGTAAGTTTCATATCACGTCTGTTAATAACATTTTTAGACTCTACTTAGTAAATACTTAACACCGAAGTCCAATGGTTTCGAAAGCCAAGTTTTTTATAGGAAGATGGAGGGCGATTACTACCGGTATCTTGCTGAAGTTGCCACAGGTGATGCTCGGAAGGAAGTAGTTGAAAAGTCGCAAGCTGCATATGAAAAGGCAACTGAGATCGCTGAAGAAATGTTACCATCCACTCATCCTATTCGCCTTGGCTTAGCCCTTAACTTCTCAGTGTTCTATTATGAAATAAAATGTGATCCTACTCAAGCATGCAATCTTGCAAAACGGGCTTTTGATACCTCGATCGGAGAATTGGATAGCCTTCAAGATGACTCCTACAAAGATAGTACACTAATCATGCAACTTTTAAGAGATAACCTAACGGTAAGTTGTCTTGATATATTTTGATGCAATCTATTAATTAGTTATGGGCCAGTGACCAACCAGAAGCAGAGGATGTTGACGGAAATGATGGCTGAACCCAACTATGTAATATTTATTATAGTTCTCATGTTATACAAAATGTATGTTAATTTTCTAATTGTTTTTAAATAGATTGGGGATTTGTAGATGTTTTGTGTGACATAGTGGGTTTAATTACATGCTGGGTGATACTGTCGTCGCGCTAGAATTGATACCAGCGTACTTAGAATGGAATTTTATGAATCGCCAATGCATTAACCGTGCTCATTATAGCACTAATTCAGGAGATTTAGTTGTCGGTGTTGGTGTTACAACTATCTGATCATTCTTATTAGTATATAAAGTTGTTTGGTGTGGTGCTTCCAGGAGGGACAACTTAGCTTTCTTATGTTTTGTTATGTGAAGACATGGATTGTTCTACATCACATCTATTCTTATCTCGGCAGTGGATAAGCCTAGCATCATTTAGTTGACATTACTTTGAATTTTAATTAAGTGAGCATTAGATGAGTAAGCTGTCGACCAGATAGGTGTATGTACTCGCTTCACTCAAAAAGACGACTTTAGTCAAAGTGTAGTTTGTAACCGTTTTATTAGTTTTGTTCAGATAATGTTTTAGGAGCTATTTGATGTCAGGATGTAACATTTATTGTGGGCTTACTGCTGAGGTCAGTGCTCGTGTGCATTCTGTTTCTGATACAGTCTTATAATGGACATAGTAGTAGTGGTTGTAGTACTAAACCGGTTATTAGATGTGCTCTACATGGTTTTAGTCGGTTACAGCATAGAGCTTAGTACGTGCGTACATTAGTTCATGTTGCCATGGCTGTTAACACAGATGAAATTATTGAATCAAATCCCGAAGTGGTGGAGGTAGTAGCGTAGTGACTACAGATCAATGACTATATATATATATAATTCAGTGAACAAGAATTTATGAATTTAGAGACAATTTGGAGGAGGTATATGGTGTCATCCTCATCTTAGTAATAGCGGTAGTAACTTCTTGGTGTCTTTGGCTCTATGGTTGTGATTTGTGTTACCGATTTTACCTTTGAAGGAGTGTTTTAGTGGCGATTGGTTCTATACGACGTGGTGTCGGGTCAGTCCACATGGTTATTACCGCTGGTTGTCAACGTGGGGCGTATTAAGCACTCATTTGATGTAGCTGTTCAACGTGGTGGTATGGAAGTCTAAACACTTGCTTTTATTACATACGCATCAGATATGTTCTGTAGGTTGATTGCATCGATTGTGACAAACTCTAAACTGAATTCTTAGAGCTGCCCCCAGCAGCGCAACTTGCGGGGCATCTGCTACTTAATTTGCTTAACCTCGAGTTTACACTTATCAGACCGCACAGTTTGGTCATGTTAAAGTTCAGAGAAAGGTGATTACACGATACGCACATGAAGTAGCGGTGCGACTAAAAATAGATGCTCAAGTTGAAGACTTGTTTGGGGTGTCTGGCGAAGGAAACATTTAGAAGATCAAAATCAGCTGTCAATCACATTTATGTAGAACGTCTACAAGTGATTCCGGATGATAATCGTAGTGAACATAGTAATGAGGTTGATGCTAGCTGCAATCTGGAGATTGCAGAAAGATTCTATTAGTGAATGCCATCTGGCATGTAACTTAAGTCGGTTGTGTGCTAGCTGATGCTATCATAATATGTTGGTCTGGCGGTTGGTGGCTAACCCATATGGCCAGTTCAAATACACGGTTCGGACGTTGAAAGCCCTAACATGTAATTTAGAGTCCGATTGTAGAAAGCCTAGGATAGAGTGGGTTTCGTGAACTTGAGCAAGTACTACTGGTGGGGTGGGTGTTAAACGATTGAAGTTAGTATATTAATACGACTGAGTATGGAGGTAGTTATCACTTCTAAACTGCTCACATTGTGTATAGGCTCTGACTGAGCGGAGAGGATAGCGATATTCATGGTTCTTGTCTTACTGCGGTAACGTATTCGGAAATTTTGCCTGGCTTTTACCAACCTGCATCACTCATGGTGTAGATGGAATATTCATCTCTCATCGAATATTTGAGTGTGCTGCGGAACACTCTGTCCTGTCTTAACATGTGTGCAGAACGTGGTCCATGATAGTGGGGATATGCGTAGGCTCCAGGTCTTTGGTCACAAATCTTCGTAGTATCACCTGTATGTCACATGTAATGAGCGGATAAGTAATATCGATGTTAGACACAGATTACTAAAAAACAGCTGGTTAGTCGAAGAGGTGGTAAACCTTCATCGACTTAGGTGGTTGGGACGTGTGATACGTATGCATGACTACCGTCTGCGTCATCTAGCTATACTTGCTTGGGTAGTAGTAGAATGACAGTAGGGTAGGGGCGGCCAAACTAAGACGTGGTGTCAGTTTATGACTGCTGGTGTAAACCATGTTGGTAGGTGCGGGCTACCTGGCTGGAGTACGTGTGAGAGTAGTGATCAGTGGTTGGAGACTCTAGTTAATATGGCTCGAATTCGGTCACAGTGACGTAAATGTATTCACTCTTTATATTCTGCTAGGTTCTAAGTCCCAATATTCTTCCATAGTTTTGTTTGTTTCATTCCTTCCTGTTGAATTTTACCGTTCTGTTAATCTCGTGATAATGTGTAATGGCAACTTGGACCCATGCGCATACACGTAGTGTTTGGTTCTACGTTGTACATGAATGAATGTCGACCGGCTTAAGGTGCGAGTGATTGAATGTTTATCATGTTAATATTTGTTTATTAGATGACTGGAGGTAGTCAGCAGGAAACTTTGGTGGTAGGTTTTATACTAATTTGAATCTATGGGTAAGGTGTATTTGTGTTCTTGAGCGTGTATGTGTGTAGGAGGTAGGTGTTACGGTTGGTGGGGATGTGTCGGTTGGTGCTCATTAATAGACGAAACAAGGATTTTTCACCAACTAAGTAACATCAAAACCATGGATTACGGTGCTGATATTTCTGCATCAATGATAATTGTCCCGATTCGGACATAACTGAGCTTTAACATATAAAAAATATCGCTACAACATGATAAAACAGATGTTCAATGCTTTGATATTTGTTTAGGGTGAACAAGTCATTTCTGAGTCAGTACTTGAAAATATTTTAAGCAAGCTGGTTTTGGATAGTGAATAACGAATTCTTCCCCAATATCTCATGCCTTATATTAATCTACAGAAATATTAGAAGAGAGTTGTTTAACTCGTCTCCAGGATGAATAAATTATTATTTGTGAAGGTGGTAAGGTTCTTTATAACGAATTTATGTCAACGTTTCTAGTAGTTCAGTGGTGGTAAAATTTGTGTGTCGCTTATCTGAAGCCCAATTTTGATACCGATATGAATTCAATACCACTAAGTGACTACTGGGATGTCTAACTTGTAAAATTTCTCATGTTGCTATATTACAGCAGGTTATAGAATTACAGTTAAGCACACAAAGTGGGAGCTATCTACATATACAACTCATTTACAAATTGTTATTAGAAGTATCCATCGTGTCACATGTTACCTGGACAAACAAATACAAGTCACATTTATTTAAAACTTTGTTATGATGCGTGTGTGTAGATGGGACCTTAACTAAGTCCACTAAAGTCTGCTAATTTCGTGAGCAGTCGGTGTTCTACTGTAGTTGTATTAGGTTCAGTTGAGTACAAGTCATGAGGTTTGAGTGTTAGTGTGCAGTAACATATACTTTATTTTGAAGTATATACCTATCTCTTCCAAAGATCTAAGAAAACTTTGGAAGAAGTTGGCAATAACATAACATTCAATATTAACAGAATGTATTGTCAATTCTGATAAGACGAAAATCTATCAAAACGGTTTTGGTTCTTACAAAGAAAGATTAACAGCTGAAGCCCTACATACATTGGCGATTCCAAATAATACATATCGTTGGGATTGGATAGCATTATCTGTACAGTGATAATTAATGATCGATTGATGAATTTAGGCATAATCTACTAATGCGTCATCTAACAATGTAATTAGATGTCATTCTTCTATTTACAAACGCCTCTACCACCAGAGCGTTTTATCTGCCAAGCGATTATATTATGAATAATTAACTCGATGTGTATGTGTGTTTAAAACATCATCTAAGTGATTTACTTTTTCTATGCACTCTCAATGTACAGTTTAGATTTAATAGTGAATTCTACAGGCACACCGTTGGTGTTGCTTTGAGCTCACTATTGAGTCCTTTTTTAGGCGATCACTTCTTGGCTAGTCTGGAAATCACTGCTTGCACCAACAATCGAGAGTTCATAATCATACAGTTATTTAGATGACAGTTTCAGTTGTAATAAAAATGCCTAGCTAAATGAACTCTCGAATAAGTTCATTAGCTCTCATCCGTAAAGTGAATTTGCTCCAGAACCGAAACTAAACGTAGAATTCTTGTTTGTGAATGTCCTGCTGAAATGAAGAACAGATGATCCTCTAGAAATTTCAATATACAGGAAGCCAGCTCGAAGTGACCGATGAATGAATTTCCAGAGTCTGTTCTGTTAAGCTGAAAGCAAAGTTTGATCTGTGGTCCCACCTGAAGAGTCAAACGAGCCTGTAGTGACGATACTATTGATGAGAAACTGGGGAAAGTCAGTAGAACGTTTATTGTAAATGGATTCCTTCCACGTTCATTGATAGAAACATGAAACTAAAGCAACTATAAGAAAGATCATCTAACGTACTAATGTGAATAATTTCTATGAACATTTTATTTAAAGTAAATAGTGCTGCAGAGATGTTGAAAAATGGACATTCAAGATTTTTTGAAGCGAAGCTACTACTCAACCAAATTCTACATCGCTTTCTCCAGCTGAGCTATGACGCAGGGATGCGTCAATGATAAGCTTTTACTTTGGACCTAATCAGTGTGTATTTACAGATGCACTTGCTCTAACGAAGCTAGATACGTTGAACACACAAAACAAAATCTCTCAAAACGCATCTTTAACTATTACTCCGTTTGGCTATCTAAAGGATTGTACAAATCCGTCAACAGCTCAACCTTAGAGCACCTTAATCATTCTGGTCATGTTACTCCACTAGAATCCTCTTTTAAAATCACATGTTCATTCAAGCAAAATGGTTCAGAGGGATTGCATTTCCTAAATCTATGTATTGGAGAGGCTTTAGCAACTCACAATTTCAGTTTTAATATCTGTTTGCCAAAGCTTTACGTTCAATCCCTTAATCGACAATGGTCTTGATACTCCCATTTCAAAATAATTGATCATTGTCGTGTCGTTTCTCTTCTCTTCCCTGAGATTGCTGTTGACTAACCATCACAACAACAATTATTATGTTCTTCATATCCAGTTATGCATTATCTTTTCACTGACAATTTAATTTTGATAATCTCTTCTTCATAAATGATATTTTTAAATAATTTTGTGCACTACATAACCTCCTTTTCTAGTTGATGTTTCCAAGCCATTTTCGTCGCGATGCCACTTTGTTTTCAATATACATGTCAAACCATAATGTAATAATTTTCGATTTAATTGTTTAATGACACAATACATCCTTATTTTATAATCGGACATTTTATGTTAGAACGAAACTTGAGTATTTGTTACTGAATAACACCGTATACTTTAACTTGACAGTTTATGCTACTTTAATTTGATTTCAATAATATGAATGACAAGTATTTATAACAAATGTAATGACTATGCTTAACAATATGTTGCTGATTAAAATAAGTGGTAATATTTATCATTCATTACAACCTAACATTTTGATTTATTTTGCATCCCATCGTAAGCAAAGAAAGATTTGTAGGAAAGGGATTGAACGTTGTCAAATGCATATTGTTTCTAGGCACCGTTGTTGTTTGATTGTTCTAGTTGATTTTGTACTTGTTGTTTTCCATCATATAATTATCAAATGTGTGTTGTATCTTCAATTTTTCATCATTTCAAATGATCAAACTAATCTCGATAGGGTACCTGATTGATTTTCAGTAATACTTGATACTACTGTTTAGTACAGTAATCTGTTATCTCCCAATTATTAATTGCCACCTCGCCTTACTTACTCCTCCTGCAGCTCTTCTAGATCTTCCGATAGATGTCACTTCACCAACGATGGAAGAAATCAAGATGGCCATAAGATAGATTAAAAGTGGGAAAGCAGCAGGACCTGAGAATATACCAGCCGAAGCACTCAAGTCAGACATGGACATAACGGCAAGGATGCTCCACGTTTTATTCAAGAGGATCAGGGAGGAAGAACAAGTGCCGGCAGACTGGAAAGAAGGATACCTTATCAAGATACCAAAAAAAGGAGATTTGAGCAAATGTGAGAACTACAGAGGGATCACACTATTGTCAGTACCAGAGAAAGTTTTCAACAGAGCAATGTTGGACAGAATGAAAGATTCCGTGGATACTCAACTTCGAGATCAATAGGCTGGTTTCCGTAAGAATTGGTCATGCATAGATCAAATGGCAACACTATGGGTCATCGTTGAACAATCAATTGAATGGAACTCGTCACTGTACATCAACTCCATTGACTACGAGAAGGCGTTTGATAGTGTAGACAGGAAAACACTATTGAAACTTCTTCGACGCTACGGCGTATGACTGACTACAGTGCAAAATCGTGCATGGAGGATAGCTGACAGATGCATTCCCAGTGAGGACCGTTGTCAAACAAGGCTGTTTGCTCTCGCCTTTCCTCTTCCTTCTAGTGGTTGATTGGATCATGAAAACCTCCACATTTGAGGGGAAGCATGGAATTCAATGGACAAGTAGGATGCAACTTGATGATCTGGACTTCGCGGATGATCTAGCTCTTTTAACCCATACACACCAACAAATGCAAGTGAAGACAATCAACGTAGCAGCAATCTCAGCATCAATATGCCTGAAGATACATAAGGGAAAGGGCAAGATCCTCAAATTCAACACCGAGAGCACCGACCTAATTGAACTTGATGCTGAAACTCTGGAAGAAGTGGATACCTTTACATACCTGGGGAGCATCATCGATGAACAAGGAGAATCCGATGCAGATGTAAGGACAAGGATTGGCAAAGCAAGGGCAGCATTCCTACAGCTGAAAAATATATGGGACTCCAAACAACTGTTTACCAACCTCAAAGTTAGACTCTTCAATTCGAACGTAAAGACAGTTCTTCTGTATAGAGCTGAAACGTGGAGAACTACTTCAAACATCCTCAGGAGTGTACAGGTATTTATAAACAACTGTCTACGCAAGATATTGAATGTCTGTTGGCCGGAAACCATCAGCAACAGCCTATTATAGGAGAGAATAAACTAACTTCCAGCTGAAGAGGAAATCAGGAAACAACGTTGGAAATGGATAGGACATACATTGCGAAAATCATCAGACTGCATCACGAGACAAGCACTAACTTGGAACCCTGTTGGAAAACGGAAAAGAGGAAGGCCAAGGAACACACTGCGTCGATAGTTGGAAGCAGACATTAAACGTATGAACATCTACTGGAGACAGCTGGAAAGGATTGCTCAGGACAGAGTTGAATAGAGACTACAGGTAAGCGGCCTATGCTCCTCCGGAAGGGGTAACGGGAGTAAGTAAGTAAGCAACATCGCCTTACTGCATTTATGATAAGCATACTGATGAATGGATACATCACTATATGAATACCATATTTCAAGGTAAACCTCATTTTCCACTGTTCACTTAACTATTGAGTTGAAATAATTGACAGAATTCAGGATTCATATTTTACTTACAGTGCACGACGTTATTTGATATCCCCTTCTCTTTTCTGTTTTTTTTTTGTTCACCATTGGTAGATGATGTTAATGGATATTTTCGAGCATCAAATACTGACTAAAATGGTTTGTTCTACAATTTTCTTTCTTTGGTACTGTTCAGTGTATATTATCCGAACGGTAGAATAGAAAATTTAAAGAACTTTGCCTATCGAAATGCTGTCTCGTGTTAGATGATACCAACATGCCAGGCACTAGAAACTCGGATACCATATATAAGCTTGCCTACTACAGTAAAATTTGGTTTGGAATGGAGACACAATTTTCCATAATCCAGCTGTTAACTGGTCAAAATCGTTTACTTGAAAGTTGATCTGAAGACTACTAACAAAAATATTTCTTCATTTAAATATTGACGCATTTTTGTTGAATTACGATAAGTTATCTTGTTGTTGTTCTTTGTGTTTTACATACAGTTGATAACGTATAGTTGAATGGTATCGAAGTTGTTCACAGAAACATCCTTCTTATTTATTTAAACAAGTGGTTATGTGACAATGATTCTTTTTGGTCAGTAACACAATATGTGCAAATGTTTGTGAAATTGTCGGTATGTGTTACCACGTGCATATTTTCATGGCTATCTATTGTTCATGCTGTGTTAGTGAAGCGTAATCGTTATACAATTAGTATGATCAAGCAAATATCATTCCATCGAATGAAAACAACAAACGAGTTTTATGAGGTGGGGAGTAGGAAGATGTTCATTTACTCGTTTATTACTGTTGAGTCATATAAAATATATTTACTCGAGCTTCGAAGGTGAATGGGCAGAATGAAAATGGGCAGGAAGATGAGAATTATACTTTTGTTGACGTTTTCCTTAATTCACATTGTTTTATTTATTGGTATATTTACATCAATCGTCTTCATTTCATATAAAATTTTCAATGAGAGTTTGATTACTTAATTCTTTTATGTGATGTATATAGTAAGACGAAAGTAAGAATCGATGAGGATAGTTGTAATAGAATGTTAAAAGTGTTTTAGTGACGAGAAAATGGACATGAATTACTGATTTGAATACAACTATGCCAACATATAGTTTATATTACTCTGTGTGATCTAAACGTTAAAATTCATTTGATAATGCACATACAATACAAAGCCATGTCGTACAATAAGTATTAAATTACCATATGTTCAATTGTAAGACATTTATGGTACCAAAATGGGTAGTAGATTGATAATTAATTAAAATTAAGGCGTTATTTAATGCGTCAAATGATAACATCCGATTAGCAGAACAATAAGAGAATATCACAAGTCAATTGTTGGATATGTAAACATTAAAATTGTGTGATGATTCACATATGAGCAGCTTCCGAAATTTCTGGATTCCATTTATTTTCCCATTTACAGCAGAGTAATGTTAGGAAATTTCACATACCGTGTAGTTGATTTTCGTTTCTTTATCCTAGCATATTTCTAATGAAAAATATTAGTAGTGAACTAGTTGATTGAAATCAACAATAAGAGTCTCTTTTCACGTTGGATTAGTCGTGCGACTCAACCGATTGTAGTCCTCTAACTACGGATACTGACAATTCGTCAATCCATCCACTAGTCAACCAGCTTTACACCTTTGGATTACAGCTTTAATGAACGACAACGAACTTATCTCGTTCTTTAATGTTAAGTGCTCTGGATTGAAATGCTGATGGGAAAAAGAGATTATTTGGATAATAAAAGCACTCTGGATCTGAATAATGAAGAATAATATTTACTCTGATTATGTGTATACGTGTGGAGGAAATCGACTCACATTTATTGAACCATTGATAATTTTGCCGTGTTATTGACATTTTGAGTTTCTTATTAATACTATTGCATGTAGCTGTTCAATTTATTGAATATTTCCTCCTTCTACTTGTCAAATGTAATATTAACTCGATTACTCCCTTACTCATTGTTTAATAATCCTCCAATTGCAGTGACGTTCTAATTGCATGGTTCTTAATGTCCTTTAGTGGTTTTTCATGTTTCAAATTAATGCACCACGTGTCGTACGAAGTTCGTAGGTGAATAGGGTTAAAGAAATGAAAATGAATTCAGTTTATTTTGACAACTTAATATTTGTCATAATGAAAACTACCTAACATAGTTGCATACCTTAAGTAACTTGTATAGTAGTATATTCCAATGAACTTGCAATAATTCGAAGTAACTCACACTTTGACTGTCAGTAATTTCGTGAAAGTCATACTGGATACTATACTGGATTCATAATTGCATGCATTTCATAAACTGAATTATACACCATCAACTAACTACATGTATCTGTGTTCAGCTAGATGGAAATTAGACTCTCGATTTGTTTATGAATTATGCAGAGTCCCTGATTTCTTCCTGTACATAGCAACTTTTACTTATTGTATATTTCTCATTGGTAGGCATATTCAAGATATGATTGAATCACAGTCCTTGAAACACTCCCTTGCTGCCTGGTGGTCTGTTTCAACTTCGATTGCCTGTTGCATTGAATTGGTCTCAAACATAGCTTGATGCAAACTGGTGCAACGACTTCTCAATTTGCGTGCATCTGATCATCATTTTATGTGCGTGAAGTCAAAGTAATATAGATGAGACTACGCCAACTATGGATGTCTAATTATTGGAAAGTGACACAACTAAGATTCAACCTTTCCAGTTTCCGCAACGACGTGTCGTATATGGATTTAATTGTTAAACATACTTGTCCCCATATCTACACTCTCTTCACATCAATGATGTGTTTTGACATTATTCTCATCAGTGTAGTGATTAGTAAGCGCACTATATACGGACTGTATCTTGTCCTTTTAGTAACTCAGCCCTCAGGTATGACGAAGTAAAATGAACAACAGGATCAGTTTTAGTAGTCAGTTTGTATTGAAATAATTGTATTACTTTCCGAATTTTAGGGAGAAATCAGGTGAAACAATGTCAATCTTCTTTTTTTAATTGGTCACTTGCTGTTGGGTTTTACTTCGGATTCATAGTCATCATTAATATAATAAGTATCAGGTTTCGCATTGGAGCCATGTCATTACGAGTCACGGTGTTTCAAAATGAAACATGCTTATGTGCATTTGTTAGTTTTCGATGAGTATGAAAAACGTGAGTAACGTTTGGACAATTTTGTATTAATTTGTGTGTGTTTGAATATGTGAGCTATTTGACTGATTTAATTTTTTTTTGGGTAGATAGTCCATGTAGAATGAATAATAAGGCTATTTTTCTTATTGAGTACACTGGGGTTCATTGAAACTTGAAATGATTCAGCCATACGCCTTTCTTTATAGTTAGAAAATCCTATTTAGATAATTTGAACGTTATTTATGTTGATTTTACGGTTATTGTGAAACCGAATGCATATCATGTTAGATTAGTACAGTAAATGTTATGTTGAATAGCTTTTGTACGATTACCACACTGGATTACACGATGAAAGTATATTTTTCTAAATACAATTGAATGCTCTTATTTTATCCCGACAAATTCGACTTAACAAATTGTTGCTAATCACATTGCGACATTAACACCAAGAAGTCAGTAATTCATTGAAAGAAAATATAGGCTTCATTCACTTACCTAATAATAAAATCAAGTTTATCCATAGTAAATGGTAATATTCAACAAGATAAGTTATGTCTTTAAATTAATTTCTGGTTATAGCAGAAGGAATACAATTAAAAGAAACAAACACAGGAAATAAACGTTCTTAGTTAAGAGTAACATTTTTATTGTGTTAAGAAAAAAAAGAGTAAATTTCTATGTTTTTCTCCATGTTAACAGATGGAAATTAATCTGGGTGGTCAGAAATAATCATACAGTGAAATCAGAGGATTTGCTTAACATCTTGTTTCTTACAATAAAATCTTATTATTGAGTAAATTGTTTTGTTTTTTTTTTTGTTTAAAGAGTTAAATAATACTGAATAATGTTTTTGTTTTTTTCATTTATGGTAAATAAAAAAAAATAGATTCTGAAAAGGAAACAATTTATTTGTAAGTTATGAAAGTATGGAGGAATGGGGGCTGAAGAAGGTTTTTTCACAGATTTTCAACAAAATAATTAAAGTATTCTACAAATTCTTATATATCCTGTTCTACTTGTTTAAATGGATACAACAATCTCCAGTAACTAGATGATATTATGTTATATCTGCTGATCTGTCTTGATTCTTCTTAATCTTAATCAGAAGGCGAAAACAAATAGATTTTATGTTGAGTTTGTTCTTATCTCAAGCAAGTATACAAATGTCTACATAATTTATAAGAATAAATTTCATTAAACATGATAAAATAACATCAGAATAGAACGTAAGTCAAAGTGATACAAAAATGAGTAATAAATTAGTAAGTTATTCAATGAATTTCATTGACAATTAATGGCATATCACCGATTAGTGGCTAAAATAAAAAGCTCATAATTAACACTATACGCAAACAATTATTTCATAAGTGTATAATTAATATATATGAATTACTTCAAGGAATAAAGAAATAATCTTGAAAATTTCATAGTTTTAATTCGTCTACCCAAAATAGATTGTTCATTTACTTTTTATTAGGAATCAGATAGTCCATATCTACAATAGATTTATATGTTTGTAAGTTATAGTGAAAGTTTTACTGTTTAAGAAGAAAAAGACGATCATCGAAATATCTGATTAATAACATGAAAAGCAGTGTTAAGATATTTGTTAGGGATGTAATTCATTGAAGGTTACATAAATTTATATGTATTGTCAACCAGTCATATTCAGCGTACAGCTTGAAATCGAAGTTGTTATGTCATATTAACATAAAGACATAAAATTTGTACAATGAATAGTAGTGAAGTCGAGAATATGTTGTTGTAATAAAAATGAGAATAAATGAACATTGAGAGTACGGATTAACGTAGAAGGAATGAAAAAGTATTTATGACTAAGTATCGAAACTGAAGACCTTAAGCAAAGGAGAGATAAAATGAACTTTCGCCATTGTGATAAATTTTGAGCTGTAGTACTCAACCTCTTCAACTGGTGATTGCGTCTATTGAGCAGATCTCAGACCTTACAGTTGTTAAGCATTTTCTTTATTTTTTAATAGATCGGGTCTACTTATACACATCTAGTGATTATTAAGTGATATGAGGAGCATTCTTCTAGAAATCCTAGAGTTTTCTTTGTTACTTGTGTTCAATATCTTGATACAGTGTCACTTAAATCAATGTATTGATAATAGTAATCTACTAGTATTTTCCGTTATTCAAAATCATTCAACTGAACTGTGATAGTAATCGGTGGGTATCTGGAGTTCAAAGTATTAATTGAGACACATGAATCCAATATCTCCATACACCTAAATAATATAACGTTGTTACAGAATATGAATGGTGCTAATTATGCCGGTATCAGACAAGATGAAACTCAGAGTTTATAATTTTTAAACGTTGGTGCATACATTATCTTTCCAGAAAATTTGACTTTATCTTTCTAGAGCTATAGAAGAACTTATATTGATTCTGAAAACATTAAATTTACTGCCTGTCCTTTCCCAAACAGTGAATAAGAAGTAAATATATTTATAAAGTGCCCAATATATTGTGGATTAATCAATATAGAGTTTATATATCTACATGCCTGAAAAGTCATACAATATGCTTACGTGATTTCGTTACAATCAGTATAATTTGAAGTTATTTGGGTTAATGCATACATCTGTGTTTACTTACAAACTAAAAAGGAACCAAAGTATCCAAGCGATTGCATAATAGGGTAACCACGTTTTGATTATCAAACGTTTCATAGATTAATTGTGGAACTCAAGCTGCAGCATTTCAAAGCTTCGTCACCAATCAATATAAGTTGAATTAATTTACAGGAACAAACATCATTCAAAATAGAATTCATCTTTATATGACAACGATGATAACTAATAAATCGAAAGTCTAAGACTGGATTTTGAATATTTCACAAAATATTCAGTCTTCTTGACACCTGATTAATCTAGAATCACATCTGTTGTGTCGTTTATTTAAATAATGGCAACTTTCAATACTTATCAAAGTAAACTTTTAAAATATCCTTGAATTTGTCGCGTAATTAATGAAATATTTACACTACAGATAATTAGTAGTTAACGGACTATTTTCTGCATGACAACTATAAGTTTAAATAGATATCTTCCGGTTACATAAAGTTTTGAATAAATGTACGTAAATGGTAAATCATTAATATAATCGTGAGTCATCCTATGTATTAGCCTATTTAAGATTGGGATCAACTTCTTCGGATAATTGTAGCGTTATGTTGTAAATTTGGTCGACGCTAAAAATATGGACTACGAAAACACTATTCACTAAGTGATCTGATAATTGTCACTTCAAACTTCTGAGGATTCAGAATCACATACTTCTTAAGAAATTTAATCTAGGACAAAAAAGCAGTCATTTGCTGCTGATACCAGACTATGTTAATGTTAGACGCATGGAAGTAGTAGGTAGGAGTATGTGAACTTAGGTTTCTCACTAGTTAGCATTTGCGAACATGGTGTTTCTGAAGTTTTACGAAAATCGATGTTGCTTATTAGATACTACAATAGGTCAAGTAGTTCTACAGTTTTCTACACTATTTCTGAAGTATCCGAGCTTCATCAAATCTCCTATGAAACTACTTTAAAATTTCACAAACTGTCTGAATAAAACGAATAAATACGACCAGAAGATATGTACATTATCATATTGGCATATTGTTGTTTAAAACGTTCTAATTTACACTAGCAATTTAGGAAAACAACAAAAGGCTATTGTGAACTTCTAGTTTGAATACATAGTTGATTCATATCAATCTCAAACCAACTGATGTCATGATTTCTTTTAGATAAATCCATAAATCATTTAAATGGATAATCTGTATTAAATTTTCAAGTAGATTAATAATGACCAAATAATCAAAATAAATTTAAAATAACGTGAAATTTGCCAAGAAAAACAAAAGAATTTAATAATTTAGTTACTAGACAGTAAAAACTGACGTGATATTCAGATAAAAATCAGGAAGAGAAAATTAAGTTTTGAAAATGTGACTGAATGAATATATCAAATAAATTGTGAGGTAGTAGAATCGATTGCATTAAAAATGCCTATTTTAATTGTGGATAATTTCAAATTTGTTAAGATTTTTTGAAATGATAACGAAAATGTATAACTAATTCACTTTACTTCACTTTAAGTAATCCCTGCATTTAATGGGGCTTAAGAAACATATTAAACATACAGTCGCAGAGTATATAATTTTATTGCATTTTGAATCAATAAAACTAATGTAAACTTAAGTGCTCACCTCAGGAGCTTCAGGTTAGGCTAACACCTAACCCTCTGAACCAGTAAACCGGCACCCATTTGTAAAATTCTTACTCCCAACAATCTGTGATATTTAGCACGATGATCAATGATTGCCACTGGTGATAATTGTCTCACTCCTGACAAGTTTGAAATTCACCAGTCACGATTTCCCACTAGAGCTTCAGGAACATTTTGAAGTTAGTCGCTAGTGAACTGATTATTGAAATTTAATTGAGGTAGATTGTGAGGATTGGTCCGGTACTATGACGAAACAAATGTCCAGTACTCCCTGGTTTTCACTAGTACCCTGCCAACATCAATCTGTGGAAAAATTCAGTCAACAAAAATTATTAGTCTCTACATATCATCTCAATTCATTGAAAATTAAGTTTTTAACTTCTAACCCACTAGACTTAGTCTTTGAAAAATTCTGGATTTGCTTGTTTTGAATAATACTTATCAATTGGGAAGCTTAAGTATAGTAGGAAGAGCAATGATGATAATGGTATATGGCAAGTGAAAAGAACCACTATTATGTTTAATTTGTATTTCGGATTTCAGATATCTTACAGAAATTATGGTACCTGTAAAAGTATTTTTAAAACGAGATGAACAAAATGAAATCACAATTCGAAGAAGCTGAGTTTTGTGTTATTTTGACTTTTATTGTTCTTGAGAATTTTGCATTCCTTGAATTGTAATTATTTCGTTGAATCACTAACTGTTACTTTGAGCTTTTCGTTTGTGGGTTATGATGTGTCACAAACTACGGCCAATCATATGTGCAGAAAAACAGCGAACCCGTTTGAAAGCGATACTTTAAGCAGACACAAAGACTGTTTGTTCCTACGCCCCCCACGTCTGTCCCAGTATTGATAGTCTTCAATCTGGATTGAAGAACACAAGATAGATGGGTCATCAACTAGAGAGACACAAAATTTTAATTTTGCTAATTCGTTTATATACATATAAAATTTGATCCACACACAGACGAATAAGGAAAACAATAATCAAACAACACTAGGACAACAATGACTTAAAACTTAGGTGGGGAGAAACAGTTACATAATAATTTATTGTTATTCCTGAGTAGAAAATGATACAATGGCAGTTCATCAGTCTAATAGGAGGTTAGGGCGAGAGGAACACAATAAGAATAGAAACAAAATGTCTGATTTACACACCCAAAATGAGTCAAATAGCCCTCTAAGAGATAGTTTTAAAAGTTAGTTCTTAATCTTGATTCGTCCGGTACAACAGTTCGTTTCGAATTAACTATAAGTCTATCATCCCATTTTCCGAACATATATTGCCTTAACATATTTAGATTGTACCTGATTATTCGTTCTACTTAGCATGTTATTGCGTGGTATTATAAAAATTTTAATTCTAATTCAAAAACAACTACCTAAACAGTAATTTTACCTCTTTTTTTGTTTCTCTTTTGGTATGATAAATCAGCTTTCGGTTATTAGGTCATGGTTTCATGACACTGAATATTATTGGCTTCAAGCCAGCACTAATTGTAACTATTAGAGTCAGGCCAGTAATATTGATACAACAATTCTATGCAACATCACAAAGTTCAACTATCTAATAAATTTAGTATTAAATATTAAGGCTTTTAAATCTAGATAAAACTGAAAAAAAAAACAAATTTAATCCTTTAAAATTGTTTCCATGTGTTAAGTTGTAATAGGACCACCAATTTAAATGAATTGATGTCACGAGCATCATACTGTTGATGTTTGGTGGGTAGAGGTAGTAGACAGGAAACTCCAGAAATACGTTCTGTAATGTTTGACATTCATCAGTAAGAAGTAACTGCAGTCATAGAATTGGTGCTTCGTGGATTAAATATTCCCTAGTCAACTTTTTCACTGTCTGGGGCCGCCATCAATGAACATCAACTAAACGTGTTGTTAAGTTGCTGAAACTAGTAGTCATATTTTAACTAAAGTGATTGAAGTTAATCGCCAAGTAAAATTAGACAAATATGACGTTAGTTATTATTGTATGATGAATCCATGTATGCTTTTCCGTCTTTCGGGAATTTATCTGTAGCCCAAATAACTCAGTGGTAAATACTACAAAGCCTAATGGTGCTGGATCGAATTCACCGTGGTTCATCAGCTCCCTCCAAACACCACGTGTGCGTTACTGACGAGTGACGATACCTAAGTCCGGGAATCTCAGGTTGCTACCTCTATCCATCTAAAATCAAGATATATGGGTTATATCCTCGGATTTGAGTGGGGAAGTTTAGTATTTATTATGAGGTATTCCTTATAAGTTATCTAATCTGAATAACATAAAGAAAAGGTAAAAAAATATGTTACTTAAAGTTTAGATCCATCACTACGGCTTACATCAGTTTGTGATATCAATCAACTGTATCGATATCAGGAGATTTTGAATTGTTACAATTTACTTACATATTTCATTAATAGAAAACTATCTATCTCAGTGTACATATAAAATATAAGTTCTCTAGGTATTACAATATTTTGCCCACAGTAAAGAACTATGATAACAAAATATACAATATTGATGTAAATAAAACTTATCTTATTTGTAACGATTTAAGTAAATACACACTAAAATAAACTTCATCAACGCCTGACATTCACCTCCAATCATAAACTTCCTTTACTACTTCTGTGCAGTATAATATATTTTTCTAGAAGATTAGACCATAAGAAAGATATTCCAACCACTATGATTCATTTCTATTTATATTATTGCATTTAGTGTTAAAAAAAATTGTGGGGGTTTTAAAAAATAATAAATGCACTTTAACTTAGACAACTGCCTCGTTAAGACAAATTTAAAATAAGCAGGGTTGTTGCGTCAGTTCCACAATTTTTAAATAAATGGTTCAGATGTCTGACCAGACAGACAACCATTAAAGGCCAGAAAGCATTAAACTATTATTAACTCCGAGTATAGAAATCCTCAATTTCAGTCTATCTCAGACTCCACCAGAGGTTGAAGCCTAATATATTTAGGCCCCTTATCTAGCACATAACCTTTAGACCACTGAGTTATATTCGAATGGGATACATATCTAACTTTAATCTATGATTTTAGAAAATAAAATTATCAAATGACATTTTCATATGTAAGCAATAAACTTATTTTATAAAGTGGTGAGATTTTCAGTCCATTTGAATTTCCAAGGCAGAATTAGCAAAAAAGATCATAAAATTTGTCTGTTATTTACAGTTATTACTATGCAATCAAAATTTTAATAAAATAGTGTAATCAATTTCTTTTATTTTACTGCTGTGCATGAATGGTTTAAGTGTCTTCCATGGTTTAAAAGGAGTAGTAACCACTGTTATACTCAGTGTAGGCTATAATGCTGATTTAGTTGTATCATGCCAATGGGCCTCAACGATCATATATAATGACTTGTGGTCAAACGTTTTAGTCATATGATTTATCAGGTGGCAATTGTAACTCTAGATATTATAACCAGGGCAGAATAAAACTGTGATCACTTAATCCCCCCCCCCGAAGCCGTCTTTTTAACATTATTTATGTTATTGAGCAAATATACTTAGTGGGTGCAAGAATGAATATCTTATGCAATACAGAAGCCTTAGTAGTCAGGTATTTCAAGCCTAATTTTTGCATGACGTCATAGTAGTGACATTTCCTAATACTGCCTTGTCCCTAACATTCATTCTGTTTATTTATTAGTGAACTGTTATGTTATTCTCCCTAACGTCTCACACCTAGTAGTTAGTTGTAATAAAGCTATTATAATTTTTCACAGTTTCTACTATTATTGGATTACTGCTCTTCTTCATCTGCGTTGAATGAACAGTTATCTCTTTCTTTTCCGATCTGCGAATTTCATTCATCTTAGAAGTTTACTTCACTTTTAGGCCAATACATAACATTCATATAATTCGTTTGGAATTTCCAAATGCTATATTCATTTAGTATAACACAATCAGTATAAACAATTAATTGGACATTATAATTAACAGATAATTAGTTATTCTATCATTATGAACTCAGTTTTAATTATTAGTCTACTATGAATTTCCATCCTCCAATAATTCCCATTAATGTCGTCAGTATTTCACTTACCACTATTTACTGGTAATGATTTTTATACAAATGCTAAACCTTGACGAGTAACTAATTGAAAGGAAATATTTCTACGCTCAGTTTCTTGTTCTTCACTTTTTAAGTCAACACATAACAATAACCAAGTGACAGTAAAGCCTAATAAATTTAATATTATACACAAAGTTAGACAGGTCACACAGGCATAAGAATGATTAATAATTAGTCCGAAGAATATTCTTTTCAGAAAATGCTCATCAGGTTTTACAATTATAAGTTCAACATTGACAGTCGTAGAAATAGCCAATTCTGAAGCAATTTATAACTCATAACTATAGAACCTGATGAGCATTTATAGAAAAGGATATTCCTTGTTCATATGTCTTTGCTTCGATTAGTCCGGAATTAATACAGAATCAAGTTATGAATATTTTACTTTTCATTCATGTATCTATGCTATGCTCCTTACTAAGTATGGAACATTTTCTACAGTAAAAAATAATCTTTTACTTAAGAATAAATTTTATTGTCAGGTTATGTAGTGTAAACATATTGCGTCCATCTAATTACTCAATATCTGATATTACATGACAAATGACATAAGTTCAGTAACTATTTACAGCTTACATAGGCATGTTTGACAGACTAACTGCAACTAATTTTAGTAGAAATATAGTTATTTCGGGAAAATCAAAATGAAAATGTATCTTGTTTTAAAATCCAGATTAATTCAAGATGTGAATGAAAACAGATCATTGTTTTGATAAGATTAGTCATATCCAGAAATTATTACTAGAAGAATGAAGGTATGACCGTTGGGAATTGAAAATCCCCCCACCCTTCCACCACCACCACCACCACCAATAGACAATTGTTCATTTAGTCAAGTGAATCGAGTTGTATCGTAGGCTTGATTTGTAAACTTTCCTCACATTAACGTAAGTCAATGTGAGTCATACTCCAAAGAATATTTGACACTTAATTGTATTATTAAAAGTGTTGATAATTTAAATTTGATGAATAATCACTGTAACTATACAAATATTCTGTTTATAGCTAGCTCTTTATCTTACTTGGAATAAAGCGTTCATCTCGTATTGTCGTCTTTTTCCTATGTTCACGTCGAAGTGTAGATTTAGCCTGGGATTATCCAAAGTAGATAAGAATCGAATCTTGCGTCCATTTAGTAGACATATCAATGACAATATTTGCTGGTAGTTTATCTAATGGTAAATGAACAATATTCGATAGCTAACGAATAACTTTCTTGTCTGTTGTTCACTAATTTGTCATATTTTAGGTATATGCCTTCAGAACTTGGAATACTCCTAAAATTCTCGGCTAAACAACTCTCCTGATGTGTGTCGCTAACAAATATTTAATCAATAGAGCATGTTTAGTCTACATAGAAGCACTACCGTGATAAATGTTTAGAACTTACAGACCTAGTACCAAACAGACTAATCTATATCTTTTGGATTTAACATCATTTATAAAAAACTTTTTTCAACATTTAGAAGTTACACCTGACCAAAATATATTTTATTTAGCTTCTTAAAATAAAACGGATATCCAACTAAAGCCTACGAAATATTGACAGTCATAGGTGTAGTAGAACTAGCAGCATATACATCCGTCTAACTTGTAGAACGGCATTATTATGGCTGAATTAATTTATCAAAACTGATACAACAGTGCTTATTTAATCAGTATCCTCAACAAATGGGGTTATGTCATCTCAAAATACTAAATCGATAATTGAATCTCATGGTGAAAGATCGATTGCTGAAGAACTAGGCAGAAAAAGTATTACTTCTAAGAAAATATTCATAAAAAAACAAAATAAAAAATAGGAATAATAAATAGCTGTGAAGAATTCAAGCTACATTCCTTTTCTACTTTTTTCAACGACAGTCAATTTTAAACAGTATCTAAATCTACGAAATCGAACCAAGTATGTCTAAGTATGAAAAAAACCTGACAGAGTGTGAGCTCTGGATCGATTCGAGCACATTCAAGCTCGAAACCAGCTTCGTTTTATGAGCTCCAGATAAGCGTTCTTTAATTACCAAAGATATTCGTTAAGATAATATATTCGACAAAATGATACCTCTTCCGTTACCTCAAGAAGATTTTGGTCCTTTCATGTAATCGAAACTAATTAGGATGGACTACGTCTAATTTCCAAGCCACATTTGGTTTCTCAATCAGCATATCTATTAAAACCGGATCACCAGCCTCAAGACGTCAGGAGTTAACCTATTATGTCCTGTTGTTCTCCTTAGTTTTATTGATTCACAAAGATTTATTAGATTCGTGCCAATCTCTTACTCAAGTTATTTGATAATAAAAGGTGACCGAAAAGTAATTCCTCATTAGTTATTTTTTTCTTTAAAAATTGGTATTCATCGTGCTAATATCCTGGAATATGATATTTCAAAGAAAATATCGGAAAACTTATAACAATTAAAAATGACATTAGTATTTGAGTAATGATTTCACTGGCTAATAAATAACACAGTTTAAACGTGTAACATTTTATTTCGTTAATATCAAGCTGTTTTACTTTATTTCACTTTCATATCAAAAATAACTGTATAACGATCAAGCAGATGAATATTTATCAAAATTTTGTTTTGACAATCTGACATAATTATAACATTGGATTCCGTTCTTCTTTCGTCTATATATTTATTATTATTTAATTTGTACTGTTACAATTCGTTTATAGTGATTAGTTACTATGCTTATATTCAATGGTGGATGTTTTGTAGAGGTTTCTAATTTTGAAGTGTTAGGTTTTTAATGAATTCAGCTGTTTATTCAGTTCTTGAACAGTTAAAAAATTTCGCAAATGATCAGATCTTTAAAACTTGTTCAGCGCCACAATAATCAGGCTAATATAATTTTCGGTTACTGCACAGTGATCATTAAGTGTGAGTATTTCACTCCTGAAAGTCCTCATCATTTCACTAGTAACAGTCACAGCTTATGAGGTTGTATGTATATAGATGTATTCACATTCGTTGTGATTCTTCTCAATTTCGTTTCTTAAACGAACTCCTCTTTTCAATTCCAACTGTTGCATCTTTCTCATTTTGTCTAAAATGTATGACGAACTTAGGAAAACGACAACTTCATGGCGGACAAGAAGAATTGTGTGCAATAACCACTAAAGAGTAAACATTCCATAATCTGAATAACACGATACTATTGACGAGCAGAGAATTGTTATTTACAAATGACTCAATAGAAATCACTGTAGACACCAGTGCTTATTATCTTAAGTCTTGTACCAGCCTAATGATTGTTGTAAGATTCGATCAGTTTTTTCCTTAACAACTTAAGAGACTGAACAGAGAAAAAGAAAGATTGCAATAGCAAGAATATAGTTAATAGGTTAGATGATCTCATACGTCAGAAAATAGGACGCTTGAATTCGGTTTATGCTTAAAACTGTTATTTTGTTAAAATTCTTCTAACATCTGGAAATTACTTAAAGATCTAACAAGTACATTAGAGATCTATGATAGTAATCACTTAGATGCCAGTTCCTTAAGCAGTTATTTCATAAGTCATGTATCTGATCCGATATTCTCTGTTTTACTAAGTTCGAAAGGAAAGCATATTTCCGTATTCACCGAACCTAATTTTTTAGAATGTCTGAAGCTTAGTTAGTCACACTGTGCAGGATCTGGTGACAAAACAAACTTCCTTCTTAAAAAATGTGTTTATGTTATATGTGTTATGTCAGACCACTGTAGAAGAGTGAAAAACCTTCAAAACTGTGTTTTACAGAACTAATTCATTTATTCTGATCGTGAGTAGTGTAAGCATTACATTTCTATTATTGCTACGTTCCTCTTACCATATCCTCCCATTTAATATATTTGCTGTTATTATATTGTCTCTTATTATGGACTACAGTTAATCATTTGTGTACAAGTTGTTCCTATTCACTACCACTACTTCCTTAGTTTTGTATTAATGTTAGTTTCCTAATTGGTTCGCTGTGTGGTCTGATTTTGTATATATATAAAGGCATTATTGAAATATAATTAGACTCAATCCGATTCCATCTGTTAGGCTCATCAATCGCTATTTTCCTCTATTTCGGCTTGGGGACTGGTAGTCGCGGGGCAGACGTGTCTGTATAGTGATTAGCAATTATCAAGGGCAATGTATATTTTCTCAATACATAACAATCGGCGATGAGGCTTAGAGTGAATGCAACTTACGTAGTTATTGGTCATAAGTCGTAAAACATAACAATATCAACCACTAACTGGGATATTAATTGAGTCTTTTAGAATGAATATTATAGCGAAAGCATTGAAGAAAAATAATACCATTATCAAACAGTGTTTCCAGTTATAATATTTCTCAAAAAAGTGAAAAAAATTACTACGTAAGCCGTACCATATCAATTTGGATGCAAATACAAAGGAAGTACGTTGGATGCAGCAGCTATCTTACATCATAACATCAATCAATCGATCAATACCTGTCAGTCTAAGTGGGGCATGGGCCATTAACTAAAATTCTCCAACCAACTCTGTCCTGCGCTTCCCTTTCCTGCTCTTCCTATGTGCTCTTTATTCTCTAAATGTCTGTATCCAACTCCCAAAGCAATGTATTTTTCAGTCTTTCCTCTTTTCCCTTTGATCTTCAGGATTCCATGTTAATACTTGTCTTGTGACACGGTTTGGTGATTTTCTCAATGTATGTCCTATCCACTTCCAGCGTCTTTTCCTAATTTCTACCTCAACTGAATTTTGATTGATTTACTTTCTGCCATACAAGGTTGTTGTTGATGGTATCTGACCAACGGATCCGAAGTTTCCTACACAGACGGTTGTTTATAAATACATGTATATCCTGAAGGATGCTTTTCGTAGTTCTCTATGCAAGTTTCAGCTCCATACAACAGAACTGTCTTGACATTTGTATTGAAAATTGTGACTTTGATGTTGGCTGACAGTTGGTTTGAGTTTCCGATGTTATTGAGTTGTAGAAATGCTGCTCATGTCTTTCCAATCCGTACTTTCATATCTGCATCAGACTCTCCTTGTTTATCAATGATGCTACCAAAGTATGCAAAGGATTCTACATCTTGGAGAATTTCTCCGTCAAGTGAAATTGGGTCAGTGTTTGTTGTTTTGTATCGAAGGATCTTACTTTTTCCTTTGTGTATGTTGAGGCCTACTGTTGGCTGCTGAGGCTATCGCTACCTTGTCCGTCTTCATCTGCATTTGTTGCTGTGTGTGTGTGATAGGAGAGCTAGATCATCTGCAGAGTTTAAGTCATCTATCTGCATCGATGTTGTCCATTGTATTCTTAGAATGCCTTGAGATGTTGCAGTCTTCTTGATCCAGTCAGTCACAAGTAGGAAGAGGAAGGGCGACAGTAACCAGCCTTGTCTAACACCGGTCTCCGATTCGAATTCGTGAGTTGACCTTCAAGAACTATTTTACAATGGAGTCCGTCATAGGAGTTCCGCATGATGTTGAATATTTTTCGGGTACGCCATAATATTCTCCAATCCACACTGTTGGATGCTTTATCGTGGTCGAGAAAGTTGATATAAAGTGGTGAATTCCATTAGATTGATTGTTCAATAATGAACCGTAGAGTAGCGATTTGGTCGATACATGATCAGTCTTTACGAACTCAGGCCTGCTGATCTCGAAGTTGGGTGTCGATTAGGTCTTTCATCCGATTCAATAGCACTCTGCTGAAGACTTTTCCTGGTATCGAAAGTAGAGTGATAACTTTGTATTTCTAGTAATTACTTAGATCTCCTTTCTTTGTTATCTTGATAGGGTATCCTTCTTTCCAGTCTTCTGACACTTGCTTAAAATTCCCATGTTTATCAAAAACAAAGACGTTTGAACGAAGAATATTCTTTTCGATAAATGCTCATCAAGTTCTACATTTATTGGTTCAAAATTATTAGTCACAAGAATAGCCAGTTCTGAGGCAGGTAAAACATTATTTAGATATCAATAATAATTGGATAATTGGAAGATTTTCGTCGAGTTATTTATAAAATACGAATGTTAATGTTGAAATAATCATCATCATGAAACTTGTGAAAGGTAAACGACAATTTAGATAAATAAGATTATTAGTCAAATATATATCGGAATCTCTTTATATGGGTGATATAGGAGATGGAGTGGTGGCAAAATACGATAAGATCAAGTGTTTATAGAAAAAGGTCAAATCCTACTGAAAATGAAACCGAATGGGTAAGATATTTTATAGGTATCTTCGTCCAAAAATGAACGAAAATATTTACAAAACTTGGGCGCCGAGTGTATGTATGGTTAAAAAATGAATTAACAACTTCTACTACTCCAATTTCCAATGCATTCAATTTATTTGTTTATTGATTGATGAATTCTGTTTAGAATTCCCTATTCCGATTCATATTCAACGTGTAGCCATTTACGAATATTCTATAATCATCATTACATTGATTTCCTCCAACTATGATTTGATAATAAGCCTATCTTCAGATTGTCTATCCCTCTCCGTGAACGTAACTCAGAACAGTACAGGTCAACACATGATTGTAACATGAACTGCACACAAAAATGCGCACCTTCCTTCATCCAGACAATTTTAATATTAGTTCACTTATAATGACTCATATGACAATTTCATACCTTGTATGCAATTGGATATCCGTAATCAATTTGACCTCTTATTTACATTTATATTCGATAATTTTTGATTTTGGTTATTTCCCTGAAGAAGCTCGGACCAGTTTGCCGAGCGAAACGTTGGACTTTTTCATTAATTTCATCCGCTGAGATTATTAACAAATATATTCTATTCGAATGGGTAAGAGTCTGTAAAATGGAGTGAACGATAATCAACATTCGTCAAACAGTAACAATAACGATAATAGACATAATTATCATCAGTTCAATTGTTTGATATTAAAATGTGATATTCAAATTCATTCTGTGTACTTTGATTAATAATAATAATAATAATAATAATAATAATAATAATAATAATAATAATAATAATAATAATAATAATAGTAATAATAATAATAATAATAATAATAATAATAATAATAATAATAATAATAATATGGAAATCCACATTCAGAGGGAGAATACATATGCATTAATCACATTAAATCGTCGCACGATTAAGGTGGTGATTGGTTTAGTGGATCTTGCATCGGCCATGGCAGGTGAAGAGGTTGAACGTACTTCTTCTGAATGCACAGGTCTGGCTTATTGACCCGTATAGCTATCGCCTCTGCCATTTTAAGGACTTTAAGTCTAACCGATCTTGGCAGATAACTGTTTACACAAAATATTATTGTGAATGACTGATTTATGCTCGCCACATGACCTGTTTGAATTAGCTGAGCTAGTATTGAACTGTTGATACTTCTGACAACTCCTTTGGTTAACCAGACCAGAAGGTGCTCCCGAGCACGGAGGAGTAAGTTCCATGAGCATCTGTCAATGTAACTTGCTCCACAGGAGCAGTTGAACTGATAGATACAAAATGAAGTGGCAAGCTTAGGTGATTTATCCTTTATTCTCGGTATCACCATAGGGCGGGTAGAAAACACCAGTTGCAGTTTTCCAGCGTAAAAAGTTCTCCGAATGGAGCTGCGTTAGCATTTCGCTGGGCGCGTCCCCTCTTAATGATAGTCTCAGAAAAAGCGGCTTTCTTTCTACGGTATGAATCATCCTCCTATTTGCTTTAGAGATAGCATGTTTATTTATATACTTTATAAGGTAGCCATTCTCTCTCAGGGTTTTATGCAATGCTTCCGTTTCTTCGTCAACCGCGTCAGGAGAGCATATCGTCATTATTCTATAATGCAAGGTTTTCAATAGATTCCTTTTATGTTGTATAGGTACAAAGCTAAGGAAGTTTGTATATTATCCTATCCATGTGATTTTCTTGTTCATGTTTCTTCTTAATGAGTCATCTGTTCTTTTTGTGAGCAGTACATCTAGAAATGCTATTTTGCCATCACTTTCTTTCTCGCATGTGAATTTAATAGCCGGGTGAACCTCGTTAAATTGCCTGAGAATACCAGACCGACTAATATCCTGTTTGCAAAGGATGAATGTGTCATCTACGTAACGGCAGTAGAATGGCAATTTACCAATGAGTTGTGCGAGTGGTCCGTTTTCTAGCTTTGCCAGGAAAATGTCGGCTAACATGGGACCCAATGGAGAGCCCATTGCTACTTCATCCACTTATCTATATATGTCATTATTAAACATGAAATGTACATTCATTGCACACTTCAGTAATAGTTCTTTAAGCGTGTCTATAGGGATGGTTATATCTAGTATGGTTTCTATGACTTAGTCGCATATATAGTTAACCGTCTCAATAAGTGGAACATTGGGGAATAAGGATGTGACACCCAGAGATAGCATACATTGCTCTTTGGTGTTCAATTCCTTGATCATATCTACAAATTGAAATACATCTTTGACGCTGTGTCTAACTATCTTTCTGCAAAGAGGTTTTAGTAGGTGTACCAGCCATTTTGCTACGCTGTGATAAGGCGAATTTCGCATATCTAGGATTGGTCTGACTGGAACGGCAGGTTTATGTACCTTTGGTAAACCATAAAGTCTTGGTGTGTATGTGTTCCTAATGGTTTAATCGCTTCATATAAGTTTGATGGGATGAGTTGTTGGTCCTTCAGTCTTTTTAGAGATTTTGTCATGTCCTTCTCTATTTTGGGAGTAATATCTTTTTGGTTATCTAGTTTCTGGATTTTTAAATTATCTTTTAAAATATCATTCATTTTTTCAATATAATCTTTTTTATTGAGTAAGACTACTCCATTTCCTTTGTCAGGTTTGGTAATAATCAAGTTTTAGTTATTAATAAGTTCACTAATGGCATTCTTATGTTTCTTCGTTAAAATGCTGCTATAGTTGAATTTAGAATTCTTGTATTGATAACAGAAGTCCACCAGGCTAGACTTGAAGTGTTCAAATTCTTTTTCGGTAATTGGAACTAGACCAACTGTCTGGCTATACAGATTTTCAAATTAAACGTCGGTGTCTACGTGATTTACGTGGTTACGTGTGTCCCAAAATTTTTTTAAACCTGACGCTAACACTTCAAGTTGTTCTTTATTTAATTCAATTGTAGAAAAATTATGTACATGCCTTTTAGGTTCTAATGGAAATTTTCTCTCAACCGGTTGGTTTTCCAGGCTGCAGAGTAATTTTATACGCTTTTTCTCATCTTTATGTTTGTTAACTTGTGCAGCGTAGTCCATGAACTGGACCTTGAGGTTTACTGGTTACTAATCAATAGCGAATTGCCTGCGAATAACACCTATTTTGATTTCTTTCATATTCGATTGTAATGAGTCGATTTGGTTTAACGCATACCTCTTTAATGTTTTCCGATTAGGATATACCCCATCTTCATTTCAATTAGTGGTGGGGTAATAGGTAGTCATTACTAAGAAGTTTCATACTAAGAGGAAACAGTGATCCAGTGCACTCCGGTTTTTAATGATGCTCAACCGACATCAGTCTGTCACGAATAAAGAAACTTAGTAGCAACTAGGTTTCGTGAAACGGGGGTCGGTTTAGTTTAAAATATTGTTATTTATCTTTACGTTATCTATATTTATGCTAATTACTAATCTCACTACTCCGATTAGCATACAGACTTATTTATTTATATTGGCCTTAAACATGGATATTCTTCTGGATTATTTACTTGAAATTTATAATTGTAGAGACCCGTCGAGAGTTTATTGAAGAGTATATTCTTCGTTCACATATCTCTGTGTTAATAAAAATTGGAATTTGCAAAAATAGATGAGATAAACTTATTCAAACGTAACTTCCTCCCATTTTTGTTCCTCGTTATCTTTGTGAATTATATATTTTGAATGATAAATGTTCATGTTAAAGCTTCGTCTTGCATCTCTAAATTACATTAACTAATCACTGAGTAATGATGGAAATCATTTTTGTCTAATCCTTAATACTGATTGAATTCTAGGATGGGTTCAGCACATTTCTTACTGAGAGTATCTAATTTCTCAAGACTGCTAGAGAATGGCAACTAAAAAATTACCTTGGTCAAAAAAGATTTCCTATCAACCATTTTCATCTGTCTAACATTTCTAAACTAACTGGGTGGAGTAGGTAAAGTGTATTACTTTACTTACTTATCTTTTATAGTTCAAAGTGTTTAATAGTAATAATTTCCTCTCAGTGAGGATTTATACGTATATATCAAGGGAACTATAGCTGGTAACAAAACTATTTCCCTTTCTATCAGTCGCGTTTCATAATGAAATTAATATGAAATACAAAAAATTACTTTAGCTTACATAAATAATGTCTCGAAAAATATAATTGATAAATGATTTTAAAAAAAGTGGCCAGGACCATTACATGCAATTTTTGATAAAATAATCCATCAAATGAAAGCTAAAACCAGAGAAAGAGAGAGAGAGAAAGTGAGGGAGTAAATACAAATTGAGACAAATGTTTCAATATTGGAAAAAATAAACATAAGAGTAATTAAAATAAGTAATAAAAATTCACAATAAGTAAATAAACTAGCTAACAATGACTTATTATCATACTAAATTAGCAATTTTCATTAACTCGATCAATTTTATTTTATGCAACATTTAAAGCTTCATAAAGTTTAATAAACATAAACATGGAATCTAGTTTGTTTAGTGAATGGTTTGAAAATGATGTCCAAATGATGATCATAGCAATAACTTAAAAAATACTCTATAACCCTTCTCTTTATCACCTATCTTAATCTTGCCAAAACACAAGAAACTTCAAAGTTAAAACTTGTTAGAACGCATCGATATGTGATAAGTAACATACTTCTTATTAAATAATAAAATATATAGACAAATAAAAGGAACACCATCGCAGTCATCAGTATCTGGACTTATTGAATCCTCAGTGGTAGAGAGACTAAAAGCTTCAGTATTACCAATGATTGAATCAAAAACGTTAATCCATCCACGCCTTTATCATTGTCACGAACAAATCGAGAAGTACTTACAGTGTGATACACAACGTATTTCAGGACATGAAATTTACACTGGAAAGACGTTTATGTTCCCGAATGGATAAGGAATTCTCGATAATGTAACACAAAGTCACTAAGAGGTTTTCCTCAATTTTAGTTTCAGTAGAGTATATAATCAAATATTTTCTATTGCATCTGAATTTTTGAAAAACAACCAAATATGGAGAAAATTGTAAAATAAAGCGTAACTTTAAGGAGCTCATAAAAGTTCATCTAGTTTCTTAATATTAGAAACAACGAACATCATATAGATTAACAGTTCTTCTTCTGCATGCAATAGCTTACAATTCTTATTTTCATTTAAATTTCATCTTTTGTTGGGGATGTTAGATCCCTAGAATTATCTCGGTAAACCTGTTACCTTTGCGATTCTCTTGTGGAGATTTAAGTTTCCCATTTTCTCACCAAAATGTGCTCTTTTCACCTTCACTTTGTGTTTTTCACTTGGTAAGACGCTAAATCTTATTGGTCCATTGTTTATTTTAGTACGCTATTTATGACACTTTCAAGGACGCTCTCTTTATTTTGTATGTACACATGAGTTGACCGTTTGCTATTCGTTTGACAGGATACATATAGAAGTAAATGCTTCTTGTCGATGTTGGACTTTTTCCTCTAATTAGTTGGGGTGAGGCACCGGGGAATAGTTTAGCTCTACTTGTTATTGTGTTGCTGGTCCTACGTTTATTAGTAGGTATTTAGGTGTTATCTTAATTTGTAAACCCTAGCATTTTAGCAGATGACAGATAAATCATAAACAAAGTATATTTAAGCCTTTTTTTCTAGATTTATCTACAGTCTTCATTCATTCAGTATGTTGTATACACTATGAAAATAACTTAACTTCACATAAGATGTAATGATAGTAGATTGATAATAAAACAGAAGTTCGGAGATCGGTTATTATTTTTTGTTTACTACATTTTAACTTCGTCGTTTTAATTCCACAGTTACTTATCTATTAAGAATCTCATCTTGCTAATTGATGGATTATCTATTTGTTTATCGTTTATTTAAATGAAATGAATATTTTGTTGTTGATTAATTCATCTCGGAAATTGATGTATATTTCAATGATGGTGTATATGTAGATATGTGTGTGTTAATGGCGGTAAAATAAGATCAAATGCACAGAGTAATTTGTGCTGGTATTGTTTACTCCGTTATTTGTTTCTCCATTATGTCATTTTCTGTCATTTTTGATTTCTTATTTTTTTCTTAAAACAAGAAACATTTCCTATAGTTGCCTAAATTCCGATCTTGTTATTCGCTTTTGTCGTTTTCTATCTGACTTTTGTTATTGTAATTATTTGTATTCTTTTGACGTGGTTAATATTGATTCATGAAGGTAGAAACGATATACACATTCATATTCATTAAAATTGTTACCACATATTTTATGTTTTAATCACCACATCGCAATAGTCGATTCATGTCATGTGAATATTTTAACTAGTTACACTAAGTTTGCTAATTTTGTTAACCTATAGTTTTCGGTAGTTGTACATTTAAACCAATCTACCTATTATTCATAATTGTAACGTTATATCTAACTGTTGGTGGGTTCTCAGTTTGCCTACGGCTTTGTTGATAAAAATGGTGATTCATTAATTATGCTCTTTAATTTTCAGCCACTAAACCACGGTTTCGAACTCATACTCCATCCACCTTGGTTCATGTAACTGGGTAGTATCACTACCACCCGCACTTCGAGTTTGGCTAGAATACGTAACTGATAAATTCGAATTCAGAAGAGAAAAACAGTTCAATGAAAACTGATCAAATGTCTCAGTAAATATTTTAATGTAGTAACAACAGTAATCGATAACAACTATCGTGAATTTAAACCTGAAGAAACTATTATTAGATGACAGAAACTTAAAGTTGAAAGTGTCTGCATTTCTACTATATATTTTAATCAAGTATGATAAAACATATTACCGGTGTTTACATAATTTAATCGTTGTCTTCTATAGAAAGACGAACAACTAGAGTAACAAATTGGAAGAAAGTAACATTTATCAATGACTATATTAAAAAAAACAGTTAAGTGTGTTATATTCAACTTTATCTCGACAACTACCACACTATGTATACTACTTAGATACAGTTATGGAAGCAGATAATAATGAGCAATTTCACTATGGAATGTATTCACGATAATGCTACATATCGTGATATTTTCTAATTTATGTGTATACTAACGTCTGTAGAGAGACAACTAATTTATATCGATCAATAAAATGAGCATAACAGATTTCATACAGGTTTGCATCACCCACATTAAACTGCAATATGGATGTACATTTTATTCATTTATGTGATAAATACAATTTAGACAAATTGTTATAGATAAAATATCCGCCAGTTCATCAATACTTCGAAGTGTTCTCAGATCAATACTTAGCTACTTTCCAGGTAGTGGACTGTTGTATGGATACAAACATCAGTTAATAATAATTGATGAAATGCAATAGGGAAATACATATAATATTTAACTACTATACATATATAAACTCCACTTATACTACTCATTTAATAGCCTTAGAAATCAAGCTTTCTCAGTAATTGTTTCGATGTATTAAACATTATACACAATGATTTAAATTTGCCTACGGCTTTTGGTATAAATAGGATCAATAAGATTGATTCAATATCTAAGACCAAAGTTGATGGCCTGAAATAATATAAATGTACTGAAGAAAAGTGATACCAAAATTTTAAAATAGCCCCTTACTTTTAGCATAAAGATTGTTTCTCCGTATCAAATAAAAATTTTTGTAATTGAGACTAGGTGATATACACTACATGGTTATTTTATGATTTAGACGATATTTATACTGTACAGTAAAACTAAAGAATGAGGACAAACCAGTGAGATAACGATTTATTACTTTAAAGTCGTAGCGCAAAGTTTACTTAACAATGTTGACATTTTATTACGTTAGCTAATTTTAAATAGAAAATCCTTGTCAGCTATTTGCAGTTGAAAGGTTTGTTTCAAAGAACATGCAGCTACAGCTATGACAGGTATCAATGAAGTTACACCTGTCCAGTGGTATCAGTACTGCAGAGATGTCTCCGCAGAGATACTAATAAAAACATCAGTCTATTAAATGTGTTGATAAAACTGTTGAGATTGACGAAATGGTTCTCAGGAGGCGCAAATATAATCGAGGACATAGCATTCACACAGTGTGGGTAGGTAGGGTAGGTAGTTTTATATTAAAACCTGTGGTAGATATTTGGTATCTGGGATTGATATCTTGCAAAAGCACACTTTGAAAAAATCCTGATCGCAAAAATTCTACCTCGACTCTAATAATTAAGAAATATGTCGAACCAGGAACAACAGTTTACACCGATAATTTGAAGTCAGTCAAGGATCTATCAAGATTTGGATATAATCATCGTATCGTCGTTCACAGCCTGCACTTAGTAAATCCTACAACAAGAATTTACATGGGAGCTGTGTGGTCTAGATTTAAAACAACTATCTTTACAAATATAAAGCAACTCGCTGTAAAGTGCTTTGTAACCACATGGATGAGTATTATTCAGTTGCTTAAATTTCAAATGTTTGCAACCATTAGATAACCTTGAAACATGTATTAATCATGTGAAATCATTGTATACATGAGTAATACTTGAGTAATACTTCATTTTCGTAGTTTATTGTAACAATAGTAACATTCCATCCTAAAGTGCTTACTTATTAGTCAATTTTCACTTAGCTAATATCAGGGTCAAACCAGCAAACGCTTAAACTCGCACCTGTTGTTTATTCGTGACTGCTGTACATTTTACTAAAAAGTGCAATATGACGAGAACAAACTATGAGCTTAAAACTATTTGCCAACGAAATCATTAAACTAAGCTACAACTCTTGTCGATTAATTTAAATTCACAATTATATTGAGGACAATTGTAGAGTATTTATTCAACTAACAATATTCTTACATAGAAAATTTCAGTAATTAACTGATTACTGATTAGACATTACTTATAAACGTTTAGATTTATAATAAACTATAATTGTGGTGTAGTAATCAATAATTTGTAAATGACCTATGGATTTGATATTTAATGATCATTAATGATTTTAATGAACTTTGACCCTGTTTATTCCGTGTCATATATTTTGTACAAAAGTGTATTCTTTTGATATGAAATGCAATTCATATTTGTAAACAAGTTTTTCTTTTTTCTGCGTTTACTGGTGAGAAAGGAGGGACGTTCGACCAATCGGTCAGGTTTGTGAGTAGTTGTCACCCTGGCCACAATCAGCCCAGTATCCGTGTATTTAATACAACCGTTCCGTTCCGTTCCGTTCCTATATAACAGATTAAACTATTTGTACTAAGCGTAGATAAGATTGATCAAGTGAATAAATAGAATGTTACACTTGTATATAGTGTTAACATATTTAAAGAAAATTGTTAAAACATGTGAACATAGTAACAAAGATTAAATAAATTTAATCTTTCTTAGTGTGAAATCAGTTGGAGAATCATTAAGTGAATTAATTTGTCATTGAATATAATCAAAAGACAATGCATGCTTATGTATATATACGTATGTAGTACTTCAAAAGTTTTCTTCAGCAGTGAAAATATTTTATAATATTATAGTAAAAGAAATTATTTTGTGGGACCAGTGACTTAAACCTAACATGATACATTCATTAAATAGTTTTATTTATCTTAAATGAAATAAAAAAACTGAGTTCGAATCCCAGTGTGAACATCAACATTGGGATGCAGGTACATCCAGCCGACGAGTCCCAAATAGGACGAAACGCGCGTCCTGGATTCCACTTGCCAGTCACAATCCAACTTAAATATAATTTCATCTTATGTTGGAGATATTTTTTATTATTTATATTGATTTATGCAGTGTTGGCTTTAATTAAGAAAAAGTAATCAGTGATTGTACACTGGACAGGTGAAAATCAGTGATAAAGATTAACGAAACTTCTATCTTATAACAATATGTAAGACTTCATTGATGAAATATTCTTGTGAATTAAATAGTCTGATATGAATCGAAAGAATATGATTTGGATAACTTGGTGGAATTTATGTAGTGAATTGAAGTTATGCTATATTATGCCATGAAGTATAGGTTGTTGATGAGAATATAACAAAATGAAAAGATCAGTGCCAAGAATATAAATGCCAAATAAAAATAGCAGATTCAGAGCTCCATAAAACTTGGAAATACCCAAGAAATAAAACGATATTTGTTTGTAGAAAGATTGTTTAGGAAGCTGCGATTGCAGTGAGCACAAGATATGTGTGACCAGGTGGCAAACTTCTATTTTAAATTAATTTTTGTCATTAAGTTTTGTTTAATGACATTACACTGTTAGTTGTATTTGCCAGTATTCAATCACATCTAATGACTTGTGGTTAAAGATTCCTCAGAGCATATTTAGCCTTGAAACTGTTTAGATAAGTTTTATACTTGTACACATTTCTCAGTAATATATTTATTTTTATGTCAAATTCCATTATTAAATTTAAAAAACAAAATGACTTAAATTGACAGGTTAACCTCAACTCATATATTCATTAAATCATCTTGAGTAATAGAGTGATGAAAGATGTATTAATGTAGAGGTGAACAATATATATTAATGGAGCATATGAGTAGAAGCAACGAAATGTGTCATACATTTACAAGAGAAAACGTTAATAAATGTCGTCAGACGTTGTATTCATTAACTGTAGTACTTGAAAACTCTAAAGTTGAAATCTTCAGGTCATATTTTCTAATTTTAAATGAAATCTGAATAGAATAATGTTATTTTTTAAGGGCCATTTAAAACAATTGCTAATTTAGTACTTTTACTACTCAAAGGCTTAATGCTTCGTTAGTAGTTGTTTCAGATAAAATATTCCTAAAAATGAACAAAACAAGTCTATTTTTGCATTGATATAAAGTATGAGAAGAGGAATAATTTTTCGAAATAATTTCAGAATAAGTTAATGAATTTGCTATTTTTTGTAGTAGCCATCAAGGAACTTACAGTTGTTAGGTAACCTGTTGATTATTTAAATAGGACAGTTTGATAGGGATAAAAATGCAAAACGATGTTTTTTTCAAGTTATACATAGATTTACTCTTTTGAAATAAGTCATGATTTGTTTGTAGAATAAACAAACCACAATAAAGATATAGCTGTATTAAGTAAGTTTCACAATCAATTGATCACATACATCCAGAATATTGTGTAACTGTTACTTAGTAAATACACGACTGTAAATTAATTTCGAATGTAAGTCTTTATAAAATTTTAACAGATATAACCAAACTGGACAAGCCATCTTACCAACACTGATAGATTTACTGTAAGAAATCAGGAAGTAACTAACTGTATGCAATTCAATGCTATGTTTATACTTATAGTATTACACCATATTTTCTTTCAAACTTAGAACAAAATGTTGTCAATGCTGATATCAATATTAAGGATGATTATTTGGTTTCATTAGTTTTTTTATTTTTATTGTGAATTATTCTTTGATACAAACGATAGTTCTTTCATAAAGTATACCTAAATGGTAGTTAAGACTGTAGAGCAAACATCAACTACAATTACATTTAATCTTACCTTACCAGTAATCGGATATTTTTTCTCAAATTTGTTATGATGTGGAAAAAACTGTTTGAAATATTAGCACCAATGGGTGCCTAGTCGATCACTGCACGTCTGACCTATGCTCACTCGGTCCCAAGTCGAAATAAAAGAACACAAGATTGATGAAGCATTCAGACAGAGTCGTATTATATTTCAGACATTGTTTTATGTATACACAAAGTCAGACCATACAACGAACCACTGACGAATTTAACATTAATATGGAACATAGGAGATAGTGGTAGTGAGTAGGAGAGACTTGTACACAACTAACTAACTGCAGTTCATTATGGATAGTGTAATAGGTATGCAACAATGATAGAAATGAAATGTTTACACTACACACAACTAAAATAATTGAAATAGTATTTTAAAACACAGTTCTGAGAGTTTGCTACTCTTCTTCAGTCGTCCAACATAACAAACTTGTTGTACCCTTTATCATTTGTATACTATAACTAATTTTTTTACTATTTTGCCGATTAAACGAAAGTTGCTAATCAGATTACACACTAGTCCAAAGCTACACGAACAAGGTTTTCTGTGAAGAGAATATTTTTCTCTGACAGTAGTCTTTTTCTTCATGAAAACCTCCAGCAAAAACATTCTATTACATTTTCAGACATGTAAGAGAAATTACATAATTCAAAACTGAACTGAATTAATAGAAATTGGCTCTTCATGTTCAATGAAATAAACTTTATGTTACCAATGTTTATTCACAAACATTTTTTTAAAGTGGATCCTAGGATGATTTCCCAACGTTTAATTAAATGTTCTATGTCAATATTGTTAAAATAAATAGGCAGTATATTGGTTTGTAAATCCTCTTTGACTGTTTACATTATGTTTACAAATACCGTTCAGTTCTGTTGACTGTGAGTTACAATTACCAATGCTTAACGGTTATAACTAATTTATTTTTAGCTGTTTTGTGATAGGAACAATAATGTCTTATTACTCATGTTATATAATCATCTAATATACAACAACTATTCAATAACAATAAATTCATGAGAAAAGACATAAATCTTACATGGAGAATATAACTTCAGAAAGAGTGAATACGTAAATAAATGAATTAGTATTAAAGATAAAATAATGAAATCACAAATATCTGTAACAGTTAGATACCAGTTATAAGTTAATAATAATCATAATACCGACTGACTGTCACATCCGCTTTTTATTACATGGTTTCAGACCATTAAGTCTTTAACTGTCGATCCTAAGCCAAGTTAGTAGATGTAGACTACTTGGTTGGGGTTCGTGTGATAATCGTCTTCAGTGGTTGGCGACACTGGATGACATAGACCAGAAGCGGTCACAGAGACAAATGTATTCAACTTCTATCCAATTCTAGATCATAAGTCCGTTATTATTTGGTACATACGTTTGCTTTACTCCTTTCTCCTGTATTATACTGTCCTGTTAATCTTGTAAATTAGATCTCGTCCTGTTAATGTGTTGTGGCATCTTGGACCTGTGTACATGTACATCGGATGCTTCAGTGTCCATAACTGACTCCGTTATATTAAAACAGGCAATATAGTCCACTAGTTATGATTGTGGTTGATTTGGATCATTCTGTAGGCTTAGTAATCCATCGTTAATATTTAAATTGTGGATATTCTAGATCAGAAGGTTTCTTAATCCTTTGTTAGCACTGTCTATATCTTGTCCTATGAACTGATCAATATCCGATTTACTGTGTTCACTGCTGAGAATTCTATCCATTGAGTGTTTATTGAAATATACAGTTCACTATCTGTAAATACATTTGCTTTGCATTGTTAATCAGAAAGTAAGGAAAACGAATGTTGAACGAAATCGATAAATAATTAATCAACAATTATTGCAAAATGCATTACAACAGTATGACATTTACTTTCTTATCTAATAGGATTGTATACATTTGATGGAATTTTGTAACCTAATATTCAACTTGTAGTTTAAGAATTGAAGATTAAATTGTTTTACTTTCATTGTTCATGAAAAAAAACTACATGAAGAAAATTTAACTACAAAACGTTTATTTGTTAATCTTTTTACAGTTACACTAGTTTCTATATTTATTCTCCTTGAACAATTTATTCAACAACTTTAATATCACAAGATGACTTGGGTTTGACAACCATAGAAAAGAAGAATGTAGTGGACACCTGTTACTTCTTAATTTAGGATTTTTCAGCAATTCTCACATTCTAACCTGCTAATGAATCGAGTTCAGGAGTCTTAGTTTCATGCCAAACCCTTGGCTCTTGGACCAGGTAACTTTCATCAACAAGTCGATATTTATGATTTCCATCTGTTTACTGTATATTATGCAACATTCTCCATTTATATTGGTGAATGAGATTCTTAGGCCTGACATATTTGATCTCCACCGTTAGTATCCTTACTAGATTTCTTGGATTTCCTCCTGAACCTAGTTTGTAGTTAGCTGATATCGATGACATTTGGGTGTTCAGAAAATCGTTGAATTTAACCACCGTTCCTAAGAGTACTTGGCTTTGTCTCTATCGGTGATATTAGATCCCCAGAATTCTCCTGGTAAACCTGTTATTTTGTGGTTTAGTTGTGTAGCTTTAAATTTCTTGTTTTCGCGTCAAAAAATTTACTTACCACCTTCAGTTTGTGTTTCCCACTAAGGCAAGACGCTAAATCTTATTGGTTCGTTGTTTATTTTAGTACGCTATTTGTGACATTCCAAGGACGCTCTCATTTTTTGCATATATACGCATGAGATATAAGTGTTGTGATCCGTCTGCCAGGCTGCCTGTGGAATTAAATGCTTCTTACTGACTGAACTTTTTCCGCTAGTTAACTGGGCTGGGGTGCTGCGGAATAGCTTAGCTCACTCGTTTTTGTGTCGCTGGTCTTACGTTTGTTAGCAGGTATCAAGGTGTAACCTTAATTCACGAAACCTCAGCCGTCTCTCAATAAGGTCTTGATCAAATACTGTTGAGGAGTACCATACTACGACATAATAGTTGTCTGATAATTCTTGGTCGTCAATAATTGTCTAACCTAGGTCGATTAGCGTTGACAAATTTTAAATTTTATAGGACACCTTGATCAAATTTCATGACTGTTGTGCTATTTTTTGATAAAGTAGTGGATTCACTGATGGTATGCAATCTTGACTGGTAGTCTCTATGGGCTTTATCTGAAACATGATCTAGTTTTACAATACATTTTGATAAATCCAATCATTAAAAAGCTTGTTAAGACACCTATATTTGAGAAATAATAGTAAAATTAAACAAATCCAAAGATAAGAAAATAAGATGATTAGAAAAACAATGTAAATCACACTGTATATATAACATTAATATTACCAGTACAGGTTCAGTGTAAGCACAAATTAATTCTGAATACACATGGTTCTTTAAACTTTCGTATATTTAAGGTTTTAACAAACCTTAATAAACGTCCTAAAGTACTCTTATACATCGTTACAATAGCTAGTCTGATGTTAGTTATGTGGCTTGTCTCAATGTGCAATCAGATTATTTCCTTTAATTGTCGAACTTACTAATGTAGATAGTTCATTAATGATTTATTCAATTTGTGATTTTTACGACAATATATATATATTTTTCTCTACCACACACACCATTACAATAATTTGTATTCCGATGATACAAACATTTTGTATGAATATTCGCAACTGTATTGGTAAAATCCTATGAAAAAATCAAATAGTTAAGTAGTGAAGTCAGATTTCTCTAACAGAACTAAGTAAAGATTACCACAACGTACTATTTGAAGATCTTACTAATTCAGACTAAATAGTTTCTATCTTAAGGTTTCGTCCAATTGTTCCCATTTTTGCAAATATCATATTTTAGTTGATTGAATTCGTCAGTGATTGATATTGGTAGGGTACTGTTGAAAACCAAGAAGCATTAGACAACTGTTTCGCCCTATTAAGTGACTCCTCAGCAGTGCGCACGTTGAACTAAATATCATATTTATCATACATTAAGCTGTCATCCCTTAGGCAACTATTAAAAAATAAATTGTTTTGCTTCTGAAATAAATTTTGCAGCATTTTTAGATTCAAGCTGTGAGCCGTAACACAGGATATTTGATTTGTTTAGGTTTTAGATTCGTGAGTTGTGCTCATCTACAACTATCCATGTCAGGAATAGTATTCAAAGTCTTCATGTTTCATAATGAATTCATGGCTATAAACTACTGATACATCAGAAGTCCCCAAAACTGATTAATATGTGTGATACAGTGCCAATATTCTTTGTTATTAACTTATTAACCAAAACAAAATAATTCCAGGTTAATAAAATATTCAATTAGTTATTGAGTTTGAGATGCATTTGTGGAGATTGGTATTTAATCGTCTCCTTAGACAAAAGTGGATGAGTATTTCTGAAGGTGACCCAAACCAGGATGAAGCAGCTGTTTAGTACTCCGTGGTTTTCAGTGGTACCAAACCGAAATCGATCTGTGATAGATGCAAACAATAAAATGATCATAGAGCTGTTTTAAAATTTTTATTTTACTAAAACAAAATAAACATGAAGAAGAAATATTCGTTTTGGTGAATTCTCATTACGTTCTGCATAATTATTAATCCTAATTAATTGGTTATTCACGTAAATAACCAAGTTTAGGGTAGAAATATCTTTTTAATTAGATTGTAGTGTATGAATTTGGGAGTTAGCATTGTAGAATTGTTAGTAACAAAATGACTGGCATAGGATTTTAACTTCAATCATTTTATGCGTTCATTGAAATCGTGAAAATGATCATAATCATCAAAATTAATATAATTCAATGAAATAAGATGAGCGTGCCAGAATGTTCAGAGACAAGCATATTTCCACAAAAACTAGAGTAGGGATGGTTGAAGCTGCCCGTAGTAAATCTTTGTCCATGCGGCTACAATTCAGAGATGAAGCTGTCAGTGAAATATTAATCTAGAGGTAGTACAAAACATTTCAGAGGACTTTTAGCACACAAAAGCTAAGATTAATGTCTTCCACACTTTTGATATTGGTACATACACTGGGAGACGTTTTACCTTGAATGTCGACCTCCTTTTTTATCAATTAATCTAACTCCTCCTGCAGAGCAACTTACATCAGCCAATGTTTTCGGAATTCACATTTTCGTGATTACAAATATCTATCGGCGTGACTGTGTATAGTCTTGATCGAAATGGTCAGCATCTCAATACTCACCCTGTTAGTCGAAATGGGTAATACTGTTAGCGTTAACCAGTTGTTTTAGTAGTTTATTGCATTAACAACTTTTAGAAAGCCATTGAGTTTCAGATCTCTTCAAACAGCAGGAACAATAGAAACCGGGAATTTGCAATTAAAAGAAATATGCATTAACGCTTCTCTTAACTTGGCTGATATTACACCAAATTTTCCTTCCTTTGTATCTCCCAAACTTATGCTTTCTTTTCAAATGTTATTATTATTACTACAACAAATAACTTTAACATTAAGTCCTGTATTAATCGTGAATTATAAAGTATTTGATAGGAATTAAGAATAGATCCCGAAAAATGAATTTACCAAGTGCTAGAATATGAAAGAGTCAGAAATTGATTCAGTGTATAATCTAATTTTGTTTTTGGTCAAATCCTTTATTTAGATACAGTAGGAATTCTTTGCTTCACTTTGTACATATTGATTTATGTTTCGTGTTTACAAAGCTCAACGAGCAAATTAAGTTTTGCTTAAGAGTTATGAAAAACCATCATTTTCTACTATATGAATACAATAAGTCAGTCAATTCTATTCATAACTAAGATTGTACAGCTTATGAGCGTAAAAAAATACTTATACCTGAGTTTTTCTTCAGTTTTATCTACAAGTCAATATTATGAGGATTATTATTTTTAGCATATCTACCTAAATACCGTTTTTGGAATAAAAATCGAAATATTGTACTTGAATGTTAACATTTGATCACAAATGTAACATTATTGCTTACGAAATCTATGATTACTTCGTGATCTTAACCAATGTTAATGTAAATAATTCAGCTTCTATGAATCAGTCAGTATTAGCTATGAATATATATTATTGAGGAAGCGTACTGACGTGAACATCAACTAAATGTCCAAAATGATAAACAAGCGATAATCATAAACTTTTGGAACCAAGGTGAAATTGTTGATGTGTTATAAGAAGACGGAGTTAATCTGGAAATATGTGTGAAGTATACATTTCGAACCGTTTTGGTCATACATATACATATTATAGATCAGTTAGTTATAAGGTAAACTAACAATAATGCGGTAATTAAAAAATCGAGATGGAAATGTATAGAATGAAGATTATGGAAGATCGCTAACCACCTAAACTAAGTGACGATTAAGAGGGTAAATTTAGCTTTATGACCAGTTGTTTTGTGAATATAAAGGAAGCTTACTTATTTTTAATCATAGGGACTTCAACGTATATCTGCCTACTTTATGATACGTCTTTTGACATTGATTGGATACAGTATACTGAAAGAGTTATTTTTAAGTTTACATTTATTAGATCTTATGGCATGTATCATATTGTTAATTGTCTGTTTATTCAAAGTAACCCAGGTATTTACTTCAATAAATTGATTGCCAACATCATTGAAAAGATTTATTTGCACTATTATGGTAGCTAAGGAAATAATAGCACCTAAGTAAAAACAAAAATGTTTTTTGCTTCTAGTTAATACAAAATAATCGCTTTGTAAATTATTGTGTATGTACTTTGGGCTCACGATGTTGTATAACCTTTAAATTCAATACTACCGATTGCTGATTGGTGTGGGTTGAACAGCCATTAAAATCTAAGGAACACTGAACATCTGTTTATAGGAATACTCATCAATGCCAATATATATCCTTGTTGGTGATACAATGTAACTGCTTCAGCCCTTGTAAAGAGCACTTAAACTCTAGATCACTCGACCATGATCAAATGATTTGCATTTCTAACTTCAACCAGGTCACCTCGACAGCTGAAGTTCTCGAATTCGATCCTCAGTTAAGACGTGGATGCACTTGTTTTGGAATCCTATGCAGGACAAAACAGCTTTGCTCTCTGGCTTTCACTGATTGCCTAGCTCACATCAATCTTGGGTGTACAATTTCAAACAGAAATATTGATCACGAAATGAGTGGTCATTTCAAGTAGTTTTTATGAACCCATAAATTCATTACTTCCAATTCAGACAAATTAGCTGACGTAAGTAAAATAATTTCTACGTTTGTTTCGCTTTATACATCATATGAATCTATAGAGAATTTTTCATGCATTTGATTCACTTGATGTTTTTTTTTACCAGATCAGATCCAATAGGAATTAATCATTCAGTTGTAGGGATTTTCAATTAGAAACAATCAGCTTGTTATATAAATGATGATTTACTTGATTCAACGCAGATGTAAAAAATCTCCATATGATTTTGTCATCTTGAATTATTTATTGTCAAGTCATATGATGATAGGACATTTGAATAATTCCTAGTGTTATTCACATATTGTTTCCTTTGATAAATTTCAGATCCATGGTTGATTAAGAATTTAGACTAAAATAGTTTTACGAAGTCATAATAATGATTTACTTCATGAATCAAATGTCAAGACTGTTTATGTTTTACTACTGTTTTTGTTATATGCATAGTAATTTAATGAATAGAACACAAAGGTATGATATCGTGCTCATAGAGATGTAATCACATGGATAGAGGTTTAATCAATCAATCAATGCCTGTTACCCCATGTGGAGCATAGGCCACCAACTATCATTCTCCAACCAACTCTGTCCTGCGTTTTCCTTTCCTGCTCTTCCTATGTTCACTTCATTCTCTAAATGTCTGTATCCAACTCCCGAAGCAATGTATTTTTCAGTCTTTCCTCTTTCCCTTTGATCTTCAGGATTCCATGTCAATACTTGTCTTGTGACACGGTTTGGTGATTTTCTCAATGTATGTCCTATCCACTTCCAGCGTCTTTTCCTAATTTCTACCTCAACTGAATTTTGATTGATTTACTTTCTGCCATACAAGGTTGTTGTTGATGGTATCTGACCAACGGATCCGAAGTTTCCTACACAGACGGTTGTTTATAAATACATGTATATCCTGAAGGATGCTTTTCGTAGTTCTCTATGCAAGTTTCAGCTCCATACAACAGAACTGTCTTCACATTTGTATTGAAAATTGTGACTTTGATGTTGGCTGACAGTTGGTTTGAGTTCCCGATGTTATTGAGTTGTAGAAATGCTGCTCATGTCTTTCCAATCCGTACTTTCATATCTGCATCAGACTCTCCTTGTTTATCAATGATGCTACCAAAGTATGCAAAGGATTCTACATCTTGGAGAATTTCTCCGTCAAGTGAAATTGGGTTAGTGTCTGTTGTTTTGTATCGAAGGATCTTACTTTTTCCTTTGTGTATGTTGAGGCCTACTGTTGGCTGCTGAGGCTATCGCTACCTTGTCCGTCTTCATCTGCATTTGTTGCTGTGTGTGTGTGATAGGAGAGCTAGATCATCTGCAGAGTTTAAGTCATCTATCTGCATCGATGTTGTCCATTGTATTCTTAGAATTCCTTGAGATGTTGCTATCTTCTTGATCCAGTCAAATACCAGTAGGAAGAGGAAGGGCGATAGTAACCAGCCTTGTCTAACACCGGTCTCCGATTCGAATTCGTGAGTTGACCTTCAAGAACGATTTTACAATGTAGTTCGTCGTAAGAATTCCCCATGATGTTGACTAGATAGAGGTTAGTAACAATGAAATAGTGAAGCAAATAGGTAACATTGTTTTGTTCTGATTAGACTATATATCTCCAAAACCTGTTTTGATCAACCATATGTATACATGCGATATAGTGCATAATCAACTTTGAAAACATTCCTGAAGCTACAAGTAAGCAAATAGTACAAGTAAATTTATATTTCCTGATTTTCAGTCACAGAATTTATGGGATGGTTGAAATATAAAGTTAATGATTTATTCTTTGTGTACCATAACATATCTTCTTAATGAGAAACTTATGCTTTCCATGAAATAATTATATATAAGTGTTACATTTGTATGTTATTGCTTTACTATTGAGCACACTTAGTTGATAGATTTTATATGCTTATTTTGAAGGCACATTTTTAAAGCTGAATCTATTCTATTTAACAACCTATTATTTGACAGTCAATCCTTTGTCGGCACATTCTGATATTTATTTTGTATCAGCATAGCCGCTAAAATGAACTTGGAATGATTGGATTCATTCAGATATATGATTACACTTGCTAAACATGTCGAACACTAAATTCTAGTGAATTGTATTTGTTATCCATACATCACAAATGTGAATCTATAAAAACATTGTTTCACTTGGAGTTATATTTAGTTTTGAACAAACTCTATCATACAAAGTCAACCTATACGTTATCTAACTGTTAAGTTTCTATGAAGGATTCTTAATGTTCCTTGGTTCTCAATAGTATTAGTGCTATTGCTAATCAGTAACAAATATCACCAATGAAATGTCTAGTTGTACTGTTATACATACAGTAATTCGCATTTAAAACAATAATGACTTCAGTATTCTATGATTATTATTAGCATTTTAAGTCAACCTATTTTCAAAACGGTTAGTTACTTGTATAAAATTTGATAGTGTAATCAAATGACGGAGTTGATCTAAAAAATGTTATGTAACTGAGCTGTACATTTCCCATAATCTTTTTACAGATGTCAAGGCATTTATAAAATGTGAAGCCAATCGAGGTCAGATTAAATAAAAGGTTAAAATTATCAGTAAAAAAATTTACTAAGCTGCCAATTATATCGAAAGCCAAGGGTTATATTCTGGCACAAGCCTCAATTGGACGAATGATTGCACCACATCCCATTATGTTTACCAACTCATATGTGTGTAAGCAAATATACACAAAGTGGAGTAGTTGAACGTTATAATTAGCGGTAACGGAACATGTGCCCAAATCACTTCAAAACTAAATTACATCGAACGGACAGATGGAGGCATAAAGTAGAACACCTCGCTCATCCATCACGAAACCCTTATACGGTACAGTTCATAAGTCGGACCTAGAAATGGTTTTCAAGTCATTGTATAGCATTTATCACAAACGTATTCCAAAATTTATAGAAGCCTTAACCATTGGAAAATTTAAGGCTGCGTTGTATATACCAAATCAGTCTGTTATAGCTATGAATTTGTCCTAGTAATTTTAATCGTTGACATGATAATTTTCTATCTTTTTCATTTTCCATCTCTTTCTTATTTCTTCCATTATCATATTGTTGTTGTTCCACCTTTTATTTAGTCTGACCTTTATTAACTTCAAATTATTTTCTGTAAATGCCTTGACAATTAGATGTGTGATTAGATTATTTGAAATATATGGCGTAAATACATCACATTATTCAGTTCAACTCCGCCTTCTCATTAACCTATTTTCTCTTGTTAAATTTCTTTCTTTTCATTTTATCTAATGACTAATATATAATTATGATTACATTTCTAACCTCATCTTGTTGACATTCTATTTTGATTATAATAATTAAAGATTTTTTCATATGGTTTATTACTGATTACTTTAACATTGTTTCGAATAAATTGTTGAAACACTTCAATTGTATGATTATTTAGATGAAGTTAGGTACCGTGTTATCAGTATCAATATGTTGATCATCTTGAACTATATGTGTATGTATGTATTGTGTTAGGTAACTTTAAAGTTAAATTATGCCCGAAAAAATATTCTTAATTATTCTTTCTTGTCGTTTAGATGGTTAAATAATTTACTGTGAGTAAAATTGTTTATAAAATAATTAAATGAATTTTGAAATTCAATTGAAATGGCTATTTTTCTGTGGATTGGTATTTTAATTGATTGATTATGTCACAGATTGATGTTGACAGGGTGCCTATCGGACAACCAGAGAGCACTGGACAGCTGCTTTTTGCTGGTGTGGAACTCCGTAGCAGTGCGCATCCAAGATTTTGCACCACGGGGCTTCAGGTTGGTGAACACCTAACTCTCTGCACAACTGTCCAATTATTAATTTGACTCTTGATTGAGATATTATGGTTATAATTATACGAACTGTTTTTATGTTAAGTGATTGTAGGTAGTCAGAAACAAGCCCTGCACAAATTAAGCTTGGTTCTAGTTGATACACTATCAGCATGGTGTACCTATAAGGATGTGAAGTGTGATTCGAACCCTCTTTAAAAGACTAGACGAATGAGGTATTAGTTACTATATAGTGATCACATATTATTCATATCAAAATTTATGTCACTTGCATCCAAATGTAATGCACATAATATCGAGTCATTTATACTAGAAACCATTTTGTACCTCAGTCAAAAACTTGTTTAACACTATTAATAAGGACAAGCATATCATCAGTCGACAGTTAATGATCAAGGTAATACACAAACTTCATACACATGGATCCATCTATTACTCTAAGGAGAATATGAGCAAATAATAGGGTGGAATATAATGAATCCATTTTATTTTACTTGGTTTTACCGTCTACTGATCCCAGCCAATAATAATTTAAGACCGAAATTATACATAGAAATTAATATACTTACGAAAATGAATCCATATGAAGATTAATATGTACCAGCCGAAAAGATTCCCGTAAAGTTCATAAGGTTGAGCAAATTACAGTTTACACAATTTTAAGGTTTCAACTAGCTGTCCTATATCAACGAGATCACTTACCGTAGCGCTAATCAAGATCTTTAATCCATAACAAACTCCGACTTTATTAAACTTACTGAAGCAATTACGAATAAATGCCTTAAACCAGACTGATTCATTCAGGAAGAAGCTGCCGTAGACTTCTTACCATAATAATATTTCACTTGTTACATCATCCTTCAAACTTATTATTTTAATCAGATCATTTTAATTATTTTGAACAATACTTTTAACTGACTAGTCTCGATTTATGTCATTCTTGATCACTTGTCATTTTTTGTCCATCTGTTATTTTCATCGTATAGTTTATTAATATTTTTCCCTTTATATATGTTTGTTACTGATTTAATCCTTACTATCACATCGGATTTGTGTGCAACACCTTAACTTTAAATGAATCTTATATCCATCATAATTGCACCTATTGATCTCTCACTAGTTTCAGTAATAAAAGTATGCTAGGTTTCTATGTATCATTTTGATTTTAAAATAGTATAGGTTGGAAGCAGTAGATGGTGAGAACCCAGTGAAATAAAATGAATCTATATTGTGCTACTAATTTCTTTATTTTTATTCCTTCCTTCGATTCGAAATATGTAAACTAATTATTAAGGTTTAGCATATGGAATAAAAAGCTTACGCAAAATGTCGAAGATATAACTTAGTAGATGTAGCATATCGTTACCAACTAAATGAATACAATGATCAACTGCCACAATATGAAGCAGTGTGCATACATTGATTATGCGACATCTAAGTTACTAACATACTGCCAATTAGTATCAACCAGAGGGTGAAATCGAAGTACTGTCTATTGACTTTGTACCATAACTTAATAACAATAAACACTATCCATATTGTATTTAGCAACAGAATCCGGAAAGCTCATATTGTTTTTTTTTGATGAACTGCAATTCATGCTAATAAACGATGATGTTCAGTTATGTCTACCATTACTTTTGACTATATTGTTATCATACTTTACAGATGGATACCGAACTTTAACTTTATTATGGCTGACGAGCATTTGGTTTACTGAAATATTTGTTTATGGTTGTAAGTAAATATATTATACATATTATAATTGGTCATAAGCGGATGACCGATATTCTTTTGTCTCGTATTATAGCTCTGATGAGATTCTGTTGATGAAGTCACAGTTTATCCACTTGTATACATGACTTGATATCATCTACCCTAAATTTGATGTAAAACTATCGAGAGTGGTTGGAAACATATTTTAAGTTCTCTGCTAGTTATTATTTATCAGAATATCATTAGTGTAATCTTGAGAGAAAGAAAACCACTTGTAAGATATAGTTCAGCATTATTTAACTTAGTTTCCTGTTACTAGTACCACCAAACTCTCTTTATCCATCCACTTGCATACAAACATACATAAATAACAAGTTATATTTAAGTTGGATTGTGACTGGCAAGTGGAATTTAGGACGCGCGTTCCGTCCTATTTGGGACTCATCGGCTGGATGTGCCTGCATCCCAATGTTGATGTTTACACTGGGATTCAAACTCAGTCCGCTTCGTGTCAAACGCCACCGCGTTCACCACTAGGCTACTGTGCAATACATAAATAACGTCGGAAAAGAAATTCACGATCTAAGAAAAATATAAAAGTTGTCAAGAAATAAGGAAAACTTCATCAAATTCTACTTCATTAAAGTTCAAAATATGTATTTCATATAATTAAATGACAATTAACATATAAGATTTATTCATTTATTCATACAAAATAGTTACTATTCCTGTTTATTCTACTATTGTTCTAGCAGAAAATATTAATCAGAAGAAAAAAAAGAAACTGAGAAAAAAATTGAAAGAATAATTTCGTTATTTTATTTATGATTTATTTATTATTGTATAACCGGAAGAAAATTACGTAGCTTTCATCACATGAACAAATAAACAATGAGGTTTTCTCTAGTGAAATATAATTTGATAAAAATCAAATGACGGTTAATCATGTTATGTATATACATGCAAATATAAATAAGTAGACATGAAAGAGTTGACAAGTGATGAAAATAAAAGAAGTGAAGTGAAGAATAAAGAAAACAGTATAACAGTGAGAATTAGATTTGCATTAAGAAAGAAAACACATCAATTGAATATAAATAAGAAAGTGTGCAAATTGACCAATTCTTGTTATTTTATCTTAATATATTGAGAATAGGAATCTGTAGGCAGAAATTACAGAAATCTGTAAAGAAAATATACAGCAAGTACTGTTAGTTGTAAATTTTGAAAGAGAAAAGTGAGAGGAAAAATATTTAAATCGTTAAAGAATGCAATAATAACAAAATAATAAATGAGGCAGAATGAATAAGATGCATTGAAATAAACAATTAGAATGGTGTTTGGTGTATAAAAATGCAAAGTTTAACTTTAAATGTTTAAATTTTCATGGATAAAATGAGGTCAGTATGAAGGAAGGAAGTTTGAATCTCATATTGTGATATGAAAGTAGCTTAGTTGCTACTCACTAGAATAATTCAATTTGCAGATCTACTTTTTTATAATCTCCATAACTAATCATCAAAATGAAACCTTACAATGTAGCATTTTAAACCAACTCTTAATATTAATTATTTTACAGATAGAATTTTTAGAATTTGAAAGGGTATACTACAGTTTGTTCAAGAAACGAATTCGCTTTCTTTATTTGCATGATATGTTGGTAATATCCCTTTTTATAAAACTTCAGTGAAAGTGTTCACGTTAACGATTATCCCTTATTGAATAGAAAAAGCAAATTGAGTCATGATAATCAAGAATTTCGTTCAGTGAGGAGATCTCTTACTACGACCTACTTCACAGATACGCTCCACTTTCTAGTTTATGTTATTAAGTAATCCAACTTTAAAATTACTACTTTCAACCTACTTATCGCTATCCTTTTGTTTATTCTGAAATTGTTGTTTAATTTATCGGATCTGAATATTTTTGTCGTCACCTGAACAGTCTAAATAACAATAACATTATATCATTTTGATTTTATCTATCGCATTCGTTTATTCGTGGTTATCAGTTTAACTATCACTTCCCTATGTTGCTATATTTGTCCACTTGTTATTGTATTTTATTATCTTATAAATAAAAGATTATACAGCTTTGAAAATGAAATCACCGAAAGAGGTTATAACACACTTTACTAGCGAAGTAATAAGTGCTTCATGCGTGTAAACATTATTACCACTAGTTACACCCATTTAATTTCGCGTTATATTAAAATTTCACTCTCTTGATTTTATTATGAGCTTATTTTGGGAATTGTGTTATGCGATATCCGAGTAAGCTTTAATGTTGCTCACTTATTTTATTACTTCTACGGTATTTTTGTCGTTGTTCAGTGCACTTCTCTTCTGTTTTTTCCTCTCTCTGATTTCAAATGATTACTTATACAATATATGTGGAATCGCCCTACACTAAACTGTTTAATCTTTCTGTTTGTAAACATAGAATGTTAGTTCCCTGCAAAAAGAAACATACTAGATGCTATGCAACATCGACCACTTAAAAACACTCCTAATGGTTAATCTCATCAATTCACCTTACAATGTATAAAAATAAATTATAGTGCACATACGCAATTATCTTGGTTAGCAATAATTATATAACTACTGTGCTATTACATATGATTGATCGTTTCTCTAATCTCTTATTCTTTTTCTGATTTCAACAAATTTGAATATAACGTATAAATAAAATAATTAAATATATTCATCTTTTAAAATAATGTACACTTATGTTTTAAGCAATTTGATCATACCAGTAAGTTAGAATGCTTTCTGTAATTAAGTTCTGCTTACATATTATTACTATTATTATTATTATGTCAGATAAACTATGCTTATTTACATTTGAAAATAACTTTTGGTAATATTTATTTTATAAAGATAGGCACTAACATGGAATTCTCAAGGCTAAAGGAAAATAGGAAGACCAAAGTATACATTGTGCTGGGAATTGGAGACAGACATGAAAAGAATGAACAACACATAGAATGAACTCTAAAGAAGAGCCCGGAACAGGGTTGGTTGGAGAATACCAGTTGATGGTCTATGCTGCACGGGGGGTAACACATATTGGTTATTTGGTTGATTTTCATGTTAGCACAATTTTAATTTTTTTTCACCTATGTAGTGTCTAAATAATATGTTCTTTTTCACTCATTTTATGAATTAATTATTAACACTTTTAAAAATAGGAGTAAATATTTCTGATGACTTGATTACATTAAAAACTCAATTCCGTTCCTTAAGTGGTTGTATCAGCTAAACATAAATATAATTTGCTGTGGTCTAAGTTTTCCATCTATTGAGTTACTAACTTTAGAGAACATATTCAGATATATTATTAGTCTCTCCACTACCAATTATTTGATAAGGATATTTTACTAATAATTAATGTTGTTAAGTTTTACAGAGTCTTAACGAGCAGTTAAGTGACTTACATCTTCAGTATTATAAATTAAGTAATCAGTACCAATATTTATGAAAGATCGGGAATCACTCACAATATAAAGAATAAAGTTTCGCCGTGTTAACAATTTTGATTAGGTTAGTTTTATCATGAAATGATGCCTTGTAACTTGAAGGTAATTGTATCTTTTCATCGATGATGATAAAGACTTCAAATGAGGCTGTCTGAACTCAAAAGCTCAGTGTGTAACGCAGTGACGTTTGACAGTAATAGAATTAATTCCAACAAAAGCCACGTTTATGTTTAGAATCTAATGGTCAAGTTAAGTTACAGGCTTGAATTTTAAGCTTGTGGTGCCTGTGGAGCACAATGGGTAAAACCATAATATAAATAGTAAGTAGTTAGCTTTGTGCAAATATATATATTAAGAGAAATTATTAATATACACACGACTAAGAGTTTATATCGATTTGGTTTACTCGGAACTACAGCAATGACGATCAGAAGGTTACGTTCCTTGAGATTGACATATCGGCTTCCCATCCACAAGTTTAGGATTCAAAATTATTTCTAAACCACGTAATTTACAACTAGAAATATATTATACGACGAAATACCGCATACACCCTGTTGAATAACTATAAATAGTAATTATTATTAATCTCTAACATAGACAGCACCAGTAGAAACTGAGAAAGTGTAACATGAAAGGCTTTATATATGAGCAACCAATAGATAACCAAACATAACAAGTAAAAGAGTACAGGAAAATTGTAAAATTTACTAGTATTACAATTAAACGACAGTTGTTAGAACTAATATGGACAAATATATTGGTAACAGTTGATGCATATACAATTTCAATAAACTTTTAATAAGAAATTAATATTTCTGTGTTAGCCTGTACAAGCTCAAAATGCTAAATGGCATTATATGAAGTTTAAAGTTTTATGAATCGCTGATGCAATATGCAAGTGTAGATATACTAATTATATCGCAAAAAAATACTTAACTTTTCTGGTTCGACAGACTTTTATCTAACCTAGAGATTTTTTATTTGTGTAAATTCAGTAAGCGTAGTTGGGAATAAGTACAATTTAAAAATTTTCATTAGTTAACATCAATTAATCTGCATTACAAATAGTAAGATGGAGAAGGAAACACTGAACATACATTTTGTCTAGTTATATGTATACCCAAGTGGCTTTTCTGACAGTTAACGTTAAAATCGTACAGGAGAAGCATTTTTCTAAAGTAATTAAACAAGGTTACATTCGATACGCACTCTGACTTTAGTCAGTTACTATTATAGTACGATCCTCATAAATACCGTTGTTAATATCTGTCCCATAGACAACAGGATACAATCTTAGTGGTAACAGTATCTTACTGAAACTAATGGAGAACTTTATAAATAAAACTTTATAACTTTATAAATAAAAGAATTAATGGATATTCGATTAATTACCCCTTTTAATATTTGTTGATATTCTTTAATATAACCTTTAATTTCCATCACTTCATTCTTAGGACAATTAAACATAAGGCAACTTTCCAGTAATGATTTACGCTGTTATGGGATTTCGCAGTGGCTACCTTTGATGCAAACAAAGATTGTATCTAGCCATTTCGTATCTCGAAAACAACATGATTCAAGTAAGTCGCTGAACTACTGAATTTATTGTTTAACTCAACTTATGGGTTGTCGAAAAAGACAAAGTTCCACTTCCACAAATGTGCGATTTACAAATATTTACATTTAAGTTACTTCTTGAATATAATCATTTTTATTGTTGACTTTAGCTTTTGCTCATTCTTCAACAAGTACAAGTTAAAACATTTAATTCTTTAGGCATCAACTTGTCATTATTTCTTATTAGGGTCTAGAAAATAAATTTTACTTGATAACTGTTTAAAGATTTTAGTTACTTCAAATGTTCTTTCAGATATAGAAGGCATATTTACGATTCGATTTTATTACAATAATTATGATGTTTTAGTTGTGGTTGAATTTTATCGGGATGCTTAATTACTTTAACTAATCTTCGAATGACATCTAAATTTCATAAATAGTTTATAGAACTATTAGTTAGAAATTTAATATGATACTGTATTGACTCCCTAAACTACTACATTCAAAAAGATTGATATTTTGAGTCTGTATGTACATTTACATTAAACATGTTTTGTAATTTGAAGGTACACATTTTAATGTTTCACTAATTTAACCTAATTTTCACCAATCAATGTAAATACTCAATAACACAATAAGAATCTAAATAATCTGTGTTAATCAATCAATACCTGATCAATTGAGGTGACTTGTGGAAATTAGTATTACATTTTCGTTGACTTAATTCGTCACAGATTGATGTTGGTAGGGAACCAATCATTTGTGAACACAAACAATCATCAACTCAAAATCTATATTTTTTTAACGATTAAGGAAATTTTTGATTGGTTCCCGTTAAAATTTAAAAAAAAGTCATTAACAAAACCATGGTAATGCCTAGTTTAATCAACGGGTAGTTGTTTAGCAAAAGAAATACTACTTTTTGTATAGAATATAATTTCTATGTTATATTAAATAAAGATTATCCAGCTATTGCTTCATACAATGATAATTATATTAAAGAAAGAAAATAATGTAGGATGTGATGTTATTTAACATCATTTTGACCATTGAAGCCTTAAATGAAATTGTAGTTCTTGTCCATTATGTATGTTAAATAAACTTATTATTAGGCCCCATTATTTGTCAATAAATAGGAAACTACCGTTTATTAGTAAGCCAACTCATAATAGAATTTCACATCATAGTAAGTTAGGCATTGACATTTTATTACTTTTCTGTTGTGACATTCAAAATATTTTTAAGTAGCAAATAAGTAGTAAAATAGACATTTACATTCAAAATTTCATTAGGGAAGCTATTACTGAATACAAGCATAAAATTTGTGAAAGGTGATTCATTCGTCATTCAGGTGTTTGCTTCCTATTAATTTGAGAACATATTATTCCCTTTCACTGTAATGTAGACAAATATATCCATGTTTTGAAGAATGAGTTATTGAGTAGTACTCTGATGTCTAAATATTTACAGTGATTTCATTGTTCTAGAATGTATTATAAGCTCTAACTTGTGAACATTTTAGCCAAACAAACGAAATACGTCGAAGTTGTTGATTACAACACAGGACTGTATACGTGTTGTGACTGGTGATGCATGCATATGCATTAGATAATTATTCTGCAGAAAATATCATGAAATGGAACCTTAAAAATTAGTTTGAATGATGACAATAATTGAGTTTATCTCGCAAGTCTCTCAGTCAATAATAAACATTCCTGATGACCATAGTGATGCAATTATCTGAAATGAAAATTAGTTGTGTTCTCCAAAATAGCTAGGTAAAAGGTGGAAAGTATCTGTGCTGTCGCGGACATCTTGCTCGAATGGACAAAATTGAATATCATCTCTCTATAAATTATATATATTTGAAAAATCTTAGTGACTGAAAAGTGAATTTCAACATCTCGCCCAGCCGATTTGTTTCAACTTCATGAAAGTAATCAAAATCACAACTGGTGAAATTTTAATAGGGGTCAAGATAATTCTAAACTCAATATCTGTCACATCATGCCATAATGCTGAATTATGTATTCAGTAAGTATGTTACATTTCCCGAATAATTAATGAAGTAGAGAGTAAGTGAAATTTATATGGTAACGGCAAAAACAATTCGGATAAAACGGAATAAACCTTGGCTTGTGGAGGAGGCCATAATAATTAAGCTGTTTTCCTTATCGAAATTTAAGAGTACTAGAACGTAACATAAAATTGTTAACAATACACTGACCATCTGAAAATGTTTGTGTGCAAATTATTGCTCACTTAAAGGTAATGGGAGATAAATCCTAAACATAATTATTTACTAAAAAATTTGTCGTCGGTTGTCATTATTGTCTAAGTTGACAGGAAATTATGTAGAGTGATTGTCTAGGCCAAAGTTGTAAACTATTAGTTAACAGTTGCCATGATGTAGCTAACTTTACTCTTTCCTTTCTGTTCAAGTTATTTATACTTATTCATGTATGAAGAGGCTTCGATGCTGAGCGTATTACATAGTGTAAAAGCGATTAAATTTTTCTGATGAGTCTAAATTTCGTTGAGGTTTATTCATTATTCTGTTTCTAAAGAATGCAATGCTACAGATAATCTGTTCTCAAGTTTCAGGATCTCTTATAAGGATTCAGAAATATATTACAAAAATAGTATCTATGTTATAAAAACGAAGTAACGGGTTTAAGATTGGAACAGAAAATTATATAACGTCAGTTAGTAGGTTGAGTGGGTGCTAATAAGTAGGGAAATCTGAAATTTCCATACGTAATTATTTAATATATACTATTCAGCAACCAACATTAGTTTGCGACGAACATAAATTACTAAACTTAATATCTATCTTCACAAAACTGCAGCAATTCAATTATAATATATTTCTCGTATGCATAATAATATACAAGCTTTAAAGTAGGATTATAACTAGCAGGGTGAATTCAGTAAACTTTATATATATATATATATATATATATATATATATATATATATATATATATGCAGTAGTCTTCCAAGTTTACCCCTTTCACTTATTTATCTTTACATGAAACATCATTGTTGTGGTTATTGTAAACAAGTACTTTTGTCGAAATTTCATGTACCACATCGATCATTAAAATGTATCATAACACTTAGATTACGAAACTGGGACGAATTATTAATAATAAAGTACTTTATTCTGTAGTATATGGAATATTCAGCGTGCAAAATTTCGACGAGTTCCTCTTTTACTTCATATACTTCTTGAAAAGTTCATACGAATACTGTAGAAAGATAAGAAATATATTCATTCATCTAGAACTTGATGAAAGTTTTTTAACCAATAAGAACCTTTACAATAATTAATAATTAGTGTTCTCGAGAGCAATGATTTCCGGTCACGTCAGCGATTACAGATTTTCCATCGGACTGTATATATGCTAAATACTCAATTGTAGGCCGATTATGCAATTCTTTTACGTGTATGTTTCTAATATATCTGCTTCTCGTTTTGTTAGAAGATATACAATGAGAAAGATGTGAATGAAGTGAGGGGATTATATTTAAAAATTATAATACTTGCTAGTTATTTTCAAGACTTTAGATGGATGGGGATAATCATACTCATTAAAACATCAAAAGTTTCAACACTAGCAGCCTATAAAACTCCATACATTACGTTACTATCATTTGTCAAAAGTACAGGAAAAAGTATTTTGGGACGGCATGTAAAACTAGTTGTGCGGTAATGACACAACAACGAAGTTCGATTACTTTAAGAAGGTGAACCACAATTTTATCCTGATATCAACACAGCATGTAAACATTAAGCTACTTCATTGTGATATATGATATAGTGTTTATTTTGTGATCTACAACAATTCAAATATCATACGATTTCGCTAGGGCATTCAGATTCTTTTTATGTCTTAGACCAAACTTAACATTTTAATACTTAGAAAGACAAAATGTAAGGTAATTTAAGACAGACCGATTCTTAAGATTCTTTAAAAAGTCATTCATTTAAAAATAATTGGAAGAGAAAGAAAAAAATGTATACGTATACTAGTTTGGTCTACATGTTTTAAAAGTGCTTTCTTTAGAAGACAGAAAGTTTTTCAATGAAATCGTGACAGCACCTAGAGATACACTAGATTCTGTAACTAGAGGAATGGGTTGAATTCCATTGTACACAACTTTTCATCCTTATTCAGGAAAATGATAATAAGGCTAGTTGATTATCTATCTTTTCGTATTAACACTAGTACATTTTCTTTATATATATATATATATATATATATATATATATATATATATATATATATATATATATATATATAATGTCATAGAATCAGTGGACAAAGTTTAGTTGAGAAACGTGCTTTTCTAAACTATGCACTAGATAATGATGTGGGATATCTCCCAAATTCCCAGTGCTTCTATTGATTCTGTGAATAAATGTATATGTTATTATAATTTTTTATCGCAAACTTAAGCTAAGGTAGGTATGATTCCTCTAATTTTACAAAAATGTTATTTCTGATGGTTTAAGTATGACACTTTTTCGACTAAGCGTTCTCGTTTGGTATTGGCCTTACTTTCACTTTTTTACAAGCCTTTCTTTAATATTTAGTGAAAATGATTTAGTGAACATGTTGGTTTATGTATTAGGATAAATTTATATATTCTCATTAATTTGTTATAGACTGAAGCTGGTCAGTCTCTCTTGCTATATGTACATTCTGAGTGGATCGCCTCGATATAGCGATTATGCACAAGTATTATTTGAGTTGGATTGTGACTGGCAAGTGGAATCCAGGATGCGCGTTTCGTCCTGTGAACATCAATATTGAAATGCAGGTACATCCAGCCAACGAGTCCTAAATATGACGAAACGCGCCTCCTGAATTCCACTTGCCAGTCACAATCCAACTTAAATAATATTAGTTAATGGCTGATACATGATTTTGACAAATTTCTTGGAAACGGTGTTTAGAATCTCATAAAGTGCTATAAATTGTTATGGGGTAGGTGCCCTCAGATATTTAAAGATACCATTTTAAACACATTTTTCTTTCAAACTTAGAGAAATAATGAAACATCATATTGAATCAGTATGAGTAGAATACATTACTTACTTCACGTTACATGAAAATGAGAACGTGAAAGGATTGTTTATAGATGCTTATGGACTTAACAATGACACTTGAACTATTGAATATTTAACGCCTATCCAGTGTACACGTTAATAAACCATATTTTCTTTGAGCCTAATCTTTAAGTAGTGTAGAAGAATGTTTTTGATAAAACGGTTGATCAGAATTAATGAAATATTCTATTAATTAGCTAATAATTGTTTCACGCTCTTCTTCTTGACAAACAAATGGGGTAATATTGAGAAATTTGTTTATAAAACGTTTTTTTAATGCACTCATTGGGGCTACACTGTGGTTCAGTTCAAATTGATATTTCATCTTTAATACATTCACATTTCATTATTTTTATAGTGAAATGTGATTAAACAAATATTATTGATTATATATGTTTCATACTTAATGTTACAATGACCGAATTAAATTCAACTACAATCATTATATGCATATCCGTAGACATGGAACACTCCTGTAGACTTAACAGAAGGTGAAAGCTTCAGGCATAATATTAACTGATTTAAAAAATATATGTATGAATGTCACAGTACTTTAATTAACAAAATTATTATTACTATAATTTGTAAATGATACATAACAGTATTACTGAATGCACAACTTTATTTAGATTATGTACATGTATCCTGGTTTGTTTTATGCATAGAGTATTTTTTGCTTGTTTTGATTTACACTTAACGGTCTGAGACAAAACTATTGATTATTCTCATTCAATAATCATTTCCTTGGTAATAATTACTCTTATTATTGATTTAATTTTGTTACGAATATACATTATTGTCTACATAATTATTATGTTTTACAATGTAGATTATATCAATTAAAGTATTTCCATAATCTCTAAACTATTTCATTAGTTAGTTCATAAAGATTTTGGAATAAATATAGTTTAAAACAATTTGTTCATTTGATAAATTTTGATAGTGCAATAAGAAGATGAAGTTTATCAGAGTTATGAAGTAGAACGCATTAAGCTAGATTTTTATAAATCTTGCTTGTCGAATCATACTTGTCCCAAGCATGTATACACGAATTTACGTTCCAGTAAATTGTAACTAAATGTTTCAAATCTTATCAGACTTACTAAGTCACATATTGAAAATTCTCGTGGAAAATTAAATGATTTTACTGAGATCCATCATCATACTTCTTCTGTACTACATGATATATCACTAGTGTACTATATTAAATTCATGAACTTTTACAGTACCGTGAACGCCATAACTAAAGATAGAACTCGGAAAAGCTGAATATATCTTGTAGTGATAAAAACCACGTTGATTTGTTTCCAGTCAATTCCGATAAATATATGACAAATTTATCATCGAATGTATTATCTGCCAATGAAAAGGGGGCACTCTAACTTGGATTTAATTCTCCTATACCCATAACACATACACCTGAACTAGTAGTCAGTACCCAGTTTGAGAGCCTTTATGACCAACTGAATACGCTTGTTCGTTAGATAATCAAAGTTGGTGTAAAGCTAAGCTAGTGGATATAACTAATCAAGTCAACAGTTCTAGAACAAAGCAGAAAAGCACACTAAATTCTCTTCATTTCAAAGCACTGAAAGAGTTACGGACAAATCCTGACATAGTTCTATTGAAACCTGAAAAAGAAGCTGAAGTGGTTGTTATGAATTCATGTGATTACATAAGTAAAATGTTAACTATTCTAAGTAATAAAAATAAATTAATGGCTGATGTTAAATTTGAATGAATTAATAAATTAGAAGGAAAAGTAAATTCATATTTAGTGAAACTACTAAACATGAATATTATTAATAAAGAGGAATCTCATTTCTTAAAACTTGTTAGTTGTGAATATCCACATTTATATGGAATACCTAAAATTCATAAAACTAATAATCCTCTACGTCCTATTTTATCCATGTGTCGGTCGCCTATACATAGTCTCGCAAAACGTCTAACAAAATTACTGAACCCTATTCGATGGAGCTTATGTAAGTATTATTTAAAAGATTCAATGAACTTGTTGGTCATTTATGTAACATTAATACTAAAGAAAAGATAATGTGTTTTTTCGATGTAAATTCGTTGTTGAATAATATTCTTCTGAAAAAGACTACTGATATTTCAGGTGATTGTATCATGTCGAGTGGTCTTTCACTATTTATTCCTCTAGCAACTCTTAAAGATTTATTATTACTATGCACAGACATAGACAATTCATATTTGAAGGTGAACACTTTCGACAAATTGACGGAGATGCGATTTGTAGCTCTTTCGGACCATTGTTAACCTATGTGTACATGGCACATGTGGAAAACATAGCCACAGACTCAAAAGAAGAGATGTAACTTTATAAGCGGTATGTTAATGATATCCTAGTTAATTGTACAAAAATCGATTATGCAAGTAGTTTACTAAGTGAACTCAATACCATCCAAAATCATATAAGTTCATCCTGTGAAGAGGAGAATAATAACCAACTTCCTCTCCTAAATACATTAATCAGTCGGAGGAATAATGCTCAATCAAACATTCTGTTTACATAAAGTCTACATGAACTGAGCAGTATATGAACTTTCATAGTTATTGTCAGGGGCAGTATAAAAAGTGTCTAGTAAAGGCTTTATTTGATAGGATCAATCGTATTTGTAGTTATAATACTATTGGGGAAAATGAAAATCTGCTGACAGAAACGCGAATGCCGGACAGATATCCAGTAAAGTTCATGAATCGATGGAAATGTTGCAGTATGGTGAAACCTACTGTATTTCTAGCACCTAAACGAAAATCAGTCTATATCACGTTACCTTTCAGTGGTGACTCAAATAGTCATGTGTTAATCCAAAAGATTAAATCAGTTATTAACAGAAAATTTTATGCAGCTAAAGTAATTGTAATAGAAAAGTATAGGGCATTGATTTACAACACACTTAAACAGCATGTAAACGAATGCATCACATCCCACTGTGTCTATCAATTAACGCGTATGTGTGAACACACATACGTAGGGAGGAGCAATTGTGATCTGAATGTAGGAGTAGGTGAACGCATACCTAAATGACTCCAGAAGCAAACGAACTTGGATGGCATTTGAAAAGTACAGGATAAACAACCATCATCGTCTATTGCTAAACACTTACTTGAGACAGGCCACATAATTGATATCAGATCATCTTTATTAGTGTTGTATCAGTGGTTTAGAACTCATAATAAGGTTTGTTGAAGCCTTAAGTATCGGGAAGTTCGAAGCCTCTTCGTGTGTTCATAAGCAATTTGTACTTTTACTCAACCTACCTTGATCAAGTGTCATTCACACTAAATTAGATGGTTGATTATAAAATTGTATTTAGAAAAGACTAAAGGAGTAGTGAAGTTTCCTATCTTCAGTTAGTTTTTCATCACACCCCTACATTATATATATATATATATATATATATATATATATATATATATATATAAGGCCTTGACAAGAATCTAATTAAGCAGATATATTTTTCTGTCCTTAGGTTTTCTCCATATACAAAAGTGGGAAGTTTCTTCATTTTTAGAACTTTTAATTTCAGTCTGGACGACATCATCGGTACATACTTCATATGAAGGTCACTTTATCATTTACTTTACATGCGGAATAACCGAAAGCTTCTACTTAAACTATAATTCCTGCCTTTGATAACTATTTATATAATCTTGTTACCATTTTATCTGAAGAATGATTAAATATAACCATACACTTTATCATAGCTGTCTCGAGAAGCGATATTCTCATTTTAATAAATTAAAGTATTACGAAAATAACAAACCTCTAATTCAGTTAACATTAAGACTACAAGTTGTCTGGAATTACTATTCAAATATTATATTGCTACATTTTTACATGTAGTAAAATTTATTTTAAAATCTGTCAATATGTTTTACAAGATGATTGTGCCCTTCATACATCACGTAGATAATAATTCATGTGATATTGAAGTGGAATAAAGTACGTGTTACTTTTATGTCTACTACTTACCTTGTTACTATAAGAGATTTTATTAACTACATATAAAAAATATTATGAAACACCTATTCAATATACATAATATTCCATTTAAAGGAATTGAAGGGTTAAGTTTTACATTCCATTTCTTCGCTTATTAATCTATGCTAAATATCAAAAACCCACACGTCGCATTAAGTGATCTCTTGTGTACCGGTAAATAACTAAAAGTTAATCATAAGTAGTGCAACAACTGAGTTGCATTATTAAGGCCTCTTCATTACGCAACAATTTATGTTCAATTCATTTATCTCCTGTTACTAAGTCATACTGAAAGACAAATTTGCGATAGCTTGCTTCGATATAAAATTTTATTTACATCTTTGTTACATGCTACTGATGTTGGTCAACAACATTCTCCAAATAAATCCCTATATGTAAGTAAACTCAAGCCTCATGGTAATAGTGATCTTTTTTCAATAGCACCGGTTGTAGACAGCTAAAGAGAATCCGACGAAGTAGAAAGAATTCATTTTATTCTGTTCAAATGTTTGTTCTTGCCGTTTTGAATTAGTTGAAGAAATTGCATAGGTGAAATATGAATTCATTGAATACTGTTAACCCTAAATGATCATCCATCTTTTGCTTTACAAATTCACAAATGATAGATCAAGTAAAATGATCAGTAAATAGCTTACAAGATCAAAATTTAACAATCAATAGTGATTTTATTAAATTATTCAGTATAAAGTACCTCGAGAATAAATGTCATTTTTTTTTATATTGAAGACCTCATATTTGCTGACTGTTTATTTTGTATTATGATATCCCTTAGCTGCTAAATGGGTGTTTGCTTCAGCTTATCAAATTTGTGATTAATCAGGCACGATCACGTTCATTATATCGATCAAACACTAATACAATCTTTTTCCATAGTAATTTGACATAATATTTGTAATTGTCAGTTTATTTTCATTCCTTTTTTTAAGGTTATCAGTAAACTTAGAACCTACTGTTTAATGAATAGACAGATTCGCGGTATACTTACGTCACTGATGAAATCGCCAATTATGCGTTAATATCATTCTATTCATTGTAGTCAAGTGGTTTACTTCAAACAATATTGATGAATAAACAATGAGCTTTGTAGATTTTTTCTTTAATTTAGTGTGAACATGAAACACAGGATATTGTCAATTAGAGCAGAGCTTCTATTTATATTTTTATTCTCCATTCAAATTTACTTCACAGTAAATTCGTAGTATATTATTAATCCCTTGTTACGTAAATAATATGCGAAGAAAAAACAATTGAACAATGAATCTTTCTGTAAATCCATATTACCTAGTGATAAATAAATTCTTTCTTTAATATAATGGCAATTATTATGAGAGGACAATCAACAACGTTGATTAAACCTGTTCATGTATAGAAAGATATCAACAAATTAAGCGAAAGTTGATTGAATTCTTCACAGATTGATGTTGGCATGGTGCAGCTAATCAAGCGTTCACCATCCTGTAGCCCCATGGGTCGAATCTAAAGTATGCACTGCTGAGGAGTTCCATACTGGGAAAAAAACAGCTTGTCCAATCTTTCCTGGTTTCCATTGGTACCGTTTCAAAATACAGACTTCAGATATGAAGAAATACGTTGTATGACTTTTTGATTGTATTATAAAATATTATTGTTAATGTTAACATAATAATAACCTTGTAATTTGTTTAACTTGTATACAATCATACGACAATTGAAATAAATTATATTATTAATTAGAATATATAGATAAATATAGTTGACAAAGCTTAGCGAAATTTCAACCAGATCAGGTGTTTAGTATCAAAAACTCAGTTATGCTTAAGATGATTTCGATCAAGTGAGAGTTTGAAAAATGAAGTGAGTGATTATGAAGGATCGTCATATTTGTGTAAGTCTAAAACATTGTAGAACAATTTCCAAACTTCAATAAATGGCGAGGTTTAAACATTTTTAGTTAAGCTTAAATACATTTCGACTGGATCTTCTTTTCGTCACATACACCATAAATCTATATCGTATCAGAAATGGAAATCCGTTTATATGCTACTTGTTATAGTTGTCAGATACATTCACCAGTAACAAGCATTTCTTTTAAATGACTCAGAATTCGAAGTTGAACTTCCAGCATGATATTAGTGTAAGTCTAATTATCTGCTTTACATACGTGAACAAGATATACTCGTCATCTATAAGCATCACTTCCAGTTTGAATCCATTATGACTATGTTTTTACTGATACCCAACCAACATCAATCTGCGACAAATGCAAACAGCTAGACATAATAACTATCTCCACAATACTACTTCATTTCTATTTTTAAGATACTTTTTTATCTTGCATAACTGTCTAACAGTAAACTATTTATTGGGTTCATGAATATGAAGGTTCATTTTTCGTATTTAGTCATTTTCGAAATTTTTTAGATCAGATTATTAACTGAAATGCATGACGCAGATGAATTATGTAAGTATTCTCTGTAGTGATTGTGATTTGTTCCAGTAAATAAACCATACAGTTCAGCAGATAAATATGGATTGTTTGTTTGTTTCCTACAAAAACATTCTTTGATATGAATAATATTAATGTAAATATAATAAACTGCAAAGATAAAACGTTATGCTTTTAGTAAGATTCATCAAATCACTTTAAAGTGTAATTGTATGAATATTTACTCTTTGCTGTAACTGTAAACAATGTTAATTTTGTCATGAATAAAATTACACTCACGTCACCTTTGAAGTTTGTTTCTCCTAAAATGTAATTATGTTACTAGGATTCTGTAACATACAATTTAACAAATTTCACCTTTTCTGTAAAAGGGAAAATAAACAGAAATGGTTTAAAGGTTTCCAGGAAGACAATGGTCTTAGAGCCATTTGAGAAACATACAAAATACAGTAGTTTATCAGTCAAATGTATGTATTGTTACTTAATTCAATAATACTACTTATATTATCTTTGGTAATTTAGTACCATTTTAAGTAATCGTTAAATATTTTAATCGTTTGTTTATATAGTAAGTATTCACAACATTATATCAAAGACATTTTCTTCACTCATGATTTATTCTCTCATTTCAAAACTTCTGTTTTCTGAATACTTTTAATCTTAAGTAGTTTTCCTAATATAAACAGTTATAAAGGATTTCTTTTATTGTAAGGTTTTAAATAAGTGAAGTAGACAGGTGAAGCATTAATGCGAAGAAAGCTTCAAAAATAAAAGTAGCTATAGCAAAAGAATTCTCGTTATTCGGAAAGCTGTGTTATAGATCTATTTATTTTCCTTTACTTATATTTAGAACAGAAATCAAACGGTCATTGTAGACGGGTTGTTATGATCTAACGTTGTCACATAGCTTCATGTATCCATTAAGTGACTAACTGTGAAGTCTAGAACTTACTTTTATTCTACCCAGGACTTGAATCAAGTGTATCTCGTTTGAAATTCTAATTTGCTATTTACTGAGATGGATATGCTTTAATAAAATGTTATAAGAAAAATATTTTATGAAAGTGTACCAGTCATTGACATTACTGTTGAGTGATTATCATTCAACGCATACTACACTCATGCAAGTGTAACATTTTATTGCGAAAGAAAACTTTGTCCATTGACTACATTTTAGTAACTATAAAAAAATTTACTAAGTAGTTGATCACCCACATTATTAATTCTATACACTCACATAACCAAACATACAACACTTTATAGCTAGTTATGAAATACATACTATTTCTTCTGTAGTTCTATTGAAATTATAGTTTACAGTCTACAATTAACGTCTCCAGTAAGTGTTTAATAATTAACTAATTAGAAAATTAGCCACTTTACTTTTTATTTAACAAATTAAGCTACCTGTATCCAGTTTTTAAACATATACTGTCATATTGATATCTGCATTGTTGAGGTCATTACTAACCAAACACAAGTTAGTTTACTTTTTAAACAGAATTTTCTAATATATATGCATCGTACTGTAATCTAGTTTTAAGTAAAAGTCTATGTAATTGGGTGCTATGGAGATTATTGCATTTTAATTTTATGTCATAAATTGATATGAGTCAGACAACCACTGAAAACCAGGAAACACTAGACAACTAATTTATCCTAGTATAAGACTATTCAGAAGAGAGCATTTACGACTTCGCCAAGGAATCGATGTCAGGAACTCCAGGCTTTGTAGGGAACGCTTAATCGTCAGAACATTGAAGCTGCTTCCAAAGGTTGATGTTTCCCATTCAGTCAATTCGTGATAGACTTGCACGAACTCATCCTCCACAATGGGTAGCCAACTTCTTCACATTCAACACAGTTGAACTCAATTGGTCACATCTTACTAAAGCTCCAGTAACTACCTTCATAAGTTGGTCATTAGTGAGCGAATATTAATCGTAGTTACGATGGAACAGGTATCCAGAGCTTAATGATTTTCAATGGTTGTCCAACTTAGATCATTTCGTGATTTCAAATTCGAAAGTTTATGTAATGACAAATTCGTTAGATTATAAATATACTGATGGCTATCAGAAGACTAAAGCCTTGCATATAACAAGTAAATTTACCGAAAAAAGCATAGAATGGAACTTATTTTTTAACTTTTCTACAACTAACTACAAGAAGGGATTGGTCAAAATATAAATTAACAGGATAGTAATGATTTATAGTGATGACAAATCAGAAAAGGAGCCAATAAGATTGAAAAAGTCCTTAAAAGATAATAAGTATCCACATTAGTTCACTGAGAAATTTGCTAACGTTTTAGAGAGAAAACTGAAAGAGACTGTAATTAACAAGAAACATATTCTCCACCATTTTCGATTTAAGGTTGAGCACACCTTTATGATAATTAACTGAAAACTTAAAAAAAAAACAAGAGAAATTACGTTCCTACCAATTTCACCTACAAATTTACATGTATCTGCCAAGATGATTACGTCGACAAAAATGAAAAACGTTCTATTCTACGAACATATTAGAAAGAATCTTTCATTGAACGGTGTGAAAATATTCAACAATGCCGTTTCAAGACATCTCATTGACACACGGTACACAATTAATACCATAAAATCCTTCTAAGTGATCAACAAACAACCAAGTTCAACTCAACAAAAAATCGAAGAATCCACAGTCATCAAACATTTTAAAGCAGACGTCTGTATAAAAACAAACCGGTGGTTAGTTTCTCTCAACTGTAGTAATGTATTTTTATATTCTATTGAATTATTTGGTTTTTTTCATCAAGACATTTCATTTATTTCTTTAAATTTTCCCGGCTTCGTCATCTCAGTTTTAAAATTGATTGATCTTGACTCATCATTCACTTATATCCAGCCATACGTTAAGCAATCAGCTGATATCTGCAACTTTATGACTTTCAAACGACTTTCGATGAATCCGAAATTTTCACTTACTATGTTTCTGGATGGCAACAGTTGCCATTCAGTTCTACAGACTCCACTTGGCTCTTCTATTCATCATGCTGATGTCGTAACACAACATTTACCTCCGAATAACTTCACCTCAGAAGAATGTTAAATTTCTATTATGTAATCTTAATTTCAAAATATTAAAAATTGTAAGTAGCTAATGAGAACCAAATGAAACAGTGAATTCGTGTTATTCTGCTCAAATGTTTGTTTTTTGTCTTTTCTAAGTCTGCAGTCTACAACCACTTAAGTGGTTGTGGGAAAAACCATCAATTAGAACAGAACATCTCTCTATAATGTTCTGTTTAAAGATGACATATATTTTTATTTCAGTACTGAATTATCTGGTTTATAGTTATGTGACTAATAATTCGAATAATAAACTAATGATTGGCAATAGATTATGAAGATGCATAAAGATTTGTCTCGTCATTCCTTATTATATAAATATGAAACAGGTATTCGTTTTATTACAGTAAGCTATATTATTTAAATCTACGTAATTGAATTGGATAGATATTTCAAAGGAAAATAAACCATTATTAGGTTACACAGTGACATGAAAGGAATAGTCAATATCTTATTAAAAATAATCATAAAGAAAGTTATCCTTATAATGACATCAGAACTTAGTAACACAACATTTTGAGTAATGCAAAAATCTTTAAAGGCAATAAGGAATCAGGAAGATAAGTATACAGCAAACTAAATAAATTTTGAGAATTGATAAGATATCTATACTTTATATAGATATCATTGTCCACTTGATAATTTTGAAGAAAAAAATAATCAGCTAATAATTGATTGAAGGCAGTGTGCACTCTAGATTTTGCACCTAAGGCTTCTGGTTGTATAACACTCAACCCCTTGCACCACTGGGCCGGCGTAAATGATGAATTCAGTCAACGTAACTTAATACCGATCTCCACAAACATCTTAATTCGATTATATAAAGGTTTAAAAGTATTCAGAAATGATTACAGGTAACAAACATTGTTTATCGCCATGATATGATCATTGAAAATTGACAACTATTATGAAAAACATTTTTTTAAATACCTTTTACTTTATACATTCTTATTCTTACATAAATGTAGCTAAAACCGTCTTAAAGAGAGGAAAAAGATATCAGGGGCTTAGAAAAGAAAATTCTCTTCAACGATATCATTTACTACAGCTGTACAATCGGATACATAGTGTTTCATACAAAATATTAATCAGCTGAAGAAAAAGGGAAGAGAACTAATCATGAAAGTATTCAGAAATTTTAAGTATCAAACAAACCACGAGAAAATCACTTAATATTCCAGGATAGCCATAAAAAACAATTGACCACAAACTAACATAAACGTTGTTAGCCTCAAGTTGAAATTATAAATTACATATGATGATTTTTTATGTTGAAATTAAAATTTAAACTGTCAAATAGCCATAACTACTGCATAGAACACATTTGTAATTCATGTGTTCTTTGAGTACAATCTTTTGACAAAACAAATGATAATAAAAGAAGATGACTGGAAGTATGAAGCTTAAGTAGATTTATCCTCATCACTTAAAGTCTGTGTTGGATAATGCTTTGAGATGTGTTTAGATAGCGTTTAGTTTATAGGGTTTAGTAACTAATTATTATTTATTTTTAGTAGAAACATATTCTCAATTTTATTAGTTTAACTGCATTAGTTTCCAAATTTAATATGAATGAACGAGTTTAAACAAAATGTGCTGTAACTGTACTTTTTCAAATTCATTTTCATAGTAGTTAAAGATTTCACTATTATATTAACAAACATTAAGTGATATATATTTTGCTTACAAATATTAAGGAACATTTACTTTCATTGTTACCAAATTAAACACGCAATTTAATAATTATTACAAAAGAAGAATCTTGCAGTTTATTTTTAAGGATGTGATGGATTGTATGCCACTTCTTTGCCTAATAATATTCCATCTTCAAAATACTGTTAATAAAACATTGAATTTTCGTCCATTAAAGAACAAATTAATTCATAAAACTTGGGCACTTAATATATACAATATAACTGAATAAATTTGCTGGGATGGCTCCCGGGAAACTCAACGAAGCCTCCAGATCCCTTGAAGGAGCCGAAGACATTCCATCCAATCACTGATCGATAGAACCTTCCAGAATCTTGACGCGGCACGTTCTGGTTGGGTAACAGTTGAGGCTTCTTAATTCGGATTGAATGGATTATAACACTGATTTTTGTTGTTCAGAAAACTATAAATACACGAATATTTTGTACATAACTTACTCTCCGTCTTACTGGGATAAAGTTCCTGTCTACTCGTCTTCTGTCTTCTGATTCGCGACCAGGAGGGTTCAAACGTTCGAGTGCTAAGGTAGGTCGGCGACTAGTCAAGCATCAAGTACGAGACTTAACAAAATTGTATTTGCAAACGATCTCTGAGAGTGTAATCCGAATGTGTTTGAATCTTCCTCTTCATATGATATGAAGTGAAATTAATAAATCACTGTTGTCGTGTAAGAATCCTGAGCAGATCCCCTCGATACAGAAATATTTCACAAGAATGATTTATGTCGGTTTGTGATTAGCATGTGAAGGTTAATACTCACGTTTTGTCCTATTTAGGACGCGTCAGCTGGATATACCTGCATTCCAGTGTTGAGTTCGAGCTCCAGTGTGAACATCAACACTGGAATTCAGATATATATGGCTGACAAGCCCAAAACGGGATGAAACGTGCGTCATGAATTTCATTTATCGACCATAAATTAACCTTAGTGAGTGAAATACATATTCCAAAGTTTCACCTTTCTCATGCAACATGTCCATACTCTACATATGATTGAACGTACACATAGTGGTATGTTACCTCTTATTTACATATTCATTCGATTATTTTGATTTCAGGTTATTTTCATGATGAAATTCGGGCCAACCTGCCGAGAAAAAAGTTCGAATTTTCGCTGATTTCATTTGGTGTAATTATTTACAGATAAAATTTATTAAAATAATACATTGAACTTATATTTTTATATTTTAAAAAATTTCAAAATTCAATCATATTTTATTAGCTGTAATGAATAAAATTGACTTCCCTTATGGTAATTTAATGTTATACATGAAAATATGATGAGCAAACAGAGAATTTCTAAGATTGACTCAATGTAATGAGATTTCGATATCGTCTATAGTCATCAGTTGAAGATGTACTGAAGACTAGTGATTACTAGAGAGTTGTTCTGTTCCCATTTGATACTCTATAGTAATGTTTTTGTAAGATTATATTTTGTCATTAAACCGTTATTCGCTGTTCTCACTGCGCACGATATATCAATGCTATCATCTACTGTCACAAGTAATGACAAACACTTCAATAGTACTGTTGAATCTCATCACACTTCATATCAATAGTGTCATAAGGAAATCTCAAAATTAAACCCTATTGTGATCGTGTTTATAATCATTTTGGCGATTATCTTACTTAGCTCAGCGTGGGAAGTTAACTGTATGCAGGAAACCAGACAAATAGATTTCAATAATTATGTTTAAGCAGATTGTCTAGTAATTCTAGGTAATACTACTTAAATAACTAATAAGTGTATAAAAGGTGCATACATATGATGATAGTACAGATAAATTAAACTCAACATAAGTATATCTGCATATTAATGAGTGTTGATGTTTATATATAAGAGAGAGTTTTTCCATTCCAGTTTATAAATTTATCTCATGTAATTCAGCACAGACTAGTGTGCATTTGGAACATTCCATCGATTTATTTCCATGTTTCATACTGCATAGAATTTTATTTAGGAATTACGTAACAATTTGAAAATAGAGGTATGTGTATAATAATTAGATGAATGCAATTAAGTTACTAGGTTTACATCATTTTGATCAATTGCAAAACGACAGTGAGATTACCGTAACAACTGAAACTCTATGAGCCTCTTATCAAGCGAAAAAGATGGAGAATAAAATTTATGAATGCCAAACAAACATCACAATCCTACCTGTGATAGATGGCTTCGATGATCTAGCATGTTGTCAAAGTCATCCGCATAACCTACAATTCAGACATTCTCAACTCAGTACGCTTTAATATCTTGGCACCATGCCAGATAACTAAAACCATGATCACTCACCATAATGTTCCTTGATTATAATATTGTTTTAATACATATAATATCTATGTACTATTATCAGCGTACTAATTCATATATGACTATGTGAATGTCTGATTGTTTACTCCCATTACTTCATTGTTTTGATTTACGACGTTGACCTAACCTTCACATTTTTTACTTGTTATTAATCATGTTCAGTGTCACTTCTAAGACTTGTTTATGTTTAAAGAATTGATATTTAAGCTGATTGTAGGAGTGCTTGAATCACCATTAATACTAGTTCAATATAATTACTGTACTGCAAAGAGTGACCTTATTAAGTTATTTTTGATACGCAAGTTTAAGCGCTGCAATCACTTTTAGGTAATGCCATTAAGGATGCTAAGTTTGCCTAGCTACTCGGACTGACTGATTAATTAGTGTACTACACTTTGTATTAAATCGATTGTTATTTTAGGAACTTTTACTTACTTCAGGTGATAACAAAGTATTGTAAATCGGTGATTCTGACCGTATGTAAATTTAATCACTGTATTCCATATGGCCAACAAAATGTCATAAAGAACTTATTTAATCAAATGATATTGTTAACAAGCAAGGATGAATAAACAATCTGTAAATAACCAGACAAATCAACCAACTCAAGTGTAGAAATACAAGAAGTCTAAGATAATTTCAAGTTCATTCATGATTTTACGATGAATTTTAACGCAATCCATTGACAGTAAGGGTAGCATTCTATAATAACAATGATATTAACAAAGCATAATAATTAGTAAAAAAGAAGTAACAAGTCAATGAAATACATCTAATTCTAGAGATTAGGAATTGAATTTATAATGATACGATAATCTGTTTTAACAATCCACACTCCAATGGTTTTCCTACACATCAACAATACTGCTGCGATCATAAATGACAGAATCTACTGAAGTATAGAAGAAAAAACATGATAAAAATATAAAACACCGTTAATATACTACTTTTTTCTATACAGAATATTAGTATTTACTTTAAGCAACGTTAGAATTTAATTTTCTTTGATTAAAGTCAAGAAAAGATTCATTGTAGATTAAAACAGTCAAAAATTACGATTATCTAGATGTTGTGTGTTTGTTTTCTTTAAGAAGAAGCAATAAATAAATCATTGTAATTTTATTTCCATTAGGAATGATTTTATTATGACTGTCAATAATAAAAATGTTCTTGTGTAAAGTTAGTGAGTGAAAGCTGTTTCTTCAGTTGTTTAGGTAGTTGTAAATAAAAACTAGTACAAACTAGCTACAAACAAATGAAAATGTTCAGAATGTTAAGAGAATAGTTGATTATTTGGAATGATGAAATTGTAGAGATGGTTAAATCCAAATTAGGACTAAGGATTAAGTAATCTATTTACACAATTCTAATCAATAGAAATTAACCCCTTCTGGAATCCCCTAGGGTTGCTGCTAGTTCCAAGCCTGGAAAAAGGAGGAGGGTTGAGCATGGGGTTAGTAACCCTACCATGTTAAAACGACCCTGCTGAAAATCTCTAACCTGATAAAACCATTTAAACCAATGGAACTCTGTTCTAGGAGTTGAAAAGTCTTCAATTCGAAGGGTTATGATGCCACACGGTAAAAGCCAAGGTTCTCCGAAAGTCATGGGGCTAATGCCCTCCCTTCTGACAACCAGAGAAATAGTTATTAAAGGGCACATGGTATGTTCGCACGATATGAATGTCTAACTAACTTGATAATATTTCTGTATTGATATATTATTAAGATCCTCCTGAATTTATGTAGTACTGATTTTGAAACAAATTTATTAAAGAATTAAAATGGTTTGTGGAGATTGGTAATAAGCTTAGTTGATTGAATTCGTCACAAATTGATGTTGATAAGGTATCACTGAAACCAGGGGACAGTGGACAGTTGTCTTATCTTAGTATGGGACTCCCCAGAAGTGTGCAACTTAGATTCCATCCCATGGGCTTCAGTTAAGCAAACGAATAACCGTCTGCATCACTGGGTCGATATCCATTAGTAGAATTCTTACTTCCATCGATTCATGATAATGGATGATCGTTGCAGACGTGTCATATTAAATGTCTAGTGAGGCAATATTCATTTAATTTTTAAGCATTGAATAAAAGTGACCACAATAAAGTTCCTTATAAATTGAGTACTAGATAGAACTGATGTTTAAAAAAATGTTATTTAATAACAATCCACTGGTGATATTATCTGGAACTGTCGTTTGAATGTACTTTAATCTGATAGAAAGCAAATGCTATTCAGAATGCTAAATGACTAGGTTAAAGTCTAAGTGCTTTGAATAGCGAAATACATGATGATGTATTTTGCCAGTGGTCGTTATGAATAAACGTCTCTCAAACAACTTGGAAAAAAATCACTAGTTCAGTAATTTCCCTGAATGTGATGTTTACAAGATGCTTTTGATATACCTTCATACATAATACAAAAATGTATCGTGATGTTAGGCATATCTCTACATTTCAGTTCACTTCTAATCTCTTAGAGAAAAATCTGTTTTAATACCTTAGCATGTCATGTAAGATATTACTCATTCATAATGAGGTGAAATTGCTTAGAAGAAAAAAAAAACCTAACCACTTGAGCTTCAATTTGATTACTAACTTCTTTGATCTCGTAAATAGAAAAGTGATGACGTTTAATTTTATTATTTATTTTATGATAATAACTGATAAAGCATTGTGAAGTGTTTTGGTGCATAACCAGTTAGCGAAAGTGTTATTTATGGGGGTAGACATTTGTCGTTTCTGTGATTATTCCCTTAAGTATTAAATAACATTCGAAATGACTACAGAAGATGATAAATGAATTAACAATCTTCCCAAATGATTAGACAATGAATTAATGATTTGTTGACTTAAAGCTTTTATTCAGTGATCTGTGACATTCTTAATTAAAAATCTCATAATGGGCTTTAAAGACATATTGGGGTTAGCAAGTGGAATAAAGACACCCTCCCCCGTTATTTTGTTTTGTCTGTTGTCAGATGAATGTATTTGGTTTCAGTGTTGATGTTTCTACTGGTATAAAAAAGTTGTTAATTTACAATGCTATAATGGAAACCTTTAACAGGAAGATTTGAACTCTTTAAAGTTGTATATAGCTAAACATCTTGGCCAATGTTTTAACATTTACAAAAAATGATTGAGAGATATTTGCATTGACTGCAATTATAAACCGTAATTATTCGATGAATTTTCATAATATATAACCAGGGACATTAGATTTATTCCAAATTATTAAACTCAATCAAAGTCTCTAACGTAGTTTAATCCATTCTATTTAAGTGAAAAAGGATTTCAATTAAAAAAATATTTCGCATAACTTTAGTTGACTCACACGCTAATTTCACTTGTGATCTCTGAAGTTTTTTAAAGTAGCTCAGTACTTTTCTGTAATATGCCATCAAAAAGTAAGTATATTTACATAATGCAGATTTTTGAAAACTTCTTCGAGTAATTACGTCTAAATAATCATCTGTACTGTTGGTTGAATATTTCGAAAGACCCAATGAATTCTGAAAACTTTCTCAAATAAATGACTTTGAATGGCTGTTTGATTCATGTGATACAAATTATATTTTAAATCAGTTAGTCCCTTTCATAAATTGTAATAATGTGATGTGAAAATGGAGTTGATTAGAAAAATGTAATGGATTCGCACTACACATTTCGAACAATTTAGTTATACGTATACACGTCATGCTATTTATATATAAGCATGAAAGGTCAAGTTAAAAAAAAAGTACGAATGGATGCAACGTGACAATTGAAGATTAAAAGATGAGAAGGTTAAAAAGTTGTCGCACCATCGAAAAATTCGATGATAATAATAATAATAATAACAATTAAAATTATCAGGGTAGATTCATTGTTACAACAAACGGTTTCTGTACACACAAAGGGGGGGATGGTGAGTTAAAATTGTATAATATCTAAGGCTTTTGTAAATTTAAGCATACGTTTGTTATTACTTCTATACAATTTGGCTGTAAGGTTAACTTTATCGCCTGTATCAATAATATGTTTTACGATCGACTAAAATGGTTTTCTATTACATGTCCCTATCAAACTGCTTGATGAGATTTGTTTTTGATGCCACTTAGGCACATATTCCTCCACCTTTAATTATAATATTCTGTTACTCCTCCCTATGTACGCATGTCGACACATATATGTGAATTGGTAAATACAGTGGGATGGGATTTAATCATTCATGCAAATATGAGGTTTATGTGAAATCATGGTCTTTGACTTCTTAATAATGATAAGTTTGGTAGCATAAAATGTTTTTTCGAGCTCAGATTTTAATCTCCTTTTCAAAACTACAATGTTAGATCGCTCCCTTACGTGGTAATGTAAGTAAACGCTTACCTTAGAAATAGAATCAGCCGGGGGTTTCTATGTTAATTGACTTATACGGATTTGTAAATTTCAGTGGATATTTCTTTGACATCAATGTCTTGATCGTCTGTTCTTTATCTTCTGTAGTCGCATCGGCTGTGCAAATACATTGGATTTTATTAAAAGGCACTTTATTAAGCCTTGATTGTACTTCAATGGATAACATTTATGGAAATTTAAACATAAGTCATACTTTTTATAAATTGATCGTTCTGTAGAACCATCATCTCTTTGGCATAGAAAGATATCTAGGAACGGCAAGTGGTTATTGCCCTCTTTTTATGAATTAAAATTATGTCATTTTGTACTGTAATGAGTCTGCTTAGAAACGGAACTATGTCGAAATCTTAATCTCAACTTTAAAAAATATCGTCTATATATCTTCTATATGGAGGAACTTTCTTGATGAATTCGGTAGTCACATCTTCTGTATGACATATTAACATCAGCCTCAAGGTACCCTAAAAGACTGCCTATAGCGACACTGTTTTCGAAAATGGTCACCCTGAAACGCGAAATGAACTTTTTCGATACATAGTAAAAACAACTCCAACTGTTTTATGCAAACAAGGAAAAGTGGAAATTGAAATAATATTTAACCATAAAGATGATTAGTTATTTATGGGAACATTGGTAAAAATAAAATTTACATCAAACGAATTCATGGTTTTATCTATTATATTAATGTTGTAAAGATGGTCTATTAACTTAGAGGTATCTTCTAAGGAAAAGTTGCACAATTTGTTTCGAATAGGGTTTAACAATTTTATCATCCATATTGCTAGTCCATTTGTCGGTGAAACAAACATCGATAACACTGATCTAGTTTGTGGATTTTTGGTAATCCATACAAATTCATAAATGAAAAAAGCCAGTATTTCCTATTCCTATCCACAAATGACAAATTTAATGAAATAATAATCAAAGTTATAAGAAAAAATGTGCAATAAACATTTACTGCAACTATTTTGTATACCATAATTTATAATTGTACTGCATTCTAAACTTGAAATAATGACGGACTTTTAAAAATTGCCTGATCTGAGTGAATTTATCAGTTGAATCCCTCCAGTCAAATTGATGACATTGGGAGTACAATTAAACTAGTTAGTCAAAAATTTTCAGAATATTCTGCTGGCCGTTTCAGTAAAAGACAAGTATAGTTAAATGAGATCTTTATACTTGGTCATTTAATTGATACAGTTTATTAATAAAGTCACTGAAGTGATCCATTGTGTTCCACCAAGTCTTATGTATAAGCTGATTGACATCATCTGTGGATTTTATGTAATACTACAATTCTTAGCTAAGATGTAGCGAAATTACAGTTGGAATATATATATATATATATATATATATATATATATATATATATATATGCTTATACTGTTGTGCAAAATTATATTCTAAATATAAATCAAAGGCTAGGAGAAACTCATTCGTTTCTATTCATTACGTACAATCATGCACGTTTAATGACATTTACATCACTCATAGTACACAATGGAATTGTTTATTTTCTTCTTTAGATAATTCATTTTATCTTTGTTTCCATGTCGTTAAATTGTTTATATTTTGCAAAATACTTAATGAATGTTAAGTACTTCAGTTAGTAGGAAATAAACAGTCACTTGTGAATTCGTGTTTTTGTGATGAATCACTGTAATACAATAAAAATGAATTTTCATTGTTTTCTTTGTTTTATGCAGTCCACTGTCCTATCTAAACACACTACCTTATAAGGTAAGTACATATATGATCAGCTGATGTTAGCAGAATAGTATAGACTAACCTAAACTACCTTAATAATAGATGAAGTAACTGTTAACAAAAAAAATACTGCTATTGAAAACAATTTGTGATTAGACTATATTTCGTACTTCTACTCTTCAGTAAACCTATTTTTCGTCTAAAATTTGAATTCACATACCATATTAATTAACCATTTTTATTTGTACTGGTTGATCATTAAGCTGTAACCAGTTTGCTCGCATTGTTTTTAGTAATAAGTAAAATCCATCGAGACAGTACACGATAAATTCTCTTCAATATAAATGTCTTTTTTGTACTGTATGGAATTCAAGTTGGAACTTCTGTATATTACGTATGTAGGGAATTGCGAAATTAACGAATAAGACTGAGTGTTCAAATATTTACACATAACATTAAACGTTGAAATGAATAAAATACTTACTATACTCAAAACAGTTCAACGCAAATGAAACCCTGATAATAGTTAAGACAATTTAGATTGTATTGGCAATCACGTTTCCATCAGTGATACCTTCAATTATAACAGCCATTTCATTTCCATAGTCTTCTATTATTAAATATTAATTATGTTTAAAGTATCATATAATCAAACGTTATATCTCTATACGGGTATAATTATCGAATAAACAGTTGTTGCCTGATGATAAAGGAGTCAATCATGATTTAATAAATCTGAAAAGGAAGAGATCTATCATGATTCGTTTGCATATTGTGTCAATTGTTGCCGAAAAGGCCTGTTGCATTGAAGTTTCCTGCCTACATATATTTATTTGAGATATGTTTTAGCATTATCGGTGGTCTACACAACGCATTTGAGAATTTAAGCAACAAAGATAAGCGACATGCTATATTTTCCTATCACGTCTCTTCAGTAAGCTTTCAAAAGTCCAAGTAAGCCAGTATAAGTTTTGTATCAGTCTGTGCTTTAATTTGCCCACGTCTAATTCAAGCAGCTTCCAGAGATTAAATACTGTTGTTAGGGAAAAGTGCGACATTTAGTAGGTAATGTTGTAAGATAAAGTTGCTTAATTGGCTGATTACGACAGGACATAAGTGGATGTTTATAACGTGAAGTAGTACTACACGTGAAACTCCTAATCATTGAGTTAAAAAACTAATTAAGTTGGTTTGTGACTAAGAAGTGGAATCTGTGTTGTCTAGTGTAAATGTTCACACTGAGATTCGAGTTCGTTTTGTTCCAAACTCCACTAATTTTATCACTGGGCTATTGAGTCATTCCTGTAAACGCTGTAGCGTTAGACATGAAACGAAATGAGTCTAAATCCCATTGTGAACATCAACACTAAGATTCACGTGCATCAAAGTGACGAGCTCAAAATCAAATAAAACGCTCGTCGTGGATTCCATTTGCTAATCACAAACCAGTTTAATTCATACTTGTGAACTATCACCATTTCTAGACAATTCCCTAAGGATGCATATATGACGACAGAGACTGATTAATTTCAGTCTATGACAAATCAACGCTAAGATATAAATACCTTCAATAAATTACTTATGAAATCACAATAAAGTTTAGCATAACAATTTGTTTTCTTGATTTCATTATAAAATTTTAATTGTTACCGCTTCATTTATCTGTTAAAGTATATTCTTACCCAATAAAGATAAATATTCCATAGTATTTAATGCTCAAAGAAAATTTTGTTTTAAAAAAATCTGAGTACTTAATTACTTCATTGTTTCATTCATCTTTAGTGTTTTATTTATAATATTTCACTTGAGTATAATAAATATATTCCCTTGTCACATAGATTTAGTGATGTAATTTAATGATATAGAAATTGTAGACACAGTTTTCTATCTAATCAAATTTACTACTTTATGATGTATTGAATGTAATAAACAACGATAGAATATATTATTAGTACTAATAATAGTAATCGAATAGTATCTAGACATTTTAAATTTTGTGTTTAGTTCTAATAAAGTAAAGAGTTCAATTGAGATGAATTTATATAATCCCACTGATTTGTTACAGACTGAAGCAAATCAATAAAAATGTACAAAATCATCTTAATACCAATGCGCCTGTTACACAAGTGTGACTGTCTGGACTCAGTGGTTTAGTGGTGAACGCTGTGGCGTTTGACAAAAAAAAGGACTGAATTCGAATACCACTGTGAACATCAACATTGGGATTCAGGTACATTCAATCGACGAGGACAGAACGCACGTTCTGGATTCCACTTGCCAGTCACAATCCAACTTAAATAAAGAGATCTATGTTATAAATGTATATAAATCAATAAAATTAATTCATATGCATTGATAGAACTGTAGAAACCTTCTCGAATATAACTTGTAGCATTACCATCTAGAAAGATAATTCACATTAGTTTTGGAATAATTTTAAGATGATTAATGACCAGTCCTCTAAATTGATGTTTTAAGATAAAACAGAAAGGTGTAAAACCCCTATAAAGTGTTATAAATCATCTAATCTAATGTAGAATTTCCTAACAATTGTATGGTTTTTAGGTGTTACGAATTCAACCAGCCATAAACTACACATTATTCTATTGTTGAAAGAGAATAATGTGTTTTTTATTTATTGATATACTTTTAGTAAATGAAAGTATTCCCGCCATTAGAAAGAACTTGTTTCACTTATTGTTATAAAGTTGATAGTGATTACCTGAAGGAAGCTAGCCACTAGGACTTGCATAATGACCATGACCTGACAGACGCAGGAGATGGTGATTGGTTGGCACTGTGTCTGAGCAACCAATGCTTCCTCTAGAGGTATGGATAGAGAGAACAAGCATCAGCGAATGAGAGCAAAGACCATGTCATTTATTGAATGGAAAACAATGGCTTTTTTATACTACTTGCTAGACCAAACAATTATAACAAATACAAAATACATTAGAGACTGGACCAGGTGAGTTGCTTACGAAAATCAGGATAATAAAGTCATAAAAAGACTGTAATAACTAAGGGGAGTGAATGGGGGGGGGGAGTAAAACAGACAGTAAATCAGTTAATGAGTCTGTAAAGAGCTTATAATTTAGGCAATACAAATAGCGTAGTTGCTAAACGTTCATCAAATGCAGTGTAACAGTAAGGGGTCCAGATAATACTAAGAATAGACTCTACAGATTATGATTTCGACTTCTCACCCTGTTATAACATTTATAAAGGAAATATATTTCACAGTGTAGTTATCATCATTGGATGATGACATGATGAGCCAAAATGTTACAAGTTCTCAATTTTGAAGCTGATAGTTTTTCAATGAGCTCTGACTAACAACGAAAAGCCTTCAAAGTTATTTGATACAATGTTCCACCCAGAATCCAATGTTTATATGACACACATTGAATACATTATACTAAGTGAAAACTACTATGTCATATCATCTGTGAAAAACTTAAATTCTGACAAGCATAAAGTATACATTTTTTTAAAAGTATATTATCTCACTAATTAAGATGAACTTGTATTGACCTATGCACAAGTTGCACAAGTGTGACTGTTTGCACTGAGTAGTCTAGTGGTGAACGGGGTGACGTTTGGCACGAAACGAAATGAGTTCGAATCCCGGTGTGAACATCAACATTCGGATGCAGGTACATCCAACCGGCGAGTCCCAAATAGGATGAAATACTCATCCTGGATTCCGCTTGTCAGTCACAATGTAACATTTAGGTTTGCATTAGAAGATAGAATTTTAGTTTTCATTTAACGGTATTTAAGAAAATTCGCCAGAATAAACCATAACCAATGGTTCATATGCTACAAACCTTCTTATAAAAACAAATTGATTAATTGTGTTTCATGTGTTGTTTTTACTGGCACTAAAAAGTTAACCGAAACATAATAACGTAAGGACATTCAAAAAAATACATCAGATAACGGTACAGAATGATGACTATGAAATATTGAAAAAAATCGAACTAAAACCATGCATTTCTTACCGTATCTCCTTTTTGTTTATTTTTCGAAAAACAATAGACTCATTTGTTGAGATTCATGCATCGTATTTATGATGGATGAAAGGTATAATTGTAGTATCTGCATTGATGTAAGACGTGTGATAGTGGATTGATAGTAAATTCCAATTGTTAGCACCATTTGTAGACTATTTTCAGAATACTTATGATTTGAATACACATTCATCAATGTGTTCTATATAAATGTAAATAAAGTTTACTGTGATCATTGTAAAGCATATGACATAAACACGAAGCTTTTAAATCAGAAGTTAGTTGTCGAAAATATGTTTATTGTTAACTTTGATAATCTCAAATATAAACCATATAATTTGAAGGTGATAGAGTGAATTGGAACTATGTCACCGACTTGAAGAAATTTCGATCTTCAATAGTGAATCCCTACTTGTCATGCTAGACAAAGTTATATGAAACTACCTTAAGGACGAATCGCTTGTCTTTTTCACAGATCTAAAAGCTGATCTTATTGTGATTAATACATTTCCTGAATCATAGACTGAGTAAATAGAACATGTTGTTCATCCACAGTGTAGAAACTCTGTCGGCCTCCTAAAGTGCTTATTGATCTAAACTACCAAGAAAGTGGAAGCTATGTGGTTAACATTACACTTTGAAATTTACACTTTCAAGTTACACGATCATTAAGACATTGTTGATCACAAGTTTGCCTTTTTAAAAATCATGTCTTACGTTTTCATTTGTGGTAGTATACATAGAAGCACAACCCAAAACATTTTCCTGTAATTCATTTTGGCAACAAACACATCAAAATATCTAGGCTATGAAGCAAGATTCGATTAGTTCATAGTATCATTTTCAAAATTGACAGTCTCAACAACATCTAATTACATCATATATCAGCCCACTACTGACTAACTTTAAGAATTAATGACTTGAGCTTTCATGAGACAACGTAACCAGTGAAATTCATTCATGTAGGATGTAAGGCAGTTACTCAGTAAATACAGAGGGTGAGTTTGGGAATATATATGTTAGAAATATTAACTGTTGGGTGCCAGTCTAATGACTTAATGATTAAGTTTTTTCGGAAATATCTGAAAGCCTTGTGTTGCGTTTCGTGATATGGACTGTGGAAAAATACACCCTATGAACTGCAGATTGGAACTAAATGCCTGTACATTGCTTCTTGGTTTTCACTAGTTGCAAACTCTATGTCAACATTAATACTAAATTCAATGATTTCTATATGACCTCTCTCTGTATAACCTATTAATAATGGCAAATTTATCAAGAAGTTGGGCATTTTGAACTTAGATGTCTTTGTTGTGAGCATTTGTGGCACTGAGTAATGCAACTACTATTAGTATTTATATGTTTTTAATAAACCTGCATACCGTGTCAGATACCAAATGATTACCAAAATGAACTAATAATGTACACCCCTTATCAATTCATTCAAAGAGATTCCAACCAATTTATTACACATATTATAATACTTGTCCTTATATCGTTTCTTTAAATAAATTGAAGTATATATGTCTAGTTGATTGAGTTCGTCATAGATTAATTTTAGTTGGGCAACATTGGAAGCCAGGAAACACTAAACAGCTGTCTTGTCCTAGTATGGAACTCCTCAGCAGTGAGTACCCCTTATTGTGCCCCAAAGGTTTCAGGTTAGCAAATGCATAACCTTCTTTACCATTGGGTAGAATGGAGCCCAATCGCAAAATATTCATTTCCATCAACTTGTGACATGGTACAATGATCATCCATTGTCGCTGATGACAACTGCCTCAGACTCGACAAGTTTGAACTCCACTAGTCACGACTTCTTACTAGAGCCTCATGAATATCCTAGAGTCAGCAGTTAGTGAGCTGATTATTCTAACTGAATTGAAGTAATTTGTGGAGACTGGTATTAAGTTTTAGTTAATTGATTTCTAGGACGAATCAGCTGTTCAGTGTCCCTTCGGTTTTCAGTGGTACTATACCAACATCAGTCTATGACAAACTGAACCAACGAATACCTAATACCATTATCCGGAAACCACCTTAATTTTATTTAGACTTAGTACAATTATTTAAAATACATTGCAATGTTACCTTTGAACTACTAAAATAACATTGTATAGTATTACTTCGAGACCTGTTAAATAATTTTATTTCACTTGTTTTTTGCAATTATGCAAATATTGTAATTAACTATTTAGTTATAGATATGTCTGGGCTGGTCAATGAGAAAGTGATAACTGTATTTCCCTAAACTCTCCTATAAATTACCTGCACGTTTTTGAGATGCTGAGGACTGGAAATTCAAAATCAAACGATCTAATTGCCACCATTTATTCTTTGTCTATTCTTTAAAAAAACAAATAACATATTCACTGGTTACTGATTCACCTTACATATAATGTGTGAAGGGGATATTTATAAAAGTTGAATGCGTAAATATCTCCCTTGATTCCATATTGGCTTGTAGTGATCTCCACGATTTTCTCCAATGATTAATACACAGTAAAACATTTAAAATTTGTAAATAGCTATTAGATACTTAAGGTAATAAAAGACATTGCTTCGCAAGCTATAACATCTTTTACAGCATCTTAGAAACGATGCAATTTATAGTCCATTTACAAAATAAAACAATATTGTAGCCGATATTTCCTTGAAGATAAGAGAAAAAAAATCAATGGATTAGTGTTGTACGTCCTACATATTTCATAGCCCAGATATTTTGATTTGTTTGTTGCCAAAATGAATTACAGGAAAATGTTTTGGGTTGTGCTTCTATGTATACTACCACAAATGAAAACGTAAGACATGATTTTTAAAAAGGCAAACTTGTGATCAACAATGTCTTAATGATCGTGTAACTTGAAAGTGTAAATTTCAAAGTGTAATGTTAACCACATAGCTTCCACTTTCTTGGTAGTTTAGATCAATAAGCACTTTAGGAGGCCGACAGAGTTTCTACACTGTGGATGAACAACGTGTTCTATTTACTCCGTCTATGATTCAGGAAATGTATTAATCACAATAAGATCAGGTTTTAGATTCGTAAAAGACAGCCGTATATATATATATATATATATATATATATATATATATATATATTAATTTGACATCACGATTAGGTCTGAATTCGACGACTATTGAACACCACAAGGAACTGAACAGCTATATAGTCCTAGTATGCGATCCTTCAGCAATGCTAATCCACAACCCCACTATGGATCGACCCCAGAAAAATAGTAACTCAAAAGTTTGAATAATCCATTGTGTGATAATATTGTTAACTTATGACTCCTAAATTCTACCATAAATTGTTATTTAGTGTTTCAATGTCATTTATTTTAACGAAGCAAAATATAAATTTAAAACAAAAATCACTGAAGAATACTTCTTTATAAAGTGTAATTTAATAAATGTTATTCACTATGAAAAAGAAGAAGAAGAAGAAGAAATATATTAATAGTAATTATGGTGCTGTTTTTTCACTTATCGACATTAAGTAACAATGATGTCACATTGTTTCTCTCTATCGAACTGATATATGATTTGAGGTAGGTCATTTAGTAAATGAATCCTTTTACGAAGTTCTTCACACTATGATCATTATCAATATTCTCGATGATAGTATTTTGGTTTGTAGATAAGTGGGGGCGGGGCTATTTGTCATGTGTATGTGTACATAAAATAACTGATTGCGTGTTAATAAGAATTAAGATATTAATTTGAAAGGAAGAAAATGTAACAGCTTTCCTATTTTTGTCTTATGAATTGTTTATCTATGCGACTTATCAAATAGACGTATTTCATTATGTTCACATTAAAAAAAACAAAAGCAAACAAAATAAAATAAATACACTGGGTAATATATTCTCGTCTGCTTTAATAACAATTCAATTGGATGAATAGAAAAGAATAGTGTATTATAATTTTCTCGTATTTAACAATTCATCATTTATACTACTTTCTTTTCTTCAGATCTAACTGTAAACAGTTAGATCTATTTTCAATTTACTTTATTTCATTTTTTCATTTTTTCATAGTAAAGATAGTGGCTATTTTAAAAGATGCCAGCATTAGTCTTGATAAAGATAAATAATTAAGTTTGATTGAAGTACATTAATATTTTTCTATTTAATATAATCTGAACATCAAGCTAAAGTATTGTGTATCTATATTATTAACTAGATAATATTTGTGTAAGATATGAGACATAGCATGGATTTGACATAGTTTCATCTATGCTATGTATTTCACTATATTTATCATAAATTGGCATTTTGTTTATTTATTCCAACTCAGTGTTTACAGGACTATGATAGTGTACTATACAGTTGTGTTGCTTCTGAATATGCATCGGATGATTCATATTATAAACAACTTTGACAGAAATGTTTGACCAAAATAATTGTATGTATCACGTCTGTTTAAAAAAAAGAAGACTTAAATTTTATTGTTATCTTCTCTTTTATACCAATATAAGTGTAAATCGTCTTGAATGCATATGTAAAGCGGTAGTTACTTGATTATGGTGTCATACTTTGAATCACTTGGTTGTCACTGACCTTGATTTGGCCACTCAGGTAATGTCACTCATATTCAAATGTAGATTGTGACTTGAAGTTGAAAACGTGAATTTGTGATTGGCAAGTGAATTATACTTATTTGGCTTTCTAGTGTCTTCATATAAATGTTTCTATGTTGACAGCTAATGATTATTGAGAAATTCTATACATCTATTTTTACAAATTGAGTTTTCATACTATAACATGGAACGTCTGTATTGACTATTTGATTTTCCTGCCACATTTTTAATTTTCTAAACCTTAGTGTACATCACACTACCAGCGCCATCCATAAATGAATTTTTATTCAGTTGGGATGGTTATTTTGTGGATATTAGCATTTTTAGTTGGTTAAATATGTCAGAGATTAGTGTTGGCACGGTACACTGAAAACCATGGAACACTGGACAGCTGTATTGTTCTGATGTCGAACTCCTCAGCAGTGCGCACCCCAGATTCCATCCAAGGGACATCAGGTTGGCGAACACCTAACCCTCTGCTCCAGTAGGCCGGCATTCAACGGCAGAATTCTTACTTTCATCAATTTGTGATATATAGCACTCTATATATCATAAAACTTAGTATTGATTACTTTTGCATGTTTACCACATAATTTAATATGAGTTGTTATTTTCAACTAAGTATAAACGCTACTCCAGTTCTAAATGTCATGACACTTGATTGTATTAATTAGTTTAGTGTGATTCTGTACCCACTAATGTCAACTGTTATAAAGTTTATTCACAGATAATGATATCCATTAATTCTTAATCACTGTAATTTAATGGATGCAAAAACAAATGGTCTTAAATAAACTGTGATTCGTGATCCTTATTTCTGACTGCAAGACTTAAACCTAGTGTCTCATCTGCATGTCAACCATCTTATAAATCATCACAGCAAACGACATTATAGGCATTTCAACCCAACTTCCATGAATTTCTCTCACTACAAAGATATAATACCGGTATATATTACCTAATAAAGGAGGAGCAACTTCTACGTATTAAAAAATAAAATGACTATACTGACTAAGGACTTATATAAATTATTCTATGATAGACATGTTCTATGCAGTGAATATATGCATCATTTGTTACCATACTGACTATGCTTCTTAATAAAAATTATTGATGTGAATTGTTGTTTGTCGGAAACATGATTAATTGTTATTATGATGTGATGTAAATTTTTGTGGAATTTTTTTCTAACCTCACTTATTCAACTAATTAAATATCATTTACTAAAAGTTCTTGTTTTCATCAGTAACATTTCATGCTATTTTTCGACATTGTTTATCGTTTAATGTCATTCTTCTTTGAAGCAATTCTTAACTTAATTTGACTGTTTCATATGACAATTTCTTGAACTTTTACTAAACACATAACTTCCAAACTGTTTATAAAAATTTCTATATTCATTAGTGGGATGGTTTAGTTATAAGGTGAAAGAAAAACAAAAATGAACAAAAAGATTCAGCATAGACATCATACATTTAACTTATATGTTGAACCCTGCTGTATCTGTTAAAAAATAACATCTTCTTTCATAATGACTAATCTGGCATAGTTCAGTAAATAAAACTGAAATATAATTACTCAATAAATTTATATCGAATTGTCGGTACTGGTTTTTCTAAAGATTGGTATTAAGTTTGTTTATTCGTATTCGTCAAAGATTAGGTGTTAATTGTGTATCACTATTAGCTGTTTCGTCCTAGTACTGGACTCCTCAGCAGGGTGCATGCTGGATTCCGTCCTGGTTTTCACTGGTTCCCTTACCGATGTCAGTATTTGCTGTATATAAACAACCAAACTAATTACCAATCTGTACAAAAGTATCAGAAATTAATTACAGTGATTAGCTCACTAGTGACTAACTTTAGGATTTTTCTGATGTTCTACTGAAAAGTTGTAACTAGTGGAGTTCAGACTTGTCGGGGTGAAACAGTTATCACTAATGACAATGAATGATGGTTGATCTATATCACAAATCGATGGAGGTGAGAATTCTACCACTGAACGTTTACCCAGTGGTACATAGGGTTAGGTCTTTGCCAAACTAAGGGTCCTGGGTTTAGATCCTCAGGCTGAAACGAGGCTGGGCACTGCTGAAGAGTTCCATATAAGAACGAAATAGATATACAGTGCTCCGTAATTTTCAGTAGCATCCGACCAACATCAACCTGGGATGAATACAAACAATTAAACTTCTAGATAAAGTTTCTTATATTAAGCCACTGAAGTTGAACAGTAGTAGTGCCTTGACTAATATTTTGTTTTCGCTAGATGGTATATTTGTAATAATCAAAAACGAAGCTGTCTCTGGTTGTAGTTGAATAGTGACTGGCAAGTGGAATTTAGCACTCAGATTTTATCCTATTTTTAGGACTTGTCAGACAAATGTACCTGTATCCTAGTTTAAATATATTCACACAGAGACACGTACTCAGTCCGTTACCATCGAAAGCTGTTTCGTCAACTGGTCACTTCAGACTTTAAAAAACGATGAAAAAAACCACTATCAAAGTACGAATACATCTCAGTTGCATAAGCTTGTATGCACTCAGTAGTTCATTGAACAGAATAGTGTTTAACACGAATGGAGAATATTTGATTCCCAGTATGAACATGAAAATGGATATGGTAAGCATATCCAATTAAGTTATTTTAATTAGGAAGAAACACTTTAGGTTTGGTCAAACATCTACAACTAAGACTCAATCAACGTTATATCATAGGAATTCATTCAAGATGCACATATGTTAACACAAACTAATCAGTTTGAAGTTCTTTTTCATTTTAATATCTTATAACTCGGTATCACAGTCCAACTTTCTATATCTCCATACCTATTTAAATACAAAATTCTTTCCTTTTTATTAGTTCAAAGGGGATTCACAAAATTCATGAAACTATGTGATAATAAGACAAGTAATTTTCTTCATAGTTCATTTCTTCTGTTCATTACAATATAACCAGTATATTTTATATAAGTTAGCTCATTTACATTATTATTCTGTAAACATGCTTAGCATAAGTTATATATATCTAACATTTTATAATAAACAAATTCTACTCAATTTAACGTTCTCAGTATTATTATTATTATTATTGAAGACATTACAACAGTGAATTGACTTTACAATAATCGGTAATACATAAATTAATTTAAACAAAATGTAAATGGATTACAATTGTAACAAATTTAATGTAAACATTTTCAGAATGCATCCTTTCTACTAGAATTTTTTAATAAGAAAAACATTTATTTAAGTGAAATAATAAAACATCTATTCAGTTCCTGTCGGAGGGGAAGAAGGGGGGGCGGCGGCACAATTTTAGTTCTTTTTATATTATTTCTTGTTTCCTGATCTCATCAAATAGTTAATATTATGCGTTACAGAAAAATAATTAAATAAAAGAAGTATATTTTACCTTAATTGTTTATATGAAGATTCGTTTGGTTTGTTACTATGTAACGAGTATCCACTTTTAAGCTCGATTGAATCCTACCAGTCGAATGTTTTCACTGAACATTGAAGATTGTATGTTATCGATAGTAATATTTGTTGTAAATGATGAAATCCTCTTCACGTAGAATTGATTGCAATAAGTAATAACTTATAACTAATAAGTTTAGCATGGACGCTAAAATTTTTTTGACAAGTACCAAGTAGCTGGAAACTTGGGTCTAGTGTTTCCTGTAGACTACCCACTCCCTAAATCGACATTCATCAATAAGTAAGAGCATTACAAAAATTTATTTTTATCATAATTAAATCAAGTAAGGAGAATATATGTACAACGTAACATTTTTCAGTACGGTGAATTGTGATAATAAAGTTAAGATAGATTACATGATTGTCTTGAGACTATGTAAACTGTCAAACTAGTGTAGAATGATTGAAGGGTATTTTAAATTCGACAGAAAAAAAAAACAATTTTTCCTAACCTAACTCTTAGTAGCAAATAAACAACCAACACTATGCTGTATAATTCATGCAAAAATGATCATTGTTCATGTATTTTAGTTTTATTACATACACAGCAACAAATTTGAAGTATATGTTAAAGACAAAAGAATACAATGTGAAGAAACTATCTTCTTTAACTATACTAATGCTATTTAAATAAGAATTCCTGTAAAGTTAAGTAAAATGTCAACAGGAGCGTTGGTATCATTGAAATGAATTTTAATTTTAATTCAATATTTTCACTTATACATTGTGTTATACAACTAAATTAATGAACTGCATGCATACTTTGGAATTACTATTGCCCTTCTTTAATTGTTATTTTACATTTACATAAGTTGATATTGAACGTTTTGGTGAAAATTCCATCATAAATAGATGAAAGTAGGAATTCTACCATTAAAAGCTGACCCATTGACACAGAAAGTTAAGCTTTTGTCGACCCCAGTCCGCTGGGGTAGAATTTGAGGTTTACATTGCTAAGTAGTCCCATACTAGAACGAAACGACTGTTCGGTGCTCCCTGGTTTTCAATGGTACCCTACCAACATCAGTCTGTGACGAATTCAACTAACTAAATTCTAAATTCGTTTTCAATGCTTAATGCACACAAATTCTGAAACTGAAAAGTTATGTAGCCAAAGTCAAACTATCTTATGTGATAAAACTGAGTGCTGCATAAATGATTTCTCACATCGACAATCATTTCTAAAATCCATTTCTAAAAAATAACAAATGTTTACAGCTAGGGTCAGTATTAGAGTAAAGAAACATTTTGTTGCACTCTTTGCTTTGAAAATCCAGAAAGTTTGCTTCCTCCGTGTTATCAATGACGAGAAAAACTAATTTCCATTGCGTTTCCACTACTATTCATAAATGGAAATACCTAAGGAAAACCTCCTATAGGATGCACATTATCTGTACCTAAGAAGATACTCTATATAAACGTCAAATTCAAAAGGGATTTATCTGCTGACACTTTGACGAGGAAAGTTAGAAACTCTATCACAAGAACATTCCATGCAGCAACCTGTGAACTGTGTCTTAGGGTGAATTTTTACTTGCGAATGATTTAATCACAAGTTATCATAATAACGTCTTCGATGGGTATCTATCCGTACATTTTTTACTGGAGATGCAGTATCGGTGATATTAAAAGAGTCATTATAAAATATCACATCATTGATAGCCATTCAATTCGGAAAGAATTCATCCTTTGAAGTTCTCCAGATTGGTAAAAAAATCCTATCGAAGTCAGTAAGTTTTCGTCTTTTATGAATTGCTTTAACTGTTGCCATTTACAGTTATTTGTACGAAAAAACTACTTCAACCTTTGATCTTATCAGGGACTTGGAGGAATGTTTTTTATTCTACATTATTTGTTTCAAAAACTTTCACGTCATCACTTTTTCATCGTATTTTTTACTTTGATGAAGACGTTTTTATTTTGTTTTCATGATGCTGTCGGATCTGTTTTATTTTCTAATCATTTTATCAGAATAAACTTGTTACTATTGGTAGGTAACATACTCTGAGGAATTCCGGGAAATCAGTTTTCTTAACTGATATGCTTTACCATCACTTGCAAAACGTATTAATGTGCACGTTACCAGCTCTCTAGTAAATATCTGAAGTGTAAATATTATCGGTGTAACTTAGAGGTAATATGTGCGTTTTTAACTATCTTCTTGTTGCAAAAATTGAAGTGACATTAACCCGTTCATAATGCTGGGTAGTTCTTTTTCAAAGAAGTACCATTACTTTTACTGAATATGTAAAGATGAATTTCAAAATTAATCTCAAGTACGGTACAGTGTTTATTATATTCAATTATTCATTTAAGCTTTAATGATGCGATTCAATTAATGCTTATTTGATTTTTCCTTTGTTACATTAACCTTGATATTCGTTGCATGTCGTTGGTCTTTCTATACTCACCTCTTACATTTATCTATATTTATGACATCAATATTTCAGCATGCGACAGAATATTCTTAGTCCTACTACTTGTTTCCTTGTTTGTGTTTTTATCACAGTACAATATCACTATTACTATGAATGCAGAGTTCTCACTGATTTATTTTTGAGACTATATTTCTAAATGCCTAAATCTAAAAACACTACACCTACTGTCTCTAGCAGGAACCACATTGGTATCGTTACTTAATTCTTAAACATAACATATATTTTTTTTACAGTTTGATATCATTAACAGATTTTCGTACAGATATTTATATTTGTTAGTCATACGTTTTCAAATACCCAGTAAGCTAAACATCTGAATAATAAACATAATTGAAATGAAATAGTTGTGGAGATTGGTATTAAGTTTAGTTGATCGTCACCGATTGATGTTGGTAAGGTACAAATGAAAACAAGAAAACGTTGGACAGTTGTTTCCTCCCAGCATGGGACTCCTAAGCAGTGTGCACCCTATATTCCACTACAGGGACTTCAGGTTGGCGAACACCTAACCCTCTGCACTACTGGGTTGTCCGGCGTCTAGTGGTAGAATCCCCACTTTCATTAATTTGTAAATATTATATTTACTTAATAATACAAATATTAACAGCCTTTTTTATCAGCGTTCAAAACATACATATGTGAACTTATATCAAATCAAAGTACAAAGTAGAACTCAATTGTGACTGTATACGGATCGAAAAGAATGACAATGGATGATCATTGCTCTATATCACAAATTGATGAATGTGGACATTCGACCATTGGATATCGACCTAATGGTGCACAAGGTTAGGCGTTCGTCAACCTGAAGCCCCTGTAGTGGAATGTAGGGTGTGCATTGCTTAGGAGTCCCATGCTGGAAGAAACCAGCTATCCAGTGTTCCTTAGTTTTCAGTTGTACCCTACCAGCATCAATCTGTGACTAGTTCAATCAACTTAATTTAATATACATAATATTTTTGTTTAATATTTAATATTATCATCATAACTTATATTGATTGTTTACATAATATTATGAATAAAATGAAAAGAGCAAATGAAAATTTCTGACAATAGAAGTTCATTTTAGGACATTTTTCTGTTTTATCAAATATTCACATTCAATGCTAAATATCAGTGAACTTTACAAAGATTGACATAAAATAATAGTTCTATTAACTATTTATAATGTAGAATTTAGTTAATACAATATTAGCATAATATAAACAAACTTTATTGATGTTCAATATAAACCTGACACTAATAGAATGTAATAGCTGTGTATAGAATGGAGAATTCAGATTCTATGTTATTCGTATGTACAATAATGTTTCGGATACTTTTTATATCTCTTTAATATACTGTATATTATACAAACTATTAAAATGTAATAGGACGTTGTTTTCTGATTATTTGTATAAGTGACCAAATATATGTAACTAACTTGTGATTAGTTCATGTTTTCAATAAAATTGATATAAGGTATTTGAATGAAGAAAATTTTCATTTTGATCATTTCATTCGCATAAGTTGTATATTCGCATTTATAATTATTCATTAGATATATTAGTCTACTGAAAAAAAAAGTGTCAATTGTATTATTGTTATGTCGGACCACAAAGTGTAACAAACTTTCAGAACTGTTTTGAGAACACTATTTCATTTATTCTGTGTGTAGTGTAAATATTTTGTTTCCATTATTGTTACGTTTCTCTTACCCTATCCTCCCGTTTAGTATATTTACTGTTATTGTATTGTCTCTTTTTATGAACTACAGTTAATTGGTTGTGTACAAGTTGCCCCTGTTCACTGCCACTATTTCTTATGTTCTATATTAATGTTAATTTCCTAATTGGTTTGCTGTGAGGTCTGATTTTATGTATATATAAAGGAATACTTGAAACATAATAGGATTCTGTCTGGTTGATCTATTGGCTCGCATTCTACTTATTCTGGCTTGGGACTAAGTGGGCATAGGGCAGACGCACAATTACCGACTAGGCACTAGTGACTGGCACTCAGCCAACCAACCACCAAATTTTCTCGCATCATAACAATTATGTAGTGTTTTGAAGGTGTATGAAAAAGAAGAGTTACGTAAAGTACTAATGTAGGAGTAGCAGTAATATTATGAAATTAATCGTCCATTTACCAAGTGTAAAAAAAGGTGCGAAACAGAAAAAACAACTATGATTTTAGGATCAATAAAAATTTGATAAGAATTTGATGGTTTTGAAGTATGTCAAAAAAAGAAATCAAAATTTTGAAACAATAAAAATAAGAAAAATACATTTGAACTTATAGCTATGGTAGAATAAGGGCTTATAGTGTATTGCTTCTGCACATACAGATCCAGTTTACAACTATGGATAGCTAACACCTTTGTAGTGCATTAGGTTCATGATATATGCTCCCTTTATAACTGTCCATTTGATTCTATTGACTATATCGAGAGAAACTTCGAGTAGTACAGAATGACCTGTGAACACTGAATGTCCTCAGGTAGAGATATTTATGCTTTTGTGATGTCCGTCAGACAGGTACACAAGGAAATACTCCTAAATGCTTTTGGAAACGTTTTGTGTAATACAATGTACCTTGTTCACAAAAGCAAATAAACTGATAGGTACACATAGACGTGGCCCCAAGAAATTGTTTATGTTCTTTCTACATAGCTATGAATCATCGACTGCCAAGAGAAGATAATGAGTAGTCATCAATGAGAATAAGTTATCATTGTTTTCTACAATTTTTTATTATTCAAAACTGACTTTTATGCCAGTGATTATATTACTGTTATATATTTGGCCTAACAATAAAGTGTCATAATATAAATACAACATATGACGGGATTAAAGTATTGAACTTTTGATGATACGTAAGAGATACGTAAGAGATTAATGAATGCTTATCTTGTTAAGCTTATAAATTAAAGGTGATCTAACATTAATTATAGGGAAGTTACTGTATGCAAGTATATTGTATTTGACCTGATACGATGCGATTTCATTTGTTTGTGTAAAAGTTAGTAAATTAGAAAGTGAAACACTAGTATTTTTTTCCCACTAATTTAGTCTAAAAACAAATGAGAAGTCTAAAAGTAAAAGATTCATTCTTCATTTTTAAAAATTCCTTGTTTGCTTTATATGTGAAGTTGAAACAACTTAATACATACTATATGGTATTATTGAAGTGTTATACCTTGAAATATCTCAGAAGTTGTATTAATGTTAGATAAATCGGCAACATTGAAGCATAACTTTAAAAGCTGCTGTATAAAATATGCAGAAACTAGATTCCTTCAAACTAACTTTTGACAAGTTATTAAGATTAAGGAATGTTTTATTATATTATAAACCTAATTAAATGCTTATAATAATACACTAAACACTGAAATATACGTTATAGTGTACACATACTAATTTAAAACTCAAAATCAGGTAGCTTTTTCAACTTCATCAGATTACACTATGGCCAACATATCATTATCTTAAGTTATTCATTCTATGACACGGGATGTATGAAGGAATGAGTTGCAATATTACAACAACAAAGTAATTTTTCTATATGATAATTGTAACTAGCTCCTATTGTACTCCATTATATATGCACCTTAACACTTTATACAATGACATCAGCATATGTAACTACAGAAAATGCTATACATATCATGTCTAAAATCTATGCAATTTCATGATTAAGTGATTTTCTCTATCAATTTAACGTCTTTATAATTTTGATTTAAAGGTGTTTTTTGTTTTCTTTCTTATGTTGACAAAACAGTTCATATGCTTAATTGAACGTTATGCAAGTGGAATACATGATTAAAATTTACAAGAAATAATTGTGTGAATTGTTTCCGTTTAACAAAATAACTTGAAATGTAACCGGTATTGATCAAATTGTCTCAGTCGGTTATGATATAAGCTAAATTGTTATTAGATAAAAAGCAACTGAAAACAATTAAACATTGTTATTTCTTCTTACTACAGTAATTGAAATTCAAAGAATTTTAGGTAGGCAATGAACGAAATGATCATATTCCTTACAACATATTCCTAAAAGGAAGTAAAGATTTTACAAGATTAATAACTATACACTTAGTTGAAAGTAAGCATGTAGTCGATATAACGATGATGCTTAGAATAATTAAGAAACAGAGAACATTATTTTTGTTCTACACTTTGCAGAAGCAATCACTATCACGCTCTTTCGACCTAACCTTTCTGCACACAGAAAGAATATGTGGTGAACTTCACTTCATCATGGTAGAATAAATTCACATTTATTATTATTTTTTGTAATTGGGTGTTGTGGAGATTGCTAGATGTCAGTTTATTATCACGAAATGGTCTGAATTAGGAAACTATTAATCACCAGGAAGCATTGGAAAGCTGATCTGTCTTGTTATGAGACTCTTCAACAGTGCGCGTCCACGACTCCATCTGGGGTAGAATCCAGGACTCTCTGGCTCCGTGGCGATCGCTTTTTCCATTAGACCACTGGGTCGGCTTCCAACGGTTGATATTTCTAGTTCACTCAATTCATGATACCTCTGTACTACTATGTCTATTTCCATAGGTGAGTAACTGCCTCATACCCGACACAGATGAACTCCACTGGTTACGTCTCCACACTATAACTCCAGGAATTACCTCGAAAAGTTAGTCAAGAGTGAGCAGAAGAGTCCCATGCTGAAAAAAAACGGCTATTCAATGCTTCTTATCAATTTGTGATATCGGATTATTATTTTTGTTGTTTGTTATATAACTTTAATGTTATTTCATCCCATTGATGTTCACTCATGACACTGAACAAATTCTAACTAACTAATCCAGTTGATTATATGTCACTCATTTATTAAAATGCTATGTTACTTTGGTTTCATGATTTGTAGCTATGAAATCACCCCTCCTTTTTCTTTTCTACTTTCAAAATATGAATGCTCAGTCATCTTAACTAATATGTTAGACGTGATTGTTATTGTCCTATTGTTCCTTCTGTTTATGTTGTATTCATTTATATTCTTTCAATCTCAACTTCACTGACTATGAAATGCATCACTTTAGCTATATTGATAATGCTAATTGTAAATTTAGGCCATTTATAGCTGATGAGAAACCAAGAAATAATAGTGTATTCATTCTATTCTATAAATCTCTTCCTTCTTGCTTAATTCAAATGTAGGTATGTTATGCATTTTATTACTTTTAAATAAGTTATGACTCGTGATAACTATAAAATAATTTGTAAAGATTCTGTTAATTTGTCAAGTTGAAAATACTATTATTGAACCAAAGAAGTATTAATATGCTTAGATTTTTACAAAGATTATTATTGTAGTATCATATTTCAGCATATTTTGACAACTTTATAAAAGCAATCAAACATTTTGGTTACAGAAATCTAACTTTGAGCTCTATAAATGTAACAATTATCTTTACAATACTCTAAATCAAACTTGTAAGACAATTCATATGTTTGAGCATAGAACTTACAATTTAAAATTAATGTGCTTAACTCAGTATAGTGTAACATTATTAATTGTAATCTAGATATTATTCATTCCAGTCACTCCATTCAAGTAGTATATTCTATTCGTTAGTTGTTCTTAAATTTAATGCATCATTATAATGTACAGGTGTGCATTAATTACGTTCATCAGTTATATTGTACAGATTTTTCCTAAAAAAAAAAAGGAACACTAAAATGTACAAGTATATTCGATTCTTCATTCAGTATCGATAAGTACCATTTAATGTTTGTGGGTGACACAGTTTGTTTCCTTTACAAAGTTGACTAGAGATAGAATGTGAATATTTGTAAACTATATTGAGTTGATTGATGATTGCTTTCTCTTCAGCCATATACAGATAGTTAGTCGAATTTAGTGTCATATGTTAATATGATTTCATGTTTCACATTGTTCAAAAATAAACAGACAATAGTGCAAGTGAAATGATCTAAAGGTTTTTATTAGTGTATTTATAAGTCGATTCGATGTGATTTCATTACATAATATAAAGAATGATTTAGAAATTAAGCCAGATAAAACTAATAAATTTCTAAGCAGCTACTTCGTCACTGCATGCATTTTTACTTTTGCCTCCTTCAGGGCGTAAATTTTTGAGTGTTCATGTCTCACAGCGAACATCAAAGAATGTGCATTACTTGACCGGTATTCACTGGTAGAATTTTTGGTATAACGCAATAGTCAGTCAGTTGCAAAGAGTGCGATAAACTACAATGAATCCAGTGTATTCTGTGAATATTACCGTTTTAGCAATATTTAATTATGTAGTTTTTTAACTGTTATGATTTATCAATTAATGTAAAGATTGACTTTGAAAGGTTTTCAAGTTAATTTTATCATTTTGTAGATATAAATAAGTTAATGTTATACAAATCCAACAGTAGGGCTACAAATATCATAAAAATAATACTTTCAGATAGTCCTTTTGATAAATTTCGATAATGCAATAAGAAGATTAGGTTTATCAGAGGTAATGTGATATGTTTGCGCAATACATTTAGAACAATCTGATCACGTATACATACATATAAAGATCAACTAGATAGATTAGAGTATAAGCTAAGTGAACAAAAATAATACAGAGAACAATGTGAATCACACTCTACCAACGAAGGTTGAGTGAAAGTATAAATTGTTTATGAACACACAAGGAGGCTTTGAACTTCTGTATGGCTAAAGTTTCAATAAACCGTATTATGAGTTCTAAACCACTCAGTTACAACACTAAAAAAGATGATTTGATATCAATTATGTGACCTGTCTCAAATAAGTGTTTAGCGATAGACGATGAAGGTTGTTTATCCTGTACTTTAATTTTGCAATCTAAGTTCGTTTGCTTCTGGAGCCACGTAGGTATGCGTTCAGCTACTCCTACATTCAGATCACAATTGCTCCTCCCTACGAATGTGTGTCCACACATACACGTTAATTGATAGACACGGTGGGAAGTTATGCATTTGTTTACATGCTGTTTAGGCTTGTTGTGAATCAATGCCCTATACTTTTTATATTACAACTACCTTAGCTTCATAAAATGTTCTGTCGATAACGTCTTAATCCTTTGTTTTAACAGAAGGCTATTTGAGTCACCTCTGAAAGGTAACGTGATATAGACTGATTTTCGTTTAGGTGCTAGAAATACAGTAGGTTTCACCATACTGCAACATTTCCATCGATTCATGAACTTTACTGGATATCTGTCCGGCATTCGCGTTTCTGTCAGCAGATTTTCATTTTCCTCAATAGTATTATAACTACAAATACGATTGATCCTATCAAATAAAGCCTTTACTAGACCCTTTTTATACTGCCCCTGACAATAACTATGAAAGTTCATATACTGCTCAGTTCATGTAGACTTTATGTAGACAGAATGTTTGATTGAGCATTATTCCTTCGACTGATTAATGTATCTAGGAGAGGAAGTTGGTTATTATTCTCCTCTTCCCAGGATGAACTTATATGATTTTGGATGGTATTGAGTTCACTTAGTAAACTACTTGCGTCATCGATTTTCGTACAATTAGCTAGGATATCATTAACATACCACTTATACAGGTATATCTCATTTATTGAGTCTGTGGCTATGTTTTCCACATGTACCATGTACACATGAGTTATCAAAATTTATAATTAAAAATAAAATTGTCCTAAATACATTTTGCGGTTGCAAATTACGTTTCAGAGAAGGAGGGGTGATTTGTATTTACTGAAGTTGTATATTCTCAGAATCATTTTTCCATGCAAGTTTTTGATGTCATTAAGAAACAAAAATTTCATATTTTATCAAAATGTCTTCATTTTTCACAAAATTTCACTATACTACTAGTTACTGAAATCCCATGGTATGTATATACCACTATCTAAGTATATATGGTATAGTATTCTTTGTCTGTTGAAATAATGTTGGATTCTTTAATTTGTTTAAACAAGACAAAGACTGCAATTGTTTCAAATCTTCATTGTTTTTTGAAACAAAGATGTTTACATAAAGTATATTGTCTTGGAGAAATTTCCTTCACTTTTTTTGTAATTATGGCTAACTTTGAACATAAATTAGTCAATTTGAAGACAAATATACATCATTTGGATGTGAAGGATTACTGTATATTTATTTGAGACTATAAATTACGATTGAAAATGTTGACGTAATAACAATCATGTAACTTGTTTATCTGACAGTTAATGTAATAAGATTATTTATCAAATATAAAAAGACATAGTGGTGACAAGAGGCAGTAGCGATTACAATTGGGACAAGTATTCAGTTATAGAATTAATTCTACTTAAAGTGATATCTGCTGCTGCAATTCGTCTAATAACAATAGTAATATAAAGATAAACATTCACCAATCTCCACAAGATCCGATTACAATAATATAGGAAAATTATAATCAGGCTAAATGTTTGGCTTGAAAAAATTGCGTCATATATGAGACGATACGAATTAAGTCTGAAAACAAACAAAGAGGCTTGAGAGATATTCGAAATTCACTATGTATCCATGATTAATAAAAATGGTTATCATATGGGGATTTGTAAATGATAAGAACAAAGAAAATAATAGCTGGATCAAACTAACTCATGTTATAGAATTGGAAGTAAAGAGGAGGATAAATATATATTACTTCACTTGTTATCGCATTATTAAGGTGACTCATTGCATCAAGCGTTGGCCATAGCGAAATAAGAGATTGAAAGTATTTTTGCATGCAGAGCTCTGGCCTCTTAACCTATGTGACTATCGCTTCTACTATTTGGAGGAATCTGAGTCTAATTAATCTTGACGGATAACTATTCACCCGACAGATTATGGTAAACGATTGATTCATGCTCGCTGTATGATCCGTTCGAACTAAGTGGTCTCATGTCAAACTACTGATGTTTCGACAACGCCCTTACTTACTGATGTTGGAAGGTGCCAACTAGCTAGGAGGAGTATATTCATAGAGCAGCTGTTAACATAGTTTGATCCACATGTTCAACTGAAGTGACAAATACAATGAGTGGTGACAAGCTGAAGTAGTCTACTTTTCAATCTCAATGTCACTATTGGGTAGGTAGACAACATCAACTGCAGTTTACCTGTGTTGATTGTCCTTCAGATGACTCTGTGTAACCTCAGCATTGACATTTTCCAAGGTTTGTTACTTCTAAATAATAATTACATAGAGAACGGTTTTTTATTTACTGTTTGCATCACTTTTCCATTTACTTCCGTGGCTATGTATTCGTTTGCAATTTTTACGGAGTGACCATTCTCCCTTAGGCTTACATTTCTTTGTCGACTATCTGCAGTGATTACTATTACTCTATAGTAAATGATTATCAATAGTTTTTCGTTGTACTGTGGAGGAGCGAATCTAAGATCATTGGTGCATTGTCCTGTCCAAGTAATTTCCTTATTCAGGTTTCTTCATTATGAACCACCTATTGTTTTCATAAGTAGAACATCTAGAAATGCTAATTTACCCTCACTTTTTTCTTGGTAAATTATTTTAATAACCGAATGAACTTTATTGAATTGCTTAAGAGTTTCAGAGTGATTTGTCTAGTGTTTATGTGTCGGCAGTATTCCACATCACAATCTGAAAATAATGTGAAGTAATCTCTCATGTCTAAGTGGTTCATTTGCCTCAAATTTGGTAATTTTCTTATGATCATTAATTTTGTACCAAATCATAATTAGTTTGTAAGCATCATTATCAAGGTGAGAATTGATGATTTTAAATAAATTGAACATTGGACAAGTAACACAATTAAGTAGTATATTTGTGATTATAAAATGAGTATAAATTGAAATTGCTGACATTTTGCGACCTACAATAAGCCGCTTCTTCAGTAAGTAATAAGTCTCGAAAGAAGCAACTAACATTAAGCTGTGAAACATTTGATTTTTCAATCACCTTGGTAGTATGAGATTGATGGCCCAGTTTCCTCTTCCAACTATAGATAACAAAAAGTCATTTCATTACCTGGACAATCTAGAGTTATCAATATGTAATAAAAATTGAGTTATCTGAAACCAACAACATGTATGTAGCTGATGAGAATGCAACAAAATACATTAAATCCAATGTATTCTGCAAATGTTTTTGTTCTCGCATTATTCAAATTTTTTTTTGAAAGGAACAAACTGTATGATGTTTCCAATTTCTATTCATTGAATTATCATAAATATACTACTTAATTCTAATCATAATTGTCTAATTTGATGAGATCTTCTCTAAATGAACATCCTTCATTCGAATAATGTAATGTAAATTTGGAAAAGTACATTTTTGTCTACAATATTTTTCTTTGCCTTGAATTTTAAAACGTGTCATTCAATCTAAATTATAGTTTCATAATTCATGTCTTATTTTAATTGATTGTCTACTTTGTTTAAAATGTCATTTATTTCTATTATTTGTATTAGTTAGTTTATCACTTATCCTGATGTCAAGATAAATCATGTACATATTAAATTAAATGAAAAAAAGCTTAAATAAACAAATCACCATTAGCTTGTTTCTAATGTTAAAGTTAGAATTGTTCTAATTAACTTACTTTTAATAAACTTTTGATTCTCATTAAGAACGTTATTGTAATGAATGTTGGTTACATATTCATTTCAGAACATTTTAATAAGAATGTTACATGCTATCAATATAGAGTACCCATTAAATCATATATAGGTATTAAGTTGCTTGTCATGAATATGCAAACCATTATTCTCTATAATTCTTAATTTTACTATGTCAGATAACAATAGTCATGGGAATAATCACAATCCGCCTATTTTCAATATAAATCAAATATAATTTGATGTTGCGGAGATTGTTGAATGCTAATTTGATTTCACAAATTGGTCTAGATTAAACTACCAATAAACACTTAACAGTCACTTCGTTCTAGCGCGGGACTCTTGCAGTGCGCACACACCAGGAACCGAACTCAGGACCAACTGACTCCGTGATGGAGGCTTCACTATTAACCCACTGAACCGGCACCCAGCTGCTGGTGTTGATGATGCGAATATATCGCAAAATGACTGAGTTAGAAATACCAACCGTTAGAAGCCGGTTCAGTGATTTAGTAGTGAAGCGTTCACCACGGAATCAAATGGTACCAGGTTCGATCCTTGGTGGGTACTTACTATTGAAGAGTCTCGTGTTAGAATAAAGAAACTATCCAGTGTCTCCTGGTGGTCTAATAGTACCGATTCATAATGTCAAATTTACGAATCAAATGCTTTTATTTTTTCCAAGTATTATGTAGCTTAAAATTATATACGATGTGCGAAATTAACCATTAGGATGAAAATGACGCTTTTATAATATAAATTGAGCGTCTTTATGATGCTTGTTTTAAAAATTACTGATATTTCCGTAAACAACAATATTTATATTTGGTTGTTTGTGTTTCTCATACAATGATGTTAGCTGGGAACCAGTAAAATCCAAGTATCACTGGACAGCGTTTTCGATCTAAAATGAGACGAAATCATGACTGGTAGAGTTCAGACGTATCACGAATAAGATAGTTATCATCAGTGACAACGAATTAATGTCGCCTTATATCATAAACTCATGGAAGTGGAAATTATACCATTGAACACTGGTCGGGCAAATCATATTATATTCTAAGAAATGCTTTGTATATGCATACGACCAGACCACTCAGTCGGCAAATTAGAAACTTAATATTAGCACAAAACAAGGGAGATAGTGGTAGTAAATATAGGTAACGTGTACATAACTAATCAACTGTAGTTCATAAATAAAAGATGATATACTAACATTAAATGTACTAAAAGGGAAAATAGGATACGAGGGAAATAATGATAAAAATAAAATGTCTACTTTATACACAACTATATTGACTGAAATAGTCTTCGGAAACATAGTTCTGAAAGTTAGTTATTCTTCTTTAATCGCTCAATATAACAATAACTGAACAAGAAAATATTTGTTCATTGTACACTGGTGTGAAATTATTCTAATTATACAGTCATATTTTAATGAATGTTGACTATACAATACATTTCTTAATGATTCTGGTAATGAGGTTTCATTGTTACACGGATATTTAAGAGTAAGATGAATAAGTTAATATAACATCATCGTTACTTTCTCCTAAACAACATACTTCTTTTGTATGCTTTAAGTGGTAAACAGTACGAATTTGATTTAATAACGAATACTAAGAAAAACTAAGTTGTTAATTAAAGCTCGAATCTATAAGAAATAATCCTATAGATCTGATGCAATTGCATTTAACTTTAAGGCTAAAAGATAATTGGTTTAATTCTTTTTGGTTAATATAAGGAACTAGATAGTTATCATGTAGCCAACGGGAATTCGCTTTTAATGGAATTACAATTTTGCGATTTACCCCCCCTCTTCCCTACCCTACATCCTTTCCCGACTATGCCTAATCGAAACTTAGTTACAAACTGGAATTGCATACATTACTTGCGGATTAGTGAAAACTGTGGTTTTCCGATATATGTAGAAATTTCCAGTTTTTACTAGCCTTGTCTTGTCATTTTATATGCCATTTCATCATACAATAACATTCGTAAAGTCAGTGATTTTTATATTCATTGAGCATTGGTCCTGTAGCATTTGTCTTATTTGATATTGTATAAGTAAATTATAGGAAAAAATAATCAAACAGGATGTCCGTAGTAGGCTTTCCAGAGTGCTTGAGCAACCAACTTCATAAGAACTGTTTGAATCTAATTGTTTGTTTTACTTAATAAGTAGTCCTGAATAATTCACATCATTTATCGTCGACCTAGGAGTCAAAACACGGAGTGTGGTGTCGACTATGATCTACAGTATTATTTCTTCTTAATGTTAGGATTATTTTCGACGTGTTGTACTAATTCATCTGCATTTAACATTTCATTACATTTGGGCCATCTCGTTATCAAACTAAAATTGCTTAAATAGTACACTTCTTACTGTTTATAAGCTTTCAAACGATACCTTAAAACAAATTAGCTGATTATCCGAATTTTCCGGAGAAGTTTCATAACTGATACGACAGAAACAAAAATTCATTTTAGACTTTTATCTTGAATAAATATTATGAAATCATCTGCTAATCAAAATCTACTATGCTGTAGTGTTTGATGATCACAGTTACAAGAAGCCATTTCAATTGTATTGATTAACAGTTGAAAAATGTCGGTGAAGATTATATCAAACATATAACTTATCCATTTGGACATATTGGTCTTGTGATATTCGTGGGAGGTATTTGTATTGTAAGTGTTTGGTTAATCAATGGAAACTATTCATAGTTACGTTTTATTGAGATTCTTATCACCAATAAATGTCTACATCAAAGCAGTGTTTAAATAGATAGATTTTTATATAATTTGACATAAGTACACATCAATATACCTTCCCATAACTTGTGCTTATTCGGATAGATAACTGAACAAATCTCTTTATAGTATAACTAAGTCCCTGCTGAAAATAGTAATTAAATCAATTAAAAAGTGGTCAGCTTATTTTTTCAACTTTTCAGAAGTGAATGCAGCAATATCACTTCTTCAAGATTTATATAGAAAAAAAATATATTTCGGATTACGTACTCATCTTTTGACAACTTAGTCTTGACATATTAATTTCAAAATATGCATATACATATTCCATGAATCAATCACTAGCCACTATAGTTCAGATTTTAAAATATTATAGATTGTAGTTGATGGGAGGTAAATGAATCAAAATTAATTCATTCTATCCGGCTTGATTCTTTATTCTTTCATTTTTTAAATTAATTAAGTGAACTAACTGCATACATTGGATTATTCTAATTTCGGATGAAGTAGTGCAGTCTAGAAAATAATTGAAATACTGACAGTTATTCTAATGACTCTTTTTACTTAATTGTAGCAAGTACTTGTCATAGTAAAATAATCACATACCCTATATGTTGTGACGTAACTAAAATCATTCTCATGACACACAATCACTGCAGTTCACGTATTCAGTTTAATATCTTCAGCAAGAAGTAAAGGGTTTATCTATTATGTGACCATATAATTATACTAATAAAATAAAAATTGAAACATTTAATAAATAGTTTTCTTTTATAATAAGCATAAAATTTACTCTTCTTTTCAATTTCTAAATAATTACTTCCATGGTTATTTACAATTGACTTGTCATAAACATTCATTATAAGTTAATTGATGTTTTGTTATTCAGGTCATTCATTCCAGGTCATTACATAACAATTACAAAGTAAAATCGACGTTGTTCAATGAAACGAATTCCTGAAAATGATGCTTTCTATTCTGGATATTATGAGTTAACATTTTTTGAATTTGATATCACTAATTGGCTTGAGTTAGGCAACCAAAAAAAACAGAAAGCTATGAACAGTTGTTCCATCGTAGTTTGAAACTCTCGAATAGGGTGCACCGATAAACTAATTTGGCAACTGAGCGTACGACCTTCAAGCTTGATTATGAACGCTAAACTATTACACCACTGAGGTGGTTAGTAACTATATGTTGACATTTTTAACTTTAATCGAATCTGAGAAAGTTACTCACTTATGATAATGGATGAAGTCGAACAAATATATCATGAATTAACCGAAGTTATAAGTATAAACAGTTGGTTGCGTGTTGATTTAGTGATTTAATAGTTCAACATCATGCTTGGAGCCTGAGGTTATTGGACTTGACAACCCAGTTGGGTCGTTCATGCACACTGCTGACGAGGGGTATACCAAAATAAAATGGGTGTCAGTTCCTGGTTTTCACTGATTACCTAACTTAGGCCAATTTGTGCTATCACATTTAAATTCGACAATCGCTACAAGACCTAATTACAGTTAAAGTAGTTTGGAAAGAAGTTTATGTATATTCATCTATCGAAGACAAAAATAGTGATTTTTAAGAAAAATTTTGGTAAAATGAAACATTGATCGTTTTTCAGTTGGTCTCCCTATAACATTCATTTTCATTTAGTGCATCATACTATTCTGGTTGTATACCGTATGTACATGTGGGGATTTGAATTCTTTGATACGTTTAAAAATTCAATCGGTAGTTCACTATCATAAATTATACTGAGCTGGAACTCAGATGAAAACTGTTAATTTGACCAAATCAGTTACTTCAGTAAATACATATGACCAACTCTTTACTCACATAACAAACAGTTATCCAACTTTTGTGTTTTTTTTATAAGCACATTATTCATACATGGTTGGGTGTTTTGCACAAAACAACACTAGAAAAGTGTTAACATCTTTAATATACACCAACAAGCTAGTTCACGCGTTATAATAGTGGTATTGATGTTAAACGTTTTAACGGTGTCGCACACACGTACACAAAATTACTTGAAAACTTGTTTTGCAAACTATATATAACTTCAGAAGTACAGATATATAAATTCATTTGAATTCTGGTTGGCAAGTGGGATTCAGGAACCACGTTTCACCTTACTCCGAACTCGTAAGTCCCTAACAAATCATTGGGGAGATACAAATACATCTTAATAATTCATAACGCTTAACATGTTTCTGAATCTTCCCGTTGGTTTGATATTAACTGAAACTGATCAGTCTCTGTTGTCATATGTGTATCACTAGAGGACTGTCTCTACACAGCTGGAGTTCCCACTGGAATACAACTACATCTATCTGACGAGCCACAAACAGGACGAAACTTGCGTTCTGGATTCCACTTACCACCCACAATCCAAGTTTAATTATAACTATAACTTTTCCTACTAATCACTAGAATTAAACGTGACGTGTTATTTTTAAACGACTTGTAGACAAAATGTTTTAAGTACATGTAGTTTTTTACATAGTTCAAATGAACTAATCCATAAAGACCTATTTTGGAAGGCTTAAATTTGTTGGTTAATATCTATTCAACTATTGTAGCCTTTATGCTACACGTATTATGAATGATTATTTTATTTCAACTGGGTGCTGTGGAGATAGTTGGCTATCAATTTTGATATCAAGAATTCGTCTGAACTAGACAACCATTGATCATTTGGAAGCACTGGACACCCGTTTTGCCCTAGTATTGAACTCTTCAGCGTTGCGTATCCACGGCCTCATATGGGATCTAACCCAGGACTCTCCGGCTCCACGGTGAACACTTTACCATTAGACCACTAAGTCGGCTCCAAACAGTTGATATTTCTAATTCACTCAATTCGTAATATGTTTATGCGACCTCATCCTTGCCATCGGTGGATAATTATCTCACACTCGATAAGGCTGAACTCCACTATTCACGTCTTCACTCTAGAATTCCAGAAATTACCTCAAGGAGTTAGTCACTAATGATCTGCATTTGGTCATAATTGGGTATTTTGGTGATCTGATGGTAAAAGCGTTCTTCGTGGAGCTAGAGGGTGTTGGATTCAATCCCCGATGGGGTCATGAATACCCAATGCTAAAGAATCTTATACTAGAACGAAACTGTTGTCCAGTGCTTCTAGGTGATCAGTGGTTGTCTAGTTTAAACCAGTTTGTTTTTGATTTTTTTTCACGTTTTTTTTTATTAATAATAACTGTTTATTTATTTTCTTTCTATTATTGTTGAATAAAGCGAATGATAAGCTTAATGAATGAAAATTTATTCATATGTTCATGTGTGAACTACGTTTGTAAAATATTCAACTTATAGTTAACTTAACAATATCTATACTACTTTATCATATGACTTGTTAATTTTGTCAGTTAAAGATACTATAAATTTTACACAGTTCGTTACTCTTTTAAAAACTTTAACATGATAAGTAAAACAAAATTCGACGGATAAGATGAATTCATTGTATTCTCCAACTTTTTTTCTAGTAACATGCAAATAAATACATAGAAGAAACATCATGGTAGTTGAATGTAAGGAATATGAATGGAACAATCATCATGATATTACACCGTGAGGGTGGATTCATAGGTAACATGCCCACCTAGCATCTTTCACCTACCTTTAAGTTTGCAATCAGTGTGGCTTTCGTGATGATAAACGATGTTACAGAATGCATCCTCCTTATCATCCTCCCCCACATTAGGACGTTTTTTTTTTGACTAAATTCACTCGAGATAAGGGTATAATTTTAGAATGAATCATGTCTAACACCCTGCAGTTTTAACCAACGTAGATGACACTTTCATTATTACAAAACGATACACACTACATAAACATTTTAGAGATGTCGATAATATTTCAGACAATATCAAATTTATCAGAGGGATCAAAACTGATGACTATCAGTTAGCCTTACTCGGTATTTCAGTCGAGAGAAAACGGACTAATTTTCAAATGATCAACTTTCACGAAAAAATAGCTAAATTATAGGTTAGTAAGTCCTTTATCAACAAAAGTGTAGTCTGTTATGATCATGAATAACTGACTCCATCAAGTCGTTTTAGATACGACGAACAAAGAAATTGAGTTGAATTTAGTAATATATGCACTGATGGTGAATAATTACCCTGTCTTCCAAATTTTCGTTGCAAAGATACTTAAAAAGGAGATTCAAGGAAAATCTAGTGCTCGGTCTTAGGAATAAACTAATGCTGTGGTTATACCTCACCGAAACAGAACTTAGGAAGAGATTCGAAAGTATCAAATTAGCAGCGTATACGAACGAGTCTTTTCTGAATGAACGGTACACTTGACTTTTCCCTTATGAATATGGAGGACAGAGTACGAAAAGAAGGGTAGACACGTTGTGTCTATGAAATCAAAGGTGATGAATGTAATGCTATATACATGGGAGAAATAACACGACAGTATAAGTGTGTAATAACATATACTTTCGTTTTAAGCATAACCTAACTCCTTCAAAGATTTAAGAAAACTTTTGAAGAATTCGGCATTTACATGACAGTCAATAGTAACAGAGTGCAGTATCAATTTTGATAAAACGAAAATCTATTAAAAAGGGTTTTGATTTTAATGAAGTAAGATTAACCATCGTAGCCTTACATATATAAACAAATTCAAGTAGTATCAACAGACAAGACGGAGTACTGTTAGCGGCGTTATGAAAATTGATAATTAGTAAATGAATTGAAACATAATGTACTACTCCCAATATCTTCTTATCTTCAAGTCCTCTGAACTATTAAGAACTACACTACTATCCAGTCAACATTTATAATTACATTTGCCAATGTCTAATGGCTACGTTAACAGTAATTAGCATACTACACATTCATTTATTTATTCTGTGTAGAATTTTTAAGTCTAATTACATAGTTCATTTATGTTACCACTAACGAATATACATCCACCCATCGACATGTAATTAACATCTCATCCATTTAATTTTACTTGTTCTCAAATCTGCATCATTTGACAAATCAATCTTCAGACCGTCCATTTTATTTTTGATCGTATCCTAGGCCTATACATGTGCACAAACTTCTTTGTAACATGTAAGCTATGCACATATATGCACCTTCGTCTATTAACTTCGTTCAGAATAGTGAGTCATTTATAATAACTAATGTGATATCTTCATACTCTGCATGCGATAGGACGCTCAAAGTGACATTTTACCTTATATTTACACTTATATTCTATAATTCACTTAATACACTTAATTCTATAATTCCTGCTGAACGAAACGTTGGATTTTGTACTGATTTCACTCGCTGAAACTGTTTACAAATAATATTTATTCAAATACTCTTAGTCGCTTTGAAATATTGACACGAATTGAAATTTGAAATAAACCGTTCACTTGAAAAGTAGTAGGTTAAGATGAATTTTTTAAAACTGATTTTAATTTGTTGTTTACTTTTGTCAAGGAATAGTCTCGATTGGGTACCATTGAGAAGCAGAGAGCAAAGAAAGATTGTTTGTCTCAAAACGTATCCTATGTCGAAATCCGTTTATAATTACAACTTCCTATCAGTCTCTTTGTCACAGTAATAAAATAAAAAAATACTTTTTCAGTTGTAATATACTACGGTTCATTTTACTCAATATTTTAGTAAAATTATTATAATATTTGAATTGAGATGGTTTATGGGAATCGGTATTATGCTTAGTTTATTGAATTCGTCACAGATTAATATTGGTAGGGTACCAATAAAAACTAGAAAGCACCGGACGACTGCTTCATTCTAGTATGGAACTCCTAAGCAGTGTGCATCATACATTCCACTACAGGAACTTCAGGTTGGCGAACACCCAATTCTCTGAACTACTGGATTGATCGGCATCCACCGGTATTATTTGATTATTATATTTGATCATTATATTTACTTAATAATACAAATATAAACAGCTTTTTTCTATCAACGTTCAAAAAACATACATCTGTGAACTCATATCGGATCAAAGTACAAAGCAGAATTCAATTGTAACTGTATACGGATCGATAAGAACTTGTAAAGATAGAAAATGCTAGATAGTACAAAACATTTGAAGTTTCCTCAGTAATATCATATTTTGTTTGCATAATTTAGTTTCACTGATATATCATTTTGAATTAAAGGCATTTACTCGTCAAGTGTTGGAGAATGTATTGAATTTTTTTCAAAGCCACAAAATTTATTTAAATGAAGCATGCTTTTGACAATAAACAAAGCAGTGGGTGACAAAAATAAAATAAATTATACTATAACCGTATGACAAAGGATGGGGGGGTGAGGGGGCTAAAAGCCCTTTATTTGTCACTAAGGTCTTTACTGTTTAGATTAAATGACACGTTTTCGCATACATCCAAAATGTTTCCTACAATTATGAGATGAATGCGAAACTATGTTAACCAAATCATTTGATTAGGGTTTATGTATTATGTAATTTTATTTATTATCGTTGTACAGTTGAAATGTATATACAGTTCACAATCAATAAGTATCATAAACAAATAGTATGGTTACTTGAAATTATGTAAATATTGTTCCTTCAGTAATGAAGTAAGCGAGGAAATTGTCGTCTACAATCTAATTTGATGAGACCCTAAGTATGTCTATTCTCAGAAAGCTACTTTGGAATGGTCGGTTACCAAGCTTCCACGGCCTGAGTCTCTATGACTAGTAAGAGAAAAAAAATATCAGAAGTCTCGGCACCAAGGAAAATACTTTGTATGAATATTGACTTCAACGGTGACAAAGCTGCAGACATTCTGAAGAGAGGAATTTTTAATTCATTTGAAAGAGTAGTTCTCTGTAGCTACCTTAAGATTACTACTAACTAAACGTCCCAAGTCAACAACTCTACAGCTAACCAGTTTCATGTGTGTTTATCAGTTCACTCCCTCCTATGGAGCTCGTTGTGTGGATCATTTGGTGAGGAATCTATCCAGAGTGATTCAGAATCATCATCCGGAATGGTTGAGAAGAGATACCAATGAATTAATAAGAAACTAAACATCTTGTCAACACAAGTCACATGATCAAAACAGATTCTTTATTTAAAGTCATTTATAAAATCAACAAAAGCCTTTCTAGGAACATTAGTCGCTTGTCTACTTTCAAATGCTAAAGCTCTGGTATACACCTACTGAAGCCAGAATTATGTATCCAAAAAAAACTTTACTGAACTACTACTTTTATCTTAGTCTTAAACTAAAAATTATCAAAACTCTGCTAATGAAAAAATTCCCATTTAACTCTCAAACCGGACCTGTGTATACATAAGAAGTTTGTACAGCCTCTTTCCTTGTCTTGGCCATCATAATAGCCTATGCTCGGATGGTTTACATATAGTTTATTACACTCAATTTCCTCATTATTATTATTACCACATTCAAATATTTTCGTGATTTTAAAAAAAATTGTCACCTTTTAGTTGTAACTTAACTCTTACGTAACTGTCTTGGCCATCAGATTTCTTATTATTACTTTATCGGTTTCTTCTCGATTGATATAATGTAATCCACACTATGCCAACTTATTCACTTATCATTTGCGCACTTTAAAAACAATAATTACCTTATTCACCTTCATGTCTTAATTGCTTTGTTAATTAATTGTAATTATTTCACAAATACCTATGAACCTGGAAATTTATTATGTAACATGACCAATTATTTGGTGGTGTAGAGCATTGATGAAGAACTAATTGAAAAGAAACTTTTCACTCCTCTCGTTTTTTCTTAAAACGTCATTACTACTTACATCACCCCTTCTATTTACTTTTAACCCTGATCAGTCTCATTTCCATTTAGGAATACATTTTATCTTAGTTTTATGAAAAAGAATTTCATCCAAGCATTATTTTACATTTAATATCTTCACCTAACTTCTAGGATATTTTAATGAATACTCAACTCCATTTTAGATACATCATGGATAACGTTTCTTTTATTGTTGCTGCGCTCACTCATTTATTGTCATTAACAAACAATATTGTTTATTATTATTAAAAAATGTAAGTATTAACAAATGTACATTGATGCAAATGAATTCGTCAAACTCATCGCTGAAACAAATTATTTTCCTAGTACGAAAGCCTTCGGCAGTTTAATCATTTTAGTGGTATTTCAAAGAGATTCTTCATTACTTTTTGATAATAACCAAATCATTCATAGTTTGGAAAATGAAGCATTATTGTAACTTCACTTTATGAAATCTATCGGTGAATATGAAATTTCAAAATCTTTGTAGACAGACTAATACTGACAAAAAGTGTGCGATTAATCTTCTTTATTCTAGTCTCTTCTTTATATTAATTTGAATACAGAACTCGCAATATTGGTATTTTGTGACATTTGCGTCAGTTATCAGTTGACACAAGACATTTCTAATGAATAAGATATTTGAAATACTTCAGAATTATTTAGTTAATTACTCATTGTATTTGTACAGCATTACTACCCCTTAAAATTCCGAAGGAAATATTTAGGCTATCAAATGTGTTCAATAAGTTTGTCGTCAGCTTTTGTAGTTATAAATCAATAACTAATGAAGTATATTAGTCGAAAAATGGCTACATAGACTGGGGTCACTTCTGAAAAATTTACCTACTTATCAAAAAGAGGTATATTCAGCACCTTTAGTTATTGCAGGCACACTACTAGGTCACTCTAGTGTTATATATGATTCCTCCCTCGCCCCACCATTCCCACTTTATTTTTGTGTTTTTCAATCCACATTGTAAATTGTAATTTCGTCTTGTTCACTACACAATAACTTATTATTATTTCATTTACACTAGCGACATTTATCGCATTACATATTACAACTTTATTACTGTAATTACTACCATTATTTCGATTAACCCAATATAACATTTTTCTTATTATTGTGTTCAGATGATTGTATATCGATACATAGTAACGACTATTCCCTCAAATGGTGTCTGAATCGTAAAAGTGACATATTTTGAACGTTTTCAAGCTGTTATTCAGTTGTGACAGTAGGGCTAACATATTATGATGACCCATATGAGCTATATTGGTTTGAACACTTGTTCCTTCAGCTAATAGCATACGAAGTAGATTAGGTCCAAGAGCGGTAATGCGAAATACAGCAAACATAAGGTTGGAAGGCAAGTCATACTGTTGGCTGTACAGAGGCGTGCTGACAGTAAGGTGCTTACAACAGATAACCAAAATATAAAGAATGCTGCTTTCTCACAACGATGGACGTAATTAAGAAAGGTCTTTTGTTAAATACACAAATTGTCTTACTCCACGAACTTCCGTCTGTATTGATAAGGCCTTGACAAGTAAGGAGCTAACACATCGAAATCCACTTGTAATAATGTCATGTGTGACATTTCACTTCCATTTGTCCCTCGTATACTTTGGTAGGGCTCTCGGGTTGACAAGAGTACTTCTAACTAAGCATCTTTTCCAAACACCTCAAAAAGAGTAGTTTTTCGCGTGTTGGAAACGAGGAAGTTACAACTAACTTCATATCTCTAACAGAACTATATATCATTCTGTTCATTACTTAGTCTCTCTTTCCAATAAAAGTCTCTCTCCTCCCACTTCAAACCCTCTTAATTCTATCACATATATATCATTTATGTTAATTGTTTGAGATCAAATGACTTTATTCCAGGTCTTTGAAACCAGACACTATGTTCCATGTAGAAGCTTCTAATGTGTAAATGCTACCTCAGTTCAGTTAACCACCATCACTACCATAAACCTTAGAAGCTCATGTCATCGATGCTTATTGTCTTAGAAACAGGCATATAAGATCCTATCGTGGTAATTCACTTGACCTCACCCAACTAATACAGAGAACCAGAGTGATTTGCTCTTAGAGTGTTTGAGTGTCAAACAGCTAGTTCTTATGGCTTTACCAGTGAAAGCATACCACCAGTTTTGTGAGTACAGCAGGCATTTCTTGAATATATCCTTGTTTATGTACTGACTGTTTAAATAGTACAGTATAAAATCTGAAAGATAGGAACACATCTTTACGTATTTATGTCGTTTCTGCTTATGCCCCTACCAAGTTTAGCTCAAACGGAGCAAATTGCGAATTATACATGAAGTTCTCTAACGTCCCTCAGTAAGCTAGACAGCTTAAAAACATCAAACCGCAGTCTTTCTCTTCCCATCCCAATGAATGGATAAAAACAAAGTCTCTCACAGTTGTATGCAAATTGACATGCATAAACTTCAACCACCGGAAGAGATATTGTGTAACTGGCATCCTCCAACATCAACACATTGATGAAAAAAAAACAGATCATATTAGCACCAGTCATTTATAGAGAAGTTCCTTAAAGGAATATCACTCATTCTGGAACATATGTTTTGACTTATACCATGTCCTAGTATGAACATACATGTTCAAGAGTTTTACTGGATACTGATTAATGAGGAAATCGAAAAACAACTTTATGAAAAGAGTGAATGAAAATATTGTGAGTTATGGATGATATAGTCATAAACTATGTGAGATCCCGATGGAGAGTACACAAACGAGTGCTTAATTAAGCAAAACGGAAAGAAATGAAAATGAAATGATCAAAATATGAGTAAATTTTTCTCTAATTTCTTTTTCAAGTGTACTACGTTCATAAATGCATCCGAATTATAGTCTATATTATTTTACATGTTGCAGTCGATTAAAAGACTATCAAGTCACTTTACTGCGAGTATTATCTAGAAATTGCATTGTCAATGAATTAATGCCTAATGAATGGGCCTTGTTAAAGTTGAATTGTAGAAAGAGAATACAAGGCAGGACGCGAATTCCGTTTCATTTCAGGCTCATCAGTAGGATATATTTGTCATATCCTAGTGTTGATGCCTATATGAGAAGATACAAATATTAGAATTACACCTATTTATCAGTTGCACAAATTTGATTGTCTATACTCAGCAGCTCAGTAGAGAACACAGAAGTGTTTGATATAAATGAACTGGATTCGATTAGCTGCTGTGAATATCATAAATAATATGCAAGTATATCCAAGTTGACGATGCCTAAGTAGAATAGAACGAATGTTCTGGATTTCATTTGCTAAATACGATTTAAATGTAACATACATTGGAAGTAACTGTGAAATCACTCGCATATCGCATACATATATTGTGATAGAAATTGATCAATTTTAGTCGTTAACAACATTAAAAGGATGATTCAAACATGTTCGTGTTATATACAATTCATGTCATTCTCTATTATCCTGATTGCATTTTACAGCGATGTAAAATAGATCATTTATTAGTTGGGTTTCTCATAAACACATTAATTTCCACTTGCTTTCTTAGTTGAATTTAGAGCTTTCATAATGAAAACCATTATACTCCTTCTAGTTATTCTTTTCACAGGTAAACATCATATATGAAACTTCGTTTTATTTTGTATTATTACTGTGATCTTTCAATTCATTACAGAATTTCCACAATCAGGTTGTGTTTTTTTTCAATAAGTTACAACTAATTTCTTCCCTATATACACATAGAGATATACACTCAGTACATCTATGAATAAGTACATAACTAACTAAACATTTCCCTTTATTTTTGAATGTTTAATAAAGAAAGATTAGAAGAATAACATTTTAAAATACTGGAATTCATATTCTGTCCTTAATTAAAATTGGAAATTTGGTAGAAGTGATTGTAGGGGGTCTGTGAAGTAAATATCGATCTTTGATATTAGCTAATTATTTTATGCAAAATAGGCTTGATGCCTTAAAATTAAAGTCTGTATAAGAAAAAATAAGTTTTTTATAGTATGAATAGTCTACTCACATTGGTGATCGATTTCTTTCGTTTCAGTTCATATTTTATGGCAGGAAAACTCACCAATGTTTAAAAGGTACCATAGTAACACCACTACAATGACTAGTAATAATGTATTAATTATCCGTTAAGTTCTAACTTCGTGGATTAGTATGACCAACACGTAGTTCAGTAGTTTTTATAAATCTGAGCCGAATGAAAGAATAAGGCAAACCTTTATGAGACTGAAAAATGTTGTTGTCCACGTAACATCTTTAATTCATCTTATATTTTGTACTTAATAAACATATTTGATTGGAACCTTAAGTTCAGGATCATCATTTAAACTCAAGGATTACTGAAATAACAAACAAAATAAACTTAGCTTCCAATAGCTTGAAGAAAACTTTCAGATTATATTATGCGAGATATTCTACTTTCACACGTATATTTGAAAAGAGAACTGTATTCTAATGTACTATATTTTGTACACAGTAGTGCAAAACAGTGTATTCACACTAAACATTTCAGTGTTGATACCGTATTAAAATATCGTAGTGTAGAATAACATTGTATCAAAGAATTTTCACGCATATTATCCTTCTTTCAATTAGTAATGTGGTGCAATAATAAGATAAATTTACATTAGTGTTTACTGTCAATGGAACAAATAGTTTTAAATTTCAGATAACTCCACCTGGAATCCTACTAGGCTTACAGTTAGTTCCAAGCCCATATAAAGAAAGAAGGTTGGGGAGGGTTTAGCAGCCTCATTCCGGAAAAGCCAAACTTGCTAAATAAACTATAACCAGAATGAATATCTAATAGTTTTGGCGTGAGTTAAAACTCAATCATATTAATTATATCATTTTAAATACAATGGAAAATACAGAAGTAATTTTACCAGTTTTTTTATTAAACCATTATTTTTTACACCGACATAAATTAAGCACTAAATTACATCTGCTAATATTTTTCAAATAATCAATATTGACATAACTGAAGGAATATTTCTAGTTCTCTAAAAGTGATAAACTACCTAATTAAGTAGAAACTAAATTATTTGTGTTATTATTTAATGTGATATGAAATTACAGGGTCAGAGATTTCTTAAACACATATATTCCAACCAAAAAAACTCAATGAATTGAGATGATTACTTATGTTGAGATTAGTAATTTTAATCGATTGAATATGTCACAGATTGATGTTGTTTGCGTACCCTTGAAGACTAAGGAACACTGGACAGCCGTTTTGTTCGTGTGTGGAACTCATCAGTAGTGTGCACACTATATTCACCCCCCCCCACACCCACATGTGATTCAGGTCGGCTAACACATAACCCATCGCACTAATGGGCTGGCTTTCATCCGATGGTGAAATCGTCACTTGCATCAATTTGTGATATAGGGTGACGATCATCGATTATCACTGATGATAACTATGTCACTCTCGACAAGTGTAGACTTCAGTAGTCATGATTTCTGACTAGTGCTTTGTGAATATTCTGGAGTTAGTCACTAGTGAGATGATTACTGTAGTTGAATTTACATGATTATTTTTGTGAAGATTGGTATTTTAATTGATTGAATATGTCACGCTTGTCCAGTGTTTTCCGACTTTTAATGGTACCTTGCCAATATCAACCTGTGACTTATTCAGTCAATCAAACAATATTACTTCTCATAGTTACAGTAAGTACTTTTGTACTGGTTGATTTTTAAACTGGCAAAAAGAAATTTAATTATCCAGTCAGGAAGAAAGAAAATATTTGGCCAGTAATATATTGCCTTATTTTGTACCAATGAAAATGCATTCTATTGACATGATGTATTTAAGTAATATTGGCATTAAATAAAACTATGTTTTCATATCAAGTCAATAGAACTTTATTTAATCAGTATATGCATATAAATTAATTGAATGTATCATTATTATATCTTATTGGTTATACTAGTGGATATATGTATTTGAATAAACATTAACTGATTACTTTATTAGTAGAAAACAAAGTTGAGGGATAATTTAGTAAGTTTCATCATTATATATATTCACTTATTTAACTGAAATGTATAGTGGTTTGTTGATGTAGTATAGTTTTTGGTCACTTACTACCTTTATAATCAATTTAATATGAATGCGATTCATACATTTTTTTTTCATTTACATACATTATTATTGCAGTTGACTAAACTCGTCACTGGTGGATGTTGGTAGATACCATTAAAAACTAGGGAGTACTAGATAGGTGCTTCATCCACGTATAAACTCCTCGGTGGTGCTCATTCTAAATTATGCTATGGTTTTCAATGGTACCTAGCCAACATTAATCTGTTACGAATTCAGTCAATTAAAATTTAAAACTATTTACATAAGCTACCTCAATTCAAATTTATTATTATTATTTATTAGTCGTAACGACGAGTGTCTCATACATACACTAAGAGCTACAGATATACCTTTTATTTAATTGCTAAATCATTTATATGTATAACATAGACTCAGAATAAAGTTTATAACAACATCTGATGATGCTTATTTTAATGATTTGATGTTTTGATTTTAACGTCTGCTTATGCAATCGTCAGATAACAGTATTCGACTTGTTCATATTTAACTAACCAAAGTCTTTTAAAACAACAGATGTACGTACTTTTCTAATTAATAGAGTAGCGATGTAATATATCGCTTGCTTTTCAGGAGAGATATTTCATGAATCTTACTGCATACTAATGATTAGTTTCAATTATAATTTAGCGTTGTGTAGATTATTGAATTCAAATTCGATACTGCGAATTAAACTAGTTTAGACAGCCATTAAAGACTACAAGTTGGATCTTCAGTAGGACCTTCACATTTTGTAGTGAACACTTAATCGTTAGATTGCCATGCAGATCAGCATTCAAAGATTGATAATTTTAACTTGAGTCGATTCCTGATATATTTGCTCAGTGTTATTAGTGAATAATCGTTCCACATTTGAAATTATTGAACATTACTCCCACGTTGATTCATGATATCAAGTTCTAATTTGTATTAGTTGACTAATTAACGCCGGTACAAAAGAATTCACTATTTACAATATATATAGGTTGTTTTTGTTAACATGGTTACAATGTTTCTTTTATGTGTACGCATAATTCAGATGCCTAAAGTACCGTGATTGTTGGTAAAATAACATCACATAGATACTTTTACATTTCTTATCTGATATTGTGAAATTAGTTAAAAGTTTATCGTTTCTATGTTTTATAACTAGTTAGACATTTTATTGAAAAAACAAATCAACCTAAGGATACATTGATAGGTTTTAACTAATGCAAAATACAATAATTGACTGGAAATCTTATGATAATACAAGATACAAGTGTAAAGAAAGATGAAAGAAGTTATACTTGAACATTTACAAATAATTTAAGCAAATTATACCATAAAAAACAATTTCCACTAATTTATATGAGCTACAGAAATATCCCATTTGTTACGTTTATTATACAGAGTGTATTGTTTGAAGTAGAATATTTTCCCATACATTTCATTGATTGAATTCGTCACCACTTGAAGACTACTGAACACTGGACAAATGTTTCGTCCTCGTATAGGACTTTACTCAATAAAACTTATTACGCATCTCCACAAGACAACCTCAATTCTATTCTCCCATAACGTGAATAGAAAACTTTAGTGTTTCGACTAATATACTTGGAGATTATTATTATTATTCTTTATAAACAATTATTTATTCGTTATACAACTAAATAATTATCCTTAAACATTGAGTAGATCATTTAAACAGACTACAATAATGGGAAGGCAGTTGTTTAATTATAGGATATTTTATATATGCGGTACAGTGTTATTTCATAATAGAACTTTAATGGAATTCATCAACATGTATTGATTCATGATTTACATATTCACGTAATAAAGGAAATATTCTTTGATCTTATTTCAATTAATTGTATACATTACAATAATAAAGTTTATAACGAACAACTATTAACCAGTTTATGTTATGTAATATATTTCTATTATAATTAGGTCATTCATTTGATAAATAACTTTGTTCTGTTGTATTAATGGATTTCGTAAAAAGGAAACAACAAAGAAATGAGGAAATATGAAATGAATATTTATTTAATTTGTATCCATGATAATATCAGTGTTAATGTATTAACTTTATAATACTCAATAATGGATATATTCTATAAATAAAATTGATATATTCAACTTAAGGTTTATTGAATGAAGTAAAATAAAATGAAATCACTGAAGTAAACGTTATATACTACTTTTTATGTTATATTAGTAGTTTTTGATATAAGCAAACTTTATGATGAATTGATATTAAATGGGATAATAAAGATACATTGATACCTGTCAAGTATACCTATATAAAACCATTTTTATATGTTATAGTAATTGTGTTACTATATAAAATTTAATGATTTAAGAGTTTTTCAAAATATATTTACACCAATTAATAAATTAATAGTGACCAAAAATATTTACATTTAGGAATTTAGAAATGATAAAAGTAACGAAGAAATATTTCTTTTCCGTTGATTTTCAAAGCTCCACACTAATATACATACAATTTGCATTAGCTATCAAATCGTTACCAAACAATTGGTGGTGCTTAATTGAGATGTTTATTTTTAGGGAGATTGGTATTTTAATTGATTAAATATGTCACAGATTGATGTTGGTAGGGTGTCATTGACAACCAGAGGAGTACTGAACGGCTATTTCGCTCTAAAATAGAACTCCTTAACAGTAAGCACTTCAGACTCAGCACAGGGATTGCAGAGGGTTAGGTGTTTGCCAACCTGAAACTCTTGGTGTGCAATCTAGAGTACGCACTGCTAAGGAGTTCCATTCTAGAACGAAACGGCTGTTAAGTGCTCCCTGATTATCACTGGCACCCTGTTGATATCAGCCTGTGACATATTCAATCAATTGGTGATGTGTTAGATAATAGTATTACTGTTACAATATCAGAGGTGTTTATTAAAGAATTACTAACAAAGTAATTACGATATGAGAGTGGACAAAGCAATTATATTTTTCAAAGGCACGAAAGTAATAAATGAATAGAATAGTGCATTGTCGATTACGTGATCGCTGAAGTAATTACGACAAATCTAGTAACCGAAACTATTGCGTAAGAATAAAGTAGATGTCACCTTTATGTACACATGAGAAGCAACAAAATTGAAAATTCTGAAAAGAATCAAAATCGTAATAATGATAATTATAAGAGTGATAGTAATTATAATAATGAATGGAGTGAGTATAATAATTTAACTATGTCACACTCGACAAGTGTAGACTTCACTAGTCACTACTTCTAACTAGTGCTTCGTGAACATTCTGAAGTTAGTCATTAGCCATCTTGAAGCCCCTGGGGCTGAATCTAGGGTGAGCACTGATAAGTAGTTCCATGCTAAAGCAAAATAGCCGTCTAGTACTTGCTGGTTTTCAGTAGTACCTTGCCAGCATCAATCTGTGACAAAGTTAATCAATTAAATTTTATATCATTCTCCACAAATCATCTCAATTCAATTACATACATAAACATTCGATTATATTTCATTAAGTCTGAAATATTTATTTTGTTTCGTGTTTACATTGTTGCACGATATTTAAACGTTACTTTCAAACAGCCGATTCTCCATTTCTATTACTACTTAGAAAGAAACATGAGACGCTAGATAAATAAAATTAGATATTTTTATTTACATTGTTTGTTAAAGTTTGTCAGCGAATAACAGACTGTCTTGTTATATGGGATTTTATGACTTACATAAAAGCACAGTTTTCTATTAAATCAATTTTAAGATACGTTTTATTTTCGTATTACTGAACCATGTACTACTTTTAATAATTAATCAACATTAAAGTGGTCAGTAAACAAAAAAAGACATTTATATACTACTAATAAACTTTTGGTTCATGAATTGTAAACTTTGTTATATTTCATCAAATGTACAACATAAAATAAAAATGATGAACAATAAAAATAAACAAACAAATGATAATCAATTTTATACATTCTAATAGTTATCAACATTGCATAAACTGATTTACCATTTAAACGTAATCTATAGAAGAAATCATTCTACAATCAACTAATACATGGATAAAATAGACGTATTCAAATAACATCTATGATATATTTTCAGAGTATTTAGTAATAACACAATAAACATATTACGAAATTGAAAACAAAATATCATACATTTCAATAGATGACATTTCAACAAGTTTCTGATTTCTCCATGGACATATGATTTGACTAGACAGTCAATAATGTGATGTTAAGTTTAGTTTTACTGACAAAATTTTAATGTTTACACGTAATATTTACAATAAAAGTTTAGAAATTGTTCAGTGCTTGAAATTATGAAAAACAAAACAACATTACTATTGTATAAAATAACAACATCAACTATAGAAACTATAATGAACGCATCTACTGATGAAACTTGTACTTTTACGGAGTGTCGAGGTAGACGGTGGTTAGGCATTCGTAACACATATTCCAACCACCTTATTAGATGAAGGTTTTCAACCTCCTTTCCCTAATACCCGATGTCTAACCTCGTTATAGCTCTTTCATTGATCCAGACTAGCGCGAATGATGTTTCAAAGATATTGATTGTCAAATGCCAATGGCCTTCGAGGATCATCTATTCTTAATGTCCACGTCTCACATCCGTACAGTGAAACAGAACGGATTGGTGCGCAGTGTACCCATCCTTTTGTTGAGAGAAGAATACCTTGCTTTTGCGATAGGTGACATAAATTGGCGAAAGCAAAACAAGCCTTTTGAATTCATACCAAGATTTCGTTAGACCCCAACCTATGAGTGAGGAGACATGTAAAGTGGTTAACGTGATTAATTACATCACCTCCTATCTTTAGCTCAGGTGTTGAATAAGTCAGTAAGTGGATCTCCTGGTATGAAACCACTTCCTGTTAAGTGTTATCCTTGACTAACTCAGTATATCAATGTTACGCAAGTATATTGTAGTATGTGAGGTCGATTAATTTAGATGTATAGCAAATACTCACATAAATGATGTGTTATAAATTTTCTGATGTTAAAAATGAAGTTTATCATGTTCATTAGTGGCATTATACATTTTTGTGAACCTGAATATTCTTATTTTAATAGATGCTTGTTATCATAGAATACAAAATTTCATATTTTAGGCTTTAGTGTTTATTCCGTTTGGCATAAACTGATAAATAAAACCACTTCTAGGTTTACATGAACATTTTCTATCGACTCTTGAACATCACTTACCTATAAGAATATATGTAAACAACTTAATCAGTACATTGGAATTTAAATGGTATTTAATTTGTTTCTTAAGAATTACATAACATCGAAAATGTATTGATTGTACTAGACAAGCCTGAAAATGAGAGTCATCCACAGATCATCAATTCACTTTAAGTAAACATTATAAATAAAAACAACTTGATTTTAACCAGACAGATATGTATAATATGTGTACCGGACAATTATGTAGCCTGTAGCATATTTTGACTCAACTATTGCACTTCAGAGGACACCGTTTCATAAGGTGCTAATAAAAATAATCAGTGATTAATTAAACAACGTGATCGTTTTAGTTGCACAAAAATATTTGAAGCAACTATTTTTTTTGTGCCCATTTAATGTAAAATTTAGATTCAGTTCTGTAGGTAGACAAATGTGATAGCAATTGGGTCATCACTTGATCTCCTTTAAACTGATTGTTTTCTCACACGTCTGGAAAATACTATGATTAGACCAGCTTTGAGAGTTTAGATTTTTATTCAAGATATAGTGATGATACTTTCTGAGTTTTTGCTACCTCAGCAATATTATGACTGAGTTTAATAATTAAATGGAAAATACCAATTGAGTTACGGGAAGAGTTTCATTCGGCTAAGAGATCGCTTTTGGGCGAATTCATTTTCAATGCTGTACAATCGCGTACCTATGTAATTATTATTAAAGGATAACAGCAACTGGTCAAACATCGCAAAGTGTTAGTTAAAATGTTAATCACGAATAATTGTTGTAATTCCATTTTTTTTTACATTAGAATTCTGTTCCTCGAATATCTTACTAAATACATTAGATGGCTGACTCCAAAGATCATTATATAAAAGACCAAGCTATAATGGACAGTATACGAATTTTATAGTTAGGTTCCTTTGAAAAGGAAACTTGTTTCATTTATTGGCATCAAAAGCCAATAAGAATTTGTACTGACGATGCAGTTTTATTCGGAGTGAATAAACTGCAACGGATACTTATCGTCAATGCTTATTACTTAATGCTAATCAGAGAAACGTAAGACCTAAATTATCTCATGAAAGAACACTACTAATTCAAAGGAAATATCTCTTCATAAATATTGAATCCTAAGGCAATACAGTTGCTGAGATTCTACAGAATGGACTATCAGTAGCTGTACAAAAAACAGTGCATGCTGCTCAACTACCTATTATCTTTTCCAGCAGGACTTTGGTTTGTGATCATGTTAAAGACAAGCTGCCTTTCTAGGCCATATCGATGTGTATATGCAAGTCTACTTGCTGTTGTTACACTCATGTGCGTGTATATTAGTAGCTCTATCGAAACGTATCACTAAACACTGTGTTAAGTTGCCTTTAGGAATACGTTAATTAATAAATAGGTCCATCTGAACCACTCGGTTACCTCTAGCCATGTAGCTCCATCATAACCATCTTTGCAAAGTATTCATAAAGTTGAACAAACTGGCCTAAAAGTGGTGCAGACCAGAAACCTATGCACAGTGGCTGCTTTAGCCACCGACCAATTCAAACCAGTAGTACATTCTAGTCTGACGAAACGATTTCGCATGCTATTTTTGGATTGACCCTAACCTTTTCTTGTTTACTATAATTAATTTTCAGTTCCTTGTAAAGTATTAATTAGCATCACTCAAGTGGACGCTTAATTTATAAATTTAAAATTCCATCTTCAAAAAGAAATTTTTATTAGTTCTTTAGACAATTACATAACCAATTTCTACCTTCTTGTTACTGTCAAAACTATTACGCAACTCGTAATTGATACTTGAGACCTTTTGAATCCTACTAAAATGACTTTGATAACTTATTTTCTTGACAGGATACTTCTATTTCATTATAGACTGCTGTTTGTAATACTTCTCTACATATGCGATTGTACAGGAAATGTAGGTGACAAAGTCCAGAGAAGAAGGTTTTTTCTCTGGATGTTTTATAATCTTTCTTTGACAAATTAGTTAACCTTTTAACTTATTCACTTTTTACTTAAACATCTGATATCTCGAATTAACCTTAATTAAAAAATCATTGAAAACCTGGAAGCACTGAACATTTGTTCCATTCCAGTATATAGCTCCAAAGTGGGGGTATATTCACGACCCCATTTGAAATTTGAGCACAGGATCTGTAGGGTTTACACTGAGTGCCTGATCCTAGTACAAACAGCTGTACAGTACTTGCTAGTCTTCAGACATTGTCTTAATCAATTCAATCTGTAAGGTCCAATTTTATATTGTCCACAACATCCGATTGTATTAATACGTGTGAATATTTTCTATCAGAAAATGAAAGCAGTTATTTTAACAACGACGTATGTTTATGAAGTGCAACGGCTTAATAGATGGCGTTACAAAAACATATTTCCCAACAATCTGATAAATAGTATCATGTGATTTGACCAACAGGAAATCAAACCATTCATTTGTGTAGATATTGTGTATGACATTGTTATTAAAAATGTACCGTTTGTGGTTTCATGTTAAGTACATATTATTCTGTAATTTTTTTGATTTATTGTTTACTTGCCAAATAAAGTCATGCGCATAAGATGGTTACTGTCTTTGGTATTGTGAACTACAATAGGTTGCTATCAAAACAACATAACACTACTATGTACCAGTTTACTTTAAAATGGCTTATACAAGTTTATACAACAAAATGAATGAATATGTCATTTTTTGTTTGATATGACAACATGGTAGCCATCAAGTATCAATAACATAATAAAAATAATATGAAGTCAATGTAGTTAGTTAAATGAATGAAGAAATTGCATTTCAAGAAGTTTAGGTACGTCATAGCAAGTCCTGCTGTTTAACACACACTTGTATATCACTAATAACATAATTTAATGTAAGTGTAATTAAAACTTTAAACTCAGAATATAAAAACGGCGGCCTGTTTGAAATATTGGGCTACCATTTTTCTAAATATCTCAACAAGTTATTTCTTCGTTTTTTTGCTTTATTTTAATTGCTCAATCATTTTCCGAAATCGGATTATGTACACACATGCCTATATAAAATGTCTACGACTCATCATGTGTAATACAGTGGGATCTAAGCGAAGACATCATCGCAGTTGGCAAAATGCGTTAAAAAGGATCAATATTCATCAGATGTCTATTCTTGAAATTCTTGTCTTAACTACAGATCTCTTATTGCAAAAGTGAAATACCTACAATTTATCCTTAGTCTAAACATATTCCATAACTGTAGTTTGACCATAGTTGGGGAATCTTGGCTGCATGACCTGCACGATGACAATTCTCTATCACTGAGAGGTTTTCGAGATTTTCATCAGGATTGTTGTATCATCAAGAAAAGTGTGGTGATGGTGTTGCTGCTTTCGTAGAGACGAACTGATGTAAATCCAGTCATGTGTGCTTTAAGTTTTCAAATGACTCTATCGTTTGTCTGACATTAAGATGTCCTCCAAAACATTTGAATAAATATGAATACATATATATAACCAATTCTTATGGGACGCTGAATAACACATAACCGGTTCTGTCCCACTTTACTGATGAGTTTACTGAGATTGCGGTATGTGTACATGGGAAAAGAGTAACTTGTTGAAACACTGTATGCTAAAAATTCATATTATACTAAACTATCATTAATGTCGTCCATATAAGACTGGTAAGTTGGTTCACTAAATGCTCCTTCGTTAAGGATATCTATGTCTGCATAATTTTCTTTTAAAACATCATAGAATAAATTTAATAAACAAAATGAATGAATCTGAGTGTATAGCATAAAAAGAAAAATGGTCAACATTAGTTAATATGAATCATCTTCTAAATGTAGGGTTATCTGCAAAATATGATTAATTTACTTCATGTAGTTAGTTTGTAGGCCTACAATATATGCATATTTAAACCTATAACTAAAAGTAATATATATGTAATATCTTATCTATATTTGTTTTAAGGGCGATTCTACTTTTACAATGAGTTATACCCAAGAACAAAAGACAGGAAATGAAAATTATTGAACTGAAACCATTGAATGAGTTTGGGAAGTCTTACTCTGTGTTTAAGGTTTAAGAATCTAAACTAAATTTCCAAATAAAATACAATAGTAATAGATTTTTGAAACATTTTTTATCATCTCAGAGGGAGACTTATAATAGCGTACAATGGAATGACGTAAATAACTCAGTACTTTCACTGTTCTGCTGAATTTCTATTATTCATTCAGGTAGATACACATGAATCTGAAATGACCATGTTTACATTGACCCTGAGGGTTTACACGACTATCTAATTTATAAGGCAATTGGATGATGAAATAATATTTTAATGCATTGGAGAAATGGAGTTGAATTCATGTATCTTTAAAAAATACATTATCATATCTTTTTTCCTCCAGTGATGATTATACATCTAGATAGTTTGAGAATCATGTTGAAATTTAACATAACAGATCATATTATTTTATATAATCCGTTTATTGGATTACATAATATCATTATATTCATAGAGTAACATAGGAGTTTTTGTTAATCTCATCGTTTAGTCATAATATACACATGATAATTAATTAAGTTGACAAAGTTTGTTTTTGTCAACCTGTTCATTCTGTTATGTTAATGATATATTCATGAAAACAACTCAGTAGAAAATATCTCATCGAAACTGTTTTTGTTATTTATTTCAAGCATTTCATTACATTGTAGTTGGAATAATTCCTTATTCTGCTCTTTTATGTACGTGTCTCCTTCTGAAGAAAAAATTACTATCTCATTAATATGCATTTTTAGCGTACACACCTATTGAATGTGGTTTATGGTTAATATCATCAATAATAATAAATATGAGTGAACAGTACTCAGGAGTCCCATACTAAGATGAAACAGCATGTCATTAATCCAAGTCTTCAGCGGAACGCTACCGACACTAATCTATGACGAACACAAACAATAAATGCATGTGTATATATACAAACAGTTCAATAAACATAATTTCAGCAAGGTATACTCAAAGTGTTGATTTATATTCCAATACTTTCTCAATTCATAAACATATTTCACAAATGAAAATTTCAGTCTGTTCTTTCAAGGCTGTTTGCCAATCTGATTATTTTTCAACAACTGATGAACACTATTCTACCTGATACTCTTGAATCAATCGCATATTGTGTTTTGCTGTCTACAAATAGATGACAGATCAATAACTGATCTTCTAGAAGAATATTGCAATCGATTACATTTTATTTTAAATGGTTATTTCATTTCCATGGCAAGAGACTTTAACAATTTTTATAACTGATTATGCAACAAATATTTTGTTAATTTAGTATTTAAGTAATAAGTAAATTGATTTCTAATTATTTTTAGTGGAATACCAATTAATGTCTTATAAAAATAAGTGATATAGATAATTGTAATGGTAAAAAATTTAAGGAAATAGAAATGTTGGACGTTCCGCCATTTGATGTAAGTTGCTTTTTCAATGAATAAGTAATTAACTATATTGACTAATCACTGGATTAGTTAGTGTGAAGGAATAAATCAAAATATTTAGTACAATCAGATATCACCATTAATTGCATTTACGAATTCACATGTACTTGAGATAGTAAGTATGTAGAAATGGCTAAACAGCAGGCATTTTTTAAGGTTTTCCCAGCATTTTGCTAAGAATCTATGTCTGAGAGGCATTAGTCCTAACAAATCCAATTATCAGACACCTTTATCGACAGTGGATATAATATAAATATCATAAAAGCATTCTTAATTGTCAGCAGGTAAACAACACTATTTCTACATTTTGTAGAGGCGATCGTTTTCAAACATTTTCATCTAACCTTTGTTTACAGAAAGATAGTTTGATAAGCCATTCATTACCGTAGTAAACATAATCTTTCGGTTTTACATCATCACTCAGATGTTTGCAAATCAAAATAACTTTTGTTCAAAACTAATCGAACAGTAATGTAATTGTCTATTTTAGTTTTCTTACGATTATGCAATGCTTTCCTTCTTTAACTTTACAAAGATCATATTGTCCTTTCCTTCCGCTCATTAATTATATTCACGCTCATCCACTCTTAATTTTCAACATACAAATACACATTAAATGTAACTAAAATTATAAGTAAATCCTGTATCTGTATGTTAATTATCATAACTTCTAATTTTATTCGTGACATTCATCTAAACCTCAATGGATAAAATATGTCAGATATTTACTTCTATGTAATTCTTTGTAATTTTAAGATGTTTCCAGTTGATAAAAAGTCACAACACAACATAAATTCATTTTACCCTACAAATTCAATTCTTCTTATGTTATTGAAATCGATAAATGGATCTGCATATATGAGAGTTCATTGTATCACTTAATTATATGATAATTCACTTCAGTTATTTATTTTTTCTGTAAAAACATGACTTGCACTAAATGATGATAGAACATTTTACTTACTACACATTATCTTGATAAACAAATTACCTAATGGTTAATTTATTTAAAATTATCAAAGTAATGAGACATATTTGGTAATCTGTTTAAAACATTCTGTCTTATAATGTACATCAAAACGATTATACAATTTATTATTTATTGAGTATAATAAATAATATACACTTCTATTGTTGACTTCGTTATCTATTGTTTTAAGTAAAATGTAGTAATAGCTTAATTTCAGTATTGTGACTCACTTTTACTTCAGAAATTATTAATCATATCTTATAAAGACACTATAAGTATAGACAATAGTTCGTAAACTGATAACGTGACTTATCATTTTGTTAGAATTTCAAAGGTTATTTTCCTGTTGTTGACGTTAAAGACTATAGTTGATCAGTCATTGGTGTCATATATACTTCGTGATTAGACTGTCTAAATATAGCGTGGAATGTCGATGGCAAGTAGTATTCAGGACATACATTTCGTTTTATTTGAGACCAATCAGTTAAATGTACATTCATTGATGTGTTGATATTCAATGCTCATCGGGTATGTGACTAACACGTAAATACACTGATTAAACAAAATAAAATTAAGAACCAAAGGGTATAAACACATTGTTTACACTCAACAGCTTAATAGATAACTCTATAAAGTTTGTCAAGAATAAGTCTATTTACTAAAATCAAAACTGTATTATAGGCATGTTTAATTGATGATACTTGAACTGGACAAAACACATTTATTCATTTCCACTTTCAAGCAACACTATCAACCTCCACTTAAATTAACAATACTTAACAACTCATATAGTTAAGATCTTTCAATATAATTCATTATTTTAACTAGTTTACTTATATAAAATTCATGTGGGTCTATTTGCATATTTTTATTCAATTGAATTTCAAATCAACAATTTCATCATAATGAATTAATAAATTTAAACAAAAAAAGAAGGGATAAAAAAAAAGAAATAATGAATGAACTAGTGAAATGAGACATAAACTATCCCCCCCCCAAAAAAATATTTTAGCATGATTATGATAACATTATTTTTGTCATTAATGAAATGTCAGAAAAGTCAAATGATGTAATCATGATAAGAATGATAACAGAAATTAAAAAAAAAGAAAAAAACAAGAACAAACTAATGATTATGTAATCTTTAAGTAAATAATATAAAACAAATCATATTTCATTCTATTGAAAGTAACAATTTCCATAGTACTGTATTAATTCAATAGAAAATGAATTCATTTACACTTTGATGAAGTTAAAAGAAATTTTTTTTTAAAAAAAAAACAATCAAACAAACAAACTAGTAGAACAGTTTTATCTCTTTTGTTTATTAGAATCAATGATTGTTGTTGCTGTTGCTCTTTTTGTTGTTTTTTTTAAAATTGTTATTGACATTTGAATGAAAATGATGTAGAAAAACAATACTCTTGTAAATTTGCAATAAATTGATGAACTGTATAAAAATTATTACAATAGTATCATTAGATAGTAGTAGGATTTTATTTGTTTTAAGTTATAAATAGAATTATGAATGTTAAATTGACATTTACTGATAGTAGAAATCTATTCTATTTGATTTAGATGATGTAACTGCCTAACTTGTATAGTTTCACAATGAAATCACATTATTCATTGACTGTATAGCCTGAATCACTTTAATCATGGTGGATAGATTTTCTTGTTTCTTCAAAATATATTATGTAAGCGACTGTAATGTATATTTAAGACGATTGTAAAATAGGTACATAGATAGTGAACTACTTTGCTGCATATTCTAAATACACGTGATTGTTAACCTTGATAAGTTGAGATAATTTGTTAATATATATACAATATGATTTCATTATGGCTTAGTATTATTACACTAACTATGTAGGATGAAATGAGTGAACACTTTACTCACATTCTTCTTAGCATGCTTTCAGTGGCTTTATTAAGGTGAAAATTTTCATTTGTTTATTTAGTAAAACAATCATGAACCATTACTAATGTATGCAACTCTTACAATACTACATTAGTAGAATGTGTTTTATAATAATATTAAAACTTCAGAGATGATGATAGAAAATTACTTTCAAGTGGTGAAATAGGTAAAAGAATAAAGTGAATTACGTAATTATAACAGACAAAATAAATTGTAAAAGAATTTCAACATCTAGCTCATAACTGTCCAACTGAACTTAATGATATTAAAACAAAGCAATTATGAACTGAAAAGTATTCTTTACGATAAATCTTCATCAGGTTCTACATTGATTAGTGCAAATTCATAATCCAAAATCGATAGCCAACTTTAAGGCGAAGATATCTCTTGAATAGTCAATGAATCTGGTATTGTTAATGCCAGAATTAATAGTTTATGCGTCAGTTGAAACTATCAGCGTGATTATATTCATCATAAGAATGAATACATATTGGGAGATGGGGTGAATTATACATCAGCATTGTGAATGCAAATCAGAACAAAACAAATTTTCAGACTCAGCAAGACTAACTGTAATGTATATTAAATGATATGAAAGAATAAAATGGAGTGAGTGTTCATTGTTATAGTTTTGCCTTCTTCTTGGTAGCCTATAATTGTATTAGAATACATTTGTAAAGATTATACCGACTATTGTTGGTAAGGATATGTATTTAATTAAATCATTAGGAGCATATCTATTACCTAAAGTATGGACAAATCTAAGTGTATTTAGTGAACACTGAAAAGTTTCAATCTAGTAACAAGTGTTAATAATTTGAAAAAACAAAATTCATAATAGTATAACGACTTAACACTATCATTTATTCAGCTTTGTGTAATCTAAAGGTTTACTTTTCATTGAGTAGAACACTAAATATTTTCATAACGATGATCTGTACTTTATGTATCATCACCAAGGTTAGACTTGATAATTTCAAATAAACTAAGTATTGGATAGGTTATCTATAGAAATGAGTAATATATATATCTAATATTCCAGTGAGTAGAAATTCGTGGTTTAGTGAAAGTCGCTTCTTGAGAGAATAAATAAAAAACCGAATCAAATCAATACAAGATTAAATAATACAATGAAATAAATCAAAATAATTGGATATTGTAGAGAGTAATGACTGCCAGTAGGCCCTGGGCTCAATCTCCAATGGGGTCGTGGATACGCATTACTGAAGAGTCTCATACTAGGACGAAATAGCTGTTCAGTGTTTCCAGGTGATCAATGGTTGTCTAATTCAGACCGATTCGTCATATCAAACTTAAAAAATAAATTGGTACAATTAAAATACACGTCTGGTCGTGTCAATGTCAAGTCATTTGGGTCAAGGTGGTTAAAAGAGAGACATGTTTGTATATGTTAGTGTGATGTGAATGGTTAAGAAAAAATGTGTAAAACGAAGATAAACTTGCATATATGTTCACAGAATGAAATTTGATGTACAATAATTACTGGTCGTTTGGATAGTAACCCCTCGTTGGAAGAATATTAATGCCTTCCTTCTTGTGAAACTTAGTTGTGTTTAACAGTATATGAAGCTCTCCAGCTATTCATCTTTCTATATAATTGGGAAAACCTTTTGGATAATTTGGATAATTTTAATATCGACTTTATGATAGTGATAGATAGCATGCACTGCTATTACTGTTTTAAGTCCGACAGAATAATTAGGAAATCGTTTAGTGTAGCTTTTATCTTCTTCTTCAAGAGTTGTGATTTTTCGAGAAGATTCTCCGAAATGGTAAGCATCACAATAAACGCAACCTAACTTGTAGACGAAATTCTGTGTAGAGGTATAATATTTAATCTTGTATTGATTCATTTCGGTTAATTATTTATCCACTGAAGAAGTGTATGGGACTAAGCTGTGAAACATCAGAAGTTTTAATTTCTATTCATTGGAATGTTACAAATATATATATATATATATATATATATATATATATATATCACCCATTTTTATAGATGATGTGTGCTCTTCTATATTTAGTTACTGGTAAAGGCATTAAATGGTAATTGTAATCATAGGAAGTAAATAGTATTTTGTCATTTTATTTGAATAAAGTACCATCAATTTACATTAAACTCTTCTTTTCTTTATGTTAAGATTTTCTTAAGTTAAAATAAGCATGAAATTAACAGTATCACTAAACTAATAAGTTGATTAGCATGAATATTATGTAATTAAAAAATATTATTGAAAATCTGTTCTAAGATACTACTTTTTCTAGACGAGGATACTACTAAGAGCGTCAAAATACACTTGTTATTTTAAATGTACTTACTATTTCCCTTCTAATTCAATTGTTCTGTTAAAGAATGATGAAACTGTTTCGAATAAAATATGTTTGTAAATAATATCAGCAAATGAAATTAATGAAAATTCCAATGTTTCGCTAGGTAGGCTTATCCGAACTTCTTCAAGAATGTAACTAAAAGTAAAAACTATCGAATACAAATGTATCTAAGAGAAAAAAATTTTCACTACAAATGTTCAATCGTATGTAGTTTATGAAGATGGTTTATTTTATTTTACATGAGTCATTATAAGTAGGCCACAACCTTCAGAAAGTCAGACTAACTTACCGAGCGAAACGTTGAAATTTCTATCAATCTCATTTACTGCAATTAGTTACAAATAGATTTTATTTATGTCAGCATCCAAGTTTTGTGAAACTATTCGTTCTTTATTGAATGAAAATTTTTATGAAATGCAATTGTTTCATATAATTTTCATTCATTATATTGAATAGAATGAAACTCTAGTTTAAAGTTTTGTTAACCTAAATCTAATGAAGTTTTGATTTGAAATATTCAATAATGAAAACTGTACACATGATTATTTCTTTGAAGTAGTATTCATGTATTATGCATAAATTATCTATGAAGTTTATTATGCAAACTTAATAATAGAACAACAATTGGCAATCAAACGTTGTAATTATTACTCAAGTTGTACGTGAAGTTATTGAATATACCCTTGAGGATATGATAGTAACGTGATATACATTAGGTACATTGATTACATGAATAAACACTTACAATGAACATTCAGTTGTCTACACCAATGAAATAAAACTAGAAGTTAGTGAAATATAAGTTTATGAATTGCAAAAGCAGTAACGGACGACTTGTAAAAGTTTAATGATACTGACTGACTAACTGACTAGTGCATATACTTAGTAACACAACCTGTTACATCATGCCAGTGTGGTGAAATCACATTAGTAAGAGTAGTACCAGGATGCAGTTTATTAAGAAGGAATGAAAAGACATGCATAACAGAATAATGTAATTAAAAATCTAGAATATAAGAGATAGAATGCGTGATTAAAGTGGATTCTAAGCCATGTCACTCAATATTTTCACCCAACTATCGCAAATATCGCCTAGCCACCCTTCCCCCCAGGTAGTCTGTACCTATCAACATTGCTCAGATCAACGGTTAACGATTTCATAGATTGATACAACGTTTTAGTTTGGTGATCAGCAGTTTTTCTTCATTTTACCCTTCCGCTAGCCAATATCGTACATTACAACAGAGTAGTATGGTGGTTTGTATTTAGTGCAGTAAAACGAATGCCTTGGCCAATTTTCTAAATATTTTTGTGATTACTAAATGTTTTATGCTTTATCGTTGTCTTTATTTAATTTAATAAAACAACATCTTATTTGAAATCAATTTTCGTATCCCTTTTAATAGTACACCGCCATAACTTTGAGGTGGAAGTATAGACTATCTTCGTGGATATTTGTCAAAGAATTGACTGGTTGCAATAAATATATTTGAACCATTTTTGTCATAAATGATAAAATAGAAGAAATAATTATCTTATAACTTTATTGACTGTGACAGTCATCCATAACTTATTTGTAGTTACGTCATTTAAGATTCTTAGCTTTAAGTAACTCCACTCAACATTATAAAAGTTTTCTGTTGTATGCTAACGATTCTTAGTGGGTAGTTCAAAGTAAAATATCAGTATATTTTTGTTCTTACACTGTAGAAGAAACAAGCTAATTTCATTATTAGATAATAAGAGGAAACATTCTTATCATAAAACAAGAAAATCAAGCGTTTCCTTAAATGTCTCAATATTATAACGGTATGAACTTTAAACCTCTAAAACTGAAGGTTTTTCATCTCAGCATTATAAAATATGATTTCATTCATCTAACTCTTATTTCAACTGTCTTCAAGACTGAGTGCATACAGATGTTCATAGCTAGGGGTATATTCGAATGAATTTGTATATTTCCATTGATTTGTTATAGACTGAAGGTGGTCAGTCTCTGTTACTATATGTGCATCCTGAGCGAATGGCCTCGAATCCCACTGTAAACATCAACATTGGAATACAGGTACTTCCAGCCGACGAGTCCCAAACGGGATGAAAAGCTCTTCTTGGATTCCACTTGCCTAGTCACAATCCAGATTAAATAGGCATGTATTCATATATTTTAGATGAACATTTGTGCTATGACACAGTTTCGTAGTCATTATATCATTCTAGCATATAATACCTTTGTTATTTACTCAGTTATGTCTGTTTTTAATTTAAAATAAAGTAACTTAATGACTATCACCATTATTATACAACATTTTAACTAATGGCTTGAACTAAATTATAGTTAAATATTTCCAGTAACTTGAAAGTAAACTGATAACACCTAAAAGCTTATAACTACTTTCATAATTAGTGTGAAAAGTATCGATGGATGATCATCAAGTCATATTACAAATTTGTATAAGTAGTAATTTTACCTTTGAACTCTAGTCAGCCCAGTAGTTCCGAGGGTTAAGCGATCACTGTCGTGAATCCCATGGGTTCAATTCTCAGGTAGGATCCAGAGTGTGCACTGATGAAGGATTCCACACCAAGATGAAACAGTTGTCTAGCTCTCCCTGGTTTTTAGTAGTACTCAATTAACGTCAGTCTGTGAAGAAAAAAATCATTTAAAACCCTATTAATCTGAAAGTACTTGTATCCTTTTCTAAATTATATGTGTATACCAGTTGCTTAAATATGAGTATCTGAATTCATTAGTTTAGTAATGAATGCATTGATGTTTATAATGGATGAAATAAACTTGAGTCCCTGCATGAACATCAATATTGATATATATATACACATCCAGCTGATATGATCCGACTGAAATGAAACGCGTCTCCTACATTCCACATATCACGTACAAACCAACTTTAATCAATAAAATGTTTTATTAATAAATGTAATGAATTCCTTTTTTTATTCTCTATTTATGATGAATATTATAATATTTAATTCTAGTGAGTATTATAGCTGATAGTTAAAACAAATGTACTTTATTATCTTATGAAAATAATATTGAATTTATGATAATTCATATTTAAATCGTATGATACATTTAGAATGGTAACATTGGTCATTCTATTTATTATGAGGTCATAATGAGGTCGTTGAAAACAGCTGTTTAGTAAATGAACAAATAAAAAAACAAAACAAAAAAAAACAATACTCCATTTCATATGGTAACATTTACTAATCATAAAATAAATTAAACAAATTGTATATGAATTTTTATAATTTTGGAAAACATTAGAGAAATTGTTTTTTATTATAAACAGAAAAAAAATTAGTGATTAAGAGAATAATGAATGCTAGACAATGTTAAAATTACAATTTAAGGGGGTTGTTGTGGAGATAGTTAATTTGGTAATGCTGATATCACGAATTGATCTGAACCAGACAACCATTGATCACCTGGAAGCACTGGAAAGCTGTTTCGTCCTAGTATGTAACTCCTCAGCAGTGCGCATCCATGACCCTGTTGGGGATCGAACCCATGACCCTCTGGCTCGTTGACGAGCGCTTTACCATTGGACCATTGAGCTGGCTTCTAATGGTTGATATTTCTAATTCAGTCAATCCGTGTTACGTTTGCATGACCTCATCCATTGTCATCGGTGAGTTACCGTCTCACACCCGACACGATTGAACTCCACCGGTCATGTTAAAGTTCATAACTAAAAATATATCAGTTGAATTAGAATTGGTTATCATTAATCAACTTTTATTTAATAATCAGTAACACCCATGAAATATTTGATGACTAACTTTGTCTTAGTATAAAACTTTTCAGTAAAATGTAACCATTTTTTAAGACCACAGAGCACCATATCCAATTGTTGATAATTCATTTATTCACAAAAACGAAATAAATGAAGGTTATGTTATAACTTGGGACTTTTACTTGCGTTTAAATAATAAATTAATGGGTAATACCCCAGTGATTTAGTGGATACTGAGAGGTAATATACTTAGCTAGTATATCCTAAACATTGATGTAATGAACAATAAAAGTCTATAAGTAAATTACTTTAGTGAATACACCTAAAATAAGATAAATATTAAGTTTATTTAGTTATCTGGAAACTTGTTACTTGTATTCAACACAGAGTTTATAAATGCACTAATGACCGAAGTTTTAATAGGAAGTCATGGCATAAGTAGTTCACACATATGAAAAGGGAAATAGTTATCACCAAGGACATCAGATGATAGATGGTTTCAAGCGGTTATGGAGTCATCGGGTGTGCACCACAGAGTAGTCTCTTACTAGAACGAATTGGATGTCTAGTGCTGTTTAACTTTTAAAATTACCCAATTGTGACCAATCTGTGACAAATACAAACAACAAAAGTGATATTAGATTTGTAATAGGCGATTAAAAAAATGTAGTCGTTTTATGATACTCGACATAACATAATGTGTAGATTAAGATATTGAGTTATGTGAATAGTTACTATATAAGTCTACTAATAAAAGTGATGCAATCTTGTTACTTAGTAGGTTTAATCGAAAGGTTTCATCATAGCTTTGGAACTTTTAGTATTAGAATGTAATACTAATAAAATCAGACCGTCTAAATAGAATACATAGTATGCTAATTGAAGCCATTAGTTAGGAGATGGTGACTTCACATCCTTTTACTATAACAGGATTCAATGATGTTAAATATTAAAATAATAGTACTTATCTTTAATGTTCTATGAAAGGTTGTGAATTAAGTAGTGATATAGTAGAAAATACATTCATATGAGAGGGTACTTTTGACTTACAACTACTGCAGTATATTATAGTTGTTTCCAGATATTATCTAGACCGTTCCATTTTATCTGATAATTTCTGACTTCAATAAAAATGCTGCGAGATGACTACCGTTTTTGTGTAAAATAATGTTTAATGTCATTTGTATAGTATTAGCTTTAAGAGAGTCTTTTTTTATTTTCTCTACAGTAGAACTTGATTAAGCATAATATTTGAGAAAGGTCTACATTTACGTAATTGATGAACAATATACGATAGAGGTAAATACAGGTTATGTACATGAGATTCTGTGAATAGTATATTGCATTATTTCGAAAAAGTGCGTCATTATAGGAAATCTTTACATTATCGACCGATTTACGTAGATAGATTCGTCTTTCAAGGTGAAGATAAGCCTACGAATGGTAGTGTATTTACATACCTTGTGTAGTACAGTGAAATTCTGAATCTACATTAGAAACTAGAACTATGCATACGTAAGAAAATTCTTTAACCCTCTATCTTACTTTAAACGTAGAGAGAAAATTTCACAATATCTTCAGCCATTTTCTCTTCTTTTTAAAATAAAACGGATTCATTCTTGTTTGCATAATCCTTTCAAATACAATTAGAGTGTGTTAGGATCTTCCCGTTGATTTAACTTGGACTGAAATTAGTCAGTCTCTGTTGCTATATGGGGATTCTGAGCGGATGACCTCAATATACCGAAGGTTCACACGATCCAAATGCATTCTAGTTATATATGCTTATCCCTTCCACAAGCGTGGTTATATGTTCTCAGTAGCCTAGTGGTGAACACAGTAGCGTTCGGTACAAAACATAATTAGTCTGAATGTGAACATCAACACTGGGTTGCAGGTATATCTAGCTGACGAGTCTCAAACATGACGAAACGCGAATCCAACTCAGACATGTCAAATAATGTTCATTTTGGTTATACTGCGTTCGCCGAAATGAATGGTTCAATTGGGAAGCTTTCACTTCTGATATAAATGAGCTATGAAATATTTTTCATGAGTGACTAGCTGATTGTTCTGACTACCATTAATTTGATCGGTTGTTGCAGATACTTGTTCTGTCACTTTTTATATGATTATTTTGTTTTCTTTTTTTCTTGACCTGCTTCATAGTGCTATGGTTATTTATTAGTTTTATAATTCGTTGATCAATTCCAGCTATTTTAAGATGTTTATTAATTGCCAATTGATTCTCTAGTTCTGTTTGTATTACCTCTGTCTAAATTGGGTGTCCCGAGAAATGCCTTCCTAGGTCATCATCTAACACGAAATCAAACATCGGAAGCAACAAACGAATCAGTCTATCATATATGAAAAATATATCTAAAATTACAGTGAGGCTATTGAGGCTACTAGAAATGAACGTTGCATATGCACCAACACGTTCACTACAATTTGTGTAAATCATACGATAAAGTAGCGAAAGAAGATAAAGTGAGTGACAATTAAAAAATAAACTTCTTGCCTGTGATAAATAGTAGATCGGGTACAGCGACAAACCACTTCATCTCCACCTACATAAACATCATTTAGCTTGTCAAATGTCACAACAGATTTTTATGTTAGTACACACATTTAGTAATGAAGACAAGTCTGATTGGGAAAACACGGTGATTTTATACAGAAGAAACGCAGGAAAACCTGAATAATTTTAGAAACTTGGCATTCTAATCAATCGTAAATCAATAAACATATTGAAATAGATGTTATCTGTCAAGCAATTAGAAAGCTAATGGATAACTATGATACCATAAATCAGGTCAAGATGGAAGAGAATCCGAAAAAATATTCAAGAAACTAACCAATCAGGCTCGAGGTCAACAGAACAAGCTATTATTCACTTGTGGAATAAAACTCATACCTCACTTCAACTAGAAAGTTCGAGCCGATGAAGTCGTAGAGAATGAAGATGAAAGACTCCCTGATTAAACCATCCAGCTCAATGAGTTCCACATCTACTCTACAACTTTAAAACAGTTTATTTTCAAAATTTGTAAATTTCAGAATTATTATTCTTTATGTATTTCACAGTATACAACCTAATTCTAAAATGTATTTTTTAATATATCACTATAATATTAAGTGGGAATAATATTCCAATTTTAATATGATTATTTTAGTGTTTGGTAGTAAGTTCAATTAATCATTGTAGTCAGTTTAATAGCTTTTAAACTGTTTTAGTGATTTAAATTATGAATTACATAGATAATATGAATTTCTTCTATTATACACCGTCGCGTTAATCGTACTGATCATATTACAATAAGCGATTCAACAGTAATAATTCCATATTCAGTTCTAAATGAGTTGAGAATTGTTAAATGAACATTCATTCCTTACGAAAGAAAATGTACAATCACATATATATCAATCAACCAGTATGAATCAAATGGCTGAATAAAGGAATGTCATAAGTAGGATATTTGATATGAATAGTTGATAACTATACTGGCAGGCTATAATACAATGAAATCACTCTTCACTAAATCATATACGTAGTATGTTTCTTATTTGTTCAGTGGTTCGCATTATAACACATCATTTATTTTGTTTGAAACAAAAAGTCACATACTACTAACTATAGTACTAATACTCTTTAAACAAAATTTACCATATTCAAAGCTATTTTGTTATGACATCAGTCTACTCAATGTATACATCAAGTACCGTAATTATTCATTTGATTTTATATAGTACAAAAGGATATCTTGATGCTTATTTCAATTAAACAAATATATTCAGATATGGGATTTCTTTCAACATATTTATTATTAAGCTATGCAATCGTTCATATACATGCATATATTATAGGTCAATGAATAATTGTAAGAATTTGATTAGTTGTCATCTAAACGACTTGACTGCCTTAGTGTTTTAATAATCAAACAGTAACTGATAGAAGGGAATTTGTGAAACATGAAAAGCTGTGTTGTAATTAGGATGGAGGTACAGTAACTGTGATTAACATCAGATAGCGTAGCGATGTATAGATAAAAATCGAGTAAATCTAGGTGGAAAACAGTCATTGTAATAGTAAGATGAATATAATAAGAATAAGAATAATACTTATCATAATAATGATGAACGTGAATAGTAATGTTGAAGATAAGAATGGAATATGCAGAAACAGAAAGTATAAATAAATGAATAAATAAGGTAAGGTGATCTCTAAACTAAGGTCACAGTAAAGCAAGTGATCTTGGAAATCGCTAAGTATGCACAACTCATGCTTCCAACTGTGGTAAGCATGAAGCATCTGTAATGTAAAGTAGATTCAGAAGTGGGTTTCTTGGCAAATTTGATTGGATTTTATTAATTATGTGAAATGATAAGTCTGAGACTAAATGCTCTGAGTTTACTAAATTTTACACAATAGAAGACATGATCGATCTATATCACCTTTCTTAACCATGCCGGAAGATGTTTTAGGATATGGTGGAGGAATTGTCTCGGCTATCGACCTATGTTTCTAGCTCTACATGTGTAAGTAAACTGGTAAATGCACATGGAATTAGTCAATCGTAGAAGCTTGTCCATTAGCCTGTAGGGATATTAGTGGGCAGCTTCTGAACGTTGTATAAAGATTTACTACAGGAAACGTCTTTCCAAGTGACTTCTTTAAACGACTTTTAATGAAATCTCTAGCATTATTTACCTTAAATTCAAGGTTTATGTTAAATACTTTTTCCTGTAATGGCTACTTCTCTATCATATTCGCTTCGACAAAGCTTATTGGGCATGTATTTTTTACAAAAATGGTTATAAGAAAGATTGGCTTTCATGTATGCAATCTACTGAATAGTTTCTGCGGTAGTGTGGATATATGAGGCGGGTTCGGTTGAGTTTAATTATAAATGGAACCAACTGTAGCACTATGGTTTGTCCACAAACTTTATAAACAAGCTGGTTTTACCAGATTACTTTGAGATAGTGGTTAGAAACAAATCATATCATTCATATCACTTATAATGGATCCGAAAACACAAAAGGGATTAATTTGTGATTACAGTAACATTAGTTAGTGATGACTACAATTAAGCGTGGAAAACATAACACATGAGATGATAGAGAAGATTTATACTTCGAAAGGATGATTTTAGCTAAATTTCTTTGTCTAGACTGGATGATTTAATTGCGGAACCGATGAAATCTTTCAGAATAACAATGAAATCTCAGTAACTAAACCATCCTGCTCAGAGAACAAAATTTAACCAAATACCTCATACTTCAAACAATGTTTCAAGTAAGAAAAAAAGTGAATTATTGATATGACGATTTATGCTTACAAATGTAACCACCATACACTTTCAGAATGTAATTTCACATATCTATTAATTTTGGAACACTATTAATAATTGTTATTATTAGTTTATCAGTTGGTGTACTAGTCAAATTGTTCACAATATAATTGGGTGTTGTGGAGATTGTTAACTGTCAGTTTTGATATCACGAATTGATCTAAATTAGACAACCATTAATCACCTGGAAGCACTGGACAGCAATTTCGTCCTAGTGTGGGATTCTTCAGTAGTTTGCATCCATGACCCTATCGAGGAAATAATCCAGAACACTTAACCATTAGACCACTGAGTTGGCTCCTAACGGTTGATAGTTTCTAATCAAGTCACATTATTAGGAATACATTGAAAGGGTAAACTAGCATAGGATTTTCGTAATGAACTGTTTCTTTCTGAGAAATTCACTAATTCATTTTAAATGTATTAACCACTGAGAAACTTACTACAATACCTGATAAAATTAATTTAGATAATCATAATCAAGAGTCATTCATTTTAAGTATTTAGAGATATTTTGCACAAGACCTATGATATAGATTTTTTTACTAGTTGACACTCATCTTTAAGACGTATCTACAACCTAATATGATTTGATACTTTACTATGAGATTGAACCTAGAGGACTTAACTTCACTTTTGAATACGCTACAAATGAGCCATTCGATTCAGCTTTTTTACTAAATATTTGTAATACTTTTAAAAGAAATAACCGTTTTACAAATTGTAATCGTTTTCTCTCAGTATAAGAGATTCTTTACAAATCGATCTACAATAATTAATTCTGATTGTATATGCAATGAAAATAAATCACTCACTGATAATATGGGCAACTGTTGTTGCTTACTAAATGCGATTACCTTCTTCAGAAAATTAAAGAATCATTCACTACAGTAACATGTGCTTACTAAACAGTAAATTTTCTTAGTTCTTATTCAAAGCTTTACGAAATGATACATCATTTAGTCCATTATGAAATAATGCGTGTAAAGTTAAAATGTATTGCAAGCTTGTATTAGTCAATAGTTAAGCAATACCAGTAGTGTTTGGTAATTTCATGTTTGCCTCCGTAAATATCAATAACTAGTTATTATTTATTACAGGCAATTTACTGTACAGATAAATTTTCACTATTCCACAAAAAATCTGTAATGTTTTATCCCTAATAAATTTCATTACTGACAAATCGATCATGTGTGAAATGTAACGATCAAATATTCGTTTGATTTTATTCAAATAAAAAAGAAGAGACTCTATCTAGTCAAGTTTCAAATATGATTACTTAGTTAACATGACAGTTCGAAGTAAGAATTTATAAACGTTTAGTTGATTGAATTCACCGTAGATTGATGTTGGTAGGGTACCTTTGAAAATCAGGAAGCACTGGATAACTGTTTTGTTTTAGTATGGAATTCCTCAGCAGTGCTCACTCTAGATTCCGCCTCAATGCTCTCTGATTTTCAATGGTACCCTATCAACATCAATCTGTGAGAAATTTAATAAGCTTAACTTAATACGAATCTCCACAAACCATCTTAATTCATAAATATATTTAAGATGTCATTTTTAAAAATCTTTAACTTTTAACATAAAACTATAATCAACAATTTTATTCATACACGAATTAGAATAAATTATCTTGAATGAAATTTGTAATAAGTAGACGAAAACCACAGTAGTTGTTTTAATAAGTGAACTATTCTATCATTAGCATGTGTTTAGTATTTTTTTTCCCAGTCTTATTATTCAAGACTAAATTTGTACTAAACTTTATTAGTAAGTGAATATCTTGTACGAATGCCTTATTACTACCTAAACATACATGTTTATTACATTTCAAGATATTTATCAATAATCAAATCCAGAACTCTTGAATCGAATTTATTTGGTTAGAATGTAAACTGCTTCCTAATTCATACCAATTAAATACAATTCTTTTCAATTCATAATTGAATGAATTTGAAAGGAAAATAAAAAATCAGGCAGTCCAGTTTTTCAATTTGATAACACGAAATGGTCTGAATTTGGCAGTCATTGGATAATAGAAATCACTGTACAGCTATTTCGTACTGGTGTAGGTTCAATTCATTATGGGTCATAGATGTGTACTGCAGAAGAGTTCTATATTAGGATAAAATAGCTGTCCAGTGTTTTCAGTTGATCATTTGGTGTTTAATTCAGATCAACTTGTGATATCGAATTGACATTCAACAATCTCCACAACACTCAATTACAGCCTAGCTTTCATTTAGTTTTATCCCTAGTGTTTATATTGATTATTAAGACTTTAACTTAAATGCGTAGTTCATCAGTTTCTTTTTATCTTCATGTGAATAACAACATTTATTTTATTGAAAAAAACCCGGTCTATAAGAATATTTCTATGAAGAATTGTCGACAATGTAAGTTTTGTTTATACAAAAACTGTGTATTGTTTAGCTTATAAATGAATATTTAAATAAGTTTGTAAACTGTGAAACATTGCATTTTAACAAGATAATCTAATTAAATTGTTTAGAATTAGTCTATGCAGAGATACATCATCACTAGCATTTTCTAAGAGGACAATATCGAAACCGGATACAGCTTGATTTATTAACGAAGGGACTAAGATTCTATGAATACGAAGAAAACTAACCGGTGTAGTATAGAGAGACTCCACTTATGTTTTCCACATGATTATCTCTGACAAGAAAAAAATAAACAAAAACGTCACAAAATAAGAACAAAGATTTCCCAGAGGGTACAAGGTTAACGACTAGCGTGTAGGGTTTACTTGAGAATTACAAACACGATTTGTAACATGCTCCTATAATACGATCAACAGAATATGATATTGACATAAACAAAGTTAAGTGGGTGTAACGGCTGGCAAACATGTTCACACATTTAAAGTGTGTATTAGTGCTTTAGTGGGATAAGTAATAATCGTTAAGGTTAACAAATTTAATATAATTACAAGAGAGAGGAAATTTGTCAATATGTCATATAAATTAAGAAAAAGGATCTATTACACGAATAGATTGTGGTAAGCTGTTCCACATTGTTAAGTATTTATTTGTAAAGTAATTTATATAGAGGGTGGATTTAGTATTTGACAATAAGTTATTCCGTATTTTGTACGAACAAAGTAAAATTAATTTAAGCTGTCGTTTCCATACAGTGTTTACTCTTAATGTATTTAATTACTATGAAAAAGAAAGCAGATGTTTATAAGTTTCAAATTTTTCGTCGTATTACTACTAAAACTGCACTAATTTGTTCTATGATGCATATTTTCTATAAAAATCAAAGTAATTTGCAATAAATTTTGGTTGTTTTAAACTTCAAGTCATGACATCTAGAAATACAAGATTGATAAAATGAAACCAGTTGTTTGATTATTACTACGGAATAGAAAACATTGAACAGGAAGTGTGATAATTTTATGTCACACAATTAGTTTTTTTGATATAACATGTACATCATGGAATTAGTGATCTTCAATTAAATTTAATTGGCGTTTATCAACTACTGAATTAATAGGTTTTTATATCCAAACATCATGAACATGTCATTTCCTAAAAAGGAAACATCGCTGAACATTGATGATATTGATAACATTTTCAAATCCCACTGCATTAAATGTGATCTTCCTATCTTAATGGCATGGACAGTTTAAAGTTATAAACTAAGCATTTAAATGCTTAAATAACTACTGACAACACCAAGTATTGTAGTAATCTTGAAAGTCTTATTTTTATATTTTACATTTTTGACTTTCATTTATGAAAAATTAAAATATTGAAATTATAGTACCAACTAAAGTATATGAACTTTTGATAGCTCTCATTGTGCTTAATAAATCCGAACTATGTCTTAAATGTTGCCTTGGGTTCTCAAAAAAATTATTACACTAACAGTAAGTTTATCATTCATAATTGTTTTAAACATTGCGAATATTTGAAGAAATTTACAGAATGGCCTACTTAGTTCTTTAAACCTTATCCTCCTACACATACACACAGTTCAACTTTATTACTTCATAAGTACTCAACATCGTGATGTGAAATGTATGGCATTACAACTATCAAGTACCAGCGGTAATGAAGTTTCCTTCAAATGCGTAACAAGCTTACATTACTATGAATTGTATTAAAATAGACTTTTATTACATTTAGCACAGAATTCATCTATTCGTTTAACATATGATCATATTTAACTTATAACTTAACCAGCGTAAATCGAATAAATCGTGAATGCATTCACTACGAAAGTGTCTTTACAGTGGCATTACAGAACACACCAATTGTAATCTGAAAAGACAATATTTCTTTGATGAAATAGTTTTTGAAATATTGCTTAATAAAGCCGAAATAAAAGACGTATTATAATTTGGCATCATGAATTGGCCTGAGTTAGACAACTATTAAAAATCAAGAAACACTAGACAGCTGTTTCATTCCAATATAGAACTCCTCATCAAATCACATCCACGACCAGTCAGGGAGTCGAAATCGAGATTTTCAGGCTCAGCAGCGAACGCTTAATTTTTAAACTACCGAACCGGCTTCCAATAATTGATATTTTTAACACAATCAATACGCAGGCTACTTCACCCAATACTACTAGTGGGCAACTGCTTCACATCGAATATGGTTGGGACTCAGTAAATCAAAATCCAGCATTTCCCACCACACCCAATTACAAAAGTAAATTGTATTTTCACACAATTCGCTAATTAGTTGCTACAATAATTTTGAATAGATATACCCCTAAAGACCATATCAACTTATAACAGTTCAAATATATACCTTCTGAATACATGTTATGCCATTTCCATTGTATCAGATGAACATACTTACAAACGAATTCTATAATATTTAACCATACGTGGTTGTTGTTCAACAGAAAACATGAAATAAAATTCTCCAAATTTGTAAGTAGTACATTTAATAGTAGAACACATAATATTAGACGTCTTCGTATTGAAACGAATGTATTCTCCATTGATGAAAATAGCTGCTCCGCTTAGTTGAAAGTCAAATTAACTGAAGTTATATGAAACTAGATGATGAATAAAAGTTTATTAAAAAGTAATTTAAAGGATAGTAAAATGTAAAACAAAAACATCAACTTGATTCATTGTTAAATTTTACAACAGTACTATTAATCCTATTATATCTGATCGCATCATTTTATTACAGTATTTCTTCTACTTCCGTTGGCATATAACTACTTCGTTGTTATAGTGATGCCGTCTAATTTGAGCTGTATCCTAGAAATCAACGCATTAATATCAATGATATATCTTACGTTTTGGTCACAAAAGCTATTACAGTGACAAACGGCAAACATATGCTCCTCAATTTAGTAAACATTATATATACTGAAATATATATATATATATATATATATATATATATATAATCTAGAGGTCTCTATTTTTCTTTTTTGGAGTCACTCACAAATTATAAAATGAGGAAAAGTTAATTTCATGATAATAGACAGGCTAATTCTGTCAGTCATTTATAAGTAATGTTAATATGATGATATGTGTTAGTGATAATTCTCAATCAACAAATGACAAGTAATGTGCATACTAGTTTGGAAAATAAGAAGGAATCTTTTATAGGGGAAATATGTATATGATGAATATTTTTCTACATACTAATGTATAATTGTTTATTGGCAGAACTAGTGATATCGTTTGGTATAGATAAATATCAGTTCTATTAATTAAATTATACCTACTTAAGATGTCAATATAATGTATGGGAATAGTATCAAGTTGGTGAACAGTAAGCACTAGTATCACAGATAGAAGAGTAAACACTTGATTTTTTGTTATGTAGAAATGGTTTAATTACTTTTCTCGAAAATTTAACAGGTTGTATAGACTTTCAATTTGTATCCAATGTGCCATTAACTAATCGAATTATGTTCTAAAATTCAATAGACAAAATTCATTTATTAAAGTTAAGTGTCTTCTAAATTACATTCATTTTGTAATATTTTAGTGCTAATGACAGTTTATTGCTAACATACTTCAAAATTATGCTGATCTATTGACTTCAATAAAAAAAAAATTTAGATTATTGTTAAAATATAATTAATTAATTGTTATACAAATTCAAAAAAAATCTGTTTACATGCAACAATTTATAGATTTGTAACTAAGACGACTAAAATGTTATCAAAAAATAGTGGTGAATTATGTAGTTATTTTCGCTTTGAACTATATCAGTAGTCTATTATAATTTTTTTCTAAAATATGAACAATACACTAAAATAAAGTGATTTATTATATTCCCTGTTCATGTCATGTTATCTTCACTATGACTTCATGAAAGTTAACTTTATTTTAGTGTGCTGTTCATATTTTAGAAAAAAATTATAATATACTACTGGTATAGTTCAAAGCCAAAAATTACTATATAATTAACACTTATTTTTGGATATACATATATATACTTCATTAGTTGGGTTTCAAGAAGGTTGTAAAACTGAAAAAAATAAACATTAAAGACATTTAGCGTATTAGATGTTTCATGTAAATTCATAGTCACAATTATCTGAGTGGTTTATTGTCCGATAAAACATTTCATTAGAACAATAACAAAAATAATCAGAAAGTGAATATACTTTAACTATGCTACGATTGTCATCTTATTAGTTAATAGCTTAAATTTTTATTGATAAATTAAATGAAAGAAAATGAGGCCGCGTGTCCAACAGATTGCTTCTACTGATTCATATGTATATATATATATGCATATGTATGTCAGATTACAGACATTGGAAAACAGTGAAGAGTGTTACCCTTTATACTTTCAAGCATCATCTACAAATTCACGTTAATCAACAAAATCCCTATTAAACGTACATGATTAAATAGCATCCAAAAATTTAGTAACAGAATGAAAGTGTTTAGCTAAATAAGAAACTATGGCAACAGTCCTATTGATTTTTCAATCCATTAGTGAAGTAACTGCCAATCTTTCAAAGTTCTATCCAATTTGTATGGTTACATTTGTTTTCATATTTCATGTCATTTAATTTAGTTTCTTCTACTTACTATATACTATCATTGAATCTCATAAAAGTTTTACAACGTTGTACAAAATCTAAAGCTGTCAACTGTCTTTTGGTAATTTTAAACATTTCCTACATAAGTTTCTCTTAATGTAACTCAAAATTATTCATCAAATAAAAAGTATTAAACAATAATCTGTTTATTACATCAGGCATTCATATCAAAACTAATTTCTGTAACCCATAATTATGCCCCCCCCCCTCAAACTACTTAATAGACATATTCATGTTTTATTTTTAAGTGTTACATTATATATGACTTGTGTCTATTTGGAAATTATATAAGTGAATAACTGAGACTAACATGAATAGTTTGAAACTTCCATTATGGAACATTTACAGAATAATTTATACTGAACGTTATTACAATTAATATGTAAATTCTTAGTTGTTTTTACAGTTCCAATAAGATAAACTGTATTAATCTTTCTGTTAATATAGTTAGTTCTTGAAAGAATCTACAAGATTTTGTTTTGTAAATATAAAGACAAAACAGATATGGATTATTTCTATGTGTTTTATGCTTCATAAGATAATGTTTATTCATTAGTGAAATGAATGCTTTAATCGTATTACTACGTGAAGATTATCTTAAGTAAATTCATATTGCATCATTTATAATCCATTTCATTTGGTCCACTTAATTTATCTTATACACATGGTTAGTAATACCAGTTAACTCAACTCATTAATGCATAAAATTCTATGAACAAATTAATTTAGATGTTCAAAGTTTATGTTTACATTATGAAAATTTGTTTTTCTTTTTCTTCGTAAACTTTATTTCATAAACAAGAAATATGTTGAAAGTACTTATACAATATAAAGTGATTATGTTAGAAAGTTTATGAGAAAAACAATAGATTCATAATCACTAATATTATATTAGTAAGGCATCATTAAGCAAAGCACGGAATTCAATGGACAAGTAGGATGCATCTCGATGATTTGGACTTCGCGGATGATCTAGCTCTTTTAGCCAATACACACCAACAAATGCAAGTGAAGACAATCAAAGTAGCAGCAACCTCAGCATCAGTGGGCCTAAACGTACGTAAGGGATGGAGCAAGATCCTCAAATTCAACACAGAGAGCACCGACCTGATTGAGTTTGATGGAAAACTCTGGAAAAAGTGGATACCTTCACGTACCTGGGAAGAATCATTGATGAACAAGGAGGATCCGATGCAGATTTAAAGGCAAGGATTGGCAAAACAAGGGCAGCATTCCTACAATTGAAGAACACATGGGACTTCAAACAACTGTCAACCAACCTCAAAGTTAGACTCTTTAATTCGAACGTAAAGACAGTTCTTCTGTATAGAGCTGAAACGTGGAAAACTACTTCGAACATCCTCGGGAAAATACATGTATTTATAAACAACTATCTACGCAATATATTGAATGTCTGTTGGCCTGAAACCACCAGCAACAGCCTATTATGGGAGAGAACAAACCAACTTCCAGCTGAAGAGAAAATCAGGAAACGACGTTGGAAATAAATAGGACATACATTACGAAAATCATCAGACTGCATCACGAGAAAAGCATTAACTTGAAATCCCGTTGAGAAACGGAAAAGAGGAAGGCAAAAGAAGACACTGTGTCGATCATTGGAGGCAGACATTAAACGCATGGACAGTAACTGGAAACAGCTGAAAAGGATTGCTCAGGACAGAGTTGAATAGAGACTACTGGTGAGGAGCCTATGCTCCTCCGGGAGGGATAATTGGCGTCAGTTACTAGGGCATCATTACCAAGGTTGAATACAACTTCAAATACATCGAACAATCGATAAGTAATTCATTAAATTAAGCAATATATTTGCAATAATTCGATTAGTAGAAATTGAGATTCCTGACGTTTCACAACTTAATGTAAGCCACTTTTTCTGAGAATAAATAATCGAATTACATTAACATAAGTTTAAATAATACAATGAAGCATATCAAAATCAAGTAAATTAGTCTAATCAAATTATCAGTCTGAATGTATTGAAGTCATGTTAATCCGAGTCAAGGTAATTCATAGTGAGCCATGTAAGTGCCTGTTTCTTGAATGTTTACTAATTGTCTGTGTGTATGAAAAATGTAATGTGTGAAGTAAAGAAGATTTTCTGGCAATAATTCTATTTTTAAGCAACCAGAAGTTTAAACCATTTAATTGTCGTTGGTTTGCTTAGATAAACGATGTTGGATAAATGATTAAGCCTTCATTTCTGTTTAGTGCATTCGGGATTTACTAAAATATGAAATATTTCGAGAACACCATTAAACCAAGCATTTGGCTCCGATATGTCGATGGCACTTAAGTCATTACTAAAAAGATATTTTGTGCGAACGTTTTCAGAATTGATTAACATATTTTCGCCTAAAATAAAATTCACTGCTGAAAGTGAAAACGGATACAGTGAGTTATCGTTTTTAGACTCTTATTAATAAAGAAATTCAAATGGAACATTTAACCTAACCATCTATCATAAACCGACACATTTTATCCCATATATTAACTTCAGTTCAGTGCATCCATTCAATGTGAAGATTTCACTAGATCTAAATCCTTTTGAAAGAGCTGTCAAAATAATTACATTACAAGAAGGAAGAAAACGAGAATTTAAGAATACTACAAGCATCTTACAATTTATCAATTTTCCCATGAATTTTACTAAGAATATTCAAAAACCTAAACAACTTATTAGTAACGAATAATAATTAACCAAACGGAATGTCATTGATTGGTACTGTCGTTCTACCTAATCGCCATGACATGACAGAACAATTGTGAAGAATTCGAAAACAACATATAACTCAAGCGTTCTACAAAACAACTAACACGATAAGTGGTGTTTCGTAAAAACGAAAGAAAACATCCTCTTCATCTTTACACAAAACCGTGTCCACAGATTAGATTGTGTCAACTGTGATTATACTAATTTTCTAGATTTTGATATGTTTCATTGTATTATTTAAACTTATGTTAATGCAGTTCGGTTATTTATTATTCTCAGAAAAAATGGCTTACATTAAGTTGTGAAACGTCAGGAATCTCAATTTTTACTCATTAGATTATTGTAAGTATATTAGATTGTAAATATACTAATAGGTTCGGATATAGTGACCTGTATTCTCATTGTCTAGTTTTATGGAGCTGTTTGGAACTCCAATAGAATAGCATCGATGTCAATTAATTCTTTATTTCTGACATTTATTGAAATTAATCAGTAACAAAATGGCATTTCAAATCGCCTGAATCAGTTTCATAGTCAGTAGTTGTGTACATAGATTCTAGTAAGAATTCATTATAATTAAATGTATAGATCATTGAATGTCTATGCAGTTAGCTTCATGGTTTCATGGTCTATACATTACCTATAGTTTTTATGACTCTGTAGTCTCCAAACGTGTAAATAATACACTTTTATTTTAATGAAGTAAGTAAATAACCAAAATATATTCTGTCTAATTTGATTAATGTATAATGTATTGAAAGATAAATCGTTTTGTTACAATCTTGCAAACAAAAGTAGGGTAAATAGGATTATTTTATACTAAATACATTAAACTTAGAATTATAATGATAAACAAGTAACACATTTCAAAATGCCTTTCAGAAAATTTTGTGTGAAATTATGACTAGTGTATTTCGTACATCCTGGAATACAGTCCGTCATTATTGTACTAAATCCCAAATATGCTGAATCTAAAATGAATACCAATAGATTGTTACATAAATTCTTTATTGAAATATCAATCGTCGTATAAATATGCAGAACAAAATCTCGATACATGGCGGTCGTTAATGACTGTTCTTCTAATATCATTCCTTGAGAATAAATGAACTTAAGTTGGTTTTGTCGAGAATAGTTTTGACTCTGCTGTATCTAATCGTTGCAAATTGATCTCCATTGGATATCAATAAAAACTATGTAGGACTGAATAGCTATTTCATTCGAGTAAGAAGTCGTGACTAGAGGAGTTCATCTATATGGGCAGTTGAATAATAATTACTGAATTGCATGAAACAGGAATCTAACTATTTGGTCGTGACTAGCTTTTCTGTTTTCTACTTTTCATTGTGAAAGAAACGTAATATATTACTTGTAGTTTATACAACGGTAGATTTAAAATACTAGATTGCTAGTGATTGTTTATTTTCAAAATATATTTTCACTCATGAAGTCATCATTTTGTCAAATGTCAATCTTGTTTACTGTATATAAATTTAGGACTTGACTCAAATGAAATAGATTTATCATCCCAGAATTTCTCATTTGACTTAAGACTCCGTTTTAGAGGGTCAAAAAGACTAAATAGATTTAAATAACACATTGACAATCGCTTCAACAACGATATACTTATTCTATTTGAAAGCTACATGTGATTCATGATACACTACTGAATTCTATAACGAATTAGTTATTAAATGATTTAAAACTCAAACCACTGAATATTTGATCTGAACTATTCTGACATAGTTGTATTAAAATTGTATCGTATCTGACAAGTGTAATTCGAGTCATGTGTTTCTTCTTTTATAAGACTCATCGGTTGAATGCATCTATGTCTTAGTATTGATACTCATATCAGAATTTAAACTCAAATCATTATCTTCAAATGATGTAGCGTCATCCATTGATCTACTGAGTTTGGATATCAAAAGATTAACAAAGTTTTTAACTTATCTATGAATTTCGAAACATAAAATACAAAATAATTAAATGTATTAAATGAATGATTCATGTATGTTAATGAAATACTGTTTATCTTAATTGGAATTGAAATTAGTTAACCATAGTTAAGTGAAATTTATTTTACTGTAAGAACAATTACGTTCCTTTAAATATATAAAAACTAAAATACCTGTAACCAGTCACATGTACTGTATATGCTTATGTGTATATTAGCTCAAATAGTGTATTTCAATTCAATGAACGTCTAAAACGGACTATATAAAAATTATGAAATTAAGAAGACAGAAAACCAATACATTGTTTGTATTAAATGTAAAAAAGATAGGAATCATTACAATCTACGCAAAATATCCCTTTTTTCCTATCAATTTACAATAAGAAAAGGAAAACAGATCAGTCTTAGTTGATGAATTAAAATCACATGCTATGTGTTAATCAACTTAATTAAAATGTCCAGCTAAACAATATATTGAAGCAATCTGCCCAGTATATACATTGAGTTAATGTAACTAGTCACCTAGAGTTCATATAATTAACAATAGCAAGATACAAATGCTTAAAAATGCATTCCTGTTATACAAGTGAAACAGCCTGTTACTGAATGACTTGATGATAGTTGCAAGTACCATCTATAATTGTATTAAAATAGAGTTAATGGAAGTTGATTTACTAGCACTTAAAAAAGATTGATCATATTTGAGGACTGTTTTTCAGTGGACTATTTCATTTATTTTGACTGTACACAAAGTAGACATTTTATTCCGATTATTATCACGTTTCCCATGTCCTATCCTTCCGTTTATCGCATTAACTGTTATTATTTCATTTTCCATTTGTGAACTATGGGTAATCAGTTGTGTATACGTTATTCCAGTTCACAGTCACTGTTACTCTTATTTTGTATTAATGCTAATTTTCTAATTGGTTGACTGGGTGGTCAGATTTCATGTATGTATAAAGGATTGCTTGTAATATAGTTCGATTTTATCTGGTGGTCACCTCAGTTGTCGTGTCTACTTCATCCCAGCTTTGAGAACTACTAGTCATACGGCAGATATACAGGGAAATACAACTAGGCATTCTTATTAACGTTTGTTACTGTAGTCTCATGCACACAAGGTCACGTTATCTATTGGTCTTACGCATCAGTTATAACAGCTTTTTCTAACGTTATAACAGAAGTACGAATACGTTGCGATTTGTGAAGTAGCCAGTCAAAATGTTGGGCAGTGTAATTCTTTTCACTTTAAAATTGATGATCATTTTTCAATTAAACTGAAGTTAACATTTTAATCGCTCTGAACCGTAACATAAATGATGAAAATATTTGTTACCGATAAGATAAACCAATCAGTCAATGCCTATTACCCCATGTGGAGCATAGGCCGCTGAGTAGGCTCCTCCAACCTAATCTGTCTTGAGCTTTACTTTATAGCTCTCCCCATGTACTCTTCATTCTCTTCATGTCTGTCTCCAATTCCCGATCGAATGTGTTCTTGGATCCTCCTCTTGACCCTTTGGCCTTCAGGATTCCATGTTAATGCTTGTCTTGTGTTACAGTTTGATGATTTCTTGAATGTGTGTTCTATCCACTTCCAGCGTCTTTTCCTAATTTCTACCTCGGCTGGGAGTTGATTTCTTCTCTGCCACATAATGTTGTTATTGATTGTATCTGCCAATAGATCCGAAGTATCTTACTCAGACGGTTGTTTATAAATACCTGTATATTTTGAATGATGCTTTTTGTAGTTCTCTATGTAAGTTTCAGCTCCATGCAACAGAACTGTCTTCAGATTTGTATTGAAAATTTTGACTTTAAAGTTGACTGACAGTTGGTTTGAGTTCCAGATACTTCTCAGTTGTAGACATGGCTGTCCTTGCCTTGCCGATCAGCGCCTTCACATCTGTATCAGACCCTCCTTGTTTATCGATGATGCTACCCAAGTATGTAAAGGTTTCCATATCTCTGTCAAGTGTAATTGGGTTGGTGTTCATTGTTTTGTATTGAAGGATCTTGTTTTTTCAGTTGTGTATGTTGAGGCCTACTGCTGCTGAGACTATTGCTACCTTGTCCGTCTTCATCTAAAGCTATGTGTGGGATAGAAGAGCCGGGCTACATAATCTCTATAGTCCAAATTATCTAGCTGCATCGATGTTGTCCACTGTATTCCAAGATTGCCTTGGAATGTTGCAGTCTTCATGATCCAGTCAACCACCAGTAGGAAGAGGAAGGGGGAGACTAAGCGACCTTGTCTAACACTGGTCTTTACTTCGAATGAATCTGTGAGCTGACCTTCATGCACGATTTTACAATGTAGTCCGACGTAAGAATTCCGTATGATGTTGATTAACTTCTCGGGTACGCCATAATGTCGTAGAAAGCCCCATAATATTCTCCTATCCACGCTGTCGATAAGATAGAATAAGCAAAACAGTTTTGTAAAATTATTAGTAGTGAGCATTTAGAGTTAAATATTTAATAATCGAACCCATTAGAAAAAAAAGGAAAAGTTGTATTTACAGCAATCTCATCAATTATGATTAATTTAAACCATTTAAATTCTAATCGAAATGCATAATGCTGTGTTGTTTTGTTTTTTATCAAAGTAAGTTACATTCACATCTGTCATCTACCTTTTACCTATACCAATAATATTAAGTTATGCGTCAAATAATGGTAAGAATGTCGAAATTTTAATGGAATCCCTTTTGCTTAACTGTTGCCGATTCATTACTACCCCTCACGAAGCATAGGCCACTGATCGGGATCCTCCAACTGACTCTGTCCTAAAATTTCCTTTCCAATTGTTCCCAAGTGCTGTTCATTCTTTTCGTGTCTGCTACCAATTTTTGAAGCATTTCATAAGTATAACTAGAGAACGGGTACATGAAAATCAGATATCGAATTATGGCCTTATATATATATACAACTGGATTAACATAGTAACAAAAGGAAGAGGACATAAAACTACTTAGCCAAAATAGCTTTAATCGAAGTTGGTGAATGAATGCCATAGCAACTAGATAGCAAATGTGCCATTAAGTTGGGTTAATTGATAAGATAATATTCGTTCGATGTATTGTAATCAGTGTGATAAGATAAATTATAAAAAATGACTTAGTTTAGATGGACGTGGAAACAAGATTAAATCAATTTGGATAAACACTATCGGGAGTGAGAGAGCATGATAGATGTACATTCTTAAAATTAATTGGTAAGTATGAAGAGTATGAATAACAATTATACGACAACATAATGTTGAAATTAACCAAACAGGTCCATGGTAAAATGAACGGGTGAACAATTTTCTTATGTACACATAGTACCGGATTTTCTGTGTATGGTGATGGCACAACCAGAAAACATACTAGCTAAGGCACTAAGATTGCATATAGAAGTAACTACAAAGATGCTTCTTGTTCTCTTTAGAAAGATTTCAGGGCTGAAAAAACAATTATCAACAGACTGAAAAGAAGGATACGTCATGAATCTATCAAAGAAAGGAGATCATAGTAAGTGTGAAAACTACAGAGGCATAACTCTATTTTGAGTAGCAGGAAAGATCTTTAACTGAGTGTCGTTGAACCAAATGAAATATCCGGTCGGCAAGTAACTTTGAGATCAACAAGCAGGATTTCGTGATCATTGATCGTATACCGACCGAATCGCGACATTACAGATCATTGTTGATCAATCAATTGAATGGAACTTATCACTTTACATCAACTTCATGGTATTAGATTTCTTATACCTTCAAATAACCATTGCGGGATAAGTTCACGTGCTTTTTATGATAAGAATCTTTTTATATTTAGCACTACAAGAGCAGTTAGAATGTTAAATGTACATAAACGAGGCCGTTGTTTGTATCTTATCCTTAATTTGTTGTGACATGTAATTTGGAGGCGTTAATGTAATTTTAATAGATCTTTTTAGCCTCCTTGTCAGAATATCACTATATCTCCTTTGACGTTTAGTTGCAGTTGTTGATTTTTCTTTGCTGTCTTTCCCAGTCCTAGTATTCCATTTTCTATATAATTTGAATCTCTCTGAAAATTCATTTATTGCTAACGTCATTTTCCTTTTGTCTATTACTTCAACGCTGTCCTCCGACTAGATAGGTCAGATTCGACAACTTAAACAACTTACACAGTTTGTTGTATATTGGAGAGGTGTGAAGCTATTAAGATGAATATATTATCCAGTTCACGTCTGTTTTTTAAATAAATCTCTTCATACTGACACACATAGTCATTTCTCGCAATTTTTTATATTAAAACTCTCCACAGATCTTCCGCCTAGAAATATGCATATGGTGTTTGCTATCAGCATGTAACGCGTTCTCGTGAGTATGATCAGGATTTCTTGACAGTGTCAAGAAAATCTAGTAAATATAAACAAATAGCATTATTAGATACTTAATCAAGTTTATTTTCCTTTTATTTTCAGATGTTACAATAGGCAGTATTATGTGAAGCAATGACATTGTTTCTAAATTAAAAATATCACACGGGATCCACTCAGGAAATTACATGTATTCCGAAACAGAAAAATTAGTCATTCAACATATTACAGATGTTGATTGGCCAAATGGTCCACCAGATTTTTATGTTAAAGGATCATCTTATGCAGTTACACAGAGTCAATTAAGAGAATTAGAAATTGCTTCAGGTTTGGCTATTGTAAATTCTACAAGTATTGGTCCACAATCAACACAATATCAATTTCATAATGAACCATTTCAATATTGGGCTATGATACTTTTATTGTTTCCATTAGCTACAGTATTTGGTAATATGTTAGTTGTGTTAAGTGTATTTCGAGATCAAAGTCTTCATACAGCTACAAATTATTTTATTGTCAGTTTAGCTGTTGCAGATATTAGTTTGGCGATTATTGTTATGCCAATAGCTAGTTGGGTTGAAGTAAGTTAATATTGATGTATATTCCGTTTATTCATTTAGTGAACTTAATGTTTGTATAAATCTTCAATAAGAATGTAATTTGCTTAAGTTTACTATAACCAGCACTATTTCATATGATAACTAAACAAATCGATGTGTGTATGGTAGAATTTGTCTTCAAAACATACTTATTATATGATGAATGATTTATACACAATATCAGTGACATGAATTATATCCCAGTTATTATTGTCCTCTTTCGACATATATATGATGTAATCTTTCTGCTTTTTAGGATATTTTTGTAATAGGTATGATACTTACAAGTTGATGTCTCACTTCAGGAATACATTTAGTGTATTGGTGAATAAAATAAATTAAACAGAAGGTACATTAATTTATTAATTACTTAAAAAAAATATAGGCTAAGTATATAGAATATGTCAGTAATAATAATAAACGTATATATTACATTATCAAAATAATTCATCCTAATAGAGTAGTTACTTTCATCTGCTTGTCAAAATTACTTTTCCTGCATGTATTTTTTCAATTAAATAAATGAGGTAAAGATTTGATTTTGTTGACATTAAAATATTTATGTTTTCTTTTTTTAGTATGAAATAATATTTTCTTTCTATCTTACTTTGTCTAGGCTGATAATGGGAAATGGCGCCTTGGTACAGTCCAATGTGATATATTCATTATGTTTGATGTACTTTTGTGTACAGCATCAATTCTTAATTTAGCAGCTATAAGTATGGATAGGTAAGATAAATGAATAATGATGTCTTCTATAAATCAGATAATAAATAAATAGAGTTATCTAATGCTTATTCTGTTTTGTCTTAGTATGCATTTATTACCTTCATATTATCACTAATGATAATCCGTAAGATGAATTAATTGATATAATTACCTTCACATTAGAATACCAATTACATATAGTACAAATAGAGTTTAAGTGGTTTGTAAATAATTAAAATAGTTAATAGATTAGAAATCAAGAACAATGTTAATTAATGGAACATAAATTGATTGACAAAACGTGTTGTATAATACATGGAATATTCTATAAACAACGAGTTCTGTCAAATTTCATAATTGTAAATGAATTTAAACAAATGCGATACAATTTATTTCATGTTGAGAAGATATTACTTTATTGTTTAAATCAATTAATGAGTACTTTCTGTATAAAAATAGTTTGTACATTATTAGTTCATTCACACTGTTGAATAGATGAAAAGGATTTCGTTTTATTTACAAGTGATAATCATCAAACATTTGTCTTATTAAAATGCAAAATATGTTGTATAACTATCTTGGCTTAGTGTAAGACTCACCAACAGTCCACATTGACAATCTTACCAGAGTTGGAACCGAGATGAATTACAGGAGGGATGTTTATCATTGATGTGCACTAATTAGCTATTGTATACTAGGTGAAGCAACTGATCAATACTGCTTGGTTGTTAATAATGCCACCAAACTAAAATCAATCGATTAATCGCCTTTAAAACAGTCGTTAATAGTAGCAATTTCCAATGATATTACTGCTTATTTCACATTTCTGTAACACTTAGGTTTAATACACATGTTATTCTTATTCGTCATAGATTGATGTTGGTCGGGTACCACTGAAATCGAGGAGTACTGAGCAGCTAACGCGATCGATTATGGAACTCAACAGTGCATACCCTCTATTCCGACAATGAGTCGAACCCATGACCTTTAGGTCTGACGAATGCTTAACTATTTTCAGCAATTACGCGACCGGTGTTTAATATTATAATTCCTACATCCACTACTGTTAGATACAGCATAACGATTATAGATTGTCGTTATTGATAACTGTCTTATTCTCCACATATCTGAGCTCTACAAGTCACGATTTCTAAATAAAACTTCAAAAACATTTTAAAGTTAGTTGTTAATAAGTTGATTATAGTAAATGAATTGAAGTGGTTTATACAAATAGTTATTAAGTTTAGTTGTCTGTATGCATCAGTGATTGCTCTCGGTTGGGTACCGTTGAATATATCTTCAATAATCAAAACCAATATCAAATAATAGCTCAAATTTGTAAAGTGTATGCTGAAATATATTGATTAGATGCATTATGACCTCTAAAAAGATACTATGAAATAAGTTTGTTAACATTATAGAAGGGACAAACAAACATATTTATTCAAAAATATCTGATTTTCATCAAGGTCAAACTATATAAGTAGTAGATAGAAACTACTTAAACCATATAAGTACTGTCAAAAAACTAGAGCAAATTATATACAAACGCCCATTTTCATTACTATTTCCTTTCCGAATCTCATTTGTTGCATTCTCATTGATAATATACTCGTGTTTATTCCTACTTGGACTATAAGTTGTATTTAGGAAAAAAAACTGTATTATCTTTTGTATTGCCTACATCAATTAGAAAATATTCATGATGATTTGAAATTATTCAATTGTTTGACAAATGAATCGTCATTAGAATAATTATGTAATAGTAATACAAAGAAATCATATTCATTTTTATAATGATAATATGACATACTTGACATTTTCATGAATGATAAAAAAATTTCAGTTCCACTCCCCCCCCCCTGACAGGTACTGACAGTAGGTCATATTAAACTTGATTATCTAAACTTCTAAATTAGAACAATCCCAAAAAATTTACTTAATTTCATATTCATCTGTCTAAATGAAATGCGAAAAATGAATTTATTATTCACTTGAAATTGACTTAACTGTCGATCATCACTTGTACAACGAAGCTAACAACATGTAACGTACTTATTTTATCTTTTCAACTACCCTTCATTGAGTTAAAATAACAATCTATGTTGGTCATTTTAGTCGAGTTTCTATTACTAGTTTATAGTTAGACTTATTATTCAAAACATTATTCCGAATACTCTTTCGATTTATTATCCAATTACCCAATTGTTTACACTATTCTTATAAACATCATGTTATCTTGAACCATATTGATAACAATTTTCATAATTTTATCGTATATACTTTCAATTACATTATCATTTATGTATTTTATTTTAATATGAATTAGACATACATGACTCTTGGAAGTAAGACTAGAATTATTCATGAACTAACTGAATTGTGGAGACTGGTATAAAGTAACTTGCTTGCAATTATCACAGGTTGATGTTGGTTGGGTACCTGTGAGAATCAAGAAGCACTGGATAGCTATTGTATCCTAGTATGAGACTCTTCGTTGATGCCGACTCTTGATTCCGACAATGAATATAATTAAAGTTCGTTACATCTTATTGCAAACTCTAGCCACCAACACCACTCGGCTGGAGTTCACTGGTAGAATTCCCACTTTTATAAATTTGAAAAATAATGCTAAGGTCATCCGCTGTCATTGGTGATAACCTTCTCACTCTTGGCTTGTTTGAACACCACCAGTGACGACTTTTCACTGGGACTTTAGGAATATCCTGAAGTTATTCATTAGTACGTTAATTACTACATAAATGTCTGAGACAATTTGTGTGATAGCTTGAAAGTTATATGAAACTGAAATTATCTAATCACTTTTGCATTCAGGTAACTAATTGACGTTGTTATTGTTGTTATCATCATTAAATACTGCTTGAAATCATTTATACGTGGGTTAATTTGCGTAACTATTATACAACTAAACTTATTTCCGATCTCCACAAAACGTGTATAATTCAAATATAATAGTCATCTCATTCGTATCTAAATTCAGGATGTTTCTAGAGTTCTGTTTAGAAGTCATAAGCTATACAGCTCAGATATGTAGAGAGAAAGAGACAGTTATCACTATTGACAGTCGACGATTATTGTCCTATATTCCAGTTGTCTAGTGCCCTCTGGTTTTGAGTGATACCCAGTATGATGAATGTGTGCCAAATACAAAATAAACAATAACAAAAAACTCATAATTTCGGATAAACACCACAACAAACAATTTAAACAGTAAACTTACTTTTCGATAACCCATTTTCAAAACTTTCAGCAAAAATTTCACTATACGAGTTCCTACTCGTTATAATGATGAATACTAACAAACAAAACGTGTTCATTATATGAGTGTTCTTTTCTTATAAATACTTGTTCTACATAGTTTAAAATGAAATCGTTAAGACAAGAGTTTTACTTAACACTGTTGATTTTTTCTTTTCAGTTTATTAGGCAGTAGGGTATGTTTCAAAAATCATTTTTTATGCAAGCTAATCAAAAGGTTATGAAGGAAAACAAACAATGTTAGACGGAATCGGTAAAACTACTTAATAGCTTTCATTGATCTATGAAAGGACCTCCTATTTATAAACTACTTTGAATCTAATGACTAAGGTATCTTCTTCTATGCAGCAGATAAGACTGAACAGAATTTTAAATAATCGAAGTCATTAGACAATGTCGCAGCTCTGTCAACTATATGACCACTTTCGATCAATTATGATAAACAAATTGATTTTGTTCGATTCTTTTTATAAATTATGAGTTTAGACAAATAAGTTTTTAAATATGCATTGAGGTAAGAAAAATCCAAGTAGTTTACTCATTAAGTCTAAATAAGACCTATTGAGGGACTAATTAAATGTCACATTGCTCACTTATATGCCCTGTTCAATTTCTCATCAAAGGAATGGTTAATACATGAAGTACCATTTCGCATTACACAACAGTCATTTCGTAAATAATTAGTGGTTACATTAAGGTCCCTCTAACTCAGCGATTTATTTTCCAGATTATCCCTTTTTATGACAGCTATAACTTTGATAACCAAACGAATGTCTTTGTGCACGTCTCCTGTAAAGTTCCCAGTATTTATTTATTACAGGCCTTCCGAATAACTTTTAGATAACTTCCAACTGGAATCTCCAGTATTCATCTCTTCTATTTTCTTGAAAATCCGTGTTTTTAGTATTTTACTGTTGTAATGCACTACTAAATAATATATCATTGCACAGTCCATTAATACAAACTATTGTGTACATTTATTTTTATATAGATATGTAGCTGTGACTAGACCGATTACTTATGCTCAACACAGCAAAAATGTACGTGTTGGAATCACCATAGCAATGACATGGATACTATCATTTCTAATTGCATTACCAATTGCTTGTGGATTGAATAATGCCCCTTATCGAAATTTAGAAATATGTGTTATGTATATTCCAGAATACATTATTGCATCCTCAATTGGTTCATTTTATGTACCATGTACAATAATGATTGTATTATATTATCAAGTATTTAAAGCAATTCGATTAAGAACAAAGCGATCTAAGTTAATTAGTATAAGACATCAGGTACAAAAATGTGTGAAACGTCATAAAACACCAAATCGAACATCTGTTGTCCAGATCGACGATAAAGAGGTGAATGCATGTAATAGTTTAGAGAAGATGACTTACTTAACTACAACTGATCAGCAGGTATGTGATTGTCAATCAAGTGGTATCGGATCATATGTTGATTCAAAACATGCAACAAATGTGTCTTATTGTACAGAGAATCATCATACCTATACAGTTAATGGCCTACACGATCAATGCTCAACAGAGATATTTGATGCATCAGAGATTTCAAGTAATCGTTCCTCTAACATTTATTCAAAAACATTAATCATTCCACATGAATCTAAAGAAACCAATACACTTCAATCATCAACACTTACATTAATTAACACTGAATATGCTAAGCATTCATGTGAATCTCATATTTCACCATCGAATTCACTACAAGCATATACACAAACTACAGAACATAACAATAATAATATTAATCAAATTATTGAAACATCGAACTCACAAATCGAATTTAAAAATATGGATGATTTTCGTAAACATTTAAAAAATCGTATTAAACAAGCAAAACGTAGTAGTTTATCATTATTATCAACTAATACATTTACAGGTTTATCAAGTAAACAAGTTTATGCATTGAATACAAATAATACAATGAAAAAGAGTTCAACAAGTGCACAATTTAATTTTTTATTATCATATAGAAAACAAATGAAACGTATTACATCATTGATTACATGTAATCATAATCAATCAATTAATAAAGAACAAATTAATGACAAATTAATGATTAAATCAAAATCTCTTATTAGAAATAAGAAAAATTGTATCACTAAAGAGATTACAAATGATCAAATTAATCCTGAATTGAATTCCACTAGTAGTATAATTAATATGACTTATTTTTTTACAAATAAATATGGTAATAATGCTAATATTATAACATTAAAAGAAACATTAGCAGCTAAACGAGAAAAGAAAGCTACTAAAACATTAGCTATTGTTTTAGGTAAGCAATTGATAATAGTTTCAGGTTTATTAATAACATAAATAAATGAAGATAAATGTTTTGTTATTATTATTATTATAATTATTGTATAGTTATGTTTTAATGGGACTAAACACAGGGAGCTAATAAATATTTTAAATTTATTAATCTGGTTGGTTTGAATTAGATAACCAATGAACACAAGGAGATAACGGATAGTTGTATTACCATAGTATAGTACTCTTCAGCAGTGTACATCTACGACCGCACTAGGGACTGTCTGGTCTCGCACCGAGCACTTTACTATTAAACCACTGAATCGGCTCTAGACGGTTGCTTGCACAGCCTCATTTACTGTTATTGCTGAGCCTATCGGGTGTGAGGCAGTTACCCACCGATGTCAATGTATGAGGTCACGCTAAGATATAGTCAATTGACTGAGTTCGAAGTACTGACCACTAGAAGCCGACTGAATGGTTTAATGGTGAGGCGTTTGCAGAGGAGCCAGGGGGTCCTGCGTTTGATCCCTGGTGGAGTTATGGATGTACACCGCTGAAAAGTCTTAGGCATCTTAGGTAACTCATACAATTATTTCCTACAAAAACAAATATTATACGGACCATCATTGGACAAGTGTTTGCTTATTTCAACATATATATGTCTTTGACAATTTCGATGATGATTACTTTTCTCTAGAAAAGCTCGAACCAGTTTGCCCGAGAGAACGTAGGGATTTATCTATACATTTATCTATTTTTCAGTAGCTAAGATATATCAAATATAACTTACTTTCAATGTCTTCTGCACACTTGAAGTCTAATTTTTGTCGAACTATTAGTTCGAATGTGCAGACAGTTTCAGCTAGATTGGATTCTCTGAGATAACTTAATTATGAAGCTTTCAATGCCATTGTAGACGACCTCATCTGAGTAAATTTCTGATAGAAGTGAGTAACGAGAATCTCTTCATAGAAGGTACTGATGAAACTGTTTTTTCCAGAACGGAAAATGTTTACTTTATATAAAATGGATGCAAAGTAAATGATTATCAAACAATGCCTATGAAGGAATAGTTACCATGAAAGATCCATTGATAAATAAAATAGAAATATAGTCAATAAATCTGACAAAATCACTGTCTAAAGAGCCTATTTCCATCCAGCTTGACTTTTACGTGACGACGTTGTATAAACAATCAGATGATTCAGCAAAGTACAAACAGATATGCAATACGCTGTAAAGTTAATTATACTGTATAGAAAAACATATCCTTTGAGACAGCCGAAAATCGACAGTTACCCTTCCTATAGAACGACCAACTATTTGTATAAATTCACGTGTTCCTGCAAAAATAGTTACATTATTAGAAAGGAAAGAAAGGCCTGTTCGCGATTTCGACAAAATTTATCATGAAAGCTACTATTTAGAGGGATAAAAGCATTCATCAATGCAGTCGCCAAACAGCTGACCGACACAGGACACTAGACTGAGATTTTAGAATCCTCTAAATTGTTCAATAGATATAAAACGTCATGTCCTTGAAAATATGCGGAAGGTATAGCTATTAAACACTTGGAACCAAAATGTTGTATCCAAAAGAAAACAGTTATCACTCAATCTTTGCCTCGGCAAATTAGTTGCATTTCGTTACTTCACTGTTATTATTGTTTCTTAAGATTCAATTCATTCTATTGAATTATTATCCCTACTTCAAATCATATTCAGTCGTTATGGCACTGTTAAATCTAATTTATTTAGTTATGTCATCACATTACATTTTACTTTCAATACTTGAGTTTAATTTACACCGTTCTCAAATGTTACCGACTGTTCTATTTTTCATTTTCTTATTACGCAATCACTCTGACTACTGTTCTGTTTTATGTTCTTTGTACTGATTTTTGTACCCTATGTATATTTCCAATATTCTTTTCAAAATAAATATATCGAAATTTCATTCTCATATGTTAAACTTCATTTCAATGGCTAAAAATTATTCTGGGTTGTATGCAGTTGATGAGAAACTATTCAAGTGAAGTAAATTCATTCTATTTTGCATAAATGGTAAATTGTCGCTCATTTCAAAACGACTAGTAGTTTATTCTTTCAAGTTTCAATATGATTTGATTTTGTTAATACTTGTTTTTTCTCTTGACTTGATTAGTATTTTTAGAGACATAATTTTTGAAGTGGTTGATAAATTGGTTCTTTTTGAATATATTGATTGAGTTTTGACTGATTCTATTTCCAAGCTGTAGTCAATATTTTTGTGGTTTTTCTGTCTAAGATTACAACGTTTACTCAGTCGAAAGTGTTTCTATTATTGTCTACACGTATCGGTATAAACGAAGAAATGTCATGTCGATTGCCGGCAAATAAATATTCATATAGACGGAAATTGTGTCTGCTGTTATTCATAACGTATTGCTTCTGATAATTACTAAGTACAGTGTTCTATTACAATCTTTAATTATGTAAACACGCAGGTGACGATAACACTACAGATTCTCAAAAATGCTTTGTTAATATACTTGTATTAATATAGGATGTCGAATGCTTAGATTTATAATATCAATTGATATTTCGATTGAATGCTTTATACAACACGTTGGACTTCCTGTTTCAATTTCTTTTCACGTTATTAATTTATTGCATATTGACTGAGATTATCCACAATGTTCTCAGTGTTTGCCGTATGTGTTGCATTCAGCATTTTTGATTGTTATTTTGTTCCTCTAGGCAGTGTTGCATGTAAGTGTAATTTTTTTATCTCAGATTTCATTTCAAGCATCTAGCATTATCGTTCCCAACTAACTGCTACGAATATGACGGTTAACAGCAGTCCTACTTGCCGGATATTAAGTAAATAGTGAACACTCTAAGAACCAGCACTCACAAACTAAATAGATGGTAAACTGACAAAAAATAATATATACAGAATACATATTGGACAGTGAAAACGTTGTGGTTAGCCGAAAAATATTTGAAGCACCCTATCTATTGATGAATTATAGTAATGAACTCATTTTAGAAATCATCTATTCAAGCGATAGTCAATTGAAGTAGAGTTGCATTGTTTGTTTAATGTGACATGAATCTAAGTTACATTGTCTAATCTTACACCAGGTTATATGTTTCTTCGGGTCATTTTTAGTGAGATCGTCTTGCCAAAGTTTGTCTGAAGACACTAAATAACTTGAGGATTATGCGGAAACGTCAAGTTAGTGTTCACGATACCATTAATAACTAGTTATCACAGCCTATACTTAAAATAATTTTTAAGGTGGCATAACGGTCACGTCCTAAATAGCTCATTGGTCGAATTATCCGGTTTCTTCAATATCCCAGATACGTCTTGAAGACGAGCACTAAGTAACGCGAAACGAAGACGTATTTGTTCCCTGCTTACTACTTCCCAGAGTAATCATCCATTTCTATATGGTGTCAACCATTCCTGATTGCTTACACTAGTGACCAAGTGACAGCATGTTAGATAGAATTCAATCAGCGTTGCAATGATTTGACGAACATGACAACGATTACAACCTAGTGATCATTCCAACGTATATCAAAAATTAACATACCAGGAAAGAACAGCTGTTGAGCGTTTTAAGTTTTCTGACAGAAAATCAGTGACGACCATAAATTATACTATTCTGCGTAAAACAACCTAACATAAGCATATTATTTATGAATGGGACTATAAACGACCAAAAATAGTACCATGTACTTCATAAATTGTAACTAATTCATATCGTTACTACAATACTAAGTTTGTTTGTTTATATTCGTCACACAATGATGTTGGTTAAGTATCGGCGAGAAACACTTGTTTAGGATGGAATTTCTCCGCGACAACCATCCATGATTTCGGAAGGGAATTCAACACATGACCTTCAGGTCTTTGAGTAAACGCCTGACCGATTTCATCTCTAACTCTCCTCCCCAGCGTCCAATCGCAGAATTACTACCTCCACTAATTTGTGATATAATGGATCGATCGTCTTTTGAGATCACTGTCTCACTGGAAACAAGTTCGACCTCCATCAGTCATGGCTTCTTACTGTCATGGGATGACGGCCTAGTGATACAAGTAGTTAAGCGTTCTTCGTTGGACCCGGAGATCTTAGGTGACATTCCTCGCCGAAATCTCTGTTAAACACTGATGGGATGTCCCATACTAAGACATATGACTGTCCAGTATTACTTGGCTCCCAGTGGTACCTACCCAACATCAATTTGTGACAAATACAAGCAATTAAACTCAACATTTATTTTTACACAACCATCTCAATTTAATTACAGTAATATTAAAATAGTTATTCCCCAACTAGCTCCAGATTGCCTCAAGGTGTGACGTGTATACTACCTTTATTTCACTGATTTTTAAACTCAGGTCATTTAGTTATCTCTAATCCGATTCCAATAATGTCAACAGCACCCAATTACAAAGTATATATATATATATATATATATATATATATATATATATAATTTTGTTCCGAACATATGTATTTACCTATTTTATTTAATTTCTTTAAATTAATAGGTGTATTTTTAATCTGTTGGATGCCATTTTTCACTGTCAACATTATACATGCATTCTGTTTCAAATGTGAATATATACAACAATCTCAATTATGTCATATGCCTGATTGTGTAACAAGTATAAGTGTATGGCTTGGTTATGTGAATTCATTTCTTAATCCAATTATTTATACAATATTTAATGTGGAATTTAGAAAAGCATTTAAAAAATTATTACATTGTAAATTATGATTTCAACATGCTTTTACAATGTATATTATGATGTAATAATGTAATCAATCGATACTAATGTATGTAAATAAGCAACAACAACAAGAAAAAAGAAGAAGAAAACCAATATTTACATGATTATATTTTTTAATATAAAAATAATTTTGCTTATAACTAACTACTAGTGAATGTTTTCTTCTCAATTTTTTTTCTGTTTTCTAATTTTTACTCTTCAATGATTTTTATTGTAAACAACTGTAGACAAAATAAAATAAAAAAAGAAAAGGAATACAATATAATAAATGAAAATTTACTTTCCTTGATATGTTTGTTTTGTTTTGTTTTAATGATAGAGATATTTATGAAACTCAGATGGATACTTTTCATGAGGTTGAATATTTTTAGTTGAATAGTTATTGAATTGTTGTTGTAAACAACATTATTATTGACGACTATTTCAGCTTCTTTTTTATTAATAGATCCTATGAATAACAGAGTTATACTACTGAAGATTAGTTAGTAGCTAAACATCAAAAAGATTGTTGATTCTAGTAGGAAAATAAGATTAGACTGAAAAGATTGTGATATTGTTTATCATAATTATGTAATAGATGTAACCGAAATATACTGTCCTAACGTTTGCCACACTACTAAAAGCATAATATAACTTAAAATGTATAGTGAACTAATTCAAATGAGCAATACAGTTTATATTACGTTTAAATGACTACTAAATAATCATTGAGATTAGAAAGTGAAGTTCTCATTTGCTATTCTGTGCTAAAATTGTTTTTATACAGTAGGTTGGATTTAGTCAACAACAGTGAATGTGCTGAAATAATTAACTCTAAGATTTTGATCTAGATTATTAATCTTCGCCATACAAAGTGAGAGTAGCTTAAATGTTTCGGACAAATAGAAATAGGAAAGTTAGGCTTCTGTAATGGAGTCAACTAAAACACACCTAGTATTAGTTCGAGCAAAAGGAATTATAAATAACCAAATTGTAATATTTTTCCTATCTTTAAATATCACATTCGTGAATGATTAAAATTATTCTCCACTAGCAAAACTTTTCAGCGATGAGAACCATTTTTTAGTAATTCATCATTCCATATTCGACAATTTGCATCTTACATTATGTGGATTTACCAAATTTGATTGCCAAGGAAAAATCAACTTATGAAACCAAATCTTAAGGTGATGGCTACAACAAAAATAATTTTTGAACAAGGAAGAGAGTGATTAAAACAGTAACTTTTTAAACTTTTTAATTGTATATATATTCTACACATTTCTATAGATTACGTAAGCATTCACTCAATAGACATACTGAAGTTTAGCTCAACAAATACTTTCAAAATATAAATTTTTATTCATAATAATAACATACCAAAACAAAAGTGTAAACTGATAAATCACCCGGTTTCAGTTAATCTACCTAATCACTACATTTACTTGTTATCCACTTATCTATCAACAATACATTGATTGAACACCTCTCCATTTAAATAGCATGTATGCTATTTATCACATATGCAGCCCAATCAAAATATTTTGGTCTAACATCTGTATATCATAGATAGCTTCGTTGGGGAAAATTCACACTAACACATAAAAGACATCCATTGTTATAATTTACTCGAGTAAGCATTTACTTGTGAAAGTTACACTAAGTACAGTAAAAATCTACCTGAAGCACCCAAATAACAATAATAATATAAAACGCATGACATACAAAAATGATTTTCCAGATTGTTTTAGCTGTACCTGAACAAGATTATAATCAGCAGTGAAGTAACCAGTGATTTTGCGAAATTAAGTAAGTAAGTCATTCCTTAAGTTCTTGCATTGATGTTCTTAAGAAATCATTTATTAACATAACAATATAGTTCGCTTGTAATCCCGTATTCCACTTTGAACACGAACCTCTGTTAACAATAGGCTAATAACTGATGTATAAGCTCTATCACCACTGAGATCCAGATAATCTACAAGATATAGAATCTTATGGATGATAAGTAATAAAAAGGAATACTATTCAGTGTGAAGTACTATGAAACACATACTTATCAGCAGAAAGTCGTAAAGTTCAATGACAGTAAGGCTATAGAGCATGCATGAAATTACCTACAAAATTTCTTAACATCGTCTCAATAATTCATTATCGAAAGCTTTCAAAAACAGTTTGTGCCAAAAGTTAATTGATCATTTTATAGAATGAGAGTTTATAATTTAAAGGCTATCATTAGTTCGACATTTAATTAGTTATATGTTCATTACCAAATGATCCTAACGAAATTAATGTCGGTAGATAGTCTAATTCTGTATCTTGTATAGCTCAATCTCTATAGCTTTTCTACTTAAATTTTCAAATAAACGAATGTTTGCAAAACATAAATTTGGGAGTAAAACAATTATCACCAGTGTCAATGGATTAACGTTGTTCGATTTTACAAATTAATCAAAGTGGGGATTCTACCATTAAATGCCGGCTGGGTCACTAATGCAAATAACTAATCGTTGGCTCTAAGACTTGAAAGCCGTAAGTTGGATTCCCTAGTGGAATCGTGGGTGTGTACTATCGAGGTGCCTCATTTTAGGATGAAACAGCTGTCTAATGCACCATGTTTTTCATTAATACTCAATCAATATCATTTTGTGTCGAATATAAACAACAAAAGTTAATTAGTTTATTTACGTTTTTTCTAATTCGTATGTTTGTTCAAGTTTAAAATAATGTAGAAAGTTTCGTCAGAAAAAACACATTTCAACGAAAAATATTGTTTTCGAGAAATCCTCATAAAGTTCTACAATTATCAGTCAAAAAAGTTAAAAGTCATACATAAATGACGACGTTTGAGATAAACTATTGTTCGTGAATTTCGGATTGTTTGTCAATTAGTGCTGTTTGATGATCCACGCTATAGAAAATCACTATAAAATAGTCAACTGACAAGTTTCTGTAACTTGGTTTCCATCTGACATCAATAACCCAACTAATATACTATCTTAATTCTGTCGATGAAATGTTAACTTCGATCAAATACACGTTGACTGAAAGTGCCTTTCATTACAATTTTCTGACAAAAACAATGAGCCGAAACAACCAAGGGCAATTTGTAATTTCCACATTTTAAATCAGGCTTACCTAAATGTTGAATACATAGGTGACACACTAGTTGACACTAATAAGAAAAGGTTCACAAATTTGATTAAAATAATCATTCTTCATTAACCTTTTAAATTTTGTTCTGTAGTCAACTTCTGTTTACTAACAACTAAGAGGACAATGTGGTGCATTGGCCTCTTTCCTGAACATATATAAATTCAGCTGTTCCTATTAGGCAATATATATTGGTCTTTCGATACCTACTTTATTCTAGACATTCCAAGAACATCATCCCTACCGTTTAAGGAAAGGTAACTGCCGTTACATTAGAATTGCCACTACCAAATATCTTGTCACCGTTAGCCATTCATTAAGAACATATTTATACTTTACATTCCTCTGTATAGTGAACAGAAATCTGTCAAAATCAATAGGTTCGTATTTCCTATGTATTACTGAAACCGCTCCCATGGACAAAAATGAAACATAAATGTGTTTTCAAAAGGAACTATTTGTGATACAGACTGTCTTCTCGGGTATACCATAGTGATGAAGCAGTTTTCATAGTGTTCACCTGTCTATGCTGTAAAATGCTTTCTTATAGTGAATGAAATTTGATGTGAAGTGGTGAATTTCATATAATTCATCGTTTAACAATGAACCATAGTGTCGCGATTTGATCGGCACACGATCTATCATTATAGAATTCTGCCGGTTAATCCTGAAGTTAAACGTTGACGAAATTTTTCATTTGGTTCAACAGAACTTGGTTGAAGGCCTTTCCTGGTACTGTAAACAGGGTTATGTCTGTGTAGTTTACACACTTGCTAAGATCACCTTTCTTTGGTATATTGATAAGGTAGCCTTCTTAAAAGTCTGTTCTTCCTCCCTTGAAATCTTTCTGAAGAGAACGAGAAACATCTTTGTAGTTACTTATATATACGATTTCACTGCCTCATCTAGTATATTAAAGTATATGCTAGAGTGAAGCCTAATAGAGATCTAATTGAAAATAATATCGTTCGCTTATATTAGTAAACATAGCATGAGGTAGAAATTTGTTGACTATTGTTTACATTAAGGAACAAAACGTTTCATGCATGGAGACTAATTCATCAACGGTATTCGGTTATTCCCGTTACTATATTACTAATTTTTCCTGATAAAGTTAGAAGTGTATATTTTTTTAAGAATACCTAATATTTGTTTTAGATGGTTAGAAGAAACCATGTATACATTACTGGAATAGAAAGCATCTTCATTCTGTTAGCCATTGACTAAAGATTAGTGACACAAAACTGTTTAGAAATGGTTGGTTCAATCGCCAATCTTATTCTTTCTCATAATAACTACACGGTTTCTGGGTCTACTACATTAACCAAAGTTTTAGATACAATTTTCATCCAAGTTTAAGCACAAAAACATCGTCATAAACTTACACACTTTCGTATGAATTATATCTTTGTTCTCGTATTTAGTATTATTTCTGGGCGAATACAATTAAAGTTAAAGATGTCAATACTATATAACTATTTGTACACATCATCATCTTGATAAAAATTAGTTTAACTCTGTGATTGATGTGGCCAGTTGTAATATTCCAAAATCCAGAATATAACCAATAATGCACAGTTTCAAAATATTTATTATGTCTATGATTATATTAAACTCAAGTAACTAAATACGTAATTGTATTCAATACCAACATCATCAGTTAGTCATGTACAGCGTACAGCCTACCACATTCGTGAATCTGTTAGAGGTGCCACAGATTAGTAGCATAGGAATATGAAAACTAAAGTAGTGGAACTAGTAAGAAAAAAACAGAGTAAATATGGAGAATATGATTAAGGAAGGTAGAATTAGTTCATGGAAAAATGGTATAAAATAATTTTAAGCTCAGAAATTAAGAGTGAAGAAAGAGTGAATGGACCTGCACTAATGTGACTGGTTCTAACCCATCTCTTCCAGAGCATCTAGTCATTAGTTACGACAGTCAATTGTATTTCAATCAATAAGTATCCATCTACGAACACCTCCAGACTAACAGTTATTGACTTCATGATATGTTGACATGTTTAGGATTGGTAGCTTCCGTCTTTGTCAACGTCACTCAGCATTACGCTTAGTGCTATGAGGTGGTTAGGCCTACGTAATCCTTATCTCAATCACCCCATGTTGATGAAGTTTGATATCTGCGCAGATATCTTGCACCATTATGATAAGTAGAAATGAATAGAAATAGACACTTATAAATCATAAACGCCTCTTAGTCAGAAATGTTAATTATATTACACACATAATTTGAAGCATTCAAGGTCTACTTAATCAAAATGAAACAGAATCGGGTTTGATTATACAATCAACATTATCATTAGTTCTTACAATAAACTATCATGAAAATCAATTGATCTACACCATATCACTTAGTGAAATTCTTATTTCCTAAATTAATAAGTTATATTCAATGCATACATTAATATGAAATTATCTTATTCTTTGTTAATGTTCTACTTCATCAAATTCCTTATGATTACATAACTTATAATTAACTTTCATTAAGAATAACAAAACAAATAATCAACTCTTCTATGAATTATTTTATTTTGTTGTAGACTAGTTACTTTTTTCTTTTATACTTGAAGTAATTGATAGTAGTTCTACGTTTAATTAAATGTTATATGTATTGATAATATGAAATATATAGAAACAAAATAAAAGATAGTAGGATGTATTTGTATATTCCCATTGATTTGTTATAGACTGAAGCTGGTCAGTCACTGTTACTATATGTTCATCCTGAAGCGGTTTGCCACAGGATGCACATATAGCAACAGTGACTGACCAGCTTCAGTCTATAACAAATCAACGGGAAGATACAAGCCTATTCTAAATTGCATATGTACCTCGTTTCACAAGTGGGACTGTCTGGATACAGTAGCCTAGTGGTGAGCGCGGTGGCGTTTGACACGAAGCGGACTGAGTTCGAATCCCAGTGTGAACATCAACATTGGGATGCAGGTATATCCAGCCGATGAGTCCCAAATAGGACGAAACGCGCGTCCTGGATTCCACTTGCCAGTCATAATCCAAATTAAAATAAAAGATGTTTATCCTCATCAACCGTTTTATGTAATGCATGTGAATTGTTCCGTAATTTAATATTAAATTGTCTACTGTGAAATGAATTAGAAATTTGATGTTTTGTTTTAATGATCAACTAATTGATGGTTATTTATTTTCTTGTAGACTTTTCATGATGTTATTTAACTTTTTTATTTTTATTTCTACTAAATTTGTTTTAAATGATACTTAGAAATTTAGTTTTCATTAATAAACTTTACGTTATTTTTAGTTAGTTTATAAGTGTATAAAATATTAAATGAAAAGTTAATTGTAGAAAGTAATAGTCTGTAAGTAAGTAAATAGAGTTAAGTGTTTCTCTGTAGTAACTTCTCTACTCTTATCATTGTATGTAGGTAGATATATGAAGTTTTCATAAAAAATTAATCAATTAATAAATGGTATTTTAGATAATGACAATGTTTTTGACATGAGTTGAAAAGTATTTGTCTGATCTGTAATTATTACTGGTTTATAGATAAATAATGCAGAATATATAACACAGTGAATAGAAAACGTTTTATCAATACAGAAGTACCTCCCCTTCCCTTTTATTTTAATACCTTCTTTAAGCGAATAATTAGTGTTACATATGAACTAAGTGGATGTCATTGTTATGCAGATATGAGAAATAATAAATTTTAAGGTCAAGAAAAGAATGCAAATTGTGATGACAGCATCAATAATAATGAGTCGTGGTAGTAGTAACAATGAAGGATGTGAGTGTAATTATTTATTTGTAGACCTTTCGAATATTGGCAATTTTGATTACTAAGACAAGGAAAGAAGTTACATGCACATTTAGATGGGAAGTGAAAATGTGGATACCGATGGCTTTCGGAATACCTAAAAGATTCATGTTTAAATCACAAATCAAAATAAATAGGACTTGATAAATTTTCTCAATAGCGTTTTTCTGATCAACTTAATATACCTTCTCAACTAAGCATATGCAAATATCAAATAGCTTGCTTGTTGTAGTAGCTTTTATATTCATAACGTCAAATTTTGCTTTATATTGTATATGTTTAATGAATATCAAATACTTCAAATTTGTACAAATTATTCCATACCTCATTATGTATGTAGGTTATCTGTAAGTTTCTTAATTTTCGGATCTACTTAGCAATAGTTAATTTAAACTAATTTTGTATGTGATTCTTTTAATGAATATACATAGAAATTGTATGGCTGAAATGTTATGAAAGCATTTCTAATATTCATTTATAATCTGCAGAAGTCTAAGTATACGGATTAGTAACGACCTGAATTTATTCATATCTAGAGAGATTATAATTTTCTCATAAAATCTACCATTGTAAACTAATTAAGTCAGTCAAATCAAACATACCCTCTAGTTTTCACTGGTACCCAGCCGACGTTAATGTTAACGTATTTAACCAACAAAAGAAAAATTACTGTTGGGGATGTTAGATCCCCAAAACTCACTTGGCAAACCGGTTATTTTTGTGATTTTATTGTGTAAATTTGAATTTCCTGTTTTCGCGCCAAAAAGTCCCCTTCTCACCTTCAGTGCGTGTTTCCTACTTGGTAAGACACTAAATCTTATTGGTTCATTGTTTATTTTAGTACGCTATTTATGATATTCCAAGGACGTTCTCTGTTTTTGTATATATACGCATGAGTTGTGTGGGATGATGTCGTCTGACAGACTGTCTGTGGAATAAACGCTTTTGGACTTCTTACTCTAGTTAGCTGGGCTGGGGCACTGCGGAATAGCTTAGCTTCCTGTTACTGTGTTGCTGGTCTTACGTTCATTAGCGGTTATCTAAGGTGTCACCATAAACTCGCGAAACCTTAGCAATTACTTTATATAAAAGAATAAAGATTCCATTAGTATTGTAAAAATACATAATCAACTTCAAGGTATGTGTAAAAAATGGGCCAATATCATAGTCTCATTTCATAGCTTTTCGCATTAACCATTGACATGAACAGAAAACTGTTAAATGTCAAATATCCTACTTATGACATTCCTTTATCCAGCCATTTGATTCATACGGTTGATTGATAAATATGTGATTGTACATTTTCTTTCGTAAGGAATGAATGTTCATTTAACAATTCTCAACTCATTTATAACTGAATATGGAATTATTAATGTTGAATCGTTTATTGTAATATGGTCGTACGCTTAACGTGACGGTGTAAATTTTAGTGTATATTAGAAGTAATTCACATTCATATATATATATATATATATATATATATATATATATATATATATATATATATATATGGATATCAGTCTATTACATGATAAAAATATTATTAAAGTCCCATAAATTGTACATAAATTGTACTCTTCATATGTTTATGATTACTGGATATATATTGTTTAATCATGATGAAGCTGATTTTTTTAATCTCTACTTTTAATATAGAAAATGCAATTCTTGACATTTTTTTATTTTATCCAAATATTCTATTGAATATACAATTGTCAAAGACCTGTTTTTCCATCATTTGTGATTATAATTTTTGAGGTGTGATGTATAAATATGTTGCATCCTGTTTGGAGCAAGAACTAAGTTGTTCTTGTAGAATGCATTCGCTAGTGATTCGTTAGTGGATTTATTAATGATTATTCCTCGAAGTTCCCAAATCAATTCGATTATACAGATAACAGTTCGCCTTTTGTTAGTATTCAATTTTGTAATTATACACAATGAATATATTACTTGTCACACATAATTTATTGGGAATTCCACATTGAAGTACTTAAGATCATCTTAATCTAATTACAAAATTTACAACTGTTGGAATAAAATTTTTATCATTTCAAAAATTTACTTCTTTGTAATACAGTAATATCTTTACTGATTCACAACAAGGACGCCTAAATTATAAGGAGAGTGAAAACAGTTGTTTATTCTCTTTATTCAAATATTTTATTGCATTATATAACTATGAACAGTATTTCTACAACTGAAAAACATCTAGAAGTCACACCAACTGTCAGTCAACATTCAAGTCAAAATTTTCAATACAAATGTGAAGATAGTTCTGTTATACGGAGCTGAAACTTCGCGAACTATAAAAAGAATTATTCAAAAGATACAAACATTTGTAAACAATTGTCTGTGTAAAATGCTTGAGATCCGTTGGTCAGATACAATCAACAACAGCCTTCTGTGGCAGAGAGCAAACCAACTTTCAGTAAATGAAGAATTTAGGAAATGACGCTGGAAAATGGATAGGACATACATTGAGGAAATCATAAAACTGTGCCCTAAGACAAGCGTTAATACGGAATCCTGAAGGCCACAGAAGAGGAAAACTCAAGAACACATTGCGTCGGTAATTAGAGACAGACATGAAGAGAACGAAGAGCACATAGGAACTGCTGAAAAAGAAAGCTCAAGACAAAGTTGGTTCGAGAATACTGATCGATGGCCTATACTTCTCATCGGGTAATAGGCATTGATCGATTGATTGATGTAACGATGAAAATGTATATAATCAGTAAAACATAATGTAATACGTGCTAAAATTCAAATAAATTCTGTTGGATAGATTTTAGTCACATAACGCTCTCTGAGCTGGAAGGCTTAATTGACGAGCTTTCATCTTCATTCCCTATGACTTCATCGGCGCAAACTTCTAAATAAAGTGAGCTATGAGTTTTATTTCACAAGTGAATATTAGCTCGTTCTGTTGACCTCGAGCCTGATTGGTTGTTTGCTTGAATACTTTCTCGGATTCCCTTCCTTCTCGACCTCATTTATGGTATCATATTTATCTTTTAGCTTTCTAATTGCTTGATAGATAACATCTACTTCAATATGTTTATTGATTCACTGATTGATTAGAATGCCAAGTTTTTAAAATTGTTCAGGTTTTCCTGCGTTGCCTTCTGTCTAAAATCACCATGTTTTTCCAATCAGACTCGTCTTTATTAATATCTGTGTGTACTGACATTAAGGATGTGTTGTGACATTTGACGGCTGTTTATGTTGGTGGAGATGAAGTGGTCAGTAGCTGTACCCGACGTAGTATTTATCACAGGCGAGCAGTTTGTTTTTAAGATGTCGTTCGCTTAGTCTTCTTTTGTTATCTTGTCGTATGATTTACACAGATCGTAGTGAACGTGCTGGTGCATATGCAACGCTTATTTCTAGTAGTCCCGATAGCCTTACTGTAAATTTAGATATATTTTTCACATATGATAGATTGATTCACTTGTTGCTTCCGATGTTTGATTTTCGCATTTTGGTGATCTGGAGAACAATTTCTTGATGGAGTCGCAATGATAGCTATCCTTTCGAGAAACAGTAGTTACTTATTTTCTTCATTTCTTTGTTTCTTAGTTGTGTTTACTTGGGTTTCATCCTTTTGAGATAATGTGTGAACACAGCTGATTTTGTGAGTTACTGGCTTGTTTATGTTGAAATTGAGAATTTTTTTTATGTTTATTGTTTTTCCATACACTTTAACCTGAGGTTTTTCTATGTTGATTCTAGTGACAAATACAGCCAAGAATAATAGTTTGTTAATTGATTCCGTTTCAATGCAAATTGTATGTCTTCAAAGACGCTGTTGATCAGACTTTAGGTTCTTTCCAACTGATTGTTTTGATAGTGGTGAAAGTTTCTTTTTACATAACCGATCCACACAGATGTTTATTTTATTTGTTTTCATATTTTATTGTCGACTTGAAGTATGCTGTAAACGACAGCTCGATGACTTACAATAGACTTTGAATTTAAAGTTTTGTGTGTTTAGGAATATTCGATTTCGAAAATCTAATGTCAATATAATTACACTTGAGTGTAGTAAGTATTTTTTGTTTATTTTAACAAGTACCACTAATTAGCTTCGAATAATTAGTCACATACAACAACATTTTGACTTATATCATAATGCAGATATACCACTAAAGTATTATTAAAGCTGATTTGACAAAGCATAGTATGTAACACCATAGATATATGATATTATTTATCGTTTAGTCAACTTCACATTAAGTTAATCAGGATAAAACATACCTAAGAGATGATGATGATGATGATGATGATGATGATGATGATGATGATGAAAATCGTTGATATTGAATTCAGGTGGTTCAGAGAGATTGGTAATAAGTTTTTAGACAATCGAATTCGTCACAGATTGGTGATAGTAGAGTAACAATGAAAATAAAGAAACACTCAACAGCTGTTCCGTATGGAACTCCTCAGCAGTGAATGGTGGTGTTCAGACTTGTCGGCAGTAAGACAGTTATCACCGATGACATATATGATCATTGCTCTATATCAAAAATTGATGGAAGTGGAAATTTTATCGTTTAATACAGACCTAGTGGTGCAGAGTGTTTGGCGTTTGCCAAACCGAAGCACTCGGAAAATAATCTAAGGTACGCATTCCTTAGGAGTTCCGTACAACAAACAGTCGGCTATCCACTCATCCATGGTTTTCATTGGTACCCTTCCAGCAAAAACGTGTGGCAAATTTAATCAATCACTGATTTTGTCATGGAGTAATTTACTTTTTAAACAATTTAAAATGACTCACTTTTATGCCTGTTAGTATTTTATCATTAATTTAATCCCATAAAAACATCATGAATGATAAACTGAGGGAAAGAGTATGTAATTTCACTTAGTTCCTTATCGAAGCTCAGCATTAATATACATAATATTTTGATAGTTGTGTATAAAATCGATACTAGTTAGTAGTTGTGAACATAGCAATTATAATACAAATGATAATAATAATGGTCATTATAAGACTGAATATAAAGTTGGTTGATAATTAAGGCTGATTACGTTATAAAAATCAATTAATGGTTTATAATGATTACGTAATGACAAAGTGTAAACACATCTGAAGTTAGAACCGGAAACCACTTAGTTATTCAAGTTGAGAACATAAAAGAGGAAAAATGAAAGTTAAGTTTGGAAGTAACCAGTCCATTATAGGAAAAACTTTATATTAAATTAGATCGGACGAATAAAATTAGAATAAAGCTGGAATGGATAAATATATTCTAGATTATAATTGGGTATTAGTGGAGATAGTTGACTGTCAATTTTGATATTACGAATTAACAGTCAACTATCTGCACAATACTCAATTATAACCAGTATCAACTAACTAGTAACTAACTCATTGTGATAATCCCTGGAGTTCTGGTGTGAAGACGTAACCCCTAGAGTTCAACTGTGTTGAGCGTGAGGCAGTTAAGCACCGATGGTAAGGATGAGGTAGTACAAATGTATCACTAATTGATTGAATTAGAAATATCAACTGTCAGCGACGGACTGTGTGGTCTAATATTAAAAGTGTTTTCCGCGGAGCCAGATGGTTCACTACTTAATGAGGTCGTAGATGCTGAAGAGTCCCATACTAGGATGAAACAACTGTCCATTGCTTACAGGTGATCAATGGTTATCTGATTCAGACCAATTCGTGATATTGAAATTGACATTCTAGATTAGTTTGATGGACATAGAAGTGAAAGGGGAGGCAAACATACTTTTAAATACAAAGGTTTAGTTTATTAGGATGGATGCTTATGACCCTCACTGTTTGAAAAAGTCTATATTTAGAGTCATGGATATATTAGTTGTGATTCTGTTTGTTATTATAAAGGCTGTATTAAAGTCGAGATAATGGCTGGTTTTGACTTCTTATTGAATTTTCGATCTTTTAATGCACCTAGAAAGATCATGAACAGAATTGAGATAAATTTGTCTAGTGGTACATCCAATATAATCGGCTCCATATGAGCAAATAAACTAAATGTTCACGTTACATTTTACATTACTATTTTAAATGTCTCTTCTAAGTAGATTCTTTTTGGAGGAAGGGGTAACTTTGTTCAATCTTTTATGTTTTCAATTTCAAAGTTGAAATTTAAGTCATTTTTTCCCTTTTCACAGTTAAAATATAAAATAAATCATAGACATTTTTTCTTAGATAAACACACAAAAATGAACTAAATCAATCAATGGTTAAAGTTACAGTAAATAATAAACTACTCTAATGTATAATAATTTTCAGTAGTATAACTGATTCTGAACATGATATTTGAGTACAGAAAAAAGAAAAGAAAAAAACCAATTGTTTAACTAAACAACAAATAGAATTTCTTTACAAAGCAATAATTTCTATCTTGTACATGAGTATCAATTGTTTTGGGCAAATATTCTAATGAAACACATGATACAATTATAACATGAAAACAATCATTTACGGAAATCATACATAGATGTAATTCAAAATTCTAATCAAAGTCTAACTTCTTGTTGTTTATGTAAGAGGAAGTTTATATATTCTAAATGATAAGAAAAATGTCATGTATAACTGTATACTAAACTATGAAATGGGAAATGTTGAATGGAAAACATGTTTATTATGCAATATATATATATATATATATATATATATATATATATATTCAAATAAGACATCTTGAGTCCTATAAAAACAGACAACTCTTGAAATTATCTAGGCTAATTTAAGGTTGATATGTAATAACTTAAAGAAATAATGTATAACCTTAAATCATGACATTTTCGATCAAATAATCATCCTCCTCTGCCTATATCTTAAGTAAAAACGAACGTGATTACAAACATGTTTTGGCCAATTTAGAGGTTATTTTCGTTAACTTTGTATTTATATTAAGATGCTGATTCCTTAAAGGAATTACTTACTGAGTTGGTGAAAGTGTGTTGAAATGTCACAAATTCAGCTTAAGATTCAGGCATGATTTTTCCATTTATATCGTTATTGATAGAAACGGTATCGGCATAAACAACCAGATACTAAATTATTAACTTAATTAATGTCATCTGACAGTAACATGACATGTCAAGATATATTACTTCATTTCTGAAAGCAAAATTTTAAGTTATCACATTTAATAATTGTTAGGGATATTTGAAATATCTCTCAGAACAGCCTATGGAGGTCCAGAGAAGCCAAGAAACGTTTCATCCAATCAGCATTCAATAGAATTTTCCTAGGAACATCCGACTAATGTCATTCATATGCCATTATTTTGATTTGATATCTAGTCAAACCGCTACTATATTTAGTAGAGTTCTTGAGCTCCCCAGAAACTCAAAGTCATTCGTAGTTCTAGAAATAACTTTAGTTTTTCCGTACAAAAGCGTTAACTTGGAATAAAAAGTTCATCACGTGTTTTGTGACTTTTCTATGTTCAAGTCGCAGAGTAGATTTAGCCTGCGGTTATCCGAAGCAGATAAGAATCGGATCTTGCCTCTAGTTAGCAAACTTATCAATACGGTGTCCAGTAATATTCTAAAAGTTTATGCTGTAATTTCTATTTCAAATATGACCGCAATTTTGTTTCAATAAGTTTATATAGTCTGATTCTCTTTAAATTCTGAACAACGCTAGCTAAACATGAATTACAAAAGAGAATAAATGAAAATTCATACCAAATTCCTAGAAATAGTATGCCAAGCATTTCTTATAATTCTTAATTCTCTGCAGTAAATGGTAAATAATGAAGCATAGTTAATTCAATCTACTCCATAAATCTTGTTATATTTGAGTTGTTCACATGTTAGAAAACAGTGGTCTGTCTTACTAATATATATATATATATATATATATATATATATATATATATATAATTAAAGCAGTGAAGTAAAATGGTTTCTATAACCATGATTAAACAAGCAAAATATAGTTATGATCTGTCAGTTGTGTTGCACTACATACTTTCTCATATTCTTAAATTCAATTAGTAGGATGAATAAGAATCGTCAAAACTATTAGTAAATATCATTAGATTTTACTTTGATTTAAAAGGAAAAATTACATTAAAAATTTCATATGCTACACTTTTAACAGCTAAGCTCAGAAATTTACAGTAGTGTAAACTATTTTTTTTACCGCCCTCCCACCCTACCCCTGATGCATGAAATTATAATTTCAGTATCCTGTTTAAGACACTTCTCGTAACTGACGAGTCATTTGAAATACATTCAGTAATTTTTTTTGGAAATCTTATTTATAGGTCCAAATTTTTAATGAAAAAGATAGAAGAATTCATAATTATGTTTTTATTTTATTAACCTTAAGCTTCCTATAGTGCAATTAGAAATGGGAAATATTGAAAAGGACAATTGTTTTAGATATCTTCGTCATTATCAAAATCATCACAATAGCCAAAATAAGGATTATATAAATAAGTCAAACAAATAACGTAGTTGAACAATTATATATGTGTGAGAAGGATGATTAGCTACATTGATGATTGATATAAATTATCTGACATAAGTCAGTTATGAATTTGAATAGCCATTTTGAAACATAGTTAAAACAATAGAACATTTGAAGTAAGGTGTTGGATTGTATTCAGTAATACAATAGACAAATTCAATAACGCAATAAACAAAATGGTATGTGGGATTAGTTATAATAATGTGAATAATAAAATAATGAAGACATGTTAATGGAATATACGAGTTGTTTCTCGGGTAATTATGATGATAATCTTTAGAAATTCTTGTGAATTGAGAGATACTATCTAGATACAAATGATAACAAGGTATTGATATAAATTCGGATAAATAAATGTGTATTTAATAATAAGATAGCTTAAAGGTAAACAGAAAAGACGCCTATGAAATGAGAGTTCAAATAGTCATAGGCAATATGTGGCGCAGTCATAGACCATGGTAGTCTGAGAGGGTGAATGTACTTCTACTGAATACGTAAGTCTGTCGGTACCGATAGCTTTTGTTATGTTTAGTAGCTGTAATTTATAACCTTTAGACAGGCTAATCGGGACGTGTTACCGAAAAGAAAATGCCTCTATTTTGATTCTATGTCTATTGCCTGCCAAATATGACAGTACTATAGACGGACTTCATTACTCCTTTCCAAACCTTTTTGGTATATACTAACAAGCACGTAAGGATAAACACCTCTGGGTATTATTGACGCATTTGTACTTATTACGTATATTCAAAATAGGCAAAATATATGAAATCTGAAACAACAACAACAGCTTCAAATTCTAATGAACGACGATGTTATTGTAATTCAACTAAGTGGTTCTCGATTTGTGTTAAAGAGTTTTAAAGGATTCTGTCTTAAAGGTACTGCTACATGAATTATAATTCATATATCACCCACATAAGTAATATATTTTCGTAAATATAAAAGAGTTGATTTTATAGCATAAGTAATGATAAGCAAGTAATGATAGGATTCAAACTATCTGACATTAAATATTTACTGTTTGGAAAATTTCTTAGTAAAATGTTAAAATGCAATAATTCTGAAACCAGTCTACAGAAATTTAATTGTCTTAAGTAATACAGAGGCTACACATTAGAACAGATTTAGTGTGGTTTCGAGGGCTGTTGACTTTGAGATCTCACACAGATGACTAACTTATGGTAGACAATCACTAAAAACTAAGAATCACTGGCAAAGTGATTTGTATTAATATGGATCACCCACAAATCCATTACGAACAACCGAATTCTATCGGAAATCCAAAATATTGGGTTGTATTAAAATTGTCCGATGGTTTAGCATTCGATTTTAGGCTTAAAGCTCGGGAGTTCGATACCTGGTGACGCCTTAGATAAGCACTTTAAGGAGTTCCATTCAATGGTAAAGTTTTTAGATGCTTCCTAGCTTTTAATAGTTAACTCACTGAGGTTAGTTTAACATCAAATGAAAGTAATGTATGTCTAACAGATATGCCGAATAAAAAGAAACAGTTATTTGGTGATGGGTAATTTTAAAGTTGATGTCATTATATAATGGGAACCATTATGTAATTAGATAAATATTTTGAAGACTAACAGTACACTAAATTCACTTTAGCTTAAGCTAAACTAAGTAAACGATTGTAAAAAGAAAATGATAGCAAATTTTTTCATCCCATAGCCAATTTAAGGTTTCTAAGTACTCTACCAAGATTACTTACATGAAACATCAATTTACCTAGTCAACAAATATCCACCACATTAAATGTCTTACCAACTAGTATAAGTATTCTAAACTCAAAAGATCGTCAAGAATTATATACTGAAGCTAATAATATTTTCCTCTGTATCATGTACACAGTATTGTACGGAGTGAAAACGGACTAGACTGTAATTAGACGAAAACCACTGCATCTAATTATACATGAAACTATAAACCACACTTTTAAATTTAGTGAGTTATTGTTTCATGTATAAATAAATAAATAAATATATGAATGCAACAAGTTAGTCTTTGCACTCATTTCATTACTAATAATTGCTTTATTTGATATCTAATGTAATTTTACAAAGTTGATAGACCTATATCTGTAATTAATGCATGTAATATGTCATTGACATTTTATAAGGCAACCACGGCAAAGTAACATTTTTTTTAAAATTCTATAACATTGATAATTTTATAAATTGTTTTTTGATGTTACGTTTAATCAAACAGTCAAACGGTGTAATTAATGCATAACCAATGACATTGTTTTGCTGTTCTTACGATTCGATGAGTATGGTCTGGTCAGCTTTCTCTTCAAGGATATTCTGAAATATGAATTCATGCAAGCATCTTTTAAAGGATTTTCTAAGTCGACTATTATTATTTCTTTATTATTCTACATTTATGTCTTAATATACACACATTATTCAAGAACTTCCATGATATCAAGTATATATTCTCTTTTCATTTTAATAATTAGTATAATTTTGGTTATTTGTATTTGTCATAGATTGATCTCGGTTGGGTACCAGTGAAAATTATTAAAAAACTGGACAGCTGTTTTGTTTTAGTATTCGACTCCTAAGTAATACTCACTCTTGATTTTGTATGGAAATAAAAACCTGTGTATTTAAGTCCCACTGGAATCACTTAGCCAGTCTGCACCATTAAGTTGGCTAGTGTTCAATAGTAGGATTTACACTTTCATCTATTTATGACAAACTAGGACAAAATAATTGTCCAATGCCTCTTTGTTTTAAGTGGCATTTAACCGATATTACTTTGTCACATATACAAACAATTAAAATAAGAATACTCCACAGCAGTCTTTTATAATATCATTTTAGTCAGAAATATATAGTCTTCACAATAATTTACACATAGAAGCTTCATACAATTAGTTTGTTTCATGAGTCTAAATATAGCTGGAATGGCATTATATTTACAGAATACAATGGATTCATTGTATTCCGTTGTATTATCTTTAATTACATACAACTAATTAGTAACAGGGACTTCAGCATAAAAATATCATTGTTTTTTTAAAGAGATACACAGAACTGTAATTGAGATGAAATAAAAGAATATTTTCAGTAGAGTATTTATAAAATAAATGGAGTAATAGTTTTATAAGCTAACTAGGTTGACTTAACAATATGATATGAAAAAGGAATCATCAACTTATACAGATGAAAGGGTCGAATACGACTGATAAACCGCCAAAACAATAATAACCTGGTTATATAATATGACCAAGATATACGGAAATAAACTGATCAAAATTCAATATAAAACTGATAGATATGAAATCAATTGATAGTGACTTAACTACACTAAATTTTCTCAGCTAATAAACAGCTTCATTCATAACAGTAACAAAGTAGTTTACAACCGTCAATTAATCGAAAAGTTCACGAATATATAAATGATCCTTAATAATTAAGGTAGAATGAGTAAGTAGTGACTCTATTCATATGTAAGTACAAATCTCTTTACACTGAGTAAAATTGAAATAACATAGTCCAGGAGGACATTTTATGCTGACTGCACTAAATCTTCATGTGGAACATTCGTTATGGTGTACTTTTAGACCACGCTATTCTAAATGATGCCATATGAAACATATATATCTTTATTTATTTCACCACAAAGTATAATTTGTTCGATTTGTAGGCTAATTTAATCATTTTGTGAATATCAGCGTAAGATTCTAACCTATCTGTTGAATCTCTTATTCATGTAAACTTCATGAAGTATGATTTTGAAGGTGACTGAAAGAAAAAACTTATCAGTAGGCTTTAAAAAAATGATTTTCCTGAAACCACGTCATTCGTATGTCACAGTGATTTCCGTTTTCATTATCATACTTCAATTAACTGATTCATCAACAAAGTGTATACATTAACGATGTTTATATCGCATGTTATGGATTATGAATATTACTCAATGAATAAAGTATGTGAAAGTAGAATTTAACTAGTGGTAAAATGAATAAAACTATTTTATTGTCATTGGATCGAGGTGGTTTTGTGGAAATCGGGATTAAGTTTAGTCGATTGGATTTGTTGTTAGTTGTTGGATTTGATGTTAGTAGGGTATCATTGAAAACCAAGGTACACTGGGATTTAAACTCATTTCATTCGCGTAAAAGACACTGTGTTTATCCACCGACATATTCAGCCCAGATAGATAAAGCTGTTCAGGTAAATGTGTACATATAACTTCAAATGTATCTGTACAGAATAAAACGCTCATCCTGTATCTAACATGTCAGTCAAAATCCAGCTTTAATCATATTTTTTATTTATTTCTGAATAGAGGTAACCCACTGATAATAGTAAAAGACTCATTAATTTTAGTCTTTATTGGCATTAAAAGTAATATACAAACAAATTTGAATAACAAATTCACCCACTGAACAAATGTTGTTTTCTGTATTCAGTAAGGTAGTATAGAATGCAGTGAAGTATTGCATGAATGGACTGAATTCAAGGTCCAGTTTGAACATTAGAACGGATGTAGGCACATCCACCTTATGAGATCCAGATCATTCTTCTTCTGCTTTATGTCTCTTATATCATTTATAGAATTGATAATATTATGATTATTAATTTTGTATATTCTTAGAGGTTTATGTGTATTTTGAAATTTCTCAAAAATCTACTGGACTACTGACCTGAATAGGTGAAATGATGCTCACCTTTGAAACATGCAACTTCTGTACACTTCATCAAAATGGCTTAAACGCATAGTTTTAAATCTCTTTAGTATTATCAAATCCATTATGATGACGATGATGATATTCAAAGCTAGTTTATGTATTCTTTGAAAACATTAATAACACTTCTTTATAATGAATAAAACTGACCAAATACAATGAATATGTATTATATTAACTTGTTACTGGTTCACATGCTTCAGTGAATCACAATCACGTTTTCTGTTTCTATATTATTATACATTAATTTTGTTACACTTATATTAATTTTTTTTCTTCACTACTGTTTGAAGGTTATTTCTATGGATCACGTGTAATGCCAATTATTTGTAATGGCTCATAAAATGTTACGTCTGAATATTTTGTCACAGTTTCAACCCATTAAAAGTGGCCTTTTTATTAAAGAGAGGAAAATTATCCCTCATTTTGATTGTCATTTAATTGTAGATGAGATAGTAAGTTTTAAAATTTACTTTAATTCTATCTTAAAAATTATCTGATATAACAAATGAAAGTAGTTTATTGCTAGGTTTTATAAAATAAAATTACTGAATTACTTCAAGTGTTCAGTAGTCCTAATGAAGTTCAACAGAATACAGTTGTCAAGTGTGATGGAACTAACCTACGTGTGTGTAGTAATTCATCAAATTTATTGTGACAACAGTGTTGTTACATTATTTGTATCCTGAGTAACAATCACCATAGATTTTTCTAATGAATAATTAGTAATCAACTGAACAGATCCATAATATAAATACTTAATTTTAAAGAAGATTCTAGATTGCCTTCTCCTCCTCTCCACCTTTGTAAATGACCAGAAAACAACTTTATAATTAGTTTATGATCAATTTGACTTTATATCATTTTGTTTCATGTAATGCTAGTGTTGCGTCAACTCAGCTAACTATGAAGATGAGTTATAAATCGAAGAAATTTTATATTTAGAATATCGTAAAATTTCTAGGAACATGGTTGTAAAGCCAGTTTACAATCAGTTGGCATATGAACGTATGTCAATGAAGGCCAAACCTATTAATGAATCGCTAAGCTTGACATTGTCAATTCAAGAATATTTGAAGCAAATCATAAATAAGATCATGTAAATTGACTTGTTTAGTACTTATGAATTTTATAAGGCTAAAGTTCACTACTGCAAATCGCCAATAGAGTCATTGTGATAAAGTCACACACAGTAACATATCTCTATTAAGCTCCACCAGGTTTTATTTTGCTTCATGTATACCTGGATTGTTCTCGTATTTACTGACTATACAATGACTTTCATTATTTATTACCATCATTTTAAATAAATATTAATTGAGTCTTGACAAACCTTTCCAAAAGATATAATAATCATAGTTAGATGAAAATATTAAATCAAATTTTCAGTAAACTGAATGATTTTAATTGCATGTCATAATGTATTAGTATCATTGTTGTTTACCCTTCTTTTATTTACAAGAGAGAATAGAGCAATTCATTAATTATCATATGACTGACTTAATCAAATAAGATAAACTTAAGCATACACTTGTCATTATTATTTATTTAACTAAATTATACTTAAAGTTGTTGAAATAAATTTAAGTAAACATATATATATGTATAATTGTATGTATTTTTCAAAAGGAATTATTTTCTCAATCTTCCTGAATTAATCTTAGATCTTCAGATATATTGATAGAAGATCAATGCATTTTTGCAATTCTTGTGAATTATAATATTGTGAAAGTGTAATCTCACTTTTAGTGTACATACAGAAGGTGTGGATATCGAGTATTTTGACATACAACATGATTATTTTATGACTGGATGGAAGAAATGAAGCTCTAGAAGTAAAAGCTTTCATTCCAGTTTTTAAGCTTTCATGAAATTTTCCATTCAATGATTAGTCTTAGATGGATCGAATAGATATGACACATAAATACCCAAAATTATTGTCCATTATACGATAAGCTTGTATTACATCACCTAGTAAACTACGGTACAATAGTGGGGATGGATTGAGATGTTTCAGTTTATCTTCTCAAGATAGCTGAGAAAAAAAAGCATTGTTTTTATCTCTCTGCTGAACTGGCTCCAGTATGTTAGTTCAATTTAAAAAACAAGGAGTAGCTGAATGAGTCGTATATTCCAAATTACGATATGAAAGATATTACTTTATTGGAATTTAGAAATACTTGCTGAATTTAATTTTAAGCAATCCACTAGCAATTATGTGTTTCAAGGAATTCCAGGCATATCCTGAAAAGCCTATTAACCGAGAGATTTACAGTGTATAAGTCACAAAGCTCAGTGGAGGGAGGTAATCATGGCTTCTACACAACTGCGGATACTTTACTTACGGAGGTCAATAAGTAGATTAATTGAGTAAATGAGTTGTTTAAGCATAACATTTCATGATTTTAAAAATGCAAGAAATAAAGAACGAAATATTTTTTCAATTAGTTCTTCATCAAGGCTCTACATTAATGTATGAATACTCAATTGAATATAAAGTCAACAACAAGTAAATGGTGGTGAATCATTTAACACGATATCTGGATAAATTTACCCACAGTTACATAATAATTATTTGGTAACTCCATGAAAGGTAAAATTAAAAGGAAATTGATTCATTAGTTCAATATAAATAAAGTAGAAGGAAACAGCGATTGAGTACTGCTGAGGTACATGAGTTGAAGATGAAACAAAATTCTTATAGAAATTATGAGGAGTTAACAGTAAAATTGTAATGAATTTGAGATTATAAAAGAGCAGCATTTTAGAAACGTAGGAAGTTGTGTAGAAGGCCAGGGTAAATTCAAAGGAAAACATACTTTTTTAAGCATACAAAAATTTGGCTTGGATAATTGTAATCCTATGACTTTTGTTGTTTGTAAGAGACTCATTCTAGATTTATAAAGAAAATTATGTAGAATTCTGCAAATGACCTTAAACGCTTGTTCTATACCTATACGACAGGCCTTATTAACTGGGTGTTCAAGAATAGAACTCCTTATAGTCCTGACATTCTGTCAGGAATGTAGGGCGATGATGTGAAATACGGTGAGGCATTTACCAAACAGTACGCCCAGTATTACGTTTTCCACAAGTACAGCTAAACTAGCAAATGCATAAGGAAACGATTAATTTAAGTGGCTCATCTTTATTTCGTGAACTCATGATTGGTTGACTAGAAAAAGAGGGACATAATCTTGCTGCTTAGAAGGTTTTCTTTTTGAATTTCCTATTCGTCATGTTATTATGTCAACAGCTTTGTTGAACAATAATTTCAGGAATAAGGGTTTTATTGACAGTGAATATGACTTCACTTTTGTTTTGGTTATCAACATTTATCTGTTAATAAACTATGATGGATATTCGTTCCAAGTCAAAGCTGTTAATAAAACGAATAATTTTGCTCCTTAAACTATATACTTGATTAGATTTCGTTTATGCTGTAATGGAATGAATCTCAAAAGATATGTGTACTGGTTTAGTGTATATCGTTTATGGAAGCTTTATCTTTTTATTATTCCATCTTTACTTCTTGTTAATATCTATCGAGAAACAGAATGCCAACATAAATTTCTCCTATTGTAAAGTTAATAATTTGATGTACTTTGTTGAAGGTTTCTAATGTTGTATTTTTCATTTTTATTGTTTAAAACTAGAAAGGTTCTTTATAAGATGTTACTAGTCATGTATTGAAACATGATATTACACTGCATAATTTTTCATGGATTGATGCTCACACGATGTATAATTAATTTATATGACTGTTGACAACTGTTAAATTAACTTTGTTTTAAATATTTAAATTTAAAAAAGAACAATGTTCCATTTTTTTTCTGCAATAATGTTACATAAATAACGAAGATGATAGTGTGTTGGATACTACTTATAAGTCATCAAAAAGTAGTAGGTAGCAGAGCGTCAAAGGAAATTGGGAAGAATCAGTAAACAGCAGATGAGACGAGTTGCGAGAGGGCAAGAGGTGAAGCATAATTAAAATACAGAGGACAATCGAGAACAACCAAGAAAAGCAGGCTGATAAACGATACAGTCTAGACAACGCGGAGGATGTGCAAATTGATGCTTGGAAGTAATGTATGTAGTATTTTATGACCTATTTTATGACCATACAAGCTTATTTTAGTTACATATATACCCGTCGCACAAGTGTGACTGTCTGAACACAGTATCCTAGTAGTGAACGTGGTGGTGTTTGGCACGAAGCGGCTAAAGTTTGAATTCCAGTGTGAACATCAACATTGGGATGCAGGAACACCCAGTCGAAGAGTCCCAAATAGGACGAAAGGCGCATCCTAGATTTCGCTTGCCAGTCACAATCCAACTTAAATATTACTTGTGTACTTTGGCTATAACGGGGCAATCCGCTCAGGATGCACGTACAGCAATAGAGGCTGACCAGTTTCAGTCAGTTATAAATCAACGGGAAGATACAAGCTTATTCTAATACTGAAATTAATGTTGTTTTTTCATAAGTACGTAGATAGTGGATTTAGGTTTTGAATCATCAAGTAGGTCTATGGAAATGATTTAATAGATTTTACTATTAATAGCTGTGTGCAATTTTAAGAAATTCAAAATTATTTTCTAGCTAGAGATCATTTGAAAAAAAAAATGCATTTGAAGATGATTATGGTCTTTATTTGTGTTCATTTATATTTAGGTCATAATCGGAAATGTCGACATGATAAAATTTGAAGTTATTTAATGTCATCCTTGCTAGGAGAAATCATTAAAGGATTATTTACTTTCATGTATGTTGAATAACACTTAGGCAATACGTTAGAAATCAAAACAAGATTTATTCTTGAGAATTTTTGTCGACTAACACTGGAATAAGATCTAGAAGGATATCAAAAAAAGATGGTTAAAAATTGATATCACTACAGAAAAAAACACATGAACAGCAGGTGTTGCAGACAGATTTCAGTTTCCTATGAAAGTAAGACAACGTTGAAGAGTATAAAGCATATCTTACATTCTGTAATTTACAAGCCGAATTTGAAACTATTCGTTAAGCATAAAGCAGTGACGAGTCAATCAGAACCAGGTTTCTTAGCATATTTTTTTCTAAAATATTCACATGTTACTTCTCATAAACGACGGAAAGTAAGTTCAAACTAGCAAACTGTAAAGAATACTCTAGTAAATAATTCTGTTCTCAAATTAATAAGACTGAAATATAATCAATCGCTTTTCTTTTTACGTGTGGATATCTATTATTCAGAACATATTACAGTCAAGAAGACAGTTATTTCCTTTGGTGAATTCTCTTATAATTGTTCATTAACAACGAACAATATAACAGTCAAGTTGAACAACAAAATCAAGGGGCTGAAACGTTGTTATTCAAAATGTGTAATCCGGTAAAGCACAATGATTGTTATCAAAGAAGAAGGCTTATTGATACTATTAAATCTTGTTCGGTTGAGCCGGATTCTTATATTCAAATATAATGATTCCAAAACTGTTTGAGAGGAGCTTTTGTGTCATCGTTGGGAGTCAATATTGTTCAGAGCTATAATTATATTTATTGTTTGCATATTTAATTGTACTAGTTTACACTTTGTGTATTTTGTCGACAGTGGTAAGGTAACTAATCTTTTGGTGACAGCGTGTTATTATTAGGCTGTGATTTTCGGAATAATAGTCAAGATTGATTCTCGACTAAGAAAAAAAGTATTTAGTCGATAGAAGAACACCAGCGGCATTCTGAAACTATAGTAGCTGCTTAGTTCTAACAAATTAGCTTAGATGATATGACACTTGCAAATATAACTTCAGTAACGTGGGAAATCGCATTTTAAAATGAAAGAAATACTCGTTCCATTGTTTTATAAACTAGAATTGTCTGTTTCATACAAATATTCTCTTGTGGAATTAGTTAGTAAATTATCTGTTCAGTATATAATTACATAAATTAAACATAATTAATGTTGCCATCTGATAATGTCAGTTTCAACCAGTGATCATACGAAGGCAATATTAGTGTAATACATTGTAAAAAGGAAAGGCAGTAATTATTGTTCCTTAACATATGTATTCTACTGTCAAATAACAGTGAGCATATGATAGCTAAACATTATTGTCATCTCTAATGAATAAATGTCATCTATATAGGAACAAAAAATAAGGAGAAGATATATCTCTTCAACTGGCTCCTCATAATGATTCAACACCAAATGTATATAATTTTGCATTTAAATACGAAATTATTACGTAATAATTGATGATGAATAAATTATCATTAGAATTACAAAACACAACGCAGATATGATCGAATTACATGAAGATAGAACACAACAAAATAGACCGATTAAATGTCTCTAAGGATTTTAAAATTACAGAATATAAAAAATGTAAGATTCAACTTGGAGATCAGTTAGTTACTAGATTTAATGATCTAGAAACAAACATCCGAAGGTCATAATGATTTCCAATATATTGTACTATAAAATTTATTTCGAAAAAAGAAATCGAAGAGTACATTCGGAAATACATGCTGGATATTCGAAATAACTAGTAAAAATAAATAAGCATAAAACAGGAATAACATAAGGAATAAAAGTAGAGTGAAAGGATCGAGCTTTGCTCGATGACTAGCTGAAAGAAAGTAGTCTTATGAATGCTTTATAAATGCAAAGATTGGGTATGCTTAGTGTACATCTATGGCGTCTGCTCATTGTAGATAGTGGGGGCGGGGGGAGGATGAAGAGTCAAGGATAATGTTAATGAAATTTGATATATCACTCTAAGTGAAGAACTAATGTCAATTCTTTGGCCTGTTTTGATTAATAATGCAAAGACGGAGCTTCTTATTGTACTAACTGGTCTTTGTAAAACCACGAACGGTGATGTAAAATGCGATTATAGATTCATTTCATTGTCCATCCACTATAATTGGCTCCACATGAGCATTTAAACTGATTAATACACATTAAATGGGCTGACCTAAGCAATATATCCTTATTTCGTGGTATTACTGTAGGTCGAGTATAGAACAAAGGTACTAATCTGATAGCATTAAACGTCCTTTGAGGTTGATTCTTTAACAGTATTTTCACAATTTTACTAACAACATTAATTTCAAGAATATAGGTCTTTCTAATTTAGTTGACGGCTTTACTTTATATTTGCTTGTGGATATATGTTATCCCAAAAACTTTGATGGATCTCCACTTTTGCTTAATAATATAATATTAAGTTCTTATTCAACGGAGTCTTCAGAGCAAGTAATTTTAGCTTTGTGGACCAAGCGTTTAACTAAATTTATTTTATACTTTAATGAAATAAAACCCGTTAAATGAGTATATTTGTCTAACACAGTAGGTTTTTGACAGACCGCTTCTTTTAATAATCCAAATAATTTTCTTCCTAATTAAACGTCTAGGAGTAAAATTGTTTCATTGTTTGCTTATTCTAAAGTAGAACTAACTATTTTACTGATACTGCCTAATGTATTAAATACATTTCACCACTCGTGTTTGTGTTTTATTTCTATAAATATGTAGTCCGCATAGCAACAATGAAACTCCATCTCGTTTATGCTGCATTTTAAGGGATGATTTTCAAAGTTTAGCAAAAAGGAAATCCTCTAGGACTGAACTTAATGATGACTCCATTGTGACTATATACATATTAAGGTTGAGCCATGATGAGAAGTAAATTAAAAAGAAATTTCTACTCTATATTTTTGTTTTTGACTACATGATAAGAAAATTTAATGAATTGGAATAATCCATATAACTATTTATATAAATCAGATGAACTGTTAATTTTTTAAGCTGTTATGCAATATCCTTTAAATGAAACTAAAATGTTCACCAACAAAATCACCTGTTAGGAGAATAATTCAATCTACAAAATTAATAAATCTTTCAAAATCAATTAAGGAGGTCTTGTGGGAATAGACATAAAGTTTTTTTTTAATTTGTCTGCATTTGTAATATACTCATGTTGGTTGGGTACTGTCGAGATCTTAGGAACACTGAACAGTTGTTTTGTTCTAGTATGAAACTCATCAGTAGTGCTCAACCTTGATTCTGACAGAGAATTTAATCCAAGATCTTTAATTCTCACGAAGAGCTCAAAACCATCTGCACCAGTTAACAAGCTGTTTATAGTAGTGAGAAGTTACGATTGGCGGGGTTCATACTTGTCCGGAATGAGACAGTTATCACTAGTGACATCGATCGATCGTTAAGCTTTATCACAAATCTAGAAAAGTGGGAATTCTACCAATGAATCTCAGCTCGGCGGTGCAGTTTGATAGGCGTTCACCAACATGAAAATCCTGGGTTCAGTTTTCTGTCAGAATTGAGAGTGAGCACTTTTGATGAGTTCCAAACTAGAACGAAACAGCCGTTCAATGCTCTCTGCTTTTTCATAGTATTCAACGGACATCAACCTTTGACAAATGAAGATGACTGAAAATTTCATTCTTATATCAAACTTTTCAATACATCATGCTATTATCATTAAATAAATGACTAGTTCAAATCCAGGTTTCAATTACACCAAATCGTATTATTCACAATAAATTTTTACCTCTTAATGATAAATAACTATTTGAATCGATTTGTTTTTTTTTTTGAAGAAATTATCATTATTTTACTGGTTACAACTGGTATACATCAAAGTGGCTTCATTAATCAATTTCATTGTTTCAAATTGAAAGATTGATTCTATTGTTTACTGAAATTATGTTATTACATAATCCCTGAATCAATAATAACGTCCAAGTTGACAGTGACATTTATTCAATGTAGAATTTACTCTAAAGTATATTTAAATTCACAGTGTTTTTCTTTTTTAATTCTCTTGTTGGGATGATAATTTCAAATCTTTTAAGTAAACTAAAACAATTTCTTTTCTGAAAAAAATAAACAATTAAAAAAAAGTCTAAAATAAGTTGATAGTGTATAGATGAATTTGTTTAATATGCTTGAAGATATTCAGTTGTAAATTGAAATAATTCAGTTTTATTTATTATAATTCTGAAAGGGGGCCTACCTATGCTTTAATGAACATGTTCCAAAAAATCTACAATTCACAGGAATAAAGACATTCAACAGTGAAATCGCTAAATATCTGATTGACACAAGACAACAAATTGATATCAATGAATCATTCAAAATGTTCAATAAAAAATAAAAATTCAAATATTCTAAAATATGATAAGCGATTGCCATTAAACGATTGAAACCAAACTTATGTGTCCAAAAAGAAACAATTTTAAGCCTTTCTTTACCGTGATAACTTATCTTTGGTGTTATTATTTTCATCGCTATTATCCTTTCGCCAACTTTCATTTATCGCGTTTTCTCTTTGGGTCAGATTTTTTTAGGTTACATCACCGTTTTTTTAGCTGGTTAAATTCAACTTTCGTATTTAATTAGGTCATTTTAAGTTTAACAACTGGGCTTTATTTACATTGTTGTCAATTATTTCTAACCACCTCTTATTTTGTAATCATTTGACCTCTGATCTCTATTTTGCCTTCTGATACCTTCTATTGTATTGGATATATATGGTTACGGCATTTTATCCAACATTTTAGTCATGTTCACATATTTATATAATTTTGATTTCAATCAATTTCATGCATTCTCATGAGTATGTTAAACCTTGTTTCAAGTATTAATTTTGTAAAATACTAGTGTAGGTTGTATGCAGCTGATGAAAAACCGACGAAATAAAATGAATTCATCTTATTCTGCCCAAACATTTGTTCTTGCTCTCTTGAAAATATTGAAGGGAACACCGTGTATGAAATAATTCTGAAATACTGAAATACGCGCATACAATTGTGTGTATGATAAACTACTCATTTTCGATAATTTCATTTAAAGTTTTAGTGTAGTAAAATAAATGGTGTACTTGATCTGAGATAGTTTGTTGAGATAAGTAATAGGTTGTAGTTAATCGAATTTGTCAGAGATTGATGCTTGTAGGATATTGTTAAAAACCAGGTAGCACTGGATAGCTGTCCAATCTTAGTGTGGGGATCCTCAGTAATCCGCACTCTAGATTCCTTCCATGGAGCTTCAGGTTAGCAAGCGCCTAACAATATGTACCACTGAGTCGGGCGGTATCCAATAATAGAATTCCCACCTCCATCAACTTGGAATATAGTGCGTACGATGGTGCAATGTCACTGGTGTTAATCGTCTCACTGCCGACAAGTCTGAACTCCATCAGTCACGACTTCTCACTAGAGCTTGATGAACATCCTGAAGTTAATCACATGTGGTCTGATTACTGTTACTGAATTTGCGAAGGATTTGCGAATTAAGAAGACACCTTGATACTTGCTAACGAACCTATGATCGGCAATACAACAACAGGTGAGCTAAGCTATTTCACTGCTCCCCAGCCCTGCAAACTAGAGGAAGAAATCCAACAAGAAATCCAGCAATGTAGCGTTGATTCTACAAACAGCCTGATGGATGAATTTACAAGCACTCAACTCATCCGTAAATATACAAACTGTTCATATATTCATAGTAATTATTCATCAAATTGAAATTATCAACATTTTTAATAATACGCTTAAATGTTATTAAATGTTCTCGGAAGTATGATTCGCATTAACTCACATAAATGTAATGACAGTTTACAATCAAGCTTACAAAAAATCAAGTCAACTTGATTAAATGAACAATTGTAATCTTAGAGATTTTGAATCCCTAACAGAATTGTGGTTTGTGGAGAATGTTATTATGTTTTAGCTAATTGAATTCGCCACAGACTGATGTTGGTATGGATACTATCAAAAACTAGGGAGTATGTTAAATTCGATTAAAGTAATTAATATAAAATAGTAGATTTTACATTACTTCTTACTTCAACACTATGAAAAATGTGTAATCAGTAATTAGTTTTATAAGAAAAGGAATAAGTAAACTGTAAGAAGTACTTAATAATAGTACAGGGAATAAATGAATAAAATATGTTCATTTTTTTCAGAACTGATTTAGTTGAGAAACTGAAAAGCTAACCATCAGTCTTCGAAAAGATCTATTTAGGGAATACGTCACAATATCTTTAACTTTGTCACCCCGATTATTAAGAATTGATTAAGTGACGTCTCCATTCCTAGTAAACACTATTTTGTATGAACGTCAATCGTCGTTGCTATTCTATTTGAGACAGTAATGTTACTTTATTTTTCTTTCTATCTTGTCCTCATAATGAATAGATCGAGTTTGGATATTATACAAGTAGAAGTAATAATAATGGAAATAAAATTATTTGGAGTAGTATGAATTTATACTTAGGAAATTTTGTGATTTTCACGCTAATACAATTAGTATTTATGCTGTCAAACGACGGAGTGCAAACACACTTTGAGCTCTCATGCATGTTTTGTATTTTTGTTAATAACTGTCTTACAATGAGAAACAGAGAATCCATGGTTGTTGAAAAGTGTTGTCCACTACATGTCCACTTTAAATTAAGTGCCTAAATATTTCACTTACAAAAGCTTTACTTGCTTTTAAACAGGTTGGGAGCAATAAATTCAGTAAACTTTGTGGAGATCATAATTTCATTCTTTTTTATATATGCCCTATCACTAATTCATATAGATCCATAAATCCATTTAAGAATAACTTTAGAAGGCTTATGGTTCACATCTGAGTATTTGGTGTTGTAGACTGAGATTAATTGTGCTGAAGTGAAGCTTTTTTATAACACCACTTTAGTTCTTATATCAATACTGACGAAGACCTTGTCCTCTTCGAATATAATAGGAAAAGAAACATGGTTTTTTGTACAGTTACACTTAGGAAATCTCCCCCCCCCCCAACATCAAAATAAATTTTATTCAGTAACTAATTCTTAAAAGGTAACTTTCAATATGTGACAACACCTCTTCTGTTTTACTGCTTGAAAACATCACATTCTAGCTCTATTAAACAAAGTTTTTACTTAATGTCGCTTGCATGTAATAAGAAAAATGCTGTCATAGATTAGGTGCTATCTTGTTCATGTTTCTTTTTTGAATATCGTTTTTTTCAGTTGTCACATCATCACTTCATTATATGCACAAATCTAAATAAATGAATGGATTACAATGTTTACTTTCTATTGTAAGTTTAATGTTTACACATGCATCACTGTACTGAAGAGATAGTTGTGAAGCATAGTTCATGTAATTACCAACAATAGATGTATCGTCAACATACCTTCTGTGGTAAACTTGATTTTTAATGTTACTTTTCAGCATCGTTTTTCCAAAGAAGCTTATAAATATACTAGCCAGAATAAACCCTTGTGGTAACTTCATTGATATTCTATCAGCCTATTTGTGTAAATGATTATCGAACTAATATTTTACCTTATTTGTACAAAGCTACAGTAATTTTTTCAATTCACATTAGTGTAAGGGGACTAAGTCAAAATTCTAGTAAAATATGTAGGCCGTGATGATGTATGAACGATTATATTACATGCTATTGCATCTACCGATCTATATGTATATGTGGACACAAATATTTAGGGAGGAATCACTGAATTTTGCAATCTATGTTGGTTGAACATGAGCAAAAACAGATACATAACTATATAACGACTAACGGTTTATCAAAGAATGAGAATATAAAACCTTAGAGATCTATTGCTGAACACAATTAATATAAGCCGTGAGTTTGAACTTCAAAATGTTTTTAAAGCTCCTTATTAACAGTTGCCAAAAAACATCCTTAAGTTTGTCTTAACAGTGACCATTAGAAAACTCAAGCTACTTATGTTTGAGTTTGTAACATCCTTAAAATAACCTTTCTTTTTATAATTTTAATAGGTGGTTAATAATCGTTTATTATCTCTGTTTTATGCCTATTACTATTTAATCATCAATTATCTTATTGCAGTTATTTAACTATTCATTTTTAAGCATAAACGTCTTGAGCTGACCAGTAAGCGGAATCTAAATCGTTTCAACATGTAAATGTATGATTAGGTTGTTTAGAATACATATACGTCACATTTTCAGACCAATTTTGTTTTCCTATTCATTACATTATTTAAATGTAACAGACGGACTAACTGTCGTTGAGTTAGCTTTGCTGTAGAAAGTTAGAATTTTCAGTTAATCAATAATTCCAATCTTGAATAAGCCAGATTACTTTGTCACTAACAGAATGTCGCTTAGTAACCAAATTTGAGTATAGGTAAAATGAAATTCATTAAAAACTAGAGTCATATATTTCAATCAGTGCACAATAACGTAAAATAATGACGCAAATGATTACAAAAGGTAATTAGTGATGATAACAATAATAACAAAGGTAATCAGTTATGTAAATACAGAAATAATTATGCAATTTCAGTTTCACATCACTTAATACACATATAGGGGGGGGGGATGAATCTTCAAGCCTATAAAATGCAGATGTATGTCTATGTAGGCTTCTTCTTGCAGTAATGATGATAAGCATACATTTTGGAATTCTGGGTTTAGTATATTCTAAAGGTGCAGCTGTGCCGAGCACATCATAAGCGTTTTAGTAGAGTATACCAGTCAGATCATCGGCATCGTCCTCCGTGAAGTAGTTATTCCAATCAAGACATTTGAAGTAAGTTCTAAAGCTTGTTCAGTCTAACTTGTGGAAGGGTATACTAGGTATTGTAACCGGACATTTATACGATGTAGTCTTTAAGTAGGAGGTGTACATTGCAATATTGTGGTTACTACCTGGGAATTGTTTCCCTGTACGTATGGTACATGGGGTAAGATTTTTGTAAAAACTAAATCCAAAATGTTTTAATCTTGTAGGGCTACGAAATTACTGTGACTAGCCGCCAAGCCCTAAACTTTCTATAAGTAAGTCATAGCGTTACGGTAGGAAATCATGAGATTTTAGGCATGTTAAAGTGTTCACAAATAACCGTACCTGTAAAGGGTAGGAAGTCAGTGTAAAATGTCTGACAGTAAGATTATATCCTCTATTGATGGGCTAGTCTGGTGGTATAGGCAACCGGATAAGTATGATTCTGAAACAGTTGGTCACATAATAATCCACACTGAGTCTTGTAATTTATTCAAGCTAGTTGTAACAATTAAAAGTGAGTTTAACTTCAAGTTAACATATATGAGACAACCCCCTCCATGTTATGTAGCCTGTCACTACGATACATTTGGGGTAGTCCATGCCTCAGTTACTATAACACCTGAGGATAAGGAGATTGATACGAGCAGAGCTAAGTCGATTATTTTGTTGCATATTGATCATGCGCTTAGTAGGCGTAGACTGAGCCAGTGGCCAATGAGGTTGAAATGATTTAAAGCTCTATGTTTAGAGTTTTGGATGAGATTTTAACTTATGATTAGTTGTTAGGCTTCAGGTTGTTCAGATATTAGTGAGTAATGAAGGGTGACTGCTCAACAAGATGATATTTTCTAACGAAGCCAATAGACCAAATTCATCAAGTACATATACATTTCATAATTATGCTTATATTTATAGTGTTTTTAGTCAGATACAAAATACCTGAAATACTTTATGTGATAACTTGAGAGTTATAAAAAATTTAAATCATGCTATTTTTTCTCTATACAGATAACTAATTAACTTTATTGTTATTGTTGTTGTCATCACTAATTACCTTTTGTAATTATTTGAAAACAGATTAATTCATATGATTATGTTATTGTATATAAATTGAAATATATGACTTTATGTTTCAATGGATTTTATTAAATATACGTATACAGTACTATTGGATATAGTAGAATGTATGTAGTAGTAATTGGTTCGTAAAATAATTCCGAAATTTCTAGAATGTGTCATATGATGAATATTATTGATGAAATAATTCACTTAACACGTTTCTACAGGGATGATTTTCTACGAGGAGTTGGAATGAAATCATCTGCTTGAGTTTCATTCTATTTGTCAATCGTCACCATCTCGTATCTGCACTCTTGATGGAAATAGTGTTTTCTTGTTCATTCCACCTTGCATTCTGTGACTATTATCACTGAGCTATTTGGGCGTCAACTAACTCCCTGTAGAATTGAGTTAGTTACATTCCATGGTCACTGAAACACATCTTGCTGACAAGTGCCAAAAGGCATTAAAAATGAGAGTACACCTAACCCACCTTTTATCATAATTTAATACATTCGATACAAATTCACAGACTAGTTGTTATAATCAGTTTTTGTTGACAAATCTCAATCTTTAGAGTTTTATTTTATTGGTAGACTGATCAGATTGGTACAGTCTACAATTCAATTTATTTCCTGTGATGGAAAAGGATTACTTAAGAAGTCCATTTTCTTCCTTTTGCATAGAATCCAATTAAGTATCCAGTTAAATACATCTTCATATAGACCACGAATTCACGTATGTATAAATTATCAATTTGTTTCTTTAACTACACTACAGTATGTTGGCAAAACAAGTAGATAGTCAGGCTAATTTTTTATTTAGCAATATTATTACAATATATACAATAAAAGTTTCAATCTGTTTTAAATGAAATAAACTATGTGTGGTATAGTGTTGTTCAAGTGTTTATATTATGGGCAGACATGATAGCCACAGTCATTTATAAGCATAACCATTTTTAGTATCCCTACGTTAATATTTCTCCATTCTCCAAAAGCACATGTCAACACAGTTATCTACAGATTTTAGTGAATAAATCAAAGTTTGACTTATTGAATAAAAGATTTATGAACTAGATCTAAAATTAAGCAGTATGATCGGCTGATCTAAACTCCATAAGTCACGATTTCTTCTAAGAATTTCACGCGACACCTAAACTTATTTACAAATGAGTCGATCATCATTGTTAAGTTAGTGTGATTTCACGGAGAATGATTTTCAACTTGTTTTTATTTGTCACAGTCTTAGTAGAGTACCAGTAAAAACCACAGAGAACTAGACAATGGATTGAATCGGAACATTCTGTCGTAGGTGTTTCACTGAGAAGAAGAAATATGTAAAGAAATTAATTTTAATTAGATTGATATGGGTTGTGGAGACTGGCATTAAGTTTTAGTTGATTGAATTCGCAATAGCTCACCAGTTCTCCCTGGTTTCTAATGGTACCCTACCAGCAGCAATTTGTGACGAATTCAATAATATAAAATCTGTTTTATTCAAACTGAGATTTCTTTCTTAGAATTGAAACATGTAGACATAATTTAGATAATTATCTTGTTAAATGCTTTATCAAGTTTATTAAAATGTTTTGCCCTAATTACAGCCGATATGTAACTGTCACATGTTTTCACAAATTTGTGTAGGCTGGGTTCATTTTAAAACTAGATAGTAATGGATAGCTGTTTCGTTCATATATAGAATATATGAGCAGTGCTTATCCAAATAGCTGTTCAGTTCTTCTTACTTTTCAGGGAAACTTAATAATGATCAATATGTGACGAGAGCAAACAAAAAACTGATGGCCAGTTTTTACTCAGTCATATTTACTTAACCATAACAATCAGCTCACAAGTGAACAATTTCAAGACTAACTCAAAGTTCCATTGAGAAGCTATGAAGTGTGTAGTCAAATGAGCTAATAGAAAACAGTTATCCTCAGGGACATTCCATATCACAATTTAATTAAAGAAAGATTCTGATCATTAAACACCGACCCAGTGGTGCTGAAGATTAAGTGTTCTCTATAGGTCCTGAAAGTCTTGAATTAATTGTGTGCTGAGATAGTGACATTTGTTCGATCCTCTTTGGTTCTAACCAAGGTCACTCTGCGAAAAGTAAAAAAGCAGGTCAACAATTCAAAACGTTAAACACCTGTCAAACAAGTATTCAATGCTTCTAAACTGCTGACAATATACATAAAACGAAGTTCAACAAATCAAACAAAAGTGGACAAATAAATCGTCTAATGTCTCTCCAACTGTATTCGTCAGTTCACGAGAACATGCAAAAGCATGTCTATTGGAAGGACAGAAAAACGAACCTAGTCTCGATTTATTGAACATATCTTGAAGAACCTATGCTTGAAAGGAGGAAACTCTCTTAGAAGTTCAGTCACACGTCATTCGGTAAATATGGGAAATAAAGTTAGTAAAAAATATTGCGCTTAAATTTATCAATAGACAACATAAATCGAGTGTATTAAAATTTGCTGAGGCCAATCAAATTAGAAAATTAAATCCTTCAATTTACTTAGTAAAAGTGACTTAGCCTCATTTTCCCACTATTGATAAAAGCAAGGTAGGTGAGTTATATTCTTACATTTCTGTTTTGATCCTTTACTTTATATATTCATAACAAATACTTATTTATAATTGTATAACTGAACCTTTTCAACTATTCACTTAAATTCTCCTTCCGACGTCATCCTTCGATTTAATTTTTGAGATATTTTCTCATATTACCAAATTTAACTCCAGAACATTTGTCTACTTCATGTACAAATACTCACCACCCAAACAATCTACTGTTATCTGTCGAACAATTCAATTCATCATTGATATATGTATTAACATTTTGAGTTATCTAAAATCAATAGTTTGTATGTAGCTGATGAGAATGCAAACGGAATGCATTGAATCCAAAACAATCTCTAAATATTGTCACAATTGTAAATTAACAGAAGAAATTATATAGGTCAACAACGATACCAAGTATGAATGAACTCATATATATATATATATATATATATATATATATATATATATATATATATATATATATATAACAGATGAACTTGTATAACTGGAAGATAAGACAACTTATATTAAAACATAGATGGTCTATTTAGTGAAATCAACCAAAGAAATATCGACTATGGATAATATTTACGTAATCAATTGTTACTATTATTTAGAACCTTACTGAATTAACAATAAAATACCATAAGCTTAAGAATGTCAATTAAAATGTTACTATCTGTTATAACTTGAAATTACATCCAATCATGATAAATAAAAAACGTTAATCTCAATAGGAGAAGTTAGAATGCGCACACCTCTGTCCTGTGATTACAACTCCAAAGCCGGAATGAAGAACACAAGAAACTAAGTTAGGCAACAGACAGTCAAATTACATTTCGCGCTTCCATTTATATACATACAATGCTTGACCACGCAGTGCACCGTTAGGAAGAATAACATTTATAGAAAACGCTGAAAATAATAACTGGGAAGTGAGATTGCAGATACGTAATTAATTAATCATAGTTTCTAAATGACAAATGGTAAGATGCAATTCATGAATCTAGTGAGAGGTTAATGCAATTGAAATATAACAGTTGTGGGGGGGGGGTTGTGAAGATAGTTAACTGTCTATCCTGACATCACGAATAGATCTGAATCAGACAACCATTGATCACCTGGAATCAATGAACAGCTGTTTAGTCCCAGTATGGGACTCTTCAGCAGTGATTATCCACAACCCCAAGGGGGGTCGAACATAGGACCTCCTGGTTCCACAACGAACGCCTTACCATTAGACAACTAAGTCGTCACCTAACGCTTGATATTTTAAATTAAGTCAACTCGTGATACGTTTGCTCAATCTCATCCATTATCATTGGTGGGTAACTGCCTAACACCCGACTACTGTTGAATTCCATCGGTCACGTCTTCACACTAGAACTCCAGGAATTCCCTCAAGGAGCTAGTCGCTAGTGAGCTGATATTGGTTAAAATTGGAAGGTTGTGGAGAAAAATTCAGTGGTCCAATAGTAAAGCATTCTGATCATGAGCCAGAGGGTCGTGGGTCCGACCCTCGATGGGGTCATGGATGCACACTGTTTAAATATGATAATTAAAATAAAATAATTGATTTCCTTGTACTCCAAATAAACAAAGTAGTTCCCTAGGAAACAATTCAAAAAATTAATTACTCTTCTTAAATTATTCGACATGCCACTATCATATTATTATCAGTCTAGAAAATAGAATTAAGACTGATGTAACATTCATGAATTTCAATTCTTCTATTATAAAAAAAAAACAATAACAAAAATGAGAAGAAAATAAATAAACAAATAAATGATTAGTTAATTTAGTGTATTTAATAACTATTTACCATTCAATGAACATTTATTAAATTAATTAATTATTACATCACAATGTTGTAATGTTTGTTTTTCAATAATAATAATAATAACAATTTATTATGCAATACTAATACAACTTCAAAGAAATTTTTCTTAATCATATTTATATAATTAACTTAGTTTTGTTTTATTTAACTGAACAACTAAAGAAACTCATTGTGTCATTACTATAAAAAACGAAGGACAATTTGATATTATGAGTTGGTTTGAATTAGACAATCATTGATCAGCAGGAATCAATGGACAGCTGTTTTATCCTATTGTAAAGCTCCACAACAGTGTACATTCACTACTTCATCAGGGACTATCTTGCCATTAGACCACTGGATCAAATTCCAACGGTTGGTATTTATAATTAAGTCAATTCGTGATAAGTTTGTGCGATTTCATCTATTAAAATTGGTGGATAACTGCCTTACACAAAACATAGTTGGACTATTCTGATCATGTCTTTTCACTAGGACTACAGTAATTACCTCTACAAGTTAGTCAAGTGAGGTAATATTGATTGTAAATGGGTGTTGTGGAGAAAGTTGAATGTCAATTCGAATTAAAGATATCAACTGTCGGCAGCCGACTCAATTGTCTAATAGTAGGGCCTTTGCCAGGGGCCCAGAGGATCCTGGGTTGGATGCCTGATGGGATCGTGGATGCATATTGCTGAATAGTCTCAAACCAGGACAAAACAGCTGCCCAATACATCTTAAAGATTAGTGGTTGTCTGATTCAGACAACATCGTGACATGAAATTAACACTCAGTAATCTCCCTAACACCCAATTACAAAAAAATAAAAGAGTAATCAGTAAAGAAAACTGACTGAATAAGATGAACTCTTTCTAAACTTTGCATTAAATTTGATTTTAAATGGCCAACAAATAAATTTATTAAGTTAGTAAATAGATAACTAGAATCGTTGAGTCAGTTCGAAATCAAAATCTGTAAGTAGTCGTTAACTGATACATTTTTAAATTTGTTGATATTATTAGTGACGTAAATATTTAAAATAAAAGTTGATTACATTAGACGTTGATTCATTATTTACAAAAGTTCCATTAATAGAGACTGTATGCTTTAGTTGTAATTATGATGATATTAATGGGATTGACCATGTAATCCTACTGCTTATCTGAAAGAACTTATTCTGAAATGTACTCTGAATATAAAGTTTAGTTTGAATACAGAAACCTATCAATAGATACATACTGTAGCGGTGGGGTCTTCATACTGCTCAAAGTAATGAACTGCATGACTTCCTAATGGTAAGTGTTATAAGTAGCCCTAAGAAAACTACAACCAGTCGTTTTTATATAAGTGGTTTGTCGATGACACATTCATAATGTGCAATGAAAATGATTGTTCAATACAATAAATCTATAATTATATATATATAATAATACTGAAAGCCAATTGGAAGCTAATTGAGTTCTAATAACGAGGAAACGCTATCAGCAAACTTGTTTGTTAGATTACTTTGAAGTCCACCTTCATCGAAAATGAATGTTCATTATGATTTTTTGAGAGGAATATATATGAGAAACAACATTCTTAGACTAAATGCATGGTTTTGAGGAGATTTTATAAACGCTAGACAGATCTAATCGATAAATGTTCAGCACAGTACATCTCCAAATAAGCTACTCTGCCCGTCCTCTTATGTGAATTCAGGTAAGGAATAAGTTGCCACGATTAACCAACACAATGTGAATTACAAATACACTGCTCCTTTGGAGCCAAGTAGACAAAGCGTCCATCGAAGCCACTTATCCGTTATATTCTGGAGCATTTACAAGCATGACTTGTTAATGGACAACAATGATCAGTCAAATGATTGATTTTACAGTATATAATAAACTCAGGACATTTTGCCATAGATTCGTCGTTTGAAATCATTTGCGAAATTCGGCCGAAGAAATCAGGAGGTGTTCGCTTAACTTTATACAGCAGGAAACTTAGCTATCTATAACTTGAAACCTGAGTCACGTTTACTAAAACAAGTTATCAGATTACATTCTTAGCCATAGATATACCTTAGTCATCTTTTTATTTTACTTTATTATTGTTGTCACTTTAAACGTTACCTACATTTTAAATCATTGATTATCATAAGTAAATCGTTTTCAGTTCAACTAAGTGACACTGACAGTTACGCAGTTCTCTTTATTGACAATATATTTGGATTGAGATGGTTATTTTTGTGGAGAATAGCATTTTTGTTCGATTAAATAGGTCACAGATACCCCTCAGTAGTGCACACTCCAGATTCCACTCCAGGTTCGTCGGGTTTGCGAACACCTAACACTGAACAACTGGGCCGGAATCCGGCGGTAGAATTCCCCTGGTTTTCAAAGGTGCCCTGTTCACATCAATCTGTGTCGTATTAAATCGGTAACATTTTTGCTAATCATTCCCTTCGATCACTAATTATTTGTATATTTTTATAATTATGTAATTGAATAGCATACCACAACTAATCAACATTTCAACAAGAAAACCAATGCTAATTTACCTGTTAAACATATTAATCCGTGCATCCAATCGTACAGCTATGAAAGTAAACTAGTTGAAAAGGAATTCTTTGCTAAATAAATGTGTTTTATGATTAAGTAAGCATATTTAAACTGATAGGTCTATCTTTGAACAACTTGTAACTTCTGTTTACGTTACCACTCCAGAATCATCTTTGTAAATCATCATTAAGGTCAAATGATTTGGCTAGTATGATAAACACATTTAAAACTTACGTAATATGATTCATCAATTCAAATAAAAACAATGTACACAGAACTAACATGTTCAAACTTTCATTTTATCTTCCCTTTAACCCTCCCTTCTAAGTCTGTTTTGTAGCGGTATTAATTTGTATTTATTACAGCATTCCATTATTCGCTTATAGATGATTGTTTACTAGATTTATATCTACTTTACAAAATTTTCAATAGTTATTTCGATTATTATGTAATCGATTTACAAATTCATACTGAATGATACACTTGATACTTAGATTCCTTAACAATTCACTTTGTTAACTTTTGTTTTCAATAAGATTTAACACAATACTTATTTTATTAGAAACTATTACGTGTAATGTTTATAACACATACAAATGTACAGTTGATTCAAATGACAGAATATTCTGTATTTTATTAAGTTTTGCATTGAATTGCATTCAAAATAAACAGATATGATGTAAATAACTAAGTATACAATTTAAACATAACTAACTAGATAAGATGTTAGAGAATAAAGTAGAAAACACTCAATAGTGACAGGAACAACAGTTGGTTAGTTAAGTGAAAAAAAATCTCTATTCAACTATTTCGTGTACAAAGCTATGCAATCACGTGTCTGTGTCCATACAAGTCGAGTTGACAACGGAGAATATTCAAATACATCAACAAATATTCAAAAATAACAATCGTATAAATAACCCCATTCCTGTTTAGAATGTTATCGTGATTAGATAAAGTATGGGATAGGGTTACGTGGGTAACATATAATTTTGGAATAGTAAAGAAGTAACAATATGAGTTATATGATAAATGACGAGGTATTTATGAAACAAATTAACAGTAATAATAAAATCATGGAGGTAATCAGATGAGCACTCATCACAGCATCCCTAAGACAGGCTATCGCATTTGACGTTTTCTGTGTGTATCTGTCAATTCACTTGCTTTTACGGGGATGGGGTTGGGAAGAAAATATATCGGTCGTTTGATGTGCACTTTGTTCAAAAGTGTCCATGAACATCAAGGTGCCTGGTTTCGGAAAGGCAGTAGCTGTAAAATTATAAGTGTCATGATTGAACACCTAATCGTAACTAGCCATTTCATGAAAATAGATTCTTCTTTTATACATTTGTAAGTGGTGAGCAGAAATACAATGAATTCAGTGCTTATATATCTCCTGTGTAATGTTAAAGCCGTTGCAATATACATAGCGAAACTAGAACTATCTTTACGGAGAACAGTTGTTCAACTTGTGACCTTACCATATACTTGAACTGTAAAATGTTGTCATTGAATTTAAACTACCATTCACGTTTCTGCATTGTTTATTTATAAAAAAATTTTTTCGCGTATTGTCAGTTTTCGTCCTTAATTGTTTACCTTGAAAAAGTCTTAAGTATTGTTTTCTTCTTCATGATTTTCTATCTGATAAATGTAGGTTAATTATTGTTTCAATGTTCCTCATGGGTGAGTTTGATTTCTTCATTTTTCTGATTACGTAGCCTAACTCTAGAATTAATACAGCAGGTAGTGCCTCTAACACTGATGTAATCATACCTGTTAAAATACACTACTTTACTTCTCAAACGGTAAATTTCTAAGCAAAGTTTACATTAAGTGTAACAACACCTGTCATTTTTACAAGCCTCCATCATTACACTCTCACATTTTGTTACTTATGCTAGCTTAAACTTACTCGAGTAAGTGTAACGAAACAGTAGAGATATACAGGTATGTAATTAGTTTTATTACAAAATACAAACTACAAGGATCCTCTTAAAATGTGTACTGCTTTGCGATCAGCCTTAAGTCAAATGTGAATATGTGATGCATAACCCATGTTGAATAAGAGTCGTTTGAAAACTTAGGACAGTAAATGGTCTGACCAATAATGTGTAATGCCAAGACATTAAGAAATTCTTGGTTTAGACTATAGCAAAGTAAGCCACTAAAAAAGTCACTTTTATACACAGAGTTCACACTTTTCTATGAAACCCTTTTGCCAAAAGCTGATCAACATAACATTAGCTTCTGAAGCGATATAAATGGTTAGGAAAAAACATTTGCAGTAGCATGATAACTTGCATCAGAGAACATCTTGTATTTTACATTCTTTGATAACACTTTCGACAGCGTTTGATCGGTTATCATTGTATGTATATTTATCTAATAGTACAGCATCGTGAATGAAGTCTTCATAAAATACAACACTTTTCTTAATCAGAGTCTAGCTATTCATAATACTTAGATGTCAGCTGATCAACAACATTTGATGCCTGTTCTTTCAAGCCTGTTAATATGTATCACTTCAACATAAATTGATGGAATAATCATTTTTTTAAAATGTATATAGATTAACAGAACAAAATCAGGAAAACCTTTTACTCAAAGTTTTAAAGCTGATCACGTTTATTTGAACTAAAATATCATTGTCTAGTGACATTATAAATTTAAATGATTGTATTAACCAAAGCAACTGCTCAGTTACTTTTAAGTAGGCATCATATAACACATAGATCAACTCCTCTGAAAAATAAACTCTAATCTTAACAATAGCCTTCATCAGGAAAATATTTAAGGGCACCTGCAAGGATATTTAAGTCCCTAGAAGAGTAAGACAGGCTGCAGCTTATATACACAAAAAGACCGGCAAATCGTTGTTTTTGAGTGTAGAAACATCTTGAGAAAACTATAGTATAATTATTAACCATATAAAATCTTTATTTGTATATAAAATAATTTTGACAATAAGTGTATTCTAACTAGCTGAAAGCAAAGAAAACATGTTAATCATTTCGAGGTTAATTAGCGATTAAAAAAATCCATTGTTATATGATTCGCCGAGTACATAAAGAAGATCAATTATCCTCAATAGCTATTTATCTGTAGACTATTTCAATATTTTTAGTTATATTGAAGTTGAAAAGTTTATTTCTATCAACATTCAGTTCCTCCTGTCTTATCCTTCCATTTGACACATTAACTGTTATTATGTCATTTCTCATTGATGAACTATGGTTAATCAATTGTGTATACGAACTACAGTTCACATTCACTATTACTCCTATTTTGTATTAACGTTAGTTTCCTAGTTGGTTGATTGCGTGGTCTGGTTTTACGTATATTTAAAGGAATGTATGAAATATGATTCGAATCTGTGTGGTTGGTCTATCGGCTTGTGTTCTCATATTTCCTGGTTGGGACTAAGTGGGCATAGAACAGATGTACAATTAACAACTAGGCACACCTAATTGGCATTTGATAAACCAACCAAATTTTCCCGCGTTATAACATTATGATTGTAAGAATTTGTTTAATCTCCTCTCTAATATATGTTTTTTCTATGTAATGCTCATATGCTTAAAGTAGAACTTCAGTAAAAGAAAATCCATATCATAACCCATATGCTAAACTAATTTTTAAATATACAGTTAGGTACACTTATAAAAAATATAATATTGAATAGTGAAAACTTCACTTTTTCTTCATTTGTCATAAAACCTAAGGAACTTTGAGTATGGTATGTCTGTTGTTGCCTTAATACAATTTCAGTAGTTTGTTATTTTTAGAATTATTCAAATTTGTATTTTGAAGAAATTTCACTAGCTATCTCATCGTAACTTTAAACAATCAGTTATTACACAAATTATTCTAATGAATATATTTTCTACATTTAATAGTGAATAGACAAAAGTTCTAAGAATATATCGTTATGAGTAAACGCAACATGAAAAAATGTGAGTCGGGAAAACATCATTTTTGAGCAATTAATATTTTAAAATAGAAACCACTTACTTAGAAGACAATATCAACAGTAGACCTAGAAACTAATATTTGATTGTCCACACTTTACGTGAAAACTGAAAAATAGAGAATTCGATGATGAAGGATTATAAAGTATGCTCATATGGTAACAAATAAAGAACTGAGTTGAATAAAAGATTAAAATCAGTAGAGTACAGATAAGACGTAAACTAAAATGTCAATTACAATTTCTGGGGAAATTTAATAGGATAGAGATTTAGTACTGTTATTCAATGCTTTTTCACGTACTCACAAGTTGGTAAACACATGTGAGGGTAAGATGAAGTAAGCATTTTGTCCACTTTGATTGCTTCAAAGAACATTCCCCATAATAACGGCGTACATGTTATTAACATAACTAACACATAAAGCTATCTTATTAATGGAGTTCATACACTTCTTGATTCCTCTTCAACGTCTTTACAATTCTATATCGTTAAATTAGAAGAGTTTTCATCACCAAAAGAAATTATAGGGAGTAATAATTACACAATCGTCAGATTGTAATTAGTCGTTGTGGAGATTGCTGAATGCTAATTTGATATAACGGATTTATCTGAGTCCGAAAACCATTGATCACCAGGAATCAATAGGCAGCTGTTTTGTCCTGGTATGGGACTCTCTCACAGTGCGCAGTCTCGACCACATCAATGATAGTACATAGGATCCTTTGATTCCGAGGCGAACGCTTAAATATTAGATCGCTGAGTAGGCTCTCAATGGTTAACATTTCTAATTCAAACAACACATATAAGCGAACAACATTGTTTTCAACCAGGTCATCATCAGAGTTTACTCTAATATATACAGAAATATTTGTATGCAAATATTACAATCATTAAACCAATGAAGGCAATTTTCGAGTCAATGATCAAAATGAAACAGGTGGATTACATAACTAATTATGATAGGGGAAAGGCGTAAATTGGTAGTAGGATGATATATGTGCTTCTAGCAGTAATGATAAACAGATTAACAACAACAATATGAGCACATATTTCAACATAAGATAAGTACGAGTAATTATAAGTTAAATGTAAGTCACAACGATCTAAAGTTAAACTTATCAAAACAATAATAGTGACATTAATAATAAACGTTCAAGAATAGTGAAAACAATGTGATTAAATGAAGAATGAAGAAGAGGTATGAAAGTGGCGAAATAAAAACAAACAAACAGCAAAGAGTGTGAAGAATTGTGTGAACTGTTTGTTAAGTCTTATATGGCCATGGAAAGGATAGGGGTGTAACACATTTCTTTTGGACACATAGACTCGGGTTGTTAATTCGAATCCCTATGGTTTTGTAGGTGTGTAGGAGAAGAAATCGAATTTCATCTGGAAACCTTGATGGCATGCGGCTTACTGCTCTGAACGCTTTAGTTCTGTCTATTGCATGTCCACTGTCTGTCACGTTGGACGAAATTGAACTAAGAATGGATTTCACCGGCCCCTTTTCAAACCAGGATGGTAGAAGTTCGTTAATCCGTTGGTTTAGTCGACTGGTCGGACGCCTAATATAGCTATCTTCACATGAGCAGCTGAATTCATAAATACCTATGGAAGTGGCAGAACCAGGTAACTTACACTTCAGTTGAGTAACTACCACTGGTCCACTAGTGAATGGTTAACATAGATTTGCTGTATTAAATGTTCTTTTAAATGCTCTACCTAGTATCTCATCTAATAAATAACATGTTACTTTCCCGTTGAATTGAAGTTTAAGGAAGGTGAGTTTCTTACTGATGATCAATGCTTAAGGTTTCCTGCTAACTTTAAACAGGTTTTCCTTCAGAAAATTAGGTGAATAGCTAATATCTGCCAGCATTCTGAATATAGAGTCTAGTTCAGTGCTTACAGAGTCTTCTGAGCAAGTCTTTCTAGCCCTGGTTGATAGGCATTTAACTACATTTCTCTTTTAAGGCATGGGTACGAAACTGAAGAAATGTGTGTATTAACATGTAGTGCTCTTTTCATACCCACATCTACTTATTGACCTGTTTTATCGTTTTCCTAGTAAACTATCTAAGTAATGCGATTTGTTTTCAAATGCACTTTTCGCCAGCGAGAAGAATCGCAGGTGGACATAATTAAACTGATAAGTGAGTTCTTTATTGATGCGCTGATTAATAATGAACTCCACCTGGAATCCCCTCTAGAACTGCTGCCTGTCCCAAGCCCTAATAAAGAAGGATGAGCATTAAGCATGGAGTTAGAGAACCAATCACGTAAAAAAACAACCATTCTAAAAAACGGTTAACAAGAAAAACCTTTATAACCATTTTAACTCTGCTGTAGGAGTTGGAAGGTCTTCATTTCAAAGACTTATGACGCCGAATGGAAAATGCCGAGTTTCTTTAAATGGCACGTGGCCAGTGACCCCTATGACAACCACCACAACAGTCAATATAGGAACATAGAATTTTTGCACAATGTGAGAGACTGGCAGAAGTATCGAAGTAGCTGAAGAAATAAAAAAATATAACCTTAAAATACTTGGAATAAGCGGAACCTTTTTCGTTACAAATTGGACAGCAAAGAATATCCACAGGAGAATTGCTTTCATACTCCATACATGAGGAAGAAAATGGCTCACAAACACAAGGAGTAGCATTATTGCTGTCACCAAACCAACAAAGACCAGTCCTATGCAAGGATGCAGTCAATCATCAAGAAATGCCCAAACAACGATCTGACCATTCTAATGAGAAACCTAAACGCCAAGGTTGAAATGAGCAACTTCGGATATGAGGATATCATGCTATAATATAGGCTGAGATAAATGAACTAAAACTGTGATAGGTTTGTAAACTTCAACAAAATGATTATAGGTGGCATCATTTTCTACCCACTCACAGACGCATACATAGATGCTGCATGGATTTCACCAGACCACAAAACTGAGAACCAAATCGACCACATCTGCATCAATAAGAAATTCACAAAAACCATGGAAACCGTGAAAGTAAAGAGAGGAGCTGAAATAACTCCAGATTACCACCTGGTAGTGTTCAAAATGAAACTAAATCTTAAAAAGAAAGCACTGGACAACTGGGGCAACAGCACTGCTAACGTTTTCACAGAGCACGTTCTCCATACTAACCAATTCAAGGAATTCAAGATAACGTTCAACAATAAGTTCCAAGCATTTTACGATCTACCGGAAGAAGAGGAATCTACCACGGAGGACAACTAGAAATGGATTGAGAAGGCAGTGGCCCTAACATGTCAACAGGTTTCGGGTTGCAGGGAGCACCGACAAAATGAATCGACCTCTGTCGGTACTCTAGGTAAGAGGGGAGGAATAAGGAGCAAGAAGATAGCAATGGATAACAGCCGAACAAGGACGGATAAGTTAGGGTACAGGTCGAATAGGCAGAATCCAATAAGCAAGTGAAGAGGAGCATTAGATCGGATAAACAGAGAGAGCATATAAACTTTGATCCGAGATAGAAATTAGGAGAGGATGCTGGAGGTGGATAGGACACACATTGAGTCAATTATAAAACTGCGTCACAAGACGAGTACTAACTTGGAATCCTGATGGCCGAAGGAAAGAAGAAGACCTAAGAACACATAGCGTCGGTAATTGGAGAGAAACAGGAAGAGAATAAATATTACTTGGGAAGAGCTGGAAAGGAAAGCTCAGGACAGAGTTGGTTGGACAATGCTTCACATGGGTAACAGGCATTGACTGATTGATTGATTGATTGATTGATTGATTGATTGATGATAAGTATTTTGTCAATATAACGGCAATATAAATTCAGTTTATTGATTGTCTCCTTCAGGGGTCCATATTCTAATTATACCAAGAAATCAGCTAGAATCTGGCCTGAAGCTGAGCCCACGGTTATACCATAAGTTTGTCTATAATAATCATTGTTGGGGACAAAATGGACATTAATTGTACACCTCAAGAGCAGTTCCTTCAAACTGTCTTCCATGAATCAAATGTTAATTTGTCTTTCTGTTATTTGTTTACATATGAATTTGATCGTTTCAGTTTGTGGTATATTAGTAAATAGTAATACCATATCTAACGATAGTAAGTGTTTACCGCTAAAATTCAAGTCTTTTACATCCAACTTATAATTACTCGTACTTATCTTATGTTGAAATATGTGCTCATATTGTTGTTGTTAATCTGTTTATCATTACTGCTAGAAGCACATATATCATCCTACTACCAATTTACGCCTTTCACCTATCATAATTAGTTATGTAATCCACCTGTTTCATTTTGATCATTGACTCGAAAATTGCCTTCATTGGTTTAATGATTGTAATATTTGCATATAAATATTTCTGTATATATTAGAGTAAACTCTGATGATGACCTGGTTGAAAAAAATATTATTGTTTCTAATTCACAAAATGTAGGGATTTTCAATATTCCTAACTTATTCAATTGAGTGACCTTGTCGGTTGGTAACAACCTAATTCCAAATACGGTTAAATTCTACTCTAAAATAAATGATGAATAACTACGGATTATATGAATTCATACTACTCTACTATGTACCCCATTCCAACATTTTCCCAATTTTTTTTATGAAATTTTCTTCATTGGGTTTGTAAAATTTTATTAGAAGTTAGGCATAGAAATGTTTTCTATTATATATTGGATTATTTTCTTACAACGATCATTGTGTAACATGTTTACGCATGAATCTAATACACAATTATATCTATGTGTATTTACAACGGATTTAGGTTATTTCAACTAAGATTTCATGTTTTCCACTCTTCATTTTAATATTAGAATTGTAATTTCCCAAACGAACTTGTTATTCTTAGTAGTAATTTTATTAGAATGTCAAACTGTCAGAATTAAACTGTATGAAATGTTCTATGCTTCTATCTGAATAAGAAACTGAACTAGATCAAGTTGAAAAGAATATGTCATTTTCTTTATAGGTTTATGTATTATTTCATTATTATTATTATCAATATTATTAATAGTAATAATATTAGAAGTAGTAACATTCTTAAATGTTTTCTTAATTATTCTGGTTAAAGTTATGTATTTTTTTCTTCTTCTTCTCTCTAGAAGTCATCTCTGAAAGTTAGAATCAACAAATCAGTGATTTATATTATTTACATACACATGTAAAATCTTTACAATTTTTATTGAAAGGTTGATTAATTTAATGATAAACTGACGGTTACATTATGTTGTATAGGATTTACAAAATGATTCTACACTTTTAGACGTATTTTAATGTGATCCTTTACAAAATATTAAGTCAAATCATTACCTAAGTCAATTCATCACTTGACTAAATATATTTCAATATGTTTTCAATAGAAAAAATATTTCAATTTGATATTACAAGTTGGTCTGACCTAGACAACTGCTTTTAGATAAGGATGTATTGGACAGTTGTTTTGTTTTAGTATGGGACTCCTACTAAGAAATTAAGCCCAAATCCTTTAGGTTTTGAGGTATTTAATGGAGTTATGGTAAGAATATGTGAATAATGGAGTTCAGCTAAGTGTGAGACAGTTACTTACCAATTGTAAGAAATGATATCACATCGTAAATTAACTGAAATTATAAATATCAACTTTGATACTTGCTGCCTCACAGGTTTAATGGTTAAGCATTCTATGTGGAACTGGTAGTTTGTAGGCTTAACTTCTTGATGGAGTCATGGGTTTGTAACACTGAAAAGTCTTATACTAGGGCAAAACAACTGAATAATGCTTTCTGGTTTTCCGTGGTCGTCTAACTCGAACGAATTTATGCACCAAATTAAAGATCAACAATCTCCACAACATTCAATGTTAAAAATAAAATAAATTTTACGCTTTGCAGAACATAATGGAAAGCACTCATTCTATCTTTGATCTTTTAGTGAAAACCACTTTGCATTATTTTGAATTTAGATGATTTCAAATTTAAGTAAAATCACTGGTGAATACTGTGGAAATTTGTTGTTAGCACATATTCATTACTTACTTACTTACTTACGCCTGTTACCCCTCTCGGAGGAACATAGGCCGCTCACCAGTATTCTCCATTCAACTCTGTCCTGAGCAATCCTTTCCAGCTGTCTCCAGTTACTGTTCATCCTTTTTATGTCTGCTTCCAGTTCTTGACGCAGGGTGTTCTTTGGCCTTCCTCTTTTCAGTCATTCAACAGGATTTCAAATTAGTGCTTCTCTCGTGATACAGTCTGATGATTTCCGCAGTGTATGTCCTATCCATTTCCAACGTCGTTTCCTGATTTCCTCTTCAGCTGGAAGCTGATTTGTTCTTTTCCAAAGTAGGCTGTTGCTGATGGTTTCCGGCCAACAGACATTCAATATTCTACGTAGACAGTTGATGAAAAAAAAATACCTTTTCCCTCCTGAGGATGTTTGCAGTAGTTCTCCATGTTTCAGCTCCATACAGAAGAACTGACTTGACGTTCGAGTTGAAGAGTCTAACTTTGAGATTGGTAGACAGTTGTTTGAAGTCCCATATATTTTTCAACTGTAGGAATGCTGCCCTTGCTTTGCCGATCCTTGCCCTTACATCTGCATCGGATCCTCCTTGTTCATCGATGATGCTCGCCAGGTATGTAAAGGTATCCACTTCTTCCAGAGTTTCACCATCAAGTTCAATTAGGTCCGTGCTCTCTGTGTTGAATTCGAGGATCTTGCTCTTTTCCTTATGTATGTTCAGGCCTATTGATGCTGAGGTTGCTGCTACTTTGGTTGTCTTCACTTGCATTTGCTGCTGTGTATGGGATAGAAGTGCTAGATCATCCGCAAAATCCAGATCATCAAGTTGCATCCTACTTGTCGATTGAATTCCATGCTTCCCATCAGATGTAGAGGTTTTCATGATACAATCAACCACTAGAAGAAAGAGGAAAGGCGAGAGCAAACAGCCTTGTCTGACACCGGTTCTCACTGGAAATGCATCTGTCAGCTGTCTTCCATGCACGATTTTGCACTGTAGTCCGTCGTAAGAATTCTGGATGATGTTGACGAGTTTCTCTGGTACACCGTAGTGTCGAAGAAGTTTCCATAGCAATTTCCTTTCTACGCTGTCAAACGCCTTCTCATAGTCAATGAAGTTGATGTACAGTGACGAGTTCCATTCAATTGATTGTTCAACGATGATCTGTAGTGTTGCGATTTGGTCTGTGCATGACCGATCCTTACGGAAACCAGTCTGTTGATCTCGAAGTTGAGCATCCACCGAATCTTTCATTCTATTCAACTCTCTTGAAGATTTTCCCTGGTACTGACAACAGTGTGATTCCTCTGTAGTTCTCGCATTTGCTCAAATCCCCTTTCTTTGGTATTTTGATAAGGTATCCTTCTTTCCAGTCTGCCGGCACTTGTTCTTCCTCCCAAATCCTCTTGAATTAAACGTGGAGCATTCTTGCCGTTATGTCTATATCCGACTTTAGTGCTTCGGCTGGTATATTGTCAGGTCCTGCTGCTTTCCCACTTTTGATCTGTCTGATGGGTATCTTGATCTCTTCCATCGTTCGTGGATTGACGTCAATCGGGAGTTCTGTAGATGCTGCTTCGATGTGTGGTGGGTTCGGTGGAGCTGGTCTATTCAAGAGTTCCTCGAAATGTTCTACCCATCTGTCTCTTTGTTCTTGTATCTCGGTGATTAGCTTGCCTTCTTTGTTCCTGACCGGTCGCTCTGGTTTACTATATTTCCCTGCCAGTTTCTTCGTTGTGTAGTATAGCTGTTTCATATTTCCTTCTCTTGCAGCTTTCTCCGCTGTCGTTGCAAGGCCTGCGATATACTTACGTTTGTCGGCTCGAATACTCTTCTTTACTTGTTTATTTGCTTCTGTGTATTCATTTTGTGCCTTGATTTTTTCTGCTCTAGTTCGGCTGTTGTTGATTTCTGCCTTCTTTTTCCTTCTTTGTTGAATTTCGCTCAGGGTCTCAGTGGAAATCCATTCCTTATGATGGTAGTTCTTGCAGCCCAGAGCCTCTTGACAAGTTGAAGTTAGTGCCTCTTTGATTCCTTTCCAGTTGTCCTCCATAGTGGTTTCTTCCTCGTTCAGCAGATCTTGTAAGGCTTGGAACCTGTTGTTAAGAATTATTTTGAATTCCTTGAGTTTGTCAGTATCCCGAAGAGAGGCTGTATTGAACCGTTTTAATGCTGTTGCTCCAGTTATCCATTGCTTCTTTAGCTTCAGCTTCATTTTGGCAACCACTAGGTGGTGGTCTGAAGCTACATCAGCTCCTCTCCTGGTTCTCACATCTTCCATTGATCTTCTGAATTTTTTATTGATCCATATATGATCGATTTGATTCTCTGTAGTATGATCTGGTGAGATCCATGTAGCCTTGTGTATGCGTTTGTGGAGGAATATTGTACCACCTATAACCATTTTGTTGAAAGCGCAAAGATTTGTAAATCTTTCACCATTTTCATTTCTTTCTCCCAGTCCTTGTCGTCCCATGATGTCTTCGTAACCAATGTTGTCCATTCCGACTTTGGCATTTAGGTCCCCCATCAGAATTGTCAGATCTTTTCCTGGACACTTCGCTATAATTGACTGCAGCCTATCATAAAACTGATCTTTGTCCTCGTCGTTGCCGTCGTTGGTGGGTGCATAACACTGGATGATGCTCATTGTAATCCCCTTCCTCATTGTCTTAAAGGATGCTTTGATGATCCTGGGTCCATGTGGTTCCCATCCTACAAGTGCATTGCGCGCTTTCTTAGACAGCATCAGAGCAACTCCTTGGGTGTGTGGGGCATTTTCCTCTTCGTGCCCGGAATATAGTAGCACCTCTCCCGTGGCTAATGTTTTCTGTCCAGTTTGAGTCCAATGGGTTTTGCTGATCCCGAACACAGTTAAATTGTATCTCTTCATTTCTGCTGCTATCTGGCTGATCTTCCCTGTCTCCCACATTGTCCGAACATTCCATGTACCTATAAAAATTGTTGCTCTGGTCGTTAGAAGGGGTGGCATCGGCCTCATGACTTCCGAAGAATCTCGGCTTTCATCATGAAGCGTCATATAGGTTCCTTTTACTTGCAGGGCAGAGTTTAAATGGTTAGGTTTGTTTATTCTGATTAGCGTTTTTTTTAGCAAACTTGAGTTTTACGGGATAGGGGTGCTAGCCCTATGCCCAACCCTCCTCCTTTACCCGGGCTTGGAACCGGCAACAACCCTAGAAGAGCTGCGGGCGGAGTTAGCACATATTCATGCCTACCGTAATCAGATTAACTAATAATGAATCTTCAGTAGGTAAGTAATTTCCATTGAGCTACAGAGAGTATATGCGGCTCAAACAATTACGAGTGCGACCTTGACTAACCCACTACAGTAGACAAAGACCATTATGACTGATTATTCTATTCTTACAAGTCTGTCCCGATATTACTAGTTCGAGACTGGAATAAAATAACAGGCATGCCAAAGTTTATATTTTGCATTTAAAACAAGAGCAGCTAATTATCAGTCTGTCCTATATTCATAGTAATAAGTATTAGAGGCCATTAATTTAATAAGCACTTTAATATATATATATATATATATATATATATATATATATATATATATATATATATATATATATGGATGCCAAACAACACAGCGAGCCAATCGAACTAGTAATATCAATACAGAAAAAAACAATAATGATAGAAAGACTGGATAACATGTTTGAAATCAATTGGTCACAGTTCATGAGTGCATAACGATATATTAACTATCAACAGGTCAAATAGGAGATTAGGATAACGACAGAGTAAAAATAATAGTTCAGACCATACAAAATGAAAACAAAAAAATATAATCTTCCGGAAAATAGTCATTCTGCATGATTTGCTTGTTATCAACCAATCGATCAATCGATCAGTCAGTCAATTAATCAGTCACTGCCTGTTACCACATGTGGAGCATAGTCCACCGAACAGCATACTCTAACCAACTCAATCATACGCTCTCCTTTCCACTTCTTTCCAAGTGATGTTCATTCTTTTCTTATTTGTCTCCAATTACCGACACTATGTGTTCTTAGGTCTTCTTCTTTCCTTTGGCCATCAGGATTCCAAGTTAGTACTCGTCTTGTGACGCAGTTTTATAATTGTCTCAATGTGTGTCCTATCCACATCCACCGACTTTTTCTAATTTCTTCCTCGGCTGAAAGTTGATTTATTCTCTGCCATAGAAGGTTGTTGATGGTATCCGGTTAACAGATTCCAAGTATCTTACGTAGACAGTTGTTTAAAAATACTTAAATCTTTTGAAAGATGCTTTTCGTAGTTCTCGAAGCTTTAGCTCCATACAACAAAACTGTCTTCACATTTGCATTCAAAAATTTGACTTTAATGTTGACTGACAGTTGGTTTGAGTTCCAGATGTCCTTAAGTTGTAGAAATGCTGTCTTTGCCTTGCCAATTCAAGCCTTCACATCTGTACCAGATCCTCCTAGTTTATCGATGATACTGCCCATTATATAAAAGTTACTTCATCTTCCAGAATTTCTCCATCAAATGTGATTGGGTTAGCGATAGTTGTTTTGTATCGAAGGATCTTGCTTTTCCCTTTGTGCATGTTGTGGATTACTGTTGGATGCCAAGGCTGCTGCTACACTGTCCAACTTCATCTGCATTTGTCGCTGTGTGTAGTATAGGAGAGTCAGGTGATCTGTAAAACCCAAGTCATCTAGTTGCATCGACGTTATTTGCTTTATTCGAAGATTGCCTTGAGATGTTTCAGTTTTCATGATGCAGTAAACCACCAGCAGGAAGAAGATGGGCGAGAGTAGGCAGCCTTATGTGACATCGGTCTTCACTTCAAATTAGTCTGTGGGCTGACCTCTATAAGCGATCTTAAAATGTAGTCCGTCGTAAGGATTCCGTACTATGTTGACCATCTACTCGAGAAAGATAAAATGTCAATGAAGGCTTCATAATGTTCACAAATCCACGCTATTGAGTGCTTACTCATAGTCAACGGAATTGATTTAATGTGGCAAATTTTTAAATTGATTGTTTAACAGTGAATCATAGAGTCACGATTTGGTCGGTACACGATCGGTTCGATAACACTCTGTTGAAGACTCTTTCTGATACTGAAAGTAGAGTGATACCTTTGTAGTTCTCGCAATTGTACAGATCACTTTCCTTTCGTATCTTGATAACATACCTTTCTTTTCCGTCCGATGACATTAGTTCTCCCTCCAAATTTTCCGGAAGAAAATATGGAATATCTTTGTAGTTTCTTCTATATTTGACCTCAGCGCCTCAATCTATTGGTATGTTGTCTGGACCTGCTGATTTACCACTCTTGATTTGTCGGATGGCCTTTTTGATTTCTTCGACTGTTGGTATGTCGGTATTTATAGGGAGACCCGTGGATGCTGCTTCGGTGACTAGTGGGTTCATTGAGGCTGGTTTATTCAAATGTTTTTCGAAGTGTTCTACCCATTTATTTTGCTATTCTTGAGTTTCAGTGATTGTTTTACTATCCTTTCTCATGAATGGTCATTTCGGTGAGATGTATTTCACAGATAACATCTTCGTTGTGAAAAATACGTGTCGCATGTTTCCTTCCCTTGCAGTTTTCACACTGTCATTGATACAACCTACAAATATTTCCGTTAATGCGATCTAATGATCCTCTTCACTTGCCTCACACACACACAAGGAGTAGCATTATTGCTACCCGAAGAAGTATGCAAGGCGCTCATAAAATGGAAAACTCATTTATCAAGGATCATCGAAACATCCTTCAAGACGAATAAGGAGACGATCACAATCAATGTCATTCAGTAATATGCGAACAACAACGACAGTCACCAAACAAACAAAGATCAGTCCTATTCAAGGATGCAGTCAATCATCAAGAAATGCCCAAACAACGATCTGACCATTCTAATGAGAGACCTAAACGCCAAGGTTGAAATGAGCAACTTCGGATATGAAGATATCATTAGACAATATAGACTGGAAGAGATGAACTAAAACTGTGAGAGATTTGTAAACTTTAACAAAATGATTATATGTGGCATAATTTTCTACCCACTCACAGACGCACACACTAATGCTACATGGATTTCACCAGACCACAATACCCAGAACCAAATCGATTACATCTACATTAAAACCAACAGTCGAAGAAATCAAAAAGGCCATCCGACAAATCAAGAGTGGTAAATCAGCAGGTCCAGACAACATACCAATAGATTGAGGCGCTGAGGTCAAATATAGAAGAAACTACAAAGATATTCCATATTTTCTTCCGGAAAATTTGGAGGGAGAACTAATGTCATCGGACGGAAAAGAAAGGTATGTTATCAAGATACGAAAGGAAAGTGATCTGTACAATTGCGAGAACTACAAAGGTATCACTCTACTTTCAGTATCAGAAAGAGTCTTCAACAGAGTGTTATCGAACCGAATAAAATATGTAGTAAACAGCTAACTTCGTGATCTACAAGCCGGATTTTTACAGGATGTATACATTTGTTTGTGTAGGGTACTGTATATTGTTTGGCTTGATACGTTTAGCAGCAACCTTCTGTTGTTGATAACAATCAGTTTTCAGACGAAGAAGAAATTAGGAAATGACACTGGAGGTTAATAGGCTCATATTGTGGGTACTATCCAACTTCTTCACAAGATATGTACTAACTTGGAACCTTCAAGGCCAAATGAAAAGTGGCTTACCAAATAACACATTTTGCCGGGAATTGAAGTCAGACATAAAATGAATGAATAGCACTTGAGAAATTGCGTAAAGTAAGCAAAGGACAGAGTCGTTTCGAGTTGCTGTTCGACGGTCTATGCTCTACGAGGTGTAACAAGCATTAATACATTGATTAGACATAAGATTAATCTTTTCGTGTAACTCATCTACACCGTTTTCTTTCCTAACCACGGAAAAATCATCCACATACCAAATCCAGACTTTTGTAGTTTGAAGCATTCCATGATAGTTATTATCCCTAAACAATACATTAATAAATTAGTTACGATAGATGAAACTAGAGAACTCATCGTTATTCATCTTTCTGTTAATCCAGATTGTCTCGAATAAATATACAGTAGAACTTTAATATAGTTTTAAGCACTTAATGAATTTAGAAGCATCTAACACGCAAAGTAAATTTGCTAAGATTAATTTTAGAATTGTATTTTCTAAGTGTGTAGAAGAAAATATAGACATTCTTTCTTAATGAATACACACATATATATGCTCTATATACTATAAATAAATGTATATTTTGCATACATGTAGCTATCTGAACATTTAATACATCTCACCTAATCTGTCACTTTGATGATGATTAATTCATTGTAATTATTTCATACAGTTGTTTGATCATAGAACTCATTTTCACTTTGAAACCCTAAAGCAACGCCTATGGCATTTATCTAATTAATTAACTTTAATTTAAGAAATCAACAAACGTTTGTCAATAGGTAATGTAAATCAAATACACAAGGAGTTAACATAATCTTTTTCTTTATCCTCATTGTTATTGGTATTCAATAAAATTTCAACATGTCCAATAGTCATTTTGATACCAGCAGCTTACAAACATTGAGGGGGAAGGGCGGAGGGTAATTTTTTTCAATCAGAGTATAATCAATTAAAAATGCATAAATACGTTACGAAAACCTAACAACTTTTATGTCATTATTGGTTGGTAACAAATGTTATGAAGTAATAACGACAACAGAATAATTAAATTTGGAATTAATGTATGCTATTCTATTCTATATTAGATTATTTATTCAACAGAAATGATTTCTGTACATCTTAATCACTTAGTATAGTAAGAATAGGACAATATATGACTATAGAATGTGAACATATTTTACGAAACTATAGTGATGCAAAATACAATGATGTTGATTTGATAACTACAATTAACTAAATGTGCTGTATAGGTTATGATTACGCTGTATATAATTTACTATTAATGGTTATTATGAATTACTTTAAAGTACAATTCTAACTTCTTATTACAGTTTAATGAAATAATAATATTTCGAATGATCTCTTCTAGCTGTTTTTAGTTCTTGTATAAGTACCCTAATAAGTTAATGCATAGTCAGTTTTGTTAAGAAGCTATATTGTTTTAGTATATTCTACTTTTCCATTTGACTATAACATTTGGAAAAGCTTTTGTGTTTCAGTTATATGTTTAGTATAGTTCTATTGACTTTATCAATAAGTCCTTCAGTAAATTATAAATTTTTAGTTCTTTATAAGCATTTCACTATAGTTTGAGTAATTCATTGTATTCCACTTAATCATGGTTACACTATATGACTATTACATACTTCAGAAGTCATTGATATTCATCTCTACACACCTAACCTACGGATCGAAAAACAATTTGCCCAATCGCATTTTTTACCCTAACTTTTATCTTAACCTATAACATTGTAAAATACAAACGTATTATTATAATCACTTTTTCCTTTTCTCTACATCATTTCTCTCTATTTTTGCTTTTACTTATTTCCCGCATTAATCTAATCAGTTTTACTCAACTATTATAATCATTTAGCTTATTTATAACATCGTGTGTTTGTGTAATTCATAGTTAAATTAATACTTGTACTAAGTGACCTATCTATTAGTTAGTCCCATTTAACATAAATCATGTTATTCACGTTTCATTTATTCACTTAGTTAAATATCTATTTTCGTAAAATCTTTCCAGTAATGTTATTTATAACATCAATAATTGATTGGTATAAATGTTATTGTACCGAATATATATATATATATATATATATATATATATATATATATACATATATTGTTGTCGAGAGTAGTAAGTTGCTGGAACTCATGTGACATCTGACTATTAAAACTGAATCATACCAGTTACGTTGTAGTTATACACTGATGGCAATGAATGAAGTAGTGAAAATATATCGCGAAATGATTGAAGTAAGAAATATCAACTGTCGGATACTGGTCGACGGAATTGGTTAAGAGCTAAGTTTTTACTGTAAAATCTGAATGTCTTTGACTAGATTCTTTGTTGAAGTTGTGGATGTGTGATGCAGAGAAGTAACGTGGCAGAATAAAACAGCCATCCAATGCTTCCTGGTTTAGATTAATTGTCAACTCTTGTTTAATTCGTGATATTAAATGTAAATTCAACAATCTCAACGATACCAAATTATAATCAAAAGACCGCATTAAAAATAAATATTGCCTAAGTTTTACTTTCAGTTATACTAATCTATTTAAAAATACTTTGATTATTAATTCCTTCGTTAATTAAATCTTGACTATTAGAAATATTTAGATATAAATACTTCAGTTAACTAATAGACTGGCATTTATGTTGGACAAAATAGCAATATGTATGTAATCTGGTTAACTTTGCATTATTCTTATAATTTCTTTAATTACAAAAAAGATAGTTTACTGTTGTTGTTACATCGTTTCACATCTTGGAAGTCAGCTTATTTTATCGTAAATTTGATTGCGTAAAGAAAATTGTGTTTAGCAATTCACTATATTCTATGGTTATAATATGAAGTTTCTTAAATATTTTACTTTAATTCCTAGTTATTTGACCTGATCTACTTTTGTTTCGATCATCTATGCCCTACTTTAATTTCTTTATTATTTCTATTCAATTGAAATTTTCATCATCATGTATTGTTCATTGATAAAAGGGATTGAATATTTATGTTGTTCAATGCTCTAAGTTTAAATGTAATCATTTTTTTTTAATCTTTACTATGTGAATACCTTTTGCCAATAAGTATTTATAAAAGAATTAGATGAGAAACTATGATACTTTTGTTTAGAGTACAGGAAATAATTTCCAAGTAATAGTAGAAAGAAAACAAACATTAAATAATCTTTGATTTACCTTCTTTTTTTTATTACTATTATCTTTTTCTATTAACTGAAGCTGAAGGCATGAAACAAAGTAATGAACCACATCTGAGTACACAGAGAAACATTTTATTTCGTATTATTATTTTAGTATACTTTCACTTCAATAGATTAAGACTTGTGATTGTTGTTTGATCCTGATAGTTTTCTACTAATATTTCAGTAGTTATACTGTAAAACTAGATTGGTACGGGAAAAGTACTCTTCATTTTCATCCAGTTACTATGGGAAATAGTTAGGACATAAAATGTTTAAATGGAGTTTTGTAAAATAAGCACACTAAACTGAAGTTCTATATTAGTTGATATTCAGTATCAGGATATATTTGTAATTATCAATTTATTCACAATGTATATACCATTTCTTTATAACTGTTCTTCATTAATTCATATTTTGCCGGTCAGAGACCCTCTTTATAAAGGTGATAGAAGGTTTCAACGAGGATTTAAAGTGTTTTTTCTGGTTAGCGTTTTTCCTAGCAAGGTTTCAACAGTCTATAACTTTAGGTTAACTTTCTTCTTAATAATCTATGTGGTTTAGTTACTTTTATATCAGTAGTATGAGTATATTTCTTTTAGGTTTATTCATAGACAAGTCATTTCAGTTATTTAATGTATAAGTATTAGTAGATAGAATTATCATTTAAGTTGTTGTACATATTACATAACTGTCTAGTGTTATAAACCATTTACTACTGTGCACTAGGTATTATTTCAAAGGACTTGATTAACTTGATATAGTTAAATTTGATGCAAATTACTGCTTGACGCTGACATTTAAACGATAGATGATTAATCCTGATTTGACAGAAAAAATAAAAGCCTGTGGATAAGTTCACGGTAGATTAAACAGTATTTTATTTTTGTCTGGCTCCGCGATGAGCGCTTTACCACTGAACCTGGGTTCCATCCCCGATGGGGTCATATATGCGCACTTCTGAAGAGTCCCATACTAGGACAAAACAGCTGCCCAGTGTTTCCAGGTAATCAATTGTTATCTGATTCAGATCAATTCGTGTTATTAGCAATGACAAATTAACTATCTTCACAACAACCCCCTTAATTGTAACTAAATCACTTTATATTAAACTTCGTGTATAAGAATATTTGTTTATATTTTAATCTTACTCTGTTATATTCGTGTATTAAAACAAACCAATACACATCTAAATTTAACATCTATGTTACTATGAGTTGACTAAACTACTATACAGATATTTTATCGTAAATAGAAATCAGTCACTGATATCCACAGCTAAGAATATATAAAGCAGAAACATTATGGTTACTCGATTCTGATAAATAATATTAATTTACGAATTAGTATAATCCGGTTATGTTGGCTTATTTGATGGCAATAGAGGATTGAGTATATGTATTCTCACTGACTTATATGTATTCTGTTTAGTAATAGTAATGGTTTAACATGCTTGATGATAACTGCAACATTTCTGTATATATTTCAAATATAGCAATCAAAATCAATCAATCAATCACTGCATGTTATCCATTGTGGAGTAAAGGCAGATTAGCCTAGCATTCTCCAACCAATTTCGTCCTGTGTTCTCCTTTCCAGCAAGTATAAAGTTGAAATTAATTTCAAATTACTTTGGAAATGTTCGAATATTTACGCTTAAGTTAATATCGAAAGAATGTTTATATAATACACATATATGTAGAAGGTATGTATACGTGTGATCAGTACTTATTATGCTATTCGGATATTTTGAAGATACACAAAAGTACAAAACACATTAATTGCGAAAAATATTTACATGGATCATTATGAACTATTTGTCAACGATTGAATAGGCTCATTTGAGGGTCTGGAGAATCCTTTCGATGCGGTGATGGAATAAGCTGAAGCCCTGCACACTCAACTCATTACTTCTGCAATATTCTTTCCATCGTTTTGTGCTTTTTGCATTGATTTTATTCTGTCTAACTGATGATTTTCTACATGAAATTAATGCAAAGTGTTACACAGCTTAGTCTTCTACTTTGAAATATGGCATCTTGGTTATCTTCCTAATGACGTATCCTGCATTATGTAGCCATTCGTCCTGTGAATGTCCACTTCTTTACTCCATTTATTATAGGCAGATTATATCCCATTTCAAATTTAATAGTTGTTGTCGTCGATAAATACATTTGAAATAGGTTGTGTACTTACACATTGTTAAACTGTTAATATTTTTAAGAAGAAACATTTAATTCAGTATTCGACTTATAAACTTACCAACAGTAATTAAACAACTGTATTTAGTGTATAAACTTCATAACACAGAGTTACATTTATTTACAATGAAGACACTTTGTTATATTTTATCTTTGTCATTATCCTAGTGTATGTAGATACAGATATATGGTTTGGATGATCGGCAGTTTTCTTTGAAAATAACGATGATTTCATATAACCTGTAAGTGATTACTTCACTGATACTAAATTAATACAGAATAACGTCGTCTAGAATTGTACATTTATTAATTAAATGAATGAATTATACAAACGTTTCCAAAAAAACTAATTGGTACTTAATTTTTTTACCTCACGATTTTACAAAAAGAGTTCATAGATCTCATTGCATATTGTTTATGCCTTCTGTAATTTTAGGATGATGATTTATCGATAAATCAGAATAATTTCTAAGACCTATACGATTCGATCAACCGATAATTGAATACAATCTACTGAATAATACTTATTAATACTCATATAGTCATTCTACTTATGATGTATACACTTAAGTAAATTATATTAACAAAACGTCTATAGATGTACTGAGTGTTGTTTTTTCCCAGAATGAGCATTCAATTAACAAAACTTAATTTTGGTAGGGTATCAGTGAAAATCAAAGAGCACTGAACAACCGTTCCATTTTAGTGTGAAACTCAGCAGTGCGAACACCAGATTCCGCCTCCTAACACTCTGTACTACTAAACCGGTCAGGATCCAATGGTAGAATTCTCAACTCCATCAATTTTTAATATATAGCTCAACGATCATCCACTTTCATTGATGATAACTGTCTCACTGCTGACAAGTCTGAACTCTACCAGTCACGACTTCATTAACATTTTTTGGTTAGTCGCTAGAAAGCTGGTTGTTGTAATTGAATTAAGGTAGTTGTTTTTTGTGAAGATTGGTGTTTTTTATTGACTAAATACGACACAGATTGATGTTAAAGGTTACCAGTGAATACTCGTGGGGGGAGTAAGACAGTTACCCCTAGTGACAATGAGTGATCATCGCACTAGATATCTCAAGTTGATAGAAGTGGGAATTCTGCCAATGGATGCCGACCTAGTGGTGCAGAATGTTAGGTGTTTGCCAACCTATAGCTACTGGGGCAAAATGTAGGGTTTGCACTGGTGAGAAGTTTCACACTAAAACGAAACGGCTGTCCAATTCTTCATGGTTTTCAATAGTACCCTTCCAGCATCGAATCTGTGACGTATTCATTCAGATAAAAATACTAACCTTCACAAAAATAACCATCTAAATTCAAAACTTGAATTTCCTCCAATTGTAAGATCGATACAATAATACATTTTATCTTTTGAATTTATCAGCTAAATTTAATTTCGTTTACCTTATTAATCATGATAAGATCAAATGGACTATATCAGTGTAATAAAAAACGAAATAAACTGATAAAGAATAAAAGAATATGACACATCTGAATAAATTAAGAGTAATTCAAGACCTGTCTATTAAGTGATCCATGCAAAGTCTTTTCTTGAGTAGCTCCATAATACTGACATTGAAGAATTCTATATTATCTTATTCTAAAATTACAGAAGATATTCAATGACTTTGATTTACCTAACATACAGTTTTGTTACTTTGATTATCAATTATTCCGTTACAAAAGTTTGATTAAAACTGAACTAGTAATTAAACAGATTATTAGGTGTTACTTACCTAACTTCTGGTAATAAACACTATGCTAAATCATTTAAGTTTAGCTGAAGAAAAATATATTTAATACGTAGTAGGATGAATTTGTATATTCCCATTGTTATAGACTGAACCTGGTCAGTTACTGTTGCTATACGTGCATTTTGAGCGGACTGCCTCGATATAACGAATATTCACAAGTATCATCCCACTGTGAACATCAACATTGGAATGCAGGTACATCCAGCCGACGAGTCCCAGATAGAACGAAACGCGCGACCTGAATTCCACTTGCCAGTTACAATCCAAATTAAATGATTTAATACGTAGGTTCAATATATCTATTCATAATCACTAACTTAGAAAGACTAATCGACGATAAAGTTTAGTTAACCCCAGTATTGACACTATCTTGTATTAGTTCCTAGGTAAAATTATATGGCCCATTTACATTTGTATGCTTGATGACATCAGTAGTGATGATAACAAATATCAGAGTTGATCCAAACTATAGACACTTTTTTATTTACAACAGACTTGCATTGTCTTTTTAAATACAATGTAAGACAGATAAATGAAACTTTATTTTACTATCATGTATCATTACTAATAAACCTATAACCAAAGAAGAAGCAAAATTAAATAAATAAATATATTCTGAAACTGTACAGATTTCATGCCAGTTTACAGGCATGGTCATGATGATACATGAGGGTAGGTAATCAAAAGAGAAAACATACAACATGGACATATATTTATTCTGTGCAAATAAAAGCAAGTTTACGATACACAAATTTCATGCACTTAAAATACAGATGGTAACAACAGGGATTGTTTGAAAATTGTTATATCTGGCACATGATACAAGATATGACCTTGTAGTGGTAACTGTCGAGCAGTTAAAAGATGTTAGAGAAGGTGGTTTGTAGCAGCATATTAGTATTGTATTATGACGATAAATATACTTTTCGCTACCAAGCGTAAATGTCCGGCTTTATACTTAATGGATTGTGACAGCGTTCGCTAAAAAGAGATAAATAAAAGTTATTGTTAAAATGTTAAACAATTCACTCTACTTTCTATTTAATTAGTTTTGTGTATACATATTGCTTGTAACGGTACAATGATTACGATGACAGTATTGATTAATTTCCTTTTTAGCATATTATAGTGAAAGATTGAACATATATACATACATAAATACATCCTTCTCTAATGATAAGTTACCAGGGAAATTGCGTACTCAGTAAATGATGTGCATAGTTTTGTTTCAACTAAGCTGAAAAATCAAATCAATCACTACTGTCAATTGAAGTAGCATGTAACAGTGTCTACCGCCTGTGATTAATTAGTTGCTAGGTACAATTTAGGAGTAAATATTTATTTCATTCATGTTTATTTTGTTTTATCTCTGATGATAACAGTTACTAATAATAATTCCATTTTATAAATTATAAATTATAATGCATTCAAAGCATCTTATTTAATCTCAAATGTATTTAATGTAAAGTATATATTTTGTACGTATAGAGTTAAGAATAATTTTGTTTTAAAGTTGAATGTTTCCGACAGCTGATTTACAGTTTGAATGAATACTTATAAGGTAAAATATATACAAACATTTGTATATACAATTCTAACAAAATGTAGAATGACTGAATAGTAGATAAACTTGACTTGTGATGAATAATATAGATGTTTGGAACAATCAGAACAAACGTTACTTAGGTGTATAGTCAAATAGAAAGTACTATGGAGTAGTTAGGATTAATGGGTTGAGAATTTTATGACTTCCAATATAAGCATTTACAATTTGTTGAACAGAAATTAAGTAATAATGGAAAGTATTCGATATAGTCATTTATCAGATAATTACGGGTATATTACCCATAGCTATTTCATGTCAATAATCATTTTTGTATAATTTTATTCACATCTAAATAAATTATTACGATAGGAATATTGACTTTTAACAAATAAACATGTACAATAATAACAGCCGTAGTTGTCGGTTGAACAAGTTTTGACCTTTTGTTTTATTCGTAGAATAGTAATATATTTTTCAATCCAGTAAAACATTTTTGTTTACTACTCATTTACTTTTTAAATAATGATTTTAGTTAAATACTTTTATTTTATAATTCCACTAAAAATATTACCTAATATGTAATCATTTGATGTATAAGTTCTGATATTCTGTTTGACAGAACAGATTATTGTACCCGTTGCACAAGTGGGACTGTCTGGACACAGTACCCTAGTGGTGAACGCGGTGGCGTTTGAAACGAAGCGGACTGAGTTCGAATCCCAGTGTGAACATCAACATTGGGATGCAGGTACATCCACCCGATGAGTCCCAAATAGGACGCAAGGCGCATGCTGGATTCCACTTGCCAGTCACAATCCGACTTAAATATACTTATCATTGTGTTTTCAAATTACATTTTAAAGATTTAAATATGAAGCTAATTGACGGCACTACCGAATGGCTTGTAGTTTCATAAGAAAAGCTATTGTGTGTCGAACATTTTAATGACTTGAAAACCAATTAATCTAGGCTTAACTTAGTGATTGTGAAATCAGAAAAGGTTTTTAGTTTTTTTATATAAAGAATGTCATAAGAGGATGATTTTTTAAAGTAAAATAAAAAATATTCGATTGAATGGTGTATAGAAATATGACTAAATACATCAACCGATCATTGGCAAATGACCAATTTTTTGTTTATCTAGTCCACTTTCTTAAATGAACTCTATTTATCAAGCTGTAATACTGCTGGTAGTTTACTCTGTTCTGACTTAAGTTGACTGAAATTGGTTGGTAGAAAACACTGAATCTGTGTTGATTGCTGGGTGAACATTGTGGTATTAACAGACGTGAGTAATATTTTGAACACAAACTTATAGACAATCACATTTTATGTAAGCTTAACTGACTGTTATTACTGTTAAGGATTTATAAGTTTCCGTCATTGATATTCAGCAAAATAGTAAATAAATTTCAATGATGTAACGTTACATTGAAGGTTTTAGTAAATTTGATATTCATTTAGTGGTGGAATTCAAAGAGAGCAAAAAATGAGTTATTGGTTACTTTGATAGCCACATAAACAATTCATTAACCTATTAAGGTTTTTTAGTAGATCCTAGCAAAATAAGTGTCAGGCATGAGTACAAACTGGCCTAGTGAACTTAATTAACTGAACAGGTTTCTTTTATTGATCCTTAGATAATCAATGTATTTTAAAGTATAATGTAGACTGTGTTTTCCATGTTTCTCTTAATTTTCTTGTATCATATTGGAAAACCATTATATGGTAAACCAGAGTTAAATATGTGTATATATACAACTATGTGGTTGAATGTATATACTTTATTCTAATGTAATAATTCTCTGTAATTGATATCTGTCATTTTTAAATGAAATACACTACATTTCCCTATATGTCAGTTAGATTTATTATATCCACTTGTCGGTAGACAAAAATCTTAAGTGAATTGAAAAATATAATAATTTTCATGAAACATCAGTAGAATGTAATATAATCATGATTCTAGTAAGAAATGTCAACAGACTCCTTCAAAATAGGCATATCTCATCTATAGATGTAATTTTATGAAAAGATTACTTCCGTGATAAAAAATACTTCATTGCATACATTACACACAGATACACAGTCTAGTCTACATTAAAACATTAAAATAAAAGTTTAAAACGAATTCTATCAAAAACAAATGTATATGCTACCATTTCTGTAGATTGTTTTAGTTGAAAGAAAATGTATTCTTTTTCTACAATGGCAGAGTTTCTTATATTTTAAGAAGCAATGTCTAATACATTTTTGTTATAAGATCTCATTTATAACTTTTAGTGATATTTGATGTCAAAGATTTCTTGAAATGTTATAAGCCTGACTTAAGCTCATGTTACTAGCATGAATGAAACATGGATAGAATATGTAATGAAAACTATCGATGAAACATGAAAATTACAATTTAGTTTGTTAAACAGATTTATTATACATAAAGTAAGAAAACATATATCTAGATGTAATGTCAACACTTTACAGTAAAATGAAATACTAGTAAATTATATCAATTTAGTCTATAAATCTTAATGTAAACTAAATTTCAGTATTTTGAGGCAAATATTATGAAAACTATACTAGCCTAATTCAAGCATCAATAAATCATGAATATTGAAAATAGTACTAATGTTATATCAACATTGATACTTAGTTGATCGACTGATGCTTTCTCCATGTCGAATTTACTATGAAAAGTTAGTAATACGGTGTCTGGTTTAAAAATATCTTTTTTTTAAAGTTCACATAAATATTTCCTGTCATAGAAATAAGATTATCGTGTCTACAATAGTATCATAGAGATATGTTGTATCCTCCACCTATATATATAATATATATATTTATATATAAGTTTGGACTCCACAATGCAATAAAGTGGCTAACCATCTCTCCCATATTTCGAAAGTTTATTTAGTTAATCTATATTCAGTATGATTAATGACTTTATATAATAGTTAGTTTGAAAATACAAATGATTGATTGGTAAATAAGAGTATCTCATCATCAAAACTAATACAACTTTAAATGAAAATATGTTATTTTAAATAGTTTTATGCAAGTTATTTTATGTGAGATTCTGAAATATAAATTATGAAATGTTAAACTGTTAGCAGTAAAACAACTGGTTACTCTTAAAGGAATCGTATTTTCTATTCCTTGATAAACTTCACTCATTTGATAATTCAACTCTTTTGCTTGTTAGTAACGACATTTTGTATTAACCAACTTTTTCTTTAACAAGTGGCTTACCGCAAAACCTATAGAACAATTGTTTACGCAGTGGTCATGTATTTCCTAAAACTAACCATGCTTTTGTTCATAAATGATAAACAAGTAATGACGCGTTTATACTATATACATCCACTTAACTTAGGCCGTTTTACATTTTTGCAAACTTGTTTAAAGTACTAGATAAATTCAACTTACTCAATCAGAAGAATTATATTGATGTGTTATTAATGCGATCAAATATGTTACAATATACTTGATTAGCTTCAAAAGCATCTACACATGGACCCTATTAAACAGTTATTTTAGTAAAAACAACTATGTCTAACTGATATTGAGTTAATCACTGATCCCATTTCATTTCAGATTGCTATACAAATCGCTTTGCACATCACTTCAAAAAATTAATCTCATAAATTATGCATCTAAGAAAGTTTCACCAGTATGTAACAGAATACAAGTATTAATATCCAATTTACTATATTTCTACAATGAATGAGATTGAATTTTTCTGAAAATGATATTCATCTATGTCATCATTAATGATAACCAGTTTTAATATAAGAATATCTAAAGTACCATTTGGATAACTAGATCAAATCACTTCTTTACCTCATCTTATTCAAATAAGCTTATAGACTAATCATGAAAACACTTTGATTTTAACAAATACTGACTATATCCAATAAGTGTAACAGAATACTCACATAATTACTAAAGTTTCGTTAATTCGATTCATTCTCTTTTCTGTCCATATATATATATATATATATATATATATATATATAGAGAGAGAGAGAGAGAGAGAGAGAGAGAGAGAAAGGTAATGATTTGTGTAATGCTCAAAGCAAGTAATTCTTTTATACATACTTTCTTTACACACTTCAGTAAACAATAACAACTTGAAAACGAAGTGAATAATCCTTTTGAGATTGACTTGAATCAATGTTATAATCGATTGGGAACATGAAAAATAACAATTCACTTGAGGTTTACATAATTAATGATTTTTTAATTTTGTTAAATTGCTAAAAAGAAAAGTTGTTTTCTTTTTCTTTTTACTCCAGTTTATACTACTATCTAATTAATACAAATGAATAAAATACAATATACTATCTAGAAGAAAATAAGATTGATTTATCAGGTAAAATAAACAAATGTAATAACATTTAATGAACATGCCAATGATTGTAAGCAACTGTATGACTTAATTATTAAAGGCAGTTTAGAAGATAACTAATGCTGATATGAAAAATGAATTCAGTATAGAATGTAAGATTAGTATGATTCTAAATGTGAAGTAATAAAATGTAATACATTTAGATTTCATTAGTTGTTTTATTGAAACTTTTCACTTGTTTGATATTCGATACATGAATGAAGTTGATATTTAGTAATTGGTATATCAAAATACTATATGACAACATCTCCACGTAGATTTATTTTTGATTTATTTTGTTAAATACTCAAGAAGCTATATCTATTACATAATTTGAATAACAAGAAGAAAGAGTGAGTTAACTGTTTGTATTATTAAATGGTAATAATTATGTCTCATAATAACTTTCTTAACACATATATAGTTTGATAATCCTCACCATGATGATATATCATTTACCAAATATACACTGTAAGTACATAGTTATCGAACAGGTGTACTATTTACATGATTACGTTTGTCACAGATTCATGTTGGAAGCTTACTAGTGACTAACTCTAGAATGTCCATGGAGCTCTAGTAAGATGTCGAGACTAGTGAAGTTCAGACTTGTCGCGAGTTAAACAGTTATCATCTGTGACAGTGAATGATCGTCGTGTTATATATTACAATTGATGGAAGTGGAAATTTTACGACAGGATGCCGACTCAGTGGTGCAGAGGGTTTGGATTTCGTTAACTTGTACCGCCTTGGGCGGATTATAGGGTGCACAGTGACGATGAGTTCCACACAAGAACATAGCGTCTGTCCAGTGCTCCTTGTTTTTGAATTAGGCCCTACTAACACCAGTCTATGTCGAATTCAATCAATTGAACTTAATTTTATCTTCCACAAACCATCTTAATTCAATTAGATATGTTGTGTAATTGTTCAGAAGTTATCATTAGGTGGTTGAATCATCATAAAACGAGATAAAACGTAGTCTTCATGCGTCAGTGAATTTTTATTCAAAACTTTATTTCAATGAATAAACAACTTATGGCAAATTTTTTTCTGTAGCTTAATGTGTTGTACTTAATGCTAAACCATATATATAGGTTGTTGTCCATTTTCCTGTTTTGGGAGGTTTGAATTCTTTTATCCAGGAGGGAATTAAGTTTATTTGCTTTATAGATATGCTTTTGTAAAGTATTTCATACAAATGCAAATATTAGTTTGTAATAACAGAATTTTACTGCCAAGACCATAAGTCTAGTGAGCTTATTTGTAGTAATAATTGAATAAGTTAATCCCTCTTGAGTGTTACGTGGTATAGTGCAACCACGTAGCTTACCTAATTATACGTTAGCCTAGCCCACGTTAATAATAGTGGCCAGACTTCCTATCAATCATAGTATCTTACCAAACATATTTTCTCTATTTCGATTAGAAAATAAACAAGTAATTAAAATTGAGAGTATTTTTTACGGAAAAAAATGAAACCAAAACATAATGTAAATTTGATATCACAAATAAACATGATTCAGATGACCATTAAAACCAGAAATCACCGGAAAGCTGTTTTGTTCTGATATACCAATCTGGAGAAATGCTCATAAACGACTCTATCAGATAATCGAGCACAACACCTTCAAATTTTACAATAAAAGTCTTATCGTTAGACCATTCACCTGACAGTTATCCACTAGATGGTACTTCTAACTTCAATCATTTCATGATAAAATTACTTAACATCATCTATTACCACCAATGAGTAATTGTGTCGCATCGAACACAGTTGAACTCCACTAGTCATGTCATCTTATTAAACCTTCAAGAATTACCTCCTAAAGTTGAACAGTAATGAGCTAATATATTAATTGTAATGAAGTATTGAAGCAATAAACAATGCTTAACTTTTTTTAAACTATTAAATTCTGTTATTCTTGTTGTTATGACTAAAACTATTTATTGAAAATTAAAATAATTTTACTTGATAAATTGATTACATTATATTTTGTTGTAAAATTATCATTTTATCTACCTTTAATTTCTTTATTAGTTGAAGGATGAATATTTAGGAAGAAAGAATAAGAAGTGAATTTGTTTAGTCAATTTATATGGGGATAATTTGTAAATGTAACTTGATGATATTTAAACTAGTAATTACATTTTTTGTATAAATCATCTTCTTAACATGAATTTTGTTTAAGTTAAATAAATAATAGTTGGTTTTATTCAATCATCAAATTTGTCATGTTATTAAGTAAATGGCAAACTAATCAAAACATGATTAGAATAATCTCATATAATTTTTTTTCAATTTGTAATTTGAATAAAGTAAGAATATCAAACTTAGCAGAATAAAGTGAATTCATACATTAGTGGTTTCACTTCAGCTGCTTCAAAAGCTTTATAGAGAAGTTATTCTTTACAATCAAAAAAGTAAGATATGCTGAATATGTGCTAGTTGTTCATAACGATTGCAAATATACCCCTCATTCACTGAATCTTCACAAAAAATTACAACTTAATATACAGTCTACGATGGAACATGAACACGATAACATATATTGCACTTCTTAGATAGTAGTGATTAACAAAAGGCCAACAGTCAACCGAAAAATACATTTGAAGTATAATATATTGAAACTTCAGTAGTTTGTGTCCAGTAAGTTACAAGCAAGCCTTTTCAGAAATATTATTCAGTGGTAAAAAGTAATTATGTTCGAAGAAGACTGACGACACAATCTATAGACGTTATCATTCTGTGATATAATAATTGATAGCATTTCATAAACACCTGTGAGAACCAAGAACGAAGGGGACAGAATGCATTACTTTTAAAAAGAATAAATTGTTTTATTTCAAAGGTGACGAAAAATAGGCGCTGAATCGAATAAAAACATATTTAACTGTTAAGCCAGTCTCACTGTGTCAAACAAATTGCTCTCTTAGATACACAAAGAGGACAAATTCATACCTCGTATTAACTCCAACAGCATTGTCCAGATGATATATTCTTACCAAAGTATTTGCACTGTCATTTTACTTATTCTTCATTAAAATGAATTAAAGTATGTAAAATGGCTATAAATGATTATCATGCTTTACAGATTGTAATTCATCTGATGAATAACCGATAAATAAATGGATTTATTTTATTCTTTCTATGCATAAACAATTTCAGAGATAATCACATACCAAATATACTGAAATTTGTAACAGCGCTGTATCGTAGGAATCCTTCCAGGATGCGCATACAAACAAAGATGGATTAATTACGGTCTGGAATATCAACAATTGAAAGTTATAAATCCTTATTAATGGTTACAATTGCTTGTATGATCATTATGATAAATAATGAAAAAGATTATTTTAACACTCGCTTTGAGAAGTTACCAGACAAAAAAGTAATAAAACTGCTAACAGTCTCATTTAAGAGGACATCTACATGATACATTAGTAGGAAATGGAAGTAAAATAATTGGATAATGCGCGTTAGTACTTTCACGAAAAGACTTAAAAACAAAGTTTCAAATAAATTTCATAATTCGTAGAACAAAACTGTGTTTTGTGTTAAAGTTCAAAAATAATTTAGTGCGAATCACTGCAGTCAAAAATGCAAACTTCTATTCATATAAATTTAGGGATATTTACTATTTCCAGTGCGTTTAAGTGTCTACCACTTCAGTGTTTTACGCCTAGTTTTCAGGTGGACTTCTAGTATTTCAGAGGAACTTTATGCCAATAGGACAGATATCGGTATAATAGTCGTTACCTGAATAACGGAATTATCGATGTAATGCGTTGAAAGTGTACGATCGATTGTGGTTACGGATCACCTCAAGATAGGCAGTCGATTTCTAACTCACAACATTGCTGATAAAACTACAATAATATACTGTCAGTCCATATCCTTTGATCGTCAGGTGGCAATAGGCTAATTAGGGTAATGGCTATGTCATAACTCCCCCCCCCATCAAAGTATCTGCTAATAGATTAGCACTTATGGATTGATAAACTAAAAGGTCACAACTGACAAGCTATATTAAGTGTTCTGTAAGTTGGCTTTCAGAGATTAGGGTTTCTCTCCCCTAAAAAAAAAGAACAAAGAAAAATTTATGAGCCTTAGATCGGATATAAGCTGAGCTTAGAGTTCCAGAGAGTCATTCATCAGCATTAATGATTATTCCAATCAGTGAACCTATCAGAGACAGTCACCCCAAACGAGTAAGCTGATTAGATCTAGCCATCCCGGTCATGTATGTGAATATGAAGTTACGTAAAACCTTACATGTCACGCTACAGAACTTTTAAACGGTCAGTCGTCACCCAAGTTCACTATCTTTTACGTCCATTTAGTCAAATACCCGAACGATTTCTGGAAGAAGTGTTAGAAATTTTTAGTGGTACGAATTATGTATCCGATGGCTCGAATTCTCCGTTGGAGGCGCTGGTTGCATTGTATCTAGCCATATCACTTTCAGCCAGAAATAAAATCAAACCCCACAACCTACTGAAGTTTACCGCTGATTGGCAAAATCCTGATATATCCTGACAAGATGCATACCCGAACTTCAGATACTCACATCATCAGCATCACTTTACCACTACACCTGAGAGCATAATATTTAAAAGAAAGCAAATAAAGGTGGCCGTTTTGTAACGACCGTCTTAAATGAATCATAGTTACACTTACCGTGATTATAAAGTAATAAAATACGGGAGAATTTATTCATAGTTAGGGATACAGCAGAACACTGTTTTTATAAATGTTAATTAAGGTTTAACAGCACTGAGTACTTCAAGCAAACATATTTTAGTAACAATGCCACTTGTTGCTACAAAATTCATAAAAGTAGATATTTTACTTAATTATTAAAATTGTTCTTCAGCAAACTAAATAAATTCATTTTACTTGAGAGTGATTTGAATGAATCATAGGATTTTATTGTTTCTCTTCAGCATCCATCAAACTTCAACCATGATAAAACTAACTTTAAAGTACATACGAATGTAAAATGTGTACATTGGTTGATATGACATTGCATATCATACATAAGTGTATCTATAGTCACCAAATATCTAGTATTAAATTATAGTATAAATGATTTTCTAAAATGATAAATATACTATCAAGACATTCAACTGCTATCATGATTTGCATTAATATACATTTCTACAATGTTTATGCAATAAAACAACAATGTTTTCTTAATTTTAACAACAGATGACGCATTTACAGACGTGTAATACATGTTATGTTATAGGAGTTTTACACTAATTTCATTTTTTCTTCATTAGAGACATTTCTTGTTTTATTCAAAATTGATACAATGAAAATATCTGTATTCTGATGCCGATGTTATTAATGGAGTATGAAATCATCAAGTTTATTCCACATTTTAAAGTACAAACAAACAAATCAGTGCATTAAACAGGTTACATCTTAAATGTTTTTCATTTATTGTTAACTAAATTTAAGTAAATCCATTTGTTTTTCAAAGAAAATGAGACAAAAACATTCATAATACAGTACAAACTTATGTTATAACTTTTTTTTCGAAGTTTCATACTATAAACAGATAATAGTTAGATAACAGCTAAAACATATAAGAGTATCGGATAGTTATTTCGTCCTAGTATGGAACTCTAAATCAGTGGTTAGCCACGACCACACAACTGAAGATAAGGTTCAGAAGATTAAGATTTATTAGTAAAAGTGCTAAGGATTCGCAAATTAAGGTGACACCTCGATATCTGCCAACGAGCGTAAGACTAGCGACACAATAACAGGAAGCTAAGCGACTTCGCAGCGCCTCAGCTAACTAGAGTAAGAAGTCCAAAGACAGCAAGAAGAGTTTAATTCCACAGGCAGCCTGTCAGACGACAACAACACACACAACTCATGCGTAATGTCATAAATAACGTACTAAAATAAACAATGAACCAATAAGATTTAGCGTCTTGCCAAGTAAGAAACATGAACTGAAGGTGAGAAAGGAACTTTTTGGCACGAAAACAAGAAACTTAAATTTACACAATAAAATCATAGAAATAAGAGGTTTGCCAAGTGAGTTTTGGGGATCTGACATCCCCAACAAAAGGTTAATCTCTAGACATGTTATTACGAAAAAAAGCTATTATGATGTTAAAGGTATGACTGATTGGTGGATGTGACCTTGTGCTCACAAAGTAACAAACACCAATAAGAGTGTTTAGCTGATCCTTGCACGTCTGCCTTATGCCTACTCAATTCCAAGCCAGAAATAGAAAGAACACAAGGAGATAAATTAGTCGAATAGAATCATATTATATTTTATTCATTCTTTTACATACATATAAACCAAACCACGCAGTCAGCCAATTAAGAATTTAACATCAATACAAAACAAGGGAGACAGTTGTAGTGAATTGAGATAACTTACGAGTAACTAATTAACCATAGTTCGTAAATGAGAAATGATACACTAATAGAGCAAGAGGAATGAAACAACAATGGAAATAAAATGCTTACGTTAAACACAACTAAAGCAACTGAAATAGTTTCCTAAAACAATACTAAAAGTAAATTATTCTTCATTAATTGAACAACATAGCAAAAATACTTAATCGATATGCAACAGTTAACATTCTTAATTTCTATAAGTTCATGATATTAAACGATAATACTCAATATCATACCATTACAGGATATCTATTTAATACTTAGAGACTTTCATTAGTTCTTTACTAAAAATTAATTCGTGATATAAAATTTTACTTTTAATGTTTTTCAGTAAAACTGACTGATGACTTACTGTTTTGTTGTTAAATTATCAATAAAGTTTAATAAAAACAAGTAGATAATTGACAGCTAGTTAATTATTAAAACTAAGTATAAATTAAAAAAATGATGAATGATATTCTGTCATCTAAATCAATATTATTCTGGTTAGCGTTTTTTTAGCAAACTTGTGTTTTACGGGATAGGGGTGCTAGCCCTATGCCTATGCATGAAGGACAGCTGACAAATGCATTCTCAGTAAGAACCGGTGTCAGACAAGGCTGTCTGCTCTCGCCCTTCCTCTTCCTCCTACTGGTCGATTGGATCATGAAAACCTCTACATCTGGGAGAAGCACGGGATTCAATGGACAAGTAGGATACAACTTGATAATCTGGACTTCGCGGATGATCTAGCACTTCTATCTCATACACAACAGCAAATGCAAGTGAAGACAATCAACGTAGCAGCAACCTCAGCATCAATAGGCCTGAACATACATAAGGGAAAGAGCAAGATCCTCAGATTCAACACAGAGAGCACCGACTAAATTGAACCTGATGGAGAAACTCTGGAAGAAGTGGATACCTTTACATACCTGTGGAGCATCATCGATGAACAAGGAGGATCCGATGCAGATGTAAGGGCAAGGATCGGCAAAGCAAGGGCAGCATTCCTACAGTGGAAAAATATATAGGACTCCAAACAACTGTCTACCAACCTCAAAGTTAGACTCTTCAATTCGAACGTCAAGTCAATTCTTCTGTATGGGGCTGAAACGTGGAGAACTACTTCAAACATCCTCAGGAGGGAGAAGGTATTTTTTTCTCATCAACTGTCTACGTAGAATATTGAATGTCTGTTGGCCGGAAACCATCAGCAACAGCCTACTTTAGGAAAAGAACAAATCAGCTTCCAGCTGAATAGAAAATCAAGAAACGACGTTGGAAATGGATAGGACATACACTGCGGAAATCATCAGACTGTATCACGAGACAAACACTAACTTGGAATCCTGTTGGAAAACGGAAAAGAGGAATGCCAAAGAACACCCTGCGTCGAGAACTGGAAGCAGACATTAAAAGAATGAACAGAAACTGGAGACAGCTGGAAAGAATTGCTCAGGACAGAGTTGAATGGAGAATACTGGTGAGCGGCCTATGCTCCTTTGAGAGGGGTAACAGACGTAAGTAAGTAAGCAAGTAAATCAATATTATAAAATGCGAAGTTCAAATGATGATCAAGATGATTTCATATGTTACTATTGAAAATTTAACATTGATCACCTGTTTTGTTTTCATTTTTTCCGCCAAAATTGTTTCGAATTACAGGTTTATTTAGTTTTTGTTTGAACTTCAAATGTTTTAATGTTCACTTAGATTTTAAACAGTTTTATAAATTAATACGTTTCTTATACGTTGGGATTAAAATTGTCACCTATGCAAACATCAATTTCTGTATAACATTCACTCACGATAAACATTATGTAATAATATTACTATAAGATAGGTGAGATTTAATGTTAACAAGTCAGGTGATTGTTAAAAGTAAGTGATTACAGTTATTAAAATAAGTAAAGAAAAAAGGGTTAATACTGTTTACATTTTCTTCTCACTTCGCTCTTCATTCTACATGAAAGTCAGTAAAACTACTGATAGTTGACGTTTTTTGAATATAGTGAAATTAGCGGGATAACATACACATATTATGAAATGATTTTTCTTCACTTGGAAGCAGTATCTGACTTTGTAGGCTCAAAAGTTCATTGGCTAGTTTATCACTGAAAGATGTAACCCAGAAGTAAATGAACCTTGTACTATGAATATACACTTCCTGGTCTATATATCAAACCAACAAGACCAGTGAAACAAATCATCCACAGAGAACCATAAATGTTAATCTCTTAAATAAGATACTTTAGTTCTTTTTCGAGGTATCTTTAATTCAACGGTCTTCAACACATTTAAAAACACGTCTTCAGCCAACTAATATGTATATTTAATTAGAATGTATTTGGAATTTCGCGTCGATTTGTCATGGACTGAAGTCAGTCTTTATTGCCACTTATGTATCATGATCGGATTGTCTCAGTATAGCGATGGTTCATAAGTATTGTGTATATTGGATTGTGTCTGGCAAGCGGAATCCAAGACGTGCGTCTCTTTCTATTGGGGTACAAATATAGTAACAGAGACTGATTAAATTCATTTTATGATAAATGAATGGGAAAATCAAAATACATTCTAGTTATCTATATACCCGTTTTGTAAGTGTTGTCTTTTAAACTTAGTAGACTGTTGGTGAACGGGGTGGCATATGACACGAAACGAATAGAGTCATAGTCCTGGTGTGAACATCAACATTAGAATACAGATACATTCTGCTGACGAGTCTCAAGTGGGACAAAAGCACGTCTTGGATTCTGCTTGTCATCCACAATCCAGCTCAAACAATAGTATATCTACTCTTTTCTTTATAAAATATCTACTAAAAATTTTAATAATAATTAAGTTGCTAATCCTCTTCTAATTGCCGCCAGTTTCATAACACCTAATATATAATAACATTAGGAGAGTCATTATTATTTTTTCCTTTAACTGTCATCAAATGTTCACTCAAACGATCAAGTTAACTAGTTTATTCTATAATATAATTCTGAATTTTTGGGTTTAGTTAAGTAAATAACAGGGTTATTTAAGCCAACAGTTTCACTGATATTTTGGTGTTATATAATGGTGTGAACAAATTCAGAAGAAACATAGTGATCAACCTCAAATAGCTAAACATACTGTTGTTAGAAACTATTACATACGTACATTGTCATTAGAATGAAAGAGGACCATTTTATTGAACGTATCCTTCCACATTACTACAAGGGAAAAAACTACTTGTATGTCTGTCTGATCTCTTAATACAATGAAGATAACTAGTAGTACAATAAATAGCTATAGAATGTAGACAGACTTATTTTAGAACATTATTACTGGAATATTCTTAGAAATGCTGTGGTAAGCAAAAGATTTACAGATTTGCTAATGAAAACTTATGGGGATACTAGTAAATAATTGAAACCCATAAAATATTACATTAACATACTCTAGTAACGTACATTAATGTTTTATTTTTACTATAATACCTACTGAAATAATCTTACATACTGTGCATTCATGATGTCATGAACTAAATAATGAACATAAAGTATCTTCAATAGTTCTATTGCATTTTGTTAGTTTGGTTACATTAAACTAAAATTTCCGCTTATTTTCTAGCTATTAATTTTATTAAAGATTTTTCTTTTGTGTTTTAGGCTATTTAGCTGTGAACAAATACAAAATGTGAATGTTAAATAATCTTCTATTTTGAATGTTGAGATACAATTAAGTTGTTTAAATGTTCATTTCATCAAATAATCGAAGGTATGAACTGCTGAGGAGTTCCATATTAGGACAAAAATGGTGTCCATTACTCCCTTGTTTTCAGTGATACTCATTCAACATCATTCTGTGACGAATACATACAACTGAAGTAACGTTAGAGTTAACAGGATGAAATCAGTGTAGGAGTAAGTGATTCATACATTTTTATTTATAACCGGGCAGTTGTTTACTGTTTCAATCGATTAATTTTAAATTTTATTTAAGTGACTCACAAATGGATTCTAAAAATGAGATAGATATCTAAGATTTTTCAACAACATTGAGATTATTTAGAAATGAAACTATGGAGCTTAATTACTGATAGCATGAGATAGTCCTGCCTAAAACAAAACAAAGCAAACTTACAATTCCAAGAGAAATTAATGACTTACGTTCGCTTTTCTAGCTAATTGAGTCATTAAAAAAGAGATTTACGTTTTTTGAACTTCTGTATTATTTAAGTCCATCCTTCAACTGAATTATTATCGTAACAAATTTAGATTGATTTTGTAGTCCAGAACTTCTAGTTTATAACGTTGAAAAGGCTACACATTTCAATGTAACCTGTAATAATGACTGTAAATGTATTAGCCAACGTATAATTAACAAGTGAATAACTATGCATACGACCAAACCTAAATTACTAGTCTGATAAATGGAACAAAATATGTAAATTATTTGAAATTTGTTAGCTTTAGAAGACATGACCATTCCAGTTTATCCATGTCAGGAGTGATACAGTTATTCATTTATGGTAATGAATGAACATGGCGCAAATTATCGCAAAGTGATTGAAGTTAAAAATGACAACAGATGCATACAGCTCGGTTCAGTGGTTTATTGGTAAGAGATCACCAGGAAACCTAAAGATGATTAACTCGACTGCTTGGTTTGAGTAACTGGTGATTATTACCTATGTATGGCATACTGGAACAAAAATTCACTCCAGTTATTGCTGGGTTTCAATAGTTACTTAATCCAGTTCAGCTCGTTACAGTGATACAAACTGATGAATGTACAAACATCAATTCCACAATAGTATACAATTTTCTCAGATAAATATCACTATTTATATATAAAATATACAAGATTATATGAAAGTAAAACTATGCTGACAAAAATATGTTGACAAATATAAACGATTTAACTTATATATTATGAATATATAATCTAGGATTAAATTCTATAAAATTCGAAATGAATTAAGGTCAGATAAACGATCATTAGGTATATTAAACAAATCTAAACTGGATATGTTTCAATGTAGAATACAGTACAAATGTTATACTATGCCTATTTTGTATGGTTAGAATTCAAATCTAAATGAGCCATTTTTGTAATACAATCAGTATAAGTTATCTTGACCACAGAAAGAACAATTATTTTACTATTCTCAAATTTAATGAAACTAACCTTAAATAAAGTATATAGTTTTGTCCTCAGAATGGCCTCTATGCAACAATTTAATGAAATAATTATTGTTTTAAATTTCTTCATTTTTTTTCAAAGATTTTCACTTAGTATTATAGAAGAATATTAATTTGGCTTAAACTATATTCCCTAAATGATTATTAAATCATTAGACTATAATAAATGTTAGTAAATAATTACAATCATACACGATTATTCATTTCTCTGAAGAAGCAACTTTCACTAAACTGCGAAACATCAGAAATTTTAATTTCTACTTATTGAAATTTTATAAGTATATATCACTCATTTTATAAACAACTTATTCAATTCTCAATTTATTTAAAATTATCAATGTTAACCTTGGTAATGATATACAAATTGTATGCTGATTAGACAAGACTAGTTATTAGTTAAAGATTTAAATAATATAGAGTATAATCTACAAGTTTCCAGTTAATTTTACAACAATTCTACAACATCATTGTCAAATTCATGAAAGTGAAAAGGGGTATATCATCACTATCTTTTACAATTTACCAAAACTTCTCATAAAATGCATTATATTTTAAAATCAATACTTTTCAATATAAAATATCAAATAAGTTCAAGTAAGTAATGTTAATTGAAATAAACTGTATGAATTGGATTATTCCACCTAACCTTCAGTGTATCTAACCTGAATCTTCATTTGTTTTCTATAGATCTGAAGTGATAATTTCAAGATGATAATTATTGCATAACAAAAAGCTTTACTAGTACCATTTAATTTAGATTGTAACTAGCAAGTGACTTCCAGGACAGGCGTTGCCGTCCTATTTGGGACTCGTCGGCTGAATGCACCTGCATCCCAATGTTGACGTTCACAGTGGACTTCGAGCTCAGTCCGTTTCGTGTCAAATGCCACCGCTTTCACCACTAGACTACTGAGTCCAAACAGTCACACTTGTGCAACAGGCGCATTGGTATTAGGATGAATTAGTATATTCCCAATGATTTGTTATAGACGGAACTCAGTAGTCTAGTGGTGAACACGGTAGAGTTTGACACAGAACGGACTGAGTTTGAATCCAATTGTGAATATCAACATTGGGATGCAGGGACATCCAGCCGAGGAGTCCCAAATAGGACGAAACGCGCATCCTGATATTCACTTGCCAGTCACAATCCAACTCAAATAATTTTTGAGAATAATTGCTGTATCGAGGCGATCCTCTCAAGATGCACATATATAGCAACAGTAACTGACCAGCTTCAGTCTATATCAAATCAATTGGAATATTTAAATTCATTCTAATAAAAAGCTTTATATTTATGAATCATATAGAAACACAGGATAATAATGACTGAACTGTTAACATCATTGAATGACAACATAAGCGAAAGTAAATACTACTCATTAGTTTTTCTCAGAGTCATAAATACGCTATTACATTATCATAAGTATGTCCTTCCTATAAAATGAATTAAGTCAATTATATTGTTGTAATCAAGTGTTGTATTTGCATGTTATGCATACATTTGTGGATTCATCTTTGTAATATAGTAACTAATGTATGCTAATCGCTTTTTAACAAAAAAAAAGCAGTTATATTTACAAAGCATGATGCTTATATATCTGTTACAACAGCTGCTTATTACTTACTAGGAATTTAGTTCAATTATTTGTTAACATGAATACTTACAAACTAAATAAGTAGTTTATTACTTGATTTAGTATGAAAAACACGTGACTCATGTGATTTACTATGAACAAACTACTAGATAGAGTTTTATGTTCTACAATGTAAGTTTATAAATGATAACTGTCTCCTGAATAATGAACATTGTTATTAGAGAAACTTAACTAAATTAATTAAATGTTTGGCAATAGATACATTTTCAATGCTGAAAACCGGTCAGTTCCCTTTAAAATGAGAGCAAATATTTCTATATTCTTTGGGAAGACATTGACAGTGTATTAGAATTTACCTTTTACTATAGTGATGTCAACTTTCATAGCCATTCTAATTCATATCTTGAATTTAGAACATTTCAGCTCAATTAGATATTACCGGCAATTGGGCTAACTCAGTAGTGATATTTCTTATTACGAATCTCATTGTGATATTGTCAAACAATAATCTATAGTGCAAACTTTCTTAATTTTGAATAATCATTGTAAATCTTTGATTTAATACAAAATAGGAAGTTTAGAATGAATTTGTATATTCCCATTGATTTGATATAGACTGAGGCTGGTCAGTCATTGTTGCTATATATATGCATCTTGAGCGGATCGCCTCAATATGGCAATTATTCTCAAATATTATTAAAATTGGATTGTGACTGGCAAGTGAATATCAGGATGCGCGTTTCGTCCTATTTGGGACTCCGTCGGCTGGATGTCCCTGCATCCCAATGTTGATATTCACAATTGAATTCAAACTCAGTCCGTGAACACTATGAACATCAAGATTAAGATGCTGGTACATCCAACCAATGAGTCTCGAACAGGACAGAAGGCGCATTCTGTATTTCACTTGCCAGTCACAATCTAACTTAAATAAAATGAAAAACTGTTTTTTTTCCGGAATATGATGATTTACCGATCAGTAACTATTGTTAATAACAAATGATTTCAATTACGTCATATGTGTTTATGATTACATTATCAGGAAATAGGAACATATAACAACAAAGTTGTTGATTGATAATAAATAAATAGACATAAAGATGATGTATTCAACAGAATTATTCATACTTAACTCTGTAGGGAAACATGAATTGATGAAACAGATGTAAAAATCCAGGATGAATCTGTCGTTAATAATTGGTGATGATGATGATAATTGTAGTTCACTGTAATTCGTGATATAAACTACATTGATAATAGAACATTACATGGACAGATAAACAGATTGTTGAATAGTTTACTTTATTGACCCACTTTAGACTTTCATACTTGTGAGTTATTCAATGTTTCACAGATTTTTCAATGATAAATATTTTTCTCCATAAATTCACTTCAGCTTTTACAAATATGAGATTAAAATTAATGGTAAGAAATAGCCAAGTTTGAGACAAGTACTTCATTAACAGAAAGGATTACTGTTTATGAATATGGGATTATAAATTACGATTGTTAACGCTGAAATAGTAATCCCATTATGTATAACTTGTGTAAGTTTATACGATAATTGCCAATCTTTAATATCAGTTTAGCTGAATGTTTGGATGCAAACAACATTGCAGACGCTCTAGAAACTCAACCCTCTGAAATCATGAGCACTGTCTAGAATGGTTGAGCAAGGGCATTGTCAAGGACATCAGCAGTTTGACATTAGACCAATTGGTTTAAACGTGTCATACAATTAACTTGGATCATTCATTTACATTAATCTGTCGTGCTTATAGTTATTAACCAAGGTCATTGAGACTCAAATTCCTTCAAGGGACAAAAACCTTAATTATATGGGTTAAAAAGCCATAACTTTGTATACAATAAAAATACGTTTAAATTCTTCTCTTACTACGAACAACCTAAGAACCAATAAGATAATACCTACGTTCTGTGTAAAATGATTTGGTTGAACCTAATATGTACGTAATCTTCTGTCTTACTATTTCCATAACTTATCTAAATATCATTTCCTTTGTTCATGTCACTTACGAATTCCCCTTCTACTATTACTCTTCGTGTTACTAATGTTAATCGTGTAAAAACATAATGAACATAAATATCGCACAACTCACTCCACTCTATTTTTGCTTGATTCTAATCATTTCACACATGAGGTGATTTTTAAGCTAAACATGTTATGGTGTTTATTACTATTAAATATGTGCAGATGGGATAAATCTGATTATCAATAGCCATAAAAGTCTCACCAGAAAAATATAAAAAGACCGAACAGAACCTGTAAAATGGCTGAAGGATTAACAGTTAGTGCCATCATCACATTTGTGCATGTAGTTAACTGTTAGGGACATTTACGTTGTCTTTTTGATATACCATAGGTACATAAACAACGGGATTCCACCAAGGCCAGTCCTAAATATAAAAAATTCACTTAACTCAGCCTAGAGAAACGGCTCGTATGTATTTAGAAGCCTCTTTACAAACAAATAGTTAAGTGCAGCATCAAACAGCTGTTTCACTTTACATACATCGTCAAGAAATTACGGACCAAAACAGCTTAATATGTTATCATTGAATGTTACATCTTTATGTACAAATGTTTCACTAACTGAGACGGTCAGCTATATGTGGGACTAAATCAGAGGAACTGTAGTAAGCATTACTATTCCAAAGGGTTTACTAGAACAATTACTACTGAAATGTAATGTGAATTTAAATTCCATGTCTAATGGAGAAATATATAGACAGGTGGATGGAGTAGTGATGGGGCCGAAACTGGGTCTTACTGTTAGACAAATTAAAAAAACAGTTCACTTATACAACTAATTATAAACGTGACATCCTACTAGGATATATGAATTTTGTATTCATTCTTTGCAGACACCATACCATCTGAAATTCTAAGGCGATTTAATAAAGTTCGTCCGGCTATTAGAGTCACAAGCGAATGAAAAATGAAGGTAAATTAGCATTACTAGATGTTCTGTTCCCGAAAAGAATAGATGATTTACTAAGAAGGAAGCTTAATAAGAAAACTATTTGAACACAACAACACATAAACTCTATGAGCTTTGTCTTGCGTAGTATCAGAGAAACCCACTGAAAACCATTAATTGTAGAATAATAACAATATACTCTTGAGATACAGTAGACATAGAAACAAAAGTTTTACATAAAACTCTCAGAGAAAATGGCTGCCCCTTACTCAGCTAGTCATTACAATTGAACTTAAGTGATTCTTTGGAGATAGGTAATACATTTAGTCATTTACATTCTCCACAGATCGATGTTAGTCGGGTACCACCATCGAAATCATGGATACAAACTTCATATGAGTTTCATACTGAAACAAAATAACTGTTCAGTACTCTGTAATTTTTCAGTTGTATTCAACCTTTGTCAGTATGTGATGAATACAACTTACTAAACTTAATAGGTAAATCCATAGAACCACCTCATATCAACACTGTTATACATGTAATGCTAAAGAAGATATGTCTTAAATAGGATAAAATGTGTTTACTAGTTTACCACCCCTCCAGATAACTATATATGAAATACACTAAAAACAGACTATTAATAAACTTGAAAATGTCAATTCAAAATCAAATAGTTACTAGTTAAAAAAACAAGAGAAAAATTTAATCATTTTGAAAATACCCTGTTGCACAACATTCTTAGAAAAAATCTTAAAATAATGAATATTTTGATTTTGTTACTTATCTCATTGATAATAATCAAATTAAACTTTCAAGTAACCTACATTGTACATGTTAATTATGTTTTACTGAATATCACTTTTTTTCTTTTGTTTTGTTTTCTTTTTTTTATTTATAATTTATGTAAACATTAAATGAAAAGAATAAAAAAAACATTTAAGGAAAAGATAATGAGAATAGAATTAAAGTATCAGTAGTAAACAGTCATCATTTACTTTGTATAATAAATTTTAAAAAAATTTCTACAAAATCCTTTTTTTTTCATTTTTTTTTTCAAATGATAAAATAAAATAATTTGAATATAAAAAAAACAGTAGAAAACTTTTAAAGTTAAGAAAACACTATAAATTCTCGGAATATTTTCTCCTTTTTCTGAGAGAAGACAAAAAACTTATTTTTTTTTCCTTGAAAACTGTTTAGAAATCTGTATACTTTAAAAGTTGATTACAATAAATTTGAATAGAATTGAACATGCATTAAATCAATATCAGATACTTTATATATAAGCAGATATACACATGATTACATACAGTGAAAATTCACATAGAGATAAATAAATGAATTATTAAGAATAACATGAAAGTATTATTATTATTATTATTACATGAATATATACATAGTAAAATTCTTTTTTTTTTATCATCTCATATCACTGATCATATTCTCATCTAGATATTGGAAAAATAAAATTTTCTAATATTTACAAGATATATGAAACAAAAAATATAAAAGATGAAAATATGAATACAACATGTGTAGAATACAATAAATTTAATACTACTACTCAACAAAGTATGTTTGCTTACTTCTTCTAATGTCAAGTACTTACTTACTTACTTACTTACTCCTGTTATTCCTCTCGGAGGAGCATAGGCCGCTCACCAGTATTATCCATTCAACTCTGTCCTGAGCAATCCTTTCTAGTTGTTTCCAGTTGCTGTTCATTCTTTTAATGTCCGCTTCCAATTATCGACGCAGTGTGTTCTTTGGCCTTCCTCTTTCTCATTTTCTACCAGAATTCCAAGTTAGTGCTTGCCTCGTGATACAGTCTGATGATTTTCGCAATGTTTTTCCTATCCATTCTCAACGTCGTTTCCTGATTTCCACTTCAGCTGAAAGTAGGTTTGTCCTCTTCCAAAGTAGGCTGTTGCTGATGGTTTCCGGCCAACAGACATCCAACATTCTACGTAGACAGTTGTTGATAAATACCTGTACCCTCCTGAGGATGTTTGCAGTAGTTCTCCACGTTTCAGCTCTATACAGAAGAACTGTCTTGACGTTCGAATTGAAGAGTCTAACTTTGAGGTTGGTAAACAGTTGTTTGGAGTCCCATATATTTTTCAGCTGTAGGAATGCTGCCCTTGCTTTGCCGATCCTTGCCCTTACATCTGCATCGGATCCTCCATAATGTCAAGTAGCTCGATTTTTATATTAGAAAGCATATATAATAACATCAAAATAACCTTCATATACTCAACTAGTATTTGAATTGAAAAAAATTTATAATCTATAATGACATCATTTTACTGAGGGTAAACCACATGATTTTTGTGGTAAAATATATCAATAACTATATTGTTAACTTATCTTCGGTTATGTTTGATTGAATACGTTACAGTTTAATGTTGATAGGATACTATTAAAAACCAGGGAGAATTGAAAAGCTGTTTTGTCTTAGTGTGAACTTCTCAGCAGTGCGCACCCCAGAGTTCACCACAGGGGCCTTAGGTTTGATGATACTTCAACGTTATTCTACAGTACTTTATCATAATGTTATTCACTTAAAATATTCATTATTTGTAACTTAGTTGTCATAGGTTACACTGACATTTATCATATTACTGTCTTATGTAACTCCTGCTAGAATATAAGTCAACATGACTGATTAATTTTATGTTCAAATGACAATTCGCTTGCTTCTGTAAATCTAGATATGTAAGTCATTCTACATTAACGTTTTTTTTACTATATCCGGTAGCACTTTCTGGCTTGTCTTGATAGAATACAATGATACATAAATATACCTTCTATTTGACAACAGATCTATGCTTTGATATCATTTAAAAAAATCATTTGATCTCCAGACATTCATGCCTTACCGAATTTTACATCACAGAAGTTTAGTAATTCTTTACTAAAGGCTTGAGGCATATTCTTGAAAAGTCATTCATTGAAAAGAATTCCCACAATAAATAAATTAACTTAAGAATAATTGCAGATAAATTTAAATCAATACACTAATGTAAACATACAAACTGTTATTCTATAACTCAATACTGTTATCAGTTTTCAGGACTAGTCAGTAATCATTGACATTCGACAGCCCAGTACAAACTCCACATACATTCGAGCCATTCGATAGTTAGTTCTAATCACACTGAAAATGCCAATGCTAAAATGCATGTAGATCCAACTAACGAATTCCATATGAAGAAAAACGAGTATTCAGAACTAGACCACTAACCACTGTACAAAGTACAATTAAAAGTAAATAATTTTATAAGAACATTCATTCAGTTCTAAACAATAATGTTTAGAGTAGTTCGATATCAACTTTGTCATGGACTTTTAGAAGTGTACTCGCCAACTGAAATTAAATTATTCAAGTATTTCAGTTGTAAATCTAATAACTGAATCTTCAATTAAAATTTCAAAATTAGCAACTGTAATTAAAATCACAATACAACCAAGTTCTAAAAGTTTTTTTAACCCTAATAATGACTTCAGTTTATATCAAGATAGCTTTCAGAGAACGTAAATTTTCTTAAAGACTAGTATCAAGCAGTACTTGATATCGACAGTGTTAAGGTATAAGCCGTTACAAATAATGTTCCTATAAATAGTTCAAAAGTATTTTTGCACATAATCACATAAAATAAATCAACAATAACAAAGATTCTAAGTGCTTTTTCAAAAAAATAACCATTCATTTTTATTTATTTTTGCTTGAAATGACATTGTTTCTTCTAATTGACAATCAATATAGGGATAAGTGCTGTTGTATGAAATATCTACAATGAGACAGTTAACAATTGTCGTTGATACCAATGACAAGAACAAATTGAATATAAAGTAGATAATTGATATGTCTTGTATTACGAAATAAAAATGTCAAAATATTTGCGGCTGACATTACTTGAAAGTTTTTCATTAATGTTTATTACGATAGATTAGACCTAAAGTGAAATATTTTTAAAACTAATAGCATGACAAAACAATAGTTAACATTTTTGTTTAGTTGACCGTACTAAAAACAAATTAACATTGGTTAGGTACTTGTAAAAACCAAGGAGTACTGGACAGCTCTTCTGTACTAGTGCATGACTTCTCTGCATTGCTTACTCTCGATTCTGATAGGGAATTGAAACCGGGATATCAATGTCTATCAGGGATTTCTAAGTCATCAGCACCGTTGAGCAGGCATTCAATGCTATAATTCTTATTTCCATTTATTTGCAGTATAGCGCGAAATTTGAAGGACTTAGGTTCTACTACCATGCGCGAAAGAGGGTATCAATGGTTGACACTCCTGAAGTGCCCCCCCACACTAAAATAGCCATACACTACTCCCTGGCTTTCAGTGATACTTAGTCAACATCATATTGTAATGAAACAGGACAATTGAAATTAATACCAACCCTATAGAACCACCTGTGTTGTTTGTATTTGTCACAACTATATCTTGGTTAACGACCATTTAAAACCAGTAAGTTTTTCCCAGCTGTTTCGTCCCACTACTAAACTTTTCAGAAGTTCCCACATACAAACATCTTTCCTAACGTCCTAGGCTCGATTAAGTAGTGACCTTGAGAGCACACACTACTGCATAATCCCATACTAGGACAAAACAGATGTCTAGATCTCACTGGTTTCCAGTAATACCCAACTGAGATCGGTCTGTGAAGAATATAAACAATAAGTCAAAATGGATCTCCACAAAGCTTCACTAGCCGAATTACGTCCCTGATATTCTAAAGACGTTTCCGTCATTATGGAAATTATGATTTACAATAAGGATATTTAGCTGAGGCAGTGCAATGAACATATAATTATTTTTTTACACTTAACTCAATGTAGAATTTAACGACTTTTATTTTATCAAGAAAAGATTCAACGTGATCTTCATTGATCTATCTTGTTGAATCACAATAAGAAATCACATTTATCCACCTCATGTAGCTACAATTAACAGTCGTTGACATCTTCAGTGGCTTATTATTGACTAGTAAAGCGTGTGATATTTGTCTAATCCTTAGTGCTGACTGAGTTCTAACGATAGAGTTGTAATTTAACCACTAACTTTAGTTACTCGACAACTCTTACAAGAGTACTTTCACTATGCACATGACTCAGTTGTAAAATAAAAATGTGTGAGGCTATGTTAAGTGGATCTAATTCCGAGTTAAAGAGTTTCCTAACTACTATGTTTAATTGTCTAACATTCATTGAAAATAGTAACATTATACCAAGTTTTCATCAAAGTTTATTCATTCAGTTGCACTAAAAATGGTGTTATATTGACTAATTACGGTCAATATATCAAAACCACTCGTTATATTTTTCAGATAAGTTGACAACAATAATACACCAGTAGCATAACTTTACTTGCTATAAGTTATATCTAGCGTCATATCGTTAAACATGAAATATATCGCTTAGTGAATAAATATATCCAACAATCCCTGCATTATATTTTAACGCTGATTAATTAAGAGGTAGAATAGCATTGAATGCATAGGTATTCAGTAAAAGGGGTTCCTTTACATCCTTACTAACTAGTGTAGTAGATAAAACCTAAATGATCAATTGCATTTTAACTCCATAGGTTATTAAGTAACCTGAAAACACTGACACCCTAAATATTTATTATTTATGTTTATTTAACATGTAAGTGTATAATTTCCATGCACAAAATAATTGTCTACTCATTCCATTTGTCTGTTATGTTAAAAAATGAATCGCCATAGTGATTGACCAAATCAACAGGTAATTACATACATTTAATCAGATCGACAAAAGACAAAATGCTACTCATGGATTTCAATGCTAAAGAAAATCTATCTTCAATAACAGTCTAAACTTATTATCAATAGGAAATTATTATAAATAGACTCTACACCATTCAAAACATTAAAGTACTTAGAAACATTTAATAAAAATTAACAAACCTTTCAGTTGAAGATAATTAATTTGATGTTTTCTAATTTGAAAGCAACAAACAAAGTTCAGACTTTTGTTTCCAGAACAATGAAAACACGATCAATTAATGTATACCTCTTTACTTAGTCCATAGTTCAGAAGTCAATTAAGAACAGATATATCTCACTGCATTACTAATAAGAATGAACCCATCAAACCATCTTCATTCTTAAAGTGATTATGTATCAAAGCGCCTATTAAAAAGATTTTTTAAACATGATATATGTTATTAGGATTAATTTGTATATTCCCATTGATTTATTATGAACTGAAGCTGGTCAGTGTCTGTTGCTATATGTTCATTGGGATACAAGCACATGAAGCCGACGAGCCCCGAATAGGACGAAACGCGCGTCCTGGATTCCACTTACCAGTCACAATACAACTTAAATAATATGCTACTTATATTTTGAATAAGTTATCATGAGTAAGCTGTGAAATCAAGTTAAACTTCTGTACACAGACTCATTTGTAAGATCCATTAGTAACTTGCATAAATCGAGAATACAGTCAGTTAAAATTGATTATTCTAATTTAATCGTCTAATATAAATTACAATAAAATGGGCATAGTCGAATTTTATTCGTTTTGTAAATTAAAAGAATAAACACCAAACATTACACTCATAAAGTAAAATGAAAACCTTTTTTTTCAATTTCTATCTAACAGTGTACATTTTCAATCTTTTAATAATATTTGAGATAAATTACCAAACGGTATTTCATTTGTTATATAACTGTTTATAAATATCTAGAAGGTACATTGTAATCAGGAGTGTACAGGGGCACGTGCTTAAAATATTTGGGAGGAAAATAAGTTTATTGAAAAGAATTAGCCAATGACTAGGTAAGCATATTAGATAAACTTACATTGAATAAGGAAGTCAATCAATCAATGCCTGTTACCCATCATGGGACATAAACCGTCGAACAAGGATTGTTTAGCCAATTGTGTCCCCAGCTCTCCGATTCAGTTCTTTCCAAATCCATTCTTTTTTTCGTACCTGTCTCAAAATCCTGGCACAATGTGTGCATTAGCCTTTATCCAGCTCTGAAGATTCCAAGCCGATGCTTGTCATGTAATGCAGTTTGGTGATTTCCTCACTGCGTGTTCTATCCTCTTCTATTGTCTTTTTCTAATTTTATCCTCGGCTGGGTTGTGATTGGTTTGCTTTTTGCCACAGTAGGTTGTTGTAGATAGTATCTAGCCGACGGACTCAAAGTATTTTGCATAGACAACTGTTTATAAATACTTGTATCTGAAATCATTCCGACTTTGATGTTGGATGATAGGTGGCTTAAGTTCCAAATGTTTTCTTCAGTTGTAGAAATGTTGCCCTTGCCTTGTCAATCCGTAAATTTACATCAGCATCAGATCATTCTTGTTTATCAGTGGTGCTGTACAGGTATGTGAAAGTTTTCATATCCTGTAAGGCTTCACCTTCAAATGTAATTTAGTTGGTGCGAGTTGCTTTGTATTTAAAGATCATACTTACCCTATGTGTATGTTGAGGCCTACTGATGTATAGAATGCTTGTCTATGCTGTAAAATGCCAACTCATAGTCAAAGAAATCGATAAAAATGGTGAGTTTGATTTAATTGATTAATCAACAATGAACTGTAATGTTGCGATCTGGTTGGCGCATGATCGATCTTCACTGAAAGCAACCTGTAGATTTCAATGTAAGGCCTCGACTGGATCTTCCATTTATGCAATTACTTTTATATCTGACTTCAGTGCGTCAGTTGATTGCTATGTTGACTGGCTATGTTGCTTTGTCAATCTTGAGTTGATATTCCGGCGGCGATATCGATTTTTTAAAATGTTGATGGGATAGTATTTAATAGGAGGTCCGTAGATGCTGCTTCGACGACTAGAAGGATCATTCGAGCTAGTCTATTCATGAAATCTCCAAAGTGCTCTACTCACCTGTTTTGCTGTTTCTGGGCCTCAATGATTGTTTCACTATCCTTCCTCTTGACTGGACGTTTCGGTTTACTGTATTTCTCAGCTAATATCTTCGTTGTATCATATAGATGTTTCATGTTTCCTTCAATTACAACTGTTTACACACTGATTGCTAGGTCCTCAACATATTTTCATTTATCCAATCTAATGCTCATCTTCACATGCTTGTTGGATTCTGCGTATTCGACATGTACCCTGGCCTTCTGTGTCCTTGTTCGGCTGTTATTCGTTGCTATCTTCTTGTTCCTCCTTCCTTTCATCTTATCCAGAGTACCAACAGATAGCTATTCATTTTGTTGGTGCTCCTTGCAACACAAAACCTGTTGACATGTTGGAGTTATTACTTTCTCAACCCCTTTCTAGTTGTCCTCCATAGTAGATTCCTCTTCTTCTGGTAGATCGTGAAATGCTTGGAACTTATTGTTGAGAGTTATCTTGAGTTTGTTAGTATGGCGAATGTACACTGTATAAACGTTTGCAATGCTGTTGCTCCAGTTGTCCAGTGCTTTCTTTCTTAGCTTTAGTTTCATTTTGACCACTACCAGGTGGTGATCTAGAGCTATGTCAGCTCCTCTCACGTTTTCCATGGTTCCTGTGAATGTCTTATTGATGCAGATGTGGTCGATTTGGTTCTCGGTATTATGGTGAAACTTATGTAACATTTGTGTATACGTTTGTAAGTGAGGAGAATATGGTGTCACTTATAATCATTTTGTTGAAGTTTACAAACCTCTCACAGTTTTAGTTCATCTCTTCTAGTCTATATTGTCTCATGATATCTTCATATCCGAAGTTGTGCATTTCAACCTTGGCATTTAGGTGTCTCATTAGAATGGTTAAGTCGTAGGCTGGGCATTTCTCGATGACTAACTGCAGCTTTGCATAGAACTGGTGTTTGTCATCTTGGTGGCTGTGGTTGATGGATGCATAGCACTGTATGACATTCATTGTAATCCTCTCGTTATTTGTCTTGAAGAATGCTTTGATGATGATGATGAGTTTTCCATCCTGTAAGTGTTTTCTGTACCTCTTTGGGTAGCATCAGTATGCATGCGAGGAATTATTTTTTTTGTAACCGGAGTATGAAAGCTATTCTTTCTAGGCTAATCTGTGCTGTTCAACTTGTTACCAGTGGGTTGAACTTATTCCAAGTATCTTCATGTCGATTCTTTTACATTTTTTTAGCTACTTGTAAGCTTTTTCCAGTCTCCCACATTGTTCAAACATTCCATATACCTGTATTAATTGTCACTGTGATCGTCAGAAGAATAATTGGCTTCGTGACTTTTGAAGAAACTCGGCTTTCATAATGAGGTGCCATATCTCTTCGAAATGAAGACCTTCTCACTTTCAGGGCAGGGTTACATTGGTTTAAATAGTTTTTCTCTGCATAGTGTTTCAATAATGATAGCAACTTATCAAAATGATGAGTGATGCAGAGGTGAAACAATGACAATCTGTTTGCAGAAATTGTAAGTAGATTTAGATGCGGGATTTGACAGAATTTATAACTTTCGGTTCATTAGTTTCACTTCAACTGATGATAAATTCAATGGGTTTAAGTAACTCACTTTTCAAAAACTTTATTTTTTTGTCCTATTCACCACTAAATCTTTGTAACTCGACACGTAATATCCGCCTACATATCTTCATTTTCGACCGAAATTACACTTATCAAAAATTTTATTGCATATTGACTAGGGTGCATGTAATTTCACCATCTTTTGTTTACGTATAAAGTGCTGTAAAGATTATTGTGGTTTATCAATTTACATGACAGACAGACCTGAATTAAACAATCACAGGTAGTGAGGAAGCAGTTAATGCTCACTTCTCTCTCAACCTTGCTGTAGAATCTTATACTCATACATAACAGTTGCTTAATGTTACGTGGTTTTTGTTAGTTTTCGTTTGATGTTACTCTACATAATTTCATGAAGAAATAAACATTAGCCTAGTCATATTAAGCATAGCTATAATTAAAGTAAATTTATTACTATCATATAAATTGGTGAATTAAGTTTTATTCTTGCATAAAATTACGATCTTTTCTACTAGAATTAATGTCTTTAATTTTAAATAACACAAAGTAAATGGAATAAATTATGACATATTATTGAATATTCCTAGATGTAGATTACTATACCATGATTAAATTATAACATCCTCATTTTGATATTACAGATTGATCTGACTTAAATACTGACTGAAGACCAAGAAGTACTGGACAGCTGTTTTGTCTATGTATGCTACACTTCCTCAGTGAACACCTGTGACTTCATCAGGGAGTGGAATTCTGGACCTTCAGACCTTACAGCGAAAGCTTCCAACGGTTGATATTTCTAACTCAGTCATTTCCTGATGCTAGATTAAAATTCAAAAATCTTCATAACATCCAGTCACAATCAATATCAGATCACTATCTACTAACTTCTCGGGGTAACTCCTTGAGTTCTAGTAAGAAAAGGTGACTAGTTGAGTTCATTCATGCTGGGTGTAAAGCAGTAACCCCCCGATGACAATGGATGGAGTTACACAAACGTATCACCCATACTGATTGAGTTAGAAGTATCGACCAATGTAAGCCAACTTCATCGTGTGAAGCTTAAGTTTGAAGGTTTGAAGACCCATGGTCTCGCACCCTGATAAGGTCATTGGTGCAAACGAAGGAAAGATTTACATACATGATCTAACTACCATCCAGTCCCTTCTAGTCTTCAACGATTGTCTAACCCATACTGATTCATGATATCAAACAAAAATTTGATAACCACAACAATGTCTAGTTACTATCATTTTATTTGTGTCTTTTACTGAAAAGGAATATTTTCTGTTTCATTGCTTCCAGTTTTTTTTTTCAAGACATATTACATGATATTATGTTAGAGTTTTCTTAAACATGTTCATTTCATATATAATTCATAGTTGAATTTGTTTATAATTTATGATGAAACTTATTTTTTATATGCCTAAATCTGAAACTGAATTCTGCAAACTCATTAAAAACGTAAATATTTATTAAACTGACAAATTTATCACCTTCACATCACTTTTAGTATAGTTGTCGTTATCAAGAAATGACTTGATCTCTTACCTACTCTGTAAAGAAGAGATTTAGATGAAAGCTACAAAACATTAAAAATTTAAAGCTTATGGGTAATGTTATTGTTTGATAACAGAAGAACCATAGATAACGCCTTCTACGAGAACTAGAGATTCTGGATTATAGTTACTTAAGCTCCGATACGTAAATATCTTTCGGGGGGCTTAATCTTGCCTATATTACCTTGATTTTATCCTAATATACCAGTGAACAGATGGATGTAAAAAAATATCGATACGCTAGACGTGTAATGCTGTATTTGGAACCATTTGAATCCAACAATTAGAACAAGTTCAAACAGAGTGAAAGAAAGTTCGATCATACATTGAACATGCACACACGAAAATATTTACTCTAAAAATTGACAAACTTTCAAACATTCGGATTTTACAAACAGATTATTTATTATAAACCAGTTGTTATAGTTTCCATGTTTATTGAATTAATTGACTATATAGCCGGTATTTTTACTAAGAGTAAAGTGAGAACTATAATTGCTAGTGACTTAGACTACAAACGACAATATTTGCATAATGTCAACATTGTCGACAATATCAGTAAGTCTATCAAATTAATGAGAAATTTTCTTAAACGTAATCTCTAACTGAATTAGGTTTGGTTAAGTTGCTAACTAGTAAACTATTTTATAGATCGAGTAGTGACTTTACGGTAATCTACAACACTAGATTCATTATGTCAGGACCAAGCTCTTTATGAATCGACAGCAATAAATAAATCTAATTTTTCTGTGAAGTACTAAAAAAATGGCCTTAACATAGTTTAGTACAACTTGAGTAACTCATTCGCTTGATTACATTTTTCGAAAATTGGCTTTGAAGGTAGAAAAAGCATTTCTCAATATAAATTAATTTACGAACATTTTCCTTAACAAATAGTTTCTTTTTCGTAATTTCCACAATTTATTGGTGTTTTTATTTCCAAAAACTATACTGAAAGTGCTCCTGCCAATGATTATCACTTACTCTACTTGGAAATTAATAGGAACTCTATATATGTGGACAATTTCGTCACTCAATACAATCATTTAACTACATTTAATTTCAATGTTCTAATCTTTCGAGATTGTTATAAGCTCGAACTTTATCCACATACTTAATCACTCATGATATTTTCGTTGTTATTCCTTGATCTCTGTTTTCGTTTTCTCTCTAGTTGTGCTTTGATTACTAAATAATATAATCGAAAGCCTCTTTGTAAAACTCCCTAATCTTTCCCTTCGCAAATGTGTTTTCTTCGTTCCTGTTTTAATGAAGCATACTATACAACAACGACTGTTCATAAACTCGAGAGATGTTGTATATGGGCCAATTCTCTTGTAGATTTAAGCATTCTTATACAAGTTATTATGGATAGTCATGTACTTACACAATTATTAACAATAGAGCTAATTATAAGACTAATATGCTAACACTTCGGAATCTATAATTCATCACCTTCTTCCCCATCGAAGGGTTTGGTAACTTTTTTAATCAAATGTTTAACTGTAATAATTGGGATGGAGATCTTTTCGAATATCGTATTCTTACTTTTTGTAACATATCTGTGAAATGGTGTGTATTCTGCAATTACTTTTAGAATATACATTATTATTAATATAATTTATAGAATATAAAGTGTAAATTGTATTCACGAACTCATTAGAGATGGAAATCATTTGCCCTATATTTAAAATTGAATACGGTATTTCTTCTAGAAAGTTAGTAATATAATTTGAACATTTAATACATAATGAATTTACTTTAATTTGCTTAGATCTTGGATTGATTACATTTAAATAAGAATACTTTGAAGTATCCTATGAATTTAAAATAACGTCTCACAGTTTAAATAAAATATATTTAATGACAAGGTTTTATGGGACAAGAAGATAAGATATGTGTATTCGATTTCATACAGGTTACTTTATGTCATATACATTACACATTTCGAGTTTTTCATGGAAAATAATTTTTTCTTGTTGTATAAAGTACTGTTATAACTACTGATTATTTTAGTTTTGTATAGCGAATTGGCATTAGTTAAACAATCTTTGAAAATTAGGAAGTACTTTATAGATGCTATATTTTAGTGATAAAATTCTCAGTAGTGTACAACTACTCCTCTATAACAAATCGAGTGCAGGGACTTCATGTCTAGCTAACTTCACAATCATCTAGTTAACATTAGATTATTTATTTTCTTATCCATTCAACCAAATACTACACGCCATATAGAAAAGACATTTGTTGGAACTTAGATCATCAATCATTAACACTTAAATTCAGAACTAATTGTATGGAATTTAAATCGCTTCAATGTTTCAATTGTTTATTGATTGGTCTACGTTTGAATATGTATGTGTTATGCCAGGACCACAAAGAAGTGTAACAAACGTTCAGAACTGTGTTTTGAGAACACTATTTCATTTATTCTAACTGTCTGTAATAGTAAACATTTTGTTTAGATTATTGTTACGTTTCTCTTACCCTATCCTCCAGTTTAATATAATTACTGTTATTAAACTGTCTCTTATTATGGACTCTAGTTAATTAACTATGTACAAGTTGTTCCTATTCACTACCACTATTTTCCTCGCTTTGTATTCATGTTAATTTCCTAATTGGTTTGCTGTGCGGTCTGATTTTATGTATACGTAAAGGAATGCTTGAAACAGTAATAGGATTCTGTCTGGTTGATCTATTGGCTTCGCATTCTTCCTATTCTGGCTTGGGACTAAGTGGGCATAGGGCAGACGCACAATTACCAACTAGGCACTAGTGATTGGCACTCGGCCAACCAACCACCAAATTCCTTCGCATCATAATAATATGTGACTGTTTTAAAGTATAAATGCATTTAACTCATAAATATTAATTGTTAGAAGAAGAATAGAACAATGCATTCGAGTTAGACAGTTACATTATTCAATGAACAAATTTCATAATTTATCCTTTCAATGTAATGACTTCATAGTCGATATTTTTCAACAACAACAACACCTCCACCAACAACTAAATTACTTTCTCTTCTTTAATTCACTGATTATTGTGTATTCATTCATGTGATTTAAATGAATTAATCAGTAGAATAAAGAATGATAGTTGAGAGAGAAAAGAAAAAAAGAAAATTACACCGTCTATCAAATTATTTTTATAAATTTCTTATCTAATTATTATTAGAATGAAAAATATTCTCAAATAAAAAAATATACAGAATTTAGCATTAAATTATACTTCAAGCTAATTTGATTGTACAACATAAATTCACAATTCATTGTCTTTAATTAAACCCTTGATTATTATACATTTTTTCTATTAGTTTCAATTCTAATAAATAGCAAAATGAAGAAAAATTGATTTATTCAATTAATAATTTCAGTCGATGTAGGATTTATTCGAATACTACTAACTAGAATAACAGTAGTTCGTGAAATTGTTAACATATTCGATTGATGAATTGATGTGACCTTGAGTTGAATTATTTCTGACTGCTGAGCCGATCAATCGATACGTAACCTGATTAAGTAATTGAGTAATGTGCAGTATTTAATAGAAGTCAGTTATTTTTAGCGCATCGTCAACCTAATTCGATACTCTTAACTTTGAGCAAGAAGATTACGAGCATGCAGATGAAATGAAAAGTCCAGTAATATATACATGTAATTATACAATATTAATGCCAAACAAAAACAAAAATGATAGAAACTTGGTGTAGAAGGTGCACAATTAAGTAGCTGAAGTTTACAATCAAGAAATGATATAACATCAGTTAATAAGTCAAACGAGATGTCAAGAGGAAAAGGAAAATATGAAAATGTTATAACCGAAAATGTTTAATTAGCATACAACCATAAAATATGAAGTAATTTTCCGTACGTTACTTCTGTAGGTTCAATCGAGTTTCTCAACTTTTAGTCTTAAGAAAAATTATTTATACAGAATAGATGTTTGCCATTATTTTAAACTTTTCATGTTCAATTGTACAAGTGCTATTGATCATAAAGTTCATCAGACACTTCTCGTCAACTAGAAAGTGAAAATGGATTATGAGGATTCAAGGATAAACTTAAGTAAAATCCTACAATCAACAAGTTATTTAATATTTTCTAAAGGAAATGATTTGACTATGAATCCATGTATTGTTAGACTTTATATGAATTGATGAAAAAAAAGTAATAACATTTTAAATTTATAAATAACGTAGAGATCACTGATAGACAAACATAAGTACATGATGGTTATTATCAACGTATTATGGATTGCCGACCATGATGCCTAAGAATCAGTTCTTGTAAAATCTATACTGATTATCAGCCATCAATCAGTAACATAAATATAACTATTTTGATTAATTCTACGAACTGCTTTTTCTAGTTACATTTGTCACATTTAGTGGCAAATGTAAAGTGCAAATGTGAAGTGAAAAGATAAAGTACTATAATTACTAAGTATTATCTGACTTCCCATAATAATTTGACAAATGTTTAATGACCCTGAAATTTCATGAACTTCAATTATTGCTAAGAAGTAACAAACAAATTTAGTTGTGTGTATTCGTCACAGATTGGAGATGATTGTGTACCTGTGAAAATTTGGGAATCAATAACTAAGCGTGCTCCATGAGACGTAAAGGTTCTGGGTTTTATTTTCTGAGAGGGGTGTAGCAAATCAAGGATTTGCACTACTAAGAAGTGCTATATAAGAGTCAAACAGCTGTCAAGTTCTACCTAATTTTCAGTGGTACTCATTCAACATCAAACTGTAGTAAATATAAGGAAGTAAACTTAACACTTATCTCCACAAAACCACCTCAATTCAATTACGAACAAGTTTGAAAACACCTGAAATGATATTTTTGACATTAATAGTGGTTCTAAACTATCATTCCCTTCTGATTTATTCTGTGGTAACGTAGTAGCATTCCCCATTCCCACGATTTTACTCCTACTTTAATGTATTTCGACTTCAGAAAGGTCAGATTTACAAGCCAAGACATGCAAAAGTAGGATATTTCTGAAGTTAAGTCTGAACACATTTGCCTGCTAGAATTAATTCGTCACATAATACTGATTCATTTCATATTCAATTCACTATTTTACATGATGTAGCATCATCTGCATACACTGAAAGAATGAGGGAACACAATAAATGCGTCTATACGTTTTAGTCATATGAGACGAAAGTACATACAAATAAGCACCTGAAACACAAATATAAATTTGTAAAAGTATCTAATCACTTGCAAATATTTATTTGGCAACCATTTAACACTAAGTGTATCATGTTAATCATGTCTCTGGTTATATGGGAGATTGCTAAGTCACTTAAATATAACTACTCGAGAGTGTCTAGATTCAAGTTCAGATGAATTCTCATGAATTCTTTTGACAAGAAGCAGCTATTTAGAGATTTTAATTATATGCTACATTTAAGTTTATGGAATTAATAAGTAACTATCAAAAGTTAAAGACATTAAATGTGTATACGTAAGCTAATTGACATGTATGACTGAAAAACGAAACTACCAAACTACAATTATGTTCTCATTTAGAATGAAGTCTTTTCCATGCGTTACGCCATCGTATTGTCAGACTATATCACATAAAATCAATTTGTAATTAGGCATTATAAAGATTACTAGATGTCAGTTTGATATCATCAATTAGTACAAATTAAATAATCACTGATCACTAGGAGGCACTAGATAACTGTTTCATCCTAGTATTAAACTCATCAGCAACGTACATCCACTACCCACCAGGGATCCAACTATGAGACCATTGAGTCAGCTTCCAATGGTTGATATTTCTAATTCGGTTAATTCGCGATACAGTTTGTGTGATCTCATTCATTGAAACTGGTGGGTAAACTGCCTCACAGTTCAACACAGGTTGAACTCCGCTGATCATATCAATACACGAAACCAGAAAGTTCTGGATTCGGATCTGCGGTAGGGTCATAGATGCATGTACACTGCTAAAGACTCACATACTAGGATGAAACAGTTGTTTAGTGCTTCCTGGTAATCAACACTTTTCCAATTCAAACCAATTCATAATATCAAATTAGAATCACTTTTATTTATACTAACTGGCTTGTTAATAACATATTATTCTAGAAAAAACTATTAGAATAAATTCATTTCATTTCATGTGATCTAAATCTATCACATATGTAATAACAATTTATGACGAATTCATTCTACAATTGTGATGTTATGTACAACATACATAAAGTAAATTAGTATTCTAGTGAGATATAAATGCTTTCAATACTTATAATGATTAAATCATACAGTAATTACAGATACGGACTTTTCACTCTATAAACAGAGAAAACAATCTAAAAATTTTATTGTACAGAAAATTATTAATAATTACTTAGCTTATATATATAAAAGTCTATTCGATGCATCTGGAACTGATTCGATAATCAATTAACTGATACCATTTTGTCCTGGTTTTTCTCCTATTAGGTTAGGTATTTAAGTCATTTGCTTTGATATGTTGGACCTATAACTTTAATGAGGATTTTCCATTTCCCCTTCTACTACCTCCCTTCGGTTATTATTATAATTAGCGTTTGACCTCCTACCGATTCAGTCATTAAAATATTGACATTTCCTCGAAATCTCTAGATAATCATTTGCCAAACTGTCTTGTCCTGCTAAATAAATAAATAATGCTGTTAGATAACTAATATAAAGGCTAGCGATGTATGGAAAATTCGCATTCAGCCATAGAAGTCTCACACTACTAATGATGTTTCAAGAACACGTTAGCTTGTAGTAGATGGACACTGTTATAGTTATTATTTCTGTATATGTGATGACCTACTGTATGTATAAAAGGTGTGGGTAATTTGATTTTCCATCTATCACAGATATGTTACTCATAAATGAGTAACGACGTCAATGAGTCGACGATAGCCAGTCATAGAATAACGCATGTCGTAAGTGTATTATTTCATTATCATCCTAAGAGGTTGACAAAGTTCTAGTGCCTATGTATGTCAAGATCAAGAACAGATTTTGAACTATCAAGTAATCCAATCGATGATACACTAAAGTACAAGATTTCTACATGCCCAGAATACATTTATGCGAAAGTTGTTGGATAGAACTATTCGCTCCACTGTATGAATTAGTGAATATCAAATCTCAGTGTGTAGGGACTGTCATCCCTATGACTCATAATATATACAACACTTCTTGTAATTAGAGTACATTAATTAATTTTTCATATGCTGTTCCAGAAGAAGATAAAATATCTATTAGTAACATAATTCTTGCATTCATTATCACCCTGATTAAGATTCAATCGAACTCCCTGGATTCATTTGATAAGTATATTCACTAAATAGATAAACAGTCTGATTCGTGATTCGATATCTTGCATGATAGATAACGTCTGTTGTTACTCAAAACAAATGTTTCATCATTATAAGGTTGAATAGCTTGTATTGTTTCCATTCTAAAGTTTTACATATCCATTTATACTCTTTAAACAAATGAAAGTTTCATACTTTGAAATAATAACTGATGTGTAAATATACTATTTTCAAAAATAAATATTAAAATTACTATTTGATTTTGTTATTATGTGGATTATGTAATCACTGCATAGTTCACGCATGACCAACGAACTAATCAACAACAATCATTAAATAGATTCATTACGTTTGTAGAAAGATGTAACAAAGTTAAACAAAATAGCATTGACAGCCTACACAACTGATAATTCAGTCAAATTTATATGTAAACCAAATCATTTGTAAAGCTTAGTCGTTATACTTAATTGATAAATTTATATTCCGCTTACTTTTATTTTTATCAAAATCATGACTATCTATGAAATCAATCTTGTCAGTTTTGATTTAACTAATGAACTCTAATTAGTCTAGCAATAAGATAGGTATCGTCTACAATTGTTAATGATTGTCACTCTACGTAGATAATTAACTTAAGCTGAGTAACAAACAATTCAATATCAACTCAACAGTTCAATGATATTGCGAATGTTGAAAAACCTGTGTTAGGTTCTATGAGAAGGTTACATTGAACATTAGTAGAAAACATTAATAGATGGAAAAAGTCATTGACAACACTGAATACTTGAATCAAAAGTTTTCAATTGTCATTAATAAACAGATGAAAGATTCATGATGTTGTTTTATTAATGTCGAATTACAGCAAGAATCGAAATTTAAGGCAAGTATTTCCTTTTGTTTAAAACGTGTATTTCGGTGTTAATATTTACTTCATATCCTACTGAATCTAGATAACTTATCACTTACATAACATGTTATAAATCTATTGGTAAATACATCATTACCAAGGTTAACTTTGATAATTTCAAATAAATTGAGCATTGGATAGGTTGGTAAATGTTTGCATTACTCGATTGCTATATAACAAACTTCAAGAACATTATTATTCGAATTTGTTACAATTTCTTGAGTTCTTTTTACTCATTTAATAGCCTGTTCTGTTAAACAGATCATCAGTATATTTATTCATTATTCAAGATAATAAATATTATCGGTCAACTTAAAGCCAAATTAAACTACACTACTCTGGATACTAGAATGTTATGTTAGAGTAAACATTACAGTCATATTAAGATGTATCAGTGTTTCTCATTAGTCATTTTTCATTTCTATTCTCTTAGTATACTATCGTTGACATATGCTGTAACCATGGTACCTGCAGTAATTTAAATGTTATGGAGATAGAAAAAAGTATAACATTTGCATAATTCACTAATGTACATTTTCGGCCTTTATCTAAAATGTTATCCATATTGTTTCATACGAAATATTGTTACTTTCGTCACAAACTAGCAATTACATTTACAACAGTATTGTACACAATATTTAGTATTGTTACATAATAAGATAGTTGACATTAACGTAATGAAACAATAAAATTACTCTAAACTAGAGTAGTTCATATTATCAGTACAAAATGAGAGTACAAGTTTAGATTATCTAAATTCATGGTTATACATAAAGTGAAAGAATTTTAAGTTGAAAAATATCAACCTTATGGTGGATACTAATTGTAAAATTTCGTATAAGTAGTATAAAGCTAAATGTTCTGCAAATTGGAAACAGTGAACAGATGATAAAGTGAGAAAACTCGGTGTAAACAGAATGGATAGAAGATAAGAAGTGAAGCAACGAAAAGCAGTACAGAACACAACAAGATCCAAATAGATGCGTAAACGAATTGCTTTATTTAACCTTTTCTATAATTTAAAAATGTAAATCTAATCACCTGTTCAATTGATGGCTCTTTATAACGGAATTATTGTTTTTGATCATAAAACAGAAACATTTTAATAAATAGATTCAACTCCATTTAGTTAGAAATCCAAAGTGTTACAGACAAATGACTGCCAGTAACACTTAATTTCAAAGTAGGTAATTTACTAAGACTTTTATTATCATAAAAACTTTATGTAAAATAACGAGTAACATCTATTTAACTTAAACTATGTAAATTATAAGACTTTAAGAAAAAATTACATTTTGTTGTTTTACATATTATCACTTATTTATAACAGATACGTTCAATAATTTCTCTTCACTGAAATGCTGCATGGATAAAAGTACTTTTATATTAGGTGAATATCGTGAATTGACTAAGTTAAAAATATCAACTAATGGAAGCCAACTAAGTGGTTTAACGCTAAAGTATTTTCTCTGAAGCCTGTATGTTCAGAGCTCAATTTCGGGATTAGGTTATGTATACAAACTGTCAAAGAGTTGAATGTATAGACTAAACATGTTATACAATGCCTCTTGGTCTTCATTGATTGTCTAGATCAAACTAATCATGATGTCAAATTGAAAATTAGCTGAATAACTTTTTTTGTAAGTGTTGGTTAAATATAGATATACTTGCAAATCACGTATATTGAAAGGATAATAAGCAGATGTCATAACCATTTTCAAACATACAAAGTAAAACTGGATTAAAATAACAGATAAGTTTTAGAATTTTTAGTACAGGACAGGAAATAGACAGATTATTTATATTTAGAACGATCAGTCGACAAAATTATGAAAATCCGTTGAAGACTTAAAATTAGTCTTTTAATTAAAATGGAGTCTTAAATTAACCATCAATTGACCTGGCAACAATAAAAAACTTAGGAACACGCTTTCTTTCTAACATATTTTACAAAAACAAATATCCGTGAGTTCCATTTGCACACTCCTATTTTTTTTCATTCATATTAACATATTTACAATAAATCTGTCTTCATTTGTACGTAATCAAGTTTTTTTTTAATATTCTCTAGAATTGTCATTCCTGCGTGATACATTGATTTTATGATATTTATAATAAATCTTCGCCATATTACGTCATTAAATTATTTATGACAATCAATAGAATTCTCATTTAAACCGTTCAAAAATACTTTCTAATATCATCATATTAAAAGCCTAATGGAATCTGTTAAATATGTTATGAATCTTAATGCTCATATAAATCCTCTTACGGTTGTTGCCGAATCCTAAGCCTTGTTAAAGGAGGAAGGTTGGTCATAGGGTTAACAACCCCATTCCCTGAAAATTGACATTGCTAGAAAAACTCTAACTAGGAAAAATCATTTAAACTAATTTAACTCTGCCCTGGGAGTTTGAAGGTCTTCATTTCGAAGAGTCATCACACCTCATAAAGAAAGCCGAGTTGCTTTGAGAGTCACGAGGCCGATTTCTCTTCTGACAACCACAGTGACAATTAATATAGCTACATGAAATGTTCACATGATATGTGAGACTGGGAGAAGCATTCATGTAGCTGGGGAAATGAAAAAATACAACCTGGTGACATTTGGAATAAGTGAAACCCACTGGTAACAAGTAAAACAGCAAAGATTAGCCTCGGGAGAATTGCTTTCATACTCCGGTTACAAAGAAGAAAATACCTCGCACGCACAACGAGTAATACTAATCCTGTCCAAAGAGGTACAGAAAGCACTTACTGGATAAGAAACTCATCATCATTATCATCAAAGCATCCTTCAAGACGAATAACAAGAGGATTACAATGAATGTAATACAGTGCTATGCATCCATCAACCACAGCCACCAAAATGACAAACACCAGTTCTATGCAAAGCTGCAGTCAGTCATCGAGAAATGCCCAGCCTACGACTTAACCATTCTAATGAGACACCTAAATGCCAAGGTTGAAATGCACAACTTCGGATATGAAGATATCATGAGACAATATAGACTAGAAGAGATGAACTAAAACTGTGAGAGGTTTGTAAACTTCAACAAAATGATTATAAGTGACACCATATTCTCCTCACTTACAAACGTATACACAAATGTTACATAAGTTTCACCATAATACCGAGAACCAAATCGACCACATCTGCATCAATAAGACATTCACAGGAACCATGGAAAACGTGAGAGGAGCTGACATAGCTCTAGATCACCACCTGGTAGTGGTCAAAATGAAACTAAAGCTAAGAAAGAAAGCACTGGACAACTGGAGCAACAGCATTGCAAACGTTTATACAGTGTACATTCGCCATACTAACAAACTCAAGATAACTCTCAACAATAAGTTCCAAGCATTTCACGATCTACCAGAAGAAGAGGAATCTACTATGGAGGACAACTAGAAAGGGGTTGAGAAAGTAATAACTCCAACATGTCAACAGGTTTTGTGTTGCAAGGAGCACCAACAAAATGAATAGCTATCTGTTGGTACTCTGGATAAGATGAAAGGAAGGAGGAACAAGAAGATAGCAACGAATAACAGCCGAACAAGGACAGAGAAGGCCAGGGTGCAGGTTGAATACACAGAATCCAACAAGCATGTGAAGAGGAGAATTAGATTGCATAAATGAAAATATGTTGAGGACCTAGCAATCAGTGTGTAAACAGCTGTAATTGAAGGAAACATGAAACACCTCTATGACACAATGAATGTGTTAACTGGGAAATACGGTAAACCAGATCGACCAGTCAGGAAGAAGTACAAAATAACAGTCACTTGACCACGAAAAGCATCATCCGAGAGATACAAATTTTTATAAATAGTTTTCTAAACAAAATATTTCGGATCCGCCGACCAGATACCATCTACAACAACCTTTTGTGGTATAAAACAAACCAATATTCATCTTAGGAAGATATTTGAAACAGACAATGGTGTTTGTGTAGAACCTACATTAAGGAAATCACCAAACTACGTCACAAGACAGCCACTAACTCGAAATTTTGCTTGGTCAAAGAAAAATGTCAAGAAACAAATTTCCCCGAGAATCGGAAGCAGATATGGAAAGAACGAATGAATAACACTTAAGAAGAAGCCTAGGACAGTGTTGGCTAAAGAATGCTGTTCGGTGACTTATGCTCTATGTTTGATTGCAGGCATTTATTGATAGATGTTTATCTTCAATATTATTTGAAATTTCTAGAATGTATGTAGCTGATAAGAATACAATGAGGTGCATTGAATAATGCGTATTTCTGCAAATACTATCATTCTTGATCTACTTAAATCTATTGATCCAGTTCAAGAAAAATCGTTTAAATCACTGTAATGGTTTTTTTTATTTTTGGCAAGATATACATATTCTTTTGTTGAAATTCAATAAAAGTATAAAAAGGAATAAAAAACATATTCGAGTATATCAAATTCAAGAAAGAGTATAATCAGTCCATTACAGTTGTTCCTCAACACAATATTTACTAGATATGGGGCATACAAGATTTAGAAAGAGAAAATTCCCAAACTGGACAGTATTCCCATGTTAGACAACGTCTAGCTTCCCAGACATTTCTGTAGTAATTTGAGATCAGCTGACTGCATCTTTAGTGGTAGCAAAAGTTGTCATTAACGGCATCAAAAATATGAAACAAACGATTATATAAATAGGATCTAAACAGAATGAGTTCATTGCATAATTTGAGAGGATCAAGCTTGATGTTTAAAGAAGTCATTAGTATACTTTAGTGAGGATTATTTATTGTTTTTTATGATTTTTGAAAGTGTACTATAAAAGATATCAAAGGATGATAAATACCGCTTAAAATGAAACAGGTGAGTTTCAATAGCTCTTCGAATGCATCAAGTAGAAAATTCCACACAATACATTAGATTGTTTCGAGTACTAGTTATATTCTAATGAAAACAGAAAAACAACTTCTTACGGATGGCTTTAATAAGTATTATGTTTATAAAAAAAATACAAACAATATTACTGTTTACCGCAAATTAACATATTCCAATCGAAATATAAACTTTAATTTCGTACATCCTTTCAGTGTGAAAATTACTTTAGTTTTACATTTTTTTCAGGACAGAATTCAAAGTTGTTAAATCAAATCGTTGCCAAGAAAAAGTGGTGAAGAATATAATAAGCATCTGTTCAAAATAAATAATTTTCTAACTAGATTTATTAAAAATATTTTAACTTAAGGTGATCAATAAGAAAATGAAAGTTTACAGTGATATATTGGTCCTACCATGTCGTCAATATGAGACTGAGAAACCGCGAGTTATTAAACTAGACATAGTAAAACCCTATTATTAATCGAAAAACATCCTTTATAATGTTTAGATCATAGTAAAAGAAATGGTTCTTGTTGCCTATACGTAAACAAGATTGTATCGATTGTGAAGAAGAATTCTTCCATAAAATTTTGTTTCCTCCCAAAAAACAATCAAATTGCACAAAAGACCACCTAATCATTTTGTAGAATTTGGAAATCAGTCAATCAAATCAGCAGATGCAATCTACATTATTTACAAAAACCATCGAATTGTTTAAAAAAAACATCAAAATAATTCAGTAAAGCTTCAACAGCAATGAAATATGAGTATCTGGAGCTTATAATATCCTGCTGCGTACAACTTCACTAAATAGGAAAGAAAGACCTACTATTCATTTACAGTAAACAATTTTTGCAAACAATGGCAGAGTCAACCCGTAGCATAAAGCTTCAGTGTCATGACGTTTACGGAAATTACATTTTTTACGGTGCAAAGTTTGTTCATTTTATTCCCCCCCACCATTCCTCTCCACTCTCCATCCCTTCTACAATATGACCAATCAAAAATATGGTTACAAATGAGCAGTTGAAAAGTTAATTGAGGCTCAGTAAAACACATTGATTCCCAAACTGTTTGTTAATTTACAGTTTTTATTAGCATAGTCATGTCTTGTATCTATTGGTGATATTTTTCAAGAGATTTTCGTCACTGTTGGGTTTCATATAGAAGATTTTCTTAGACAGTAAACAGTTTGCGAAAATGAAACCTATCATTTCATTATTTAGTGATAGCCATTGTAAAGAGAGTAATTTTTACACAAAATAAGGAGTTTGGTTATTCGAACTGTGCTATAAATTTTACAGATCAGGTAAGTTTACTGTAAACGTTAAGTATTATAACGAACACTGAGAATCTATCTTTAAGCATGCTGTCCTTAGGTGTAATTCAGTCAGTGAACGAACATAAGAATGGATTGAAAGAATTTGACATGGTGACATTTTGTCATTTTACCATTCACGACTCCTGTTTCCATTGAAATCGAAAACTAATATCAGGTATCAATGCTGGAGACATATCCAAAAACGTTAGAAAGTAAATCATGGTTATTCTAAAAAGAAGAAGTAAAGTATTTACATATTTTTGACTACTGTTTTGTAGGGCTTCACCAAAATATGAATCCCTGCCATTTATCTTTGCTAAAGGTAGTTGGTTACTGAACTGTTGTGGATGGAAATCTGTAAAATAACTATGGATACAATTTACTAGAGTACGACAAAAATATATAGACGAAAAGGTTAGCAGACAACGTTTACTACAATCGAACCTCTTTTCAATAAATTACCGCGGTATTTAATGTTACATTATTTATTTGACCTATTGTAGGCGCCTGCAGCTTCAAAATATGTTAAACAAGCTCCTCATAGTGTCATTTCATTACTTAGTTCATCTTAATATTAATATGTGGGTAGCTTAGAAAAAATGAAATCACGTACTGATCCCCTGGAAAATGAATGAAGACGTAAGCTTGAAAAACATTCCGTTTACAACGAGTAGCGAGTTGATATTAAGTAACCGCTTAGTTGAGGTCACTGGTCTGTATTGCACATATTCCTGTATGTTCACGAGAACATTTGAAATTTACGGCATTTACGGTGTCAGATCAGTTTTCAATTCTGTCTTTGTAATTAATATTTGATTCCCTTGTCTGCACTCATGTTAATCTGGTTCAGTTATACATTTATGCTCCGAAGAAACGACGTAAAGCCTTGAAACATCAGAAATTAATAGTTTCTATACATCAGAATTTTGCAAATGCCCTAGTCATCATAAAAAAGCCAAAACTAATGTTCAATTTATTCCAAATCAAGAGGTAGAAAAAATATGTAAAACTCCTGATACTTAACGTTATAAGTAATGTCGATACACGATAAAAATAGTATCTCAACGACAACAGACGGACTCCGACACGACGACAATTTTAATTTCCTAATCTTAGGGACTAGTGCTAATAGAAGAGCTCATTATCTTCAACTAGTCTGAAACAGATTTTATACTATCTCTAGTGTAGTTATCATAGCTTATTTTTAAGAGAAAAATTAGTAAATCTACAATGCAGTTCTAATTTATAGCTCACTTAAAACTATAACTAACTATTGACACTAAAGTTTCATATGTGTTATATTATTGGGTTACTTGTGTCAGGATTGTATATGAGAATGATATAGAAAATGTTTCATTAACAGTGAGGTTATTAGTATTTATTTTAAAGGAAATCGTACAAACCATCGCTTTACTCATTTCCCATTATCACATTTCTAATAGAAAATTTCTGATGTTTTACGATGGTATAAGCCATTTCTTCAATGAATAAATGAATAACCGAATTAAATTAACACAAGTTTGAACAATACATAAGAACAAATCAACATTGAAATACATTGTATAAACAAAAATTAAGTCTAAACGTGTTGAAACCATGTCATTTGAATGGGCGTGATTCTAAAGTGAGACAAGTTTACGCATGATTATGAGTATGTATGAATAATATAACTTGTGTTTTGTGCAAAAATGAATTGAGTGTGTGTAAAACATGTGATATTCGGGTTATTTATTGATAAGTAAACAAATACTGCATGTTGAGTGGATAGTTAAGTAGTAGTCATGTATTCAGTGAGTCGAGGTTAATTTGTACAGGTTACTTTGACTGCTTTCGTTTGTATTCGTCATAAACTGATTTCAGTTGGCACTATTGGAAATCGCGAAAAATTAAACATAGGTTTCACCCTAGTATGAGGTTTCTCAGCGATGTTCACCCTCGTAGTCCTATATTAGAACGAAATAGCTGTTCAGTGTCCCTTGGTTTTTAGTGGTACTCATCCCACATCAATCTGTGATTAATGCAAGTAACTAAGCTAAATACCTAACCCCATAAAGCCACCTCAATTAAACTATTCTTTTTATTATTACAAATGGTTGGTGACTTTAGGTAAGCATTTTGAAGGACAATAAATGTCGAAATCATAGATCATAAAAATTGCTCATAAGATCTGAGATTATTTTATACTACTTATATTTTATTCACTCCTTTACGTCGTATATTCGTTGAATAGTTTTATGATCCATTAAAAAAATAGTTTAATATGATAAATAATAGCTAAACAAAGGAATATTAGTGGAACACCAAAAAAGTTTCACAAATAAACAATCGTTTCTTTGGTTGTTTTTATAAATAAAAATAAGGTAGTTAGTGGGTGGGGGGGGGGGAAGGATTTAATGATTTCGACGCATATAAAAATAACATAAATCGACATGACATGTTTATTTTCTATATAAATACGAATAGACTTTTAGAAAATATATATTTGCTTGACAGTGATACCAAATGTCGTATGATCGTATTGAATATGTGATTTCAGCTGTAACAAGACTGTAGGTACACTCTACTCACAAGTACTAACAAAAATACAAACAAAGTTTAGGAAATTATGCCAACAATCTCTGGCTGACTATTTACAATCAGTAATTACTTTGAGTTGGAGCTTTAAGTGACCGATTTTTATAGATGGCTTTTTTAATCATTAAATTATCTAAATCACTACATCTATTTATACTGAAATCAATATCTAATATCGTCGTCAACGATCATAGTATAGTGTATAATGGTTAATCTTAATAGAATCTCATTCGAAAATACACATTCTCTTCCGCCCACACTTAGTAAACTATTGTTGACTTAAACATTCAACGTTATCAAAAATGTCAGTTACTGAATTTCGAGTAAGAAACGTTATTTCAGGAATTATGTTTACCACGTACACAAATTTGTTAATTTAAGGAATCAGTACTAAAAACTAATTCTATTAGATTCTATGCCACTAATATTCACACATCTTCGGGTTAAGGATAAAATGATGAGAAGACTTGAACATTTAAACGAGGCTTAATAATAACAATGTTTCATATATTAACCTGTTTACAGTTAAAATTTCATTTTTACTTTCTTAAAAACTTGTGATATGTTTTGAAATGAAAATACGACTTTCTAAGAATTGTTATACATGTGTGCGAATGCTCATTGAGCTGACCAAAAAACAGTCATTAGTTGTCAATGTATTTCCAAACAAAATCGTCAATCGTCCCAAACTTTTGATAACGTGCTAGAAATAACATTGCTTCATTTGTTTACAAATGTTAAATTAACCCATCCATACCTATGGTACCTCATGAAACAACAACAGTATTGGACTACTCTTTCAAGTACTAAAGTGAAAGTATTCATTACCTGTTTAATACCTAGTTTAATAGTAGAGTGTACTAAAACAGCAAACATAGTCCATTAAAAAACATGGTAGGTGGAATGAATTCTATATTTTATAATAATTCATTCTATTGGAAATTTATTTCCCTTATCAAGATTTTTACTTTGTTTATTTCGCCAAATGGTAGTCTCATCATAGGCGCTTATTTACATTTCAGATAATAGTACCCTTGATACACTTTTCTCTTAAGTCAGTATTCAATGAAGCTCCTTAATGATTAACATCCCATCCCCGTCGCCAATTGTTATGTTTTGTAAAAGTACACAATGCTCTTGGTGATTGCTAATCACTGTACAGACACGTCTGCCCCGCGACTACCAGTCCCCAAGCCGGAATAGAGGAAAAACAAAAGATTGATGAGCCGAACAGACAGAATCGAATCGGATCGAATTACATTTCAATCATGCCTTTTATATATACACAAAATCAGATCACACCGTGAACCAATTAGGAAATTAACATGAATACAGAACTAAGGAAATAGTGGTAGTGAATAGGCACAACTTGTACACAACTAGTTAACTGTAGTCCATAATAAGAGAAAATATAATAACAGTAAATATGCTAAACGGGATGATAGGGTAAGAGGAAGGTAACAATAATAGAAATGTAATGTATGCACTGCTTACGACCAGAATAAATGAATTAGTTCTTTAAAACACAGTTTTGGAAGTTTTTCACTCTTCTTTAGTGGTCCGACATAACAAAGTTATTTTATCAAAAATAAGTGTGAAACAGAACAGTTTGTTACCTAAGCAAAATGTCTAAGCTAGTACAAAGACAGAATATATAGAAAAAAGATTATGACGTTCTTAAAATCACTAGAAGCATAAAAATATCTCAAATCACAAGAGATGAACATAACATCTGTATTTGAACAACTTCAACTAGAATTGAACAATATTGCCAAAATATATTGTCATACCAAATTCTGTGTAAACAAAATGTACAACCAAATATGTAACCATTGAAATTGCAATGTTCATAATTATAAGTTTGCTACAACAATTCAAATCTGGTATCATGAAACTAAATGAATTGGATAAACAGTATAAGTACACAAGTTTTTAAGATATATTATCATAGAGTCAACGCTTGATTGGTGCTTTATTAGGTTTCTACCTTAATTGTGAATTAAATGGACATAGTTCATATTATTAGCTTGAAAAGAGCATAATAAGATTACAAATGATCTTGTGGTGATTGTTAAACTTGAATAAGATATTAGGAAATCACGTAGAATAGATAATCACTTGAAACAAAATAACGATGGGCAGTTATTTCATCCTACTGTACAAATTTCTATCAATGTATATCTACATCCGTACTATGAGTCGAGCAAAGTAACTACAGGCTTTACATAAAATGCTTAATTTTTTTTTGTAAGTCTACAATCAACGGCTTACATTTTGATCCTTGATCAATTCATAATATATTTCATGACTTCGTCCATTGCCATTGGTGATAACTTTCTCCCGTCCAACACGTTTAAACCTCGCCAGTCAGGACTGACCGTGTACTGTATCACAAATTGATTGAGGTGGTAGTCCTACCACTGGACACCGGCTCAGTGTCGTTGTTGGTCATGGGCTCTCCGTGAGTTATGATAAACTTGGGTTCGATCTCCTGTTGGAATAGAGTGCAAACACTGCTGAACAGTCTCACACTAGGACAAAACAGCTGTCGAGTGACTCCCGGCTTTCAGCATTACCCAACCGAGAGTAATAGCTAACGAGACTAAACAAGTAAGTTTACTACCTCTCTACATTACACTCCTACAATACCCAAAAAGCAGTTGTCCATAGATGCTTTCTTAAGATAAGTAAACTGGTGTTATTACTTATCAGTTAATTTACTCTCAGTTCAATTAAAGTTACACTTGTTTACTGATTTGTTATATTATATCAAAATCCATATTGTAACTGAGCAATAACAAATGAAATACTGGCTAATTTTTCATATTGAATGTATTTTAACTTAAGAATTATTGAAAGGAATATAGGATGTTATTTCTATATTATCATTTAGTAAATCTCAGAAATATATATTAGTATATAAATACGAAGATCATTATATATATATTCCAATAAACACTTACTCACAGCACTTCACTTAAAAATCAGATAAATATAATCTTGTCATTTTATTGAATATATAATAATGAATTAGTCTGAAAAATATGGAAGTTTGTTAAATAGACGTATTATATGTGTCTACATTCTTTCCATTTATACGTATTAAAATGTACTAAGTGACAACATATTTTATTAAGAAGTATTGTTAAATAATCATTAAGAATAACTGTATCACTTCAGGATTGGACTATTCGGTATCACGCTTCCACAATCTAACCAGTTATGGAATCTCGGACATTTTGGTTTTTAGACTGTAGTTTCAAAATACACTTTTCAGTCAGTATCAATCTATTAATTAAATTTTCCTATTGAAGCTCCATAAATCAAATTTGGGAGATAGAGACTAGCTAGTAAAAGCAGAACGCCGAGTCCTTCTAGGCTTATCGCAGGCACAAAGTCCGGATAAAGGAGAAGGGCTGGATTCTTTTGAATGCAGCTTCCAGTTCGAAGCCAATTTTCTTAATTATTTAATCACCTATGAATTGAATTCTTAAGAAAATCGATTACTTTCGACAGTGATACAGTCCATTCCTTTAGTTCTTGTTTCTTTATACTTGTTGATGAACTTTTGTAAATAGCGATTATTTTCAAGACAATTCTCAACCGTAGATAGTTCTTCAATCTTCTTCTTATGACGAGAGCTCATTCGTACCTGATGATATAGTAACTATTTAAATTCAAATATAACCCACCCTAAGTATCTTTTCAGTAAATAGATCACTGGAAATATTTATTGAACTGCGTTGAATATTAATGTCGAAGAAGCGAAACTTGTTACCCTTTCATGTTCTATCGTGAACTGTTTACTAGGACACGCTTTATTGAAGTTCATCAAAAGAGAGGAATATTTGCAATCGTTAAAAGCAACAAAGCATCATGAACATACTTTACATATAATTCTGTCTCGCTAGTTATATACTTGATTTCTGATTGTGTGACGATAGTCATAAAGCAGAGAGAGCCAGGAGAGGACCCAACGAACACACGACAACCTTATCAACAATAGTATCAAATTGAAAATGGGTGTCCCAACTACATATACGTAAGAATGCTTTGAACATATCCTTAGATAAAAAGAGAAGGTTGATGTGTTGACATATGATTGGGCAGATATTATCTACAGCAACCTACTGTGGCAGAGAACAAATCGACTACAATCCAGCCAATGGAAGATTCAAGAAAGGACGATGGAGGTGGATACTACATACAGTGACAAAATCACTAAACTGCGTCACAAGACAAGCATTAATTTATAATCTTCAGGGCCAAAGAATAAATTAAGAACTCATTGAGACGGGAATTGGAAAGCAGATCCCAGGACAGATTCAGTTAACGAATATCGGTTAGCGGCCTATGCTCCCCTGGGGTAGAAGGCTAATGAATGAAGTAAATGATGACTATTAATAATAATCGTCATAAAGTTCCACATCATACCATTACCTTAGTCAGACAGCAGTTATAATGCAGACGCACTGATCCGGTTTTTAATTATAGGACAGTAAGCCTCAGTAGTGACCATCTGCAACTATACTAGGGTTTTGAAAAGAACGAAGTTATAAATGCTAACTTGTGTATTCGCATTAGCCCATTTGTGGTCCAAATGAAAAGGCATCATGTTCCATAAGGTTAAAAGATACAGGATTCATTCTCTGTAAAACATAGTATTTGATGTGGCGACTTACTAATTAAAACTTCTATTAGACTGCAGGTTTAAACTTCAAATTACCTACTTGGTACTGAAAGGTTGATAATATCGCTATCCTTCATGATGCTTAGGTACTAAGTTCACATTCCACGACAATCATTATCATCGTATATACTTGAATTTCTCCATAAAGCTACGTGGTGAATATTATTGAAATACATATAAACACAGAAAACAACATTAGTTGGCGTTGAAGGTTCATATGGATTTTTCAGCTAATTATTTATTATTATTTATTTAAGTATGGTATCCATAACTTCTGGCTTTCATCATTGACAGAATCGCGGATGATTAATATTTCAATTGAGTGTTGTGAAAATTATTGATTTCCAATTTGATATCACGAATTGGTCTGAATTAGACAACCATTGATTGTCAAGAATCACAGGATAATTGTTTTGTCTTTGTATGAAACCCTTCAGCAGTGTGCAACCACGACCTCGTCGGAGATCGAACCCAGGATCTTCTGGCTTTAACAGAGAACGCTTGACCATTATACTACTGGGCTGCGACCTCCCTCATTACCATTGGTGAGTAATTGCCCCACATATAGTGAACTGACTGTGTTAGAAATATTAATCGTTGAGATCCGGTTCAGTGGTCCAATGGCTAGGTGTTTTCGTCGAAGGTCCTGGGTTCCATCCCTGATAGGTTCGTGGATGCGAACTTTTGGGGAGTTCTATACCAACAAAAAACATCTGTCCAGTGCTTTCTAGTGATCATTACATTCCCAATTCAGACCATTTTGTAATGTCAGACTGATCATTGTTTAACTATCTGATGATATAACGATGTAGTTTCTCAATATTGGTTAGCTGGTATCATGTATTGATGTGCATTAAAAATAGTACTGATTTTTTTCAATAATCATTATGACAATGAATTACACATGAAATTTACCAATATCATGTAGCTAATTCAGATGATTAATTGACAGAATATCAACGTTAAAAGATTCATGTTGATTTTTCAACAAGTAAAACAGTACATAACAACAGAATCAACAATAATTTTTAGTATATGTAATAATAAAAAATCTGTGTATCTGTTATCAATTCACCAAAAAAACGAATAATCCAGGGTTTGCAATGCTACGATATTACATGTCTTATAATACGTACAAAGAAAATCAACTAACTTCTGTTCAGAAGAATGGTTTCTTTTAATTATGTTTGCTTTGATTTAAGGTTTGTATAAAGAAATACATCGAAATTCAAAGGAAAGTATTTATGCTTTAAGCAAATGTCACAAACAAATATTTTCGAATGAAAGGATAATTAAGATTACTATACTTATAGGATGATGTTACTATAATTACCAATAAACTGACTACACTGCAATTATGTTCCCGGAGTTCATTGGTGAACTATAACATGTCAGCGATAGATTTAATGTTAATATTCAAAACTCTTCAGTCTTATTTTAAAATGTTTAAGGTAGTATCATTCGATGAAACTAATTATATTTTCATATAACATAGTTGTCATCAAGTAGTATGCATGAGGCATTAGAAGTATGTGTTAATAATCGATAATAAGTAGTAACCTAAATAAATACCAATGTTTATCCACAGTGATATAAATTTGTAAAGTAATATTAATTATTACAAAAGTTAGGCATTATAAAGAAAGCGAATTTAAAGTCAGATATTGACCTGGATTAGTTATCTATTGAAAATTAGGAAGTACTGGACAGATGTTTTGTCATAGTTTGGAACACCCTAGCAGTGAATACCTTTGACTTCACTAAAGAATGAATCCAATGATCTTCAAGTTCCGTACCAAACACGCACTACTGAGGAGTCCCATGTTAAAATAGAACAGCTGTTCAATTCTTTCAGATTTTCAATGAATGTATAACCCAGGTTAATTTGTGATATTGAAATTAAAATAAAGTCCTGTGAAATTAAGCACAAAATTAATGTATCGTTGGAAATGTGTGTCCCACCAACTTTTTATACACAAATGTGACTGGCTATTGACGACATTTTCAAAATTCAGGAAGTCCCTCCTATACGTATTATTCGCTATTTCCCCGTTCATTTAGTGGTTGTTTACTGATAATATGTAAACTTTAATAAATTTTTCAATTCAGGACTTACTTTTCACTTTATTCATACTTTTGATTCAGAATGTACAGATATGCTACGCTAGATACGTTCACAGGAGGCCGTTAAAATTGAATACTAATGCCTACAGTGAAATCTTTGCACCCACATAGGCAACTGTAATGAATTTCTGTAAGAAATTTAAACTAGTTCAAACTATCAAATGACTTAAATGTGCTTTGCTTCTATTGGTGTTTTAATTCATAAGACAACTATATTATTTTGCTCAGATACACCAGTAAGCTTCTATTAACATACACTTTGCCAAGTACTTTCAGTATAACCCAAATTCATTGGGACTGGAATTTAGACACAACTTGATACATTTGAAAAACTTGACAACTTGCAGGTTACATAGGCCTGTAATTATCAATCATCTACGTCTGTTGATCTTACTACTTTGGTCTCTAAAGCTGTGTTAATGTGACATATGCATACTTTATATATTAAAATACACCTGACCTTTTTATGGGAGTACTAATTCAAAGTAATTTATGGATAAAATGTTCTGATTTTGTCATAACTGTTGTAACAATTTCGGAAGTCTTATTGTCATCATCCGTTTACTACCTGCCTTTAATGTATCAAAATACAAATTATCGTGAAATGTATTTGATTGCGGGTTATTACCAACACGTATATGTGAATTTATATTAAAGGTTCAGCAAAATTAAAGTCTAAGTTATATATACAGGTCTATATATAAACATATATATATATGTTGTGTAACAGAGAAATGTGGAAGTCATAGAATGGTAAAATGAGTAGAAATTAGCGGTTACATAATTAGGAAGCGTGCTAATATTGTGTTGAAGTATAGTGAATGAAGTTAGTTAGTATAAACTTTAAAATATAATTGAACTACAAAAGTATCTACATTATAATCTGTAATTTTTAATATGATACATTGTACGTTGATAGTAAATAACTAATGAAAAGCCACCGAAATGATGTAAGTTCATCTTGTTCTGCTATACTATTTGTTCTAGCTCATCTCAGATTTATGAAGTAAACTAACAGTATGCAGTTATTACACTTTCTTTAGAATTTTGCTAGCAACAATACGAATTAAATCTACGTTTTCCTTTAATTGTAGTAGTGTGTTTAAGAAGGACTGTACAAAGGATTTTTACCAGGTTATCTAATCACGTTGCTAGAAACCTATATCTGAAAGGCAGTAAAGTCCTCACAAGTGCAATCTCCAGACACCTTTATCGATAGTGAACATAATATAAATGCCTTAAAAACATTGAAAATTGTCAACAAACAAACAATATTAATATTACTACGTTATGCAGAGGCAATTGCTTTTAAATATCTTCATCTGACCTTTGACTACAGAAAGGTAACGTGATACCATAGAGAATATAATAATTTATTTTTAAGTAATCACTCAGATCATAGCAAACCAAAACGAGTTTTATTTAAGATTCATGGAATAATTGCGTAATCATCTTAAGGTGAATTTGTATCTTACCGCTGACTTGTCATGGACTGAAACTGGTTAACCTCTATGGCCACATGTGCATCCTGAGCGGATTGCCTCAATATAACTGTAAACACTACTTGTGACTTATAGCTATATTGAGGCAATCCTCTCAGGATGCAGATGTAGCAGCAGTGGCTGACCAGTTCAGTCGATGACAAATCAGCGAGAAGATATAAATACATTCTGATTACATATATATCCGTTGCACAAGTGTAACTGACTGAATTCAGTAGCCTAGTTGTGAATATGATAGCGTTCGATACGAAGCAAATTCAGTTTGAATCCAAGTGTGAACATCAAATTTGGGATGCAGATACATCCAGCGACGAGTCGAAAATAGAACAAACCTCGCGTCCTAGATTCCGCTTACCAGTCATAATCCAATTTAAACACTAAGTAATCAATCATCTATTTTGACTTTCTTACAACTGTGTACTGTTTTCGTTGTTTAATTTTACAAAGATCAAGTTGTCCTCCTCACCCTCCTCCTTTTATTAACTGAATTTACATGCATCGACTCTTAATTTGCAGCGTATAAATTCACGTCAAACTTAACTATATTTATAAGCAAATTCTATGTCTCTATTTTAATTATTGTGAATTCTACTTTCATTCAGAACATTCATCTAAACCTCAGCAGATAAAGTATGTCAACTATTTATATCTATGTAATTCTTTGTAACTTTATCATGTTTGCAGTTAATAAGAAGTCTCAAAATAAAATAAATTCATTCCATTTTGAAATATCCTTCTTGCGTTACTTTAATACCAGAACTGTAGAGAAATGCACTTACAGTATCTTGTTATAAACTATATGCCTTTGTCAACTATAGAAGTTATACAAGTTCTACATTTTGTTTTAAATGTTGTAGAGCATGCACAAAAATGAAATTCTTCTGATTTTTATTATAACATTATTATTGTATTTTACATTTATGTAACATTAAGGAAATAATAGATAAGTGATTACTTAAAGATAATGTAAAATCCCTATTACTTTGTACACATTGTAATCATACAACCGGAAATCAAACAAAGTTCTGTTTCAACACTAAATGGTGTCAATCAAAAGAATCGAATTGATGGTTTAAATAAGTTTTAAATGTTATGTAATACGAATTATAACGTTGTATCATTTATGTTATCTAAAGTGAAAATAACAACCGGAATCGGAAAATTATTAGTTATATGTGTTTCAATAGTTTTTCGTGTATAATGTCTTCTCCAAACTTCATTATGCTGTATATAACAGTTTGCGTTTTCTTTAGAACTAAGTTAAAACATAATGATACTTTGTCAAATAAACGGATTAGAAATGTAGAAAAGTGGAGAAACCCGACCAAAACTATATCCAATCACTTAATGAAGCTTATTAACGCTGAAAACCTGTGAATTTTAACTAATCGTTGTAAAAGTAATATTCACCTGTAGCAGCTTAGAGATCTCAATTTCAACTTTTGGCCGGAACATCGGTGAGTACTGCTGAAAAATCCCATACTAAGACGAGGAATTCGTCTTGATCTATAATGACTAACTAGCTAAAATTTGCATGTGATTTAAACTATGAAATGGATAAAAGTATTATCTTTCAAGATTGTTGTTAGTTTCGTTTCATATTGATCCATCTTACGTATACAATGATAACTCTATGCAACAAAATCCTATTTTTCATTAAGAAGTTTTATTCATTTATTGTTACATGGTCTTAACTCCTACAGGTGGCATTAACTGCCTTTGAGGTCTTAGATATCCTTTGCTGATCACTGCCATCTAACATGAAAATTATGCCATTGAGGATTTCCTACCTCGAACCATGTAACATAATTTTTGCCAATGTTCAATCATTGTTTTCTAATGTACAAATATTACTTATAATTCTCAGCTTCTAATTTTTTAAAGTAAAGTAAAACAGAGCAATGTTCTTTTTAGATGTTAAATAAATAAAGTGATCATTTTAGAAAAAAAAAAACAATAAATTATTGAAAAGAGAGCTCAGTAAATTTTGTTACTACGCATATACTACTCATTTTGAGCTACTTAGAAACCACTTCAAAATTTTTAATTTAATGAACCACTTATGCTTTTTCATGCATTTTGCTTAAAATTTTTCAGTACTCTGCAGTCCTTCAGTACATCTATTCCTATTCTGAATTAAAAATAACATTTAATTTACGAATTCATAGTCACTCTCAAGAAGTGAAAAAGTTAATAATAAGAGTGTGATAATTACTTGATAAATACTAATGTCTCAAGGACCATAACTCTAAAGCATAGTTTAGGGAGTACTTTTTGAAATATCGTGAATTACGATCGTTCTTGGCATATAGAAACAGTAACCTGGATAGAAACCAGTACCAAGAAACACGGTTACTAAGGCTGCGGTTTTATTCCTACACGTCTACCAAGTGATTCCTACCCCCACCCACCCCCCATGTCACGATGATAAACAGGAAATCTGTGACCTGGCAATCAGTAAGTCAAACTTTATTTCACTCGTCCTTTTATATAAACACACAACCTGACCACACAATGAACCAGTAGAATGGGTAACATTTATAAAAAAGAAGAACAATAAAGACTAAGAGCTGATGGGCGAGATACATAGTTCATTAGTTGTCACTACTGATTGAGAAATAAAATGGCAACAATTCATGAGTCTAGTGGAAGGATATGACAAGGGGAATACGAAAGTAACAGAAATAAAATAACCAATTAACATGTACTCAAAATAAACAATCGTCTAAAAGATAGCTTCGAACGTCAGTTATTCTTCTTGAATCGCCCAGTATTACACTTCTCAGTCCAAGCTTCAACATATCCAAATAAAGTTTAATTAGTGTACTTATCTCATTATGGACATTTTGCGTCTGTAACATACTAACAATAATTATTTCGACCGAAATACTGACGGTTAATGTGACATTCCCAAAACCAGAATGTTAAGGGGCAGATTCATTGTAGAGTAGTGGGCATTCAGAGATAAGAACTTCTAGATTATTGTTGAACACTTATCTGATACTCACTAATTTTTTTTCTGAAACTCTTTTGTTAGTATTGATAAGTAATGAAATATATTCCGCAATTGAAATTCAGAAATGAGAACGATAGGTCATTTATAAAATATTAAACAAGCTGTTTATCATATTAGTGACGGTCATTGTACAAATTTCGCTTTGTATTCTAAGTTTCAGTTCAATAATATGTATGCTGATGGTTTCGATCTCGTAGTGACGGCTTGTAAGTTACTCATGTAGTGAACAAGGAAGCATACAGTATGCCGTTCAAAAAGCTTCCATATTATTAACTGTCTACCATGAAGGGGATTATACAGCATTAAGTCACTCTCATATGATTGTCTTTTACTATTGTGATCTTTGAATCATTGAATCTAAGTGACAAGCATCAGGTTTGAAGTGATTAATATCTAATACATAGTTCGAATAATTGATAAAAGTGATTTCACATTGGCATATAAAAAGGTTTACTGAATTGTTTGCATCACAAAAGCATCTAAACATGCCTAAGGATGTTCATAATCTAGTTTGATGTTTGTGACATGAACTATCAACTTCCAGCCGGAGAGGAAATGACGCTGAAGATGGATAGGACATACATGGCGGAAATCATTAGACTGCATCATGAGGCAATCATTAACTTGGAATCCTGTTGGAAAACGGTAAAGAGCAAGGCCAAAGAACACAATGAGTCGAGAATTGGAAACAGACATTAAAAGGATGAATAGCAACTGGAAAGGATTACTCAGGGCAGAGTTAAATGGAGAATACTGCTGAGCGCCCTATGCTCCTCTGGGAGGGGTACCGGGCATAAGTAAAACAAGAACTATGATATCATCCTGGTAATAAACATATAAATGTATACATGAAGTCACATGTAACCACATTTTTAGTTTTATGAAAGTGGTGATTTTATGAAATATTATTTAAAATATTTACTTTCATCATTTCACAATAAAGTTATTTTTCCACGGGATTATTTTCTTAGTTTAGTAGTCAATGTACTGTATTATTATTATTATAACACTGATTGTTTATAACAGACAAGTCACAAGATTTTTATAATCTCACAGTATCACATATAAGAAATCAGAGTTGTCTAGGTAACCAGCCACAATAAAGTCAACGGAAATCACTGATTTTATTATTGTTGAATAAAGTAAATTTGTGATGATTGAAAGAATACTTCTTGTATTCGACTTGTTGTATACTACAGCATTATGATATTAAGACTAAAAAAATAAATATTAGCTACAATCTTACAGTGCTAATGTTTGTTATTACAAGATTATCTTTTTGTTGATGACAACATTCTCTTTGTTGTTGACATGATTATTTTGTTTGGAAACAATGAAATATACTTGATTAAGAAAGTATTCATGCATTTGCTTAAACTTATCCTTATATAAGTATATTATATTATTTATTTGAAAGCATTGAAGTTCAGTAATGTTCAAATGATCATGAAATCCGAGGAATGTATCGCGTATGTTAAATCATCGTTTGTTTCAATGTGTCACTTAAAAGAAAGCTAGAATTGCTAAACTAAAATAAGCTATCAGTCTATGTTTGTTGGTTTGAGACTTGTTGGTAAATGCAGACTATCTGGCCAGCATACACAAGATAAAAGCTATTATCAACTAAAAACGTTAAAACTGTTTGAAATTGATCACAATAGCGTACGAATAATTTGTACATTTTGATCCAAGAATAAATTCATCTTCCTGAATCATATTCCTTACGTCTAGTCTTTTCACTACTATTAATTTGCTTCGATTGGTACTCAGTTGGATAATTTCATCTTGTTGTACTTATTTGATGTGATAACTTGAACCGCTTCACTTATATACTAGGCTCTAAGTTGCTTATATAAATAAATATACTTTTCTCTACTCACAACTCTGGTAATTAGAAAAATTAACGAATTAACATAAAATATACAGAAATTCAGTAGGAATAATTACAAAATGTAAATTAGTTTCAGCCATAAACGAAACGATCATGCTTCATTAAAAGTATTTCAAATAAATAATCAACTGAGCAACAACTATACTTTATTCAGGCATTTCATTTTAGTCGTAAAACTTATCAGTTGTTCATTTTAAATGTATAACACACTTGCACATAGTGCCCCACGCATTATCTAATATCACTGACTTTAGCTAAATAATTATTGCAAACTAGAAAAAACAAAGCGGCTACTTCACTCTGCTACAGGACTTTTCGGTGTTGTAACACGTGTTAAAATTGTTGTTTACTACTTATTCGACATACACTGACAGTAAGCAAAAAAATGTCTACTAAGAGCATATATCTTTGTAAAGATTTTTTATCTAAAATTTGTTTCTAAACAAATACTCAAAAAATCATGATTAACTTTCTTGATTATATTTGCGGTTCAAAATATCATCTTAGATATGATTATCAGTTGACACACAGATAAAGAAACTTTCTAAATAAGTTTAAATTCTTCTTGTTCAAAGAAATTTCAACGATTTCCTACCTAGGTTTAGTACCAGTTGCCGTTCATTAGTAAAGCCTACTTAGAGTCACTGAGGAAACCTATGTTCTCCCGAGTATTCGTCCCTGGTCCATACAGTATGCGAATGAGCTATTTGGATTGCACTAACCCCACCCTTTCAGGACTGAGATATATGTATTGGTCGATCACTATATAGTGATTTGTGTGATGTTTATCACGCCGTTTATGATGTTGATCGATTTCTATCGACCTAGTTGTAATTTGACCACTAGTCTAACTGACTTGACATCACTTGTATTATGTAGAGATAGAATGTAATTTAGGGGGAGGAGGATGATTGGCAGGATATTGAGTTATTTAGATTAGTGGGCATATCATAGCTCAATTGACAGAATACGATCAACAATTTAAAGGACTTAACAAACAACAAATTGGTCACCACATAGTTATCATGTAATGTGAAATATCAATCCATTTATCTGATACTGTTTTAATAAATTAAGATCTAGGGTTTCAACAATCTTTAATTATAAATGCCAAAACTTTAAAGGAAGTCAATAAAATATAAGACAACTGTTCTATTTATAGACAGAACAATTTATCTTATTGTTTTGTTTTTTTTTGTTCAAAATGTTAACTTAACTTTTAGAATACATCATTTAGTCTTCACAAGTAAGATATATATTTATCTGCTTAAATGAAAGTGAAAAATAGTTTGGTTTACATTGATGTCAATTACTAAAACTGTACAATCATATTCACAGTTATTTACCTCATATAAACTAAAGTTGACAGTCATTATAGCATATGAAAAGTGATAGAAATTGTTTTTAAATAATAAAAAAAAGGTTATTCAATATAATCACGCATAACTTAACAATTAGACTACACTATAGGTGATAAATGTTGGCCAGTTTTAATATTTTTATTGGTATAAGACAAATGACTTTAGTTAAGCAATCATTGAAAATCACTAGAAAATGGACATTTGTTTCTTTTTGATATGGGAATTCTCAGCAATATTGATTCATGATTTCAATAGGGGGTGAGGAATAGAATCCACGGTGTTTCGACCCCATGGAAAGTAATGAAATGGTAACCAGTAGTTTTCATAGCTTATTTCAATAAATTCCCTATTTATACTTAACACATACATTTGCAAAAAAAATTATTTTCCGACCCCCCCCCCTCTCCAGATTAGTAAAATAAAAACTACACATAATTTAACAAATCAATTCGTAGTAATCATGCAATTTATTATAAAATTAAAAGTGAAAACGTAGTTTAACTGAAATGTACTACCTCGATATAAAACTGAGTGAACTCATAACTGCAAAAGAAGCAATCAATGATTTGTGCCATTTCGTTGTCTAATCGTCTGACCAGACATTAATAACGATATTACGTAATAAAATTTTGCATATATTTCAATATGTTTATTTGTATGTATATATACTAGGACCTTTTAATTTGAATGTCATTCCCCTCCATTCCTCACCCCTATTCAGCCAGTTAAAGTTTATAAATGGATAACTGAAAACATATTACTTGTTACTTCTGAATTATACAGCTATTCAGTATTTCATAAAGTGTTTTTATTTTCTTCAATTTAAAAATTGATGATTTTCTTCAATGCAACAATCTGTTGTTAAACATTTGTTGAAATAAATACAAATTGTTCAAAATTAAAAACTTTATAAGTATACATTATATTTGAGATAATCTTATCGATTGAAATATAAAGATTCTAATATGTCGTACAACAAATTGGTCCAAGCTTCTTCAGGGGAATTAATCAAAATTGAAATTATCAAAGTTATGTATAAGGTCAATCAACTAATCTACAATGTTCACTTGTGTAATGTAAACATTGATAATTTTGAATTTGTTTATTTCGCCTGGAGAATGTGTAAGTATCTATCGTCAGCTTAGAAGCTGGTAGATGTGTGCATCGGTCCAAGTTGTCATATCTCTAACATTACAGTAGTAGAAAAAGAAGTTACCTAAATGATAATAATAGTAATAATAATAATAATAATAATAATAATAAAAGCAAAGAAGAGTGAACACATAGAGTATGGTCACTGATGAAGATCGAACTAGTTTACCGGAAGGGGGATGAGGGAAGAATCTTTAAGTTTCAAACACTGAGATTATTGCAAATACAGATTATGCTTATAATGTCTTCTATTTACTCGATGGTCAATTACTGTCACTAGATTCTGTCAAATCTTAACGAATTTTTATTTAAATGAAATACTTTAGTTTATATATTCATACATTTTTAATTTATCTACATACTATTTAACATGAATTGAACGACATAATAATACTATTATTATGAAAAAAATAATCAGTTCCTTCATGATTCCGGGAATACGTCTTGATGGTATATACTGAGCTGTCGAAAACCTCACCTTCGAGCCTTCTACTGACTATAATAATTCGCCTGAAATCTGTTAAGAAATACACGCTCGGTACAAAATAGAAAACATGAATTGGTCCAATAAATTTCTTTTCTAGTATATTTTATTCAAAAATCATGTCCTTAAACTCATCATTTAGCAAATCTTGTAGTAAATAACAAAGCATCACTGTATAACCAACTAACCTTGAATATATTGTAATATGTATCCATGTTTTAGATACATTTCACCTCAAAAATATAAGATGTAGCAGAATTAACACAGTATGAAAATGCATATTTTGGCAGACTGACTTGATTTCATTACATCCTTAACTGTCAAAATTATTGTTAAGTACACACTGAGGTACTTGTTATTATTGTCTTTGTCTTTATATGATTATGATTCATGGCATTGTACACATTGTATAACTTGAGATTTCAGAATAAATACTTTAGACCATTGTCATTGTTAATAATTAACAAATTGCGTTAAAGATAGAACTGAGCCTGTGACAGAATAACTTACTGTAAGACTTATCACGTAAATAGTTCAATGTCTAGTCATTAATCACTTGGCCAAGCAATTAACTTTGTTGGAAAGGGGCTAGTGAAAAGATGGAATAGTAATTTTTTAAACAACTAGTAAATATCAGGAAGCATTAGACAGACATTTCATTATGGTGTTACTCCCATCAATGGTAAGCATCCACAATTATACCACAAATCGAACCCAGGTCATTCAGTTCCAGAAATAAACACAACTTTCAAACTGTTAAGTTGACAACTGTTGGTTTTCATTTATAACTCTAACCAATTTGTTATGTAAATTAACCATCATCCATTGTAACTGAAGGATAACTGCTTTACTCCAGCATTACTGAAATTCATCGGTCATCATTTTCTACTGAAATTTTGAGGAATATTGAGCACAGGACTATTATTAGTATACGAAGTTTGCTGAAACTGTTGAATTTCGTAATGTGCATCTGAATTTGTTAGATAACAAAAGGGAATAGATCCAGCTTGATACTTAATGCATCTCTTAATGGTAGACATCAAGAAATTATTCTAAATATCTCACCAATATCTAATTGTCATAGGTTTTCAGAAAGAAAGCAAGAAATCTATCTAGTGGTATATATATTTTAAACGCATTTGTTGTAATTTGAATAGAAAAGTATAAATAGTGCTTCTAGGTATAATATGATTACGAAGCTTTGTTTAAATATAGATTAAAATCCTAAGCCTCTACACAATTGAGACGGAGTTCGCTGGTAGAATTCCTACTTCCATAATTATCTACGTAAACTAAATAACAAACTTACCACTGGATAATAATATTATCGACTGTTTTACTGTCTTATATTGGCACCAGTTGACATGAATGATTAAAAAGTGATACGAATAACTAATTTAGCGTAAATAAAAGACATAAAGAAACTCATATGATGTTTAAATAGATTCATTATTCTAGAGGATTATAAGATTAATCGACATTCAAGTAGGTATCCCGAGAATTAATATACAAAGATTAGAAAGATATGCACACACATAGTACTCAGTCAGTCAGTCAGTTACAACGTAGAACTTGGTACATGCGTACATCAGTTCAAGTTGCCATGCCTCAATTAGCAGATAAAGATTAAATTGTCGGACCAAGTCCTAGAGTAGAGGAAGTAGTAACAGAGTAAGTACTAATGGAAAGGCATAGAGATCAGAGATGAGATTTGAAATAAAAGTGATTCAGTAAAGAGAAAATTATAATAAGCTCAGAAATTAGAATTTGGAGGAAGACAAGGAGTGGATGCACCTGCGCCATTGCCAACGATTTTGAGCCATATCACCTAAAGTCTCTAACCATTTGTTACGATCATCGAGTGGGCCATAACTAGATAGTCTGTATCTAATAACATGGCTCAGCCCAATTTTCAATGACTTCATGGATTGGTGCCATGTTTTCGTTTGACAGCCCCTAGCTTCCTTCCAGCCTACTCCTACAACAGACAACACATAGTACTATACTTTTATTAATCAGTTTTTCGATTACCGGTGATCCTATTTAACGCATTTAAACAGTGATCAAACACGGAGGTACTCAACGAGAACTCAAATCGAAACAGTACCGAAATTGTATTAAAAACACCATCAGGAACAGCAGCTAATGTAGTACAATTCAAAAGAGGTATAGAAAAAGATTTGACTGGACCAACACTTGTATTGAAAATAACCAGCAATTGTATAGTAATTAAATAAACTGAATTAGCAAGAACACTAGCAGTTGAATATCCAGCTGTTGCTTTATTAAAGAATTGCAATATCACTAGTTTTGACAAAAATGTACCGCCACTATCAAAGTGTAAAAGTTAGTTAATAATAATAATATTCCAGTTAAATATAATGCAGAGGATAGTGAAGTAAGACTTACAGAAATATTCACTGACATGTATAGAAAGGTACATAAGTATTAGATCATAACAGAAAACATGCATCGATGCTTATTATTCAATAGAATTAGGCGGTGTTATCTAACATATTGAAAAGCTAACCAGTTGTATTAAATTAAATGCCCCCCCCTCTCCTAAATTCTAGTTCGAATAAATTATAATAATATTTAAATTGCATAGTAACATGAGAGACATCCACAAAACAAAACAACAGTTGTAATTGTCATTAGTAAATGGGAAAACATAAAAAAGCACAAAAAGAGAATTCATCTCTATCATTCTTTAAAACTTCAGTTAATTATATGACAAACGATAGGAAAAACTTATAGCTCATATGGGTGTTTCGGTCATGTTATTTTTTCTAAGGTGGATGATTTTAGCAAACAAATTCAACTCATCTAGAAAACAGTATGCAGATGTGAGCATTTAATTATTCCACAATTATTAACTAAATCTGTCCTAATGAAGTTGACTGTGGTTGATTTTCTATATGGGTTTATTAGCATTACTAATATTATCTCTATTCTTATTGACTATGTCAAACTGACGATTGATCATGAGACTGACTGACGTCTTCCGTATAGCTCGATATTATTGATCAATATGTATAATGTAGATGCGTTCATTGAATTCTTACTGACCTGAATACTGTTTCATTAACATTCTTGAAATTTCTTCGGTCTAAATCTCGACTTTATCGAAGTACGTACCCATATTCTTAGCACAGATCGAAAATGCAAACTTTACGCTTCTCACAAAACGCTTAATCATTAAATCGCTGAGTCCACATCTGACTGATTCCATTCCTATTTATAATCGATCTGAGATATTTTTCGTGATTTCGTCCTACTTATATTAGATTATAACTACCGCATGCTCGACAAAATTGAACTCGAAGCAGTTACTTCTTATTCGGTCTCTAGAATGGTCCTCCGAAATTATTCACTAATGAGCAGGCAATGATTGTAATTAAACGTCCTGAAGGATAGTTAAATTTTATATAATCCAGGTACATTTGTTATAACTGTTTAAATAATACCGAAATGAACATAATAAAGACCAGAATATTCTTCATAATGTTTTTATTAATATTAAAAATAATTAGTAATCAAAACATATCTGTTCGATCAGGGCGGGAAAATAAAAATGTGATAAATGTATGAGTAGTTTCCCTGGTGAAAAACCAGTTTACATATAAATTTCATGGGTATGTATAAATCAATTGTTTCATGGTATTTTTTATATGATAATAACTTTATGTTAGTGTTTGACTCATAACAAGTCGATTCATTACTACTCTATAATTAATTTTACAATAACAAAATACTTTCCAAATTACTAAAGTTTTGAATAATTCAATGTCAGTTTGTATGTAACTATAGTACTTGTTATATATCACAAGGAATATCACAAACCATCAAAGTAATATCATAATATTTCCTAAATTCAATTTATTCTAACTGAAGATACTAAATGAGAGAAAAACTTATTATGCAAGAAACTGAACGTAACTGAAACGAATCATGCAATTTCCTTCTTGTTTTATGAAGAAGTACCAATGTCGAATAAAAATGATGTGAAATCATTATTAAACGAATCGATAAGTTATCTTACAGTCAAATGCAAACATTTTTCATCTCATTCATTAGTTTACAACCACAGTCTACAATTCCGCATTAAAATTTCAGAAATCTAAAAAGTTAACAAAACAATAATTTCTCAGCAATACACACCCCGGATCCCGCCTCAGGAGCTTCAGGTCGGCGGAATACCTAACCCTCTTCACCACTGGGTCGGCATCTAGTGATAGAATTCCCACTTTCATCAATTTGTGACATATAGCACGACGACCAGCCATTGTCACTGGTGATAACTGTTTCACTTCCGGCAAGTATGAACTCCACCAGTCACAATTTCTCACTAGAGTTTTGGGAACATCCTGAAGTTATTCACTAATGAGCTGATTGGTAGAAGTAAATTGATGGAAGCGGGAATTCTACCATTGGATACCGGCCGGTTCAGTGATGCAGATGGTTAAGTGTTCTCCAGCCTGAAGCTCCTGGAGAGAAATCTGCGATGTGCACTGCTGAGGAGCTCCACACTAGAATGAAATGACTGTCCAGTGTTCCAAACATCAATCTACGACGTCTTCAATCGAATAAAGATACCAATTTTCACAAAAATAACTATCTCAGTTAAAAACCAGTAATTTCAGAATTTATACAAAACCATAAGTATTTATTAAAGATAAATATGAAGTTGAAAAAGTAAACTAGATCTTAAACAGTAAAAAATAACTTCAATAGGTCGATAACCATAAATTAAAACAAGACTAAAAGAATTTCAATTAGTTATTATGCAATAACATATACTTGTAGAACCAGTTAAACTTATTCTTTAATAATAATAATAATAATAATAATAGGTTTATTCATTTTTGTTACAGTAAAGAATTCTCAACACTAACTGTGAAACATAACAACAAATTTCTGGTCAAAATACATTCAAATTGTAATTAATCAAATATAACAGTTTGTAGCTACCTTTCATAATTAATTGTGAATGTTCTTTGTCTTCTCAGCTATTACAACTACTTTTTTTCCTTATACTTAGATAAGGTGGAGTGTGTATATTGTAAATTTCATATCACAAAACGAAATACGTTAGACAATCATTAAAAATCACAAAGAACTAAGTAAGTGACTCCTCACCAGTATACATCCACAATGTGAGTAAGCTAAGGTTTTGCCCCGACTTCAGACCATTGAATAGAGCGATATATAAAGTTATTCGAAATAAAAAAATTATGTGTAAGGAATAACAGATAAAGCAAAATCGTATTCTCGGTTTTATTCAATGACTCTAACAAATTTTAGCATGTTTTTAGACAACCAGAAAACAATCACTCGAAATGAATAGTTTCTGGACAAAAATAATAATATTGTAAACAATTCGCAGTTATTGTATGATTAGTGATCCTATAGAAAATTTCAATAGGATTTTTTTATACCTAAAGCTATAAACTATGACATTTAAATTCATCTATTCGGCTATCCATCCTCCTAGTTATTTGTAAACACAACTATTACTGGTTAGGCGTTAAACTTTATGATTAGGATTACGGTTAAATCAACTGATTTACATTTGGTAACTAAGACAATTTGAAATAATTTTGGTAAAAACTTTGATTATTACAATGAATTATTCTTTTTTATTTTGAATAATATAGTAAAAAAATCTTTAAAAGAAAAACAAATTCCACTGTGAATATCAACATTGAGATGCAGGTATATCCAGCCGATGAATCCCAGGTAGGACGAAACGCGCTACCTGAATTCCATTTGCCAGTCACAATCCAACTTAAATAATGAAAAAAAAATACTTTTTTTCAAGAAACTAAGGAAGAGAGAAAGAACAATTTCCCAGAGAAAATTTAACTAAAGAACAACAAAAGTTACACAGAATTTTCTTGTAATGATACTAACCAATAAGTAGAATATCGACATTGTTTTTTTAGAATAATTAGATAAAAAAATTCTTTTAAAGAAATAAACTCACAATAATAGAAGAATAAAATTATAACAAGTGAATTTCACACATGATGAAAATGTGGAAAACATGTTTTTTAGTGTACTTTATTGTTCCCTTTGTTGTGATACTTTTTGTACACCTACAGTTATTATTACCTATAATATTGTTGGGAAAATGTAGTTTTTTCTCCTCAGAAACATGAATGAAAAATGTTTTTCTTTTCCTAATAAAATATTTTATAATTGAATAGGTTTAAGTGAAAAACACTAAAATGAAATTATTTTCTAAAGAATTCACTATTGGTCAGTCAATAAATGTTACAGTCTGATGACGTTGCATAAATTAGAAATATGTCCATGTCCTTTCCTGAGCATATCCATTTCATTTCATCATAGAAAGACAAAATTGAATGGTTAATCTATTAAAACCATTAAACAAAAATTTAATCAAGCATAACATAAAAGACGTATTCGGATTATGTAATAAAAGATATGAATTTAAATGATATTTAACTAGACATAGATTATTTATTCACCAATATTCCACCCACTAAAACTACTTATCATAACTGTTGTATTCGTCAAAGAGTTATCTCACTTGAGTACTACTGAAATCCTAGGACCGTTGAACGGCCGATTCATCCTAGTATGGAACACCTCGGATGAAAACTCGTAGTCTAAACTTATTGCTTTTGTAAGCATCAATTAATGACATATTACTACTGGATAATTGTTTCAAATTTCCCATTTGTATTGTAGCTAAGTAAACTTGAGAGAGGATATTTTCCTCGGTGAATTCTCCTCAGGTTCTACACACCTACTAATCCAAATTAATTAATAATCCAATGTGAATAGCCAAATTTAACGCGGAAATTTCTTTAAAATTAGATTACAGTATACCAATTTAGGACTGGTATTAAAGTAAAATTGTCAGCATACAAATGACAAGTTTGTGCTGTCCAGTTTTTCCAACCGCTATTCATTTGCCCGGGGCATTTTGTTACTTTGTCCTCCTGTTTTCCTTTGGCCTTGAAGATTCTAAGTTAGTTCTTGGCTTGTGACATAATTCAGTGACTTTTTCTATGTATGTCCTATCCACCTCCATCATTTTTTTTCCAAAATCACGGAGAAGTAAATTGTTCGACGGGTACTAAGCATTCAGTGCTAACCTAGCTACCTTAAAGGAAGCTGATTAGCTGAAAGTGAATCGCCAAGCATCAATGTTATGTTTAACAGTCGTTTACCCAACTTTATATTCTGATAAATTATATTGTTTATTTTGTATAAAAAGGAAATATCTACTATTTCTACAGTTGTATCGTGTGATTATATTCCCTTTTGTGAATCGGCGAGAGATCTTTTGTAAAAACTAATCTTGTTTATCACTCAAACTTTCGTAAATTCACTTTCATAATTCTATGAGTTCATTTGGTAAATTGAACATTTTTAATGCAACAAACTAGCTCTGTGGCGAAACCTAGGTGTTGAACTCCCATTTGATTATACGCCAACAATTAACAAAAGATGTCATGAAACCACCAAAAATTACTGAGAATTTCTAGAAAGATTCACATTAATTATCACTCAACAGGCACATCAATAGATCTAATCTTTCAACGAATCAAGAGATCAGTCAGACATCAGATCAATCAAAAAAAATATGGTCAGTTAAAGAATAATCAATGACAATTAATCACATATAACTATCAAAGTAAGTTGACTCAAGACTTCCGAAACAACTGAAAAGCACACCTTTACATGAAGTGGACTTTAATGATGTCCGAAACGACAATAAAGCCTTTACTACTACATCAATTAGGTCACTGGATATAACATCACCAAACGAATCCATCTGACATGTAAATCTTATCCATTATTTCAGCATTAAGACACTAGTACATACAATGTTGAGTCACTAAGATTAGTGAGAATATTGAACTTGACTAAAATTAAAAGTTTAAAAAAAACAACGTTAATTTATATTCAATTAAGATGAATGAATAAGTTTGACGAAACTCTATGTGGCTTATTTAATTACAGTCTATCATTCAATTCAACCTAATGAAGTTATATACTTTACGTTCCATTTTAAAGAATCCTTTTGAATAAGCAAAAAACATATAATTAGTTTCATCTAATTAGATGAAATGTTATTTGTTCAAAATAACATTGAAATGCATTTTCTTGCTTTTGACGATTCATTAAGTGCTACATTTAGAACAAAGTGATAATTCTAATACCGACTACTCACATATAACAACCATCAATATATCTGACACAGAGCCAATATACAACTAATCCTCAGCCGCCTAGACTCGTTTACTAATTCAACTTGTCCATGAAGATATAATTCCACAAGAATATCAAGAAAACAAATAAACAAGCACACAATACGTGTGTATATATACAGTAAAAATGTCTTTTGAAAAACGTTAAAATGTTAGCGTATTAAAAGAGAGACGAAAAAAGAGGTGCAACATTCTTATAAGTAGAAAACATGAAAATGAAAATAATTTGGGCTCATTTGACGTGGGAATAAAAAATTCAAACGTTTATAAATAAGTTACACAAAATAGTAAAGTTATTTCTAGAGATCTAACATCCTAAACAAAATGAATATTGAACGACTTATTTTGTTTCTTATTAGTTTGTCAATAGTTTTCAGCATACTCTTATCGACAGTTGAAAAAAGAATTTTGAGGAACAATTCTAGTTTAATTTTTCAGTTAATTTCGTTTTTGCACTTAAAAACAATTATCAACCTTAGCTAATAAAATTATAATTGAAGTGAGATGGTTTGTGGAGTATAAATTCTATCAATGGGTGTCGGATCACTGGTATAGAAGGACCGGTGTTCGACAGCCTGAACTTCATAAAGCAAAATCTAGAGTATGTACTGCCGAGGAGTCACATACTGGGACAAAACGGCTGTCTATTATCCCCTGGTTTTTAAAGGTACCCTGCTAACATCAAGCTGTGACGAATTCAATCAACAAATAAAATTGTGTCAAGAATATGGAGAAATTGCACATTTTGGAATATTGCTATTTGATTTCATCTCAGTGGTGCTGATACATAAGTGTCCACTACAAGCCTGAAAATTTTGGGTTTTTTAGTGTACTTAAAAAGTCACATACATGGATGAAATAGTTATCCAATGTTCTCTAATTTTAAACAGAACCTAACTGTGATCAATCTTGTGAAAATACAAATATTATTTGATTTTTTTGAATTAGAATTATGACTGGCAAGAGGAATCCTGGAAGCCCAATTCACCCTATTTGGGGCGCGTCGGCTGAATATCCCTGTATCCTAGTGTTCACACTGGGATTCAAACTCAGTTCGTTTTGTGTTAAACGCCCCCGTGTTCACCACTTAAACTGGGTTCGAATCCTGGTATGAATATCAACATTGGGATGGAGGTACACCCAGTCGACGAGTCACAAATAGGTCAAAATGCGTGTCCTGAATTCCGCTTGCCAGTCACGATCCAACTCAAAGAACAACATTTGTGTACTACAGCTATATTGAAGCAATTTATTCAGGATGCACATACAGTAACAGAGACTGACGAATTTCAATCCGTAACAAACCAACGGGAAGATCCAAATACATTCAAATTATTTGATTTCATTGATAAAGTTAATCAAAAGAAAAGTAATAATTAAGTATTGTTTATAGATGAATAAATTCATTTTTTGTTTTATACTGTTATTCTTTACCAATTATAATTAGTCCGTAATATGCATTAGATTCTTAGGCGTAGTAAAAGTAATAAATTCTACTTAACTTTAACTGTCACAGACTGTAAGTTAAGCTTCCAACGTAATAGTTGAAAGAAACAACCATTTGATTATATAGTACCCATAAAAATAACTTTAATTTGTCTATACTACTATTACTAAATGCTGAAAAGCTGTAGAATGAGGACAACACAGGGAGTTTCATCAAAGTTATACTACTAATACTAGAAATAATTATCAATTTTGGTGAAGTTGCGTTAACTCAGCTTATAGATCCACATCATCAGCACAAACTTCCAGCGTAACTGATGTATTAGAATTTCATCACGATTAACTATCAATTTCTTTTTCATTTCTATCGGAAGATTGTATTTATGATGCCCCTTAGGAGTAAAATGGAAACTTGACGATCACACCGACAAGCGCAGAAAACGTAAATTAGCCAAAATTATCACCGTGAAGTAAACATTTTCCATACCGTCAAAATAATAAATTACTGGGATAAGTCATGTTGAATTGTCTAATTTAAACTTAATTTTTACTAATAATCTGAACGTATTGAAACTTAGATCGGCTAATGAGAATCTGGGACATCTTTGACGACACTGTAATATGAATCTACTCCATGTTTGAGGAATCTTTTCTCCCCGAGCCGATATTCGGCATCTCTCTGGGTTCCATTGCAGTTGCCTCCTGAGGATTATTGACATATAGTGGCAATATCTTATAAACGCTAAGATACGGCATTGCGTTTGACCTCAATGATGATAACTCACTCGGTACTATCCTATTGAAACACCAGCTTCGGTGGATTGGTCATGTTTTATAAGTGTCATTTCAGTGGCTTCTATATAGTTCACTATTGTCAAACCTGAGACAGTAAAAAATATAGAGAAGTTATCAGTCTATGGCATAGCGCCGTGGAATGGAAGAAAGCAGTATAGGGATAGTCCCTGTTGGTCCATCACTACTCACTGGTTGTGACCCTATAGATGCTGAGATTCAGAAGCTTAAGAATAGAAGTCAGCGGAAATACTGTAGTGATTTTCGATTGAACTCTTCATAAAAGTCAAATAATCTTTCATAATTGAAAGTCTCCTACTACGTAGTTTTACGTTAGAAAAGTTTTATATTTTGATTACTATACTGTATTACTTCTAACCGCATGATACGCACATCTTAGTGTCAATTTGTGCCATATTTTTTGTCAAAATATATAATAGTTTTCATTGGGAGTAGAACAACTAAAAGCAAGAAGAAAATATACAACTCCTACCTCCAATTTTGAAATATGATGCGGGATCAAACTCAACGAGATATTCGGGTTTGCTGGTGAATATGATATCGAAAATGATGAAAAATATTTATGGCTCAGTAGATATATTTTGGAAGTGTTGAATTCTTTTAAGTGATATGTTTATTTATGAAAGGTTCATTATTTATCTGGACCAGAATATCAGCACACATTATTAACATGAATGATGCTTATCGACTACCAACTTCAATTAATTTGTGATGGAGATCGACAATTATTGAAAATTACCTTACAAAAGACATGGTTAGACTCTATTGTTTTGATAAAACTTCTGAAATACGTCTCATAGAAAGTTATTCCTTGATTAAAAACTGAAAATAAACGAGTTATTAAGTAATCACATTAACCGATGGCTAATTCTGTAACTAGATCTAACAAGGTTGGATTTCGGGAAGAGCAGCATGATTATACAATAGTTTGTTACCAGGATAATAAAATATACTAACTCACTAATCTGATTTATTAGAAAGCAATTAGAACTTCCAGCAAACAAAACAAATTATGGAGCATATCACTGACTTCAATATTATGGTAATGTGATAGCATATGACATTACGCATGTAATGTCATTCATGACTCCCCACAATATGACTAAATATTTATTCTGAATACATGCAAGTTCAATTATAAATACCTAGATTCCCGAAATTTTGTTGTGATTCATTAGTGCAAACAATGTCCCAGCTTTAAAAAAGTGATTCGTGACGTTTTACTATTAGCTAATAATCATAAACTGTATGATTTTTATCGACGAACATGTCAGTTTAATGATGGTGCATCTTACTCGTAAAATACGTTAGGTAATTGAAAGTAGTCATTAGAATATATATAACTTAAACTTGATGATAGCTGACTCTCTTAAGTAAGTTATAATATCACAAATTTGAAGTTGCATATGGTGGGATTAAGTACCGTACGTTACACAAACTACTGGCTACAGTAAAAATCGATCATTACAACTTAATAAGTATTGAAAAACTAGACAAACGTGACACTGGACAATAGACAGTCACACCAACCAATGTGAAATATTAATTTTATATTTCACTAGTCCTTGTTAATTCAGCTCAGTTAATTATGTTGTTGAACTAAGTTACTGGCTCCAAAGAGACTGCACTTCTTCTACCCAACAGTCAGATACACAAAAGACAACATTTGTGACCGTAAACACTTATCGCTCGAGTTCGTCAAAATACGTATATTTACATTTGGTTAATTATTCGCAATAGTAACTACTATTACCTACAGAATTTCAATCGTATTAAAAAATTATAATTACCAGTCTAAGACCCATAATGGAGTATTCGAAAATAAGAAATATCCCAACAACTTCGTCATCAGGCTCTTCTAATTATAAATCCCGAAGTATTGTACTACAATGGCCAAAATAAGGCATATAAATATGCTGAATTAATTAGGCTGATAGCGAACTTCTATATTGATCAGAGCCTTTAATACATTTAAAAATTTGTCAGTTGTGACGCTAAAAGCTTCATGACTATTCAGTTTGATCACACGACTTAGCTGTAGAATTAAGTCATTATGCTCACATAAAGCTGAGATAAAAAAAATCAAAATGCATTTTACAAAATAACAGATACCTAGCCAATTTCATTAAAAAGTACCTGTTTAAACAAAATAAAACAGAACAAAAATTGATATTATTAGGAAGGAAACCATGTATCTACTACTCAATTTTAAAGAAAATATTTCTGGTGACTTTCTAAAACAATGACGTAGGACATCAGTAAAAAGAACGTTCAATGCAGCTAAGAAAGACCTTACCTTGGCAAGAAGACCAATACTCATGCAGCAGCCCAAGGATACTCAGTCACAACGCCGAAGCTAGTATGTACGTCAGTTCAAGTTGCCACGTCCCAATTAGTATAGAGATGAAATTGCCAGGTCAAATCCTAGAATAGTGGAGGTAGTATCAATATTAGTAGCGATGATGAAGATTAGGGATCGCAGATAAGATTCAAGAAAATACAAGTCAGTGAGAAAAAAACTTAATGCGAGAACAGAATGTGGGGGGAATAAAGAATGGATGCACCTGCATTATTTTACTGTCATTATGATTGCATTATTTTAATTATTCCATTTCCATAAATTTATTTTTGACCTGACCATTTTCTACTAATGTCATTTCAATAACTAGTAATTTTCTATCCAACCATTCCATTAGGTTAACAATCGATTATCTCATCACGTAACTCTTTATTACAACCATGATGTTTCAGAATCTTCACTTATGCATTGTATTTATGAGATACCATTCTGATCTTATTAATTTCATCTGAATCTTCCAACTATAACTAAACACAGACAGTAAGTCAGTTACGATGTAGAACTTGATACGTGTGTACATAAGTTCAAGTTGCCATAGCCCAATCAGCAGATAGAGATGAAATCGTCGGATCGAATTCCAGAGTAGTGGAGGTAGTAACATGGTATTAATGGGAAGGATTAAAAATCGAAGGTTTAGAAATATATATGTATACAACTCAGTAGACAGAAAATTATGATGAACTCAGAGGCTGATTTTGAATGAGGACAAGGAATGGATGCACCTGCGCCATTGCAAACGACTGCGTCATGTCATTTAAAGTCTCTAACCCCCAAGGCAGGTGAAGCGGTTGACATGCTTAATCACTTTGCTCCAAACCATTAGTCTCGATGCTGACGCCAGCCAATCGTAAGACAACATTTTGAAGGTGGAGAATCGCATCCAAAAACATGATAGGGTCGCTGCTTAAGGCAGTTAAAAGACTGCATTTTTCCAGTTTTCACCTAATAGAACTCTATCATATGCATACCCCAAGTCACCAAGTGGGCCTCCTGGAAGGTCACCTCCTAAGAAGCTAGACGACGAAGACCTTAAGGCTGAAGACATGTTCATAACAAGGTTAAATAAAAATTAGGAAAGCGGAAAACCTTGACAAACACTATATGAAGTAACTAATTCCGTTGACGATTAGACATAAACTATGACTCGATCTGTAGTGTTTGAGTAGGGAGCCTGTACACGGTAGGTATACTTCTTTAGCACGCATTTTTAATGACAGACATTACTACAAAACCACACAGTCGACAGAGTCTAACACTGCCGTCAAGGAATACAGCTATTGTATGACGTCTGCGTATGCCTATTCTCTAGAAAATGCCTGAGTGAAGACACTTTATCTATGCAACCACGTCCAGGTCTAAAACCACCTTATTTTTCTCAAGTTTGTTATTTACGAGCTAGTATTTTAGACATATTATTCATTAAATTGACTTTGTCTATTCCTACAGACTGGAACAGTTAGTGATCGAGACCAGCCTAATGACATAACTTCTAGTTCCCAGATTCTAACCAAGAACTCAGTTAATCTCAATGCTAAAACTGGAAGCCAATGGAATAAATATCAAAGACGGGATCATCAATGTTTATATACCAATGTAACCATTCCTGTGAGGCTAGTTGTATAAGCTGTACGAGCAGGCACTGGGATGCTTGGGAAAAGGGATACTTAATTATCAACAGCATTATCCTAGATAAATAGTTAGATAGTAGATGCTTTCTTACAGTAGCAAGAACATGAATACCGTGCCAGTGACGGGAAAAATTTCAAAAACCTAACTAGTGCAAACAGAAAGGGAATATATGCTATTTACGTCTAGTAGTATCAATTATTCAGCGGCCAAATAGACGCACATGATTACAATGATACGCGAGTAAACGAAAAAATACACCTTCCACTCAATGTTATTGGCAAGTCTTTCCTACCTTTATTGATTACAATGGTTAGTTTCTTATTAAAACTTCAATGAATTCATGCAGAATTACTCATGAGTAGTTAAACAATTATCCACAGCATTTATTAGGAGTATGTTTGACATAATGCCTCTTGAACTTCACAAGCAGTACATTTTAGACACTACACGAGAATAATGAAAATTGCTAACTTACGTATCGTAGGACTCCTAGTTTTTAAATGTACTTCATATGGGGACTGCATGTGGGTGTCAGGTTGCCGAAGTACAGGCGGTTTACAAAAGACTTTGTAATTTACCTAGTCATAGACCTTTGTAATTTACCCGGTTTAAGTGAGAGGATATAGATGAATACTTCATATTTTCAAGTGTAGACGGGATTGTAGACGATAATATAGTTAAAAGTTGAATAATTAGGGTATGAAATCATTACTATGGAAGATTATCACCAGCTGATACTAAAAATGGATTTATTTATTTGTAATATGTAAATATGAATAAATTACTTAAGTTAAATGAATAGTAATTAATATAATTTAAAATGCTATGTACATAAAATTACAAATGAAAGATATTAAAAATTTATGATGGATGTGCAGTGTGATAATTTAATGCTCATCTGTTGATTGGGTCTGATCTTCTAACACTCAATTCAAATGATTCATACTTTTGTAGTTCGCTGTTGAATTCATCTAGCCACGAATCATATGCTTTCTAATGTATATGAAGAGGAAAGGAAAAATGAAACAAATTATGACCATACAGATTTTAAAATTTTTTTACGACAATTAGATGACCAAATCTATTTTGGTCTACTATCAACTATCAATGCATAAGTCAACCAATCCAACGGTCACAATCAAGACAGAGCTTCGTACAAATTTGAGTTAGCACAATTTACTATACCAAATCAGAAAAACAAGATAAAATTAAAGAGAAAAAGGTCGAAATAGCGTAGTGGCAATCATAATGACAATTATAGTCCGAACAGACGGGGTAAAAAGTTATGTATAAAAGAATATTGCGACTTAAGAATCAGGGGAAAGTAAAGAAAATGTATCTGAACTGCTGCAACTGATTCTAGCCACAAAATTTAACATCTCTAATCACCGATGACAGCTATCTAGTAAGCCCATACCAGGTAGTTCAAACCCACTAATATAGTACAAACAAACTATACAACATAGAATTGTTAATAAATCCCATTTTATACAATTTTTATCATTTATAAATTTAACTAAAGAGAGAATAACAAATGTAACAGTATAATATGAATTCATTTATTTTACAGTATCTCTTCAGCTCCTTTACAACCTAAATAACAATAGTCATAATTAATATTTAAAATTACTGTACATACTTTATATCATGTAGAATTAGAAGGAAGATAATAATAATGGAAGGATTGTAAATAAGTATTCTAAGCAACTAAAAATTTATACTTTAATGAGTATGTAAATCCCGGGAGACAATCTTCAAAAGAATGGAGATAGGTTATTTAGATAGTGAAAAATGACGTCAAAAGTTATGTAAGCATAATTGTAAAATGAATAGATTAAGAGAACAACCATGGCTAATAGTCACAAAATTGATGGGAGAATGAAAAAGACAAATTATAAAATGGATAAATTGACAGAATAACCCTGAGAAATATCCAAAAAGTAATAACCAAAATAAAGCATGAATTAAGACGTTATGTAAGTAAATATTCAAGACTAAAGTTACTAAACTGACCACTGTATTAGTCTGAATATATGTTTGGTTTCAACCTTCTAATAGCAACAACTTCGGTGAAACGTAATAAACTAGATAATATTTCAGAATTGATTATTTTGAAGGATCTTGAAATGTCAACCTCGTGCTCACTATCAAGAAGATGATAAACAATAGCGCTGTTATGAACATATTAGTCGTTTAATTTCGATTGACGTGATATACTCAGCAATACAGATGTTAGTCCTCCTTTCTACTCTCCCAGTGTGTTTTGGCATGAACATCTGAATTGTTAAACACGATTGAAAGTTAAATAAGATAGGGATTTATCCACCTTTGTTTGCTTTGATGGACATTTTGTGATATATAGAGATTAGTTTGGTAGCTGGAAACGTTCTTTTGAATGCAGCGCATGGTATGAAGTTAATTTTACTGACTATTTAATCACCTTTAAATTGTATTCAAAAAAAATCGATTCCTTTTCGACATTGATACAGTCCATTCCTTTAGTTCTTGTTTCTTTATACTTGTTGATGAACTTTTGTAAATAGCGATTATTTTCAAGACAATTCTCAACCGTAGATAGTTCTTCAATCTTCTTCTTATGACGAGAGCTCATTCGTACCTGATGATATAGTAACTATTTAAATTCAAATATAACCCACCCTAAGTATCTTTTCAGTAAATAGATCACTGGAAATATTTATTGAACTGCGTTGAATATTAATGTCGAAGAAGCGAAACTTGTTACCACTTTCATGTTCTATCGTGAACTGTTTACTAGGACACGCTTTATTGAAGATCATCAAAAGAGAGGAATATTTGCAATTTCTAAAAGCAACAAAGCATCATGAACATACTTTACATATAATTCTGTCTCGCTAGTTATATACTTGATTTCTGATTGTTTGACGATAGTCATAAAGCAGAGAGAGCCAGGAGAGGACCCAACGAACACACGACAACCTTATCAACAATAGTATTAAATTGAAAATGGGTGTCCCAACTACATATACGTAAGAATGCTTTGAACATATCCTTAGATAAAAATAGAAGGTTGGTCTGTTAACATATGATTTGTATTGTTTCTTTACGGGGGGATTGAGGATTGTTAAATGTTATTCTATTAATCTACACATTTCACAATATGTTTTGACCTCAACTCCGTTCCAAATTTCCCTAGGGTTAGCGGCAGTCCCGCGCCCAGATACTGAAGGAAGGTTGAGCATGGGGTTAGCAACCCCATTCCTCAAAAATTGACATTGCTAGAAAAACGCTAACTAGAAAAAATCATTTAAACCAATTTAACTCTGCCCTGAGAGTTTGAAGGTCTTCATTTCGAAGAGTCATCACACCTCATAAAGAAAGCCGAGTTGCTTTGAGAGTCACGAGGCCGATTTCTCTTCTGACAACCACAGTGACAATTAATATAGGTACATGAAATGTTCACATGATATGTGAGACTGGGAGAAGCATTCATGTAGCTAGGGAAATGAAAAATACGACCTGGTGACATTTGGAATAAGTGAAACCCACTGGTAACAAGTAAAACAGCAAAGATTAGCCTCGGGAGAATTGCTTTCATACTCCGGTTACAAAGAAGAAAATACCTCGCACGCACAACGAGTAACACTAATCCTGTCCAAAGAGGTACAGAAAGCACTTACAGGATGGGAAACTCATCATCATCAAAGCATCCTTCAAGACGAATAAGGAGAGGATTACAATGAATGTTATACAGTGCTATGCATCCATCAACGACAGCCACCAAGATGACAAACACCAGTTCTATGCAAAGCTACAGTCAGTCATCGAGAAATGCCCAGCCTACGACTTAACCATTCTAATGAGACACCTAAATGCCAAGGTTGAAATGCACAACTTCGGATATGAAGATATCATGAGACAATATAGACTAGAAGAGATGAACTAAAACTGTGAGAGGTTTGTAAACTTCAACAAAATGATTATAAGTGACACCATATTCTCCTCACTTACAAACGTATACACAAATGTTACATAAGTTTCACCATAATACCGAGAACCAAATCGACCACATCTGCATCAATAAGACATTCATAGGAACCATGGAAAACGTGAGAGGAGCTGACATAGCTCTAGATCACCACCTGGTAGTGGTCAAAATGAAACTAAAGCTAAGAAAGAAAGCACTGGAGCAACAGCATTGTAAACGTTTATACAGTGTACATTCGTCATACTAACAAACTCAAGATAACTCTCAACAATAAGTTCCAAGCATTTCACGATCTACCAGAAGAAGAGGAATCTACTATGGAGGACAACTAGAAAGGGGTTGAGAAAGTAATAACTCCAACATGTCAACAGGTTTTGTGTTGCAAGGAGCACCAACAAAATGAATAGCTATCTGTTGGTACTCTGGATAAGATGAAAGGAAGGAAGAACAAGAAGATAGCAACGAATAACAGCCGAACAAGGACACAGAAGGCCAGGGCGCAGGTTGAATACACAGAATCCAACAAGCATGTGAAGAGGAGCATTAAAACTTGGCAAAGGCCAATCGAGCTAAACGCTCGACTACTTCACTCCCTATCACTAGTTCAGGTACCGATACAACCCAATCCTCAAGCAACATTTTGCATTTCGAGGGGGGAAAACCGAATCCCGAACATGCTTGCATTGTTGCTCAGGGTAGTCAGAAGACTCTGCATTTTGTCAGCGTCTTCACCAAATAGGACTATGTCATCAGCATATTCTAAGTCAGTAAGCGAGGCTCCTGGTAGAAAGTCAACTCCTGAAAAGTCAGACGAAGATAAGGTTATATCTAGGAGCATGTCTATGACAAAATTAAAGAAGAATGAGGAAAGTGGATGACATACCTGGAAGATATGTAATTGGTTAATGTAGTGTGACAGACATATGAGTCAATGGCTAGACCTTATATATATATATATATATATATATATATATATATATATATATATCTTGTATATTATTGGCTGTTGTTGTTGTAATACATGCGTGTGGGTGACTAGTTGGCTTCTTGATAAATCAGTCGGATTATTGTGCCTGAGCAATAGATTAAGGCAAGGCTGGATGCTAGCTGTAGGATATAGCGCTGCAGATAACAAGATCGATAATATCGGCCATCCCTGCTTAGATACAATAATAGCGACAGATACAACAGTGGACATCCCTGACGGACACCACTTGAAGTGAGGAATTTCGATGACAGTTTGCCATAAGCTCTAACTCGACCTGTAGTTTTAGAGTAGAGAGCTTGTACAAGGTTGATGTACTTCTTTGGTACACCTTTCAATGACAGACACTGCCACAGAACCTCACGATCAACAGAGTCGAATGCCGCCTTTAGGTCCAGGAAGACAACTATTGTAGGACGCCTAAATGTGTGTCTGTGTTCCAGGACCTGTCGCAGTGTGAAGATGTGGTCTATACAGCCACATCCTGGTCTGAATCCAGCCTGGTTTTCTCTAGTCTGCTCTTCACGAGCTCTAGTTAGGCGTCTGAGTATAATCGAGGCTAACAATTTACAAACTATATTAATCAGACTGATTTCCCTGTGATTGTCACAAGAAGACTTTTGTCCTTTCTTATAAATTGGGACAATCAGGGATTGAGACCAGTCAGATGGTATTACGCCCAGTTCCCAGATTCTACCTAAGATTTCAGTCAATCTAGCTGCTAAAACTAAACCACCATCCTTAAAAATTTCAGGGGTAAGCCTATCAGGACTTGCTGCTCTACCTCGCTTCAGATTTCCTATAGCCTTTTTAACTTCATAAAGACTAGGAGAAGTTAAGTCGATTTGCCATTCAGGATGACTGGGGATCGTGGGCAACCGAAGTGTGGCTGAAGGCCAGTTGAACTGATCCCTAAAGTGTCTGCCCATCGGTCCAATCTCCTGGACTGAGAATGAATTATAATCCCATCCTTTTCCGAGATAGTCTCACTCACATTCGGATCCTAATACCAGTTTCCTTGATAAGTCGAAAAAGTTGCCTACTGTTGCCTATCGCCGCTGCCTTTTCCATCGTTTTTGCTTTCGCCACCCACCACTGTTCACGGTCGTTGCGTAGGCTTTTATCAGCCTGCGCTTAAGCTCACTTCGCTCTTCATCATGTTCAGAGCCAGGTGGAATGAATTTACGAGCATCCATCAGTTCGGTAGATGCTACTGAAATCCACGGCTTCATTCCTAGCCTTATGATTTACCTTACTAGCAGATATCATTGCTGTTTCCACAGCCTTTTTGATATCATTCCAACCTGCTTCCGGATGGGGAATCGCTTACACGGTCGCCTAACTGTTTTTCTAGTTGTTCCTGAAATATATTCTTAGCTTTATTATAATTAAGTAAAACCCTAAGAGGCTTCATTGCTATGTCTTTCCTACGTCCAGTAAGCCTCAAACAAATACGCGCTCGCACTAAAGCATGATCTGAATCTAAACATGTGCCCCAGAACGAGCGACAGTCCTCCATAGAACCCCTCCATCAGTGGCTGATGGCGACGTGATCTAGTTGGGTGCAACGTTGAGACGATTTTGGGGGTCGCCAGGTCAAAAGATGTTTTTCCTTATGCCTAAAGTTAGTATTCGCTAGAAACAGGCGGTTATCTGAGCATAGTTGCAACAGACGGTCGCCATTATCCGTTCTTTGAGCCGCGACACCATAACATCCACCTAAGTGTCTCTCATTTTCACTTAGTCTACCTACTTGAGCATTAAAGTCACGAGCCATTATAACTATATCAAAGCGCCTAGCTTTTTGGAGGAGGTCCGAAAGCTTGCTGTAAAACTCATCTTTCACCTCGTCTGAACTGCAGTCAGTGGGGGCATAGGCAGATACGACGAGGAGGCAAAGACGAGTGTCCCCGTCTTTCCGAGTCTTAACTGTCCCGTTCAGTCGGACAGCGCACAAGCGACTATCTACAGGGATCCAGTCTAGAAGAGCTAGTTCTGCCCTACGACTCAATGCTATACCTACACCAGCGAGACGCTGGGAAGCAACATCAGGGCTACCGGATACACGAAGAGTAAATCGGGCTGCTTCTTTATTTTGATACGGTGAAATCAGGTTAATGATTTTACTAGGATCCTGTATGCGCGTTTCCGAGACGCAGCATACATCGATTGAGCGAGATTCTAAAGTCCTAGCTAAGGAAGCCTGTTTTCCTATTTGACTTAATGTCTACATTAAAAGCTCCAACATGTAGTCTAGAACTGAGCTTTCAAGAGACCAGGAATAACTTTTCGTGAGCTCGCATCGTTTGCATTAGCGGTGCAGTGAGAATGAAGGAATGTGAGTAGAGTTAGTCGTAGAGATAAGAGAGATATTATGGGGTGTAGAAAGGATTTGATATTGACCAATTTGGACTCTCGTGCTTTTACGGGTATGAGGGAGGTTGTCACTTCCCGGCTGCCCACACCGTGGAAGTGTTTCTTGAGGAACCTGAAAAAGAAGGTAGATTAGTGTCGATCTTAGAGACCTGAGAGCGTGACCGCAGAGCCCAAGGGACAACTGCTTGAGGCCTGTCACGCACGGCCTTTTTACGAAGGGTTTTTTGAGTATTAGCTCCGCACTTAAAAGCCCTTAGTGGGCACCCTTACCGCCGGAGACAGAAATCCGTGAGGTAGGGTGAGATGTGACATTTTTAGGGCCGACGTTTACTAACCCTTCCTTCCTTGTAAGAAGGCAGCATCGCTGCAGATGCTGGTTGTCCGAGGGAAACACCTTACTGCTGTCACACCCCTCTGCAGTCAGCAGTACGACTTCGCCCTCAGACCTTGAGTAGCTGCTTTTAGTCTCATCGTTCTGCAATGGACCTGCCTAGCATGGTAGAACCTACAGGAACATATGTTCCAGCCAGTATAGCTCGGTTGGGTCATCACGATAGGCAAGCCTATGTTCCTTGAGGGATAACAGACATTATTTAATTGATTGAACTTTTAATGTCATTTTTCACTATCTAAATAACCTATCTCCATTCTTTTGAAGATTGTCTCCCGGGATTTACATACTCATTAAAGTATAAATTTTTAGTTGCTTAGAATACTTATTTACAATCCTTCCATTATTATTATCTTCCTTCTAATTCTACATGATATAAAGTATGTACAGTAATTTTAAATATTAGTTATGACTATTGTTATTTAGGTTGTAAAGGAGCTGAAGAGATACTGTAAAATAAATGAATTCATATTATACTGTTAAATATGTTATTCTCTTCTTATTCAAATAAATTATATTACTGACGAGTAAGCAATTTCCCTGTAATGTTCAACTATGTCCTAGGGTGACCTCTGTTTTTACGTGACTGGTTACTTTAGCTTTTGCTTTGGCAATTTTGTTATCTGTTCCCAATGTCACTTTTGTTACTGTACAAAGAGTTGTGGCGTCCAACTTTTATTCCTTAGAAGCATCGGATTTCATAGCACACTTATCCTTTTACTTTATGCTCGCCGAACCGAAGCATCGTAGGGTATTGGTCGCCTACCTATCCAGCTAAAGATTCTGTTTTTCTGTTAGAACACCAATCGTTACGACCTCGAAATAAAAAAATAGCAGGACATAGCAGAAAATCAGAAACTACGTGCAATTTTGAGATAAGGGATTACGACGCAACATTCTCGGTAACCAAATACTAACACTAGGATGAATTGGTTGATTGAATGACAATTTCCGCTTTCATACTTAGCGAGTATTTTGTTTACTTAAATACCGCTCATATTGAGCACAGTTTTAATTACCTAGGAGAACGAAAAAATCAGAATAACCTGCTAGTAACCACGTATCCAGGTCATTTTAAGATTAGTCACACAGTAGCGCGAAATAAAACAATAAAATATAAATTTACTAACCTGTCTTTCACTTTCAGAGAGCTTTCTATGTCTCCGACCGCTGCTTGAGGTCGACTCTTTGCTCGAATCTAAAAAGACAAGATCAATAAATAGCATAGCAGCTAAAACCACTACACATGGTTTATGAAGTACACTGAACATTTATTTAGAACACTGAGTACCCATAGAAAATACGTACCTTTACCTTATAATACAGTAACAATAAAAGCTAGCATGACCCGCTACATTATTGATGTTGAATATTGATGAACATTGGTTTCATCTATCCCATAACTTTCATACACGTTAATGAAATATGCAATTGCATTAAGTTTTGTTTACTATCAATTAATTGGTGTTCGGTAAACATTAGTTGATTGATACTTGGATATACCAATATAACTATAACGAAATACTAAAGTGAATTAGTTTTCATCTAGAAGACTGACGAAAAAGATTATAAAGACCTAAGAAAATATAGTGTAAACATCAACAAAAACGTACAAACTATGTGGGGCGATTGAGACTTAAATCGAACATTTTATAAACATAAGTCAGAATAAATCAGGTACAAAATCTAAAGCTTCAATATGTGCAACACAATAAATGGAAAAAGTAACAAAATCTAACCTTTAGAAGAGCTTCTTTTGTCTGTTGTATCCGAGAGTATATTGGGAGAAAAAAGTGAGTCCTCTTGTAAATGATCATTTGGAATTTGACTGTTTTTGTTCCTTTTACCAAAAGTATAATTTATCGGAGTTGGGATAAGTACACGACAACCCATAGAAATCTGTAATGCAGAATTATCATCAGAAATGGCTGGAGTTGAGGCAATTTGCGGATTTAAAGTGCTTAGTGGAATTTTGGAAAATCCTGAAATAGACTCTTCTAGGTTATGTGTAGAAATATTTTTCAGATGATCTGGGGTGTTTGAGACACAAGTAACAACATGACAAGGAGAATCGCGAACATATTCTGGGAGACTTGAAAGAAACGCTTTTACCTTCTGTCTTGTTATTAACTAAGTGAGTTTTTGTGAGGTCATCTGGACTGATTAACAGGTTGGGTTTATGAAGAGTTGAGGTAACTTCAGGACTTACTGTCTTTGATACCAGTGGGATGGCTGTTATTATCGACTTAGGTGTGTTTGTGTGTAGATCAACTTTGTATTGAGCACCATTAGATTCTCGTGAAGGGATATACGGCACTGTAAATGGTGTTGGTGGTGGCCACTGTTTTGACTTCAATTTCTTTGAGTTAGCAACTTTTGCCTTGACCAGTAAATGGGTTTTCTTGGTGTCACACTTTACGGTTAAACACTTTTTATTGTAAGGGTCAATATTCTCCTTATTCTCATCACTGTCGTCGTCTACAAAAAGATAAGGGTCCTGTGGAGTAAATGGGGTTTGTTTTCCTTTCTTAGAACGTTTATTTGTAGGTACATTTTTACTGATTGATGGAGACGTCCTAGAAACTGCTGAACTGGGCGGTGGGACAATAGATTTGGTTTCTCTGGAGGCGTCGCCACTAACAGCATTGGATTTCGATTTGATGTGAGCATCATGTGAACACTTAACATTCTATAAAAAAGATATGAGCGAAGATGAATTTAGTAGTTATGCAGTGATATATGTGGATTTATTGGATAAACGACGCAGTCTAATAATATGACGAAAACAATGCAAGAATGACTAGGGAATTTTAGATGCTTAACTATTGAAATCTTTAGGTCAATAAGGTAAGATCTATCAGCATCCAAATGTTTTACAGTTTAGCTCCGTCTATCTGTCGCTTACCATAAACTAAACTGGTCGTTACAGACTTTGTAGATGGGTTTAAGTAATCTTCTCATAAAATACGGTGTTACGGTACCAGATACTTACTTTACGTCACGGGTACAGAAAGCGAGTTTGGCTTTTGTTAAATTACGTTAACCGTTAGAGCAGGCGAGAGATCCATCTCTCAACCAAGGTACGAGAACGCTGTCCATCATTCCGCTTTGTATTAACCTATATGTGGGAAACATAAGCTTCAAAAATAGATATGCATGAGCTGAAGGTATTTAATAACACAACTTTGGAACATTGTTTGCATATTGTGGAATGACCGAGTAAGCAACAGTGAGGTTAGACAGAGAACTTCAAGATTTTTCACCTCTTAAGCGCTACTTAATTCCTACGTAACAGCCTTGACTATCAGATTTCTAGTAATTACTTTGTAGGCTTTTTTTCAATAGATATTATGTAGTCAACAATATATCAATCGATTCAGTTATCGTTTGTATACCTTCAAAAACTAGTGTTGCCTTCATTTAATTTGTATTGTGACTGGCAAGTGGAATACAGGATGCGCGTTTCGTCCTATTTGGGACTCATCGGCTGGATGTACATGCATCCCAATGTTGATGTTCACAGTGGGATTCGAACTCAGTCCGGTTCGTGTCATACGCCACCGTGTACACCACTTGCCAGTCACAATACAAATTAAATGATACTTCTGAATAATCGCTATATCGAGGCGATCCGCACAGGATGCACATATAGCAACAGTGACTGACCAGCTTCAGTCTATAACAAATCAATGGGAATATACAAATTTATTCTACTAGTGTTGCCTTATTCACCCACATATGTTAATTGCTTTGTTAATTAGTCGTAAATATTTTGTAAACACCTTTGAACTTGCAAACACCACCAATTATTTGGTAGTTTTTGAAACGATTGTAACATAAGTGTGGTCTTCACGAGAAACTAATTGAGAAGAAACTTCTTTGTTATCTTCGTATTTAAAGATAGAAGATCGGTCCTGGATCCTCATCGACTGAAATAGTTAGGACACATATTACTTAGGCCTAACCACCTCTTATATAGTTGTACGAAGTTGGCTGGTTTCGAGATAGAACAGAATAAAACTAGAAGAGCCCAAATCAGGGTTCGCTTTGGATAACACAGAAATTCAAACTGAATGGAATGGTGTGCAATACCCAAAATTCAAATTCCTTGGAAATCCTACTTTGTCAATGGCCAAGGTTATTTCTATACGTGAACGTTTAGGTTTAATGAAGTTACAGTTTCTGCCATGTTACTTAAAAATGATACTTGAACTCGTTTGTTATCATAGTTTCGACAAAATCCGTAAAATTCGTATACTCTATTTGTCTACTAAACAGATGCATTTTATAAAATGTTCATATGATACTGTCCCTCCCCTGACCAATTTTACGCGAGGTCGTTAAGCGAAGACAGAATATTAGAAAAACCCCTCTAACTAGAACATCCGAGGAACAAAACTGTCGTTTTTGTTTGAAGCAAACCAATAACGTCAGATGGCGAAATAACACGATTGAACGACAAAGGAAGGTTATTTTGTTAATGTTTGCTAGCGAAAGAATTTGTCAAGTCCCCAAACCTCACCTTATATTGTGACATATAAAATTAGAAATTGTGATGCGCTCAGTATAACTGTTTATAAAACTAGGCACTCAGTTAAATTTTTAAATTCGAAAAACCTGTGCTTGACACATGCAGTCTGATATCTAGGTGACTACACGGCATTTATGACGATTGCGAACAAAGTCCTTTTACTCAAAGTCACCACTCTTTTTTTACAACTACCGTGCAGAAAAAAAACTAATGACGTGAACACAATGAAAAAAGTGAATAACATGTTAATTTAGTGAAACGTCTCATTGAGTGAAATTATTCTGGGTACCTAACTGTTAATTACATGCAAGGTTAGTCAGAGATGAGGCACATGCGCCTATAAGGTGCAATTAATAAACGAGCGGCAAAGAGGCGAACTCGGAGTTAATTAAACTCGATTCCCATTAATAGAAGTCCAACAATGAGAGGTATTGCCTTTCTATGTTCAAATCACCCTCTGAAATTAGAATACCATCTTTTCTCTAGCTTTTGACTTGAATTTGCAATAGGCTAGATAACTTACCCTGCTCGCTTTGCGGATAGACGACCTCAATCTCATAATCAAACCTGTAACTAAAAGCTGCGAATAATCGGACAGTTATGGAAAAGTGGCTGATTCAAACAAACAAGGTCGTTAAGGTTGGAACCATTTATACTACGGAAAATTGTTGACTAAATTAATTCATTGTCTAGATTCCCTATTGCTAATCAATTTTTTTATAAATTTCTTTTTAATGAACTCTGAAAATTGGTGAATATAAAATATGCACAATTAGCAATTAATTTACGAGTCCTATGACGGTGAAGTGTACACGGGCATATGACCAAGTTACGTTTGTCGTACAACCAGAGCCACTTCTATCGATTGGACCCACTCTTACGAATGCGAAGAAATCAGAAGGCACTGAAGGATGGAAGAGAAATTATATTTGATCACAAACATAGCTTCGATGGGATAGCAACGTCTAGGCTGGCAAATTAGAGAGAGATGCTACCCACGGTGGTTCGAGTCCTGATCTAGTGATGATGCGTGACCGAGTGCCTCCAATTGGTTGTGTCCGCCTAAAACAAACATGGTCAGCATCAATGTCGAGAGGCTATGCAATTATTTATTATGAGGATCATTTGCCGCTACAGCTCACTCTCTTCCTAATGGGTTCGTGAAAACCCTAAGACGTGCCAACCAAAGGATAAAACCCAATTCGTTTAACATCGATAGACGTTCCTTCGATGGCTTGCGATGTTGAGCAGCTTCTGGACGTCAGTCCCTACGCTATGGTGTCGCTGCACAAAATATTTGTACATAATAAGTCCTTTTTTTCCTTCCACGTTCTTCTGTTTGCTTCCAGACGGCCTGGAAGTCGAAAAGAAAAAAGAAAATTTAAATCTGTGTATTTTGTATACGAAAAAATAATTGTTAGCTCAATGCGTCCATAGAATCGTGTTGAACACTGACAACAAATAATCAAACGCTTTATCTTAACACGGAAATTTATAAAATGCATACCGTAAATTAAAAATAATAATAACGATTTTATCTATTTTTGTTTATTTCTTTTTGTTATTATTTCTTTCAAGACAAAAACAAAAATTGTTATACGTACGTAAGTAGTGGGAATCGGGGGGATATTAGTAGACAAAGTATTCGTTTAGGTGTTCTGGAAATCGTACTTTTCTACCAGAACGCGTAGCTCTCGGCGCTATGGAGCTCTTTAACACTTCTACTTGCGTGTTAGTCATTGCTTGAGGCGTGATGACTTCGTTCATATCAAGTTTTGCAGGTGTTGTAGCGAATTCGACACTAAAAGGTTAACCTTCTAGGTAGGCAGCTTTGAGGCTGTCAATGCTGACTGTTATCCTCGTGGCCATTCGTGTCAATCGTATAGTACTTTGTTTCACGTTTAAGAACCTTGTATGGTCCTTCGTGAGTTGCGTCGAGAGGTCGGCGTACAGCATCATGACGTACGAAAATGTGTGTACTATGTTTTAAGGCAGGTTGAATAAAGGTGTCAGTCGACTGTCGTCGAGTTTGAACTGGCTTAACTGAACGCATAGCATTTGTAAGCCGGTTCACGTAAGAATTGAGATCCAGGTTTGCCGAGGCGGAAGCAGTTTCCACAAACTCACTTGGTAGTCGAAGAGTCGCTCCGTAGACTAATTTGGCGAAACTGCATCCAACACCTTGTTTTACTGTGCTGCTAATCCCGAGTAAAACTAGTGGTATGGCGTCGATCCACTGAGGGATGTTTGTAGCTGAAAGTGATGCTTGTGGGTGGTAGGCGGTCGTCCTGAAACGCGTAGTTCTAAGAAGTTTGGTCACAGTGTGGAACAATCCAGATTCAACCTGACGTCCACAGTCTGTTGTTACTGTGGATGGACAACCAAAGTTGGCTACCCATCGTTCGACGAAAGCGCGAGCAATCGTTTCACTAGTGATGTCTTTGAGTGGAATCGCTTCTGACCATCATTTAAATCGGTCCACGCATGTCAGAAGATAAGAAAATCCATTTGATTTTGGTAAAGATTCTACCAAATCAAGGTGGACGTGATCGAATCGAGCGTCAGGGGTTGAGAAAGTGCCAAGGGGGCATTTATTATGCTGAATTACTTTGTTCTTCTGGCAGGTCATGCAAGTGCGCGCCCATTCTTTGATATTCTTATTCATCTTCAGCCAGCAAAATCTCTTAGTAATTAGGTTACTTGTAGCACGGACTCCAGGATAAGAGTGGTAGTGCAATGTGTCGAAGATGACTCGTCGATAACTCCTGGGGACAACTGGACGGGCTATACCTGTAGAAGAATCACAAATCAAAGTGTTCTTACCCTTTCCAATCGTTTTAGCTTTGGAGTTGGAGCGTTGTTGCGGCTAACTCGTGATGAAAATCGATGTCTTCACTTTGAAGTCGAGTTAGCTCAACAAGGTCAAGTGCCTTGGATACGATTCAAGGAATGTATTCTCGATAAGGCGTCGGCAATCACATTGTCAGCTCCAGATATATGTCGTATGTCAGTAGAGAATTGGGAGATATAGTCTAGATGACGCGACTCTCGTGGAGAGTACTTATCTGAAGATGATTTCATCGAAAACGTCAGTGGTTTATGGTCGGTGTATATTGTAAGTTCCCGGCCTTCGATGGAATGTTGAAAATGTCGTTCAGCACAGTACATGGCTAGTAGTTCGCGTCAAAAAGTGCTGTATCTGGATTCAGTGTCGTTTAATCGTTTTGAGAAGAATGCTAAGGGCTGCCAAGCTTGGCCAGTCCATTGTTGCAGAACTGCGCCAATCGCTGAGTCAGAAGCGTCGACCGCAATGCTGACGGGAGCTTCAGTATTGTAGTGCGCCAGCATAGTCACATTGGCTATTGCCTCTTTAATTGCAACGAAGGCTTTCTTTGATTCTGAATCCATTGTGACCACCTTTTTATTCCCACGAAGCTGATCCGTTAGTGGTTTCACAATAGATGCACAGTTGGGGATAATTCGTCTGTAGAAACTTACCAACCCGTTGAAAGCTCATAACTGCTTAATGGTGTTTGGTTCCGGATACTCCATAATAGCCGCCACCTTGTGTTTTTGAGGCTGTATACCATTAGCATCAATAGTATGCTCCAGGAAGTTGAACGAGGTTGTTCCGATTTGGCATTTCTGTATATTAATGGTAACTGCGTATTGGTGCAGTCTTCTAAAAGCTGTGTCTGGATGTTTCATATGTATTTCCTCGTCTGGGCTTGCTATCAAGCAGTCGTCGACATATGCATGGACATAGTAAAGCCCACGGAACACGTCGTTGATGAAATGCTGAAATGTTTGTGCTGGATTCCTCAAACTGAAGGGCATTTGAAGGAATTCGTAAAGACCGAATGGGGTTACAATAGCCGTTCTTGGTATGTCATTTTCGGCCATCGGTATTCGATTGTAGGCCTTTATTATGTCAATCTTTTAGAATACTGTCATTTCCTTCAACGTGGCTGTTAGCTCGTAGATGTGTGGTAAAGGGTAGCGATCTGGCGCAGTTTGTGCGTTAAGACGTCGATAATCACCGATAGGACGCCAATCAGTTGCTGTCTTTCTTCGGGACCATATGTAATGGAGACGACCATGGGCTACTGGATAGGTGGGTTATTCCCAAGTCAATCATATGGTCGAATTCGTTATTCCTAATCCTTAATTTTTCGGGTGCTAGTCGGTGTGTTTTGGAGAATGCAGGTTGACCTATAGTCCTGATGTGATGTGTAACATTGCTGGTTACACATGGTAACTTCGACGTCACCTTATTCAGGTCCGGATACTTGTCAAGTATTGGCTGAAAATAATGGGTAGTTAAATGTTTAAAGCGAAGAGGACATAAGCTATAACCTGTAGCAGTGGTTCCACGCACGTATAGCTTTGTGTTGCCGTCAACTAGCCTCTTTTTACAAGGGTCCACAAGGAAGTTGTGGTGGCTTAGTAAATTTATGCCTATGTTGGGCATTTTCACATCGGCGATAGTGAAAATCCAGTGTATGGGTTTGCGCAAGCCCAAGTTCAAGTAGACATACTCTTTTCCATACGTGGCTATTTGTTTTCCGTCGGCTGCTTGTAGATAAAATTCAGTTACATGTTGGCGATCAGATGAAGTTTCAGGAAGGACGCTGACTTCTGCGCCAGTAACGACGGGATAACTGAACCTTCGTGATCATACCAGTGATGAATAACAGGCTGCTGTTTCTACCGGCAACGGTTACCGCTGACGCGTGCCGGACTGGATAGTTTTCGGACGCACCAACAGTGGGTTTGTGGCTAGGGAAATAACTGGGGTCTTCACACTTCTTTGAGTCCTTGCCATAGGTGTTGTGAATTTTCCCTTCCTCGAGGTCGAGATGAGGATCTTTTGCGTGATGAACTTTGTCGTCAAGGCTTGCTTGTTTGGCGTTGTTCCTGTGGATCGAGGAAACAAGAAAGAGTATTGCACAATTTGGTTATTTTGTTTTCGGTCTCAAGAAGTTTTTCTGTAACAGAATGAACCTCATTGTGGCGAGTTCTGGTGATCTCCAGAATTCGATCAGTAGATGAAGCTAGTTCATCTACTGGGTTGTTGTTAAATGTTACCAATACTGCTTGCACTTGTTGTGGCAGTTTTGATAGGAAGAGCTGACGGAAGAGAACTTCATTAAAAGTGCGTTGACCAAATACCTCTTTCATACGCGATAACATTTCCGATGTTGAACCGCTGCCAAGCTCAATGGTGTGAAACAATTCATCAAGACGTTGTCTGTCGGACAAGTCTCAGCGTTTGAGAATTGATCTTTGGAGCTCTTCGTAAGGTTCTACACAGTCGGGACTGAAAAAGGAAGGGAAGACGTGCCTGTTTAGTTCACGCAAAAGTGACCATACAACCGCCAGAAATTGAACGCGTGGATCTGTCACATCGTGGTCTCGAAATTCCGCTTCTGTATAGCATAACCAGGCTTCTACATTATCTGACCAAAAAGGAATGAGCTACAAGCTTGGAGGCGTAGGGGTTTTAATCCTAATAAGCTTAGGAGTCTGGTCTGACATCATAAAAATAGTAATGTATGCAAATACAAAGATACTGTGAAAAATATGCGGGGAAAAAATTAAAAAAGCACCAATAATACTCTGTTAAAGACTATATAAAAGGAACGAACTCACAGTTATGATTGTATCCAGATCACTTTGGGCTTACCAATGAAGTGTACATGGGCATATGACCAAGTTACGTTTGTCGTACAACCAGAGCCACTTCTATCGATTGGACCCACTCTTACGAATGCGAAGAAATCAGAAGGCACTGAAGGATGGAAGAGAAATTATATTTGATCACAAACATAGCTTCGATGGGATAGCAACGTCTAGGCTGGCAAATTAGAGAGAGATGCTACCCACGGTGGTTCGAGTCCTGATCTAGTGGTGATGCGTGACCGAGTGCCTCCAATTGGTTGTGTCCGCCAAAACAAACATGGTCAGCATCAATGTCGAGAGGCTATGCAATTATTTATTATGGGGATCATTTGCCGCTACAACAGAATAGAATTCTTTTATGTCAGAATGCACTATTTTTGTGTAATCATAGAAGTCTCTAACGAAATGATGTAGCTTCATTGTAAGACTATGTATGTTAGATATTTACATCTCAATAGTCTATACTGGTCCAGAATCTTCGGGTTTTAGTCTTTGGTCTTCAGGCATCAGAACTGGAGGCTTGGTAATCTTAACTGGATCAATTACGATGCCCATTTAGTTATTTTGCAAACCGTGTTTAGCGATCTTATGATAACCATTCAAAGTAGTGTTACGAAGTTAGTTTCAGATAGATCTTGAAATATGATTGGTTTTAAAGAATGACCTTGTTGGTTTTAAAGGACACTTCTATTTAAAGTTGATATAAAGAGCAAAGCAATTAAATCGCGACATAATAGAACGGTCTTTACCTTCTAGTTAATTAGTACATTCAACCGTTTACATCCGACTACCGTGAAATGCATTGATTCTGTGGTGTTGTACGTATGATTGGTGCACCGATTCAAATTGAAAATAGACTTTAGCTTCAACTGTATTCAAAGTCTTTGATTTGTGGTTAATCCGGTAATCCTGCCATTGATGTTTATAAATATAGTCAAAACATTCTGACAAGTTACTGATGGACATGTTTCACTGGCTTCCGTCAGCAGCAACAGACTGTCTCTTCCTTATGATTACTACACCACCCATACGCTTTACGACTGAGCTTTAGATTTACCTGGATAAAGAGTTGTAGATAGGACACATTATGAATTTTTCCTATTTGTGTTATGTTATACAACTTATGACCAGTGGCTGCGTAAGTCGGATTCACTTTAAGCTTAGTCGCCAATTGTTATGTATTGTAAAAATACACAATGCCCTTGATGATTGCTAATCACTGTACAGACACGTCTGCCCCGCGACTATCAGTCCCCAAGCCGGAATAGAGGAAAAACAAACGGTTGATGAGCCAAACAGACAGAATCGGATCAGATCGAATTATATTTCAATCATGCCTTTTATATATACACAAAATCAGACCACACAGCGGACCAATTAGAGAACTAACATTAATACAGAACTATTAAAATAGTGGTAGTGAATAAGCACAACTTGTACACAACTAATTAACTGTAGTCCATAATAAGAGACAGTATAATAACAGTAAATATGCTAGACGGGAGGATAGGGTGAGAGGAACATAACAATAATTGAAGTGTAATGTTTACACAACTCACGATCAGAATAAATAAATTAGTTCTCAGAAACACAGTTCTGGAAGTTTTTCCCTCTTCTTAAGTGGTCCGATATAACAATTTGTTCACCATTATTCTCCATGTACATATCGTCAATCATATGCCCATCATTCAGTGTTACTAAACTAATCATTGCAATAGTTAGGTGGATTAATGCAATTTCGAATGTTAGGTTAGTGTTTTTTTCTAATTAATTAGTTCATGAGGGTCTGGACTTTAACAATACACTCGTTGCCTGGGGGTTTGTTATCACGATATCGTTTTATTCTACTTCCTCTGTGACCGAAAGTGGTACTAGTAGTAAGTAAATAGGTTTGAGTGAATATTTATTGCCTTGGTACGTCCCTTTCCATTTGACAGAAGAAACCAGATTATTTGGGAAAAAGTCTTAATTTCATTTTTTCGTGGGTAGGAGACACTGAAGTGCGATCTAATCATTTAAACACAATACCTCTCAACATTCAATATAACATCATAGGAAATATAATTCCTATGCAGAATAAGGAAGCAAATGAATACTTGGACTTTATTGTTTTAGCTTACATTGAAAATTTGAAGTCAACTCTTCACTAGTCGACCTAAGTTGATACATAGACATCTATACTAGTCTTACCACTCGGTGGCTTATCTACAATCCCTACGGGTGAACTTTGTATGCCTCTATTAATGGAGATATGGATCTTTGTTCTGTTATTTGTATCAAAGTTATTATCTCGGCATGCGCTCTAATTTTGACTACCTGAGAGGAACTATTATCCGTAATGCATGATGATAGTGATTTGCTATTAAAATAATAGTGCACCAGAAAGCAGATCAAGCCGATGAATAATGAACTATATCTAAAACTGAGACTGCAGAAATGATATGGTTAATAAAATTTAAATCTTACCTTCCACTACATTCGCCAGTGACTAAAGCTTGAATTTAAAAAAATTATAATTTACGTGTCACCTTTAAGGAGTATTTTTAGTTGCGATAGTTGAAAGTAGTGAACAGGATCGTGCTTCAGCTGTGATAATTGACGTAGCCGCAACACAACCAAGATAGTACAGCTTGTACACTAACCTGTGGCAGAACGCTGTTATTTGGGTATTAGGAAGAAAGTCAGGTGTACTTGGTATTTGAGGGTTCGACCCCCTATTTGGGGATGTTAGTGAAGATATACTGTTCCCAGCAAGCAAACCTGAAACTTGGGTTTCTGTGTTATTTGTAAAAGTGGTAAGAAGAGGTATCCCTTATTTATATGTGGTGTGACATAAGTATAACCGTGTATTAATATAACTTATTTCGGAAGTATTCCACACCCCCGTTCCATATTTGTTTTTTATTTCTTCAACTAAATGTATTAACTATGTGCATACTAAGTACTTGCATTCGCAATCTTTAAATACATAGTTTGTTGCAAAGTTCATCCTATTATGGCACTAATTATGCCTACACTGTGAATCCGTAGTGTAAGGAAATCCTTTGCAAGGTATCTGTAAGTAAAATGTGTCCTACAGCCGTCACCAAGAAAAATGAGATTGAATTTTTTGATAGTTCATTAGCCCTGTTTGTTAAAGAGCCTGACGTTGCAGAACTGAAAAAAATCTGGAAATATCTACAGTATAAGATGTTTGATGTTTATATTCCACTTACAGTATTTGTTCATTTCAGTGAAGACTTATCGTCTTCTGATGAGACTTGTCATATGCTTCTACATTTATTATGTTTGCGATGATCAAAACTTCAAGCATCCTAATTACAATAAAATTTATAGCCGAGAATTTGCGTCTCTTCTGCACAGTATAACCGGTTCGTTTAAGTGACTCGTAGATACGTCAAAAAGTGTTTAAACGGAAATTATTGGCGGTAACTGTTGTACAATATTGATATGTAACATAAATATGAACATTACAAACCTCAACAGTGTGAGTATATTATACGACCAACAGTAGTGTTTCAAAGAATCGATAATATCGATCTGTAAAATAGCAAATAATCAAACTTATAATGTTGGTTACTTGTCGAAACAAAACGGTATTTTAGCAACTCAGAAACTTGCCTCTAACGACAATCAGTCATATACATCAAATAGTTAGAAAACAAGTGCTATAGTATGCCACAGCCGGCCTCAAACATTAGTGGCCTTTTAGTCTTTGAATAATGCGTAGAATAATACTTTGAAAGTGTCTTACGATAAGTGGGTTGTGGCAGTTTTTATAGCTGACGTAACAAATCTGATGAATCGATGCCTAATTATGTGCAAATGTAAAATTACGTAGATTATAAGTTGCATGACTCCAGCGAACATACAATAAAATCTAGGCTAGAAACCCGTCATAACAAAGAAACCCTCTCTGAAAACAGTCAATCCTGATTCCTTAATGATGTGGTTATTTAAGGTTGAATTAGATTGTCAACTTTTAGCCTCCGTGAAGAAAGGTCTCAAAGCCTTCTAATTGTGAATAAATTTTTGGATCTGGTAAACTGAGAAAGTGAACACTTCTAGTCCCAGCTCGAACCCCAGGGTAATCTCAGCAAATTTGCTAAGCTTTACCGCCCTGACCCACTGTTTGACTTAACGTGTTTAGTCAGTACTTTGTTTCACCCCAACCAACAGACTATGGGGGTGTCTTGTGAGTTATGCACACGACAGTATCACATTAGGTTATCTCATAATAATCCACTTTTCTGCATGAGGTCGGATTTACACGACGGACTTTGCTTCTATTCAACTAGCAATCACTAATTCCAAGTTCACTTACCTTCTGGAACCCCATTTTTGTTGATTTATCCATGCCTATGTTTCATCAGGTCTAACACCACACAAAACATGTGCTAGGCATGGGATAGTAAAACATTTGTACTTATCCTTTGTAGCAGTGTCGGACTGCCATGTTGAAGTCGAGGTTTGAGTCATACAATATCCGTTTATAATAATTAAAGGTATACATCAAACAATACTGAGTGCGGATTTCCTTAGAGAGGTGGGAGCGGTAATCGACACAGAGAATAAGACGGTACGCACTAAATACGGATATTTTAATATACAAGGTAACAGTGAGGTGGCTAAGACACAAGCGGCGATCATACCAAAAGAAAATAGTGCAAAGGTTGACAAAATGGTAGCAACGTACAGAAGCTTGTTTAATGAAGATTGAGGCCTACGGATATTGTGATAGAGTGACGCACGAAATTTCTATAATGAGTCATAGGAAGATGACTTATCACACACGCCGGATTCCAGTTCATCTGGAAGCAGAGGTAAATTGTCAAGTTAAAGAAATGTTGCGGGATGGAATAACTGAAAAGGCCGATAGCTGCTGCAATTCACCTGTGCTACTGGTAAAGAAATCGAATGGGAATTATAGATACTAAACAGTGTAACAGAGTTGAGACCATGCACAATACCAAGTGTGGCTGGAACCCTAGATCGTTAACAGCAAGTAAAGTTGTCTACTGTACTAGACCTCCGGTCAGGGTATTGGAAACTACCAATAAAGTCAAGTGACAGGTACAAGACAGCCTTCACTGTGGGTCAAAAGCAGTACCAATTTAGGAGAATGTCATTTGGGCTGTCAGGGGCGCCGTTCATATTAAGAACACTAATGAACTTATTTCTACAAAACCTTGAAAACGTTGTGGTTTACGAAGACGATTTGGTGGTCTGTAGTTACACAGAGACAGACCACATAAAGCATCTAGAAGCAGTTCTTAAACGAATCGAGGAGTTTGGGTTTCGTATTAATTAGAAGGGATCACAGATAGCCAAAGGTAACGTCACACTGTTGGGGTATAAAGTAAGAGAAGGTGAAATGAAACCGCTACCTGAGAAAATTTCGACTATTAAAAACATAATAGCATTGATTTTGAAACGGAAGCTCAGGCAGTTTATGGGAGAAGCAGCGTTCTACAGCCGCTTTATAAGGAACTTTAACGAGATCGCTGCGCCACTGTACAAACTATTAAGTAATGAAAAGTTTATATGGACAGAGGAGGCGTAGAAAAAATTCGACCAGATCAAGCGGTTATTAGACGCAAAGCTGATGACATTAAACTACCTGTTCTTGGAAAACGGTTGACAGTGGCCACAGACGCCAGTAATTTTGGCATTGGCACATACATCGGCAGGACGATGGGATAGTGGAGTATGTTTGCGGTGTTTTAACGCCGACAAAACAGAAGTACTCGACCAATAAAAAAGAGTGTTTAGCGATTGTTTGGGTGGTAGATAAGTGGAGGCCGTATCTGTTGGGTCAGCCATTTCACACTAAGACCGATCACAAGCCGCTGCAATGGTTGAAAACGGCAAAAAAAACCCGAGAAAAATTGTCACGATGGACATTACATCCTGCAAAAATACGATTTCACGATTGGCCACATACCAGGAAGTCGAAATGTAATAGCTGACTACCTTTAACAAACATGAGAGGACACTGGCTTACCGGTGGTTGCTTTTGGATTTAACAAAGTAGAAGCAGACCTTGAAAGACTGGTCTGTTGCCAGAGGTCCAATCCAACGCTTAAGACAGGGAGACGAGCGCTAACTGAAGGGTTGGATGACCAATCAGTCCACTTTAACAGAGCGGTAAAGACGTTTCTAAGCCAAAAAGACAGACTAAGATTGAATGCGGCTGGAGTTTTAACATGGAAAGACAATGATGGGAGCTGGATAACTATAATTCCAAAGTCATTACAACATGAATCAATCATGGAATGCCATCAACTAGCACACACAGGCGTCGCTAGAACTACTGACCTCTTGAGATAGAGTGCGTACTGGCCAGGGATGTAAGAAGATGTGATGAGATATAATCTCGCCTGCCTACATTGCCAGTCAATAAAAGGCGATAAGTGCATACGCACTCCGTTACAGCCCATCCCAGTTACAAGAGTAGACGATCTGTGGTCAGTGGTTGTAGTGGGCTCGTTTCCTCAGACGGCGTGTGGTAACCAATACGTTTTGGTGATGACTGATAGTGCTACGCGTTGGGTCGAGGCTGTGGCGATTCCTGATCAGCGTGGAAAGATGGTGACGAAAGCAGTGATGCGGCACATTGTGGCTGGCCACGGCGTCCCGAGAACGATATTGGCTGATTAAGGTCCATGTTTTGAGAGCGAGGAGATCATAGCTCGCCTTGTGCAGTTAAGTATCAAAAGGGTCAGAACAACACACTATCATCCGCATACCAACGGACTTACAGAGCGCAATAATCACACGCTAAAAGAATGGTTGGAAGAGAAGGAAGGTAACTGGGAAACGGAGTTACCGATTATATTGCTAGTACATCGAGCCTCGAGTCAATGAATAACAAAGAAATCATCATTTCAGTTGATGTACGGAAGGAGACCACGACTGTCAGCAGACAACATGACCTAACCACAACCAAAAAAGTTGAACGATATGAAGTGGAAGCAAAAGCGGTAACAATCAGTGAGAAACATACAACAGAAACAGAGAATGGACGTTAAGCGATCGGGACAGCATCGAGGAAATCAAACGAAATGCTTTTCAGTGGGAGATCTGGTGAAGTGTAGAGGACGGAAGTTCATGGCGGGTGGCGGAGTAGGCTCGAAGAAAGTGCCTCCCTAAATAGGAGCATACAACTTACCCTGTACTCCGTGAATTTATCTAGATTACATAGTGTTACTGATCTTGGTTTGGCATATTCCGATTATCTCTCCTTCTCTTTGTGATCACACGCGGTTAATTCGTGAGCTACATGAACTTTGAGGGGGATAATACTATCACATAATAAAAAATGTTATCACTTCTCGTGACATGGGTAATTATCGCCAACCATCAATATCAATGGTGCACAAGAGTTCAACATACTATGAGATTTGTAGAAGCATGTAAGGTCGTCAAAAAGACTGAGTGTCACTTCACCACTTACTATATTATGGTTAGTGGATGACCGATGACAAGGAAGTTGTTAAATAGTCTAAAGAACGGCAAAAGACAATTCAGTACTGAGTACCATGGGAGGTGGCAGATGAGCTGAAGAAACAGGAGTACAGGGGACTGACGAGACTTCGGTTGTGTGACAATCGGAGGTGATAAATAGGAAAGACAATGCAAATTGTTTGAACCGTGGCTATAGTAGGGAGATTTCCTTGGGAGGTTAATAGATGGGGTGGCGTTGGAGTGTAAATATGAGGTTGATAGTAGTTTGGAAGGGTATATAGTGTCCCAAGAAATATGAGGTTAACGAATTCTTTCTTGCCTTTAACGTGGGTATTTTTAGATTCCTGATAACACATCTCGTAGATAACTAGGTCTCCTATGGACAGCGTTATAATAATAATAGTTATTTTTTTACTACGAGTATTCACAGGTGCCATCTGATGGCGTTTATAGGAGAACAAGCTACTTACGGGCTAGTTACATGTCACACGGTAAAGTGATTTGTTTATTGCTGATGATTATATTTCAGGGAATGTAGAGGGAGCTTCGCCTTCACTTACTTTTGGTGTTATAGTTTTAGTCTTTATGAGTTTATTGGGTAGAGTTTGGGGTTATCGTGTTACCTTAGGATATTGTAAAATGAAATCTACATGGTTTGTATCGCGTTGCGTAATGCTTTGACTAAGGACCAACTTTAATATGATAAGGTTTTGATAGGTGTTTGTTGTTTTTTGTGTCTAAAATAACTTCAGCGGAATAGCGACATCTTGAGCTAGTGAAGTCACTACCCTGACGTTTAGTTATACTGATAGAACTTTGATGGCTATTGGTTGTCATACAGTCTGTTGATATATCTAGATCAATCCAATCTGCTTTATTTTATGTGCTTGTTTTCGTAATCGTTAGGCTTACAGGCAAAACTATTTATCGTCCTGTCAGGTCACATTGATAGGAGTCATTTTAGGATAGATGTAACTTTGTACTCCAGTTGCTACATATCTCCTAAAACGGCGTTGACAAGGTGTTAGGTCAGGAGTGAGTTTTATGTTTTATAAGGAATCAGTGAGCTAATGTTTTTGCTTGACATGATGAATCTCATGGTATCTTGAGAAATAATAATAGTTTATTCTCAAGTAGCATTTTGTACATGACAGCATACCAATTTACAGGCATGATCAGAATGATATGGTCAGAATGATATTAAACTTGAATAGTAGCAGGCAAGTAACTTTATTTGATCTGTTTGTTAGACTAATAACTAAACAGTTAGCGTCGTCTAAGCCACATGCTCGGAGGAGCATATTTTAACCCGGTAAAAGTATTTGTGATCAAGTACATTGTGTACTATAACATTGTAAGAAGACATCACTCTTTTTGTTAACACTTCAACCACAAATTCTAGTGGATATTCAGTTTACATAATGTTATCGAGGTTTTTATTGATGTTTCTATTCCATGGACACGTAAGGGGTGACAATTAGATGAGTTCGTGATAAATTTTGGTAAGCAAATTTTAAATTAGCATTAAGTTATCTCAACTTCGTTCGGTATCACGATGAACATATCTGAAGATGTATGACACTGTAACCTGATAGAAGCTTGTTGTAAGCCTAGTAGAATATGAATTGTGGGCACAGAGTGCTGACACGCTGACAGAAATAGGGGTTACTTGGTTCATGCTAAGCAGGAGGGATAACGAGTGCGATATTAGGAGTGGAAGAAGTGGAGACAATCGGTGACATTGGCAGTGGTAAAGGTGTAGATAAAGGAGCATCGGTTTTAGCTAAACCACACACTCAGTATATCTGAACGTAAGAGATTTAAATTCCTTAGTAGATTTTGGGGAGCAGGAGATGTTTGTCTTTTGGTAGAGTTTTTTACCATGGCTGAGTCTGGAGTATGTGCGAAATCAGAAATGTTTTAATGTTAGCTGCATTTATAATCGAACTAGTCTACACGTTAGTTATTTCTGTATTTCCTAACAATATGGGGTTGATTTAAACCAGGAAAAGATATAAATGATGACAAACAATTTGCATTAAATGAAGCTACGCTCTTTAAAGTTAACGCTTGTAGAACTAGTGTGTACCTGTTTTCGGGAGTAAGTTATTTTTATTATTTAAATCGTTTCGGAAAATAAACGTCAAAAGATAATCCGAAATAATACGTGGTGACGTCTACAGTGATTACAGTGATTGCTCGCAGGTCGCAGTTAAATAAATCCAGCACATTTACAAGTCATGGATGTTGTCCCATGAGTAGTTTATTTATTTGAATTTCCTGCCCATATATGGGTTGTCTGTTTTATTGGATTTTCCATAAATGTTTGGCAAAAGACAAATGATGCAATGGTCTGAATTTAAAAGAGAAGGCTGTTTACGAGTCTCGTATATTCCAGATTCATTTAAAAAACTAAATCAAACAAAGAACATTGACGAGTCGGAAAATGTACTAGGTTTTGATGACCTAGGGATGAAAAAAAGACGCATTGTGACAAGGTAAGGTTGCTACATACAACATAAGGGACCTGCTGTGTGGTTCCAATAAACTCAGTGAACTCCCCAGTAAAGTGGGATAAAAGTGTTGGTATCCATTCCAGAATAAAATAAGTATTGTTGATATGATTATATATTTCTATTCACTCTGATGTTTTGGACTACACTCTGATGTTAAACAATCTGTATAATCAGTTGAAAACATAAAAAATACATGGTTGAATTAGTTCCAGTTAATGTCCTTAGAAGTAAAAACGCAACCATAGCACTTTTTTAATGACAGGACAGCCTATCTAACATAATTAATAGTTCATATTTCCATTTCATTCTAATCTATTTTTATTTATCATTATTCATCTTCAATCATCACTTATACAATAATTCACGATTTTGATGACAGTTTGACCTTTTATTAATTTTGTTGGGTTTAGTAATTGTCTAATAAACCTATTCCCACGAGATTGAAGATATAACTACGTATTGAACTCTTTACAATTTTTTTAATAGTTCTTCCTTAATTTACTATATATATACCACTTCACATTGGCGTTTTGTTATAAATACTGTTTTGCTATTGTAAATGTATACTGATTTGGCAAAACCCAAAATGGTTTTTTCACAATGCTCACTGTAAATAAGTAGTATGTGCTCAAAATAAAATAAAACCCTAACGAAAATTTGGAAACCTTTCAGCGTCATCATATAGGTCATGTAGCCATGATTCCTAAATAGTGACTAAACCACAGTTACCATATATGTTAAGATGGGAAAAAGTTTTAGGCATTCTGTTTTTTAAAGGGAAATCTGAAATTAAGACTAAGTATTTCAGAAATAGACATCCGATGAATAATTATTCATTTTACATAGTGTTGCCGGTCACCATAATTTCTCCGTTTAGATTTTATTGGATTACTGATGATAAGTCGTGGACCTTTTATATAGGCTCGTGAGTACATCGTACAGTTTTGAATATGACTGAGTAATTCAAATAAAATTAAAAAAACGTAAAGGTAATTCATGAGATATTTAGTAAAGCGATAGCCAGAGATTATGACAGGCTATCGTACTCCCCTTCGCCAGACTCATAATAAACCCAGGTTCACTTCCTGACACCTTTAGCACTCGCAAAGTCATCAGCTGCTCGTGGTCTACGGTGACCCTCCAATGACCAGGTGAACTGGATACCATACAGAGTTCTATTTGTCAGATGCCTCTTCAGAATCAGGCAGAACAAGAAAAACCATCAGACTGCCCCGATGAGAGCTATTATATAGCCGTATGAGAAGTAATGTAAGTCTATATCTTGGTAGTGACTCATTGCTGATACACAGCTCTCATCTCAAAGTAGCCGGTGTACTAGCCAAGGAATTCCTATCCAACTTCTTTCTAACTCATACTCCGACATCGTTTGTCAATCACCGGATAATTCCCATCAGCCAAAGTATTGTGAAACTTCAGCTCCATATAATCAAGTGGATACTGAGACACTTTAACCTACATAAGTCCTTCGGATTGGATAGGATTTATTCCAAAGTTTTTAAGGAATGCTTAGATCTACTCTGTCCCCCTTACTGCCATCCCTTTCAACCACTATTTTGCTGCAAGCAAACTACTCACCGAGTGGTAGAAGAGTGTGCTCATATCTGTACATACGAAGCAGAAACTTACAACTACCATCCAATTTCCTTGGCAATTGGCAAAGGTAATGGAAAGAAATGTCAACAACTGTCCCCGTGGTTACATCTTTAGTAATTCTCTATTATCTTTTCCTTCAGCACGACTTTCTTCCAGGCAAATTCTGCGAAACTGACAGACCGCATAAAATGAAATTAAACTTTATCAGTAGAAAACGTATATCTCATGCATATAGCTCTTCATAATTTTTCCTAAACCTTCAGCAGTGTAGATCATTGAGAACTTGCAACTGATAGACATTAACAGGTATCTACTGAGGTATTTAACTGATTACTTAAGAGAAAGATCTCTAGCAGTTAAAGTTAGCTCTGCTTATTTTAATTAGTTTACAGTAACTAGTCTGAGTGCAACATGGTTCAATCCCTGTATCAGTTTTCATTTCATTATCTATAAATGACCTCCCTTCTAACAGAGAGTCATGATTCCTTCTGTTGTGGTGGATAATACACATAAAGTCGTGTATAAATAATAGAAGGTGGAGGAATGTCAAGTAAAAGTGAGAACTGTAAACGGTGTATTTTCACTAGACAAACAATTTACCTTGGATAAATCGACTTCTTACACTAAATGTTGATGATCTTAATATCTAGGGAGTAAGATTCAGGATCCCTCTATCAACAAAGTTCTTCAGGACGACTTGGAAAGGATACAAAAATAGATTACCAGCAGTTCGCTCCCTCTTAACCTATATACATGAAAACTGCTAAAGATAGACAAAGCGAGATGCACTATTTAAGTGCGCATTCGATAGGCCAGTATTACTCCTTCTACTGCAGAAATGGACCTAGTCGTAACTCTTTGCAATACTCTGGGAGTATGTTCACCATGGCATTCTTTAGCCGGTGTAGCCCGCCCAGTCTTGAGTTCTTCGCCTGGGATACCAGATAGTTTGACTACTGAATTTTTCTTTTTTGTCTACAGTATTTACCTAAGACCTGACCTTATGAAATGCATATATCATGTTCCCCCTGCCTCAGGAAGGGTACTACTATCTTGAAAGTGTCCAAAAACGAGAACCCAAAAAGTTAGTGAGACTAAAAGTCAAACTCTACTTGACCCTACTTAAAGCATTAAAGCTGCATCATGTACAGCATAGGAGGGTAGGGGGATACGATTATGATGTTTCATAGAGTTCAGAGCCTTCTTCATTTTAATAAATCGCTAGTAAGATTCAGTCCAAAACCAAACCTAAGACGTCACCCATAAAAGATAGAACAAGATACCAATTGCATAAAATTGCGAGTTTAGTTTTTATGGTCAGCATATCCAGACTATGGAACTCCTTACTCAAGGAGATTGTATCCGTACTTTCCGCTGAATCTTTGTAAAAGAAGGCTTGACGTACATCTATACTGTCGGCACTGAGGAGCACTGTTGGAAGAGCGAAGTTTTGACTACTTCAATTTTCGCTTTTGTTGTGACCCTTTTCCTCTCATTTCAAGACTTGATATAACCGGTGCTGTACTCTCTAAAACCAGAACTCTTCTAACATCTAGATACAGATCGTAAGGAATGATAATTCGCTAATTCTTTCAAGCAAAGTTGAATAATGAAAACCAAAACTAAAGAAACCTCCACAATGTAGAAATACAATGCGGTTATTGCGGAATATTCCGGTAAAAAAGGCGACCAATTTGTAACAAAAAATAGGTTATTGAAATTTTACAAAACCTAAGGCACTTGCTGTAGTATATACCCAAGTTAAATATAGAGCTCAGTGTATGGATTCTATATTCGTTCAAATAGAGTTCTTGTTAAACATCATATTTTGTCCAATTGCATAATCCCATACTTGCTGTGTTTGAATGGCATTTGCCGTTTCTGGCTCCAGATCTATAGGTTATCTAAGTCATTTTGAATATCAGATATGCCTTCATTTTGTGTTCTAGGCTTTAAGCTGTAGGCTATTTTCAGGTTATTTTACAAATAAGTATGGTCTGCCAAAATACGTGACTTTACATATATCATTTCCATACACGAGAAAGAGAAGGGGACCTAGGACACTTCAATAAGTTCCAATACATATCAACATGACAAAACTCCTAAACAGTTAATTTATATCACATGCTTTTCAGATACAGATTTACAACTAAAAATTTTGTCAAAGTGCTTAATCAGGTCTAAATATGATTAATAATAAGTTACGGAGATGACTGTTGAATCATAATTTCCTTGTTTCTTTTAACCAAACTGTTACTAACGATAAAGAGAAAACAGTCAGAATGAGCCACAAACTCCTTATAACTTCCGACTCATGTTTTTGCCACAGTGGAGCGTTGTTTTTTCCTACTTCAAGCAAATAGAATATTTAAATCACTTTCATTGAATCGGTAGAATTATGCCTAAAAAAGACTAGGAAGGGAAGACTTTTGAATTCCATTATTAGCCATTTGCTTCTTAGTTATAAGCTGTAAAACTTGATGCTACAAAATAACTTGACAAACACATTATATAACGACAGCTACGTGTATATGCTTTTCTTATGAATAGTTAGGATACTCTCAATGAACGTAAGTTTCAGTTTTATTTACATATTTATTGCCGACATGGTCAAAAATTCAAAAATAAGTACAAAGACAAGAAGCTCGATCACCGTATCTGAGTATGACGTAAATGACGCTGAATAATTCAACCAGTGGAAACGAGGCTGCTCATACACACTCCTACATTTGGTACTGAGTAAGATTATCTGTAACATTTTCCATGCTAGCTATGCTTGGTGTCTTTGGTACTTTACTGTTATTTTCACATTTTAGGACAATTGTCCTGTTCATATAGTCTTCCTAGACTTCTAGGAAACAACCGATAGAGCTCTTTTTAAAAGCTTTGCCGAAAATTAAAATCATTCAGTATTTATAAGTATCTGACGGATTAGTCAAGATACTACTAATAGATAGGACCTCCAGTAGTAAAGGTTCACTCCACCTTGACTGATTTGTTTGTAAGGACTAGTAGAGTTGTACAAGAATTCATTCTTAGACCCTTTTACCCCCTTTATTCCCAAGTCGTTGGTAGCTTGGCTCCAGAGTTATACGAAATCATTTTTAATACCTGTCTAAGTCCTCACATTGTGTGGGATGTCTGCACTCTATCCCTTTACCTAAAAAATATACTGCTATGAAACAATATATTCAAAAAAGAGAAGACTAAAAGGTAACTCATCTAAGATATGTAATTTTGAGACATGCATTTTTGTCCTGTAGATTACAGAAGGATTAAATAAAATGTGGTGTCAATATATCAAGTAGCTTGTAAACATTTTCATCATGATAGGCCCATTATGGAATTAGACACCAGTCGAACCTAAAAAAACCCATTTTAGGGCGAGGGGATGATGGAATTCATACAGCAATTCATCCAACCTTTGTTGTCACCACAATCTGCAATCTGTGAAACTTCCTACTTTAAAAAGATTGAAATAGAATCTTTTTGAATGCCACTCTTCATTCACACAGGTGGTGGTATCAAAGAGCAATCTATAGGCTTCCTCTGCCAGGTAAACGTTGAAACCTCAAGTAAAGCTCTATTATCAAGCATGTGGCCATCTGGAATCAAAATACAGAGAGAATCAGTTGCTTCTGACACAAGCGGTGGAACATAAAACTCCCCATTTGAATACCAATTGCAAGGAGAAATGATAAAGGCTACAGACACCGATCAATATTCTCTTTAATATCTCTGAGGCAAAAGTTAGCTTGTCGGAATGTTGTGGCCATTTTGATAGGCATTAGTAGCAATATTACTGCCAACGCCCAGAGCTAAAAACTAAGCTAGTAAAACACTATAGGTTGCATCGACGAATTAATACCCCATGAAATAACCCTTCAGTATTAAGTGTTTGTCGACTCACCTAAAGAAGCAGAAATGGTCTCGTTTACTCTTAGAAAAATGACCTTCATGAAGAAAGTATGAATTAGGAGTAAGTTTGACAAACCATGGAATGAATGGGTGGCTGCGAAGAAATAGTTACCAGGCTTGGAAGAGACTATATCCATGGTGGTGTGTAGAGCTCGTGACCCGCTCAATGGTTAACGAATTGGTATTGCCTTTAAAAATTTCAGCAACGGAAGTGGCCGTACGGCCGACTTAATTAAAATGGAATGTAGACATCCAGCGTCAGTAGGTTGCCAGGCTTTGTATATCTCAGGACAATAGCTTACTTTGCCTGACACGTAAAACTTTAAAGCCGCGAGAGTCACATTGATACTCTGTAGGGGCAAAGTGCCGCCAAGCGTGACCAATGTGGTCGTATCCAGTGATGTATGGGACGACTGAACTCTTTGGGACCTAAAAATTCTGTTTTGAACACTGTTTCAAGATATTGCAACATTACAACGTTGCGTATTTTGAAAAGTATTTCTTAATCTTCTTTACATGGCGACCACCATATAGTTCACAGATCCACTTTTTCCTGATTATGAAAACACCCTACGAAAGGGTTCTTTTTACAGTGAATAGGGCTTACTCATCTTGTAGGTCCCCAAAATTAGGAGCTCCTCATGTTTCTATCCATGGGCCATTGGTGTTTGTCGATCCTGTTTTACAAAGATAGGGTAAAAATACTGATAGCTATTAAAGGTAATAGCTGTGAACAGAAACTTCAGCATGATTTATTGAGGATTGGGATGTGGACAGAGTATAATGGCTTCAACCTCAACTTGTAAAAAAGTCATAGACCATACTTTCGTTTCCGGTTAGCAACTAAACAGACTATTACCTGGTCAAAAACGTATAACTAGCATCTGTAACTACTATTTGCAGATTAGATAACAAGGGGGATTGCCAGGGGAACGCCACGAAAGCATACGCAGAGCTGAGTATCCTGAGACGATAATTGTTTCTAGCGATATTCAGAGTGTATATTCGACCATATCATTAAGCACTTTATCGCTCCTCCTATTCTTGCAAATGATGCCTCTCACTTGAAGAAAGTATACAGACAGATAGCAAAGTAATTTACTAGGCATCATAAATAGACAATACTTCTGATTGGTTAAGCCCGCTAGGAACTGTTCTTCATGAGTTACAGATGATTAAGGAGTGACTTAGTCATGGTCTGTAACATTAATAACACACCTGGATACCCAAACAAGGGGGTCCTGACAGCATTGCATACTTTGAAATTTCAGCAGCATGGACCATCAAAGGGTGCAAACAGGTGAGGGCTAACTTTCTATTATTAGGCATCTGTTGTACGAGGAACGCACTGCCCGACAACAACGGAGAGCTTCGAGGAAAGACTACATGCTCACATGTTCCCGATTTAGGCTTGTTTCAAGAAACAGGGGTCTAGCAACTGCTAATAATTCTGTCAAGTTCACTAATTCGCCACACAGCTACATAACCGACACGATAATTGCCCTATTTTAGCACACCTTATCTTTTAAATTTAGTCCTTACCTTTCTTTAGCCAAACGGTGTTAATCTTTGAAAATTTACCCATAAACTTGACTGCCTAGAACTGTAAGTGGATAGATTTTAACTATACATACATATAAATTGATAAAAAATAAAATATAGTAAAACATTACAAAACTACATCAAAATAAAGAGCCATAAAGTGGTCAACATGTAATTTTACATTCATCTCTCTCTTCTGGAATTGCTATGGTTCGTGCAGGCGAGTGAATGGATTTCGATCACTGGACTACACCAAAGAACAATGGAAACTAGCTCAACAAATCATTCAGTTTATGCTAGCGTTTCATTTAGATATTGAATAGTGGCGATCTTATGCCCAAAAATACGAATTGGGCTAATCGAGATTAAATTTCGATTAGTTTTGAGAAAACTAAGGGAGTAAATGATCAACATTTCGCCGGGTCGCGACAACATGAAGTCAGTAGTATTAAAGCGGTGCAACAAAGCACTAAGCCGCTTGATCAGTAATCTTTTCAAACACTTGTTACAATCAAAAACGTTTCCAGAAGAATGGAAGTGGGTAAATGTATTCCCAATTCATAGGGTAGCAGACAAAGGGGACCCTACTTACTATAGGTTTGTGCCAATACTCCTAATACCATAAAAAGTTTTGGCAAGTGTTGTGGGTGCTCAAGTGCGAAAGCTTATAGACAATCGCAATCTACTACACGAAGTGCAACAAAGATTCCAACGAGACAGGTCCTTTAGCAAAAACTGCTTTCTGGCCTGGGATAGAAGGACGACCTGTTTGGACACCAATACTCAGACTAATGCAGTATTCCTGGTTTGCGCAATAGTGTTGGACACTGTATCTTATAGCTTCTTGATCCATAGGGCAATAGCGATAAACTTCAAACAATTGTTACTTTCCTGAAAATTAATCTATCTGCTGGGGAGGTAGGTGTGATTCCTTATATACAAAAATGTCACGTAATGTGCTGCAACACTACAGACGGTACTCATCCTAACCACTACCTAGGCGTTGGGTGTCACGAAAGTATACGCCATGTTGCACTGAGTTCTTGGGCAGCCGGGCTTGCTGACATTAAAAATGTTCGTCACAATATTCATAATGTACATAAGACCGCATTTAGAAAATCATAAAGGTGTCACCCACCACCCTCGAAATGGACATTGACCTACTGGAGAGAGCAAAGAGATAAGCAGCGAAATGCGTAACCGAACTGAGGATCAAACAATGCACCAATTGGCTACGATATCTGGAACTGTTTTCTCTCAGCTGCAGATGGTTGAGGGGGGACTTAATAATCGTATACAATATACTGAGAATGCATGGACACCCAAATTCAGGCGAATTGGCAGCTCAAAATGCTTACATATCTCGGAAATACTAATTAACTTTTGCCTATCAAAAAGAAATTAACACAGGTAATAGCGAATTTCTTGTCACTAAAAGTTTGGTTTACCCGTAGCTCACTGTCTGAGACATTAACCGCAGCTCTCACTTTAAGCGAATTATATTACGTAGGACGGAGTAAAGATGAAACTGCTAGGGCTAAAACAGCCGCGTAGCTTTCTAACTACCTGTAAAAACCAAAAATGAGGAACCGAAACATTCAAAATGTGAGCAAAAAGAAATCAATGGGTTTACAATAGCTCGTTATACATATATTGGATATTGGATATTAGAGCAATCATTCAAGCCTCTCAAGGATACAGACTTTCTTCAGTTTAAAGTAGGTTCTTTATGGCAATAAATTTCTAAACTACTAGGATTGATGCTCATAAAATCTCCTTAAGTAGGAATACGCGTGTAGAGGATGTGGGATGGTAAAAACTTTGAGCAGACAATGTCTACTAAAACACTTCATAAATACCAACGTTACCCAGTAAAGTCATTTGATTCGTCTGGTAGTCTCCGTAATAGTGTTTTATCTCAGTCTTCATCAACATCCCATTCCTTTCCTGTCAAAGATTATGTCCAGACAACAAAACCATTTCCTATTAGTAAACATTCGAAAACAGTTGATTGGCCTGAAGCCATGGCTTGTCATTGCAAAGACACTATTTCCGAAGCACTGAAAGAAAACAATGACTCTTCACAACTTATTTCCTTGACTACCCCAATTAAAAGAGCATCCCATTCCAATAGTATTAATAAATGCACCACCGGGATTTCTGGGAATAATAAATCAAGGAATATATCAAGTAGAAATATAAAGACTCCAAAATCACTCCCGAAAAATACCAATATATTAGAGTCTCCGTTTGTAAGAGAAATTGAAGAATTTATAATTCCTGATAATTACAAGCCAGAAGTCACAACCTCTTTACGACTAATGAAAGCTGCTTCTGAAAAGCATGTCAAAAAAATAGGTAGATCGCTTGAAAAGCCTAAAACTAAAAAACTTACTCCTCTTAAGCGCTGTATTTTGGATGAGCGTGCTATCCGTAAGGCTCAGCGAAGCCATTCGCTTCCAGCACTTGTAAAAATCACTTCTAATATCACTGAGTCTACTGATATAACGAGCACCGAAAAGGTAATCTATTTGTTTAATTGGTTCACTTCATAGTTTTTCACTCTAAGCAGCTGTGATACTTCCTTGACAAAACCTAGAGTTCTGTCGAATATTGGAGAAAACCTTGTTAATGAGTTGATTTCACGATTGGTTGCATTCCAAGATAGAGCGTATACAGCCCATGCTAATAGCAATTTCCATCGTAAACGAACAAAGCGTCTTGTTTGTGGTTTTCATGAAGTAATCAAGCACCTGAAGTTAAAACATATGCGAGTTATCTTTGTGGCTCGCGATCTAGAAGGGAATGCTACTAGATGCTTATGGAAAAATGGTGAGTATTAACGTTTTGTGTATTGAAAGATGGAACATTTATCTGCTGTCAGGTTAGACGTTTAGATTTATAGGCTAATTACTTCAAAGAGCAATTCATTCGACCTTTAACTGCCTTGGGACTACCCACTATTTCTAAGGAGCCTGAATGTAAAGATAACGTCTAGTCCCGGTTATAACAAAATTAGGAAAAAGCCATAGCTTTTTTGAAATGAGGAAGACTAGCGGGTCCGGATAGACTGATTGCAGAAGTCTTTAAGGATGGTAGTCCTGATTCCGGCAATTCGGTTGAGTGGCGTTCTAGATGAAGTTTGGGAGCTAGACATAATCCCATCTGACTTGTCTCAATCGTTAGTCGTTCCTGTATATAAAATAGGACCAAAATCGTCTTGGAAGAACCATAGGTGAATTAGTTTTACTAATATAGTATCTAGCGTAATAGCTTCGTTAATTATCAGGTGCTTAGTTACAGCCCATTAGCTGCAAATAAGAGAAAACAGGTCTAGTTCTAGACCCGTAACGGTTATGTCGACCAAATATTCATCACATATCGGGTTTTAGAATATAGGAATACTTTTTTGCACACGACAATGGTGGCTTTTTCTCGACTTGAAAACAGCATTCGACTCTATAGACCAATCGATCTCTTAACAGTGTCTATTATTGGAAGATGTACTTCGAAAGTGCATAGACCTTGTGAAGATGCTTTACCAAAAACACTCCGTTGAGTCATATATGGAGGACTGTCACCCGAACTTATAGGCTGTCAAGTTATGTTTATCACAGCTGTCCACTGTCGCCATTTTTATCTAATTATATCATAGATTTATTTCTGGAAATAACGCTCTCATCGTCTGAATTCTCAAAAGTTGTTCTCTTACTAGGATGTCCATTAATTGACTTAGAATAAGCTGATAACATAGTCCTGTTTGGTGAAGACACAGAGCCTTTTGATAGTATCAAAGCACGGTGCAAGCATTGTCGGGGTACATCTCTCCCACTCTAAATGCAAATTACTGATTCAGGATTAGTCTGCATCAACACCTGAATTAAGGATAGTAGTTAAGCGCATCGTCCACTTCTCTTATTTTCAAGTCTTATCAATTGTAACTGGTTGGTGTCTAGCGAAATCCCGACACGGATCCAAAAAGCTCGTCTACTATTTGCCAATTTACGTTGCCTTTATCAAAGGCACACGTGGTCTGCATTCCTAACTCGAGTAGGTATTACTCACTGGTTGTTCAACTTATGTTAGTTCATCGTGTGAAACTTCATACACAACATTTATCATAATGCCTATTAGTGTAAACTCATGTTCGTAATGTTTTCAGTCAGTACATCTCCACAGTACACATTATGACAATAACAAAACCAGGGTTTTCGAACGAGCTTACGTAAATATACAGATTTTTCTTAAGTGAATGGTTTCATTGAATTCAATGGATTGATACTTAATAGTGCTAATGAACGTTTACTGTCCATGATACATAGCTCTTCTAATCAGCAAGCAGTTACTCACATTATATTACATAAATAATTTTCGTATTTTGACTTTGCTCCCCCCCCCCTGAGTAAAACTGTTGCAATTTCTCGTTGATATGCTCCTTATTGGTTAAAAATTTTGTTCTTTATGTCATTATTTTACGATTTTAGTTAGCATTGGTGAAGTGGAGGCTGGAACCGAGGTAGTTTTCAGTGCGCTGGAGAAGTTACTTTGCCAGATATGGAAACTTGCAGGTGAATATGACCCACCGGTACCAATAATCATTACTCATTCACGGAAAGAACTGGCACGTTTGTGTCATAAACCAAGGGTTGTATCTGTCGTAGGAGTTATAAACGCAGATGGAGCGTACGAAATCGAGAAGGAATTGTTAAATTTAAAATCTGGAGTTAATTTAAAATGTACAGAAGGTCCTGAGAACATAGAGAACTCAATGAATAAGTTTACTACGGGAAACTCAGGTGTTATTATCGATGTAAGTACCTTGACGATATATTTAGTCTTAATTTCTAGGTGAAGATTTAGTTTTTTTGGTATGTTCTTGTGCAACAAATGGGGTTTTTCTTGAAAATAATTATTTCCACAATAATCATATATATTCTGTTAGTCGTATGTTGATTTATTCAAACACAATATTTAGTACAATTAGGCACAAAAACATATGCTCCACACAATTAAAAACATAGTATTATCAATCAATCATTTCTCACGGAGCATACGCCGCCTACCAGAATTATCCAACCAGCTCTGTCCTTAACTCTTCTTTCCAGTTCTTCTAAAGTGCCATTCATTCTTTTCATGTTTGCCTCCAATTCTCAGCGCAATATGTTCCTTAGCTTTTCTCTCTTCATTTGGCCTTCAGGATTCCAAGTTAGTGCTTGTCTTGAGATGCAGCTCGATGACCTCTTCAATGTGTTCTGTCCACCTCTAGCGCCTTTTCACGTTTCCTCCCAGTGCTCCTTTTTCCACTGTCGTTGCTAGGTCCTCCACATATTTCTGTTTACCCGATCTAATGCTCCTCTTCACTTGCTTGTTCGATTCTGCGTATTCGACATGTACCCTGGCCTTCTCTGTCCTTGTTCGGCTGTTATTCGTTGCTATCTTCTTGTTCCTCCTTCCTTTCATCTTATCCAGAGTACCAACAGATAGCTACTCATTTTGTTGGTGCTCCTTGCAACACAAAACCTGTTGACATGTTGGAGTTATTACTTTCTCAACCCCTTTCTAGTTGTCCTCCATAATAGATTCCTCTTCTTCTGGTAGATCGTGAAATGCTTGGAACTTATTGTTGAGAGTTATCTTGAGTTTGTTAGTATGGCGAATGTACACTGTATAAACGTTTGCAATGCTGTTGTTCCAGTGCTTTCTTTCTTAGCTTTAGTTTCATTTTGACCACTACCAGGTGGTGATCTAGAGCTATGTCAGCTCCTCTCACGTTTTCCATGGTTCCTATGAATGTCTTATTGATGCAGATGTGGTCGATTTGGTTCTCGGTATTATGGTGAAACTTATGTAACATTTGTGTATACGTTTGTAAGTGAGGAGAATATGGTGTCACTTATAATCATTTTGTTGAAGTTTACAAACCTCTCACAGTTTTAGTTCATCTCTTCTAGTCTATATTGTCTCATGATATCTTCATATCCGAAGTTGTGCATTTCAACCTTGGCATTTAGGTGTCTCATTAGAATGGTTAAGTCGTAGGCTGGGCATTTCTCGATGACTGACTGTAGCTTTGCATAGAACTGGTGTTTGTCATCTTGGTGGCTGTCGTTGATGGATGCATAGCACTGTATAACATTCATTGTAATCCTCTCCTTATTTGTCTTGAAGGATGCTTTGATGATGATGAGTTTCCCATCCTGTAAGTGCTTTCTGTACCTCTTTGGACAGGATTAGTGTTACTCGTTGTGCGTGCGAGGTATTTTCTTCTTTGTAACCGGAGTATGAAAGCAATTCTCCCGAGGCTAAGCTTTGCTGTTTAACTTGTAACCAGTGGCCCGACCGTACCTGCTACCTTGACGTGGTGGTTGGGCTTGCCTATCGTGATGACCCGAATGAGCCATATTGGCTGGAACGCGTGTTCCTCCAGGTCCTACCATGCCAAACAGGTCTGCTGGAGAGCGATAAGACTAAAGGCAACAACCTTAGATCTGAGAATGAAGTCGTACTGCTGACTGCAGCGAGATGTGACAGCAGTAAGGTGTTTCCCTCCTATAACCAGCATGTGTAACAATGCTGCCTTCGAGACAATCCGCTCAGGATACACACATAGCAACAGTGACTGACCAGCTTCAGTCTATAACAAATCAATGGGAATATACAAATTCATCCTACTACCAATTCGCCCATTGAACAAACGTGACTGTCTGGACTCAGTAGTTTAGTGGTGTACGCGGTGGCGTATGACACGAAACGGACTGAGTTCAAATCCCACTGTGAACATCAACATTGGGATGCAGGTACATCCAGCCGATGAGTCCCAGATAGGACGAAACGCGCGTCCTGTATTCCACTTGCCAGTCACAAAAACAAATTAAATGGTATGTCTTATATATTTCCAACGTCGTTTCCTGATTTCCTCTTCAGCTGGAAGTTGGTTTGTTCTCTCCCATAATAGGCTGTTGCTGATGGTTTCCGGCCAACAGACATTCAATATCTTGCGTAGATAGTTGTTTATAAATACCTGTACACTCCTGAGGATGTTTGAAGTAGTTCTCCACGTCTTGACGTTCGAATTGAAGAGTCTAACTTTGAGGTTGGTAAACAGTTGTTTGGAGTCCCATATGTTTTTCAGCTGTAGGAATGCTGCCCTTGCTTTGCCAATCCTTGCCCTTACATCTGCATCAGATTCTCCTTGTTCGTCGATGATGCTCCCCAAGTACGTAAAGGTATCCACTTCTTCCAGAGTTTCACCATCAAGTTCAATTGGGTCGGTGCTCTCTGTGTTGAATTTAAGGATCTTGCTCTTTCCCTTATGTATGTTCAGGCCTATTGATGCTGAGGTTGCTGCTACTCTGGTTGTCTTCACTTGCATTTGTTGGTGTGTATGGGCTAAAAGAGCTAGATCATTCGCGAAGTCCAGATCATCGAGTTGCATCTTACTTGTCCATTGAATCCCGTGTTCCCCCTCAGATGTGGAGGTTATCAAGATCCAATCAACCACTAGAAGGAAGAGGAAAGGCGAGAGCAGACAGCCTTGTTTGACAACGGTCCTCACTGGGAATGCATCTGTCAGCTGTCCTCCATGCACGATTTTGCACTGTAGTCCGTTGTAAAAATTCCGGATGATGTTGACAACTTTCTCTGGTACGCCGTAGTGTCGATGAAGTTCCCATAGCGATCTCCTGCCTACGCTGTCAAACACCTCATAGTCAATGAAGTTGATGCACATTGACGAGTTCCATCCAATTGATTGTTCAACGATGATCCGTAGTGTTGCGATTTGGTCTGTGCACGACCGATCCTTACGGAAACCAGCCTGTTGATCTCGAAGTTAAGCATCCACTGAGTCTTTCATTCTGTTCAACAACACTCTGTTGAAGACTTTCCATGGCACTGACAACAGTGTGATCCCTCTATAGTTCTCACAGTTTGCGCAAATCTCCTTTCTTTGGTATCTTGATAAGGTATCCTTCTTTCCAGTCTGCCGGCACTTGTTCTTCCTCCCAGATCCTCTTGAATAAAACGTGGAGCATCCTCGCCGTTATGTCTATGTCTGACTTGAGTGCTTCGGCTGGTATATTGTTAGGTCCTGCTGCTTTCTCACTTTTGATCTGTGATGGCTATCTTGATTTCTTCCATCGTTGGTGGACTGACATCAATCGGGAGGTCTGTAGATGCTGCTTCGATGTCTGATGAGTTCGGTGGAGCTGGCCTATTCAAGAGTTCCTCAAAGTGTCCTACCCATCTGTTTCTTTGTTCTTGAATCTCGGTGATTAGCTTGCCTTCTTTGTTCCTGATCGGTCGCTCTGGTTTACTATATTTCCCTGCCAGTTTCTTCGTTGTGTCGTATAGCTGTTTCATATTTCCTTCTCTTGCAGCTTTTTCCGCTATCGTTGCAGGGCCTTCGATGTACTTCCGTTTGTCGGCTCTAATGATCTTCTTTACTTGCTTATTTGCTTCTGTAAATTCACTTTGTGCCTTGATTTTGTCTGCTCTAGTTCGGCTGTTGTTGATTTCTGCCTACTCATTCCTTCTTTGTTAAATTTCGCTAAGGGTCTCAGTGGAAATCCATTCCTTATAATGGTGTTTCTTGCGGCCCAGAGCCTTTTGACAAGTTGAAGTTAGTGCCTCTTTGATTCCTTTCTAGTTATCCTCCACAGTGGTTTCTTCCTCCTTCAGCAGATCTTGTAAGGCTTGAAACCTGTTGTTGAGAGTTATTTTGAATTTCTTGAGTTTGTCAGTATCTCGAAGAAAGGCTGTATTGATCTGTTGTAATGCTGTTACTCCAGTTATCCATTGCTTCCTTAGTTTCAGTTTGATTTTGGCAACCACTAGGTGGTGATCTGAAGCTATATCAGCTCCTCTCCTGTTACTCACATCTTCCATTGATCTTCTGAATTTTTTATTGATCCATATATGATCGATTTGATTCTCTGTAGTATGATTCGGTTAGACCCATGTAACCTTGTGTATGCGTTTGTGGGGGAATATTGTGCCACCTATAACCATTTTGTTGAAAGCGCATAGATTTGTAAATCTTTCACCATTCTCATTTCTTCCTCCCAGTCCCTGTCGTCCCATGATGTCTTCGTATCCGGTGTTGTCCATTCCGACTTTGGCGTTTAGGTTCCCTATCAGGATTGTCAGATTCTTTCCTGGATACTTCGCTATAACTGACTGCAGCCTATCACAAAACTGATCTTGGTCCTCGTCGTTGGTGGGTGCATAACATTGGATAATGTTCATTGTAATCCCCTTCTTCATTGTCTTGAAAGATGCTTTGATAATCCTGGGTCCATGTGGTTCCCATCTTACAAGTGAATTGCACGCTATCTTGAACAGCATCAGAGTAACTCCTTGGGTGTGTGGGGTATTCTCCTCTTTGTGCCCGGAGTATAGTAGCACCTCTCCCGTAGCTAATGTTTTCTGTCCAGTTTGAGTCCAATGGGTTTCACTGATTACGAGGATTGTCAGGTTTTATTTGTTCACTTCTGCTGCTATCTGATTGATCTTCCCGGTCTCCCCCATGGTCCGAATATTTCATGTACCTATAAAATCTTTTGCTGTGGTTGTTAAGAGGTAGGGTGTATCGGCCTCATGACTTCCGAAGAATCTAGGCTTTCATTGTGAAGCGTCATAAACATTCCTTCCACTCCCAGGACAGAGTTTAAATAGTTTAGTTTGTTTGATCTGGTTAGCGTTTTTTTAACTTGTGTTTTACGTCTAGGGATGCTAGCTATATTCCCAACCCTCCTATTTTACCCGGGCTTGGGACCCGCAGCAATCCTAGAAGAGCTGCAGGCGGAGTTCATTGAGTTCAACATTATATCAGCAACCTTACGACGATTAACTCAAAGTACAGTTTTCGTTTTGATCATGATACAAACTTTATTAAAAATAGTCATTTTGTTGTTCCAATCGCCAGACCATATGACAACAAAGCTGTTCTCGGATACGACATATACTTATACTGTTAATAATCCAAGTCAACCGTTGACCTAGTTCTTAATCAATTGGTTTTTAACCAGTGGGTCACCGTTTTAGACCTCGTTCCCACTTTAGTCTGTACATTCGAGTGCTATCACTACATATAAGCATTTTGGTTCATAATTGATTATATCAAAACTCTACATGATGTGCTTTAGTCTTAAGAATATAAATTTCACTATTTATTGTGTAAAACTGTCTAGATTTAAACAAATAGTTCCACAAATGTTGAACACTGAGTATGTCTGTTGTCCCGTTATTTTGATACAAATACATCAATATAACTGAATTTCTGCTTCGTGATTTAATTTTTGCAGGAAAAACTACTGTATTCCATGGAGTCCATCAAAATTGAGTGAAAATAGCTTATAAACACCGGAAATTAGAAAATTCTTTGTTCATAACTCTACTCTTTACTTATGACTGTGACAAGTTTCATCCTTTTCTATAATACATATCTTATTTAGTTTGTACATATTTTAGCATATTTATTTTTAGTTTTAAATATATTTTTGGATGCACATTTTAGTTGCTTTTTTACATTAGTTCTTACAGAGTATAGCAATCTTTAATCCTGTTAATTAAAATTATCTACGTAATTTTTGATGACCAGGCAACGGCACCTTGATAGAATCAATAAGATCTAATTTCCGTTATTCATAAGGTAAAATTCACATTTCTCATTCGGTAATGCGCAACTCTGCCGTGCCTCAGCAACTTTGATGATATACCCAGGTTTTCGTATCTTCATGATTATATAATGATTAACTAACTAAACGATACTGAAGGATTTGTTGGAAAATACACATTTCATTGAATAGATATTCGATATTTTGTTTCAATATTATAAAGCTGAGTATTATTCAGTCCTTGTATTGCAAAACAGTTATGTGTTCACCTAACCTGTTGATCAATAAGAGATTAAATCTGTCTAGTTATGTTTCAGCTTATGACGAACTGTCATCCGAACTTTTAGGCTCTCAAGTTTTGTTTATCACAGCTGTCCACTGTCGCCATTACTGTCCCTGGACTTATTCATATTTTAACATAGGATATCAAATTGAATGTAGAAAGGCTACACGAGGAGTAATGTGCAAATAATATAGTCAGGATATGAAGCACTTTCTTTCCAGCAATAAACTCATAATGGACATCACCAACGATGGTTGTATAGATCTAACATTTAAAGTAATTTGACTGGACTATGAAAGAGTTGCTGGTCGACACAGTCATTATCAATGTACAACTTGCCGTTTTCCACTTATAACTCACTCATAAACTGAAATAGAATATATTTTAGCCGCCTACTGATGTTATTAAAGTGTACGAAAGTATTCTCTTATATGTTATCGAATCCTGAACTTATGCGTTGGACTCTACCAGTGCAACCATTTTCCGAATCGAGCTAGGTCCAAAGCTACTGGTGGTTTATAACGGCTATCAAGGTGGAGTTCAAAGATCGGGAAGTTCAGCAGCCTAGTGTTATTAAGAACGACTTCAAATTGAAGCCAGTAGTAATTTGGATATATTTCTACTTTTCACTGTTTAGTAAGATTCATCTTTTTGCCTGGACGAAGACAAGCTGACTATTTCTTTTAGCAAAAATATTTATTTCCTACTGATTACATGATCTTTCCCTGTATTCATTCACAATGTTATGCATCACTAATTATTATCTTAAAACTGCTTATAACGTTTATAGACTAAATTGTTTCACTTATATGGAGTAATGAAATTTCTGACTTATATGATCGGACACCACTTGATAGAATGAAGCATGTACTTCATCAACGTAAAATATAATGCTGAAAAACTTAGTTTTTATTAAAGTATAGGGAAAAAGTCTCTTGAAACTTAGAGGTGAATAATACTAGAATCCTAATTATCGTAAGTGCTACAAAATCGAATTGTAAGTAATCATCGGAAAGCCCAATTTTCAAAATTACGAAGTTCACATCACACTGAAGTTTAATCTACAAGAGCCCTACAAGAGCTTGTCGTTATAATTTATTCTGTAAACTGATTGCTATGGTTAGATCACAAAATGAAGCAGAGAAATTGATGTACGAAGTTCATAGTAACATAAAAAATAACCTGTTTTGTTAAATCTCTGAAGTCATTAAATTACTTCATAATCCTAGAGCATGGCAGTGTGAATAACGAAAACACAACAACCGAAATACGAAACGTATATTTAAGTCAACTTAGTCCATACGCATTTTTAAGTCTGAAATAGTAACTGCATCTTTTTCTCTGGAAAGTAAAGGGTAAAAATATTATATGTAAAGAGCATAAAATTGCCATAACTGAATTTAATTTACTTCCAAAGCTTTGCGAATGTTACGGTATGAACAACCGGTAAGGATGAAATTTTACAGTTCTGAAGAGAAATATATTTAACCAGAACTTTAAACCATAAAACTTAAAACATGAAGGTCAGCTTAATAATTCAGTCACATTTGAATAGGGATTACTGTTGTCTAAGTTGCTACAGCATGTAACTTCAAAATAATCATACCTTGGAATCTGAAAAGTATGTAATGAGTCATTAATTAGTTACAACTACACAGCAGTGGGAGTCACATACCGATATGAAACAGGTAATCTAATTCATTGACGATTATATTACTTTACTTGGTAATTTATAATTTACACCAATGGAATGGAGATATGTAGTATACAGCATTAACATAACTTGATAGGCTGGGTGAGCACAAAGAGATCAAGTTGAGGAAAGAGGATTCATGGTAAGTTAAAGTGCAGGCCTAGACATACTGTGAATGAATTATTCATCGGGCCATATATCTCTGTCTGGATCAATCCTGTATCGAGTATGCATACTCACAATTTAGGTGTATATTTATACTGACAATAAGGCTACTCCAATATACTTTAAGTTTTCTTACTCTGTCTAGCTGGTTGGAAATCTGTACGTTATTTTTGTCCTTAGTCAATTTTATTTTCTCGAAGACTCTAACCGGTTCTCAAAATTTTATATAGAAAAAATCGTTGTGCCAAATATACTTATCCAAGCCTATTTTGAATGGGGATAATTTTGATATATTTTTTGATTTTCGAATATCTAATTAGCACTTACAGCTATTACCTTCATACAAATATTTCAAAGACATAGCTAGTTACTTTTATGCAATGTAGAAGTACCTATTCCTAAACTAGTTGAAATATCAAAGTGAGATTAGTGTTGACAATAATGATTGGGCTTTGAATTTATGAGTCATTTGTTCGTCAGAAAAAAGTACATAGTAGATATGTATTTATGACAGGGTAGAACTAAACTATAGTGCCGCCTTTGGTCGTTCTTAAGTGACCTTAACTTGTCACATTTCCGATAGCATTTTATTTCAGCCATTTTAAGCCTTAAACTTTAAAATATTGTCCGACGAAGTGTTGTCTTATCTCAAAGGTTCGTTATAAATATATCTAAATTGGAAAGTATGTTCTATAAGACCATTACAATTATTTCAACTGTTCACCGCAACTCTGAGAATTGTTGCCAAATCTGATTGGTCTGGAATTATAGTTTGGTCCTACTTATGACATACAAACAATATATACACAAAAGACATGGATACAGTCTGGACCATTACTTGCGGGCATGGGTGACACGAGTTTTGGGTAACGACGCAACTAATTTAATGTAGGCTATAAGAAACAGAAAGACATTTTATGTTTTAATTAAAATCAAACTTAGCATCATTATTTTAATAAAGGTAGACAGACTCACATCAAGTAAACCCGAGCGCCCCAGCCCGAGATAGCGTCACGATTGAGGGCGTTTAAAATACACTGTGAAATACATTCAAATAACTCTTTCGAATCCTGAAACAAAAAATAAGCCAAGTTTATGATTGACACAGACATATAGGACGATCTTTTAGGCCAAAATTTACTATTATATTTACACTGTATCCGGATTTAGCAGGTAGTCTTAACATCACTATTTTTACGAAAACCGAATGATATTCACACAATCTTGTGGGTAAATATTTATTTGAAACCAAAGTGCCGTGTTCGGGATCAAAAACTCAAAGAAAGAAAACTACATCGGAATCTTATTTGATATTAAGTTACATTGCTATGATAAATACGAAAATTATTTTAATGGTGAGAAACATGCTTGACAAAAGTGTAAGCTCTATTCATGAATTATTATAATCCAGATAACTTGATAGTTAATTAAGTGAAAAGAACCAATCTTGTTTAACTACAATCCTTACTACTTGATACACTTGTTGAGTTTAGTTACTGGATAATGCAGCGTAAAAAATCAAAATAAATATAATTACTAAAATATTTTGCTAAGACATGGAGAGCAAGGAACTACAACAAGGGGATACCATCATGGTTCGTGTGGTGCTAATCTACTGGATTACCAACGTTGATTTAAATAACGCTACACAAAATATAAACAGTAAGCCGTTGTTATCCTACGAAACTAAGACGATTACCAGTCACCTCACAACTTTTATGTGCTTTTAGGTTTTATGAATAGGAGAAAGCAGAAGACATAGTAAACACTACAAGCAGTTCATATTACACCTATTTTTCCTAACATGGAGAGTTCTGTTCAGTGTACACATCAGTGATTAACATGCGTTTAGAATTTAGGAAGCCAACCGTTTTCCCTTGAAAGTTAACATTAAACAATTATAGCGTAGAGTGAAAACCAGAATAGATTATAACGGACAGATAAAAGGATCGAGTAGATAAATTAACTCAAGGCCGAATAGACGATACGGTATCCCGAGTTACCGTTGAAGCTGTGAATAAATGTTCGGAAATGAAAATAACGTCTGCAAAGTAAAACATAAATTGGCGAAAATGTTATGCTACAGAAAGGATACTTGATAATTAAGGTATAATAACCTACCATATTTTCTTCCCAGAGTGTCTCACACATCCCGTACATTTGTTCTGTACATGTGCCACTGACAACGAAGTCGTTCGCCTCACACACACAGCCAATCAAATCCATACATGCGACATATGGCTTGCTTGTAGTATGATCAATGCCAGCGACTACTGGCTCAACAAAGTATGGACCGAACCTACATCTATATCTTAATGAGTTATACAATACCTGCGCTCGTAAAGCAAGTTGGACAGCATGGTAGTTATAGTTTGTGGCTTAATAGTTCTGTTTTCACGTAATTCATACATATTTTTTCGGAACTGTAAACGTTGAAATCTATTAAACAGTGATAATGTCTTTTGAATACATACACTGTTTGATTATCAGTTGCCAAACCAGGGAATCCTACGTACAGCCGAGGTCCGAGAGAATACACTTTGGTGAAGTCAGTGGAAATTGTTTGAAGATTAACACCGAACCTTAGATCACATGCAATTGCAGCGCAATCCTTACCGGACATTCCTATGACAGCTGACCCATTATGAGCTAAGATGCTCTACGAGAGGTTAAAGAAACATAAAAGTAGATACCATGATTTCAAAGTAAGTAGACGATTGGAAAAATTAGTTCAGGTAAACACCAACTTAAATACCAAAGCAATGGACTCCAATCCTGGAACTCCTGAACACTAAGCTGACGATCAAAAAGTGCCCGCCCTCTGTCCGACCTTCAACGTAGTGCAGTAAATTGTCTGCACCATCAAATGATGACTTAGTTGTACAAGACAACTTTCAGTCACGGAAAAGTATGGTATTCGGACATCAGACCAGTGCTATTTGAAAGGGATAGTGGTATTTTTTCAAGGTTGGCATAGAGTGCAACAAAGAAGGAGGATTTTAATTTACTAGCGGCTTTCTACCCTTTAACCAAAGAATTTCGGTTCCGCGAGTCACACTTACATGTTCGAGCATATGTCAAAACAGTACGATCTGTTATAATTTCTTTATGGAGAATTTTATAGAGTATCATAAGATTAAGTTTAATCCTTCTGACCTATGAAGGATCTAATTCCCAAGCACAGCATCAATCATTATAGGGTTGGCCAGGGGTTAGTAGACTAGTAAGATGCCATTGAACCTTCTCTATTTTCTGTCGTTATAGTGAACTCATGCAACTATATATAATTAGGCAGTACTTAAGCATAGGTCTAGCAAAGGTTTTGTAAAGAAAAACTTTAGATTCGTTAGAGATGATAGTTAAAATGAATAAAACCAATAAGTCTGCTAGCTTCAGAGACTTGTGATAAAGCATGCTCGGTATGAGATAAACTTTTTAAATGCCTTACTCTATAATCATAGATACTATCTTGTTGACGAAATTCGTTTTCGTTAAGGTGTAGGTTGATGTCTTTAAAGTGTAGGTAAGTGACTCTTGAGTGCTAAGGGAAAGAAGTCATGTATTACACCAGTCACCTAGTTCGCTGAGGTCTCTGTATTACTTCATTAACATTTCGACCTTCCCATGGATAAAATGTATAGACAGCTTTGAGGTTGTCCACAAACATAAAGGTTTTACCCTCTTAAATCAGTAGCATATATCACTGACATACAAAATAAATAATAACAGTCCTATGACTGAACCCTGGAACACATCATTAGTGATATTTTGAGGAGGTAAAAGATGCTGTCCTAGTTTTACTAACTGAATGCGGTTTTTTAAAAGTGAAGCTATCCAGTCATGCAATCTGCTCGCATCTACGAAGGCTTTCAATTTAAAGAAGAGAGATGAATGATGACCTTTGTCAAACACCTGGGTAGAGTCGAAACATAAGATGTTTTCAATCATTTTATTCTTTGATTGTGATATATGTTTACTAGCTTTTGCTACATATTCTCTCACTCGCACAACGTTTAGTTTACGAGTCATGTTGTCGAGCTTCAGTTGGGTGTGGATTTGTTACAGCAGTACGTATGATAAAAAATTCATCCTGAAACACGCCTCGAAGTGACACACAACTACTGATATTATTGTATCACGCATACATTTACAGACACTAATTGTGTAGCCACTCGAAAGTGTCATTTTGAAAAAACTTGTTACCTTCTCCACGTTCCAAACGCTTACGGGATAAGTGATTAGTGTCGTGACACTAGCTACGATGTGATGCATTCTGTTTGATTCGTAATTTCTGTTACTATTGCCTTAAATTCAGCTTAACAATTGATCGGTTTGTAATAGTCATAGAGACTGAGGCAGGCTATGGAGTTCATAGATGGCACAATTTGCTTAGGGCGTTATGCAAACAAGACAGCTGCATTATTATTACTAATACAACAGGAGCTAGACTAAGCAAATGATCAAGACAATTAAATTAGTTAGGACACGGGTTCAGACAATTATTACTGTTCATATACTAATTCTTATAACCATTTGAAAATACGCTTATGGGAATTATCAAAAACTAGAATACATTGAGCTAAAATACGAACAGCTGTCTTTTGCTTGTGTTATTATATGTTGTTTCGACGACATCAAAGTTGTAGATTCCTACCCTTAATATTGAATAGGGATAGCACTGAAATGTATCTTAGGCTCAGGTCACATTTTATCATAATGAATTTTATACTTTTAATCAGAAAAGGCATCGCTCAGACATTTAAACCTTCCAGGTTCGTGTTGTTTCTACTGTTAGGTTGTCTGATTGTGGATCGACTTGTAGAGGAAGGATCACACATCTATTCATTACCTAGCCACCATAATCCCCGAAATGAAAGACACAGGCACACTGAGAAATTTTTATATACAAATCATTACTAGGGGTCGAATTCCCAGCACTACCAAGCTTTGCATTGTGTTCTCCTGGCGACACATGGTTCGAGGATGTATTAAGGCTAAACTTCTGTTTCACGGCCACATTTGTGTATATCTACAAATTTACTTGCTCATGTGGAGCTTGTTACATTGACCGAACAAGCAAACACTTTCCAGACGTATTTCAGAACACTGCCCGGTCTGGCTCCAGTACAGTGAATACAAGTCGGTCACGAGCTCAATAAAAGAATACCCGACCATGATCAGGCCACGTTTCACCACCAGAATCGTCCTTCGTCACCATTTATGTTGTTAAACGATTAACTTCAAGGTGGATAAGAATAAACATCTTATGCGCAGATGAAGCCTAGATAATCCTGAAGTTCAAGCCAGGATCGCTGTATTCGTGAGCAGTGCCTTCAACCCTCAAAAGGACCCTGACCCTGATTCCTCTCTATTTATTCAGTTCTTTATTATTACTTTGGATCTGCTTTGATGTTCTTTCTTTAAATAGATAAACCCCCTCTTTTTTCATAATTACTGTTGCTATCTTCAGCACATGTTTCTTCTTTGTGCGGGTCAAGCGGACAATTACTGCTCAATCTTTAAGCTTGTGAGTTTATTCCAATTTAGAACCATTTCTCTTCGGCATTTGAACAACTTGCAACAGACTTGTGATTTTTTGATACTCGAAATTCCTAAATAACCAATTATGCAGTCGCCTTCGATTTCTTAATCGACAAATATTCTGTAGAAATTACTATATATATGATTGTACAGCTATAGTCAAATATATTATAGAAGAGAAAATTTTCTTCGCTGAGTTATCTTTATTTTTTTTCAGAAACGTGTGTAAAACTATCAATGAAATATCTTGCGGATATAGAATGTTAATAAGCCCATCTCAAAACTGTCATATCTCAGTATCAAGCGGTGGACCAAGCTATCTGCTCGTATGCAACTTCAAATACGTTGACAAATGTAGAACTAGCCGTAAACAAGAGCTCATCTGATTATTTTTGCGAGATTAATTTTGTGTATACTAGTATTTCTATATAACACAGCCATACTCAATACATGAGTTATGGAGACAACTTACGACATTACTGTGGGTCGAAACAGTTGCCAAATAATGAATCTTCATTTTGTGAGGTGAAAAGGTTGAGTACCGACAAGAGAAGTGCAAAGGCCCTAATTATTTACTGAGCCCGCCAAATTTTGCATTGTACATCACTTTGTGCACACACACTCAATGCATGGTGAGCTCTCTTTTTATCACTGCCATTTCACTTAAAATTAATCGTTTGTTAAATTCACCTAGTTCCAGATATAGTGTCATACGTCAGGTGTAGCAACTTCACATTTTACTTGCATTTAACTAAGGGTATATGCACATAAAGTCACCGTGTTATACCTTATAAATAATTACATGTTGGGACCTTTAGTAACTATAACTCAACATCTCTAGTTTTCATAGTAGGAGTAGTACGTGATATTTTCTGTCATCCCACAGCAGCATTCATGGATATTTTCTAACAGTACACTCCATACTACGTATTACGAATAGGCATTACAGATTCACGATAACATGCATGGTTGGTATGATTTTAATACTAGTGGATTTAATACTTGCTAAATGTTATAGCTTGTCACGTAAAGTCATACCTTAAATGCTGAGTTCAAGAAGTTAATTCGCTTTTGCTAAATACATGGATAATCATGGAAATATTAGGATAGACGTTGTTAGGTTAGTTGGTGGTTCTTACGACATCATTTCTGATGGGCGACCAAAGTGCACAATTCTTAAACTTACACTTACATGATAATGTAGATAGATTTAACATTAGCGTTTCGTATATGTTTTTTTTCTCTGGAAGTAATCGTCTTGAAAGTTTCCACTTATGGTTCAAAGCTATGGTCCATCCGACTGACTTTTACTGAAGACCATTCAATTTTTTCTCGTACTATGACGGACATACTAAAATCACTCATTCCTCTAAAACATTGTCACTTCACCCACCAAAAACTAGCTCTTTTGGGGCTTCTGTCAGGGTAACGAAAGTTCATAGTGTAGTTTCTCAGGGTTCAGTTTTAACAGTCTTTTCGTTCATAGCTTATGCGAGTGATGTTCAAAATAACCATTTACTGAGCAGTTATTTTTTTAACGATGTCATAAAACTCTTCCAAAAAGTTCGTTACCAGTAAAACAGGTTAACACTATAGGAGGATCTGACTAGATATCGATTTTGAGGGGATAATAGCGGACTTCTTTCACCCATGTGTAAGGTTGTTTATCCAAAACACAGACACATTTCAAGAAGTCCTCTTTCAAGCGAGTTGCCATGAAAAAGAGACAAACATTCTGGTCACTGACGACCGTGATAAATATCCTGAATGCAACCAAGTTTGGCGTGGGGTCTCTCCAGAGTATTGTTAACTATCAAGACCTCAAGCAATAAGTATGCAAAAGACGGTGGTAAATGAGGAGAAAAATGTATGTCTTTGTGAATAAAGTGCAGACTGATCTGCAACATCTATGCTAGACGAGTGTAGGAGAAGCCTTTTGCACACAATATCACATAGTTATCTAATGGCGTTGTGTGATCAAAGGGCTTTTAGTTAGTAGTGCCTACTAAAGCAAATATTGTCAGCATCAATAACAAATGCCTACATAACTATTTAATTCGAGAATTAAATCTCAAGCTGACTGTAACAAATACTCTTTCAGAGCCATTCGTGTAAGATGAACAATTAAAAGCGTATTCAACGGTTTTTATAGCGAATAGCTCCATTTAAACTTCAACTGATTCTATTCAGTTTTTTAGATTAAGTAAACACAGTGTTTCCTCCTTTACTAATAAAAGTAAACTATACCTCGAAGCACGCTTAAAGCGGTCAGTCTTCAGGGAACGATCGAAATTATTGAACAAATATCCTTTCAAACATAAGTAACTAACATGAGACACCACAATAGCTTATAAAATCTTAGATACTTCTGAGTATTCGTTGAAACACATACATAAATTAAACTTTAGTGTCGGCTGTAGTGAGAACACTTGTGAATTAGAGGTGCAGTACAGGACTTCAGACACACCACCCTGTGAGCCGTTAGCACTTGAAACCACCTGTTAGATGAGGCTGTCAAAGCAGATTCTACTAAATCTCTAGATAGAAACTTCAGCATATTGATGATGCTTTAGAGTGGAGTCTTATGTTAAACGTATAATACAACCTTTGTCTTTACATGTTGTATATACTTAAGTCTCTGCCTAAAGATACAGATGATAAATTACTACTATGTATGAAAGCCCGTCAAGTAAAAGCCTCTTCTGTTCCACCTTCCATGTAATCTTTAACAGCTTAATTTATCCTCATTTAGTGTGAGAATATGCGGTTTCTTCCGACACACTGAAAGGATAAGAATATCTCAGAACACATTAATAGGAGAGCTACAAAGTTAGTTCACGGACTCCAGATTAAATCATCTAAAAATCCCGTGTTACTACAAAACATGTAACTTTGGGAATATTGGCGGCTTATAGGTGATCTCGTAACGACTTATAAAATCTTAAATACTCCAGAGCTGCATTTGGAATACTTATTTAGATTTAATTCTAGTACCTAGTTTAGAATCAACGCTCAGAAACTAAAGATTTGAAGTGCACCTGTTATATTACCGAATTACATTTGTCGTGTAATCAGAGCAACTTCTGACGAACAAACCTACTCGTACGAATGAGAATAAATCAAAAGGTAATGAAGGGATGAAAGAGAAACTTTATTTGGTCGCAAGTGTAGGAGCGCTAATAGGATAATAACGTCTAGGCTGGCTAACTAGAAATAGATGCTTTCCACGTCTCGCGTCGTAATTTGATGGTGATACGTAACCGAGCGCCTTCGAATAGTTGTGCCCACTCGAAAACATGGTCAGCATCAATGTCGAGAGCCTAAGCAACTATTTATTTATGGGATTATTTAACACTACAGATGCAATACAGTGGGATGGATTATAGACACACTTTCCTCTGCGGATAGTCAAGACCAAGAAGTCCTTACCGGCTGCAGCAATCCAGGCAAATTCCATTGAACCATTTAAAGAAAACTAGACTTATTCTTCAAGACTCTGAAGAAAGTATCTTGGTAACTTACTAACACTTTTATCCCTACATGATTTATATACCTAGGCTCATCCTTGGCGTAATTGGCGTTCTAATACTGCTTCAAACTAAAACCTCTTAAGCTATAAGCTGGGCTGAATAAGTGTTATTTACATATATTTGGTAAGCAATTGAAGGAAGCGATCTAGGGACCAGAGGTGAACAGTCTACAATGTAAAAGAGGGAACAAGACAATCATTAGCAAAGGCATAGTGAAATTATCTAGAATCACTAACGTGCAAAATCTAAACTGGCGCTCGTGCGCTTCATGTAAGTCTTAAAAAACCTGACAGCTTTTAAATCACTTGTAACTATTTACTATTTGATGTTGCCGCGCTTTTTGTGTCTCACGTTGCCATGACCGACAAACCAGATGATGCAGGTTTAACGGTAAAAAAAATTAGAGTATTTAAAAAAGGATAAATAGCTAAATACTATGAAACATTTTTTCCCGGAGTTCAACCAAATCCATAAGGCTTCGTGTCATTTTGATTAGGATCATGCAAGCTCTGGGGCTTACGGAATATGTAGCCAACGGCACGATGCACAGAAACATGCAACATTTGGCTCCAAGTCTTATGTTGAACTCCGCTACTTAATTTGCTTGATCACATGTGGTTTCAATGTTATTTCTAGAACGTCATCTTATAGTACGATGATGTAGGTGGCTTTTGTGGTGCAGGTATTCAAATTAGCTTAAGATTGTTTATGTAAACTGTAGTCTAGGTATAAAGGAGAGCAAATATAATGAAGCTTCAATCACGAAGCATAAATAGACACCGAATGCATTGAAAGACATCGTCCTCGTGTTCTTCAGTCATTTCTTTCCCGTTGCCATTGATTCCTGTTTTCATCATTAATATACCAGTAGAAACTAAACTAATTAGGTCATAGCCTTCCTATCGTTCCTTCATGTCACTTAAGTACTTTACAACATAAATTCTACTTTCCTAGTGGTTCGCTTCGTATTGTCATGGTTCTTTGTAAACAGGTTATTAATGTCAGGACAGTAATATGTAACTCAAATTTCTAACAAAAATTAAGAGTTGTGATTACTTATGACGTGGGTTGTGGTTTCTCTTGTACTTACCTGTTCATGTGTACTCTGTGTTGTTGTGGCCAAAATTAAGAATCAATTCCCACGGTTCGCGTATAATATATAGGACTGCCAAAGGCTTCTTTAAAGTAATAAGTTAGGAACTCACTTGCTGTATTATTCACGAATTTGCACTTCAAGGGATTCGAATCGGCTAGCTTTTTTTTTAGCCAAACTCAATAACTATGTCCCCTGCGATTCTTTATTTTATGGATGAAAAACGTTAGTTGCTTCTGATTGTGTTACAGATTGTTAATTCCGAAATATCAACTTGGTGATTACAGTGGTATTATTATGCTGTGTTGTACTGATGTTTTGTAAATCTTTTTACCACTAAAAGGTTTAAAATTCAAAGTGATATTATAACTTACGACTGTGTTCCTTATCAATAAAGCCTTTCTCGATCAAAAATAGAAACTTTCAATTTTACCTGACTTCAGAAACCAGTCACAGTGGAGTAGATTCGTTCATACTGTCTACTTCTTGATCCACAAATTCAGAGCCATATTTAAAGTCTAATTACTGGTGCTACTTCTATCCTAGCATTCAACTTTTTAATTTCATTTCGTGCTGATGTTATGTAACAGCTTGTGTGAATGTACGCTTATACCATATTCTTATGTTGTTTACGACTAATTTAGTCTTCACCAGCATGTGCAGTTTGTGCTTTATTTTTTTCTCTACAGTCTTCGGAAAACAGAATGAAAAAGTCAGCTAATTTAGCTGATTCAACTGATGATACTAACCCGCTTACCCCTAATGATGAAAAAACGTTATCATCTGGACAATTCCCCGACGATATTAATGAGAAACTGTTAAAACAACTCACAAATGTTATGTTGGTTTCCGGAACCGGTAGTTCTGGTGATGTGGTAGAAAAGAAATCTAAAAACGATTACCGTTTCTGGAGGACACAACCAGTTCCCGACCTCAGTAAGTGACCTTTGCGACTCAGATCCTTATAAGCCTCTTTGACTTTTCTGATATTCTAAGACGATTTCACTGAGTTGTGTATGTATACTATACTCGGTGTAAGTCTAGTTGATACATAAAGACGATGAGTCCGGGGAGACTGCTCGAAATTCACATCACCGTATGTCAGAAACAACTTATTGCATTCCTTATGTGAAGCTATCAGAAAATATCCTACTTTCGAATTCCAGGTGACAGATGATTGAAGATGCAGTTACGAATAGTCAGAAAATTCAGGAACTCTTGTAGAGATGACTAACCTCTGAGTAGATGAGTGTAGTCTGTTGTATAGGGCACCTACGTATCTGTTTCACTGTCTACTATTGTGAATAATTCACACCTTTAAAAGTGCAGAATAATGCTGTAAGAATAAACTGTGTGGGCCACAGCTGTTTAGAATAAAATATTTTTCAACAGCTTCGTATTTGTTTAGGCAAATTTATCTTTAATTAGTTAAACAATGCTTTATTTTGCTTATGCAGAATACGTGGTGTACATTAGTTACCAGTTGTAATATCAATAGTACTTGTACTAACTTACAATTGTGTTGTTGTGAACTTTGATTTGCTGACGAAGTCATCTGATCATTTACGGTTATCACTAATGGGTTTACATTTATTCTCTATGCAAAACACAGGAGTCTTTCCGAATCTACTGACCAGCTTTATTTTTTCTATTATTTCTTCTTCGTTAGCTGATTGATTTTCTGAGATTTTTGGTTCGAGTTTCCTTAGACCATTTTTATTAAAATGGCATCACCCTAAAATCATGACTATGTTTTATCGAGAAATTGAAATCAGGAGTCCATAATGGTGACTTACCGAGTGAATTAATATTTTGTGCTGGAAATTCGAACTGCAGATAGTTCTCAAATTAGCAATTAAAATCTTTTTAAGAGGAAGTACCATTTATTCTGTATTATTAATATAGAGTACACTGCATGCCCCATAATAGTGTTTCAGTGACTTCCTCAGATTGATTCCCACAATTATCTGGGCTCTTCAAAAGGCTAATTTACTCGGCACTGTTATGCAAATAATTAAGTAACAATTCACTTTATAAAGGTCCTAAATTAACCTCATTTTAAAAAAATACCTAGCCGAAGAAATTACTGACAATGGTCCGATTGAACCAGATTCAAAGCATGAAGATATTCGTTCGCAACCGTACACACTGCCTGAAGGATTTTATTGGTGTGAAGTTTCGTTGGACGATGAAAATGAGGTATATCTTTCTGAACAATTGTACCATTATTATTTCTTATTCTGAACGTGAAGTAGAATTGATTATCAGCAAATTAATTTAGTTTATGTGAATACCATTTTTATCAATCACTCTTTGTATCAATATGTGAATTACCTTTATTTTAATGCAAGTAATATAGAAAGCTGTAATTTACATCTTTGATTCCTGAAAGCAGCCAAAATTAGTTGGTAGCCGTTTATGGTATTGCTTATCTTTTTGTATTATTTTTAAGACTGAATATTTGATTGTTTTAGTTGTCAAGCTTGTTTCTCGCTTGCTATATCAAGTTCGAGCTTCCTAAGTGAAATCAATAGCTTGGAGATTTTAGTAATATTGCTTAAAACTGGCTTCAATATTGCACGAGTATTCATCCTCTATCTTTCCTGTTTTTCGACATTGTATTCATTTGTTACATCTATTCACCATTTTTCCTCTCACTATATCTTCCAGCAAAATTTACATACTAGGATGATACACTTTTTATTAGGGTCCTAGTTATTCACACTTATCTACATAACAGGCTCGGTTATACACGTTTGACTGATTGCTACTTTATTTGATATGCCATAAAAGAGGTTTAACTTAATCTTCGTGACTTTCTGATTTATTCAACTTTCTGTTTATAGTTGCAAGAATTGTATGATCTTCTGTATGAAAATTATGTTGAAGATGACGATCATCTCTTCAGATTTGATTATTCCAAACAATTTTTACAGTGGTGAGTGTAAAGAGGACAAATCCTTATTCCGCTATTTATTTAACTCATTTACCACGTTCACGTTCATGTATTTGGATTCGGTCCACATTTTGGTTGAAAGTTAGTGTTATTATCAGGCTATCCTAACCGAACTAGACGACATGTGACTTAGTGGTTAAAGTACTGAGGTTTTAATCAGAAGGTTGCAGATTCAAGTCTTACTTCACTTGCTTTGATTTAGATAGCCGAGTTGAGTTATCACCAGTCTTCATATAGTATATCCAAAAACAGCATACACAGCTTTTCCGCCGTAAATGGACTATTTAATAAGACAGCTGGAAAATTATCAAAAACCCGAGGCCAATGGATAACCGTTTATTTTTGTTTTGGTGCACTGTTAAAATTGGAAATGTGTACCAACATGTTTCAACTCACGTACTCCGTGTGTGACTTTATAATCATATATTCGATCTTTATTTGGGCCGTTATTGTACACGACTGTTGAATTCAAATTAGGCTAAAGCAGCTGTCCAGTACTTTTGTTTTATCTATTTCTCAGTCTAACCAAAACATCATGTGGCTGTCTACATCTGGAAAAGGTTTGGCACACAAAGATCTGACGACCCAGCTACCTATACAGCGAGTACATTAATAATCGGTTTAAATTGCAGGGTCGTTCCTTGAAAGTAACCGTCATTGACGTACGTCATGGATTTAATTGTTGTCTTTATAGTTCAATTTCACAATACGAATGAAGTTAATAATACAGCTTGAAATTTACTGTATACCACTGTACTATTCTTCGCTTATGCTTGTTCTCTTATCTTTGACCAAATACTTTCTAAATAATTCTTGTTTTCCCTGCTCAACCTAGATCTGCCGAATATCATATCAGATTCCATACTTTTTTTGTTTCGTCTGTTTATCGCTCAAACCGATTACTATATCGACTAATATTGAAGTGATCGAGAAGACTAACCTAGGCTTACTTAATATAAACAATATATTCGTATTTGTCAGTTTATGTTGGGCAACTAGTTGTTATATTCTACGTTTGTAGAATGTTTGTTGTCAGTTTCAATCAATGTGACGCCATGTTTCGTTATAATACACATTCAAGTTGTATGCTTATGGGACTTTAAACACTTAAGTGTTGACCAAGTCATCCCGCAAATCATTCTGTGGATTCTGTCCTCTTATCTTTAGATGCTCTCTATCATTAAAAATGTATTTAAAGACACTTTTTCTGTAGGATCCTAAAATCACCTGGTTGGCATAAAGATTGGCATGTTGGACTTCGTGTAACTAAGAGTAAAAAGCTGGTCGGATTTATTGCAGCTATCCCATGTAATCTGCAGATCTATGATAAGTAAGCGATTCATTTATGTTTCTTTTTATTTTTTTTTAAAATTTCCAATCAAAGTAGGTGCATAATGCCTTTTACTCTCTCGTGGGTGAATCGAAATGGTTAGACTTTATTCCTCAGTCTGTTATTTGACCACATTATTCACTTACGTCTAAATAATTGCTGGGAGTTATTGGGCACTGCATTATTTTTTCCCTTCTGAATCTGAGTTTAAGTTGTACATTTTGTCCCGCGTGAAACATCAATCTTACATACCTGCATTTAAGTTTCGGTGTTCACACTGCCACTGGAACTCATAATCTTCCAGTCCAAATACCGACGCGTTACCCATTTAGCTACTAAGACTAAATAATCACTAACTTGTTCAATGGGTATGGAATTATATATGTAAGGGTTTTGGTTTTCTGGTTGTTGGTACTGAAGACTAGATTGGATTGATCTCTTTTAGTATGTGTGCATTTCTTGTTTATTTCGTTATTTCTTCAATCTAATTGTTTTCTTTTTGTGTTATCGCAAAAGTGACAGCTCTGTCCAATAAACATTTATGGAAGGTTTTGCGTTGTTATGTCTTTTAACTTTAGGGTTGTCTATAAAGGATATTCTTGAATCGAATTCGGCTAATATGCACTTTGAAACTTGATTTCAAAATAACTCAACGGTAACAGGATCTTTTGTCCTAATGTCTGTAATATTCAGTGCTCAGGATTCTCAAGTTGTAGTGTTCCATGTCTTCGAATTTCACTTTCCATGTCAGTGAATATAACGTCTTTCAACATACTGATAAACACGCAAGTTGGTAGTGGCTAAGTGAAGCCTGGATACAATCTATCAAAATCCATTTACTGTATCAATAACTAATATATTCTTCATTCATTAGTGCCTAAGTAGGCAAAGTAAGATAGGAAATTACTCCTCAGCTAATTACTAGAAATTTCCTTGAGCAAGAGAACTACAGTTTCACATATGAATGTCTTCGTATTTTGTTTAGTACCTTACATCAAATTAGTTTCATTTTTTCAGGACAGTGTACTTATTTTTAAAGAAAACACTTGTTCGATAATTTTAGCATACTTCGTCAATAATGAAAATTCCTTTAGTAGCTTTGACAATTATATTATTTTGTCATTTGTTTTATGCTTGATTTCTGCTTCAGATCAAAACATCTAGTTGAAGTCAACTATCTCTGTGTGCATAAAAAGTTACGCTCAAAACGTATGGCTCCTGTATTGATACGAGAAGTCACCCGCCGTGTTCACCTACGTGGCCGATTTCAAGCTTTGTTTACAAGTGGGACTTTACTTCCAAAACCAATCAGTAAATGCCGGTATGTCTTTCAACCTCATTGGTTTTAGAGTTCAATTAATTCCTTGATATTTTCATCATAAAACTGTACCGATTGATAATCAGGCAAAAATACCTTGACACCTATTGAATACATATTTATTCCCCGAGTTGTAATTTGGTGGTCAACACTTTCTTTGACTAAAATGGATATTAGTTCCGTCCATTCAATTCCAACGCTATAGACCTTTGGTTAAACTACTTGCCGACGTACTTTATTTATGATCATTCCCCTTCTTATTTACTAATCTCATCTTATTAAATTGTTTAGTTGCATTTAGCTTTATTTAGCATATTGTCTTAATGATAAAGACCTAATCATATGGTTTGCTAAATTTAGGTTTTTCTGAATCTAAATCCAAAATATGGTAAGAAAAAAACTGACCGAAAAGTTTCTCTTTAATATCTGTATGCACAAATTTAATGGTTACATGTCTGATATACTTTTAAAATATTTAAAGCTTCTAAGTGGACTTGATGTATTAAGCTCTTAGGCCGTTTACTTAACAGTAGATTTCTCTAATAAAGTTGGAGAGTATTCTAAGCCAATATCAACCGTTTTACTAGTGTGTTAAGATTACTGTCTGTTGTGATGTCATTTAGTTGGATCTGAAGGAAAATGTTTGTTGGTCTCTTAACTGGTTTATTAAAAATCCATTTTGTTCACAACATTAATACCAGTTTATAATTATTTAAACTTTAAACTAGCAAATAAAGTAATGAAAATTTGAATTCTTTTCACTATTTTTCGATACCTAGTTGTAACTTATAAAAGTTATGTTGTTCACTTGATTTCTCATTTTATTCGTGTGTCAGTTTCATTAATTGGATTCAGCAAGTTTTTTTTCCGTTTTTTTATGCAGATATTGGCATCGTCCTCTTAATCCACGCAAACTTCTTGAATGTGGATTCTCACACCTCACTCACAACATGACTCTTCAACGAACAATTAAGCTATACAGATTACCTGATGCTCCACTTGTCAAAGGTTTTCGCCAAATGACGAAAAAAGATATCCCTAAAGCATGGCCTTTATTGTCTCAGGTGAGTACATTATTTATAGATACGTAATATGTAAATTGTCCTTGGTTACCTGGTATGCTGGTAGGCTATTCAAGTGTATTGAAACGAATGTCTGAATTAGAGTTTAAGTGGTTTCTATTTACGTTTGAATTACTTGGCAACTTGTCAGATAACTAGATTCTAGGTTATTTTGACTGAACATTTGTTGCAAAATGCAAAAATAAGTAACCAAAGGTGATTATTATTATTATTACTATTATTACTATTATTATTATTATTATTATTATTATTATTATTATTATTATTATTATTATTATTATTATCAACACAGTGCATTTTGCATTACCTATCGTCCTTAACAAGTAGCGCATGGAATGTATATTTATGCCAAGAAAGTGGAGTAGCTACAATGTCATTTGGGAATGACATATACCATATCTTTTTCCTAGAAGGTACAAAAGGCAGTTTATTAACTGGTAGTACAGCTTATTTTTCCTCAATACTCGGGTTATGTTAAGTGGGAGGAGGGAGTTGTATAATACATCTATTTTGTAGAATAAAACGAAATCTATTAGATTAGGTGATTTGATGAAATAATACCTCCATAGAATATGCTGATAATAAAGGCATAATATATCAGTATGAAAGGAAGTTTTACTAATGGGCCTAATTATAAGTGTAAGCACTTTGTTAGCAGGATATAGCCCTGAGTAATGCGTGCTAGAATCATACTTACATTTCAGTACGCTTTTTGGTCCACTTTTAGTCGTTCAACGCTATTGAACAGATCAACTATGAAAACACTACAAGTCCTTCACATAAAGTCTTCTTAAACTGTAGCATTATTAATCCCTACATTCTACTTGTTCGTTTTATTCTGGTTTGTTCGAATTCATCGTGTTTCTTGCCGAATTCTTTGGCGACGGGATCAGTAAAATTATTGTTTCATCGACTGTTAAATGGAGAAGTTCTCACCATATTTTATTTTCCTATTATTTTGTTATTGGGCTGTACACTTCATCCAGATTATGCTTTGAGTGTTGTTATGATTTCGTTTCTTCTGCTATTCTGGAATTATTCTCCTGTTATATTAACTGCTTATTGTTTATAGTATTTGGAAAAGTTCAGCATTCATCCAATTTTTACAAAAGAAGAATTTCAGCATTTCTTCGTACCCCGAGATAATGTTGTGTATTCATTTGTCGTTGAGGTAAACATTTTAATATGATTTCAAATGTCATACATATTTTTGTTTTTATGTTCATTTATATAACTTGTAACACTGGCTTAACAATCATTGGATTATAAAGATATGTTTAATCTGAAAGGAAGTCTTTAGCGAATATTTTTAGATTGCTTAGGCATACACATACAAGCTCTGTTTTCTTTATTCGTATTCACAAAGGTAGTCCGAATCGCTACACATTTTTAGTGATTTAGTAAACTACTATCGAACTAGTCTTAAGACAGGAAGCACTTTTCGGTTGAATTTTTCTCTTAGATATTTCAATAATCATCATCTGAATCCATAAGGACTGACCTTTTTAAAAGTTCTTTCAAGTGTGATATATCAACAGTCTGAGAATCACAAGGCATTCGTTAAAGCTTGCGAGTTTGACCAATTTATACCAAAAACACCTAATATAATTTTTACAGATAAATCTGATCTTCGAAAATAAGGAATATTTGTAGATTTTCAAATTATTTGAATCTGGTGTCAACTTTATTGCAATCAAAAACACTCGATGTTTATCTGAAGCGTAGCAAATATTAGTTCAAATATTCTTTGCTTTTAAAATTTACTTTTAGCTAAGTCCTTTTAAATACTACGAAATTATCTTCTGCGCAAAAGTTTCTTCTAACAATTATAGCAGTATTTTCATAAAATCACTTTCAAGACATGCTTATTATTCATCTAGTGTAATGTACTTTTTAGATGAAACTAATGTAAGAAAATTTAGTCTCACTGTACAAATTTTACTAACCAGAGCTCATAAGTACCTTTGATGAGTCATCCGTATATTTTTGTGTGGCTAAGTGATGATGAGGTTAGTCAGAGTACCAGTTAAATATTGCAAATTGATTAATGAAGTTATAAACCCTTATCAAATGAAGTTGTTAGGACATCTATTATGCACGCCTAACAACTGTTTCCCCAGTCTCACAATGTTGCCTCATGTAAGAGTAAGGTGTAAGAGAACTAGGGGCAACCAAACCAGAATGTGGCATCAGTCCATGAAGTCGTTGACTGTTAGTCTGAGCCATGTTGGTAGGTACAGACTGTTTGGTTGAGGTCGACGTAATAATCACGATCAGTGGTTAAAGGTATTAGGTAACATAAATTAGAATCGATCACAGTGGTACAGGTACACCTCAACTTAATCTCCCTATAGACCTTACGTTCGATTATTCTTTCATGCATACGATTTTATTTGTTCTTGTTGAAGTATAATGTTGTATAATTCTTGTTCATTTGGTACCAATTTGATTTGGGCACTTTACTCACTCATATCTGCCATACTCTCTGTTGCTTATAACTAGCTGAATGAAAACTAATCCATCCGATACTAATTCATTTTTGGTTATTTTTTATTTTAGACTGAAGATGGGCAGATCACAGACTTCTGTTCATTCTACGTTCTCCCCAGTTCTGTGATGAAATGTAAGCAACATAACAGCCTTCGTGCAGCTTATTCATTTTACAACGTTTCAACTATAACACCATGGCCTGCTTTGATTCAAGATATGCTAATTTCAGCTAAACAAGTAAGTCATATTCATGGTCAAATCTCTTTGCTCCCTTATATTTTTGTATTTCCACCTTCAGTTCCCTGTTTCTCCCATACGTGCTTCCAGTGTCAATGACTCGAGTTCACGAAATACTCTACCAGGTTTCATAGGCAGAGTACCTTACTTTTCGTGTTTCTGGAGATCCGATAGGATGTTTTGCTGGCCTTACCTGTAAAGGTATGTCAGTTAGTTTAGGAGCAAACACTTTTTGAATGGGTTTCTGTCAACAATCGCCTGCATGTTCGGTTGTAATGGTGCAGTAAACACCTGAAAGAATAGGACACATGCTGACGTTTTTTTGTTGTTTCTACTTTTTTTTACTGACTGCAGACTCTAGGGATTAAACGGTGAATTTTGTAGGAAGCTCGCTGACTTTCCTAGAGCTAACCTATCATACATTGTTATTACTACAGGTGATTTTAACTCTCAAGTGAATCATTTAACTTTTAAGCCTAACGTGCAGATAATGTAGGCAGTTTTCTACATTTATGCTCAAATAACCGCTTAATCCTAGCAAGCACAAACTTTAAACATAAGGGGAAGCACGTTTGGACTCCGACCATGCTTCCGTGAAAGCACGCATTTCCACTTGTTTGTAGGATATAAAATAGTCACAATAGAAACACCCATCGGGCATCAGTTTACGAACAAGAATGCTGAAAATTCATTCAGAGAAGAATTAATTAAACAGTTAACCTATCAAGGGCAAAGTTCATTCCATAGGAACTTGGAGCAATATTCGAGCAGTTGTAAATGCACCGGCGACATCTGCGTTCAACTCAAATCATAAAGTTTAAAAGGATCTAATGGATTTCGGAAAATTTTCGTGAATTGATAGCTATTTGAAAATTATCCTAGAAAACCAAGAGAATAATTAAGAGCGGCGACAGTTCAAACGTAGATTAACAGAAATTCTACACAATGAAAATAAGCGTTGTTGGCAACAAAAGCAAAAGTGACTGAAAAGGCTGCAGTCATAGGCAATACTAGACAACTGTTCCGACTCATTCAACAAAACTGTATTTGGAAAGTAGGCTGTCTGACTATTACGGAAAACGACAAGATCATGATTCGCCCACATTCCAGAAGACTAAACTTATTAGTAGAAGATTCCTAAGAACTATCCGATTGACCTCTAGCTACCTTTCAGATATCGTATGGCTCTAAATAACCTTAGTAGAAAATTGATTTAGCTCTTAGCTAGGCTAAAAAAAAGTAATTTGAACCAAGGAAAAGCAGCAAGATCTTATTGATTGACTACAGTTATATTTAACGGTGGTAGTGTTGTATCTCACATAGGGATGGCAGATTCTATCGACTCCGATTTATCCGTATCGCGATGCCTTACAGCTGCCCTCCAACCTCGCCTTAATCTACTACTCAGGCACGATGATCTAACAGATTTATCAAGAAGCCAATCACTCACTCACACGCATGTTTTACTACAATATAAACTAATAATGCACAAGATATATGTGTAAGACTTATTACTTTATCTCACATATCTGTCACACGATACTGGTCAATCACAAATGTCTTCTTCGAGACACATCAGGTAGTCCAGTTTTAGCAACTAGGTGGGAGTGGTGTGTTAGCTATAGTCTAAGAGCTGAGTACAATCCTATCTGGGTGGTCTCAGTCGTTGGTTGTCCCAGTGCAGAAGAAAGGAGAGAGATCCTCTCGCGATAAACCCAGAGTAATCAGGTGGAGTAATACAACGTCTAAAATATCGGCCTCTATAATCATCTGGTGTTTATCCAAAACCACGAAATGTCAATCACAGAAAATCACACCTGTTTTGGACGTTGGTGTGGATACTTTGGTCAAACATTTACTTATCGTCAGATGTTACATTTCTGGGTGGGTGGCCGATTCTATTATACTGATTTTACGCTACTTGGGAACTATTCGCTAAACCCAGCCTTTTCTCAACGGTTGTACTCAGACACAAAATCCAATTGATCGAACTAGGAAACCAATGAGTTACACACCACGCATATATAATAATGTTAACCAATATATATATATATATATATATATATATATATATATATATATAATTTATAACATTCCCTTAAATATATCCGTCCCACAATTTCCGATCAACCATATACCTTCCTCCTGACGTGTCATCAGGTTCTAGAATATACACATACCAATGTCAGACAGTAGTAGTATTTCTTGACCCTAAAGCAACATTGTGGTCCTGAAGCAGTGTTTTCATTAAAAAGCCTATTTAAATCACATGGACCGTATAAAGACTCTCTACCTGTACATCACTGATCGGGTTATAGCTTATGGCGAACTGTCTTCAGATTTGTTAACCTAAGTCGGTGTTTATTGTGGCTGCCTCTTAGCCCTTTCTCGTTGAATTTCATCACTGCCGTTCTCGAAAATATACTGTTTTATCTGACTTCTTTTGTGGGGGGTGGGCGATCTTGTAATAAGCTGTACACTAACGAAATTAGAATTTGTAGATGACATTCGGTAAGGATACTGACATTAAGCAGTCTTCCGAATACCTTGAATATCAATACAAAGTTGTTAAAGGTGCATTTATCTTCCTCTAGATGCTAAATGTTATTTCACGACTGGTCTGCTTCATCATCTAGATTGAGCATATAGAGTAAAGTAGTTAAGTTCACTAACTACTTCATTTATCTTGGGGGTCTCACCAGCCCTGGTGATTTTTTCCAATTTCCATCGCTTGTGGCGTAGGTAAGGTACCTGTCTATCAACCAAAAGATAAGTATACTGCGTATAAGTCTTCTGTATATTAACCTATGACCTAAAATCTTGGTCAGGTCTTTGATCATAGATGCCTTTGAAGCATCGCCTGCATATCCCGCAACGACTGAGTAATCAATGGTGAAGTTAGACAGAGTGCTAGGTAAAGATGGCAAAGCGATTTTATGTCTGAATGTATGTATGTACAACAAAGAGTCGGGATGTGTGTGCACCGGTTCGAGTTGTCACACCTCATCGGCACAACAAGACGAACACTAAATTAATGAAAATAGTAGTTACTTCAGTGATAGTAAGAAGAAAGTGAACAAATACAGAATATGTTACATAGAGACTAAATTAGTTCATGGAAAGGCATAAAATAATTTCGATGTCACGATTTAAGGGAGAAGAAAGAGTGAGTGCACCTGCGCCTCTGTGACTGATTCTGAATCATGTCACTCCAATCATTGGTTACGACATTAAGACGGACCTCAACCAAGTAGTCTTCATTTACCAACACGGTTCAATTCCAGTAGTCAGCGGTTTCATGGACTAATGCCATGTTTTGATTTGGCCGCCTCTAGCTTTGTTATATCCTACTTCAATATCAGTCAGCGATGCGCGTCGAGGTCAGCAGTTAATCAATTGGTGAATTTATAAATCTTCATCGATTGAAGTTGTTAGGACATCTATTATGCACGCCTAACAACTGTTTCCCCAGTCTCACAATGTTGCCTCATGTAAGAGTAAGGTGTAAGAGAACTAGGGGCAACCAAACCAGAATGTGGCATCAGTCCATGAAGTCGTTGACTGTTAGTCTGAGCCATGTTGGTAGGTACAGACTGTTTGGTTGAGGTCGACGTAATAATCACGATCAGTGGTTAAAGGTATTAGGTAACATAAATTAGAATCGATCACAGTGGTACAGGTACACCTCAACTTAATCTCCCTATAGACCTTACGTTCGATTATTCTTTCATGCATACGATTTTATTTGTTCTTGTTGAAGTATAATGTTGTATAATTCTTGTTCATTTGGTACCAATTTGATTTGTGCTTTTTAACACGTATGTTACATGCTCGCTAAGGTTTCGCGAATTAAGGTGACACCTCGATACCTGCTAACGAACGTAAGACCAGGGACACTATAACAGGAAGCTAAGTTATTCCCCAGCGCCCCAGCTAACTAGAGTAAGAAGTCCAAAGACAGCAAGAAGCTTTTAATTCCACAAGTAGCCTGTCAGACGACATCAACACACCTAACTCATGCGTAGTATATACAAAAAGAGAGCGATCTTAGAATGTCATAAATAGCGTATTAAAATAAACAATGAACCAATAAGATTTAGCGTCTTACCAAGTAGGAAACACGAACTAAAGGTGAGATAGGAACTGTTGGCGCGAAAACAGGAAATTTAAATGTACACAATAAAACCACAAAAATAACAGGTTTGCCAAGTGAGTTTTGGGGATCTAACATCCCCAACAAAGCTTTACCTTAATTTATTAATTGTTCAGTCGCTGAACTTCCTGAACCTTTTTTTTGATACATAAAATTATTATTGATTATGTATATTTATGGTCTACAGTTACAATTTGATGTATTCAATGCTTTGGATTTAATGGAAAATGGAAAATTCTTGGAAGAATTGAAGTTTGGGATCGGAGACGGTGATTTACATTATTATTTGTATAACTGGCGTTGCCCGTTCGCAAAAGCTTCTGAGGTTTGTTAAAGTTTTCCTTTTTTTCTCACTTACATTGCTCATATTCATATTTTCTTTTAGTTCACTTAGATATTGAATGATACTTAGAACTGGCATATGTCTATCAGTGTACATGAGTAACTGTAATCAGTGATTGAAAATACCAGATCATAAGGCCACTACATTTCCTGAAGTTACTCCACATCCTTATGGATTAGACCTTTAGGTTAAATGCCTGGAAAGTGATTCGTTAAGCAAACTACTTGTTTCAATTTGGGCTCCTAGGCAATTTCTGTTCGCTGCACATACAATCTTTTAGTCGAATAATAGATCAAGTACCAATTTTTTTACCTAGAAAAACGGCTTTTTCAAGTTTTACTTAGCTGACTATATTTATCAGAATATGAATACATTCAGTAATTTAAGCAATCCAGTATCCCTCTAGTTTATTACATATTTTTTTCCAAAAATGAGAGAACTACTCTTTAATTATAATTATATTTATACCTTTTTCACTTGTTAAATGTATTGACTATCTGTTATTTTACTGATACCATTTTATAGATTGGAATAGTATTACAATAAATGCTATACTGAAGACACTTTACATAGGCTGTTGTAATATGATCAAGTTCATGAAATCGTATGGGCTTCCTGGCACTACATCTGCATATCTTCCTATGAATTATAATGTATCATATACAGTGTATCCCATACAAGTCATGATTTCCATTTTAACATTAAAAGAATTTTTGAATGTTTTGTTTAGGTTTCTGTAGTCATCTTTGTCAATTTCATATTCTTCCCTATTTATTAATATATAATTGCTGTGAAATTTATGGGTGAGAAATATTCGAACATTTTCTAAACTACAATTGGCAATTCGCATCAACATTTTCATTCATAATTCACTTTTTCTCCTTCAATGTTTCCTGAAATGAAAGAAATTTTACTTTGTGTTACTGATAATAGCATATGTCAGTAGTTTTATTTGTTTCTTGAAAATTTTGAAAACGTGTATGCCACTGGTAACTCAAATTTACTGTTTATCTCCCGGTGTAACTTCTCTTGTAAGTGTTGTGACAATGACATGAGAGCAAGTCGTAGCATACCTAGTAGTTATGGCCTAGTAGTATTTAAAATCATTTGTGTCCCTTTATTTTAAAAGTAATTCAATTGTAATGAGTGTGATTGTACAACTAATTAAGGTGATGTCAGTTGTATTGGGAGGAATGTTCGTAAAGGGACGTAATTTGCTACCGAAACAGGCATATTTTAAGCTTAAACATACTATATTGCATTTATATCTGTCTTTTCATATTGACCTGTATATGATGTGATGAATTTATAAGTAGTCTGATTGCAAATGGAGTTTCGATGATATTTGTAAGAAGTTATTAATTCAGCGGAGTTTTTCTCTTCGTCGTTTTCATTTTCAATACCTATAAAAATATAATTTACATTAAACAAGGAATCTTATAAACGAATTTCGCATGTTAGTGTTTATGCATGTGATAGGTGGAAATCCTACAGTACATAATAATAATAATGGGTGAAGTAGATAACACTAAGCAATTGGATCATTCGACTGATTGAATGACTATAAATTAACGACTCAAGTTTTTGAGAAATTTTAAATTGGTTTTGCAAGTACGTAAATGAAGATAATTATAAATGAAGATTCAAGGTGATCTATATAATAAAAAAATTGCGTACTGAATGGGACGAATTAATGCTAGTGGAATATATTCGGATACAGAAATTGCAAAGATAATGTGAATTGGCGTTATGAAAATTATAAAATACTGCACAAAAGAAAATCATAGAAGTTAGGGTGACAGAAAAGAATGAGATCGTAGAGACATTTTGTACGCATAAATCTGGCTTCATACTGCGTATCGTCAATTCTTCTGCAATACAAAAATGTTTCCGGATGCAACTAGGTAGACTAAGCTTGATTCTCCACACAGTATCAAAATCTAACTCAGTTACTACGTTGTGATAGTTATTCATATGTTGTAGGTTACGTCTTATATTCATGCACTATCCTTCACTGAACTATACCGGTGAGTACTCTTTATGAGTTGGGAGACCTATTGTACCTATTACCATGATTATTTACTCTAATTCTCATTAATTATGTACATGCACACTAACTTTCATTCCTTCTTCCAAATAAATTACGATTTTACGACTATTAACAACGAAATTATGAAAAATAAGTCTTTACTAAATTATTTGTTTTAATACTTTATTGGAGATTATAAATCTAACTCGAAGAAATGACAATAACTTTCTTTATACATCTGTACTATTATATTTATCAGTAATAAAGCTGGTAAACATATATATATATATATATATATATATATATATATATAGAGAGAGAGAGAGAGAGAGAGAGAGAGAGAGAGAGAGATAAATAGATAGGGTCTTATTCTTGACAAATCGTTTGAAAATATAGTGACATCATCTTTTAAAGTAGATGGAGTTTGATTATCAGCAGAATGTGAAAGTTGGGTTTTTCCATTCTTGAACCCTATTATAGTATGCTTCTGGATCTCAATGCTGATGCTCATCGATCCCCAGTCATCCTGAATGGCGAATCGACTCAACTCCTCCTAGTCTTTATGAAGTTGAGAAGGCTATAGGAAATCTGAAGCGAGGTAGAGCAGCAGGTCCTGATAGGCTTACCCCTGAAATTTTTAAGGATGGTGGTCCAGTTTTATCAGCTAGACTGACTGAAATCTTAGGTAGAATCTGGGAACTGGGCGTAATACCATCTGACTGGTCTCAATCCCTGATTGTCCCAATTTATAAGAAAGGACAAAAGTCTTCTTGTGACAATCACAGGGAAATCAGTCTGACTAATATAGTTTGTAAATTGTTAGCCTCGATTATACTCAGACGCCTAACTAGAGCTCGTGAAGAGCAGACTAGAGAAAACCAGGCTGGATTCAGACCAGGATGTGGCTGTATAGACCACATCTTCACACTGCGACAGGTCCTGGAACACAGACACACATTTAGGCATCCTACAATAGTTGTCTTCCTGGACCTAAAGGCGGCATTCGACTCTGTTGATCGTGAGGTTCTGTGGCAGTGTCTGTCATTGAAAGGTGTACCAAAGAAGTACATTAACCTTATACAAGCTCTCTACTCTGAAACTACAGGTCGAGTTAGAGCTTATGGCGAACTGTCATCGGAATTCCTCACTTCAAGTGGTGTCCGTCAGGGATATCCACTTTCCCCATTCTTGTTTAATTTTGTCATAGACATGCTCCTAGATATAACCTTATCTTCGTCTGACTTTTCAGGAGTTGACTTTCTACCAGGAGCCTCGCTTACTGACTTAGAGTATGCTGATGACATAGTCCTATTTGGTGAAGACGCTGACAAAATGCAGAGTCTTCTGACTACCCTGAGCAACAATGCAAGCATGTTCGGGATGCGGTTTTCCCCCTCGAAATGCAAAATGTTGCTTCAGGATTGGGTTGCATCGGCACCTGAACTAGTGATAGGAAGTGAAGTAGTCGAGCGTGTAGACTGCTTCACGTATCTGGGGAGTCTCATCAGTGCTGATGGCCTGGTGACTGACGAAATCTCAGCACGGATACAGAAAGCTCGATTGGCCTTTGCCAAGTTGCGTCACTTATGGCGCAGGCGAGATATCCGCTTGCTAACCAAAGGACGAGTGTACCGTTCAGCAGTTCGCTCTGTCCTACTATACGGTAGCGAAACATGGCCGTTAAGAGTAGAGGACATTCGTAGGTTACTGGTCTTCGACCATAGGTGTCTCCGAAGCATTGCTCGAGTATCGTGGGACAACCGAGTAAGCAATGCTGTCGTTAGGAAACGGGTTCTAGGAAAGGATGACAAATCAATAGATGAGGTATTGAAACTTCATCAGTTGAGATGGTTGGGACATGTGTTACGCATGTCTAACTCCCGTCTGCCTCGACGAGCTATGTTTTGCGGTGTAGGAATAGGTTGGAAGAAATAGACGGCCAATCAAAACATAGACAAGATGAATCACTGACAATGACTTCATGTTGGTAGATTATGCGTGGGTTTGTCACGAGACGAAAGTACCTGGTTAGAGACCTAACACATGCTCAGAACTTTATGCGAGTATATCTTGTGTTCTCTCAAAATTAATAAGTCTTAATTTCTCTTATTTCTGACAAATCTTCGAAATATTTGCATCATCTTTTAAGTATAAGTTCACTCTTCGATTGACAGTTGCGTTTTTCCATTCTGAAACCCAATTATAGTATGCTTCTGGATCTCTGCTGATGCTCATACTCGAACTCCGTCCATTGACATCAAACGTCACCATGTTACTCACTGTACTACTGAGTGAAGACAATTGTAAATGTTCAATGGGTAGGTCGTTTTAAAGGAATTAGTATCGGTTTACATTATGCTTTGTTAATATGACTATTAAAGTTATCAAATGTGGGTGGTGCATCAACATAACCTCAGAAAAGCGCGACAAGATTTGCAAGTGGTTTTATGCTACTCATAAGTAGGCAGAATCTATTTAGTGGTTTCGACATTTCGAAAAGGCAATAAAGTTATGAGAACATTTTGCTACATTTCATAATTTTATCTTCATTCAGTACTAACTGTTTGTGTTGAAAGATTGTAGGTAGTTAGTTAGAATGATTGATTTTAAATCAACTCGCCTTTGCATATGAAAATAAAATTACTCATAGATATTTTTAACTACTAATAAGTAATATGAAATAGCACTCGGAATTTCTACCTTTTACGGTTGGTTTTACCTAGCTAATTAAGTCAGTCTTGAATATCAATCGGATAATTTAAATCCATATAATTACAACATAATGACAGTCATTTATAATCACTTAAATCAGTCTTAATTTTAACTAAGCGACAAGTGTTGGTAAGGAGCATATAATATGTATGATGGTGTTGAAAACTCAGTGTTTTATTTTCAATCTATCCTCAAGAATCTGACGAAAATGTCTACAGTCTAAGTTAAATAGTCACACAAGAAGCCTGGAATTCGCAAATTATCGGTGGCGTCAGTTACTATTCATGAGAGGTGATGCATAGCTCAAGAAATATCAGGGTGGTAACTAAAGGTTCGCATTGCATCAGATTAAAAAATGCGAAAGTTTTCTTTTCAAGGAATTCATCTTTTCATGAAGCTATACATTAGTATTTATAGTAATTTATTAGATATATTAGTCTACTGAAGAAATATAAAGTCACATCACGAAGTGTTCATAAGGTTTCTAAGAACGAAGAGTTGTGTAATAAATGATGGATAATAAGAGAAACACGAAATTAATTGTTCACTTAACAAGTGTGAAGAAACTGTGAACCCGAAAAGATGAAGCTCGTAACGTTACTGACTGATAAGTAATTAATAATTTTCGACTATTAAGTTATTTCAAAATTTACCTTTCTGTGTATTTGAGAGTGATCCACAGATCACAATAAACTTATTACAAGGAAGAATGCTGATGACCTATAACTTCTTAAATACTTAATGCAAGGTCTTAATTTGTGTAATTTGTTGAGTGATTCAAATATATTATTCCACATTGTTAAAACAGCTACTTACGTATTATATCCAACTATGCAATAAGCAATCAAAGAAAAAATCTGAATATTGGAAAAGAAGATAATAACATAAAGAAAATGGCTTGAAGTTGATGAAAGTTACCGTACAGGCGACGGCTTGACTATGATAGTGAGTAATTTGGTGAAAACAGAGAGCTTTATACAAAATATATACATTGCTTTTAATTATTTGTCTGCACATCTTTTGCGCTCATCGATCCATGTTGGTTGTAGACTTGCTTCCTTCAGTTGCCTTCATGTCCCCTACATATTGTGATTACACCTCGCTCCGTGCAGCCTCTCAACTCACTTCGTAGGGTATTTACTGTTGCCACTTTCACACGACGTCCCACTATCTACTACTTATATATCTTATGAATGGTATTCACGATAATACCTGTAAACTTGCTGACCTCCAGGAAATTAGATGAATAATACTTTGTTTCTAACATTCTTCATATCAAACACGTTAATATTTAAATCACCTTCTACTTATATTCTTTATTTATTGATACTAAGAGGCATAAACTAATCGTATTTTCATCAGAATTCATTGTATATCGTCCAGTCGATAATTACATGCCGAATGAAGAGTTCATCGTATATATCATTATGTTATAGTTCATATCTTTAGATTTTCTGCTTCAGTATTATCTTACTTAATTCAATTATTTTATTATCATTTAGATTCTTATTATATGTGCTAGATTTTTACCGATGTTTACTTACATCAATTTCTAACTGAAATGATTTTCTTGTCGAGTAATGATCTTGACAGTTACTCATTGGTCAAATATAGACTTAATTTTGATGTATTCTGTTTTGTTTGAGTGCTGACAAGATCGAAGTATGTGAAGCGAGGTTTTAAATTGTAATTAACTGGTTGAAAGTCTATTGCTTTAATAGATCTGGTATTGCTTCAAAGTTTACATTACTATGTTAAATATTATTTACAGTTATGTTGCTACAGGATATTATTAACTGATAATGATAATGTTACTTAAATTCAAATGCATTCATATCATATTGTTAGAATTGTTGTTTTCGTTTTTTATTATCAAGTTATCCGAACGGATTGTTATTCAATTACTTTGTGTTGAATTGTAATTATTAAACTTTTATTTATAATTAAAAGAAATTAAACTATCAACGATAACCTAACAATTAAAGCATTAGATCTTAAACCAAAAGATGATAGATTCAGACACTGACCTAGAAGCCTTGGTTTGCGTAACCGTATAGTAATACTAAACATTACATATGATATACTGCTAAAAGCCAAGAACGTAATCATGTACTTAGTGAATGAGTTTATTTTGTGGGACGGTAGCTCAGTGTTTAAGGTGTTCAGCTAATAAGTCTCAGGTTCGAATACTCCTCCATTAAATTCAGTTTGAACAATTTGTTGTAATATCACTAGCTGCCATGCTTAAATTATGTTTTAAAGTCAATTATACGAATCTATTTTTTAGTAATTTAGTTAATTTACAAAATAAAATGATTTTGATTGTTTTACTTTAGTAGTAAAATATTATTAACTTTTTTTTTTGAAAAAAATAAATCTAAGTAAAATACAAAACACCTTACATTTGTTTGTTTTTTATAGTTCAATTTAACATCCTTTTTTCCTGGGTATTGCATAACATCTATTTACCAGTTGATAATACAAATAGTAAAGATAATCTGATGTATTATATAAATATAAAGTTTGTTTTATTAATATGCAAGTATTTATTTTCCATGTAGTGGACATTTAGTTGAACTTATTGTTTGTGTTGCATATGACTTTGTAGTACTACGTGATCGTCCATGTAATAGTATGGCATCGACAACAGTCGACATATGAGAAGTGGAATTTATTTCAACGAATCTTTTTAGTCCACTGTCATATCTAAAACAATGAAAGATACAAATTAAAATAAATGGTATTCTGAAATTTTTCATTATCAATTAACCATAATTAACTAATAAGTGAAAAGTAAGAAGCATTAGATAGCTGTTTCATTTTAGTATGTTACTCCTCAGTAGTTCACATTTTTAGTCATGCCAGAGATTGGATCGAAGAATCCTTAGACCTCTCAACTAGCGCTTTGACCTTTAGACCACTATAGTAGCACCTAGTAGTTTTTATTTCTGGACTTAGTCAATTCACGATATGATGTAACATTGTAAAACTACAAATTTCGACAATCTCCATAACTGACCATTATTTTAAATGTTACTAAGAAACAAAAGTAGAAACTATAAATGTTGGGGAATCACTTTTAATTTTATTAAAAAAAGTTATTTCATTATATTTTTGTGTTATCCTAATTGTAAGCCTTTATTGAATTCATTCAATGTTGCAATATCTGCTGCCATTTACAAGCTATGATGAATTAGTAGTAAACCTGTTACTCATCTGCGTATCGTGAGTGTTTGAGTTGTATGTTTATCGGGGTTCATTATTAAACATGCATTGTAGCTTGAAATTTATATGTATAATTATATTAGTTTTAAGTTTAAATAATAAAATTATTTATAATAATTTATCTTGCTTCTTAATTTTCTGATTTGGAAGATTGAAATTTGCGTAATTTATCGTTCACACGACAAATACAATAACATAGTCGTTAATTGCGCGTCTCCCCTATGCCCACTGAGTCCCAAGCCGGAATAAGAAGAACGTGAGCCGATAGACCAACCAGACAGATTTGAATTATACTTCATGCATTCTTTTATATATATGCATAAAACCAGACCACACAATGAACCAATTAGGTAACTAACATTAATACAGAACTAAGGAAATAGTGCTAGTGAATAGGAACAACATTGTATACAACTAATTAACTGTAATTCATAGTAAGAAACAATATACTAAGAGTAAATATACTAATCGGGAGGATAGGGTAAGAGGAACGCAAGAATAATAGAAATGTAATGTTTACACTACTCACGACCAGAATAAATGAATTAGTTCTCTAAAATACAGTTTTGGAAGTTTTTCTTTCTTCTCTAGTGGTCCGACATAACAATATTGCATCACATTACTTAGAAAATCATTATAAGCCGGAATAAGCAAAACACCTACACACTTCAGGCAGTATCTCATAAAAGACCTTCAAGTCTCAAAACTATGAAGATAATTTAACATAATCTAAACAGAATTAAGTCATAACTAACTAACATTTAATTAATCATCTTGGCTCAAATTATTTTATGTTTTGTAAACTTTCTAGATAAATATTTCTTTTGTTGGAATGATTTTATAAACAGAAATGCGAACATTATTAAAACGAACAGAAGAAGTCTAGTAACTAACAAAGTACGCCGTTGAATAATAGAATGCTTGATCTATAAAGTAACTTTAGAATCTCAATAATTTAGGAATCAGTTTATTTTCAGAAAAGTTTGACTATTCTATTTATTATTGTTGAAGGCAGTTTAAAGGAATCGAAATACAGTAATCCAAATAGTCAAGCATTCAAGCAATGGATCATAATCGAAAACAGATGAACAGAAGAAAGTTTATGTTATTAGCGGTTGGCTCTGATAATTGTGCATGTAGCGAAGATACATTTTTTAATAAGGCTGACCTTTAAAATAATAATTGTGAGTATACATAAGCCTAGGTCATATTAAGTTGATAGTTGATGTCTTTCAAACAGGATTTATATTGGTCAGACAATGGTTATGTTAGCTGTGATACAAACTTTTTAAGACCTATGCGCTTAAGATTATGCTTTCTTTTTGAAACAAAAAGTCCTGGATATAAGCAAAAAAATCATACCTTCTATCTAGTTTCTACTCTTCGATTCAGTCTCAGTTTTAGCACACTATACAGTCTAGTGTATATTATTTTATATTTATTCTGTTATGTAAATAATATGACTTAGGGACTATTGAACCTTGTCTAGTCAATAAACGCTCTATCTTTGTAGGTGACTAGGGTAATAAACGACTTTTAACAACAATCAGGTGTTTGTAGTGGATTACTAACCTGTCCCGATACCATTGCTCCACCACCACCACCAAGCAGTAAATGAAGAATACTTTAATAAATGAAGTTGCATGCAGAAATTGAGGCATTCATTTGCAATTTAAAGTATGGATAAATGTAAGTATATAGGATATAATAGCTACGTTACAATTCATGCTTTTTAAAGGCTTTTAACTGATCTACGTACATGACATAAGTTCTAATGGTAGTAATTGTGTAAATTAGTGACCTGTTGAGTTCTACCACTTGTAGATGCCACCGACGGTTATTCAATATCTTGGACAGACAACATTTGAAGTATACTACTAGATTTAAAAGCAGAAGGTATTGCATTTGGCTTCATGTGTCAAGCAGTGAAAGCCATTGGGAAATTACAGACGGGAATAAGATCACTGGTTAAAGTTGCTAATTCCTAAAAGAATGAACAAAATGAGAAAAAAAATAGTGCATTCAAAAATAATAAAAATAGGACTTAATTAAACTAACTTGTAGTATTTATCAACCATATTATTTTCAATTTTACTGGGTCCTGTTCCACTGATACGAATCGCTTTTTCAACAACTGGTAGATAATTATACAATCCACTATACTGACATTGACTTTTTAGTAATATCATAAAGTGTTTACCATCTGAACAACCAAGTGCCTAAAACAAAAAAATAAAGAGAGGAAATGAAATGAAGCTAAAAGATTCATCAGATGCTAAAATGTACTCTCAGATAATTTTATGTTATAAAATTATCCTGTTGAATAGTGAATTCAGATTAATTTCATAGAAATAATTTACAATAAAGGAAGAGCTTCTTCACAGTGAAAACTAAGATCATTTGAACTAATCTCAATTGTTTATCATGCATTAGTTAAATTAAAGACTACTTTACTTTCCTGTTATTTTATGTCATCCAATAATTTAAATAAACATTTATGAATAATCGTCATGTATCTGCTTCATTATCACTCAAGGCTTTAGGAGGAACATAAATATTTCTATTCATTGTAACATTTCAGCAGTAGGGTTTATACAAGATTCCCAAGTTCCACTATATCTCTTTATCTTTGTCAGTCAGTGACACTCTAGATGCAGCTCTGAAGGAAGTATTTGGTAGTGACGGTGTTGATCCGTTATCTGGAGAAGGGCTTTTCAACCTTAGGTATGGAGATTATATTAGTCTTACTGTGAGATGATACATAGGTCAACCATAGCGCATCTTATCAGTTAGTGAACTGTTAAATTTAACTGAAAGTTTATTTATATGGGTAGCTGTGTCATTGGTGTTACGACAGATGATATTAATCTACACACAATGAAAACCAGATCGGCTTATTTTATTCTTGGCCTTATCGGTTCCACAGTGACTTGACTAGCTGTTAACAAACAAATTTACAATGGTCAGTGAAAGCAGTTCTGCTATACTCTTGCGGGACCTGGCTTACCCCAACTGAGTATATTATACGACTTGCTGCGTTTGATTATTTTTGCCTTTGAAAGGTTGCTGACATTCACCAAAAACCCAGTGTTAGTAATTCTAACGATCGTTAATGCATCATTAAGTGTCACTATGTTTAAACACCGCTCTCGTCGGTTTGGTCATGTTTTACGAATATCATCTCTGAAAATTGGCACTGCTAAATTCATTTGCCATCAGAATAATACTAAAGAAGTAAACTATAAAAAGAAATCACAATCAATGATGGGGGTAAGATACATAGCTATAAAAGCGAAAAAAATTCGAAAGATGTTTTCCCCCTACCTGTAGAAACAATAATAGCAATGCATTTCTCTTCCTACTATTCTCAAACCTGAAAGACTAGAAGTTCATGGAACTTTAGTTATAATTTGAGAAATGTATCCAATGATATTTAGTTTTAAACATTTTTAGCCTAATTTATTTGATTCGGACCAAATATCTATTTAATTTGAAAATACTTTACATAATAAGTGGTCAAAGATAATCGAAAGAAGCCATCTTTTACCGTGGTTGAGTGTTAGATGGCATTCATCGTTAGGGCGTGCCTCTAATTTTATTAAGCCCGATACTACCTGTGAGACACGAAAGTGCATCATCAAGCTGCACATTTTATTGATTTACAACTCAGTTATTTCTACATCAATTGATTTCATATAGGAATAGGATATTTACATTGATTGATCACTACGTAGTGACCAATATCATGTTTACCTAATCATTAGTGTTGACTGAATTCTAATAACCAAGTATTTTATCATGAAATAACATTAACTAGATAACCATAGAAAACGTAGGAGAAATAGACAGCTATGTTATAATATCTAAGAAATAAACAGTATGAACACAGTTCTGTTCTACCTTTGTTTTAACTTTAATCCTAACGATTTTGTTCTTATTTCTGAAAATGCTTAAAACCTTCTTATAGTTGTTTTTCACATTCCCTTTATTCTTTCATTGAGAATCGTTTCGGTTATTTTTCACATAAACTTCTTTATACCTTTGTGATTATTTAATTGATGCGACTTTATCATCAGTGTTTTCATGTTCTATTTTTATGAGACAGTAACAAATATCAAATTAGCTACTTTCTATGCATAAGCATTAAGTCGTTTTTGAAACATCATACATTGTTTATATATTACATTTATATATACACTGAACATTTACAACTTTCAAATGCACATTCTTCAATTGTTGCATTAATAAATGTTTCATTCATGCTTTATTCGAACTTTTGAAATACTTTAATTGTTGATTGTGCTTTGTTAGTGTTAGTTAATTGCAGTGGGAGGGGGGTTTAGAAAATATATCGTTCAGATGATGCGGCCTACATCATAACATATTCACTCTCTTACGCTCAACAGTAAACAAAAGTAAATGTTGGTTCCAATTAAGTTATAATTGATTTACATATTTGTTTTATTAGTTTTACACTTCTTTCATTATTTACACATGTCCTACGAAAGTTACACTGTTGTCATTTACTCCACATAACCTCGTATTTGTAATCCTTATTAATAAAATATTTATTATTAGTGAGTAGTGAATAAACATACTTACAAGATAATTTAAATTCATTAATACTAGTTGAATTCCCCCCGCACCCACACACACACACACCAAAAGATAAAATCCTTAATTTTAAACTACTATCATTTTAGTCAATTTAATTAGGCTTTAACTTGTTGCTTCAAAGTTTATTGAATAATATAGTTACATACTACTATCTATTAGTTTTTTTTTTTTTAAACATTTGTATTATTTACTGTAGACATTTTAAAAGTAGGGTCAGTTCATACATTCATTGAGCATAATATAGTTAAACATGGATTAAATTGAATAACATTATCAATTTCTAAAAGATATGATTGATTCAATTAAATAGGAAGTGAATAGAGGTTATAATACAATAGTAACTGGATTACTAAATTTTTATTTATGTTCTTTATAATTTAATTCCAAATGAACAGTATTGTTGTTCAGGTGTCATATGACAGAAAGTACCTAATATATTAAGAATGACAAAGAAACACCTAAAATCGCTTACACTTTTACTAAGTCTCAAATATCACTAACATGCTTTGAACTTTTGTACTGTTTATGATGCTTGAGAAATAAGTGAAAGTGTTCTAAAGCTGCTTTCTGGTAACTAAGATATTATCCTTTGATATTATACACTGTTAATAAAATAAGTTAGGGCCGAATCTGCGTCAACTGTTCAATTAAATGATAACAAAATATAAAATATTATCACTGATTCTCATATATCTTATTCCATGAAATATCACAAATCTATAACACATGCCAATAAGATGACACTGAAATCAATTTATTATATCTATCTCAAGTAACTAAAGTTGAATGTCTTTTAATCTTGATATCCTGTAACATTTTAAGTGTATCTATACACATCCCATGTTCTTAATCACGGAAATAAAGATCAGAATTCTCAGACTTAACTGTAATTTCATCATAAATTAACATTTATAGAAATAATGGTAAGAAAAAAATTTTAAAAGCTAGTTCACTGTTCTGTGAATCAACCTTAAAAGAACAAAATTAAAATTTTCTGGGTTGTGTAACCAATGCAAAACTTTGAAACCACTGAATTGTTATCTATTGATGCAAACTCTCAACGTCAATCAATGTGTAACAGTAAAAAATTTCTATTCACTGCATAGATTTCCAATATGTATCAGACTTAACAATTAAAAATAGTGTTTGAAGTAGTTTTCCATTGTTTTCCAGATAAAGTTCCATTCGTTTTAAATATTATTCTTTCCTACTTTTAGCTTCATATTAGCAATTATTTAATTCAAGAAGACAAATATGAATGTATTTAAATTAGTCAAAGTGAAAAATATCGCTGATATTCCTAACATTGCAAATTAGTGACTCTAGTTCCCAGTAAGTAATCAGTCAACACTAAGTTAAATATATTAAACAAAGATTCCTTAAATTTGTACACAATTTGTCATCGATTAACAATGTCCCCATGTTTGATGATGAATTTTGTATGGCAAAAATAATATTACATGTATTTTACAATTTATGAGATACTATATTTGTCAATTTTATGAATCCATAGCAGTTTACACTTGTTTACTAATTGTTAGATAGGATAACTGGAGATATTTCATCATAGATCATATGAAATTGTTTTCTAGCATAATGAAGGGAAGGTAGTGACGACTTTTAAATGTTACGGTTTTATACGATAAACTGATCTTAGTTATGCAACCACTGGTAATCAGGAATCACCAATTAGTTATTTCATCTTGATAGCATCATGAATTCATACTTCAGAGGAGTCCCATATTAAAACAAAAATAAGTGTCTAGTGTTTCTTGATTTTTGACAGTCGCCTGATTAAGGTCAGCTTAGGATGAAAAACCGAAATTTAAGAACTTTCCTGAATTCAAACACAGAATTGGATAAAGTTGTTACTAATATTATTATCATGTTCCAATGTCAAACTAATACTACTGAAGTACATAAAACATTTTCAATTTTTATTTACATGCATCAGTATAAATAAACCACAGAGATTCAACAGACTGCTAAATAATTTAAGCAGAATGATACATTAGCACAATCAACTAGAAATCCTACTAACAATTATCTGGAAGGTTTAATACAGTCAGCTACGATAAGAAAGGTCTTAACAATCGTATATGCCATAAGAAAATCGTTATTAATCAGATGTAGAATTAATTTGTACCATCCGACTTCACTTCTTATGCCATAATCGCTTGATATCACAACTGAATACATTTAATATTCACGGCTATCGTCTGTGTACTTTTATTCAGAGTGCGCTATAAAACCATACCAATTAAACATAATCAAAATTCCCCTAAACTAGAATTCAGATACTCAGATTAACACATTCGAATGGCTTGAAATGTTAAATATACAGAGCTTTTGAATATATAAATTGTATTTTATTTCGATACTATGCTTGTTCATCAAAGAAATTAAAGAATATTGTTTAAAAATTATGTCAACTGTAAAATAATGTGAAAGATGTTACTAAGCAATTCGGATGTAGTGAGTTAAGAAAATCTAAATTCCAATTCAATTAAATTGTAATTAAGTTTTTAATAATTATCAGTCTATTGTATATCCAAAGCAAGAATTAATCATATTTCTTGTGGTTTTACTAAAACATACTTCTGAATGAACAACACCTTATAGAGTATGTTTTCAGTCTAAAAATATAAGAACTAAAATCATAGATGATCAAATAACTTAAACTTAGTAAAACTAAGTCGTTTCCAGTCCTCGTTTTTCAACGAGGCTATTGTATATATCTAAGGTGTATGTAATTGTTAGTAACTGAGTTATAGTGAATGTTATACCATTAATCCATATTGATGAAAGGAATTCTGTAACTATTAGACTAAGCAGTTCAATGTTATGGTACATTATACAAGGTTACAGTATCTCGGAGTTTTGCATTATCACGTTTGGTAATATAGTTTAGTGTACGCATAAGGGTAGTTTTAGTTTGAGTAATTTTTCTAACTGAAAAAAATTAACATTTCAAGCTAGAATACTAGCTGAAATGATAGCAAAGACTATAAATTATAAAAATTATGATTAATTTTTTAGTAACCACTTCAATAGTAATCAAATAAATGATCATAGCACTAGTTCATAAAGCTTAAAAGATGTTGAAAAAAACTACGTAAATATCTGTTACCTTCATCGGATGATGCCTACGATTGAAGAAGGAATATAAAATTAATAACAAAAAGCACAAACAAATCAAAAATGTAATTTTTCAAAAAGCGGGAAATTGTTTTTGGCTTTACCGGATCATTTACAGTTTATTTACAAAAAAGTATTTATTCATCATCTTTCTAGACAAACAGCTCATTAAAATATTAGTTATTGATGCATCTTGAATCAAAGCCTAATTATGTACATGACTGAGGAGTCAAAATGACAAATTGTATGTGTGAATCTATCTATCGCTTACTATATTAATTACTTTCCTGTTAACTGAATATGTGTTAATTATTGCTGCCTACTATAATCCCGCAGTTTATTTTGGAATTAAAAAAGCTGACATATGATCCTTCTCATATAAACATATAACATAAATATTGTCTTATAGAAAACAATGGGAATGAATTAAGTGGCGTGATTATCATTATTAACGTGTACCCTCTTTACGCAATCCAAATCAGTATATTCATCCTTCAGCCAAAACTTTAATGTGAGATTTAGTCATAGTGACTTGCTGTTTAGGCGAAAATAGGTTTAATGAAGTTTAAACCTGAAACTAAATTGTCGAAAACGTAATGTAACTAACTTTGTGTACACTAAAAATTATCATATTTGTGCTCAGACTAAGAAACTACCATGCCGCTCACACGAAACCAGGTAGTTTGTTTAGGAGGTCACCGGCATGTATTTATTCTAATCCGGTTTGAGCACCTGACTTTCGGTTTTTAGTTCATTTTTGTAAAGGCCCCCCTAGCATTGACACGTCTTTATGGTAAGTATGATTTGCCCAGAAGTAAAATATAAACACGTGACCGTAGAGAGGACTCATCATGCCCACGGCTGTACCAGTACGGATGAATATTCACAAGTATATTTTCTATCGCATACTAACGGAGCAGGCAGTGTGTAGTATTGGATTCAACATGATGGACTGTTATTATTATTATAAGTTGATTACACCAACTTAGAAAACAAATAGTTAGTTGATGGCTTTAATCAGTAGCACGTAAAATACTTAAACAACACTGTAATTTTATTTGTTAATAAAAAACAACTCTGTTATATTCAACAGATCATATAATGTACTTACTTCAAGTGCAGTTCTCTTCGCAGTTTCATTTACTGGTCCTGCTAAGCAACAGTAGTTCAGTGCATTTGAAATAGCTCGGCGATTTGATTTAGTTTTTAGTTGAACAAATAATTTCAAATCATTTGAAGATCCATCTTCAATAGTATTACTTTGATGAGTCGATATTCAATAAAGACAATTCATCTTGTGTATATCGCCTTCGTCCTATAAGATAATTTAATTGTTATTTAAAAAAAATTATGTGTATGTTAGCTATAACACGGTTAATAATGTGAAAACTTTAGAGCAAATCTTGGTTATTTAGTCAATTTTGATTATTTTTGGATTAAAACTTGGATGTGCATTTGGCTACTTTTTACATATTTAGCTAATGTGGTGGTGGTTTTTTAGAACCACATAAATATCGATAAAAGACTATTAAAGTACTTAATTACTATAACCTGCCAGCCCAGTTTTATACTTGAACCCAGTAATATCGCCGAATGCCGCTAACCAACCATTATGTAGTGAAAAGATTGTGGATAAAAGCAGAAACATTTTATCCGTTCACCATAATTCGAATATACAAATTTAATACTTCTATTTTTACACCTCAAATCACCAAGTTAATAGGTCAAGTGCTTGAGTCAATTATCTGTGCCAAAAAAATACATCCTTACTATGAAATATTAGCGTATAATATGCTTTATCACTAAATCTATCACTAAACATAGGTCACTTCATAGTTGAATCTAGAACATTATGATTCTTAAAGTAAGTAAATAAATACTTTTAACTGCATTTAATTTGCAGAATAACTAGAACGCCAACAATTATGTTCTCCACTTTTATGCTAGTTACTAGTGAAACACATGGTTATATATGTAAAAGTTATTCTAAATGAAAGATTAATTTCCCAAAGAAAGAACAATATCATTTAATGAGATAATTTGCATTTCCTGTTTGTAATAGCATCCTTAACTTGTTCTTTTAAACGTAGTGTGAATTATAGACTACTTCTGATGGATTATAGTTTTATTTCTGAAGAATGTTACAACTTACTTGTCTTCTATCAATGAGTACTGTGATTCAATTCATTCTACTAAATTTAATGTTTTCATCATGTCTCATAACAAAATAAGTTTCTAAAAATATCATTTGTTACAATATGTTGAATTTGTATTTTATTACATTAAGCGTATGTTTTCCATTTGATACGTTACAAGTTAGAAACCTGCTCAAGCTAATTCAATCTGATAGACAAAATAGTAAAAGTTAAGCTTCATTCAAAAATATAACCTTCAAGCCCAATATATGAACCGATGTTTAGTGGTTATTTATGCAATTACGTGCTATTCATGAAATCTTCTTTAGACGATTCATTCATATAATGTATGTTAATGGAAAGTGACAATTAATCGAAAAACTGCATTTACATTATATTCTTTTAAAATCATGTAGACAAGCAAGAGAGTTGGTATAATAAACCACTTTATATAATACGCAAAGTTTGTTGTTCATTCCAGTGGCAGCTAACAATATTTATAGTGTATGTAATGTTCATAAGAGTTATTGAGGCAAAGAGCATCAAATGAATGTCAATATACTGAACTGCATTAATGAAATAGTAGCATTTCAATGCTCGCAAGTCATCACTTAAAACCGATGAACAGACGAAATAACTTTTCAAAGCAGAATAATACTCCGAAAGTTTACTGTAATCTGTGTAGAAAACACAAATCTGAGCATCTAATCAGTATGGGGCTCTTCTGTAACTTACAAAATGTACCACATACTAGGTTTAGCGAAGAATATCAATTAATAATTCCAAATAAGTTATACATAACTAGGTGTCGAACAAAAGACTAGACGGAATGATTCAAACTTAGTTCTACAAATGCCTCTTAATGTAATTCCTATTTTCTGTAGCTTTGTTTTCAAAAGTTCGTAATTGATGTTTACTATATCGACATAAATCTTCAGTAAGTTAATCTGAAAAGTATTTTTCGTTGAAATATAGTGGTGAATATATCATTTTATACTGTTAGATTGTTGCAAAAAAAGGACAGTGCTTCATTGATAACTTACCTCCATTAAAATGTGGCTTAACAACTCCAATCGTTCTTGAAACACTAGCTGTTCTTCTTTGTTGATTCGGAATTACTACTTTGGATATATTTACAGAATTTTCAGTAGATTTTAGAGAATTATCATTTATTTTTGAAATTATTTGTGATTTCCCAGAAGATGATCTGGAATTATCTGAGTTATTTATTTCTTTTTCATGCGCTTTCATAGACCTCTTCTCTAAGTAGGCCTGTTCAAAAATATTAGAAACAAACTTTGTAAACAATAATTAGTTTGCAGTTACACAATATTTTTTTGAAAAGAACAAGAAGGAACATTTAAGGAGAACGAATTGGGGGATTCACTTTATTTCATTCGGTTCTATTCATAAGCTTACATCCTATAGTATTCCAATATCAATTATATCATGTTGTTTGAACATATTTACAGAAATATATTTAGTTGGAAACTATCACTGACACTTGACATTAACATGATGTAATAGTGAAGTAAATATAGTTGTGACAGAATAAAACATTGTAATTATGTATCGTATGTTAAAGAGCGTTCTGTGAAGTTTTGTTAGTAACCAAAGACTAATGGATTAGAAGTCGGCGACTACATAGTTAGCAGACGTTAATGGTGAGAAAGAGTAAAACCAAGTAATTAAACTACAATTAGTAATGAAAGTTATTCAAGTCAGGAAAGAAATAAAATAAGAATGTAATGGAATCGAAGAAAGATTTCAAAATGCTAATACCATGAGCTGAATCTAGGAGATGTCTTGATACTGTTATGCTAAGGATTTTCCGTTCAATTAAACGAAGGATTTTTATATTGTGCTTAAAAAAGTTAAGATAAACTCTCCTCTCTGCTGCTTTGACAAGTACATGTAAATTTGTAGACACTTAGCAGTAACATAAAATGAGAGTTTCTTTACTTTAGACTGAATCAATGAACGTGTTATTTCGCATAAAATTATTAGTTTATCTTCAGGGTAGGTTGTGTTAAGTGTAGTAATGACCCTTGAACTAACTATCCCTGTAAAAGCATCACCTTTAAAATCTAGCTACATAAAAACATGTTTATTGTTTACTGTAGCTAATTTCAAGTTGTCACTTTTAGTTTCTTCATACTTATCAATGAGCTTCTGTAAATATCTCTTAAGCAATTTTTATTGTTTATAAGCTTTTCCTCTAGTTTATAGGATGTACATATTCTTTCTGCTCTAAAATATAATACTCAAACCATTGCTTTCTTGTAACTGACTGAAGAAAAGTTTTAAAACTCAGGTATAGACTGTTCCACGAACATTTTCTATAAACCGACCTCTGGACTGTGTTGTTTGCTATCAGGCGTTTAGCAATGCCTAGATAGCAAACATTGTCCTTCTTTTGTGTTCCATGGTAAATTGGATGCTGCAATATGCTTTATTGAAAAGTCTAAATAAATGGATATCATGTACTTCGCTATCACACATTGTAAACGATTCAATCACATATCTTAATTATCCAGTCACTACGGTAACTGCTTGTTTAAGCTCCTTCTTATCGAAATGACCAATGTTCATTCACGCCATTAACGTTTGTTCATTTTCTAGTCATTTTCTAGTCCTCTAGTCTTCGGTTACTAACAAAATTTCACAGAACGCTCTTCGACATATGATACATAATTACAATGTTTTATTCTGTCACAACTATATTTACTTCACTATTGCATCATGTTAATGTCAAGTGTCAGTGATAATTTCCAACTAAATATATTTCTGTAAATATGTTCAAACAACATGATAAAATTGATATTGGAATACTATAGGATGTAAGCTTATGAATAGAACCGAATGAAATAAAATGAATCCCCACTTTGTTTTGCGCAAGTGTTTGTTCTTGTTTTTTTTTCAAATTAATAAAAGGAATTTTGTATATGAAATAACAATTTTCATACAAAATTTTTTGGGGCACATATAAAAAACTGTTAGTAGGGTTCTCATTCATAACTTGCTATATCGTCCTTTAGAACCTGAATCCGTAAGTTGCCTTTACCTTGAATTATATTATTTCTAACAACAAAAGTAGTACATTTTTCCTGAATTTATATATATTCTAAAACAATAAGCAGTAAGTAGTATAGAAACATTACTTGATTATTCATTAGTGACCAATGTGATGTTCGTCTAACCCTTAATAGCGCTAATAGAATTCTGTCAGTCAAGGTAGCAATCTGAACACCGTTGTAAGTGAATCTACATTGTGTGTGCTAATGTTTAATGTTAGATGGTAGGACGTGATGATAAACAATACCTCTTCATCTAGGTCAGTAAGAAATATCTGATATGTTGAAGGGCCTAGTGCTCAATGTGTAGCATGGATTTGAATCATACAGTAAGTACTTGTCTCGTCAAGAGTGCAAGTATGCTTACTGATGTATGACCTATTTCATGCATGATTTTCCATAGACTACTTTCAAATATACAACATTTGTCCATTGTTTCATACTAATTGTTTAAAGATTTTAAAGCACTTTTTTGTATTTTTGTTACTTAGTGTTAATGGGCGTCTAGATTGACCAACCACATTTCTGTAAACGTAAGTTAAACGGTGTTTTTCAGCCTCAATATTGAATTATTGCACGTTTTAAGACAGTGATAATAATCTAGCACAACACAATAAATTAACATTCTTATACTGAGGTAATTTATTTGATTATTTTTACATGTTAATAAAAGAAATAATGAATAAGAACCTAGATGTTACTGTATTCTTCCCCATATTATATCGGTTAGAAAAATTCATTTAGTATTATGATTATTTACGTAATAATGCAATCGTGTTATCGATTAAACTATATGGACCACACCTAACACAATATGCAAATCAATAATTTTAACAGAATGATATTCGAACAACTATTTATCTACTATAAGCCAGTACATTTGGAAAGATCTATGAAAGGAATGAAATGGAACTTCATGCAGCATAAAAGCATGCCATTCAAAATTCCGCCTTTCGCGGTTTTTGAAAATTTGCTACATTCACTTATGATAAAGAAGAGGCGTTAACAAGCTTATTCATTATAAGAAGAAAGTTAATGATCAGTTATGGAGCAAACGTGAAGTGTTTATCTACTAAATTTATAGTATTTGCACTTGATAACACCTTTCATGCCACAACTGATCGTGCTAAATTTTCAGTGCCATTAGAAACGGAATTTCAATTGAAGTGTGCTTTTAGACTTAACACAAACATTAAAAAAGTAGTTCCACTCTCTAATTTTATATCCTCTTTTTTTCTAGTTTTAGATGAAAACTTAGAAGTTATAACTAAAGTAAAAACTAGCAACACAATGGCTTTTACTTCACCTTTCAGTAAAGATGACATTTCAGTCTTTCCAATCAGAAATGCTATATCCTAGTAGCTAACCTCCTTAAGGTATTGATTTTCTATGATCAAAAAAGTCGAAGCATCTATTAGATTTCTGAGTATCCGGAATCAAGTTTGATTGGACTTTACTTCTACGCTACAGCTGTACTTGTTTTCTTTCTGAAGAAACTGAAGTACGCTATACAATATCTTAACTCATTACAGTCTCAACAGTGGCTTTTATGAAATAGTGTGAATAAATAAACTGAAAGTTCAAGTGATTTGTATTTTCCATGTATCTACATGCTAACGTTCATACAATGATTTTATTATAAAAACTGTATACACTTGAAAAGACTATTCTGTAAAATCAAACGACTTAGATTTATACATCATGGATGAATTTCATTACTTCATACCATTATCAATTTTATTCTTGTTACTCATTCTATAATAATCTAGGAATCATATCTTTCCGAATAGTGCACAATTAATTTTTATTATTACCTAGCAGTTTGTATTAACCATATCATGTACTGTAAATTGAAATGAATTCTGTACTGATATTCAGAAAAAAATATCACTTTAATATTATAAAGTAATTGTAATAATAATCATGTACTATAAATGCTGACTACATAAAGTTCAACTGGCTCTTCATAATTTAACTGCAATTAATTTATTTTGTTTCACATGACATAATGGTTAAAGAAGTTAGTTATGTAACATGATATAAATATATGTCAATTAAAACATGTTAATACCAGGTTCAAGTGTTTATTTAAATCACACCTTAAGGTTTCAACTTACATAAATGACAATAGTTTACAAATAAAGTTCATTATTTCATTGTAAGTCATTTACTTCTACAATATTGTAATGTACTCAGTAGCAATTAGGTCATGTGAATAGTTGCATTTAATTTGTTTAGGTTTCAGAAAAGAACATTGTAAGTAGGAAGAAAAATCAATACAACACAAATATGTCCATAATGTAAGATATATAAGTAGTAATTCAACACTAATGAATGTTATGAATACTAAGACAAACTAAAATGCATATATTTAGTCAATGATAAGAATGATTTAGGCAAACGCCCAGTGGTGAATTCATTTGAAATTGTCAACAGTGTATTTATATGAACTCATACAATAAATTATATTCAAGCTATCTAATAAGAGAAGGGTTAATCTTAAAATAAATTGACTGAAGTTCTAGCATTCATAAATAAAATATCTATTAAAAGTTCACTTTTCATCAGAAATTTTCATAGACTGAGGTTGTTTGAAACGTTGTCAGTGTTGATTGCTTATACTGTTTTCTGTAAGTTCAATCATTTTTCGTCTGTTTAGTGTTTGGATGTCGCATACTAGTGCTATCATTTTTAGAAAAGCTTTCATTCTATGCGTCTTTAGTTATGCGAAACTGTCTTCAGTGAACATATCAGCGTTGTGTCTCACGAAATGTTGAATGCAAAACATATTGAATAATGTGAATTCTACAGTGAAACTAACTATATAAATGAAAACAGTAATCGAGAATGGTAGACACAACATACTTAATTAAACATTGCGAAGTTACAGAGAACTTTAGGCGAATTATAGGACAAAAATTATTTTAAACTCACCGGTAAAATACTATCTCTTCTCAGACGAGTATGTTCTTGTGTTTGCTTTTCGGGCTTATGTAACTCACAATTATTATCAGGATACTGACCACCAGAAATTGCATGAATGTTATTTTGTAACTGTTCTGTAGAATCAGAACTTGATGTTATTTTCTGTAAATTCAATTAATTTTAATCAAATATATTGTTAACTAGGATACTACACAGAAGTACTATGTGTGTAATACTTTAGCAAAAACGTTAGGTATACGTTATTAGACAAAATATCTTTACACTAAGTTCAGAAGTTAAAAAATTAAGAACGTTGTTAATTGTATGAAGTAATTTTAACTTGTACATTTTAGATATAATACAACTAATTATTGAAAGTAATCCAATGATCAAGTGCATCTTTCATGTACTTGCGTTAATTTAAAAATTTGCATATGAAGACTAGTTATACTATCCAGTTTCTTTAAACAAAGTAGAATAAAATAGACTTTAAAACCCATAACCACTTATTTGAAAATTGCTATATAATGCTACGTTCACGTTTTGGTCACACCAGTTTCAGTTTTGATATTAACAAGCCCTATTTCAATGAAGGTAAAATCGTCTCAAACGAACAAAATAATCATTGCATAAATTGTATTTAGTATATACTGAAATTTTGTATAATAAGCGGAGTTTTTACAGTTCATAATTTGTGATAAAAATATGTCATTTGTAAATTATTAAGTTACTGTATTTATTTTAGTCCATGGCTATTTCTTCAAGAGTAATCACAAATAAATAAACTCTTTCCAATGTGCATGTAATTCAAATGACATAATAACTTGAAAGTAAATTATGTTTTCAGTCTTTATATTAATAAGTTATGTTTTATACTCAGTTGTGTTGTTAAAACCTGCAGCTGATCAATTTGAGTTCAAGTCCCAATGAGAACCCTAAAACTAGGATATAGGAACATTCAATCGTCTAGTTCTGGAACGAAAGTCAGATCCTAGATTTCACTGGCCAGCGACTACTCAATACAATTATTGTTTATTTATTGTGAAAGTTCAAGTTATTAAAGAATGAAAACTTCATAGTATCAGAGAAAGAAGAAACGAGTAAATAAGGATTTATCAGTGTTTCATATAAATAATTTATAAGAGTTTTATAGAAATATTGAGTAAAAACTTAGTAGATGCATAAACTGAACAAAAACAGTGCCTAATCATTCACTGAGAAATTGAATGGTGTACATTATCAATCTTAGTAAATACATTAAATATTAAAGTAATTTACACAGTTTAGGAATATCACAATGAACTATTATACCATACAGTTAAAATTGATCTAATTAATATTAATTACTTACATTTGAATCTGATAATTGATGATTCTCCAGTTTTGTTATTGAAATTAATGAACTGACTGGTTTCAAACTTACATCATCTAAATTATGTACAGCACTATCAGATGTAAAATTGTTATGCACTGGTTTTTGATCTATTGACAATTCATTCTTTGATTTATTTATTAAATATTTAGACATTAATTTATTTTTATGATGAAATGTACTTGATACATTTGATGAATTAGTTTCAAAAGGTATAAAAAATGATTCAGCTTGAGAATAATAAACAGGTAATTGAATTACAGATGAATTAGTTGATATTGTAGTATGTTGATTAGATGTAGCTTTATGTTGTAAAACTGAGCATGAACTATATTCTGGTTGATTTTGACTTGTCACAGGTGAACAGTTCTATTAAGAAAAAGGATACTGTAGAATGAAATTGAAATTTTCTATTATAATTTATTGTATTTACTGTGCATATTATTACGTAAATGTTTATCAAGTATGTAATGTTTAAAAAAAAGTAGAATTATTTGTCATTTATTACTGTGCTAATATTTAATTAGGATATATTTGGATGTTCCCAATGATTTTTCATGAACTGAAACTGATAAGTCTCTGTTGCTATATGTGCACCCTGAGCGGATTGTCTCAAAATAGCGATAGATCACAAATATTAAGTTGGATTGTAACTGGCAAGCGGAAACCAGGACGGGCGTTTCGTCCTATCAACAGGAAGATTCAAATACATCCTAATTAAATATACATGCCTGTTGCACAAGTGTGGCTGTCTCGACCCAGTAGATTAGTAATGAATGCGGCGGCAATTGGCACGAAATAAACTGAGTTTGAGTCCAAGTGTGAACGACAGCACTGTGACACAGGCAAATACAACTAATGAGTCCCGAACAGGACGAAACGTGCCTCCTAAATTTCACTTTCCAGTTACAATACAACTTAAAATGTACTAATATTTTCTTAAATATTCATTTAACATAGCTTCTAATTTTACCAATTTGAGTAAATCAACGAGTCCTGTTCGTAACCACTTATTACGTGTACTTTTCTTAAGTATCTACAACTATAAATATAAAATAAGGAATACAGTTACCTAATCATGTCCGCGAGAAAACATTGATTAGTGACAGTTATCTTGATTATTCATGTAAAATCAGTCAGTCAGTCAGTTTCAACGTAGAACTTGGTACATGCGTACATCAATTAAAGTTGCGATGCCTCAATAAGCTGAAAAAGATTAAATTGTCGGATAGAATTCCAGAGAAGGGGAGGTAGTAACAGAGTAAGTACTAATGGAAAGACATAGAGATTATAGATGAGGTTTGAAATAAAAAGTGATTCAGTGAAGAGAAAATTATGAGAAGCTCAAAAAACTTAGAATTTGGAGGAAGACAAGGAGTGTATGCACCTGCGCTATTGCAAACGATTTTGAGCCATATCACCTAAAGTCTCTAACCATTTGTTACGATCATCGCGTGGGCCCCAACCAGGTAGTCTGTAACCATTAACATGGCCAAAATAGACATTAGTGAATTTGTAACAATTGTTTGTCTGAAGTGTCGATAATAAATATGATGTAAACATTTTAAAGTTAATCAGAGCTATCACTAACTATATATTTATATATTTTTTGTGAACTTATTCTTGATGCAACATACTTCATGTAAATACTGATTTATTGAAATTTAGAATAAAAGATTCTAAAAATGAATCTAATTACATTTTTCTAAAGACTTTTCAAAGACTGAAATTTTTAAAGAAGTTCATATGTCGACAAAACCTACTGAGAATATAATGTAAAGTTTTTATTAGCAAAGTGTAATAATAACATTACATGATGCAAAGTTAATTTTAGTCATAAATAACCAATACCAATTTCATACAACACTATAACTAGTTTATATAAAAAGAAGTAGATAGAAATTAATCTTGAGTACTCAATATGATAATTGTAACATCAATTGTAATATCCTGTTGACACTATTAGGGTCTATCTCTTTTGTCATATGTATGCTTACAGTGGATTGCTTCGAACAAGCGTTCATTCAGAAGTACGATAAAAGTTATGTTGTGGCTGAGAAAATATAAAAACCTAGTAATAATATATGCGCCCCGCTTCTTACTATCTGGATTTAATAGCTCAGTGCATAATATGATAGCATTTGATACAAATACACTTCATTAAAGACTTGGTATAAACACAATCTAGGATACAGACGTATCCAAGAAATGAGTCCAATTAGGATAAAGTGATCAACCCGTATTTAAGTTCCCAGCCAAAAACCAATTTTAATCATGAAACTTTGTCTGAAGAGTTTTATCATCATTTACGTCAGCGGAATAACCTATGCTATATATTACTGTAACGTTATCATATTTATCACAGAAAATGCGTTTTAGTAAAGTTGGATTGCGACTAGTAATGAAGTTCAGGACATACATTTACTTTTGTTTAAAACTTGTCAGCTGTATGTATCCGTCACATCGCAGTGTTTATATTCTAATTGAAACGTAAACACATTGCCCTTTGATTTGCGTTACCCTATTAGGGTAGTGATTCCAAACAACCACTAAATTATCCAACTACTATGAAGTTATATATTAAAGGAAATAGTCAAATACAGTTCCTAATATCTACAATGGCTAACCTAAAATCTTTCCATATATTAGACTAATATTTAACGACAACATATCTATATATACTCTTAAAGAAATATTGAAAACACATTACTATTTTCGTTACCTAACATCAAATACAATAATCGATTTCATTGTTAGCAAAATTACTTTGATTTTTTAAGTAGTTAATGACTAATTGCTACGTTTTATGATCCAAATACTACATCTTCATTACCTAAGATTGTACAAACTAGTATAACAATTGCTGTCCTGCAAGCTGACTTTAATAATTCTAAAATATGATATTTTCAGTGATAATCAGTTTGTGGATTGACCCATGAATTCAATAAAAAGTATAAACAAAGATTAAAGTTAAGTGTTTAACACTTGCTTAAGTTCATTAATAATTCCACTATATAACATGGTTTGAAGATAGTTGGGCATCTGTTAGCAAGATGTACTTGCAATTATAAAGTAACTGTTAACCCCCGTCTAATACCATTCCGGGTCACCCATTTTTACAATCTGAAGCCGTTACAATTGATTTGTTTGGGTTACCACTGACTATCTGTAGGACAGAAATGCATGCACTGGTTAATCACAGAGAAGTGATCAATTTTATGTCTGTCTAGTTCGCATCATTACTGGATATATTCTATCAGTCAAGTTGCAATGTCAGTCCTGATCTCCATGATTAGACATTGAGTACATTATGTTGAGACTGAAAGTGGTTTGGAGGCAGAGTTGGCATACCACATTACACAAAATCTAGATCCAGTTTTTCATTCTAACTATTTTCCCTCCCTCGCCAAACCACCTTTAATCACAACATAATGTACACTATATCAAGTTTCTTATACTAACAGCCACATTAAAACTTGATTGGTAGGATCCAGCGGACCAGACATTCATCAGATTATTGAGTGTTCAAGCAGTGTGCATAAACTAATACATCATAATCCATAGAAAAATTCAAACTTGAATTTATTAACATTATTAGTTCTATGTGTTGAACTTTCGCTAACCTATCTTCCATACAATCAATAATATATTCAAGAATAAAATATATATTCTGAACATTTAGTTTTGTCATATCTTCTAGCCATCAATTTTAAACCGAATGTCATAGAATAAAACTGAAGATACATTCGGATCTATCTTATTTTATTGACATGAGGAATATGATTCACATGTTCATCAGTGTTTAGAAAGTTGTAGTTTCAGACCTGCATAGATCATAAATTATTAAAATAGAAACGGATTGACCTTATCAACTAAAGTTGACTCATTACCATAATTCAATTCACTACACATTAATTTTATTTCTTAAGCGAATTATCTGATTAGCATAATGAAATATAGCTGAATGTATGAAGGATTTTGGGAACATTTCACTGTACTACATCATTCTGTATCTATTATTTATTCTTAAGAAAGTAAGACAGTTGCCGATTGGTAGCACAAGATAACAGTCGCATAAAGTTGAAAATGACAATCTATGTAGTTTGACATAGAGCTAAAGTTAACGAATTCGTTACCGATGAATGTGTTAGGAATCCAATATCCCTAAAAAAATAATTGTTCATTTAATCAAGTTGTATTGATTTTTTGTAAGCTTGATTGTAAACTGTTATCACATTTATGTCAGTTAATGTGAATCATACTTCCGAGCACATTTGACAACATTTAAGCGTATTATTAAAAATGTTGATAATTTCAATTTGATGAATAATTACTATAAATATACAAATATTTTGTATATATACGCATGAGTTGAGTGTTTGTAGTTCCTCTGCCAGGCTGCTTGTAGAATTAACGCTACCTGCTGACGTTGGACTTCTTCCTCTAGTTAACGGCGCTGGGGCTCTGTGAAATAGCTTAGCTCACCTATTGTTGTATCGCCGATTATACGTTTGTTAGCAGGTATCGAAGTGTCTTCTTAATTAGCAAAACTTTAACAGAATGATATGCTCTATAACTATACACTTAGATGTTGACTTTCTGATCGTTTTGTAGTCCTTGAAAATCTTTCAACCGACAGCGGAAAAGCAAACGGCGAGGAGTGTGAAATGAAGATTTGCTTTCTAAGTTCATTTATGTAAAGAAATTAAGAACACTGTTAAGTTTGTAAATGATACCAATATACAATAAGCTGCTAAAGACACACCAAATAAAAACAATAATTGTTTAACAAAGATAATGACAGTACTTCCATTATTTAGTAGAATTCTTTTTGAAATTTCCAAAAGACTAAATAGTCGAAGTAATTTTAGTATGTTCCCGAATTTTTAAGATTTTTAAGAGAAAGTAATATGGGATATAAATAGTATGGCTGTAGGAATTCATTTGACATAAAGTTACCCTCCAGTGGTTTCTAGTTTTCAATGGCTTTCGAGCTAATGCTAATGTACAATAAAAACTTGACGTAGTGAATAACTGGATTCTACTGGATCAGTTTTGAAGTGATAGACGAATAAAAAAAGCATACAGGTAACATTTTTCCAATTAGTAGTAGTTACAATCTAAAGGATGGATTTATGTCAAATATCAAGAGAGATAACCACAAATAAAAGGATTTTATAGCAAGATGCTACAACAAACTACTATTGTGTAAAGTAACTTATTCTATTTTCCGCATTGTACTTCTTTTACAAGTAAAATAAAGTAGACAGTAGCAATGAAATAAATGAAAGCTAAAATAAAATTAACTGTAGCGCGTAGCTATAAAACTTTCTTGGTTACATTTATTAGAGAATAATCCTTGCTGCAGTTCCTTGTAAATCCGAGGAGGACTTAATATCTATTGAATCACTGTTACTTAAAGCAGAAATTTATAATCAAGAGCAAAACAGCTTGTCCAATGTTCCTCCATTTTTAGTACCCTAACAATGGTCAATCTGTGACGAATACAACATGAGCCTAAGTAAATCTCCTTTTCAACTAAACTATAATAGTAATCTTACTAGTGACTTCCTGAAATTATAATAACAAGTTGAACCTAGTGAAGTCCAAATATGTCGAGCGTAAAAGAGTTGTTACTAATAGCATTAGATAGTGATTGTGTTTAATGCAAAAAGGATTAGAGTTGGAAATATACCGTTGGATACCAACTCATTTGTTTTAGTGTTTAGATATCTGGTGCGAGATGTGAAGATTATGAAATCGATGCATTAAAGGTTTCTAAATGAATTCATCTGAAAAGTACTATACCAGTACGAAACAGCTATTCACTGCTCCCAGAATTTAAATAGTACTGAAAATGAGATACAAGTAAACTAATCTTGAAAAATACCTGCTTGATAAAACTATAAACTAATCTAACAGTAGTTATAGATTGAATTGGAAAAATCTTTTTTATTTTCTGTAATGCTTCTCAATCTTAAATTAACAGATTTATTGAATAACCAGAAAATTAGGTCATGTATAAAATTTAACTGTTTTTTAAAATTGGTCTATTTGCAAGTTAGGTTATGTAATCAATTCGAATAGATCTATCGTGTATTATAATAGTGTATAACACTTAATTCATAAGTGAAATGATCACATTCCCATAAACATACCCATAGATAAGGATCACAGATTACGTTTCTTTGTAACTAAAAGAACTTAAATGCTTAATTATATCGTGTAATTTAATTGATTAGGTGTGTCAAAGGGTGAGAATGTATAACTTGGAATAGATATCAATCAATCAATAATTGTTTTTCTGTATTTTATTTTACTAAAGTTAACTTGTCCAAATGCTTCTAAATGGTCAATGAAAATGTCATTTTATAAGTTTATTTTTTAAACAAAAATATTCTTCTGACGTCAAAATGTATGTACTGATTATTGAAATGTGTTTTTGTTTAAAGCTTAATGAAATTTTAATAAATAACAATCTTCTGTTTACCAACTAAAAGATAATTCATTACCTAAGAAAATATGGATATATTTATATTCATTACTTAGTATAAATACTTAAATAAATCTTTATTGTGTTTCAACCAATCAATCAATACTTGTTACCCCATATGAAGTATAAGGCGCCAATCAACATTCTCCAACTAACTCTGTCCTGGGTTTCGATTTCCACTTTTTCTTAAATGTCCACTCATTCTTTTCATGTCTGCTTCCAAATCTCGGAAAAATATGTTCTTTAGTCTTCCGCTATTTCTTCGAACTTGAGGATTATGTATTAGTGCTTGTTTTGTGATGCAGTTTGGTGATTTCTTCAATGTATAAACTATGCATCTCAAGCGGCTTTTCCTAATTTTTTTCTTGGTGCGACTTTGCTTGGTTTGTTCTCTGCAACAGAAGGTTGTTACTGATGATATCTAGCCAAGGGATCCGAAGTATCTTGCGCAAACAGCTGTTTTTAAATACTTGTATTCTGTAAAGGATGCTTTTTATAATTCTTTAAGTTCTAGCTCCATACAACAGAACTGTCCTCACATTTGTATTGAAGACGTTAACCAGAAAAAACCGTTTATTATGTTTGCTGAAAACTATTTACGGGATAAGCTGAAGTGGTTTTTGGAGATAGGTCTAAAGTTTAGCTGACTATATGAGTCATAGATCAATGTATGTTGGGTACCAATGAAAACCAATAAGGACTGGATAGTTGATTTGTCATGATATAAGACTCCTCAGTAATTCTCATCATCGATTTAAGTCGAAAATAAAACCAGGGCCTTTAGGCCTTAAGTCTTACGCTTAACCATCACTATCGCTGGTCCGGTGTCTAATGGTAGAATTCCAACTTCAATTAATTTATGACATAGCTCGAAGATAATCTATAGCCAACAGTGATTACTGTTTCACTGTTAACGTGTTTTAGCTCCACCAGTTATCACTTCTCACTAGAACTTCAGAAACATCCTAAAGTGAATCACTGGATAACATATATTAATATGAATTACTCTTCCACAAATTGGTTTTTAGGCAGATTTTAAAGATAACGACAGATAAGGGGAACTGTTAAGTAAGAGTTATCAACTAGGATCATTAAACAGCCACTGCTTAGATTATCCCTTGAAAAGTTACCATTTTTAAGGGAAAATTTAATAAAATAATCGGTGAGAATAAGAAAAGGTAAACAGGTTAAAATATTAATAACTACCTATGATTGGCTTAGAAAATTAATTTCAGCTGGGATGGAATGTAGTAGAGACATAAAGAATGTTACCATTGTAATTCTAGTCATTCATACAAAACACTTAGACATCCTAAGAAGAAGATTTCTTATTAAAATACTGCATTTTCATTCTGTTTTCTTAATATTTTTCAATTTAAATTCGTTGCTGTTAAGCTAAAGTTAATAAGACGATGAACAAGAGCATTTCAAATGAGTAACTATCATCTTATAATGAACGTACCTTGTGCCTTTTAATCTTGGTCAGCTCAGTTGACATAGTGATAGTAGATGGGTCAAAAGTTTTAATCATATGGCTACTGTCTTATATGACCTACTATTCGGTTATCATTTCTAATTTGAAGGCAGATTTAAATTTAAGTTCCAAGCTTATGGTTCCCAGTCAGTAAACTTTATCTGCAAATTCAAGAAAAAAAACTCTCTAAAGACCGAAAACTGTGTTACTCAAATCATATGTTTGGTATTCACTACTAATGTCGCGTTAAGATGTTGGAAGTGTGATATGGAGTATCAGTTTCGAAAGTATCGGAGATGTCAAATCCTCCAAAATGCAATTATTCAAAAAATCAACGCGAAGATTTTGTACTGATTTGTAATGTAAGCTTCAGTGATATCACAGAATCGAAACAACGACATCAGTGTAACGAAATGTGAAAATGTTATGTAAAACAACTCAATTGTTGTCATAATAGGAAAAGTCTCACATTATTTTCAGGATGCGATATTCGCTGCACTGAAACCTACCGTAGATGTGATGCAGTTATTCTCTTTAAACTTCCATGGAAACTATTATTACTTCATTTTTTAAAAGAAGTGTTCTGCATGTAAAATTTTCGAAAATACATTTACTCAAAATCTAAAAGAAAGATTTCATGTTGATTTATTTTTCATGTTTAGTTTATTGAAACTCACATCGAATTCCACATAATTCAGTGAGTTGTTATCTTCATCTAAATCTATACGCTACTCCTGTTCTAAGTTTTCTGACACTTGATTGTATTAATCAGTTCAATGTGATCCTATACTTTAATCACTCATGTTAACTCCTGAAAAGTCTATTCACAGTTGTTGATACCATTTAATCCAATAATACTTATTTTCATTGTGGTGTAAAATTAATCGGTTAAGAAATTTTGTCATGTTTTGAAATCTTTCTAGCCCTCACTGTGGTCCTTTTCGTCCAACAGAAAAATAGTTTGCCATTATTTATCTTATTGGTTTGACAGTTCATTGACGTGGTATAAAATGGACATACCTCAACAGAGAGATCACTTCCCTAGCATTATGAACTTAAACTATACTGGTAATGAATCTCGTACTGACCATAGCGTTGGTTTGACGTCATTGCGTAGTGTCGTAACAAAAGAAAACTTATTCTTGATTAAACTATTCTTAGTTGCATTTCCATTACTAAATGCACTTAAGAATGCAGTCAGTGAAAGCGATATATTGTCACTTTACGATTCGTGATTCCTGCTTCCATCGGAATCAGAAACTGTATATTAAATTTTCAGTGCTGGAGAAGTGGCCGGTACCATTAAAATGCGATTCATGATCATCCGCAAAGAAGTAAGTAAGTTGATTACTATTTTTTAACAAATTTCTCGAAGGGCGTCATTAAAATGTGGATGCCCGTCATCCATATTCGATAAACAGGTCAATGGTTATTAGACTGTCTTACCCAGAAATCTGCAGCATAACCACAAATGTAACTTTCTAGCGTACGACAATAACACATGGATGAGGAGGTTGTCAAACATAGAATTTGAGACATTTCAACCCCTGCTGATTTCAGTCACAGCCGTTATTGACTTTGCGTATGCTACTTTTGTAAGCGTCTGTAGCCGTAAGATGTATTCAACATGCGTCGCAAGATATTTTCGCAGTTCAACCTTCTCGGTAAATACTCAAAACTAATTTATGTTGATCTTTGGCCAATTTTTCAAAAACTAAAATAACTATTCTTGGCGGTGCATGTAGTTACCAGTTGAATGGGCAGTGGCCTTCAGACCTACAGAAGTACTTCTAGAGCAGAAAACCACCCAAAGCATAATGAAATTACACAAATTATCAAGACGACTGCCAGTATTGAGGTTAATATTTTACCTTTTACTTCGAATTGGTTATTGGATGCAAGCCCGAGTACAGACAAGTACAGAAGCAAGTTAAACATCGAAGAGACGGGATTCCTTAGTGTTGCAAAAACGACTGACTCCGGCTGCCTGCCAGCTTATTAACCGGGAACTACGTCTACCTGTTACGGATATCGTTGCAGCAGCAGATTCATCGCAAGTCAGTGAAGTATAACAGACATTTCATATTTCCTATCTTTAAAGGTTTCGTCTGAAAAACGCTGAGAATAATTCAAAGAGTTTCATGAAATGGAAATCGGTAAATCAATGTAAAGTTATTTATACTTATTTTCAGACGATGACAAATCAATGTCTTTTGAAAGTGAAAACTGTCAGTAGAATGAAGCAGATTCCCAATTATGTACTTACTTGAAACATTAAGTAAAATATTTTTACCGAAAACATCTTTCAATCCTGTTTCGTAAAAGATAAGTTTCCACTAAATATGTACACATAACTAGTTAGATCAATTACTCGCTTATCGTTGTTGGTGTCAGTAGATGCTGTTCATCTAGTGAACATTTACGGCACTTGTATGCATACTGCTAGTCATATTACCAAAAATATTAATCAACTGTATGGTTTCGGCTTATGTAGAAAACAAATGAAATATTATTGGTATTCCTTGTGAGTAAACTATGCGTGAATATTGAGGATAATATAAATCGGTTAGACGGAATGCTGACAATTTTTCATGTAAACACTCATTGTTGCCGAAGGCCAACCAATTCGAATTGAATTCATTGAGGTGTAATGTTACAATAGGAAGCATTCATTGTATTTTCGTAACTAATGTTATTCATCGACGCAAAAACGATAGTTGATATGTTGTATGATTATCATGTAAACATCATTTATCAGATGTGAACACTACTGATTCACGTAGTTAAAAGTTTGTGAAAAGTAGTGAGGAAAACTCAATAATCTGTCAGTATAACTTGTAGTAAAATTCTAGTCAATTACAATTACACTCAATAGAAATGATAACCGTTCACCTATGATGAATATCACTCAGAGAAAAGTGATCACTAAGCCAATGAATAACAATAAACTATGTACTATAAGGATTATTCATGCAACTGAACTTGGTAGTAAATCGTAGTTTTTGTTAACGCACTGATGAATTGTAAATTTCTAAACCTTGTATGGAAGCAAAGAAATGTTTAATGTGAACTGATGGTTAACATAAAAAACTAAGAATAAATATTTGTTGATATACATTCAGAAATGAATTCAGTGTATTGATACACGTAGTAGACTTTATCCTTTAATTTGTTTTGATGAGGAATTGTTTGAACCGTCCATAGTTACAGTGATTAGGGTTTTCTGAACGTTTTCCTATTTCATATTTCTTCCCGTTAATAATAAATAGCTAGGATGACCGAGTCTCGTAAATATGGAGAAATTATTAACAAGCACTATTTTTTACGTAAAAATACCTACGATCAGAAAATAATTCCAATGAATTAACTGACTCCAATAGATTGTTAAACATTTGCAAACCATTTACCATTTAGGTTTTGTACGATGGTTTAATACAATCTACACTGTCAAGTTAATACTGGCACTTCTATCATCATCATACTCATACTAGTAACAAGTAAAATAAAATAATTATAGTAGTGCATATATGTTCGCCTTCATATTAATTAATGCGTTCACTACAATGACAAGATAAATGAATATCTTCTATTTTGTCATATCAATTCGATTTTAGTTTTTCTAGTTGCATGTTTAGCCTGTTTAACTTATAGTATGTAGTTACCAACATTTTGTATAACATGAAATTAATCGTTAAATAACCCACTACTACAGAAAAGGAGATTAATGGATGTATAAGACGACAATTGTCGATAATAAACATTCTAAATATTTTATTCATCATCCTTACATATACAGTAATTCAATTGAGTTCTTCTCTGGAACTAATTTAATGTCTATCTCCAAACATAAAAACACTACAACATGCGTCATGATTGAAGTGATTATATGATTTTCTCATGACTATCTCCTCAAACTAATAGACAATTAACTGAAACACTTAATTAATGTTCTATGCGTTTACACTTCGTCATCACATTTCGATGAATTATTACTTAAGGAATATAAAAATGGTTGTATTAAAAATTTCCTTGAGTTCGTAATCCAAGTGTAAAACATATAATTTTCGTATGTAAAAAGGGCATATAGAATAGTGTCACCTAATTTAATCAGCTGGATAAATCAGGTCCTACGTTAACTTTTCTTAATCGGACAGTCTTTTGAATTATTATCCATATCTACGTAGAAGCATGCAATCATAAGACTTTAATTAATCAAACTGAACCCACATTACTACTAGTGAGTAAATATTTACTACTTATTAACTAGTAGTATTTTTCATTTCAATAAATAAACAGCTACTGTGATTATCTACTTTATTTGTTTATCATTTTACATTTGCAGAAAATCGACTCAACTAATCGCCTACAATCATAGAAGTTGAAAATAAAATGAGCATAGCAGAAAACGCTTAACTTCTTTGTTAACCGAACTAATATTATTAAGAGGATTATTGTTATTATTTCTGCCTCTTCATTAACTCATTTCGATTCCTCAACCTTTTCATATTAACTTGTGGAAATTAGAATGAATAATTAAACTTTATTAATCAACTACTGATCAATGTAAATGATATAAACTAAAATTGTACGATTTCTAGTCAAATGGCATAAAGTTGACTGTATTCAATATTCTTTTATCTAAGTTAACATGAATATAGAGCGTTTTCCAACAAATTTTTGTTAATTTGATTTTTTGTGAATTTTTGATGACATTTTGCAATCAACCCAAAACACATAAGATTACTTTCATTTAACTAATCAGATTACACCAATAGATGATTTGACGGGACGAAAATTGAGAACAGTATCACGGTGAAAAGTCACTCCTTTTCAATTTTCAGCCAATAACAATTGAACTATTATTTACGACAAGGAACTAAAAATTAAAACCACAGTATTCTTAAGCTCAACCCTTTAAGTCATTGTCACTGTAATTTAATCAATATACGAACAGATAATTTTTATTAAACAGTGATCTGAAATACTTACATCCGGCTGCTTAACATTACTTTGCCTACACACCAACCGCACTACAGAATCTTTACTCTGGGGGACATAACAAATAGCTTACAATATGATGATGTATGAGTGTACTAACAAACATGACACAATCATCTACAGCCTACTGTTGATTACTAACGTTATACATATGTATGTATTTATGTCCCAGTGATTTCATTACCAGTTGTTAAGATTGAAACTATCCTAAATTTTTGATATACTTGCGGAATTCATATTACCTGTCAGAATACCTGAAGCATACATTCACTTCATTCAATATAATTGTTACTGAAGGGTGTTAATATCGGTTTCTCAAACTCTTAGTCAGAAACCACGACCCACAAAACCAACCAATTTAAGAGGACGACAACTGCCTATTGATGTAACCAAAACGAAAAGGTTCATAAAGTCACATAGTTTTAATTCAGTAGTATGGCTACCGCCTAACCCAAAAGTATAACGTTATATCCTATGTGCAGTAACAGCGAGGCACAGTTAAAAAATCATAAACAAGAACAAAATAACCGAAAAGTGTTTTGAAACACAAAATAATTCTCTAGTTGATCCTAGTCAGTGATAGAAATGATTTTCAAATCTAGTTTTTGAGTTCAAAGGTAACTATAGTGAATAGTTTGTACATACATTCAGTCAAAAGCCGATATACAAAGATATAATTTGTGACAATAGTTTAGCGGAAATGTGCAAAGTATTATCAAGTCAGTGAAGAAAAGTGGTAAAAGAAATCTTTACAGTGATTGCTATGCAAATCTTTTATTTATAGTTTCACATGATGGGATGACCATATTATAGCATCTAGTGAAGCGATAAACAGATGTTTTGTCATGATATGGGACTTAGTAACAGACACCAGCAACTTTATCAAGGAAACAAACAGAAAATCTTTTGTCTTGGCAACCATTAAGCCGATATCTGCAACTTTAGTTATTTCAAGATACTGTGCAACTCTATTCATGGGCAACTGCTTCACACTTGACATGGTTGTGCTTTACTAATCTTATCTTTTTAATTATATTTCACATTATAGAATGGTCTTTTATTATTAGTTAATATAATCCATACTCAGACATAAATAAATCGGTATACTTAAGTTAAGAATTATCAGATTGAGATAATAAATTAATTTAAATAATCAGTTAATTGAACATGTAACTCACTTCAGTTGTTAAGTTAGTTGACTGATTTGTCATTACTGGCTCTGCCATTATGTGTGCAGTATGGTTAATTGACTCTGATACTAAAATATTTTGTTCATTTGAATTAAATGCTGAAAGTTGATCAGTATTGTTTGGATACGAAAATGATAAAGGATTTGTATTATATAATGGTGATATCACTGGAAATGTAGGTGATCCTATAAATCTAGGCTGATTTGTGGTATATAAAGAATTAGGATTTAGTGTATTTGCTATAAAAGGTGAATGAATGTAAGTTGGTTGTACTGGAGTGTAAGGTAAACAATGGATATCGGCATAATCTTTCGGACTAACAGCTTCACATGGATGAACACAACAAACTTGATGTTGAACAGGAACGGTGCCATAAAAATATGGTTGGTTGATGATTTCCGAAGTATTTCTTTGCCTTCTTTTACTTCTTCCACGACGATATGATTTCCTTGTTATATTTTGAATTAAAACTCTTCTTGAGTTTTCATTACCTACTAAATTCGGATGACGATCATGACGTTTCTGGTTTGAATTATTTGGATATAAGATTTCATTAGGGTTCTCAGTAGTATCATCCATACTTTGTTCTGAACTACTGGAATAGTCGGTTGATGAATATTCTCCATCACCCACTCTGTAATATACAGTATTCAGATCGGAATCTGAATATCCATCTACATTGTTAGGCGTGAAATTTCGTTTCCTAAGAGATCTATAATGGCAATCAACAAACCGATTATTTTTATCATGTTGATCAGTTTTATGGTTACTGGTGTGATAAATTTGATAACATGATCTTCTTGAAGGATAAAAATTTGTATATCTTCGAGATTTGTGTTGAAATGATGAGTGAATAGGTAGCATTCTATTATGTGACAATGATCTACCATGTTTAACTGGTTTGATATTAAGTACTTGAGAACTGTAATCCTTATGTGTATCATCTCCAACTGGATTTCCTTTCAAACGTTGGGATTTTGTCACAGTCGTTACATTGACACTTTCATCATTCGTACATTTCAAATTAAACACATTACCGTGAGTTGTGATTGGAACCTGATAATCGGGTACTGGACAATATGACATTACTTCTGGATTACAATGCCCAATACATTCAGTTTCAGCCACCTATTAAAACATCAGTAAAGATAAAATAAATTAAAGTTAATTAATTATCTGAGACGTAAATATACTCAGCTGACGAGTCCCAAACAGGACATAAAGCTCATACTGGCTTCCACCTGGCGATTACAATTCAACCTAATTCATACTTGTGAACTACCGATATATCAGGATTATCTGCCCATGATGCACATTTAGCAGCAGATACTAATCAGCTTCAATCCATAATATATTAAAGGCAAGATACAAATACCTTCAAATTTTATCATTAGACTGGTCAACTAGCGGACAAAATTTAAAGCCAAAGAAGCTAATATTACTGTTGAGAATATTGTTTCAAAGATAAGTATGGCCATACTAGTCTATTTCTATAATCCATCAATTATTCGAAGTAATTGTGAAAACGTTACTACAATACAACTTATTCTGTAATTAATATCAACCGACTTAAAAATAAATTATTGTGAAACAATTTAGCAAAATATTTTTTAATAATCATCATTCATCAAATAGGATTATGTCTAGCAACATGCTAGATTGCTCAGTATATTCATTTTACTAATCAGTAAATGACATTTTTAAGAATACCTCATTAGTGAATGTCATGATAAACTCATAGTACACGTCGACGCACATTTAGGTTCTAGGCATTTGTGTTAGTTTACCAGAGGTTGGGAAGAGTCTGAAATGTATCTATTACAACTGAAAACCGATATGAAATAATCCTCTTCCAGGATATATTTACAATCGTGAATATGGAGACTTAGTCTAATGGTTAAAGTGATCGTCTTTATCATGCAGGTTAAATGTTGTAACTTTTCCGTATAAACTTTTATTTAGGCAACCGAGTAGTATCGTTACCCATTACAAAAAATTAAAAGTGGCTCAAAGCTGAACACATGAAACTTTATTTGGTTTACGAGTGAGTCAATAGACTGAAATTAACTAAGTGGAGCAGGATTTTAATTCATGACCAAGTAATATTCTAACTGCAAGTCACTACTTACTAGAAATATTTTGCCATATATACCTTCGGTTATTATTTTTCTTTAGGTATTTCTTCAATATAGCCAGTATTATTCACTCAGATAGAATCAAAGAATTATTTCAAATAATATTACAAATATGTATTCATTAATTTACTCACATGATTTTCAGTAGATGGAATATTGTTAAATATTTCATATGGTTCATTTATTACATTATGTTTGAATAGTGCTTCTAATGGATTCCATCTATAGAAGAATTGTTAATAATTAATTAGTACCATGAATCACATGCGTGGAGTTTGAGACATATGTTTCATCTTATTCGTGACTTGTCAGAAATATTTAACTACACTTCAGAGTTAATGTTCATAATATGATCTAAACAAAGTACTTAAAGCTTACGCGTTACTAAGTTACCGAATTTAAATAGCTACTAATTTGTCCAACTAGGATGAAGTTATTAATGAAGGTTTGTAATGTACAGCTGTTGACAATCAGGGCTACAAGTGACCAGTTACAGTTGAAATCCCGAGTGGATTGTCTCAGTAGAGTTATTTCACAGTCAAAATATGTTAGGATTTTTGGCGTATATCTCTATCTATTAACGATAAACATGTGGTTAGAGATACAAATAAAATATAGTCTTGAATATTGACGACGGGACATTATAAGCCTTTACTAACTGGAGATGTTTGTAGTCTTTATACTTAACAAGATTTAAGATGTCATTTTATTACAAGTTTAATTAAATAAACCATATATACACCATGCAATTAAGTATGTTATTTATCAGTGTACTATACTATTCATTCCATACACACATCAATATACTAATATTTATCTTCAGCCGAAATGACTTTTCTGAGAATGTAATGAAACAATCATGTTTTCCCGAACTCGTTTGAATAGCTAAGAGTAATCCTTATATGTATTAATCTCAGTAGACATAATTTATATTTTTATATAAAGTATTACTATCACCAAAAGGTTGTACATGCAAGTGAAGAAAGATTATAGAGTTACAAGTTTTTATACGATACTATTTTGAATTATGTAAAAGTTATTCAAAAGAGATTAATTTCAACGAATCGTTCATGTGATTAATAAATTTGTAGGTATTTGGAAATTCTACAATTCGCTTTAATTTGTACATTCATATCTTTAAAAGTCTATTAGATTGTTCTATAAATCAAACGACTAATATTTTTTAAAGCTATTTGAAGATATTAGGTGACTACAGCAAGTTGACCGAGAATACTACTTGACTTATATTGTTTGCTTGCTGACATTTTTCAACATGGAGAAAATCGATGCTGTCTGTGGGATTTGAACAGGTATCACTCGACTTCACAGTCTGACAAGTTACTATTAAACAATCCATACTTGCTACCTTCAACCACCTAATATTAAGTCTAAAAACTTTTTTATATAATATCTGTTTCATATCCTGTCATTTCAACAGAATACTTCTTTATAAAATGTAACCTATTTGAGAACATTTCATAAAAGGATTTAATTAATGAACTGGAATGTTTAAATATGTTTAAATTATACAACATAAAGTGCTTAAAGTACGAACTTTACAAAAGTCATTTGATTATATAACCTGCAGTTTACCGTAAAACTAAACAAAGCATTAGTCTATTCGTAAAATATAACATGATTAATAACCATTAATGAATATGAGTATAAATTAAAATACATTCATAAATGTCTATTCATAACTCTCTTTTATAACTTACTTTGTTAATATGCTACGTGATGTATTTTGATTTTCTACATCATCTTGTTTATTTTCTTCATTGTAAATATTATCAGGAAAATATATACCACCAGTTTTTGAATTTACTAACTGTTTTGTTGAAAGTTCATTAAGTTTACTATTTAATTTCTCAACATCCAAAGAATTTTTATTTAAACGTATTGTTTTTGATCGAATAAAATAACTTGTTGTTTTTCCTGATTGTCGGGGTTGTTGTTGGCGTTCTCTCTGATGTTCTGTTGACGTTTCATCAAGTCTATAAGTTCCTTGACCAGAAACTGAATTACTATCACTATTTAGTTGATCTAATGGGATCATATTGATGACTTCATTATCATTAATATCACTTGTCACACAGTTCGACCCAATCAATTCTCTTTTAATTGAATCTTTACACGGATTAAAAACAATGTTAGACTTATGAAAGTAGTTTGTTTATATATAATGAACACAATGTTATAAAAAGTAACTCACCGATTATACGTATATATATATATATATATATATATATATATATATATATAACACTTTATTTGTGCTATAAATGTTGAACTGAATCACTTTTCTATGAGAGTACATCATTCACATCATAAAGGAGAACAACAGTTATTGTTAGTGCTTTCATTTGTTTTACTATACTGACAAAAAGCTCAATATGTTGTTCGATATGCTGATTAAAATTTCACACAAACATACTTTTATTTTATATACTTCATTTGAAAATCTTTACATTTAACTAATTATCTTATCTAGTAACTAATAATATCTTGACAGGTTTAGAAAAACTATTTTATCAAGTGTTGTTGTGTGTACAGAAGTGAAAAGTGTTGAATATTTAAATGAGGAGCATTAAGTTTATTTGTATTAGCTGTATTGTATTAAAAATTTTAATCTATCTTCTTTTATTTTCAGTTACCATACTCCTAACTGTGTACTTATGTCATTCTTATTGGCATCAATGCTTTTATCACATACTAAATCTTTGGGTCACTTTTTCTCTCGTTCTTCTCTTTTCTAGATTATCTTAAGCAAGCTGCTCTGTTTACTTCCCCGCCCCTCCCCCGTCGTCTACGGGCACACAACGTATCTTCAAACTAAATAAAAACCTACCAAAAACTCAACGTTACATATCTGTTACAACGGATGTTACTTCATATGAACATATATGATCCTCAAATTTTAATATCTCAAAATAATACTTTTACATGCGTCTATGCCCATTTACGAGATCTATTTGAAGTTATCACTCATTAGATCTCAGCTTCATATTCAAATACTCTAGACGTAATGATGTAGTATAATAAAACTAATGACAACCTATTAAAAACTTTGAAAACACTAATTAATGAGAATGCATACAGATAATACCCTTAGTTTAAATTATTCTAAATGAACATAACTGAATTCACTGAGAAAATACTGGAAAAATACCAGTTTTAATGATGAGAGCAAGTAGATAGCAAAGATATCACTCATTGAATATGTTTTCATGAGTGCAGTAAGATTACCGACAAAAAAGAATATTTTGTTTCTAAAAAGGACATATTCTGACAAATCTCTACTTTATTCTCAAGTTCAAACTAACATTATAGTTTCACTTAGTATATTCAAAGAATAGAAGTCAACGTTTGTATAATTATTTATTCCACCCATTGCCAAAATGATTCATTATTAAATAAATTAGCTGATATATCATGTTCAATATAATGCTAGTGAACGCCCTTAATTATACATTTACAAAGAATTTCTATTTTCTCCTTGAAGAATAAATTAGAATATTTTCTTTAAGATTTTATAGAAATGTACTCCTTGATAATTGAAATTGAATATATTTCTTTTTATAACATTCTTATGAAATCTAAATATAGTTAACATTTAAAATATGACCTTTTATTAGATAACAAGTTCTCAACCATTTATTTTTTGTTTCCTTAGTTTATTCTATTGGAGCTATTGGATATTTGTAGGAACATTGGTAACTGTAAACACGTTTCACTATAATGACAATCATTTTTTTGATTTGCTTTTACCGTTATTTATCATCAAACAAGTTATAATGCATACTAACTAGCGTACTTGATTATGATTATTCTAAGTACTTTTTTAATATTCTTATTACTGTAGTTTTCAATTTATTTGAAAATCAAACTGCTTCACAGTTTACAGGTTAAAAAGAAGTGAAAATATAATTTAACAACTATTGTTGAGGAATCTTGAAACTGCTTAAAGATGATTTTAATAAAACAACATAGTTGACATAATTCAGTTACTCCAAAGCTCCAGATATAAATGTAGTGCATTAATCTCTAGTAGGCGGTCAATAAGTGTAAATATCACAGTTCTGTAGAAAGTCAGTCGTAGCTTAAGTAATTCCGCGACAGTTTCTTCGACTGTGATATGAAGTAATCTGGCCTCAATCAAATTTTATAAAAAGTATCAGACACTCAACATTTTAGATAAAATTCTCAGATGGATGACAAACAGTACGAAACTTATGTTTACTACATCCAACCAAAAACCACTAACCATTTCCATTATTATACATCAAACACAGTTTCAACTAACTTATATGCATATTACCTTATAATTTGATCAATAAATGTTCAGTAACTTTAAGGGGCATATTGATCAGTCATGGTAAAATGTTTAATTATACTGCAGATATAATAAGAATATTATCAGCTCTTGGAAGTATCAAGAAAAATATTTGGTATAAATGATCATACATAAGTGTTCTGTAATATACAAGCTGTAACACTTTTAAGCGCTATATAAAGTTTTACTAACAAGGTGCTAATGATAATAGCTAATCATGTAGTATGTTGTAGGGAATTTAAAAGTATTATGAATGATTATTCAAGCAAAGCTAATTTTAACTACTTCAAAGTAAATTAAACATCCAAGGCTGGAAAAACTCTGATTCACTGTTAAATCCAGTTCATCGTTGAGGTAAGATGTGGACTGGTGGGGATCAGGAATTTATTTATGGCTAGCAAGGCTTGTCACTTGTTTGTGTCTCAAAATAAACCAAAAAATATTTTAATTTTAAACATTCACAATATTTATTTGGAATTTTGTTTGAATATGTTACCTTGAAATTGATCAGCAACAATTTCATGTGGATAATTTGTACTATCAACATCAAGAGGTATTAATGAGGGTATTTCACGATTTGGTACACGTGATGTAAAATAAACAAAAAGTTCTCCAGCCAATGCTGCATGTTGTAAACGTCGATGTGTTGGTGATCTTGCCAATCCTTGTGAACAAAATCCTAATAAATTCAATGTGTTCAATGTTGTTGAACCGGAATCACTTAATTGAATTTCATTTCCATTACATGAATCTGGCATTAAATTTAAAACATTATATAAATCTACATTCTTTTGACAAATTAAAGCAACTGCACGTGCATTATGATGTGAAGCTACTGCTTCCATTTCCCCAGTTGACGGAAAATTAAAAAAAAAGTCTACAGAATGAAAACAGTGAAATTTATATGGTCAGCTGATTTACAATGAAATAGACAATTAAAAAAAGATAACTTTAGTTGTAAACTGATATGTTGCGAAGAGATTCACTCTGTAAAATATGAAATAGATTTCCTCAGGATAAACATTTTAATTTTCATAGCTAGTATCTAGGTAGCTTTTAATTCAACTAACCTATTTTACAAGTAATTAGATGTTTGCAATTGTTTAGAAACAAGGTTTATATAATTTTAAAGCATTTGTACCTTTCGATTGTTGTTATTGTTGCTTTGAAATTGATCACTTACCAGCCACAATTCAACTTTGATCATAATGTTCATAGACTCTTAATCAGTTCACAACTAATTCAAAGTTATTTAAATATATTAAGGCAAGTTTTGTTTATGTATTCATACAAGAGGCTTTCCTAGTATGGTATAAATCTGTATTATACCCAAAATAATTAACAGGGAACACTGACTTTTATTCTACTAGTTTAACAGCTGATTATTAGTTAAAAGTATAATTCAATGCTTTCAACAACCCTCGATTGCATACTCATCAATTATTTAATAATAACAATAGTATTATTCAGTGATACTATATATTTCATCCACTGTACAAAGGATATATGAATTCCAATGTCTTCGTTTCTTATTTCATTCAAAATAAATACATAAGAAGGAACGTCTGTCGATAACTATAGTTTTTACTTGATTTTTATAGTATAGCGCAGTACGACAATTAGTCAACCTTATGTTATGTGTGATGATTTAGAATTATCTAGTTTAAACAAATTTAAAGTACGGAAGTTAGTTCTGACCTTAGCACTGTTGAAAAATAAGTAGCCGAAATCTTCCAGCCGGATACCAATGTTGTGACAATTAATCTAATGACTTATAATGTCGGTAACTTTCAAATTTTCACGACGAATCATCATTTCATTTTACTTAGCATACTTACAATGTTGTTGAACGTGTTGCTTCCTATTCAGTCATATATATATATATATATATATATATATATATATCAAATATTTTTCAATTAAACAATATTTATTTAATATTGTGGATTGTGGAGATTGTTAATTGTCAATCCTGATATCACGAATTGATCTGAATCAGACAACCACTGATCACCTGGAGGCAATGGACAACTGTTCCGTCCTAGTATGGAATTCTTCAGCAGTGCGCATCCATGACCTCGTCCGGGACTGAACCTAAGATCCTCTGACTCCGCAGCGAACGCTTTACCATTAGACAACTGGGTCGGCTCCTAACAGTTGATATTTCAAATTCAGTCAATTCTTGATACGTTTGCGCGACCTCATTCAATGTTTGAAATATAATAAGTGATAATTATTAGTAAGGAAATAATTTGAAATCGATGTAAATTTGTTATAACAATTAAAGTTAACAAAGAACCATGTTGAAATTACTCACACTGAAATACACCAAGTAAGTAATTAAATTAATTTACTTAAACAATAAAAAAGTAATTAAATTAAAATAATACCATCAAATGGTGCTAGTTCAGGACAATAGAAATGGAAAGTTAACGCCACAAGATTAGCCATTGCCAATCCTCTCAAGAATTTATCTGCTGACTCTTTTAAAGAGTCTGTGTTTGCTGTATACATTGCATTATTAGATGATACTGGAGATTCTGCATCATTTAGCTTTTTCTTATCAAATAAATGACTAGTCAACCATTCTGTACAATCCTTTAAAAAATAAATAAAGCAAAGTATTTGTTTAACAATAAGCAAATATAATGCGAAAATAAAACAGTTTTTTTGAGGATATTCAATGATAGAAATCAGTTACTTCTGTTTACATTTAAAGTAAAAATTATTAACAAAGATTCCACTTGAAATATCTCACGGTTTCATTTTCACACAGTATATAATGATGACATATCAAGTCATTGTATTATGCAATAAAATTTCATCTTTTGATAGATGTTTCATGCTAAAATTTCTCATTGTGTAGATTGAAAACAAGCATACATAAGCGATAATATTGTTTTCAACAATATTTTTTATTAAACTTTACTTTAGTAGTATACTTGTCATTTTGTTATTATCATGTATTTTTCAGTTATGTAATCTGCTTCACTATTTTAAATGACTCGTAGATAATCTTGACTGGTTACATACCTATATATATATATATTACTTACAGTTTGGTAAAAATCTAATTTAGAAAAAAAAAAACACTTGTTTACGTATATTTTGCATATAGATAAATTTGTATTAACACGGAGAACTAACAGACCACATAGTCTTTCAACTGTACATTCTTATAACGTTGATAGCTTTCTTATTGGTTACACAAATGAACGAATCTTCTACTAGTCGGTAAACGATATTTCTCAAAAAGCTCTGACTGCTATCAAGGTCTTAATGAACATTTACACAAACCATTTAGTTATGATACTATTTCGATAATTTGTGATTACAACCAGATATTCTCAATTTCATGAGTACTGAAAGCCTATTTTCGAAATCCCATTCTATGCTAATAAACACTTTAGGCACGAGTCATTACGATCGACTAATTTTTCTGAATATATATCTCAAGGAAATTAATCGTCATAAAGTTAATAATGTCGAAATGATTGGTTTTCAATATCTGACCTTAGTTAGTAAATCATGTGTATTATGAAAATCAGGTAGATCACTTGCAAGCAGTACCAGGTAAATGTTTAAAAATTGCACAATAAACTTTATGCTGATATGCAGTTACCGTACTATTTTTGTCTTGAGTAGATTGCATTCAGGTAACTACATAATGCTTACTTTTGTGAGATCAATACTTCCTGACAATTAAAGTTGGATTGTAGCTAGTAATTTGAATCTAAGCACGCGTTTGCTTCTGTTTTTTACCCTTTAGTTAGGTAAGCTTAGATTCCAGTGTTTATATTTACACTGAAAACTGAACTTAGTCTGTTTGTCTCAAATACATTCGCGTTGTCCATAAAACACACCTTTCTTCAAATCCGCTTACAAGCTACGGTAAACTTTTAACAAAATTTGTGATTAAACTCTATGCTAATATGATTTTCTCAAGATGTAGTAACAGTGGTTGGTCAACTAGAGTTCTTAACATCTACGAGATGATATTTTTCACATTAAATTATCCTTTATAATAGCAAAAATGAATCATCTAAAAAATATTATTGAATAATAGAAATTTGGTAACTTTTTATGACTTTAAAAAATACTTATAATTCACATGACATTAATATTAACAGTTTCTCAAAGCCATGTAAAGATGCACCATCAGTTTTGATATAAAAACTGTCTTTTCATAGTTGTAAATTACGAAGTGATTTAATTTACCAAGTAGTGATCAAACATTTCATCCTAGTAGATGGCTATCTAGTAGTATGTATCCATGAGCGTATAATGTCTAGTTAAATTCAACTGGGATATTAACTTCATAAATTTTCTATAATACCATAAGTTATTTATCAACAAACTTTCACAAGGTCCTCAACATTTTATAAACAACTAATCCGTCTATATGATAATCGGTGCTACACATTCTGTTACTTAAAATTCAAAGCATCGATTAAGATGAAGCTAAAAATTATCAGTAAAATTTTCAAGCAAATTTCAATACTAATAAATGTAATTGCATTTAGTATTTCTTACATTTATTCCCAAAATTGTAGCTGTTCTAGCAGCTACTGAAACTAACCAAAATAAAGCACCATCAGCACCTTGAAGTCCTTTTATTGAATATTCGTCTAATGGACATCCGGTAATTGTACTGAAGTAATTCCATCATTCACAAAAATAAAAAAATCGATCATACAATTTTGAATACGTTTTTTGTTGACATTCATTCACAAAGTTTATTTTGTAATGTAACACTACATCTTAAATTGCCAATAAGCGTTTTATTCATATAAAGTTTATAATATAATAAATAATAATTTGGGAAATAAATATCCAACGATAGATGCAGAATGATATGATAGTAAACCATTATACGAAAATGAATAGTTTAAATCAATTGTCTCCAGGAGCTGTGTGTCTATTTCTTGATATATATTTGAAAATACATAGTGATAACCATCACTGTTAAGTACCGATTCTATATATTCAGTTTACATAATTAGGAGATAACACCGACTATGAAGTTTGTAGGTGTTGATGTAAGTTTGAAAGTGACCATTCATGTATAAATATATATATATATATTTCAATACTACAAATTTACCCAATTGAGACTACTGAAAAGAAAGGACGTTTTTCTCAGGACTTTATTTTACTTGCACTTAACATATGACGTAAAACGTACTCTTACATGCATCATCCAATTAAAATGTCAAATCAGTTTACTAATAGGTCTCAACCGATACTACCAATTTATTGAGTAACTTGAAATATTATGTTTACAGATTCTTGCATTTAAATGTTATTAATGTAATTATCCATACATATAAATTAATCTATCCAAGGCTTGTGATTATTCTAATATGTGAAAAACTGATTTATGATTTTGCATAGGCATTGTAAAATATGGAATAGTCTCTTACTCTATAAAATAATACGTAAATATATATGTAGCAACATATTATTTCAGCCATTTTGTTTACCACTAATGGATAAGGTCGGTTTTATCTTTCAAGCAGATTGTGTTTTCCATAAAAGTACAGTTTTATAGAATTAACAGGGTGTTCAATAAAGACTACTTCATTTGTTTAAAAATTAAATAAACTACATTAATGACTTACCATTATCACAAACTACCATTTTTATATCATACTGCCAGTTACTAACTGACTGCTTAAATTAAGATTGTAAATACGTAACTATCTATCTAAGAACTAACACAGAATCTGGTATAAATATATATCAGACTTCAAGAAGTACTTCCTATTATTAAGAAAAAGATATGGGGATAAAATATAAATGGTAATATCCGAAAATTTCTCGTTCTACGTGGAGAAAAAGATTACTGTTCGACTTTGCATAAAGAAGCTTTGATAACTCTTCTTAACTGGTATTTTATTTTTGAAAATACAAATAATAATAAATTTAATAATAGTGCAATTTACCTCATACTGGGGTTGTGATTTCGTGACACTTTATTAGACTACTACCCAGTAATTTACATGTTTGCATTTTATTTTCCACGCTAAGCAACACAGGTGACTCTTGCATAAAAATTGTAAATTTTACTTGTCGAATGATAAGATGGGCATCAACGAAATAACTACCATTTGCAAAATAAACAGTAGAAAGAGGTAACCTTGTACTTTCTGATGAGAAACTATGAAGTTTTGTCTTATTACTCATAACGTGTAGAAACTAAGTTACATATTTCTCAACAGAAAAAAATGATGCATATTTTAAATTATTTCGTTTGTTAGTCTGATAAAGGATGTTTGTGAGTTATCATTTGTTCAAATCACTTTCTGCAAGGATAACTTGAATACATTAAACTTTTTTCTTTTTTTCTTATTTTGATGTTGTTACTGTGACTCTCCTGCGTGAACTTAGGACCGAAACTAAGATAGAAGGAAGCTAGGAAGTATTTTGCTAATCACAGAAAACTATTACTCTGCAAATTTAAAGACCAAATCATCATAAACAAAAGTGACCAACTACTTAACAAAACTGCGAAAAAAAGAACTTTATGCAAGTGGTAGATTGCAAATCCTCCAATTTGATCTCAAAAAACAAAATTATTTGCTTCAGTACGTTAATTTACCTATGTTGAGTAATTCAAACATTAAAAATATGGTGAATCAACGGTCATATATTTATTTAAATAAAGCATGTTTATAATTTTAAGGGTACATATTTTATAACCAAAATTACTTTATATATAATTAAAGCATAATATTCTAATACCTTATTGCACTAAGCAACTTCGTTGATGTAATTATATTTGACAAGTAGATCCTCAAAATTGTTTCAATCAGAGCAATATGTGATGCTAACCAAAGTAAATTTAATTGGTGAGTTGTATGTGAATTATCTTCCTCTTGTAATCCAGGATGTGGATTCGTCAAATCAGTAGGTTGAACAGCATATGGACTTTGCGAAAAGTCACTCTTATAATAAAATGGGTTTCCTATTTTTATTTTCAGAAAACAAACATAATTTCAAATAAGACAAAAACTTTATTTACGATCTGTTGTTGGTTCCACCAATTCCTGTAAATATGATTCTAGTACTGCTGGATCCAGGACCAGTTGTCGACCACCAGACAAATGCATCAGTTCATCAAGTAGACCAAAAAAGTCTGCTGTGCCGAATAAGAGAACAAAATGCAAAATGTAGGAAAGTATCAGTTAATAATTAGGATGAACTTGTATTCAGTGGTGATAGTCTAGTGGTTAACGCGGTGGCTTTCGGAACAAAACAGACTGAATTCAAATCCCACTGTGAACATCAACATTGGGATGCAAGTACATCCATCCAAAGAGTCTCAAATAGGGCGAAACGCGAGTCCTGGACTTTACCTGCCAGTCCACAATCCAACTTAAATAAGGAACAGTAAACGTTATTTACTTTCATAATACAGTAGACATAAAATGATATTTTCTTCATTTTGATGAATAAAATGAAAAGCATTTTTAGGTGAACCCATTGTATTGTAATCAATTTAGGGACAAATAAATACTTCATGGAATTATTAACTGAGAGATGTAAATAATAGTATTTTTGTTGACAATGCTAAATAAGTACCATTAACTGACGTAATTAAATTAAAGGTACATTATTCATTTATATTCATGCATTTATATTCAGTGAATTATACAGACTACAACTAAAAAGAAAGAAATGTCAGTAAACGTTTAGAATGTTCAATAGCAAATTAAGGTTTTCGATATTTTCTGAATAAACGTTGATGTTATTTCATAAAATGACACTAAACTACTAAGTAATAGTAATCAAAACTATTTAGTCAAGATATCGCTGTGTCGAATTATTTATTCATTTTGACAGCAGTAGTGTCATCTAAGAGTTTTACATTCCTCTTAATACGTTTCACCAGTTTCAGTTTTTTTTGTTTACAAACCGAGTGCTATTTTACAATAACCCAATTTGTCAAGAAAAAGTTTTAGGCCAATTAACAAGTGGTTTCTTTTAGTGTAGTTCCTTATTATTATATTTACCTATAACAATTGTCATAAATCGGACTCAACAGCCCAACCGTACGATGCGCTTAAAAAGATACAGACAAGAGTGTCAAACAGAAAGCTTAAATGTTTATTTCAAGGTAAAACATTAACTGAATAATAACATCCTTTCATGATTCAAACGAAACAACCGAAACATGTACAAAAATAGTTCCCACTAAGTGACAGTGAATAGTAAAACATAATACAAATAGTGATATTTAACTTCACATCTTGATTTAAATCCATGTAGAGCCGAGAATATTAAACTTATTTGATTCAATCCACTTAATTAATTGACGGATCCAACAGAATGCAGCATTATACTCTACATAACCAACTAACCTAAAACTTAAAGCTAAATAACGTTCTTCTTATTTTTACCTTCAACGTAGGCTACGTTTTACATTTAAAATATAATATCGGACAAAATCTATTTTGACAACTCTAATGGTCCATCTCACCTACATACGAATCATCGTAGCGATATTCTACCGAAATTCGTCAGTAAACTGTGAGCATTCAATTAATAAAAGGATTAAAATTATAAACTATTATGAATGGGCCACTGATGTTTATAAACAATACTTTATGTAATATCAAAAAAGGATGCAAAACAATATTATTTGCAGAATATGTTGCATACCTTGTGGCGGCACTTTGAAATTGATAAACCGATGAATACCTAGGTATAATTCGAAAGACGTAAGACCGGAAACAAAGGACTGGTTAATCTCCCACAACCCCTGATATTGTGGTATGGTATATAATAATACTGAAGTTATTTACCTCATCACTTTCAATAATGGGATACAAAAACTTCGGGTTGAATGATTGTCCTAACATTTTTAGCGAAATCCATTTAAATAAAAAGCACGTTTTCTCCTTAATTATTATTACGTGAAAAGATATAAAATACCTTAAGCATATCAAAACGACGCTAAATTCGAAAACGCTACTCGATATCACTTACTTTCTTGACTGATTTTAACAACGCTTTAACGATACAGTCAACAATAGTCAAACATATAGACACGAAAATAAGAAGAAAATTATTTTCAGATTGAGTTTTTGTATACAAATGTAGTTGAGATAATTCAAAATAAATGTCAAAGATAGTTATGATATTCTTCATTAAATTCCGTTGAATTCTTTGAGTCCTCAATTTGCATGTGGTGCATGATTTCAGAGGTACGGTGACATTTATTGAAAATATGCTAGCAACCAAACAAAGATAAGCCTATTAAACCAGAAAGTTATTTCAAGGTTAGCGTTTTAGAGTGCAAGTTTATTTTTATATGACGTCATTAAACACAAACTAATTTATGCATATTCGACACTGTATATCAAATGAACGGGAACGATAGTGTACAATTCAATATGCAGGCGAAAATCTTTATCTTCAGCAGTATAATTCATGATTTTCCTATACACTTACAACATCATTTTTTAAAATATTTCTTCATCTTCTATAACTATTTCTTTCGTCGCATGATTCGCAGGATGCACAAGGCCTAGAGTGAAAAATCTAGAGTTGTGATGAAATGTAACGTGTTGTAGCCAGCGATGATACTTCAATAGGGAGGAAGTACACAATTCACTGATATGTTTTCAAGATTATAATTTGCAGTCTCACTGGAAATGGCCTAACCACTCTGAATATTGTCTTCTCTTGCTATCTCATCTAAGAGTAAATATTATATTCTCCTCTTTCCATATTCCACTTGCTTGTTAACAATTCAACTTTATTAGTGATCTGTATTTTTATGGGTCACGGTAATGTGAGCTTTGATTTGTTATTGGAAGAGAATTCACGCTAGTGGATTATCAGATTGAGTGAACAAAATGTCATAGCCTACATACGTAGCTGTTACATACAGTGTATCGTCAGTATCATTCTCGTAATTGAAGCAGTTAAAAATAACATGAGACTAAACCTTTTACCAGATAAGAGATGCAATGAAGTCAATTGTGTCACTGTATAACGTTCCCTATCGCCAATTTAGCTGACGTTACTCTACGTGCGGACCAGTTCTCTATGTTCAGTACATTTTGTGCTTTACTTTGTCTAAGAATTCTTCAAACGGGGTGACATGATAGTTTCATATCACAAGCCTAGTATTCTAACAAGTACCTGACACAAAATACGCAGCTTAAGACAGTTGACAAATGATGTTTTGGGAATTCTACAATTAAGTTGAAATAAGCTCTACGCTAAGGGTAATCTAGCATGTATTATGGACTTTTACGAAGTCTTCTCATAACATTCCTGTCCTGAAAGACAATAAAATACGGGCATGTCAAGGATTAATTTGTCATTGAGTTTTCTAAAGGCTGTTATTTGGTAGATCCTAGTTCTTCTGTGACATTGAGAATAGGTTCAGTTTAGCAGCTATCTTGTCGTATGGCTGGCGTGACATTTCAGATATAACTAAGCTGCCGGTCTTTAAAGCATTTTTAGTAACTTAATATACCCTCTAAACATGTGATAGCTGCTTGGTTTGAGTGTTCAAGCCTTAGTCTAATAAGTACAGTGTAAAACTTTGGAAATTTCCTAGCCTCAGGATACTTAAGGCTCCACGTATTGGCTATTTAGTTCAAAATATGTATTGGTTTCTAAACTGCCGTTATTGATGACGTACAAATCAATATGCGTCTGGACGACGGAAAGCACAACTATATTTACTATTTACTTATTTGTACTCCGAAGTCAAACTAGGGTTATAATGCACTTTGATACTTTTACCGAAAGTTGACAAACGTTTAGTCATTTTTCCAGTGTCTGCTCAAATGCTTTTAGTTCTGAACTGTCTCTTCGATGTGTGTAGCTCTATATGTCTTGATAATGTCATCATCCAACAAAACCTGATTGCAATAGCAAATTAGGAAATTCATTTACATACAAAAAAATTACATTTTGCCCGAAGCCATTCCCTAAAGCAGTACACTATTCACTGAATCCCAGCCAGGCAATTTAAAATTAAACCGCACTCATTTTCGCAAAACTAAGAAATCGGTTATCCGAAACAGTAAACTACGAATAGTTCAAACGTTATGTAGCGAATACAGAAGTCTAGAGTGAAGGATCTCATCGAAAGCCTTAATAAAATCGATATAGATTACACAACTGGGGATATTATATTCCTTCATACTAAACCAGTTTTCTTGTGCGACTTATAAGTTTGTGAGGCATAAGTATTCTGTTCTGAAACTAAGCTGCCTAATGGAATGCAGTAGATGTGGAAACATACTCCGATATTAAAACACATTGAACGGTTTTTCGTTTACGCTGTGCTGTCCATAGTATATGCGGTGTATTGTCATCATCGTAAATATCACGGAAAGACCCTCATATTGTTCTTATAAAAGATTTTGGAATGATCGTCTAATAAACTGAGGACACCGTTTTAATTATGGCCTGAATACTTGCTTTTGATTCATTCTATCTAGCTGTAGATGACGCGTCACTAGTGGTAATAGTAAAAATAGAAAAGATTAACTGTTATGTCGGACCACTAAAGAAGAGTGAGAAACTTCCAGAACTGTGTTTTAGACCATAAAAAACAATTGGTGACGGGGCTTAAAGTGAATCTCACTCACGCAGTCATCGGTCATAAGTCGTAAAACATATAATTAACATGACGTGATTACTTTCACCAGGTGGTTACAGATATTTAGCGTCTTCTTTATAATGGGTTGAAGTAAGGTCCAACAAAGATGAATCTGTATCGCAACGTGTCGGCTCCCTTACATGTTGTGCTAACGTGGATATCAATACCATATCGCGAACTAACGCTTAAATGAGTTTCCTGAAAAATATACCCTTTAGATTTTTAAATTGTCTAGTGTGCCAAAGTCACTTACTATCAAGCTATTTCCGCTTGTAAACTATTCTCTGAGTTTGCATGATGACTTGAATATTTTGTAGGTCGTGTGGTGACCTTTAAAAATGGCAAAATATTGAATTTTTACTTGACTTTGTGTAAGTTCGAGGATGTTATCTTGTTGATTTCTCAATGATCTACTTAAATGATACTACTGTTGATAAGAAAATTAATCATGCTCCTAGATATTTTACGATATTAGGAAAATATTTACATTTGACTGAAAATCGAAAATATGCAATACATAAATATTGGTTAAATGAGATACTTTTTGAATTGTTGTTACTTCTCAAACATTTTCGGCCTAACGATGGCTAAAAGTTTTAATAGCTAGTTAACTGAATGTTTTCAGTGTTGTTTTGTAGTGACTACGCGGATAAATATCAGGCATTGGTTGTAGAATTCGTACTATATTGTTTGAAATCGGGGCTTGTTTTATATCGTTATTCGTTTTCATATCACTTCGTATCTCATCACGTTGTATTTTTGTGCTAAAGTTTATTGCAGTGCTTCATAACTCACAACAACAAATCTGCCTAAACGATTTGAAATTATTCGAAATAAAGTATTAAAATGTTATCATTGAGAGCAAAGAGTTTATATGCGTTACCATATCGACAATTGTATTTTATGTTAGTTGCTTTAACGAGATTTAGTTAGTTTTTGACATAATCTGGATTTGGTGACTTTTGATTTTAAGAATAATATTTTTACACGAGTTCTTAAGTTAGATCAATCTAACTGTTTATAGTTTTTTGTTTAATTAGTTATTCAAGTTTGTTAAATAATTTACTTCTTTTTTGCTGGTTTTGTTACATTACGCAAAACAATGTGTCACATTATTTTACAATCAGAACATCAACTGGAAATATTTTTATCTTCTACTTTATTGAGCTGCTATCAGTAACTGTCGTTTTATTAAATATTTTTAGTGTATAATATTGAGATCTTTGAAGTCTAACTTAAAATGGAATATGATGTACGACCGGCGCCCGTCGATAGGTATGGTAATCTTATTTAATCTGACTGTCAGGTACAATTTGGCCTATATTTTTCTGTTTTTGCACGGTATTGGATTTTTGATACCATGGAATGTTTTCATCAATGCTCATGAGGTATGATATGTCTACTGATGAGTAACTTATTAGTATTTTGATTACAAGCTAAATACAACGACGAGCTATAATTCTGACTATCGTACCAATCTTCTTAGTTATTTTGGTTTTGCTGCACAGTTCCCCAGTTTATGTTTTGCTGCATGGAATACGTTTTACCAAAATGGTCTGGAGTAAGTAAGGCATTTCAATTATCTATTTATGTCGTTTTTGATATGATATAGCAACATCCTATCTAATTAATGTTTATTAAGCTGCTGAATGACAGCTTTGTTAGGAACAATAAAAGTATCTATTTTCTGGATTCATTGAACATCTTGGCGCGTAATTTATTCGCTAAATAAACCATTTATATTCAGGCTGCATAAACATTGCACCATTCTATCTTAGTTTAAAGTATCTTAGATATGCTACCACTTTATTAGGATTCTTCGCAAAACATAACATCTGGAATTACAGTTGTCTGATTTTACACTTTCCTACCTATCATTTAGTTGACCGATGTATACATGAATACGTCGTTGAGAAACAGTATATATTTCCCTGACATTCGTATAACTACACAAACTGGCATTTTGGTGAATGAATTGTAAACGTATTTAATCAGCGAGTTTTTTAAAATTAATTTACCATCAATTATAACACGCATTTTGGTGTTGGCAACTGAATAATACTTAGAAAACGTCACATTTACACACCTTATTTGGCTTACAGTATGACTGTAACAGCATAATGTGGAGTTTGTTAAACAAAAGTTCCGTTAAGGCTTTGGTTGATTCGATCGTCTAGACTGTCCTGTAGTTAGGATTTAATTATTGAGGCTAAAACGGGGATACGTCAAGTTTTAGACTAATTGCTTTTCATTCTTAGTTGATTACCTTTTTAATACTACTTGATTTTCCTTGAATTTTTAACCATAATTAAACTGTAAGGTACATAGCTTACGTATATACATAAATATATTTTATGGATAGATTCAAGGACTTTTTCACACCTTAGGACAGGGTTTACTAAAACAGTGTGGTTGGATAAATATATGATACGATTTCACAACATTTCTGACTTGGCCTATGTTATGTGACGAAACGCCACCGAAATTTCCAGTGATAATATAGCTCAAAATCTTTTGCAATAGCTTATAACTGTTTCCCGCTTACTTTCCAAACCTAGTTGCTTATTTGCTTATTTTATATTCCTCTGGTTTTTTAAATGTTCTTTTCTTAATTTTTTTTTCTTTATATGCTGTTGAACTGTTTTACTATGTTCTGCGTCAATCCGTTTATCACAACTTAATGAGTTTCCGTTGTTTTTACCTTATTTTGCTTTTTAGTTTAGATTTACCCTACTTGTTTCCTCTGTTTATGTTTACAAATATCAATATGAGGTTTCTGTGAGTTCATACAACATTGTGCATTTAGGTTACTTAGCAAGTTGAAGATAACGTTTTTCCAAAATTCATTCTGGAAATTCAGGCCAACTGAATTTGTGATAGTTGTCATACAAATGCAGGTGAAAACTATGATAATTTGTTGTCAGAAACTCACAACTATCACAATGTATCTTATCGTCTAAAACATTTTTAATAATGCTTTGAAGTATCATAGGGGTGGTTAATTTTGTGAAGTAATTAGTAATTTCCTAAAGTCTTATGCATATTCTTTTTATTCAGCAACTCAACTCCACGTTTTCGATTTTTGGGATGTATGATCGTTGAAATTATTGTTCTTTTATTGACCATTATTTTGGCCTTGATTGATACATCAAACAGTAAGTGCTAAATTCTACAACATTTGCCTTTTACTCCGCGTTTCTGGCACTGTGCAACAGTTACCTATCACAATTATTTGTCCAGTCAGCAAGTCAAAAGCTTAACCTTTAGTAAAACCCAAAGTGTTTGTGAGACCATATGTTACATTTGTGACATTTTTGTTAATTTGTGACATTTGTGACATTTTTTGTTAATTTTCGCAAAGTAAATATTTTATTGATGATTTGTCTTGGACAAGATGATTTCGAGTAGTATGCTTTTAAACAAATTGACATGAATTATCTAGGACTATACAGTTTCAATTTAAATAACTAAGAAGTCATTTAAGATAGTTTTCTAATAATTGAAGGACTATATGTTTAGTATCGTGTCCCATGTCATTAATGAAAGTGTGTAAACATTTTGCATCTGAAACTGTGATGTAATGTGAATACTGCCTGTAATGTAATGTGACTCAATGCCCTTGTATTGTTCTTGTTAAAAAGTAATAAATTTATTTTTTCAACGTCTCTTTTCTGTGTAAACGGCACCGGTCAAACTAATTGTCTTGTCCTTATTCTCCTGTTTTATGAGACTATGAAAATGAACTTATATCTTATTTGCTGATTTTTATTTTAAATATACAAAGTACACTAACGATAATGGAGAAAATTTTAAAAATACATCTAGCAATATTCCTATTCTTCGAGCAAAACAGATAGCTATAGCTAGAAACTAAATTAGTGGTTATATTCTATCTTGATACGCATAATTTGATCAGCGCCAAGAACTAAATAAACAGGACATTGATCACCACTCAGAGATCAATCTATATTAATAAAATTGCACATACTACATGTTTTTGAATCGATTTAAGTTCTTTTCCGAAATATTCATATGTCAAGTCATTATTAGTTTGGACTTAATGAGCATACATAGCTTGCAGATATGTTTAATTTTCAAACGAATATTTAAATATAAAATACATTTTTGCGTATTTTGCTTAAATAATTTCGTCCTTTAGTTCTTCTTTGAGGAGTAACGTTCGTTGTCATCTCAAAAGACATTATCATAGGGCATAAGTTGTATTGATAAACAATGATGCGTTAAACAGGTTTTCCTGTTTCTTTAACGTCTTAATTATTTTTCTTTGTCATTTTAGTTAAAACGTAAAACGCTACCAAACTATACTCGATAGAGTAGATATGTATATAAGTAACTTTCATGCAGAATTATGACATGTACCTAATAATTTACTTAAAAGATTGTGTCATCTAATTTACTGATTCGTCATGAATTTTCTAAAATCATCAATGTCTACTATGTTCTCTTGGTATTAGGGTGTTTGGAAATAGCCACTGTGTTTTTTGATATCTAAGTCTCGTAGATGAAAATAGCAGTAGCGTCATTCTTACCTCGTTTAGTTTTCAGCCAATATACTATTGCACTTGTTAGTAATTTTAGTGTGAATTAGGTTCAAAATTCAAACACATGTTTCATTTGAAGTGTTTAAGGGTTTACTAGTATATTTTACATATGCCTGTATTGAAAGTAACAAACGCAGACACAGATTTTATATCAGTTATTTCCAGTAAAAGGTTCCTTTTACTTGCAGTTTTTTTCAAAATAGTTTGGTTATTATTTTGAGCCTTTATCTACTACTTGTAACTTTAACTAGAGAAGTAGTATAATAATTAAAGAGATTCGCAATTAAATCATTGACAGTACTGATCACATGAAATCGTCAATATAAATCTTATAAATGATGCTCAGCAAGAAACACTAATAAAAAAATGACATAAATCCTCGGAATCCGTAAGGATCAATCGTGTACTAACCAAATTGCAACACTACGATTCATTGTTGAACAATCAATTGAATGGAATTAAACACTTTACGTCAACTTCCTCGGCTACGAGAAAACATTCAGCAGCGCAGATAAGAGATCATGGAGCCTTCTACGACATTATGGCGTACTTGAAAGGATAGTCAACAATATACAGAATTCTTACGATGGACTACATTATAAAATCATGCATGGAGGTCAGCTCACAGATTCACTCGAAGTGAAGACCAGTGTTAGACAGGGCTGCTTACTGTCACGCTTCCTCTTCCTACTGGTGGTTGACTGGATTATGAAGACCGCAACATCTCAAATCAATCTCAGAATACAGTGGACAGCTTTGATGGAACAATATGACTTGGACTTCGCAGATGACCGACCTATCTCTTCTACACCACACACAGCATCAAATGCAAATGAAGACGGACAGTGTAGCAGCAGCCTCAGCAGCAGTAGGCTTCAACATGCACATAGGGAAAAGCAAGATCCTTCGATACAAAACAACGAACACTGATCCTATTTCACTTGACGATGAAATTCTGTAAGATTCAGAAATCTTTACATACTTGGGTAGCATCATCGATAAACAAGGTGGGTCTGGTCTGATACAGATGTGAAGGCGCAGATTGGAAAGGCAATGTAACATTTCTACAACTAAAAAACATCTGGAACTCAAACCAACTGTCAATCAACAATAAAGTCTAAATTTTCAATGCGAATGTGAAGACAGTTTTGTTGTATGGAGCTGTAACTTGGAGAACTACGAACAGCATCACTCATAAAATACACGTATTTATAAACAACTGTCTGTGTAGTATACTTTGGATCTGTTGGACGGATACCATCAACAACAATCTGCTATGGCTGAGAACAAATCAACCAAAATCCAACCGAGGAAGAAATTAGGAAAAGACACGAAGTGGATAGGACACACATTGAGGAAATCATCAAACTGTGTCACATGACAAGCATTACCATGGAATCCTGAAGGCCAAAGGAAAAGAGGAAGACCTAAGAACACAATGTGTTGGGGATCGGAGACAGACATGAAAATTTTCAAGAGGTCTTGGGAAGAGCTGGAAAGGAAGGCGTTGGACAGAGTTGGTTGGAGAATGCTGGTCGGCGGCTTATGCTCTACATTGGTTAATAGGCATTGATTGATTGTTGTAGTTAGGCATTGGTGGATAACGTAAAGCTTGCTACAAATGTGCATTAGCCCAAGTTGTCATTTAACATCAAGCGACGAGAATAAATTAACAAGATGAATACCAAAATAATGTAATGGCAATGGTAGTTATAATGACTTAACATGGTTCGAGAAGACTGAATGAAAATGTCTGTATGATGAACTATTGGAACTCTAGACCTATAGAAAGATAAAGAGTGAGTGCGTCCTTTCCATTGTACCCAATTCTGAGCCATATCACCGTACGTTTTAAACCAATGATCGTAGTATTGTGCGAATCCCAACGAAGTGACTTGCACAAATTAATGCGTCCGATACAGCTAGTAGTTGTGTAAACAAGAATATATTTTAGTATGGTGGGTTAGTTTTCTGTACTTTCCAGCTTACACAGTGGTAAAATGAGTTTTTAAAGGCTATTCTCTTGTTTCATTTCTCGACTTTATATTGAACTACATTTAGTTATTCATTTAAATGTTAGCGATTATAAGACGTAAGACAAGTTTCATTAACTTTTCTACAACTTACTGAACTTAGTAGTGAAGTAGCCTAAGTTATTAAAAAATAATAATACATTCTAATTGGATGAATTTAAAAGATTGGTGTGAATCATCCTAAGCATGGAATTATGTAGAATATGTATTGAAATTATGTATATAGACACACTAGATGTATACTCCACAGTATAGATGAAGTCTAAATTAGTGTACTATTAAATAATTGTAAGAACGAATTTTCAATGATTTATATGAACAATATCATGGGTACTCAACATCAAACTGACTAGGTTTCAAACGTAACGTGAAGCTAAACACTAATTATTTCACTAATGGGAATAATTAAATGAAAGATAGTAATGTAATCATTAATGACATGAATATGAATGAAGCAGAAAGTTTAAGGTGCCCTATTGAAACTTGGAAACCGTTGTTATTCTTTTTTTATACGGTAGATCCACATTTCACGGTGGTTCATATTAGAAAAGGTGGTGATTAGTTTGAATGTTAATATATATCTGTATATTCTATCCTCCATGAATTACTTATGTGATTATTAGTCTTTTGCTATTCTTTATCTATGACTGAATCAGAAATGGATTCCACACTAATGTTCACTCGAGTTTTCGTAAAATCTAATTTCTCTGCCAGTCATTAGCATTTCACGTATGTTTTAAGCTAGTTTAAATATCCGCATGAGGTATACAATAATAAGAAACATTTTAACTAAAATTTATTTTCAATAACTTCGTCACCAATCTCTTACTGTTGTTAATTTAATATAATTGTATTCTCGTGAACAATTTAAAGCATGTATACATCGGTTGAGACAAAATATTTTATAAGTATTTTGCATGCTACTTATCATTGGTAATAAAACTGGAAGAATCATAAATTCTACCACATCGGTCAGTGATTTTAAATGTGAACATCCATTTTAGTCACTGTCTGTTAATAAGTATCTAAATATTTCAATACAAAGCTATTGTAAATTAATTTACGAAAAATTACAAGTAGTTCATTCTGTGTTATCGTTTCTTGGTGAACATATCTTAAATCAACAGAAGAACCAACAGGATTGTTGCTAAGATCAATTTGTCACAGTTTGGAAGGGGCTGGATAAAATGCTTGTAATAGTTAGAATTCGTGACTGGTGAAATTCAGACTTGTCTGGAGTAAAACAGTTATCAAAAATGACAATGGATGATCGTCGCACCATATGAAAAATTGATGGAAGTGGGAATTCTACGATTCGATACCTGCCCAATGGTGCAGAGGGTTAGGCGTTCGCCAACCTGAAGCCCCTGGGGGCGGAATCTGGGGTACGCATTGCTAAGGAGTTTCACGCTACAACAAAACAGCTGTCCAGTGCTTCCTGGTTTTCACTGGTACCCTGCCAGCATCAATCTGTAACGAACTCAACTAACTAAAACTTAGTACCAATCTGCACAAACTATCTAAATTCAATCGTCAGATCAAACCAATTAATTTGATATAGTAGTTATATCTTAATGTATTGATTAGTAGTTTTATTAAGATTAATTTTATTCTAAGAATATTTTATTGTATGGGTTGAAATCAGCTGAAAAAGTACTCGAAGTCTCGGAGCATTGTATAGGACCCTTCAGTAATGTGCAGTTGTAACCCTGTTAATGCTAAAATCCAAGATCGTGTGTTGTAACAAACGCATAAGACTTAAACTGTTGAGTTGCAACCTAGTAATTTACATTTTCAACTTTAATTTAGTGTGATGCAATAACCAATTGCTCCAATTCCGGCATAACTGATTTCCCATACTAGATTTAAACATCTCTCAAGTACCCTTTGATTTTAGTATTTCTCCATCCAGTGTTAAACTAAAATTACACCTATCTAAATAATTATTTGATTATTTTTCAGTAGAAACTATACTAACATGAATGTTAGTTGACTAAAAAGCCACTAAGATTAAAATAGATCAATCGATTAGAAATACGTTCTGGTAAACTGTTAATAGTTTGAAGGTCCCTACACAGTATTAAAAAATGATGTTAGAACTAACAATTTTTCGATAAATTCTTCATCATGCCCTACAGTTATGAATTCATAAATATCACGTTACATTTAATAGTTGGAAGTTTGAGTCTTGTGAATTTATTATAGTAATTAATTAAATCTCTCAATATGATTATGTGAGTACACTTTGTTCACCGATTGTTTTGTCGTTTTACTGCATTAAAAAACAATACCTTTATATTTCTTTCTAAATTTGTTTGTTTTTTTCAGTTCCAGGAACGTTTTTCATCATAACGATTATATGCGTAGTGATCATTAATAGTAAGTTATTTGTCTGTCTTTATTTAACTAATCAACTATTCATATTATTTGCGAAATTACAGAAACATACATTTTGAATTATTCTTTGTTAAAATAATTTTTGAATCCGAATTGTTCAGTCATAGTCAGTGTAAAACCTGTCATTAATGTGCCACAATTCAGTTAGTTACACTCTTCATATGCACAGTGAATTAGGACACTAATAAGGTATAAAATAAATGGGCGATCTTTTATCGTGTGCAACAGAGAGGGTCAAATACAAGATATGTATTTCATGAGGAATAAACCAGATATTAGAACACACTACATGAATTCACATCGAATTCAGGATTTATTAAGAGATGAAGAATGTTTGCAGCCTTATCACCACAACAAAATTGTTTGGCTTGTTATTTGACACTTTTAATCATCCTTATGGTATAAAATGGTAAACGAATGGTTTTGGTAGCGTGCCTGGTGACGTTTAGTTCAGTTTATAGAAACACCGGTTGGATAACTAATTAATATTCAGGGAACGCTGAACAGCTATTTCTTCGCAGTTCAAGACTTTTTGAAAATTATTTTTCAGTAATATCCTTACCGTTATGATTATCACTATTTTACTAAAATATTTTCCTCAAAATATTATGTAGTGTACACTTCAGGCTTTAAATCCTGTGATTAAATATTTGTTGATATTGATTTTAGAATCCAGAAATCACTGTAATGTTCTCATGTAGAAGTTAACTTTAACGTATTGCGATGTTATGTAAAACAATATTATTCATTCATTTAACAGAATTAAATTTATTTTTCGAAATTGCACTCACGAATATATATCTACCAATGATTTTAAACTATCTTATTCGTCGCTAAGGATTTTTAAAATGTTTTCAATATTCAATAGATATGTTGCATTCAGCACTTTTGATTGTTTCTTCGTTTATTTAGTTAGAAAATGTTCCATGTTACAGTGTAACTTTCATAAAACACTTCATTTCAATTGTCTGTAGTTATTCGCAGCGGATTTCTGTGAATATGTCATTATGCAATAATCTAACATCTTGAATTAAAAACATAAGTATTATCATATTCATTACTTGAAATAAAGTGTCTAATTAGAATTACACTGTTATATATAGTACCCATTTACTTAATGAGTGATAAAGTGACTAAAACTGTCACATACAACTCATGTAGTTGACAGTGAATACGTTGTGAATAACTCAAGCCTCATTCCCCATTTCTTACTGTTACTTTCTTTTACCTCAAAAATAACAACCTGTCAACCGATATCGCTTCATGCATATCAACTATACTTCGTTAGTGCTCATAACTTATTATTGCTATTCTGTTTCGTTTATGAATACTTTCAACTTAACTTTTTTTATTCCATAGGCATATCACATTGGTGTTTTTAATAGCAAACAAAAGTATTTAAAATGCTTATATTATAGTAAATCGTTTGATTTTAACTAATTCCGATTATCAGTTCGCAGACCGACTTATATTTTCTTTTCATCATTCCTACGACTTTCATTCGCCACCCACAGAAACGCTTACTGCTTTTGATAGGTAGTTTCTAAAATAATAAAAAACGGGTATTTGTAATATGAAAATTTGTACCACATTCACGTTTTTGCAATGGAATATATAATACATAATCAATAAGTCAAAAGGTAACGTAAAGTTAGGATAATTTAATAACCATTTAATTAACATTCTTCAAAATTATGTATAAATATTTGCTTAGTGGTATAATTACGAAGGTTTTTCATTTCTTTATGGACAACATCATTAGAGCTTTTCTTGCTTATTAAATGCTGAGACAATAGTGTTACTCAAAGCCACAACTAGACCACTGAGCTCAATAAATATAACCACCAGAACTACAAATCTTCGCTACTTTAAAAGCATTTGTTCATGTTGATGATTCAAACTCGAATAGATAGTCATTTTTTCACCTGTTTATCAAGAAACTGGGTGTATGCTTCTTGAAAATAATCTCATGACCTTCTTCAGTTAGTTCTTTAATATTTACTGTTTGTCTTAAAATATTGGTCAAAATTTCTGAATCAATATTTTGTTACTATAGTATACTCTATACACTATTGATTCCAAGTTTTTAATTAAGAATAGGTTTCATCATGGATGAAAATGACTACCATCAGTTTCAGCCTCTTATCTGTCCACCATTTAAGTAAAACAAATTATACATTAGATTTTATTATTAAATGTCTGAATTAAATTGCATTCTATGTGTTACATTAAAATTGAATCAGTGAGAATAATTGAATTACTGTCATAATTACTTATACTAAACATTAACCGGATAAAAACCTTCAAATCAACCCAGATTACGACAAAACTAACAAATTGTCTATCTTACTTATGTCCGGTTAATTTACAAAATGCTTACGTACATCTAATTTGAATAAAAACTATATCGTCTTATCAACTATGATAAGGTACTATGCATACGAATTAAATGATTTCAATGATATACATTTATAAACAGTACTTGTTTCATCTCTTATTAAAACACCTTTTCGTATATTAAACTAGTTGTGTTTGTAAAACTATGATTTTCTATTTTGTTACTTTTCAGTTTAGTTAAAATTGGGTTTTCATTAGTATCATTCGAATAGTTGATGAAAGTAACATTCTTTTTTTTTCTGAAGAAAATATTCATACAAAGGTGTATTATTGAAACATAATACCGTTGTTCAAATTAATTAGTTTATTTTGGATGATAACATTTATGCGTAGTTTTGTTAAAAAGGTATGATTTAAAATTATTGGATGTCGTGGAGACTGTTAAATCTGAAATTTGATATCACCGATAAACCTTAGTTAAACAACCACTGAAAATTAAAAAATATTGAGCTCTGTTTCGTTCTAATATAAGGCTCTCTAGTAGTTCACATCCCACCAGGAATTTATAAATGTAATTTACTAGATGCCAATCCAGTTATTTATAGTTTAAATGCTTTCTGAGAATCCAGAAGATCTTGAACCTAACTTCTTGTGTGGCGGCGGAACCTCACTTTTATGGAACCTTACTCTGGAACGTGGAAGATCTCTTGTGCTTCCTTATTTCTAGTCGAAAGGAGTTATAACACTTCCCCCTCTCGTTGAAACGTCTTTGTTTAAATCTTCTGGTGAGTGTACGTTGTTGTAGAGTCGCATTATAAAACGAAACAGCTGTCTAGTGCTCCCACGTTTTCAGTGGTATCCAACCAAGACTAATCTGTGGGGAATAAAAAACAGCAACAACTGCAGTTTCGTAAAATTGTTACAATTGTAGTCTTTATAAATCGAATAAATGTCGTTAACACAGAGAAAGAGATATTATGATTATGTAACCCCGATCCAAATCGATTGCTATGTCGAAAACTTCGTAATGTATACAATAATATAAAGTGCAAACTGTAGAAGGTGAAATATATGTAATTGATATAATTTACTTAGCCTACTGTTTCTGAATGTAGGTGGTTGAACATATTTTCATTACAAATAGATCTCAAGTATTTTGTTTGTATAGCTATTTCTACCCTCGAACAATGATAGAATTAATAACTCACATTATATGTTGTGAATGAATCCAATTTTCATTATTTCTTTTTGATTCTGGGGGATGGGGTGGGGGTAGGAAGGATGTTAATAAAACTTTGGCTCTCATTGCAACACAACTAGATGTTTTAAGTTTTAATAAAATAAATGCTACTCTGATGTACGATTTGCAACATACGTTGATGTTAGAATCAAAAATGAAATGATCTTTAATTTCACACTTAATTACTTATAAAAAATAATTGATCAACGAACAAAACACTGTTAAAATATCCTTATAATGAGTTTATTTACTAACGAAATCTGATCATTTAAGTTCTTTTAATGACATCCTAAACGATATAGATATTATTAATAACGATAGTAACAATGAAAATATTATCAAGTTATATGAACTCTGTATGAAATAGTTATTGTTGTTATTAAAGTAAAATACTTCAATATGTTGGTTACTAAGAATCATGAATAATAATGTATAGCTATAGCACACTATCTGATTACATCAGCTTAAATTACAACAAAATATACACATTTCTAATGTATTATGTTTTAAAGTTTATACAATAAAAAGGATTAAGTAGTATATTTATTCAATAGTATATTGCATATATGTACTATGTTATAATATATTAGTTTTGGTATTGTTTTCTGATGATTTATTTCTGTTTTTCATGTATATAGTAATGCGTAAAGTGATACAAAGTCAGTCTGAAGTAGTATAATGAAGTGAGCGTTAAATAATTCCTCATTAGGTTTATAAGGTTTTTAATAGTAATATGAATACAAAAATATATGAATACTCGCAATAATAATAATAATTAATATCTAATAAGTGAACAATATATTTTTGAATTTAATATATTACTTATAATTTTTTACTCGTATTCAAATGAATATAAGTAATAATCTCATACAACCAAATATATAATATTACGATTACTTACGTAAGAGGAGGGAGGTGTTGTATTCTCTGAGCTATGATTATTTCGTTGGAAATCATTCAACACTTTACTAAGCGACATCGTCGACACATAATTTCGAGTAAAGTCAAAATCAACTCATCCTATTATGAAATAAGGTAAATGATTATCAACTAAAAAGACAGATAATAAACTCATTTCACTCTAAAGTAAATACTGGTGATATAACGTATTAAGGTGATAATAGCCTAAGGATTAAACTATTCAGCTTTGAGAACACTTATTTTGTTACTAAAATCAATTACATCATTGTGATACCAACTACTTGAAAGGGTTATTTCCATCTGTACTCTTATTATAGTTGTTTTAAGTTTCTTTTCTTGGTTTTCTTTAAAAAGTTGTACAATTTTAATTAAACTTGTAACGCAGCACTACATTGAGGCTATCAGCTGAGCATACACATATGACAATAGTGATTGATTATTTGCAGTACTTCACATTAAGAGTAGGATTATACTTGCCGTTACGGATAGATCTATGCATAATGCATAAGTAAGTGACTATATTTACCTAGTAGCTAAGTAGATGATGTAATGTCACTTAACAAGAATAGGAAGGAGTGTGATTTTCTTCGTGAGCATCATCAAAGCCATGGCAACTTCATAATGCTAGATAGTCCTAAATAAGACTGAATAGGAAATCTGGTTTACACTGTTAACAAAAACATAACTTTAATAAAGATATGTGGTTCGCATTTACTGTATTGACGTTTAGCATATGGATTGTGAAATATCTAATAAGCGTCCAATGGCAACAGTTATACTTTTTTTCATGTCTTATTTTGGTAGGCATTTTGCAGTATTTGGTTATGATCTGTTGAAACATAGAAACTAACATTTTTTGCCTTTCATATATTTTTCACTCTCCCCTCCTTTTTTTATTGTAAATTACATTTGAAACAAAACTAGACATAAATATTTTAAGTGATATTTTACACGTCTCATTCATTTATTATTATTATTATTTGTTGCCTTTATCGGTCACTGATTGATCTCAGTTGGTTACCATTGTAAACTAAGTAACATTGAACAGCTTTTATTGTTATTATCAGTAGTAATTTACTAGAAGTAACAATAGCAATTGTAGATCTATGAGTATCTATATAACTCACCACCGTCTTGAAAAGAAAATTTTATTCATGATGAAATAAAATGTTTACTTCTTTTCGAAGAAAATATTTTCCTTGGCATTTAACTTTGACAAATAACTATAAGAAATAATTTAATATGAATCATTGAATGTTGATTATTCACAGTTTTACTGTAGTACTTAATAGAACATTATCATGACTAACATAATTTATAATTCAGATACGTCCAAGATAGTCTGAATATATCAATGAAATAATCTTACTAAACCCAATTAATTTTTTATGCTATTGATTTCAATTACTTTCCTGAAAAAACTGAGACTAGAATTCAGAGTGAAACGTCGAAATTATTCCTATTTTAATCACTTAAATAACAATTTCACACTAAGTGATTTGTAAAATTTACAGAATAAAGTTATCCATAGGTTACTTGGTTTAACTTAATTATATTTTATTATCATTCAGTGATACCAGTTCAATAGCTACCAGTTATAGTGGGATTGAAGTGAACACTTCTTGATTGTGTCACAACTTTGTCTCCTGTCTATTTCTTTTGAGTGTCACATTATAATCTAAACTTAGTCAGATGACTATAGTCAACAAACGAGGCCCCTGGTAGTTGCTTCATCATAGCATAAGACTCAGAAGTGCCTATCGAAAACCTCATCAGTGTCCAAACTCAAAGTCATCGTACTTCACAGCAAATGCTTCACGTTTGTAAAACTAAATTAATACCCAGTAGATTACACTTTATCCAATCCTCGAAATGACATCCCGTGCTATTGGTAGGTAATCGCCTTAGATCAAACATTGTGGAAATTTACTGGAATTCCGAAATTATCTCTTGAAATCAGTCATTACTAACTATATGACTGTTATTATTAGGTATTGTAAAGTTAATGTTAGAAGTTTCTAATTGTTAACTGCTAACTGATAAGTAAATCTTATCCATAGTATCTCGTTCAGATATTTCATATTTAAAGATGTCATAGTAGAAAACATAATCCATCAGTATGCATTCATATAAAAAATTCATGGATGCAAACTAGACTTCTACTTATATGTAAGAGATCAATTGCAGTTTTAAAGTTAAAAACTATGCACGTTTAGTGAAAAAGCAAAGAATCCACGGAGATGAGATACAGCTTGAACGAATCTTAATAATATCATAACAGAACCGTTCGTATGGTGCATCTTTTGTCGACATCGTAACTTAATAGCAAAATAATTAGCGTAGTTAATTTATAACATTGCGCCGTGATATGAAAGTTAGTAGTACATGACCGAAATCTGTCAAACCATGATGACTCATTGAATTAGGTCCTAAAGACTTTTTAACTCAGTTACTCATGACATTACTTAAAACAGAAGCCGACGACAATCTTACTGCTCCTGTTTTTTTTTTAATCCGTCAAGTGTGATAACCTTCTTTAACTGGGAAAATATTCTTAGTGATGTTTTTAAATGAACGGTACCTCTTTTTATATACTGTTCTTGTTTGCTGATTAATTCTTATCTCTTATGTTTGTACTCACCTCCCTTACTTTATTGTTCATAATATTATTAATTTAACTATGGAGCATCCTTTTGATGCCTGATCGTACTAAAATTCAGTATGTTTAAATAAACACTATAATTCAGCATACACAGAAATTCATCGAATTGCATACTGCGTTTATTCAATAGTCTATTCTTTGTTTTCTAACGTTCTCTAAAAGGTTATATATTTTCTTCGTATAGATACCAGAGTGGAACCATTTTGAAGCCTAATAAGAATTTACTGGAATTATGTACTTGTTTGAATTGTTGTTAGACACTGACTGAATCATATTTAAAATGATTTCAATTGGATAAGGATTCGTAAGATGGAATGAGGTTATGGTTGATTAAATTCATTATATAATAATAATAGAAGGATTTATAATCATTTCAACTGTTTGAATAAAATATATTTGTAAGTAAGCTTAGTAAATGAAATTAATGAAAATTCCAACGTTTAGCTCAGCAAGTTTCAAGATCTTTATATTCAGATAGAAGGCGTAGCGATGGGAACTTCAATGTCCTCGATAGTTGTAAAGTTGCGTAAGCAATTCAGTGGATACATTGGGCATTCTCGACATGTGCCTTTCCATCCGAACCCTGGCGAAAGTGCATAGATGACACTTTCTAGGTTACGAAACAAGACGTATTAGATGAACTTTTCAAAAATGCCTACAGAATATCTGATAACATCAAATTCACAAAGGTGATCGAGACTTCTGCTTATGATATCTGGTTGTTTTCAAGGAGTACATATCCAACTTTTCGAGCGGAAAGTTGGAATTTTTCATTAATTCCATACACTTAGATTATTTAAGAATATATTTCATTAATACATTTTATGCATACACTCAATAACTAAGTGTTGTTAATCTATTCGTTATTTTTCGGACGAAAATTTTTATAAAGTTCGTTTGTCTGATTATAAAAGCGTTACGTCATATATGAAATGATACGAGTTAAGTGAGAAATAGAAGAGTTGGCTGGGTGAAATTCAAATTTACTATGTGTATAAATGATTACTACTAATAATAATAACAATAAAAATAGTAGTATGGAAATTTGTGGATGATATAAACGAAGAAAATATATAATCTGATATCACAAATCGGTCTGAATAAGACAACCATTGATCACCAGGAAGCACTGGGTAGCTGTTTTGTCCTAATATGAGACGTTTCAACAGTACGCATCTACGACTAGTGGGGTTCGACCATATCAGGTGTGATGCAGTCACCAACCGATGGCAATGGATGTATTTGGACTAACTTATTGCGGATTAACTGAGTTAAAAATATTAACTGTTGGGAGGCAGCTCAGTGGTCTAGTGGTAATCCAGAAGGTCCTGGGTTCGATCCCTGGTAGGGTCGTGAATGCGCACTGCTGAATAGTCACACGGCAGGACAAAACAGATATCTAGTGCTTACTGGTTGTTAATGATCGTCTAATTCAAATCAATTTGTGATATCGAATTAACATTTAACATTTCCCACAACACCCAATTACATTGAAAATAGTATTTGGATAGGATGTACCCAAATTATGGTGCTATGCATTTAAAGAAGGCTGTATCTTTCATTCCTACCATTAAGTCATTGTATAATTAAGGCAGAAATCGATTGGCGATGGAAAGTGAAGAGTTTGGACGTATTTCTTGTGTACGTTGCATTTCACAACTTTGACATACTCAGCTATATTGCTTACATACTCTGCTTGTTATATTATCTTTTGTAACATGATATTTTCGGATTTATAAATGTACAGTCTAATAATGAATTTGTTGAAAACACGTATTCGTCCCAACTTTCTTCAATTTGTTGATATTTTTATTGATATTGTCGCTATTGTTATTAGTTGAAACTAATCATGCATGTTAAATCTGAATCACAATTGAACGTGCTGTTATTTTTTGTCATATTAAACTTTATCATTTCACTACGTATCTACAACTACTTTTTCACTGCGAGTGCCGAGTTACAAACATTCTTTTTGTCATTGTTAAACACTAATATCTGTAAAATTCACCGGGTCGAAATATGTTGATATCGAAAGAGAAACAACAGAAAATATATGAATAAGTAATTCTAAGAAAATATCCCAATAAATATACTGAAATTACAGGAAGAGTTTACAATACAGGTTGTGGTGACTTTTTGTTGTTTGACTTGGATAGCCTATCTGTACGCAATCCATTTAACAAATAAATTTTAGGCTTTGACCCCGAATTATCGTAAGTGGAGTGGAATTTCGACATGAAACTAAGTTGTATCATATTCTAGTATGCTCATATGTCTGGATCAAATGTTCAATATTGCAATTAATCTTCCAGTTTTACATATAGGTCTGAACTAAATAAATATGAATTCTAAATGTGTAGATTATTGGGCTATTATGAAAGGTTGACAAGTTATTATAGTGATAAATACTGGTAATGTGCAGCAGCTGATCTGACTAAAAAAACACTTGTGATTGAACATAGGTACCAGACATTTGTTGCTATAAGCTTCTATATATGTGTTTTGATTAATTACCGTTTAAATGCTTATTAATAAAAACGTTTATTAGAATCTTACAGAACAGGCTCCCTGAATTCCATAATGAAACAAAATTCGTGATATTGAATATATCTATTGGTAATATTAACATTGTTGCTTCAATTTTAAGTGTTAACTAGCTTTGCAGTAACTTTATATCCTTTTGTGCTACAGATTCTTTGTGACTTCTATTAAACTAGACGTTGCACTAAATTCCATGATATTCATTCTATCAGTGAAGTGGTGGGCAGTAATGAAATCTAATAGCGTCTTTTGGTTAGCTATATTACTAAACGTCATTAAAATTATCACATGTATGATTAATTACTACATTATCTCTACAGGCGATAAATAATTTAAAATCATTTTCAAATTTGGACAATGTAAATTTTGTTTAAGTCGGATTGTAACTGACAAGTGGAATCCAGGAAGCGCGTTTAATCCTATTCGGGACTCATCGGCTAGATGTACCTGCATCCCAATATTGATTCGAATGAAACGCGCGTTCTGGATCCTGCTTACTAGTCACAATCCAACCTAAACAATATTTGCGATTTGTCACCATATCAAGGTAATCCGCCCAGGATACACATATAGCAACAGAGGCTGGCCAGTTTCAGTCCAAGATAAATCAACAGGAAGATACAAATTCATCCTAAGGTAAATTTCGGTTTGATATTTTAATCATTGTAATTCTAAACATAAGGATTTTTTAATTTTAGTTTAAAGTTTATTAATTTGCTTCTCTATTTAATACAATCTTTTTTTTAAAGACATTTTACATTCCACTTATAAATCTACTTTTAGTATATATAAATATGATAGAAATCAACAGTACGAATAGCCTTGAAACATACGGCAAATGTTTTGTTTTAAGTTAGGAACCATTCAACTAGACACAACCTTTTAGTAGTAGTTATCTTAAACAACAAGTGTTATATTTTTTTATTTATTTTGTATTGTGACTGGCAAGTGGAATCCAGGACGCGCGTTTCGTCCTATTTGGGACTCGTCGGCTGGATGTACCTGCATCCCAATGTTGATGTTCACAGTGGGATTCATCCTACTAACAAGTGTTATACTTTCTAACAATTTTGATACAATTCGATGATTTATGTTTTTAACTATTGGTACTTTTACTATATAAAACGAGCATTATAGCTTTCGATTGCATCGCTTCTAAGTATACCAAAATCCCTACATGACAAATTCAATAAAATAAATAAGTATTTTTATTAATTGTTTGTATTAATACCTGTTTTTTTTTTATATTATGTACTCAACATTTACATGTAAATGGTTTCATAAAATTGTGCCTTAAACTATAGTGTATTGTTGATGTATTGTATAGACCTATTTTCAATTGTTTACTTGAACTTTCGACTGAATGATTCATTTTCTATTATTTATGTATGTTTAAATTGTCTGAAATATGGTTATATTGTCTACATTTTAATGTTTTCCGACTGAAGTTATTTGTAATTTCCTACTATGATCATATTCAGTGCATTTTCGCCCATCATGCAGAATGAAAAACATGCATATAATAAACATTAGGGCTTATAATAAGATATTCCTAATGGAAATTACACATTAACATACAGTACTCATTCACGAAATTCACATAAAGATGGTCTAAACTGCTGAGTAGGAATCATGTAATGAACATTAAAAGTGTTACGGATAATCTGAAGTTCATTTCCTTTTGTTTTTTTTTCCGACGTTTCATGAAAACAGGAAAATTTATTGGCTTCATTTTGTTAGGAACTGCTTAACCTTCGTTGTATTATATTTAATAAAATATATTGGAGAATGTTTAATTTATGCATTCAATCTCATTTTAAAACTTGTAGTTTGTATACAATTTAACGGTATATAGGAATTTATTTGTGTAAGAGAAATTTTTTCATTTGTATTCGTTAGCTAAATAATAACAAAACATCAATAGACTACTTATCACAGACAAAAATCTCTAAGTTCTAGTCATCCATTATATCTTCTAAGATTTTACTTTGAACGATTAGGTTATTTATAAGGTGTTTTGATATTCAACTACTATGTTAAATTCAAATATTTGCCATAATACTAGTTTTTTCCTCATTTACTTCATGAAGTAATTGGAATGTATGCGAGTAACATGCACGTTTACTTTCCTGGAGGTATCTAACCTTTTTATTAAATAAACAATGAATTTACAAACTTGTAAAGGTTCCTTTCTAAATGACCATCTTGAATGATTAAGAAATTTCATTTGTCAAAGTTTCTTTAGTGAGTATTAACTATAATTTTGAAATTGTGTGACATTAAAAATAACCTCCACTAAATTTTTTATAGTATTCAGCCAATCAATAAATTAATGTCCTAAAATGTAAGGATTTGCACCGATTGTATTGTTTCCACATCATTAAAAATCTTTCCAAGATTGACTGTAGATTCTTCTGTGTTAATTTATAAAAAATCATTCGCTAAATAAATTCATTCATATGACCCCAAAGTATATTTTCTTATGGATCCGTTTTAGTCGTAAGCAGTTATTTAAACCATCACAAATCTCCTCTTTGGTCTTTGTGATTTGTCTTGGTGAGTACTGAAAACCTAACAAAAATTAATCATCACTACTTAGACATTTTCTTATCATATATCTGTAGCGCTTATTTCAGTTCCCGTTACACAGTACACTAAATGAAACTATATTTGTCTTAGTCCTAGCATCGGACTATAAGAAATGTATTTCTACTCATTGCTTTTTATCATTAACGATCAATACACTTCAATGTAACCCCATCTTGCACTATTTTGTATTATTTTTTTACTATCGGTTCACTTCTACAAACAACTGACTGAATTCCTTCATGATCCAACACTACAAGAGGTTCATCATTCATGCTTCGCCGTAATTACTGTTGATGCAATCAATAACCATTATCTTAGTTTCTTTGATATATACTATGTGACCTTGAATTCACTTTCTCTATCCTACTTAGCTTGGGAGCATACTTAAACTTTATCGTATCGAAACCTGACATTGACTGATTATTTATTGCATTAATACTTGTAATGCTAAATAAGTAGTATTATTTTGACATGCAAATAAATTACTGTAATTTATATAAACTTCTGGTTTTCTTTTAATAATTAGAGCTAATTTACTCATAAAAGTCTACCTCTACTACGTGAAGATATAATATCCAATCATATGAAGCCAACTGTTTTTAATAATATTAAATCAGAAAATAACTATTATGCTACATTTCAATACTTAATTAGATAATTATTAAACATTATTGTTTCTCAAAAGTTCGGCTACATACAACCGTCTTAAAAGTTCCATTATGTTAGGCTGTTTAACTTCTGATCGAATCGTTACAATGTTCAGAAAACCATAAACCTAGGTTTCTTGCCAATTAGTGTCCCTATGGAAGATGTATCTGGATTCGAGCTTGCGTTATTCAGCATTACAATCAACGCCGTAATTAAGTAAATGGGAGTTGTAAACCATGATAAACTATATAGTCTTTAGTTTAACATATGCGTAACTGCATAAAAGAAAGTTCGTGGAAATTATGGTACCTAAGCAAAATACAATTCTATCGATGCATAATAACGCAGTTAGAAATACAGTTTTTTCATCAAAATTCATATCTATTATAAGATGATGACTTCGTATTATCACTCATCATCCTACCTTCTTGAAAGAAGTAACTCTTTAACTGAGAATTTTTTCTACTCAGAATGTTTTATCTGTGTTATAGCCGTTGCAAAACATGCTAGAAAATGAACCTGAAAAGCATCAAAATGATGAAATGTATTGGTTTGTTGAAAATAATATGTACTTTGTTACATAGCTTAGAAATGTGAAGTACTAAAATATCTTTGCTATTGAAGGCTAATAAGAAAGATAAAGTAGCCACAGGCATTTTATTACACTGTCGAAAAATTATTCTATAAAATTTAAATAAATAGGTGAATAATACTGGGGTAACCGTTGAATTCTGAAGCGGTTAAGCTAAAACTACTAATGAAATAATACTTGTCCGCCAAGTTCACATATATTTACAATATCTGTTTAAGTGTAAGTAAGCTGGAAAATGACATTATTGAACATACCAAAGCATAATACCAATAAGTAAAAACATTGACTGTTTTTTTAAGCCATATTCACCGTTTGGCTATGATTTTAAAATTGTTTGAAGTCAGTAATTGAAGTACCTAAATTAGACATAACAAATCAATAATAGGACCAAAGATGGATTCACTGATTTCCCTTCTGTGAATATGTAATATTTCATAACTATCTATCGATTACTACCATCCATTATTTTTATTAACATATTCCCTATTTTTCTGGTTCTGTTATATTGTAACAAAATGTCATAACTAGTATTAATTTTGTAGTGAACATAATAAGCTGCATATTCAGCTAATAAGATAAACAGTCACATATGTGTTATATATTACTCTGAATAACATGCACATTGTAGTACTTAGAGTCATGGGCGTTGTTGGGTTGTGCAACTTTAAACCATGGGTTGATTTAAGTTATAAATCCTTTGCAAATTTGTTTCGTCTTAGTAAGGTATTCCTTAGCAGATCATATCCGAGACTTCATCTGAAACATTAGTTATGTCTGACATGAGATAAATATCATGAATTGCAAAGACTTAGGGTTATATATTATCCCCAGTGGCTGTAGATAGAAATGTGAATCAATAGATGTATAAATACTATACGCTTTCCATAGGACTTGCATGCCCTGAATTTGATCTCATGTAAAGTAGTGAATGTTTAATGCTGAGGAATATTACACTATGATGAAGGAACTGTCCGTACCTCCTGGGCACATGACATTAGTCAATCATCAGTGATCAATTAGCGTAATTGTATTTATTCAAACAGAATATTATTCAGTCAAGTATTTCAAAAGTAGGGTGGTATAATTATTTCAGTTGTTTCTTTATTTTTTCACAAATTGACGTTTTAGATCAATTGAATCCAGGTGGTTCATGGAAATCGGTACTAAGTTTTAGTTGATTGAATTTGTCACAGATTGATCTTGGTAGGGTACTATTGAAAGTGAGGGACACTGGATAGCTGTTTTGTCCTAGTATAGGATTCCTCGGTAGTACGCATCCTACATTCCGCCCCCGGAGGTCCAGGTAGGCAAACGCGTTACTTCCCGCACCTGTTAGACGGTATTCCAATCGTAAAATTCTCACTTTCATAAATTTTTGATCAATGTGGAGAGTAATATGTAAGTGATTAGAAATTTAGTGATGATTGTGAAATCAAGAATTCAACTATTTTGTAAAGTATTAAAACCTATTGTTGTTTTGGAAGATGTATTACGTAATTCACAACTAAATTAATAAATTTATTACAATAATCCATTTGTGAATTACATATATACTGTGATAAATGTAACTACTACCTTCTGTAACTTTATAGAGCTACACACTTTCGTTTATGAAGTATTTCTATGTATCGTTATTGAGTCTTGACTTCATATTTTCAAATAAATTGACTATTAGTTTAATCGTAGACTATTCACATTTTTAAGGCATTTATTCACTAACTGTAAGTAGTATGTTGTAATCAATAATTTTTTTATAAATCTATTTTACCTGAGTAGTTCTTAGTGCTAAATGTAAGTACTGACCTAGCATTTTGAATGGCCTACAAATCATTGCAGATTTTGACTACATAATATCCTACTTCTTCATCACACGAAAAGACAAGAGTATAATCTGTTGAAATTTATCCATTATATATATATATATATAATGGATGAAGAAATAAATGTATCAGCTGAACTGACAGAAAACTCTCGTGATTGATTATTATGGTGATTGGTAGATACGGACAATAACTAGTTATATATTTATGTACGTTTCTTTGAATGAGTATCATTTGGATACAAATTAAAATGAAATTGTTGTCTTATCGAATGTTGAGAACTTTTAACTATAGAGAAATCTATAGTATTGAATAATGCTCTAATCATTATAATTGTTGTTAGAATATTTTTCTAATGTATGCCTACTGTTCCAATGAGTAGAAAATTGAATTTCTGACTTTTCAAGATTTCAAGTAAATCCCTGCTTTAGATGACAAAACTACTACAAGTTTAACCAGTACAGAGAAACATATCAAATATTTAGTGGAAAAATGTCTGATTATGTTAATGTCTTGCTATTCAGGTCAGACGTTGTTAATGTACTTTTAAATAAACGTGAAAAATGTGTGTGAGTAAATGTATGTTTCAGGCTCTGATGTAAAACTGTATTTTAAAAATCTCAACAATCGAAAATATAATTTAATATAAACTGTGTTGTAATTACTTGGAGCCATTTTTCATTTGAACGGTTTACTTACAATTTAATTAATGCACGTATAAATATTACCAGTTGCTTATAAATGTTAATTACATATGTGACCACTGAAAACCTCATATTCTACAGTCGATAGTTCGGTATTTTTTTACTTTACATAATTTGATCACTCAACACATCCTGCACATGATTTCGAACCAGTTTAACTAGTGGCTACATTGATTAATAAAATTCGATTAGAACTAATGACTAGAAGAAATTTGTATTGGTTACTACCTATTGGTCAATCGGTGTAAAGGAAGTAATTCATAACATTTAATACAGAATTACTATATTACTACTAAGCAAAAAGTTGAATGATCCACTAACTAATCAGTCATATTAGGACTAAAAGAGATCCTTAAAAGTAGAAATATCAGCATTAACTTAGTATTTTGGCAATTTATTTACGTATATTACCGTTTTTTTAATTTAATTTAGGTTGTGTTGGAATTCACCAAACGTTAACGTTTGGCATAGCTGCAGTGTTACCTATGAAATATTCAAATGCGGTTATTGTAGGCTCTGTAAGTGCTTTTTCGTTTGCATTTTTCTTCATCATATGGTATTAATCCTTTAAACTTAATACTGGTTGGTGTATGTGAGAATGCCTAATATTCATCAGTTTTGCTCGTCGTTATTTCTATGTGATATGTAAATGAATACAAGATCTTTCAGTTAGATATGATTCGTATATCAGTAGGTTAACACTTTCACTTACTTTTTGTATTTGTCATCGATTGATCTTGTTTGAGTGTTATTGGAAACCAGACAGCATTAGACAATTTTTTATCCATGCATGGTACTCATTAGTACGTTTCACTGTGAACTTCGATTTTAGGTCTTATAGATTTTCAGTGGTACCCAACAGAGATCAACCTTTGACAAATACAAACAACAAATTCCAACTAGTTTTCACAAAACCACAACAATTCGCAATTATTACAACGTTTGACATCCCGATGAGATCTATAAATGTCAATCTCTTTCATTGAATGCTTTTAATTATGGCAAAGTTTTATATAGTACTCTAAAAGTGGTAGCCGTAAATTAAATAGTGATGTTAAACGAAATGTTTGTGGATTGTCAAACTGTATGCGTTAACTATTTCGAAATCAAGTGTAAAACTCTAATTATCTACGTTTTCTTAATTAACTTTTGAGTTTTAATATGATGGTGTGTTTTCTGATAATATACCTCAATAAAATTTCTAATAATGTAATTGTGGAATAAAACTTCAGCATTAAAGTCAATTAGCAATAAAAGACTCATGTAGAATAAATTAGTCAATCTTAGCATCAGGAGCCAACTGAAAAATACGATCAACAGAAATACAGTGACAAATGTATTAACTTATATAGTCAGTCAGTCAGTAACAACGTAAAACTTGGTACGTGCGTACATCGGTTCAAGTTACCTCACCTCAATTAGCAGATACAGCTTGAATTGTCAGATTAAATCCTAGAATAGCGGAGGAAGAAACAAAGTATCGAGAGGATTAGAGATTGAAGACGAAACTTAAGAAAGTTTCAATTCAATAAGAAGAAAAGTCGACTGAATTCAGAAGCTTAGGATTTGTAAGAAGACAAGGTGTGGATGCGCCTGCGCCATTGCTAACGACTTTGATCCATGTTACCCAAAGTCTCTAACCGTTTGTTACGATCATCACACAAACCTCAACCATGTAGTCTGCACCTATTAACATAGCTCAGCCCAAATGTCAATGACTTCATGGACTGGTACCACGTTTTCGTTTGGCAGCCCCTAGCTTTCTTCCAGCCCACTCCCACACTAGATAACATTGATCGTCGAGGTAGGCGGTAGCCAGGCATACGAATCACGAGTCCTAACTACCTCAGCTGATGAAAATTTACTACTTCACCAACAGACTTACTGTATTTACATAGTACTCTATTTATAACCCAAGTATTGCTTAGTCGGTGTTCCCAGCAAACACGAGCAATGCTTCGAAGACATCTATGATCAAATACTGGAAGCCTAAGAATGTCCTCTATCCTTAATAGCCATGTTCCACATCCATAAAGTAAAACAGACCGAATTGATGCACAGTAAACGCGTTTTTTGGTCAGTCATATACATGTGTGTTGTAAAAGAGTGATTCGACTGTTGTAGACTAAATGAAAAGTTTGTTTCTACACTGACTGGGTGCTTGTAAGGTCGTTTAGAACTACAATAAATGCTCTGTATTTCAATAATCTAGCTTAGAGTGCCCAATAGTATTAAAAACTTTTCAGTAATCAGTGGTTTTTAGCGGCTTTTCAGTTAACAATCACTAGCGCCATAAATTTACGTCACATTTCTAGATTACTTTCAGAAATGTTTACGCATACCTTTGACCATCTACTTAATTAGAATGAAGTCTTTAATTCTGAATATCGAGTATAAATAAACAAATATACCTGTCATTAGAATAGATAAATCCTCTAAAATGTTTCAGATATAGTTAATAGCCTTACCATATTGGAAATGAAATAGAATGAGTACCTTAGTTAAGTAAAGGGAATCAAGGTCTACTTTTTGTTAACATCAGAACTACGTTCTTCTACTAAATTATAGACAGTGTGTTTATCTCTACTTGAAAAAGGTGGAACCTGACTAGCAGTATGATACGTTGAATTTGTTCAGTTTTAATCACTCAGAAGTTTGCCAATATAGTTTTATCCTTAATGTCCTTAGGCACGTATACCACTCTTGCGTATTTATTGGCATAAATTTTCATGTAGAAGATTTGTCGTAAATAATTATGTCTTTTAACTGCGAGTACTTATGCTTTTTCAAGTTGGTTCATATATCTTTCTTCCTCCCGTGTTCCCTCACTGTTCCTTGTGATTTATACAGAATTCACGCAACAAATATATTTGGCGATCAAAATGATGCCGTAGGAACAAGATGAATCGTAAACCTTTACCTGTAAATAAAAATGCTAGCTAGTCATTACTTAAAGACTTCGTTTTACATGTTTTTGGAATATTCACATGTTAGATTGTTAGAAAGCTGGAGTTTTGTTATTAATTAACTGATTTTGTACAGAAAATTATTTATTATATTCAAACATATGGTATTTAGTAAAGTAAGTATTGCTGTTACCTATTAGGTGCATGCGCTTATAAAATCTTGACTTATCATTGAGGCTGTTTATACTTGATGAAGATTAACTACGAATTAGTCATCGCTAATTTGGATCCTAAATCACCAATGGTCATTAGTTTCAGAAAATATTTCGAATCTATTCTCTTCACTGGCATAAATTAGTTCGATACTTAGATAACAAGAAATTGTAAGTTGCATTGCAAACCAACTAATTTAGAATTCATAATATAGTGATATCAAGGCCAAAGCATTTATTGTTGTCTAAATGTTTAACTTGAAAGTTATTCCGTACAATTTCATTACCTTATTTTTCATATATTTCCATTAAACCCATTCTTTAAAAGTGTTGTTTCTAAATTTTAGTTTTCACTACTGTAATTCTCATTATTTCCCTCTTATTGATTTATATAGTTTCCCAAAAATAACTGTATGACTATTCGGATATTTATGTAGTGCTATACTCAGTTTTATTACCGATTATATATAGGCCACCTGTTTGCTTGCAGTCATTTAATATATTATATTTCATGTTGTAATTTGCATGATAAATTGACTGTTGGTGAACAGTGACTGTAAATTAGGAATAATTGCACATCTGTTTTGTTTTAGTATAAAACTCCTTAACAGTATGCATCTACTACTGCATCAGCGAATTGAAACTCAAAAGCTTTAGGCTTTGCAGCGAAAGCTTAATCTTAAAATATGTCAAGATATATATTTAACAGTTTGCATTTTCATCCTTTATCCAACTGATAGGCTATCAGTCCATCGCTAATGATAGTATTTGTCACACGGTTAACAAAGTCCGTAAATCGGAACCTCAAACTCAAAAGTCTCCACATCACTCCGTAATGTTTGTCTATATATTGAAGCATACATTTTATTACGTGATCGTCTATTTTATATCAGTATATTTTTTTTCATTTTTTAAAATTTAATTAACTGTTCTTTTGCTTTTCTTTCGCATATTCACCAAAATACAGAATGCATGTGGTGCAATTATTTCATTAGTGAACATTATCACAAAATCATTAACTCTGAGTAAGTTTGTCCCTTCATCACCCTTTTAACATAATATTATTATTGCGGTAATTCTACTAAAATTCCATCTGGAGCCCCTCTAGGGTTGCTACCGGTTTCAAGCTCGTGTAAATGCGAAGGGTTGAGCATGGGGATAGCAACCTCCTCTCCTAAAACAACAACCTTCCTAAAAAAACGCTAACCAGTAAAAATCTTTATGACCACTTTATTCTGCCCTGGGAGTTGGAAGGTCTATTATGACGCCTTATGGTGAAGGCCGAAATTCTTCGGAAGCCACGAGGCCGATGGCCCTTCTGACAACCAGAGAAACAATTAATGTACGTACATGGAATATCCGCACGATGAAGAAGATAGGAGAAGCATCCAAATAGCTGAAGAAATGAAAATATATAATTTGAAGATACTTGAAATAAGTGAAACTCATTGGTTACGAGCTGAACATCAAACATTATCCTCAGGAGAAGTGCTTTTATACTCCAACCACGAAAAAGAAAATGCCTCACACACACACAAGGAGTAGCACTAATGTTATCCCAAGAAGCATGGGAAACTCTTATAGGATAGGAACCTCATGGACTTAAGATCATCAAAGCACCCTTCAAGAATAAGAAGGAAGGGAATACAATGAATGTCATTCAGTGCTATGCACCTACCAACGACAGCCACGAAGGCGACAAAGACCAGTTATATATTAGGCTGCAGTCAGCCACCAATGAATTTTCAGTTAGGGATTTGACATTTCTGATGCTAGACTTCAACGACAAGGTTGTAATGAACAACACCGGATATGAAGACATCATGGAACGACATGGACTGGGAGAAAGAAACAAAAACGGTAAGAGGTTTGCAAACCTATGTGCTTTCAACAAAATGATTATAGGTGGCACCATATTCTTCCACAAACGCAGTACACAAAGCTATATGGGTTTCACCGGACCACATTACGGAGAACCAAACCGACCACATCTGCATCAATAAGAAGTTAAGAAGGACCATGAAAGACGTAAAAGCAAAAAGAGGAGCTAACATAGCTTCAGATCACCATCTAGGGGTGGCTAAAATAAAACTGAAGCTGAAAAGCATTGAACAACTGGAGCAGCAGTATTATAAAAGTGCTCCCTGGTTTTTAATGGTACCCTGGCAACATCAATTTGTGACATATTTAATCAAAAAAAAATAACATATTTGCAAGAAAAGCAACTTTTTCGGAGACACCCGTTATAATAATAATAATAATAATAATATATAATTATTATTATTATTATTATTATTATTATTACTATTGTTATAATAGTGAGTTAATAATGCTAATGTTATGTTTCAGTACAGTTATATTTCTATTTTTACGTATATTAGATTAAAAAGCCTTTAATCGCAGAACCTATTTTATTTGCAATAAACAAGCCTCTTACATTTAATGATTTAGGTAATGATTTGGATAATACAAACACCAGTAACCAATTTACCTGTCACCAATGTTGTTAAAAAAATTACGTCGATCTAATGTTAGCAATATTGTATGAATGTGTGTTCAATAGATTAGTAAACACCAACGAAGTCAGTTATTAAAATGGAGAAAGTACCGTATGAATTATCCTACTTATGAGTTCACTAGAGTTTATTCAAATTGGAATCCCAAAAACCTTTAATTAACTGTGAAAAACTCATAAATCACACAAAAATACTAAGAAAACATTCATCTTCTATTTGTTTTCCAGTTTATTTTTCAATTAATAATTAACTGTAGTTTATTGAATCTGTCACAGATTGATGTTGGTAGCGTACCATTGAAGACTAGCGAGCACTAGACTGCTATTTCTTCATAGTATGGGGTTATCTTAATTCAGTCGTAATAATTAATCGTCTCCACTGTTTGCATTTTGATTGGCTGATAGCATACAAATTTTATCAAGATCATTTTAAGAATTATTCACATTCATTCCACTACTTTCGTCTTGCCGATGTACACATCAAGTAAATGCATTTATTCATGACTAGTATTTTTTGGCAAAATCTCTAATCATATAATAAAATATAATTTGAAGGTGATTGTATCTTTCTGTTGATCTTGTTGTGGACTGAAATTGACTAGTCTTTGTTACCACAAATGTGCATCCTTAGCAGATCTCTACAATACAGTGGTAGCTTATTGGTGTACGCGGTGGCGTTTGACACGAACGTAATAGGTTACAGTCCCGTTGTAAACATCAACACTGGGATCCAGATATATATATATTCACCTGAAAAATCCGGAAAACTCAATTTATCAGCCACAATTCATTTGTGATCATATGTTGAAGTAATTTTTAATAAGAAATTAAATCGATTTATTTTACCCTTGGGCTAAAAGAGATCGTATATATAATGATATTTTTTACTTTACAAAATTTATTCATTACAATATGAAATTTAAACAGTTACATTCATGGAAATGTTTTATCCCATATATATAGGTACATAGTTTGCGCGTATTTCCTGTGTTTCACTGTTCTTTTGTTTTTATGACTCCCTTACTGCATGAATCATCAAGACAACTGAGTCATCCTGTAATTCATGCAGGCTTTTATCATCTGTATTATATATTGTCAGAACGTGTAAAGACATGTTTAAGCGTTAAGCTGAAAAGTTTTCCTAAAAAGCCCACAAAGATTTGATATGATCGGATAGGGTTTCATTTAATCTGTTTAAATATGGTAACAAAACTCTTAATATGACCGACCTCAATTAATAGGAATTCTGGTTTACTATATTTTATTCTGGTTTAAACTATTCTATTCATGCATATCTTTATTTATAGTAGTGAAAATATTTGATTCATACAACAATTTCGTAAGCACACTTATAAACCTCAGTGATTAAATTGCTGATTGATTAATTGGGTTATAGAGATTTCCAAGAGTGGACAGGGGGGGTGTACAACTTATAGATAATTACTAACTAGCACAATTATATGTTTATGGTTTTCTGCCATCTAACACTGTATCATGAATAACCTTGATGCGTTAGCTTTGTTATTTATGAATCCGTATGAAACAGATTTCAACAGTCAAAACCTTATAGGGGCAGAAAGAACTACTATTTATGTACAGCACTTTAAATTGTCGTAATAATCAAGTAACTGTGTTTTTATATATCGTTTCAGTGATTGAATTTTCCAACAGGCGTTAATAACAATTAGAAACCAGAAAGTATGGAACAATTGTTTCGTCTTAACTAGTATATCTTCAGAAGTACTCTTACACATAGTTGAACTTGGAATTTTACCGTGAACAAGATTCCGTTATTATTACAACAGGCCTTAGACTGCTTGATTTGACTACACAATCAATCATCTAAATTGATTGTGATCAAATAATCATTCTCCATAAAACAAGGATTATTAATGTAAGACCTAAAATAAGTGGATATTCAAAGATAGAACAATATATTAACCAAAAAGTGTTGTTTTCTAATAACATCATGTTTTATAAAATTACCTACTTAAAATGTTTTACACAAAATGAGCTGATTAAAATTTATTTAAAGCACTAATAAATGTTAGATATTACACTTGTAAGAAATTTATAAGCCTAGAAAGTGTGTCTGATTATCAGGCTTACCTGTTTCTCACTATATCACTGATATGAATCGATTTCACTAGTAGTTAATTAGTTGTATTTCATGAATGAAAAATGATATGTTAATAGTTTATTAGTCAAACGAGAGGTTAAATTAAGGGGAACGTAATAATAATCAAAATGAAATGTTCAATCTACATTCAACCATAGTAAATAACATGGTATTTTGAAAAACAGCTCAAAAAGTTAATCGTTCTTCTTGAGCTGCCCGATTTATTAGTGTATATATATATGTCGATTTATGTTTTCGCTGAATTATTTCTTACGGAATAAGTTTATGTAACAATTTAATTTTTTTATTATTTTGATAGCGTTATATTCCTTGGTCTATATAGTTTAATATCGAAGCTTTTATTTTAGTTTTGAATGGCATCATTTAAATGTGGGACGTCAGTTATTCGTTAAGTGTTAAGCTAGTTCTTTTAGACAGTCATTCTAGTAATTAATTGTTTTCGTTGGATTTGTTGTTTACATTTGTACTTATATTATTTCTGACCTTCATTTTTTAGCTATGAGATCAATCTATCTTTCCTGTGTGGGTAGATAGATTTGATTTATATATTTATTGGCAACTCTAAATAATGTAAATATTACGCTCTTTGAATCTTTCTGATATTTTCAAAGTTTCCTTGGTTCAAGATTTCAACTCTGAAATGCTAACTTCTGCATGAAGTATATCGTGATTATATCATCAAAAAATAAACAATGAAAGTTGCATAATTAAACTAAACTTGCTCAATAGATACATTTTCGAAAAGCATCTACCTGAATCGTTTCGAAAGTATTCCCATTATTATCTTGTTTTATTGTTGTTATTTGTCTATTTTAGGTACAATTAAAACACACAAATCAATTGTTGTTGCTGCCGTTATCTTTTTCTTATCAGCTGTATTAATCATTGTTGCTTGTATATTTACATTCTTTTGGCTGCAACGTTTAGTAAGTGATTAGTTTAGTTTAGTTTAATTGTTTATTTATATGAAAATTTTAACATTATTAACGTTACTACTTATTTGTGCATAAAAAAAAAACATTAAATCACTGTTTCATTATTTACCTGTGTATTTATTCGATAGAATTATTTTGATAGAACCTGACAATTTCAACATTTTAGTAAATTATTGTAAACTGTTAAAGTGAAGCTAATTTTAGGCATTGGATAAAATCAATTTACACTTAATACACTTAATGCAAACATATCTAAAGATATTCATTACGTTTTTAATGTCTACTAATACTGTACTCAATAATTTTCCTGATCCTACTCTTCATTTAATCGTTACTTATTCCTTACCGTGGTGTAATTTTTATTTCAAGCCTTTAACTTTTATTTACTATACTTATGTTAATCATCTCCTGCATGTCGAGATGTATTATATATGTTGTCAGCAGATGTTTGCCGATTATTGTGACCGCTTAAAATAAAATCTTTTCTGTAAGTTATACTGTAATATACGACATATGTCTGTTAAATTAACAGGAAAACTACCTGATACAATGCAGTCATCATTGATGATAACTTGTTTTAAACATATTTCTTCATTAAAATATCTATTGTGTAATATTATCACCTTAAATAAATAGATTTTGCAAATTGGCTGTTATTTTAGAAAAATAAATTAAAATAACTGTATTTAATTGTTACATAATTTCATCCTGAGAATGTGATATGTCTTCGAATGGAACAAACGCTTAAATTCTTATTGATTTTGATCTGGTTCACAATACAATACAGCTAATAGATCTAGAGTAGCCAAATGATATATTTGATTCACTCGATATTCAATAAGGTTGTTGAGAAACGTTATCTCTGACACTTGTACTTCAGTTGGGTACTACGACTTGTTCCTTCCCAACCCACAGCTACTCTAAAAGATTTAACTTTTAAGAAGACTGTACTGTGAAAAGAAAACTACGACGAGACTAGTAATCAATGAATACATTGATTTTTATATCAATTACTTCGCAGTGATTATTTATCTAAGTGAAATTATCAATATTTTATTAATAAGATTAAATACTGTAGGATTTACTCAGAAGTATATTTCACATAGAATTCAACTAATGTGATGAATGTCTACAAAGACAAGCTTACAAGAGATCACTAGAACTTCTCTTCCTTGAACAACTGTATTTTGGGGAATCTTGAATCCCCAACTGAATGTTTACTGTTATACTACTTATAATATAAGATACATATATATTTTTTCGTTATGTACTTAGTCGAATTAATTAAGTGAAATGAAATTATACTATTCTCTACTATACAAGTTTCGCTAATTATATCACTAGCATAATTGCACAAAGTAGTGCACAGCTTCCAGTTGATACTATTTTATAAAATAAAACATGGTGATCCAGTATATATATATACTGAAAACTATTTGAATATCCGGCATGTTGTCAAATAATTTAAATATAATTAAAATGTACTTGAACTAGATTTCAGGTATTCTCAACTCAACACAACTAAATTGTGCAACAACATGCCGGATTGCTAAAGATTAAAACATAACTAATTCCATCATATTTTACTTTACTCCATCGTATTCAGTGTATAAACCAGTTTGATGCAAAATCACATTTAGTCTTTAAATTGTTTTCGTTGCATATATATATATATATATATATATATATATATATATATATTAATAGAGAGAGAGGGAGGGAGAGTGAATATCAGAAATTTTTTATTTCATTCCATCTGTGAAAATACTAAAAATATTTTGTGAAATGTGTGAATAGTCCAATTAAGAAAACTTAACTGAGATTAGTATCAAATTTATTACTCTAGCCGTCCTCATTAACAGTTATAAAAATAATGTGTAGTAATGTTACAAATTGGGTGTTCTTGTCACTTTATTGTCATGTGATAGTAACTATTATTCAATAACCTACCTGTAAAATTTATTTTCACATTTATTTATAATGAAGCATGTACACTTACTCAAGTATTTAGAAATTATTTTGATTATTAGTTAGAAACAAATTCCAGAAATGTTTAATTTAATCTTTGTTTCTCAAAGTTTATATTATTAATTCATGAAATTAGATAATAAAATTGTGTTGTTTGTTATTATGTAATGTTGATTGTCAACAATTAACATGTTGTCAATTAAGAATTTTATTTTAACAAATTATTTTTTATAAATACAAAGTATTATCTAATAGTTACTGATATCCAATAAAGAATCCTTTTTTGATAAATCAAATTGTCACTACAAAGTTATTTTTATCCATAATATACAATTTTTCACTGATACTACCCTAAGATCTACTGAATTGAAATGAAAGTTGAACTTCATTAGATTAGATATTTTAATTTTTATTAATTTAGATTATAACGTCTGATCATTATTCCATTTAAGGAAATTCACATACACTATATTTGTAGACAGGTTGACGAGGCTTAACTACTCTCCGATGTAAATCCCATGAAGATATAATTTTTAATAACGTAAAAATTACATCGAAGATTTTCTATACTTTGAATTATTTAAGCCTTCAGTTATCCATGTAATTGTTAAGCCATTCAAATGTATTGAGTCATAAGTGTCTAAATTCCATTTCTTATGAATTGTCATTATACTTAAATTAAGTGACAACATGTTGGATTACTAAATCCTTGTTTAATTGATAAAAATAAATAACTAGGAAATTTTACTAGTTTTACTAAACTTTTATTCTACTCACTTAACATTAAGATAAATGCGTTAAAGTCTCAGATGGAATTTCTAACTGAGTTTATCCACAATGTTCGAGCATTTTCCTATTTATTTGATAGTTTGGTCTTCCTAATTAGAGTATGATTTTCATTAAGGATTCACAAAAAACATCATTGAATACGTCCAGTGCAGCATAGATTGTTGTATTGAATGAGAAACAATAATTTCGTAAAAAAGATGTTTTGAAATGAAAATTTTTGATGACAAGCGTACTTTTAAATAATGCGTTTAAGCACCATTTAAACGGAAAATTAAATAAAAATACTGAATACAAAAACAGCTTATTGGATATTCTAATGTTTCAGGAAACCTGTGGCAAATATCTCAATTTTTAATGAATAATGTACTGCACCTTAGATATATTGCATAATCAAATGGCTTCTGTTTCAAAAAAGAGTAATTATTTGTTCTTTGAATTTATCACCAACATTGAATATGTAACTTCTTACAAATAAATATTATCGTATCAGTTGAGTAAGTTGGTTACTATTTAAACTCAGTATCGAATACATTTTAGTCTTGATGTTAGGATACTAATAAAAGTAAATTTTCACTGAATCATTATTTATTGTATTTTACCATTTAGAATTGTATAAATATGCATATCATTACAATGATAACCTTGAATTATGTGTAGATTGAATAGTTCAAGCTTCATATTTTCATAAAAAATTCTTAACTTCTCTAGTCTAATATGAAAAATTTGAGTTAAAAGTCTTTTATATTATCAAGAAAACATTGTTTGGTAATACATATAGTCAACATTTTGACATGTTTCATTTTATATTTATAATTAAGTTAACTACAATTTAATAATCAACTAAAGTTGAGTTGAACTATTTACATTCGGCGATTTTCATCATGTTTATTTTATTTTGCAAGTTCCTATTGAACTAAACGTTTGTGAACATTGACTATTCTATGTTCATGAACTACTACGTTGATAATTGGATTTTTCTTGAGTTTAACGCTTGACATTCTGGAAAATAAGACAATGTTTATTAAATGTATTTTTTATCTGTTATTTTTCTAATTAGTGATATCGTTTCTAGTATTAAACATTAAAATAATTAGTAGAATTGTGAACAAGGGACATAAATTAGTCACTTTTAGTCCATGGTTAAACTGAATTATGTGGTAGGCATGTGTTGACACGTATATAAAATTGCCACCCATGTAGATAATATGGCAATTTCTGGGTTACAAGTAGAATATTAAGTAATTTGAAGTAGTTAAGTTTATCGCACTTGTTTTAGAAGCTTGCTGATTATATTCATATATATATATATATATATATATATATATATATATATATATAGTGTACATGGTTTTAGAAAATATATCAATTGGCCCACGAATAACTAACATACAGCAGATCTAATGTAGTTCGTGTATATCAACTGACACCAGAGAAAAATGCAATTATTCCAACAGTAAATGATTGGTTGCAATGAAGATTACATACATTGAGGAGACTCTGACATAAAAATATATGTAAATTCATATCTGTTAATCAAATTAGTCAGTATCTAGATCCAATAGCTTAATGAATAACTTGTTGAGGTTAGGACGAGAAGTTCCGAATGTAGTTTACTATTAATACTTGAGTTTAGATGCATCCTGTTGACAGGCTTCATTTCGTGCAAAACACTCCCTCTAAATTCCACTGCTTTCTATGATTGAACATTTATAAACTTTTATCAAAGGCATATTTAGACAAGCCTTATCATGTTAACAATGTTCAGTGCTGCTCATAAGTTGTTGTAGGTGTTTGGATAACTGACACGTAATTAGTGACCACGATATTAGATAACATGTTTTCTTATTTGATATGTGCATATGAAATATTAACCAAAATAATATGGTTTCATTGTGTAACTGCAATTATATAACCATAAAAAACATGCGATGTATACTACTAAAAGAATAAATAAAGCTTTACTTATTAAAATTTCCCCTAGATTTCAAATAATAGCAGATATCAATTATATCTTGCATAATTGTAGGAATGTTTTTTCTTTAAAAAGGGTGTTATGTTGAGCGATTAAAAAAGAGTAACAAACTTTCAGAACTGTATTATGGAGAACTATTTCAATTATTTTGGTTGTGAGTTGTGTAAGCATTTTATTTCTATCATTGTTACGTTCCTCTTACTCTAGACTCCTGTTTAGTGTATTTACTCTTAGTATATTGTTTCTTACTATGAATTACAGTTAACTGGTTGTATACAATATTGTCCCTATTCACTACCACTATTTCTTTTGTTTCGTATTTATGTTAGATTTGTTTTAAATGTCAAAACGTATAGTACAATCCATCGCATTGAAACTTTTGTTTTCATTCGAGTAAAGAGCTTTTAAACTATGTTTGAACCTTTAAAATAAAAATTTCTGTAGACCAGAAATTCAAGGGATCATTCTATTGACTAGTGCTTCACTACATTTGTTGTTCATTTATACACTAATGAATAATAATGTAAGTTATCCATTCTACACCATTAATTCTTGTCAAAATATATCCACCACACTCATATCGCTTTTAAACTATGAATACTATACAAATAATAATAGTTAAGGTACGTCACTGTTCATTAAATCTATTAGGTTTGGTAATTTTGAACTACTTCTCATTCATCTAATTAGTGATCACTGTATATTACTGTGTAACTTGTTATCAAAAAGTTTATTTTGTGCATTCAAGTATTTTCAATTGTCTATATTAAATATGTTAGTGAAGTACAGATCAACATGCTAAATAAAATAGAATGTGGATGTATTGAAAGTTAGACCTTAAAAATAAATCACTAATGAAAATTACTTACTTACTTACGCCTATTACCCCTCTCGGAGGAGCATAGGCCGCTCACCAGTATTCTCCATTCAACTCTGTCCTGAACAATCCTTTCCAGCTATCACCAGTTACTGTTCATCCCTTTAATGTCTGCTTCCAGCTCTCGATGCAATGTGTTCTTTGGCCTTCCTCTTTCCCGTTTTCCAACAGGGTTCCAAGTTAGTGCTTGTCTCGTGATACAGTTTGATGATTTCCGCAACGCTAACCAGATTAAACAAACTAATGAAAATTACACTATAGTATTTTGTACTTATTTAATAAAATGATGAATACCAGGAAATCGTTAACATGATGCACTTAATTTACATTTAGAACGTTATAGATAACCTCTGACATAATAAACTTGAATTTTTTTACTTTTAAATTTAAAAAGTTTAATTTTTCAATAATCAAATATTATTTTTGTATTTTGAATCAAATTTTCTACAACATTTATTATTTATTTAAAGTACTTTAAAATAAATTAATTGCGATTACAATGAATGTTCACCTAGTGTACAGTAAAGAAACAAACAGATGCAGTACTTAATTAACTGTGCAACCTCCCACAGTTAATCAATGAGAGCCACGTTATTCAGCCACGTTGATCTGAATTCGAACTACAATTCTTTACTGTAGACAATATACTATAAGTAGGATTCATATTTAGAATTAGCCCTACTCTGAGTTTGTTAACGCTGTACCTAGTCTTACAGCACTGCTGAACTTAAGTCAAGGAATAGCATTCAGACTTAAGGCCAGAGACAGCATTTGTCGTATAGATATACGCTGAAATGGGATTTAGAAATTTTAGTTACAACTAGTTCCAATATGACTGTATGACTAGAGAAAACATAATGCAAGGTAGTACAAACGTAAGGTAAGGATAAAGAAAATATAATGCAATTCCGAAAATAGTTTATAGGATAATGACTTTATTGTAAAGTTAGGATTTAAAGTTGTAACTCAATTGACACAGTAATTAAGTTTTACGAATTATTGTATTGTTATTCGAGAATAGCATTTTACACCATTAATGAAATGAGTGATTATACTACCCCTTTTCTATTTATAGTAGGAATCAAATATGTGCATAATTTGTTGTATCGGATATGCATATGTGGATAAATCTTCGTCTTTTAATAAAGGTTTCCTTGAGATAGGCATACCGTAATACGCCTTCACCTTAGATCCCTTGAAAAATGATCTAACAGCTTTTCAGTCACATAAATGAATTTCTTCATGATTGGTTCTCTGGTTTAATATCAGCGGTTTTCTTACAGTTCATCAGTTATCGTTATTTATTTGTATACATATGATGCAATTTGTATCACAACCCATTTACGTACAAACTATTTCTTGTTTTTGGCTCTTTGTGGCCTTGTATCTGAATTATATTATCCAGTAAGTATTTGAAGATAAACTGGCTGACGTTTTTACTTATTGATTGGCGTAGGCCAAATAACGCTAGCATAGACCACAGTTGTGTTTTGGGAATTAGTATGAAACAAGTTGTTCAACACATGGTTTTCATTGATTTTCTCATACTAGTTTCTAATTAAAAATTCTTTTCAATTAACAAGAAGCATCCATAAAACACACTGAACTATATAACATTTATCTGTTCATGATGTAATGAATTCAATTATATGTAATATATACGTAATATGTTATTGTTTGCCTTATTCATCAACAGAAATTTGTTCGTTACTATTCTAAACTACATCGGTATGATAATCACATAAATGAATCTGAAAATACACATAATTGTATTCAAAACAACAATACTCATCTCAAAAATACAATTCCTAATGTTGTAATCTCATCAAAAGGTTCAAAAGAAAGTCAACAAATGTTAGATCATTATAGTCCAACTATTAGTAAAAGTGATTTTGATGAAGATGATTGTAATGTAGCACCAAATGAGAAATTGCTAAATTCATCTTCTACAAAAAATCTGTCGAAACCATTATCAACATTGACTACCACTACAGCGAATAATAATAATCAACTGGTGATTAGTGAAAAAAATGATACAAACAAAGAATGCTTAATGAAGAAGCACCATTCTACACCGACTGATGGTTGGTATATAATTAGGAATTGTTTCGGTCTTTGTTGTTTCAAACCAGTAAGTTGCTTTCATACATGGTTTCATTGTTTATTACTTTTAATGTTGTTGTTATTGAAATGTTGAATATCTTTTAAAAGTTTGAGAGGATTGTTTTTTTAAAAGATGGTTTCCGTCACAAAACCTCGACAACCATTGAAAATTAAGAAGCAATAGGATGTTATTCTGGTAAGGAATTCCTTATAATACGCACCTGTAATCTCTTCATGGGTGTAACCTTAGAAAATTTAAAGCCTGACAAAGAGTTCATCAGTCATAAAACGATTGGACTGTACGTGTTATGGCTTTCATCGGAACTTTAAATTTCTTCATTCAATGAGCAAAGAACTATCATTAGAATTTGAGACTTTATGGATGTTGTTCAAGTTGGAGGTAGTTTGCATCACAGTTTGAATTTATTATGCTAAACAGTCAGCCTAGCATATGACTCTGTAAATTACAAGTTTCTTTGAGCTACACTTTATATTAGATGACTGGAGATGCTACTCCACTTCTCTGGCCAAAGTAGGTAGAGTAGTGTGCGGTTCTATGACCTAGTAGTCAAAAGTCAAACTTATTAACCAATAATCTAGCAATTGACTGATTAATCGTTTTTGTTTTTAATTATCTGTTCGACATTATTTTGTAATATAAAATTTCTAATATTTGGTTTCTAACATATATCAAACATTATTATGAAAGCCGAGTACTATGTAACCTAGAAGTTAGAATGACTTAGGTGCTTGCAGTATAATCTGTTATGAGAATTGCAGATCGTAAGAATGTTAAAGTTTTAAGTGAACTAATGGATGAAAAATCGATAATTTATTACCGTTTACAGAGAGTTCAAAATTTAGTCGTGTATCTCTAAATTATATCCATCCACATTAAGAAGCACTACCTTGCAATTTTGATTTCAAATACCATAATGCTATTTTGTTGAGTTCTATACTAATGCCTTCGCGTACATGGGTAAGTACATAAAAACGTAACGTCTAAACAGCTTTAAGATTATCAGTATGCTGAGATATGTTGCACATGTTGAAGCTCTTACATATGCCATAAGGATCACGAGTAATTAAAACACTGCCTTGTATTGCAGCACTTGTAACCGGTTAAGAAGCGCTTACTTGAACTGTTCTCTATTGATGACTGACGAAATAACTTAGCCGATCAAGCAAACGATCTCTTACTCTATAACATGAGTGTTTGCAAATAAGAAGGCATACAAGATCGAGTTTAGAGAAAATTATGTTGGGGATTCGTAACTTGTTTTTCAGAAGATAAATAATTTAACATTTCACATATCATGTCTTTTTCATTATTCTAGGGATGACTGGGGTGATATTTATAGCCCTCTAATTATTCATTTTAGTTTCATCGCCTGATTTGAATTGAATTATTGTATATAAGGTTCTCCAACCATTAAAATACTTATTTGTTAACAGAGAGAATAAATATACGGTCCAAATAAAATCTTAAAACCAGAGCAATACGATAATAAAAACAGGGTTCTTGATAAGTATATTTTTAATAAACATACCTAACACCTTTCGATCGGCGCGTCTTAGAAGGGTTTGTGGGAGATCCCAGACCAGAACCAAACCGTTTCTAGTCGTCTGTTGAGAATGCTGTCATTAATTCTATTGGTAGAAAAGCAAGTCCTGTTATATATTAAATGATTGCCACTACGTTTATGCTTTCTGTTATGTCGACTTTATATTTGTTGGATTCATAGTTGGTTAGTGATGATGAACATCATTATTTTATAATAAGCATAAAACATGATTTAGCTAGTAAATCTGTAGTCCTTACTGTCGAAATTTCATTTCTGTGAAAGTGCTCTCGTAATGTGGTTATAACTTTTTATCGGCAACGTTGCTTTCCACCATTGTGTTTATCCTAGAAGCAATAATTCTTTAACTTTACTGGATACCTCCACTGCTTTCTAGAAATATAATCATACTAAGGATGCCTCATATTTTACGATAGCGACCATACGATTCTTTCCGCCAGTAGTTGGTATTTTTAAAACAGTATCATCACAATAAACACGTTCTCCAAATACATTGGTGAATGTCAATACGTATTTTTTTCATATGTGATAAAAAGCATCTACACATATCTTCCAGTTAAATGGATGACTTTCAATAGACAATTTTATTATATAACTCGAATGTGCTTGCTTCTTTCAGTTGATGTCGTTATGTTTATCCTGGGTAGATTGTCTGGATATGTTCACAAGTAAGATTTAAGTTTCCTCGTGACTTGTAAATAAAATTCAAACTTGAAACTTCACTCGTATCTACCTTTCACATCTGTTGATTTTCACATCGCAACTCGAACACGGTCTATTTGTACGAACAGCACCGTGCTATTCACCGAGCGATTTATTGTAGACAGATATTTATGTAAAGAGTATATATATATATATATATATATATATATATATATATATATATATATATATATATATATATATATTACACCTTTTGTTGACGAGAGCTGAAACAATTAGAAGTTTTGCCTAAAAATATTATAACAGTTCAATACAATAAAACCCCGTTTTATCTTATTTACTTCAAAAAGATGTGTTCATATTCATTAGGAATGCAGCAAATAATCTTTTCAAAATCGTTATAAACTACATTTGATGCCAGTTTCAATAAAGTGTAGACTCCTCAAATTCTCGGTCTTGATAACTAAATTAAAATCGTCGTTGTGTTCTGTTATATTTTAACATCATACAATTTCTCTTCATTATGCGTAGACATTTTGTAATCTAACTGTATACAAGTTGCCCTTATTTAACAACAATTTTAGCAAATATTTTTCGTTGTGAAATTTTATTAGAAAACTGGTTCTATCTACTGAAAGTGTTTTAAATAGCAGATTAATATTCTCTATTTTGCATTTACATTTTCAAAAGGATCACTTATACATCTTAATATGAATTACAAATAACTAATCATCAACATTGAATGACAAGTAATCTTTAGTCCTGTAGTAACTGGGTCAAATAAGCATGACATGGCCTAATATTGTATTAAATATTTTAAACCCTTAAAATTATTAGTAATATAATGCTTAACCAAACCGTAAATCTTCTTGACTTTCATTTGATTGTACATAGCCAAGTGGTAAAGAACGCTGCTTGAACTATTGGTCTAAATACAGTTTAACCATGAAAGAATGTTGGACTCAGTGTTTCAACATTTGGAATGTATTTTTTTGTACACTATCCATATATCCTGCAGTTCAGTCACGTGTTAGACCAGTAAATCCAGAATATTTTATTCCATGTAAGCTGTACATTTTTGTAATGACATTCATTTTAAAGAAACCGAATGCATTGAAACAAACAACTAAGTGTATCCAAACGTAAAACATGTGACAAATTTTGAATTCCATTGTATACTACTTATTAGTAGTCAGAATTAAATATCAGTAATTTATGCGTGTAACGATGTGATAATAATAATAATGTTTAGTATGTTTAGTACAATATGAATTTTCAGCATACAGTGTCTCAACAAGTTACTTTTTTTACCACGTTCACGTCTCTCATAGCCATATTTAGCTAGAATATGTTGATGTAAACGACCAATTCACGATTTACAAACTTTTTTTCAGAATCACAATCAGGTGCAGTCTTTTGCACAGCAACATTTGTCGAATGTATGTAATGATCATCAATAGAATCAAATAAAAATCGTGTATTGGAGAAGCGAGCGAATCTATCTCTGCAAACCCACGCTTCCACCGGATTAGATAAAGCATAGACTCGTAAACCAAATTTACGTCCACATAATAAATATGGATTAGTTATATACCGTAAGACAACATAGATTTCCGGTAGTTGTTGATTCGCTGAATCACCAATAATTTGTTGATCACATTTCATTCCGGTACGCTTACATTCTGAGATATCCTTTAATTTACGGGATAGAAATATTCCTCTATCCTGTGATTTAGCAACAGGTTTGATTATCCATATATATTGTCAGCCACCATGGTGTTTTCGTTTGGATCTAACTAAATGACTAATAATAGGTCGTAAACTTTTTATAAAGGCGCAAGAGTACAGAGTGCGATTTTGGGACATAATTGGACAATTAAAACAAAACACAATGCGAGAAGTAATTTGATGAGATTTTGGTAAAAAGTGGTAGCTCAAGATTTCAAGCAGGCCAACAGATAGGAGATGAGCTTTTATCATGCTTTGAAGGGCTAATTTTAATTCATAGGTGGTAATTTATAGTCTTTCAATACAAGTAGTCAGTGACAAATAAAGGTTAACTTTTGAAATATGATAAAAGATTTCATTATTTTCTTGTCGCCAACTTTCATGTTTACTGGCAGCATACTGATTAGTTGCAGGTCATTTTAACACATCTAGATACATACTAATTTTTGTTTGATTTGAATTGTGGCTGGCAATCCAGGACGCGCATTTTTTTCGGGTCAAAAACTTATCAGCTGAATGTGCCTGCTTCCCAGTTTTGATGTTCGTTTTGGAGCTCAAACTCAGTTCTTTTCGTGCTTAACGCTTCCGCGTTCATCCCTAGATAACTGAGTTCAGATAGTTACACGTGTGCAACAGGCATTTATATATTATTAGACTGTTATTGGATTTTCCGTTGATTTGTTATAAACTAAAGTTGATCAATCACTGTTGCCATATATGTATCCTGAATGGATTTCCTCTATAAATTGATAATTTACAAGTATTTTTGATATGAGTTGTGGATGGCGAGCGAAATCTGAGTAGCTGTCTGGACTTATTAGCCTAGTGAATGCGAACATCACTGGTATGTAAGTACATCCAGCTGATGAGTTTTAATTAGGACGAAATGCGCGTTCATAATCTCACTAGTCAGTCACAATCCAACTCCAACAATTCTTGTGTTCTATCGACATACTGACGCAGTCAGCTCAATATGCACATATTGTAACGGAGACTGATCAGCTTCAGTCCATGAGAAATCAACAACGAGATCCAAATACATTCCAGTTATACATACTAAATTTGTAGAATTTTAACCTAGATTTTTATGTTTTATACCCATATATGACACAGGAAACGCAATGCCAATCTTATATTGCTTATAATAACCATAAATGTCATATGATCCAGCTATTCAATGAATTATGAGCTTAAAATCTCTTTTAGTGTAATCTTCGAATAATAAATACGCTTATTATATTAAACAGTTTATTTGTTTATGCTGTAAAAATTATCATTAATTGAATTATATTGACATTTAGAAATCTACACAGTATGCTAACTGGCTTCCTAATGACTGATTTTTTTTTTTACTAAATATAAATTAATTTGTAAAAATGAAGAAACAATAATAAAGTTTAGTATCAAATTTTATTAATATTTATTCATATGATCTAACGTTTCAATACATGCTTGATTCAATACCATGACAGTGATGGCATATTGTCATTATCAGTCATATAAAACAAATGTAAATGAAATAATTATGAAGACATAGATTTTCAAGTTGTTAAATATCTTTCTTAAGAATCTATTGAAGTAGGAAATAACGTTAAATATTCATTCTTTTGCATAATAAAATTTATTGAATTTCAATTCTATTATTTTCAAAATGTCATTAAATTTCAAATGTTTGCGTATAGTTTAGAAGAATTCATAAAATGAAGGGATTATTAATAAACTATGCGAATAATGTATATAATAAGACTGTTACTAAAAATGATAAGAATAAATTGATGAAAATAAGATGAAGTAATAGGAGTACATTTGAAAATATTATTCACTGTTATACTTAGTAGCTGGTAGTGTCAGTCAGTCAGTTACAACGTAGAACTTGGTACATGTGTACATCAGTTCAAGTTGCCATGCCTCAATTAGCAGATAAAGATTAAATTATCGGACCGAATCCCAGAGTAGGGGAGGTAGTAACAGAGTAAGTACTAATGGAAAGGCATAGAGATCAGAGATGAGATTTGAGATAAAAAGTGATTCAGTAAAGAGAAAATTATGAGAAGCTCAAAAATTAGAATTTGGAGGAAGACAAGGAGTGGATGCACTTGCGCCATTGCAATCGATTTTGAGCCATATCACCTAAAGTCTCTAACCAGTTGTTACGATCATCGTGTGGGCCTCAACCAGGTAGTCAACATCTATTAACATGGCTCAGCCCAATTGTCAATGACTTCATGGATTGGTGCCATGTTTTCGTTTTGCCACCCCTAGCTTTCTTCCAGCCTACTCCCACAACAGACAACATTGCTCGTTTCGGTAGACGGTGGTCAGGCAAACGCAACACATGTCCTAAACACCTGAGCCGGTGAAGATTCACTAGTAGTGTACACTGGTAGTGTACACATCTAGAAAGCTTATTTATTACTTCGTATATGTTACTGAATACTAATTTCCTGTTGATTTCATGTTCTATGTCTACTATGTAAGACAATATATAGTTGTTGATAAACTTATTTTACGCTTTACCTAATCATGCTAGACAAAGTAATAGAATGCGTCAGGAGGATTGTCATATCATCCTATCTATATAACTGTCTACATAAAAATACTTAAATTTGTAGATGAACATGGAGATGGACGGACTTCAAAGTTTATTCATGACTTGTACGGATATTATATAGCGTATTGTAAATATGATACGTAGCGCAGAAACATTAGTGAACCTCAAAGTTACTAATATGGCGTCGACTCTATTTGTGTGAAATCCTTTGGGGGCATCGACTATCGAAGGTCCTCAGGTGAAAGTGATCAGATCTCACTAGCCTCGAGGTAAAACATCTCACGAACCTATTGTAACAAGATTGTTTCTAGACAGTAATTAAGGTTTCAGACACATATAGGACTTTTGCTTCCAGTTAGAGAATATTTGCTAGATAATGTAACTTTGTTTGCGTTATTATTTGCAATAATTTCTTTTACTGTACTATTTTTAGCTCACTGGTTTGTGGATGTGACTTGCTTCTTGTTTTTCAATTTATTCGCTGTGTTAGGATGTATTGTATGTAATTGGATACAATTTGTAAGTTGACCAGATCTACTTAATTAATACTTTTAACAGTTTTATTTCTTTTACTGAAAAGTAACTTTATTTGGTTAAAACAATGCGAAATTTTAGTGAAGTTACATTCTCTGAACTGGGTAGTTTAATTGCAGAGCTTCATTGATATAAACTTGTAATGAGAATGAGCTGTAAAACTTTTCCCTTAAATAACTAGCAGCTTGTTCTGTCGATCTGCAATTTATTTCGTTGTAGTTAAAACGTATTCTTTCATTTTTTGATCGTTGACTGCTTTTTTTCACCTTTTTTCACTTATTTTAAAATATCTCGTAGATTTGTTGATTTTAACACTTGATAAATTAAACCGACAATGTTATCAAAAAAATATATACTTCACTTTAATGTTGCAAAACTATAATCGAAAGTATTTCGAATGGTTCCTTGAAAAATATCAAGTGATTCCGTGAATAAATATGTCCCCTTTAATCATATAGACTAGTTAAACTGACTTAGACACCTTCTGGTGATTATAAAATAGTACTCGAGACTAGTAGAGCTGCTAGAATCAAGTCAGTTTCAGAGTTATCATTTTTAACTATTTATTCAGACATATCTCACAATACAGCTTCAAAACTCTTCGTTCCTCTATTATCACCTAAGTTTAGAAAGTTAAGTTTAGATCAATGGATGAACTCATTATTATCAAAAATGATTATCATCTACAGTAGTCTCCTAAATGAAAAACACATCAGAGTCATAATATTTGGCGATTCGGGCTCTACTAATTGAAAGTCACTATTGAAACCTAATTCCTCAGTAAAATCATTTAAATCATATAAAAGTATAGATCATATAGATATATCTACACATTAAAAACCAGTTATCATCAGCATCGTTATATTATCCAGAAAGAAATACTTCCGCAGTTGGTTAAAATTAATTGATTGTTGATATATTGTACATTACGAAAGTTTCAAGATTTTACCAAAAAGCCGAGTTAATATAATCGCACTCTAAAAGTAAACTACATTATCTACCCATGAATCGTGAACTCTAATATTATCTCATATTTTTCATTCACGCCAATTCTTGCACTATATTTGCCAATTTTATTATCACCACTGATATTACCTTATGATCTATATCGTACATTTCATCCTCCTATAGTGGAGCAGTATATTAACTTGTTCTGATACACACTTGTGCCAGTTCCTACATCGCTTATCACTGAACTGAGCGTAATTGTCGAGCTAAATTTAATATTATTATTGGTAGTAGTATTAATATTTCATATTTATTCATCAGTGACGTTCAGATCGAATTATTGAAATTATTCATTAAGAATAAATTCATTCCTTCTTTTAATTTTCAAACAGCCTGGTCCACGTTTTCTTTGGATCCCTGTATGGCTACGTACGATATTTTTTATCCCGTTCTTCTTACTGTGTAATTTTGCAAATGATGAAAACTATCGTCGATATGTTCTCATCACAAATGATCATATATATGTATTAGGTAGTATTGTATTCGCTTTCAGTAATGGTTATTTGGCATCACTTGGTCTAATGTATGCTCCAAGGTACGTTAACAAATATTTTAACTCTACTTTAGTGATGATAATCTTTATTATATTATTTAACTATGTTTATAGCGATGATGGAGTTAAGCTTTGGATCTGAAAGATTCATGATTGTTACTAGTTAAAAAAACGCCTCAGAACTAGAACTCCGAAATCATTGCATTATTTATTAATCTTTTTACATAACTTTTATAAAAAGAAGCATATTACGCTATTGCAGATGTTTAAACTGAAATTCGAATATTCTATTGACTCTCCAGCTAGGTTTTCCACATGTGCCACATACGCATCATATAATAATGGTCCTAAAGGACTATCCAGAGTAACTTTATCAACTCTATTCACCCCCTCCCCATATGTGAACTGCTCCTTCACGATTACTTTTTTTTACCAGTTAAGCCTTTGTTAGGTACAAATCTTAAAAGAGTATGTTTTATTTTTTTCAGATGCTGTTCATTAGAACGAGCTCCTTTAGCTGGAATGTTTGGTGCATTCTTCCTCATTCTTGGAGTATTTACTGGAGTTTATGCTTCACGAGGTTTAAATAGTCTTATATATTGAAATATTGTTGTCGACATTCAATTGCAAACAAAACTATTATATATCATCAGTTATGCACTATGTATCAGCTTTACTTTGTTTTCACCACTACATTAAATCGTTTGGAAGTGTAATAAATGATAAAGATTACCTTTATGAACTTATAAATCAACTACTCTACTATCATTCTAAAATAGGTTTTGAATAATAAGCACCTTAACAGCGCCTTTTTCTTTAACTATTACTCAATTTCCACACTACATCTTAAAGAAGAAACTGTTACTATTATTGCATTTATTTTTTGCCATATATACAAACGTTTTTTCCTTGAATATTGGTTGATAAAACTATAAATTAAATAATAGCTTGTATTCTCGACCTCGGTTAGTATTGCGAAATGGTAAAATAGCTTAAGGTATGCTTTCATGACATTTACATTATTATATATTCTTAGCTATTCAGCATCACAACTGGGTTGAAAGGAATAACAGATTTAGTAAGATTCTAAGTAGTAGCTTCAACTTCTCAAACGAACCTACACCCCACATCTTTCAGTATAAAACAGGTATCAAAAATGACATCTTAACAGATTAATGGTATGATGTTAACCGAATGACGGGATATAAAGAATGATTAGACTTCAAGAAATAATCTCCTAGGGATTATTTAGAATACTTTTAATTCTTATGTATCAGACACTGTTTTTATTTATTTCTATATCCCTCTTATCCTGGTCTCCCATTTGACTTGTTAACTGTTATTATTTCTTCTTCCATTCACAAACTAGAACGAATTTGTCATGTCTAAAATACATTTGGGCCAATCTCAACGTATGTAAATTGTAGTGTGTGACCATGATAATTATCAATCATTGCCCATATACAGTCTGCCCCGTGACTACCATTCCCCGAAACGGGAATGAAGAACACAAGATGGATAAGCCAACCAGACAGAAACGTATTGTATTCCAAACACTTCTTTATATATACACAAAATCAGACTATATATATATATATATCTGACTGATAGATTACATGATTTACAGTTCTTTACGTCAAAGTATTTCTTATTTTATTACCTAGGGTAGCAATATTGGCTGGTGAAGGAGTAGATTAGAAAAACACTGAATGCGGTCAACATAAATATTTCAGTTTGTTAACTGTAGGTCTGAGCCTTATTAGCAGGTGTAATACATATGACTGGGGGTAGCTTGATCAATACGAATAATGTCCGAATCGTTGTTCTCTATAAATTAATTAATTCTTGTTGTAGTTTATCCTGTATACGTTATGTTTTACAATCTCTGGTACAACTTTGGTTAATCTCTTGATAGTTTTATTTCACAGTTCTGATATGTGCCGACTTGGATAGATATCCACGTACACTCCAAGTTTTACATTGATTATAACTAACTGATTATCAGTTTCTATTGCGCATATTGAATTCTACAAGTTTGATTATTAATTGAGAAATCGCAAGAATCACTGTTAGAGCATTTATTAGTCAAAACAAATACGTCCGAAATGACAACAAACAGAGAGAATAATGACGAGTAAGAGATAAACATAGTACTCATCACGACCGTCATTGATATTAATATAATCAAACTGAGGTTATGTGAACGTAAGCAACTGCTATAGTTCAGAGAACAAAACAAACAGTGACTAAAATATATGTTGTCATTTTAATATACGACGTAAATCTGGTATATTCTGCCTTTTTATTCAATATGTGTTATTGTAAATCAATTTCTTGATAAAAGCACCTGGTATTTAAAAATAGTGTTATGCAATAATGATAGTCACTAATTATAGCAAAACAACTGTACATATATTCTGGTTGCTAATTGTGGAGCAAACTGAAAAAAAAATCACAAAAATAATGAAGAGGCGTTTGTAGATATTCTACTTAGTACTTTGATAAATGGATGTCAAGGACTGAGTGCTCGTTCTTTGTCATTTTTCTATTTAAGTGAATATTAACAGAAGCGGAACTTTTATCTGCTTTTCTTTCTTTTATCACCTTCAAGATAGCACTTTTAAATATTTTCAAATTCTGAGAAACAGGAAGGAACACTGAATAGAATACTAACAAATAAGTAATCTACAGTTTCAATAGTTTTGTCCAATGTGACAAACAATAACAGTAGGAGACGATCTGTTACATCGGACATCGTCATTCTGTTCAACTATACAAAAATTTTAACATGATAAGGAATAAGGTATTTGACCAAGTTAAATTCTGAGGGCAACGACAACAAAAAATATTATCTCTCTAGTTTCTTATTATATACTTGTTTATTTATAAAATACTTCTTACATATGTATGCATATAAGTTAAATTGAACCATCAGCTTTCAATTTTGACTTAGAAAAATACATTTAGACAAATACTAATTATTACTGATGAGAGCATTGGTAAGACAGTAATACTACACATACATAAGTAACTAACTTACAAAATTATAAAGTATTCACATTATTGAAAAAAGTAAAGAGTACATCAAGAATCAAAATGAATATAAGAATGATTGAATTTAATAAGTTAATGATTAATACTGTTTTATTAATAAATGTGAGAGATTGAACAAATACCGGGATATTATACTAATTATGAATGCGAATATTCTTTTTTTTTTCTATTCGAATAATAAAGAAAAAAATAAGTATGCAGATCGAGGATATTTATTTCTAAATACAAAATAAACAAAGTAACACTTTTATATTTTTAATTGTATCCCAACTAATAATATACTCTGTAATTGAGCCACAACAATAAAATAAGGCTAATGATAGATACATAGTTAGATGGAACACAAAAATATTGAAGAATATTAGATACACTGATTGATAGTTGTTTCATTTTTATCTTCCTGTTTATTATTCCATGTTATATTGTATGACAACTTTGCTTACCAATTGGATGGATTCAATTTTAATTTGTACAATTTTAATTTAAAGCCCAATGATTCTGAAAGTAAAGTAGATACACATGAAAGTAGAACTAGTTTAAATATATTGTAGACCAATGGATTTAATGTCCAACCACAAACACGAAATGGACCATCGACTTCTTTCAATAGACCTTCAACTAAACGTAGAACTTGAAATGTAAGCATCAAGTCTTCTTTTTTATGTGGTTTGCTCTCCATACTTAAATATAAATTAATCTGAATTATTGAAAAAATAAGAGAATATTTATCAGTCAAAGTATTATTTTGTAATAATAATAAAAACCTAATGATAATTGAAATATTAGAATCAATGCAGTAGTAGATGCAAATATATTAAATTAACATTGACTAATTATTCAATAAAGATTAATGAGATGTTTGTCTAGTTGCTTGATGCGCTGATCGATTCCTATCGATCAAGTTACAATGTGGTCACTGGTTTAAGTTACTCGGCATCATGTGCACTATGGTGTGATGGGAGATGGTCGATACTTAGTGATTAATCAGTCTTAAAGTATCAATCCTGTTGCGTGCCAGTAAAAAGCTAAGTAGCTCAGTAATAAAGGTCACAGAGTGTGAAACTGAATGACTCGGGATATAAGCAGATACGGAACATCAGTTCCCTCAACAGTGCTAAATAGTACAAAACTTAAACTAAGGATGGTTTTCTGGCGATTATCTTCAAATGGATACTTTTTTTCATTCAGAGTTAAATGATGAAAGAAGCATGCCCAGAAGAAGTTACTCTTTACCTTGAGTAGTAAATATGTACTAGTTCAAGTGTTGTCAACAGTAAATGAAAACTAATTACTATGTTAAAATAACTGCTCTTCCTAAATGAGTCGTATTAAGTTCAGTTAGTGAATTATTAAAAAACAAGTTTTTACAAATATGGTTAAAAATAAGCTTTATCTTTTAAAAAAAACAGAACATGTGTTTATATCAGTGAGTACCATTTCTATTTGAATAACCTGTTCATATGAAAACATGTAGGGTTATAACAAAATTTTAGATGAATATAACCGACATGACTAGATTATATAAGGTTTGCAGATTTTTCGTAAAGACGATTCAAGTTTCAGACTGAAGTTATCCTCAACGTTTCCAGTTTTCAGTAGATTTGTTGCATTCAGTACTTTAGGTCATTTTTTCATTCATTTAACGTTGCACATTTTATCAAAGATTGCATTCCATATTTTGAGCTATGTGCATCTCACTGATGTAAACATTCCAAAATAGTGCAACGTGGTATGTTATATGTTGAACACCAATATCCTAAACGTTAAAGCTTGAAAAAAACTTACATGTGGAGTACTCATTCACAACTAAAGCATGATCAAAAGTAGTGTAAAAAAAAACACTGTACAAACTATTACACATTTGACGGATATATATATATATATATAGTACACTAATGTTTACATTTTACGGTCACCATGATATACTCACAAAGTTGTTTACTTCTCATTATGACATATATCAACCTAGTCTATACTCCGGTTCAAACTCAACGAAAAGGAATCGGAATTCGCATATAAAATATTTTTTCTTATAACTATCAACAGATAATTTAATTGAATTTTGTAGACTAGACTTTAAAGATAGGCAGTAGCGCTTCAATAAGCTTACACCGAAATATAGTATTCTTCGATTTCATGCAACTGATAAATACACTGCACAGCAAGTGATAAATAACAGATATGTAGTGAATACTAACAGCACTACAAATCCAAAAAGTTACAGATGTAAAACCGTTGCGTCTGCGTAAATATACGCAGCTAGTTGATATCGCTAGTTTTGTGAACGAATTCACACCCAGTTGATAACTTCATAATTGAATCACACTTGAAGTGTGTGTGCTCAAAAGTGTTATGTGAGTCGTGCACTTATTATGAAGATGTTACACAATATTTTGTTCCGATAATGGATTCGATTGTGTAAGGATATAACACTGCACCTATGTTATAATATGCTGATGTATTTTAACAATAACCTTCAACCAAATAAATGCATATAAGTATTTTCCGACATATTTCCCAATTCAGATTTGGATGCATTGCAGGCTGCAACCAGCTAATGAGAACCTACAGAAATGAAATGAATTCGTACTCGAATTTCTGTTCTTGCTTTTTACATGTAAAAAGAGTATGACAATAAAACCTAATTGGCAACTTACTTGCTCCGTAATAAGAACTGAAAAATTACGATATTTTTTAGTAATTTTTGCTCCAAGTAGAATAAACCGATAAAGAAATACAATAATTCCAAAAGAAAGACCCAAAATATCCCAATTAGTTAAATGAGCAAAAACGCACGTTCGACTTTTTGAAAGAAGCTATAATGAAGGGAACATAAGAGGCGACACGATAAGTGAAAGTAACTAATGACCGAACTCTATAAAAACATGAACACGTCTATCAGATGATACTTATTATCAAGTAATTGTTCCCTCTCTAAGACAGCAGTGAACTGCATAATGACCTGAAAAATGTATCAACCATGTTAATTTCAGCTACGATTATATTTGGTTGATGTCAATAATCTCCATATCTCTTTAAAAGTACATGAAATTTAAAAGAATAAGCTATAGTGAATCCGCCACTAATTTAGTTGCACAGGTTTCGATATTTGATAGGAATCTGGAAGATAGTTCATTGTCTTTATTGTTTCCATTTCCATCGGCTCATGACAGGTAAAAGTAGAAGTATAGAGAACTTAGAAAGCTATTGTCTATTTTGTCATGACTGTTGATTTTAGTTGTCAACCCTTATTGTAACTTTTAGATTCATTTAGAACCCTTCCTTGAGTTTGAATAATTTCCATAATCGGAAGTGCCATAATTAAACTTATTTTACTATTATTGAAATTTAGCTGGCTACTGAAACCGTAGGAACTTTGTGTTTTGATTTATATAAATAAATAACAATTTACTACAAGTACACCGTAAGCATTCGTACATTACTTAAGTTTGTCTGAATATAATTGAAAGTATTCAACACATAGGATTGTGTTTAACAATATTAAATCCGTATTCAAGTTAGATGTATAAATTTATCTTTCTAAATATTTTTATTATTTCTCAATTATGTGCCTCATCAAGTACGCTCTCGTGTAACTAAATGTGAACCACACTTTATACATAAAAATTAGTGATGCCTACCGGCAGCCCAAACCAAAGTAGTGGGAACGGTATGCTAACCTACTGTCTAGAAAATGGAAGTCAAACCCCATAATAGGTAAGACAGATCCACTTATTCTTATAGTCATAACTCTCGTGTCTCCAATCTTGCAAATAAATCTTTCATCTTATTCCTAAAAAAACTAGTCTTCAGGTTTAATTAATTGAATTCTGTTATGAACTACAAAAACCTTCACATTTAGACAAAACAGCAATAAAATATAACCCCTAATACGGATATCGGAATATGCAGATCCTGATATAATGGTATAACTAGCTAAGAGACAAATAATGCAGTCGAAATATAACAGAAAGATGAATTACTGTTCGCCTTTCCAAACATATTCTTTAGAAACTAAAATAAAGTTAATATCCTTTCTAATGTAATCGCTCTTTATTCACTTGATAGTGAACATGATGAATATATTAAGCTTTTGTCAAAGCCATTGCTAAGGAAAGGTTTCAACGGAACTTATGCACTGAAAGGATAATCTTGTCAATGTTGCATTGCGTTAGTAGCTTCTGAAATTTCGTTATATAACGTTGTGTTCGTTTTCAGTAAACTACCTTCCATACTTAAAGCTCTCTTTACTAATTCTCATTGACGAAGACCTTTATAAAATAAAATATGTACAAGATCGTTTCTGAATAATGAGTACTATTGTTTCTAGGTTGCAATCGTTTATTGAGAATCCATAAAATAAAATAAAACTTATATTATTCTTCTAAAATAAATGTTCATACTTTATTCAAATTGGGAAAAAATGACACCGTTTTACTTACTTGAGCGCATAAACTAAGACCGAGTGTAAAAACGATGTAGAATGCAATTGTCATGATATGCTCAACAGAACGTTGTGGACCACGTTTTTTCAAATATGATCGAAGCATTAACCAACATTTTATATGACCAACTTTATTTAAACGAAATTGTGGTACACGATATTTTAAAGCACGACGACCAGATGTTAAAGAAAAGAAATACTTGGCATAAAGCAAGCGCTTCGTAAAGATAGGGAAATAAAGAAAGAAAAACTTGGTTAATCATAGCATTGAAGTAGTGTGTACAATAAATATCAATATGAAAAAAGGAATAAATGATTTACCTCTTGAAATGTACGCTCAGCAATACATAAAAGAAAGAACACTGTGCCGTAAACATTGAAGCGTAATATGAATCCAATTAATATGACCAAACGTCCTCTGAACACAAAAGAGTATAGAAAAAATAAAAGCCTTTATAATATGTAACTTTTATATGAATATATTAAATGCATAAGGCAATCTTATTAAGTTACAATTCGCAAACTGAAATTACAGTTAAAGAGAATTTACGTGCTATTTTCTTCTTCTAACTATAATTTATTGAGCACAAACATATTTGTGATGTAAGGTGATTCAATCGGTGAGTACCAAATAATATGTAAATTGATTTAACCAACTTTAACTAGCACTCATACTGTGACCCACTGCTTGTTCAATGATACAACCACATGATTGCTTAAATATTTATAACATTTACCTGTCATAAATTCTTAAAAGTGATATCTTACGGCCATCGGACGGAGCAGAAAACTGTTCTAAATTGTTCATGCTGTCTGGAATGCAGTGAAGCACAGACTCATAGATTAAACAAGCAGCAGAAATTGACGAACTTTGGATAAGTTTTGTGAATTCTCACAGAATTTTTGCCGATGATCAGACGATTAGAAATGATATAGTGGTTTACACACCTATTTATCTGAATTTTTAATCTCAAAATAGATGACAGTACAGAACAGTCTAACATCATTCCAACATGATAAACCAGCAATATAACTAATAGAAGAGTTTATATCCTTTACAAGAAACATTATCAAAAAATAAGACAACAGTAATGGAAACACTACTTACTGTATATCTGGTTTCGAAAACCAATCTACTAAAAACTGACCACTGATGATATTCCGAAATATGATGCAATAAGGCCTTGAACAATAAGAAGCTTGTATATTTGTATCAATCAATAGTGTATACAATTTAGTTGTAACAGTTAATAATATATGATGAAATAAACTTAACAATGCATGTAAATATAATCCAATCACAGAATTTCCAAAAACGGAGTTATTAATAGTGAATGTTTGATTTGTTGAATAATCAACGAGAAATGCTTTCCCATCTTCTGTTATAGATGGTGAATGATACTGACTATTATTATAATTATCCACCTCAATTATTGATGAATTCGTTGAGTGAAATATAACAGATATGAATGGAAGTGCAAATGTCGCAATACAAGCAAATATAATGTAATCAGTAGAAATGCTTTGCCTTTCAACAGCCTAGATTTGTAAAGTAAAGTAAATAATAATAAAACTAGTAATAATCATCATTGTGATAATTTTTAGCTAAATAAAGTCATGGTTCTGACATTAAATCTCGGATTTAAACACAGCTACACTGACTTTGTCTTGAGTAACCGAGTAACATTAATAATTTTCCAATTTCAATTACACAAATGTGTATCGAGCAAATAAGTATTGTGTTTTTTAACCAGATTTAACTCGATTCCGAGAACGTAATGACAAATAAGTTACACTGACTATCACACATTGACGTTCACTGAAACGTTTAATCAATCATCAAGCAGTTGAGGCTTATGCATAGACTACACGTTCGACAACTTAGGGCGGTTTGTGTGTAGTAAGGCATACCTTCAGCCTTGGGGGAATTAATATTCCCTTATAGATTCGATTCAGGGTCAAACAGTTGCACACTGTGCGACCGCTAATTGAGCTGCGAACAGTTCCATACAGGATAAAGATATTTACACTGATTAATCATTGGGTAGTGAGTGACAAGTGTGAGGTTTGTTTAGCTCCCTTTAATTCGATCACAGCACTGTGCAGGATATATTGAGTCACTTACGCTAGTAGCCACATTGTGACTTGATCGAGAGGGTTCGATCAGCACTATAAAGGACAAGACAAACATTGCATTGGTCACTAATAAAAAATCGATTGGTGTAAACATTCAACAACGTAATGTAGCCATAACTCACAAGATTTTTTTTTATAAATATTGATTCATAATCCCTGATTAAAAAGACTGTCATTTAATCCTACAATTCAAACAGATTGTACTCGGATTTATCATAGTATGTGAAGAGCGTCCAATAAGAGCATATTAATTTGACAAGAAAAAGAACTGTATACTGATCCATACTCTCTATGGATATGGTTTAGTCTAATTAAACACACAGAATTGTATTATATTCTCGAAAATATGTACTTGAGCTTAGTAGACAGAATGTTATTACATAACGTCATTTGTCTAATTTTATGATGAAGAATTTTACAAATATGAAATCATCGATTGATGTAAATTTATAAATGATCAAAGGCCAATAATTTTTTTAGAACCGATTTCCAGTTGAAAAAAAATCCTAACTAGATTCATCATATAAGTTTCTAGGGAAAAAAATACCTGTTCATTTTTTTTGTCATAAAAGATTGAACCAAAGAAGTTATTACCCGAACTCCATCTACGAATTACTTCTTACGGTTTGAGAAGTATAGTCGAAAAGTTATATAAACCTTTTCTATTATTACTTGTACATATTTCCATCTCTTTCCAATGGCTAATGAAAAAATCACTTGACTTCAAACCATCTACATGATATGATTAACGATCACGCAACCTAGCAAATTGACTGCAGTTAGAGGTGCACTTCATTGGATCCCAAATCCGCTGTATAAAGGCTAGGCGTTCCGTGAAAAGCCTGAAAGTCATGGGTCCGATCCCTAACAAGATTGTGGATGCTCACTGGTGAGCAGTTTAGCACTAAGATGAAATATATCCAGTGCTACTTAGTTATTAACAATTTATTAGCTACAAACAGTCCGTAATATGAACTTACTTCAGGTTGAAGGAAGTGATGCCTAATATAGAAAGTCATTGTATATGTTATTAACTATACAAATATTATCTTATTTTAAGAACTTGACTGAAGTAAAGTCAATTTCACACTAAACATTAATTTGAAGGATTTAATTAAACGATTTTAATAAGCGAAAAAAAGAAATTGAGGATAATCTGTGACCAATCAGGTTGTTCATAATTTTTGAATACTATAAAATAAAATTTAAAAAATCATATAGCAAAGGTAAACTTTGAACTATGTTACTAAGGTATAATGAATAACTCATCTTCAGAAATAAATTGGTAACCACCTGATTTAGTTTACAGAGGTATTTTGACATATACATTAAGGCACTCAATTTCAAATATTAGGTCATCGTATAGTCAGAATGCATTTATATCTTTCTGTGGATCTTGTAAAAACTGAATTCAACTAGTCATTTTAGTGAAAAGTTCATCATCAAGGGTGTTGAATAACAAGTGTAATTAAAATTGGATAGTGGCTTCTGAATGGTATCTATGACATCTGTTGTTCTCTACTTGATACTCATTAGCTGAATGCACCGGACATAAGCCAATACTGATACTCACATCAGAACTCGAACACAGTTCATTCATATTAAACATCAGAGCATCATGCACTAAAGCATATCATGCTGAGTAATTCTGAATGCAACGAAATGAGCATCCTAAATTCCATTTGTAATCATAAATTTAATTACCATCACATTAAACCATGTGTTTCAATGTTCCTCTAACCATTTTACTGGTTTCGTTTCAAATGAATCGTTTAATTGCTTTTAAACAAAATAGTAAGTAAAAACGATCCACGCATTGAATAAATTCATCTTATTCTACTACTATCGTTGTTCTCTATTTATTTAAATTTATGAAATGATTAAATACAGTTAACCGAATAGTACCACAAACCTGCAAACACTTACCTAGTACAAAAATATATAATTAGTAAATGCTACACACTTTTCAATAAATTATAAGTTATGCTTTAATTACAAGTAATTAAATCCTAATAAATATATGTTATAGCGTTAAAAAAACCGTGTTGAAATATCAGCGCCTATGGGTGCCTGTATGTCTGCCATATGCCCACTCGGTCCCAAGCCAAAATAAGAGAACACAGATTGACGAATCAGTTAGACATCATATTATATTTCAGGCATTCTTCTATATATACATAAAATCAGACCACACAGCAAATCAGCTAGGAATTTGACATTAATACAAAACAAAGGAGATAATGGCAGTCAATGGGGCTAACTTGTACACAACTAATTAACCGTAATTCATAGTGGAAGATAATATAATAACATTAAATATACTGAACCGGAGGATAGAGCAAGAGGAACGTAACAATCATAGAAATTGAATGTTCACATTACCCACAACTGGTATAAATGAAATAGTATTCTAAAACACAGTTCTAAGAGTTTTTCACTCTTCTCTATCTGTCCAACAAAAATACGTGTTATGTATAAAGTATTAAGATAGAAAATAAAAGTAAAACGTTAATAGTAGGTTAAACATAATTATATGAGTAGCAACATTTACACTTACATATATCACACTCTTTCCAATATCTAACATAGACAAATTGAACTTTGAAAATTTCTCACCAGCCCACATATAACAGCGAACTGTTGAAAATGGAAGTATACAGGAATAATAAAACAAAGTTGCAACGCCTCACATTAACACAATATAAGGAAGTTAAGAAGACATAAAGTAAGGAAACAAAATTATCATTCTGACAGTCATAAGCGATAAATAGTGAGTACAATTACAAAAAAATTAAATACTTCCGCAGTGCTTAAAAGTAGTGACGGCCAGCCACGTTATCGTTACATCAAGGCAGAAATCAACCATTAAGTTTTCTATACACAATATAAATAATATAGAATGAGTATCAACAATATGTCATCTAACGCAAAAGATAATGAATTCTGCCATCAGTGGTAAAACATAAAAATGGGATGTTCATTCAGATGACAGGTCTAAAGTAGGGTGAAACGTGTATTTCAGAATTCACTACTAGTCGTAATTTATGTGCTCTAAACAACAAAATAACTGGTGTGGTGATTCATTTTTCTCTAACGGAACGTATTCTAACCTATTACCCCCTCCCCACACACATACACACACACACAACACAATACTCTGTGTTACTAATGGCTTGCTTTAAAATGACATATTGTTATGAAATGTTTACAATTTTCAATTCAACTGGATTCAGGTAGAAACGAGTTTCTTTAATTTAAACTCTTCAAAATTTCAGTATGATAAAGAAGTAGCAGTAAATTATCCCGCGAGTATATATTTATCTACCGATCGAACCATCTGTAAATTAACACTAACATTGACCTCAGAAAGCAATAAACCAAATTCATAGCAGATTTTTAGAAATGATGAACCATCAAAAAAGTAAAATTGCTGGCAAATTAAGTTACCGAAAACTGGAGAAATAAACATACCTGTATCAGTTTTTGATGTTAGCAAATTCTCATGACTATGTGATTCACTTCTCTAGGAATAAATTTTAAAAAGTGATTACAAAATAGTGTTTTGAACAAGTGTAGTCTAGGGAAACTACAGTTACAAGAAAACATTATGAATATAGTTATAATGGCTTAATGTCGGAAGATTACAATGTGAGTACATTGTTAATCGGTATAGCTTAAAATTCACAGCTACAATAAAGTATGGGGGCGATCTCAAGCTATTCTTAAGCTGTCCACAAGGAGTGACCACTATAGACAATTTGAGACCACCTAGAAAATCTGAGGTCAATCACTAATTGTAATACTTACGTTTGACAGCCAAAAAGTAACAATTTTGAAATCTTAGGATAAAAGCCATGTTAAACTTTTCAAATACTTAAGTTCATACTAAACAAACGATATATAACACAAATCGACACTACCCAGACCAGAACGCCTGACTTAAACCGACATAAATCTAACCATGTTCCTAACCGTAATCCTTGAATAACTGTAACCCTCAAAGGTAAACAAAATCAACTTAAGAGTGAGTAAACGACTATGTGCGTTCATATAGTGTTTCTTTTAGAATACAGGTGTTACATAAATACATGGACGGGTTAAGATAACGTTGTTATTTTTACTTTCAAACAGAAAAACATTTCGTGAGCTCGACTAATTAAATTAATTAAAGGACATCTGTATATCTATATTATTATTACATTTTATTTCTAATAAAATATTCATTTACGACTATTAGTTTCTAACTAGTTGAGATAAGCAACAAATCCATAAGCCTGATTAGCTCATTTGTATGTTAAAGTTTCATAAATTTATGTTGACTGGCCAAGATGAAAATTAGTCACGAAAATTTTGAGAATCACTTAATTTCGTACCCACACTATGTCTCAATATATTAAAAATTAACTTAGTGACTGTATAAAAGTTTGGTATACTCTTTTAACTTTGAACTTGTAGATTGTTAAGTGATTCATGTTTTACGCCTACAAAGTGATTTGTTTTGTTAATATAGTGTTTTTGAATAATAGTAATTCATTCCCATTAATAGTTGCATGTTTTTCTTAAACAAAAGTTAGTACAATTTGTATCAAAATGTGCAAAGTAGGTTCCCTGACATGAGTATGACTAAATATTTCAAATGTGTACAGTAACTTCATAGTCAAGACCGTAGGACTAGATTATCTATCAAATTGTGAAAGCTTTATCACTTAAGATACATGTTTCACTAAGAATGGAACAAAGTGTCCAAGGTTGTCCATCACATAGGTCTCATTCATAGTTCATTAAACCACCCTGTACCTAACGTCTAGTTTACTTTTGTACCTGAAGAATCAAAAAGTCATAAATTGCCTGAAAATCAAGTCCTATACAAGAATAGACTTTACAGTCATTACGGTAACATATTTAATCAATGATTACAGATAAAACAAAACTAGAGTAGAGGGTCATAGTTAGTTAAACACAACATAGATTTCATAAAATTTAATCTAAGCTAATTTTACAGCTCATTTGATCAACCAATAATGAAAATATTACCCAAACCTAACACTTACTAAATGAGATTTAATGTGAATTTTTCTAAAGTTTTCTTTAGTTGTTTGACTATCAAATTGTTTTTCTTTGACTTCAACATTTACTGAATGCAGAACTTCTTCATGTACGCTCGACACACATTCATTATTTTCACTCGCATTTACAGTCTGTAGTGATTCATATGACTTATGAGGCTCTGCGGATTTTTGATGGTTGCTATTCTCCACACGTTTGAAATCCTCAAAACTATTAAATTGTCCCGAGTCAGTAGGTGGTGACGGAAAAACATTAATACGTGAAGAACACTTTGGGCAATAATGCTTGCTAATGCGAGAATGATAGCCAGGTTGCATTGATACCTGGTTCGTATCAACCGTTTGAAATTCTTCACGTGGATTTACATTCACTTCCGGTTTAGGATTTGAATGTTGCCAATTTTGTAATTCGTTATTACAAGGATGTTGCGATGGAGACTCTACTTCATCTGGACATGATGACGAATCAATATCACTTCCCAAATCACTATTGATACGATCAAAGTATTCAGTTTCTGAAGCTGTTTGACCCTTGAATTCGTCAATAAAGATGAATAAAAATCATCATAAAAAATCAGAAAGCAAAATGACATTTTACGTACTTAAAGGTGGTAAAGGCAGGATGAATTACCGAATTCAATTAAACATAAATATGTACCGTTGGGATAATAAAGTGCAGCAAAGTCGAAGAGTCCAAAGAGCAGAAGCTGATTCAAATTTGTGTTATTCTGCATCATAGTCAAAGAAGAGAGCCCTATGTTACTCAGAACCTAACAACTACTTATTATGAAAAGACATTTTCCACCACCAACTAAGGTTAGGAATAATTGTGATCAGAAACTAAAGGCTACACTTTCGGTGTCGAAGCCAGGTATCCAAGGTTGTAACTCATTGTGTTAGGAGTGATTTAATGGTTATATTTCATAAACAAGTATGTTAACTAAGATAACTATTCAACCAAGGCCCACTAAGATAATCCTTTCTACAAGATCTTTCTCGAAACCTGAGTAATTATCATACATTCTCAAAAGTGTAAATTTCTATGACTGATTAGTACATTTTTTATTTATTCAGGTACAAACTTATGTGAAAGACAACACGCTTGTGACACAACCCTGTTACAAAAAAACAGAAGTAAGTGGAGTGGAATTTGGACCATCAACTTAGTAGCCTACCCATTGCATTCATATGTAACTCATCACCGGATAAGCACTTCGTTATTAAACTATTAAATCAAGAAATAAATCAAAATTAAATGAGATACTGTATATTCTGTGCATTTTCTTTAAAACCCCTTACTAAGTTAAACTTACTAATTAATAGTCAATAGGTTGAAAGACAATAAGCAGAATTTTACAACTCCAAAACAAACTTTTGTGTGATTTGTGAATTCAATGAAATAAATTATGGTTTCTACATTCATAATCGAATTACGAATTATGCATCTAACAAACGAGTGTTTATCAAAAACATTTTGTGAATAACTAGCTATTATTGTGTAAAATGACAAAATACGGTAAATTACAGTCATCTGATGAAACGTATTTGTGTGTAACCCAGTCACCTGAGTCAATCAGTTAAAAAAATTCCACTAGATACCAATGACGTAAATGTAAACTTAAGTTTTTATATCACTTGATTTAATGAAAACGACGGTAACAACAATTAGCAGTCGGATGAAAACACGATAATAAAATGAAACTGTGAAACATTGCTCGTATACATACATTTACCAAGCTATATCAAATTTCAGTTCTAGTCTTAACACAGCTATAACACTAAAGATCAGCGAACTATGGAGAACACAACAATTGTTTCGTGCTAGGTTTTGGACTACACATCAGTGTACACTAATGATCATTATTTCTCATTATGAGAACAATACCAACAGATCAGTGAGTTGGAATCAAGTGAAATATTATCAACTCTAATCGATGTGCCACATTTTTTCCTTTATCATCTAATGTAACAGATGGCACATTTCTATAGTGACATGACTGAACAACTCATTAGAATGATAAGAATCAATACTTAAGCTAATCAGTACTAGAGACATGGGGCTGTATATTTGACTTCGTAAAGAGTAGAAGGTTTCAACTGTTGATGAAAATTCAAACAAAGACAAAACAGTTGTTTGATGCAGCCTGGTCCAAAAATGTTTCACTGCCATTATGACGAAAACCTAATATAAATTCATCTTACTCACTAAGTTATAAATAAAGAAACGCGCGTCCTGGATTCCACTTGCCAGTCACAATACAAATTAAAAAAGAAAAAAACTATTTTTTAAAATTAATTTTTCAGGATATTTTCAAAAAGGTTATCAATAATTATCAGTTTATTGGAAGTTATAGCTTATATTGCATTAAAATCTAATAAGTAAGCCTATCAAACTAGTGGCCTACATAATAATGATCATGCTATTTAACTTGGTGCTGTAAAACAGAGTCCAATGATAATTTGATTAACTGATAATTGACGGGAAATCATGTTATTGTACTCCTTTAAATACAGTTGTACGGTACTTTGTTTTGCATTTTGATCAAAGTAGTAATGGTAAAATAAATAGTAACTTATTAGATCTAAAATTGAGATTATATATTGGATACGTAAAAATGTATATTATATTACATTTAAAACACTACCGTAACAGACATTATTAAAAGCTAGATACTGAAAGAAATAAAATAAGAGAACAAAAAACCTTACCCGAGTATTCATATTTGTATCATGTGACTCATCTTTGGAAAAATAGTGTGGATGAGAATATGCATCGCGGGAAAAACCACCAATGGGATTTATATATTGATTCATATTTCGTCTAGGAACACGAAATGAGCCTTGTGAACTGAAAGTACACATATAAAAAAGATAAAAGGATTCTTGTTGGAAAAATTACATTACAGGAAATAATAGGGCAAAGGGTGACATGCAATCTGATTGACTGGACAATGTTAACCAGTGGATTTACACAGGAATGAGCTCTAATAAATAGTCTTTAAAGAAATAACAGCCTTTACTTAGCGGATATTGGTAGTTGAAATTCAATACTATACATAATGTAATTGGGATGAATTTGTATCTTCCCGTTGATTAATCATGGGCTGAAACTGGTTAGCCTCTGTTGCTAAATGGGCATCCTGAGAGGATTGTCCTAATATAGCTATTAATCACAAGTGATGTTTAAGTTGAGATGCAGTTACATCCAGCTGACGAGTCTCAAACAGGACGAATCTCGTCTTCTGGATTCCGCTTGCCAGTCATAATCCAACTTAAATGTTATCCATAATGGTTTAAGCAGATAAAGTAGTTTAGTAAAGTAGTAGTGACTTCAGTTCAATAATGATATCAACACTATGGGGTTCGGAAAACAAGAGAACTATGGAAATCATAATTTCATTGAGATTTGAATAATGTTTTACATGGACGAATCAACATTCTTCTAATTTTGCTACTTTAATCATCGGTTATTGTGAGCTTACCTCAACGACACTACCTACAGATGTATCAGTAGTGATAAATTTAAATCAAAATAAATGGACTAAATGGATATATATAAACTGAAATGAATAACGTAACCTAGAACTAAATATCAAGTAATATAAAGAAATACATCTAAAGCCTATCCAATATTGTTTACACGTTATGTCAAAAAACATGTGATTTGTAGTTTTAAACCGTTATTTCCACGTGAAACACATAAACACTTTAGTAGGTGTTTACAAGTGTTGAAAGATTATTTTCTGTGATAAAATATCCCTGAGACAGTTTGCGATGCCAATCTCTTATTATAGATCTTCTGTTCTAAAGCAAGCAGATGAGGATTCATTCAGTGAAGGAATCTCATTTCAACGTGTTTATTATTAGGCTGTATATATATATATATATATATATATATATAGGAAGAGAGAAAGTTTGTTATAGGTAAATAAATAATTATAAAAATTCGATCAGTTGTCATGTAAAATTTTTTGATTAACTAGTATTTTGAATTTTACAACGTATAGTAGACTTAGAGTATTCAGCCTTAGATACTTCATTTGATATAATGTATAAAATTCAGTCAAATATACCAAGAGGTCTACACCTGAATTTACTTAACATTGCAGAAGCTATAGCAATCTACAGTTCAGAAGCTTGAGCTGTGTATACGAAAATATTAATTCATGAGAACGCTGTCTTTAATTAAGGCCTTAGTTTAAAGTTTACGTCATCTGATTTATTTATTTATTTTTATGTTTTTATTTTTTTCATATATTCTCCTACTTATAATTTTACTATTCACGTTCATTATCATTATAATAACAATTATTATTATTATTGTACTTATTATTTTCATGTTATTATCATGAAGACCGACTCCACATAGATTTTCTCGATTTTTTTCCACACATCATCATCCTAATCTAATGATAATCATAATTACAGTCTCCATCCTACTGATTACATAATGTTTCTGCTTCACAAATCCCGTCCCTTCAATTAATAACTAATTATTCAAAACACTAGGTAGTCAAAAGATTTAACAGGACTAATCAAATCCTTACGACTATTCAATTACCTATAATTTATCATATATATATACATATATATATATATATGTATATGTATATATATCGTATATATATATATATATATATATATATATATATATATATACGATTGCATAGCTTGATAATGAATTCGTTGAAAACAGAACTTTTCGCTGAATAAACTTGCTTTATAATTTAAAAAGTATATTAAAACAGATAGATACATAATGTTTGGGTAAAGATAAAAGGAAACATATATCCTACTGAACCGTATTAAATAATGAATCTCCACATTATATTTAAAAAAATTACCACTAATGTATATAGAAAAACACAGCAATAAAGGAGTTTCTGTTAAAGAATCAGAAGCTCTTTGTTTTCATTGTCTTTTTTCGAAGATATCGCAATGAAACGAAAGAATGCTGAATGGTATTAAAAATTATTTCATAATATTTTCTATTTAAGTTACTTTATAGAATTCTGAAAATTTTTCATCTACGTTTACTATACCTTTGTCAGAAGACTAACTAGTTAGTTTCGATAAAAAGCATTTATCCTCTAACTCAACAATTAACTAAATTGATACTTTGTAGGTAAAAATCAACATCCAATCAAGTCTCCAAATTTAGCCATTATTCGTTGGTACATATTATCCTTCACTAGTGCTGCTAATTTGAAGGAATAATTGCAATTCATCAACCTAATTTGAATAGAACCGACCCATTTCTCAGCTCTTTTCACTACTCATTATATTGCAAAAATATATAATGAATATATCGATTATCGAAAACAGCAATAGGATGCTGATCAATTGCAGATAAAAAAGTAATAATAACGCGGCTGACTGGAAAACTGCTTATGAAACTAATCAGTTGTGTTCAAGACGATTATTTCCCTTTTAAAAAACCTATCTACATTCTGATTATAGCTTGGTCTACGCCATTGTTATCCCGTGTTCCAGTAACCGGCAAATGTATTGTCCTAATCGGTTTGGCACAAGAAAATCAGTTCCAGCTTCTGTTAGGCTAACTGCTAGTCCACTGAAAAGGCTGGATGAAAATCGGCTGCGTTTACACGATACGATGAAAATAGGTCACATCTACTGTGGCTTTGCAAAACGTTACACGTATGAGTATTAGGTCTCCGGAGGTTGCCCACTATTCCTTGATCCACGTCGGTCAACTCGGATGACCGGTGAGCTTAATAATACACATAGATTATTAAGTCAGAAAATTGTTGAAAACCTACGTGAGGATCGAGAAACGAGTTGGTCCGGGCTTGATAACAAGTAACGATAACAGCTACATTTGAAACTTTTCATCTATCCGAGCTAGCGGAAGCACTAAATCTAGTATCAGTGGAACAATATAAGAGGCTAACTGTACACAAATGACTAGCATCCAGACTTGTTTCAGATGATGAGTGGAGGCCTTCGAGGGTCAGTTCAGATTGTCTGTTACCGCTGCCACTCTAAATAGGTGGTTATGTTTTCCTTGAGAAATGCAATAAATGAAGAGGAGGTTCGCAAAGAGCTACAAATACTGTCTCTCAATAAATTATTAGGCTTAAAAGACTTACCACTTCCTTCCAAAACATTCTCAAGATTGCATCAAATACCAGGTTAATTAACTAAATATCTATGACATTCTGCAAACACCTCTAAAGGTAGAGATGGGTGATGATATGGATATTTTATTTGAAGAATAACTTTTTAGTCTCAATATGAGATGACAATATGTTTTTACTGTGGGATAATAAACTAGCCACCCATGTTGCGACTAGTCAGCTGGTGTGCAATTTGAACCTTCCAAGTGCAAAATATATCTGCAAGAACAAAAGGGATCATCCCATGCTCCAACTACTTGCAGTAAACTGCTAAAAGCAGTCAAAAGGTTCAAGTATCTAGGTAATTGTGTGAGTCGTAGCACTAGCGTGATGACTGCTGATCCAACCCGGGTCATCTTTGGCATTGTAGTGATAAGTGTTTGACTGCTAGTGATCAAATTTGTAACCCCTCCGTAATAGCACTTCTTTAATCTTGTGAAGCATAATCTCTCTAAGTTGAGAATGTTTAACGACTCTCCATGTTTGATTGTAGTTGTTTCTACAGGACTGTTGGAATCCAGTGGTAACACCAAGTTAGAAGTGCCAAGGTTCAGCAATGTGTGTTCTGGTACGGTAATGACAATTCAATTAATGTCACTATCTTAAGACACGTCGTTGGTTTGAAGAAGTCCTACGAATCTTATCTCAGAAGCTTCTATATCGTGTATTATCTACTGAGGCTAGGTTTGGGTGAAAAAAGAAGTTAGTTGATCAGCTTATGACACAGAGTCGTGGAAAGCCGTGTACAGCTAGCTTGTCAATGAGTCTTGGAGATGGTACGACTTGATATCTTTATATTTTATCAGATACAGTCCAGAGTAACAGTCAGAGGGAAATTTTTACCAATAAAAGTGTGATCAATTTCCTCAATCTAAAGAAGCCTTTCGTAGTTGCATTTTTCACTGAACTACATCTCATAACATCGAATTGTTTTAACTCACTGATTAGTTTTACTTCTTCTGAATATGACAGTCTTTTCTACTTTATTTATACACAATAATATCTTTTTAATTGTGTGGGTCAAACACTTTTGAAGCCGATTCATACCAAATTTTGGTTCAATAATTAAAATAATAATATGAAACTGAATCTACTGACTTGTAACACGTAACGACATTTAGTGAATTAATTATAACTGAAATAATTAAACAACTGAATATAATGTAATAATTGCGCAATGGTACTGCATTCTATATAACGGGGGAGGGTCAAATATCAATCAAACGACTCGAAAACTGCACACACAATGACCTTTTATTACGCAATGATATCACAAGATTATAAAACATGTAATGACAATATGTCATTTGAAGAAAGAAGACTATCAATTTAGTCAGCTACGATAAACGAAAACTCCGCCCGCAGCTCTTCTAGGGTTGTTGCCGGTCCCAAGCCCGGGTAAAGGAGGAGGGTTGGGCATAGGGCTAGCACCCCTATCCCGTAAAACTCAAGTTTGCTAAAAAAAACGCTAACCAGAATAAACAAACCTAACCATTTAAACTCTGCCCTGGAAGTAGAAGGAACCTATATGACGCTTCATGATGAAAGCCGAGATTCTTCGGAAGTCATGAGGCCGATGCCACCCCTTCTAACGACCAGAGCAAAATTTTTATAGGTACATGGAATGTTCGGACAATGTGGGAGACAGGGAAGATCAGCCAGATAGCAGCAGAAATGAAGAGATACAATTTAACTGTGCTCGGGATCAGCGAAACGCATTGGACTGAAACTGGACAGAAAACATTAGCCACGGGAGAAGTGCTACTATATTCCGGGCACGAAGAGGAAAATGCCCCACACACCCAAGGAGTTGCTCTGATGCTGTCTAAGAAAGCGCGCAATTCACTTGTAGGATGGGAACCACATGGACCCAGGATCATCAAAGCATCCTTTAAGACAATGAAGAAGGGGATTACAATGAACATCATCCAGTGTTATGCACCCACCAACGACGGCAACGACGAGGACAAAGATCAGTTTTATGATAGGCTTCAGTCAATTATAGCGAAGTGTCCAGGAAAGGATCTGACAATCCTGATGGGGGACCTAAATGCCAAAGTCGGAATGGACAACACCGGTTACGAAGACATCATGGGACGACAAGGACTGGGGGAAAGAAATGAAAATGGTGAAAGATTTACAAATCTTTGCGCTTTCAACAAAATGGTTATAGGTGGTACAATATTCCCCCACAAACGCATACACAAGGCTACATGGATCTCACCAGATCATAGTACAGAGAATCAAATCGATCATATATGCATCAATAAAAAATTCAGAAGATCAATGGAAGATGTGAGAACCAGGAGAGGAGCTGATGTAGCTTCAGACCACCACCTAGTGGTTGCCAAAATGAAGCTGAAGCTAAAGAAGCAATGGATAACTGGAGCAACAGCATTAAAACGGTTCAATACAGCCTCTCTTCGGGATACTGACAAACTCAAGGAATTCAAAATAATTCTCAACAACAGGTTCCAAGCCTTACAAGATCTGCTGAACGAGGAAGAAACCACTATGGAGGACAACTGGAAAGGAATCAAAGAGGCACTAACTTCAACTTGTCAAGAGGCTCTGGGCTGCAAGAACTACCATCATAAGGAATGGATTTCCACAGAGACCCTGAGCCAAATTCAACAAAGGAGGAACATGAAGGCAGAAATCAACAACAGCCGAACTAGAGCAGAAAAAATCAAGGCACAAAATGAATACACAGAAGCAAATAAACAAGTAAAGAAGTGTATTCGAGCCGACAAACGGAAGTATATCGAAGGCCTTGCAACAACAGCGGAAAAAGCTGCAAGAGAAGGAAATATGAAACAGTTATACGACACAACGAAGAAGCTGGCAGGGAAATATAGTAAACCAGAGCGACCGGTCAGGAACAAAGGAGGCAAGCTAATCACCGAGATTCAAGAACAAAGAGACAGATGGGTAGAACATTTCGAGGAACTCTTGAATAGACCAGCTCCACCAAACCCACCACACATCGAAGCAGCATCTACAGACCTCCCGATTGATGTCAATCCACCAACGATGGAAGAAATCAAGATAGCCATCAGACAGATCAAAAGTGGGAAAGCAGCAGGACCTGACAATATACCAGCCGAAGCACTTAAGTCAGATATAGACACAACGGCGAGGATGCTCCACGTTTTATTCAAGAGGATCTGGGAGGAAGAACAGGTGCCGGCAGACTGGAAGGAAGGATACCTTATCAAGATACCAAAGAAAGGGGATTTGAGCAACTGCGAGAACTACAGAGGGATCACACTATTGTCAGTACCAGGGAAAGTCTTCAACAGAGTGTTGTTGAACAGAATGAAAAACTCAGTGGATGCTCAACTTCGAGATCAACAGGCTGGTTTCCGTAAGGATCGGTCATGCACAGACCAAATTGCAACACTACGCATCATCGTTGAACAATCAATTGAATGGAACTCGTCATTGTACATCAACTTCATCGACTATGAAAAGGCGTTTGACAGCGTAGACAGGAGATCATTGTGGAAACTTCTTCGACACTACGGTATACCACAGAAACTCGTCAACATCATCCAGAATTCTTACGACGGACTACAGTGCAAAATCGTGCATGGAGGACAGCTGACAAATGCATTCTCAGTAAGAACCGATGTCAGACAAGGCTGTCTGCTCTCGCCCTTCCTCTTCCTCCTACTGGTCGATTGGATCATGAAAACCTCTACATCTGAGGAGAAGCACGGGATTCAATGGACAAGTAGGATGCAACTTGATGATCTGGACTTCGCGGATGATCTAGCACTTCTATCCCATACACAACAGCAAATGCAAGTGAAGACAACCAAAGTAGCAGCAACCTCAGCATCGATAGGCCTGAACATACATAAGGGAAAGAGCAAGATCCTCAAATTCAACACTGAGAGCACGGACCTAATTGAACTTGATGGTGAAACTCTGGAAGAAGTGGATACCTTTACATACCTGGGGAGCATCATCGATGAACAAGGAGGATCCGATGCAGATGTAAGGGCAAGGATCGGCAAAGCAAGGGCAGCATTCCTACAGTTGAAAAATGTATGGGACTCCAAACAACTGTCTACCAATCTCAAAGTTAGACTCTTCAACTCGAACGTCAAGTCAATTCTTCTGTATGGAGCTGAAACATGGAGAACTACTGCAAACATCCTCAGGAGAGTACAGGTATTTATCAACAACTGCCTACGTAGAATATTGAATGTCTGTTGGCCGGAAACCATTAACAACAGCCTACTTTGGAAAAGAACAAATCAGCTTCCAGCTGAAGAGGAAATCAGGAAACGACGTTGGAAATGGATAGGACATACACTGCGAGATAAACGAAATAATACTTTTGCAAATCAAAACTAGTGAAACCATTTACTTCGAAAACATTAAAATAAAGTATACATACTTTGCAATATCTGTAGTTGTAGTAGCCGTTGTAGTTGACCAATTATTTATATTCCCAAATAAAGAATTCGCTTCAGACCAATTGTAAAATGCTTTCTTGGCAGTTGATTTTAAACAACCGATGTTTGCAAAATTTGACGACGATGAACGTTGATTAAATGATTTAAAATTAATGTCAACATCTGCAGGTAAAGGGATATATTTACCTGAATTCTTCAAATTTCCATTTAATCGCTTATTATTTAATATGACAGATTCCGACTCAATAATGTCTGTATCAGTATGCGATGGGTTTGTAAAAGTGCGTGGCTGTTGTAGATTAGAAGCACGTTGTAAAAATAAGCGCAAATATTTAGCACGTTGTTTATTAAACACGGTAATTGTATCATCATATTTATTGATACAATCATACGATTTGTTCTTAAATTCTGAATGATGTTTGTTGTAAAATCAAAAAAATCAAATATGGAAAAATTGTAGCAGCATTTTAAAAGTAAGGCATATTGACAATAATTTCAATAAATTCTTTTCACGAAAATGCACACACATTTCATAAAGGTTTCAATGCATCACAACTCAATAGCATTGCATCGATTACAGTGCTACTAGGACAACTAAGATTCTTAAAAATACACAAAATTCACTACTAAATTATCCTGAATTAACTTAATTTTAAAAAGTAATGGAGTAGTCAGTGATAATCAATGTAGAGTCTGGTACAAAAAGGTAATAATCTCTATTTGTCTTACAACACAGAACGATGAGGTGAAATAAAATGTTGAATGGTAAAGGAGTAGTGACAAACTAGTGGTGACGACATTAGCTGATGAATAGGAATATGGCTCATTAATGAATGAAAAGGGACATAAAGAGAAATAAAGTAACCAAAAAATTGAATGTATGTGTGTTGCTGATCGATTTTGAGCCACATTACCCAACGTTTCCAAACACAGTAGCACAGACACTATCATTTAGCCAAGACCCTTCTCTTAACTGCATAATTTAATAGATTCTGCTACAACCTAAATTCATGTTGATTCTACATTTTTTAGCTTATAAAAGTATAGGCTGTTACAATTCTCGGAAAAGTAGAAAGCAATCATAATAAGGAATGAAAATAAAAACAAAAAATTACAGCCTTGAATCTCAATGTAATCACATAAATGGGCATCAGAATGACTGTCTTCGGTTGGGGTTATTCGAAACGTTAACAACATTTACTGTATCATATCTAGCATTGACAGTCATCCGTATATTCAATAAATATATATATGTATATATATATTTGCTGTGAAGATACCGTGAAAAGTAGTCCCACACACAAAATGTAAATAAAGCAATGTTAAGGCTTAAAGTTATATTTATAGCGACAATTACTTCATCCCCTAAATAGACGGAAAATGATAGAAATTACTAGGTACTATACAGCAAATACCAAAATCACTGATGACATCTTAACTATCTAAGAAGATAAGTGTACTTAGTTTCTAGTCACATCTTAAATATGAAGACCAGTAGTATTGTTTGGTTGCCAAATCGAAGTAGGTGAGGATAGGTACAGTTTAAGAGCTAGTGTTTAGAAGCTGAACCCCTAAATCATTTAATCACTGTGCATAACATTTGTCTTCTTAACAAACTCATGCAAAAGCAAAAAAATATGATAAAGCTTCATTAAAGCACTAGTAGACAATATGTAAAATAATTTAGTCTGTAGGAATAAAGTGGATGGAATTTATCGAAAAAGTTGGAACAGAAAACAAACTAGTGAGAAAACGTAGTTAAATGTTTGCCGATCAAGCAATAAAATAGAAAGGAAAACAAATGGGCGGATGTATGAGAAAAAAGAAAATTTCTCTCTCTTTTTCCATAAAGAAACATTTTCTTCCTAAAATCATTTATTCATGTAACGTTTAGGAAAAAACACTCGATAAAAAAATGTTTGAGTAACTGGTTTTCTTATCGAATCTCCTACAAAGTACATTTTTCTTGAGAATCATATACAGAATCATCACGTGGGCAAATAACTGTTCAAGGTTACTACAACAAGCCATTAAGAATGAATAAATAACGAATACAACCCATTTTTTATTCATGTATAATTATATTTGCCAAAATGAGGAAATTTTCCTACACCAACTAACCACGTGAATTCAAGTGAATGAACACATAAAAAATGAAGAAACGATAATTAATTCTTTCACACACAAAAATCTTTTAAAAGCTATATTTTTTATTTTACAATTATCAAAAAAATTAATGACAATGTACTACTCTAATTGTTAGATAAGTACACCAAGCGCATTAAAGTAGTAATTAATGAGGAACACTTTTACCCCATGATAAAACTAAATGAAGAACGAAATCCCCACATTACTAAACATACTATAAATACAAAAAAAATGTATTATGCAATTAATTAATTTGATGAAAAATCTTTATTTCTTTTACCTAAAATATAAAAAAATAGATTTGTATTAAAAAACTTATTATTAGTAAGCATTAACTCATTTACCAGGTATAGATTTGTGCAACTGGCCTCTAGTAATATTCTGAGTTTGGAATCTAGTAATTCTATTCGAATCTTTAAATTTAAGATGGTGGAAGGGGAAGTTTGGACCAATGTCTTAGACAATTAAGCATGAATCCTCTACGGAGCCATCGATCTACATATTGCACATATTTATCATTAACAGTAAGAGAAGTTCAATTGTAAACCCACAAATAAAGATATTCATAAAGAGAAATAGAGTTTATATTAACCATCAGTTTGAAAAGTATACTTTATGTAAAAGATACCAAGATAACCAGGCATCAATCCCAAATCATGTAAAGAGAAACTAAGTTCATACGATCTCTTGTACTAGTTAGCGTCGTCGTCTATTTGCATACCTTTAATGTTGTGTTATGGAAACATTATTATAAAATCAATGGGTCATTAAAACTTCTACAAGCGTAAGAGGCTAATTAGTTACTTAGGACTTATTGTTTTCTATAGGTAACCAATAAAGTTTCATGATCCCAACTTGGAATATGTTCATTTGCACTAATTAGCTTTTATTTATTGTAATGCCAACAAAACATATCACATGCATTCTAAACATAAGAAGTCCATTTTTGAATTAATATCATTATAATAATTATAATGCCAAACTTTTATATGAATGGTTTCGACATACTCAAAGTGTATTATCAATAAGAGGATGACATAGTAGTCATTATATATACCATAACTACCAAATAATATGCCAATTGACAGCATGAACTACTACTGTCGAAATTTCTTAAAATTCAGGTCTATTTACGTATTTATACCAGATATATTTTTGGAAATATAACTTTATAAAGTGGTGACTACAGGTAGACGTAGACTTATTAGTGCTTTCATGGAAAAAAAGAAGTAACTGTTTTAATCGATCAAAAAGCTATGAAGCAACCAAAACATCCCAGTGCTGTTTATGAATATTCTGATGACCACGACAAACTAGCAGTCTAGAAATAGGTTTCTGTAGCATAAATCTAGTTAACGAGTTACATTTTTAATTACTGACAGTCCGTGATATATAATGATACAATCAAATAGCATTTAAAATACGTATTGACACTTTATAATGCGTTTGAGTACTTGTCTAAATATTCTGAAGTAGCTACACAACGACGTTTTCTAGTACGACATTAACTTTTGAACTGTTCGAGGTTACCCATAAGAATATAAAGAATGTTAAGGTCAACCTGATAAAATTCAACAGTGTGATAATTTTTACTGATAGATATAACCAAGTTGTTATATTTCAAACCACTACAACAAAAGAAAGTTATTGCAAAGCAAGAACAATGAGCATTGTGAGACGAAGTTAATTTTATTTGATTTCGCGCGCTTTAATTCTTCCAAGTAGACATAATATTGTATTAATAAGTAAAATAGTTTACAAGTGCAATGCTAAATAATATCATAAAGAAAGGCGGCAGCAAAAAAATAAACGCGATAACTGTAAATGTAAAGCTCAGTAAACTAATCACTTCAATTGCATTTAAATGCCTAAAGTTTCAGTGTTCGCTTTATCTACTAAAGATACTGAGTGACATGACCCAAAATCAACCACAGTGCCCTTAGTGCATTCACTTTTAACCTTATCCTGGATCTCAAGTTTCATTATACTTTCTTACTCACCTTTGTTTCATTGCTTTTTACTGAGTTATTAATCAATCAATCAATGCCTATTACTCCATGTGAAGCATAGGTCGGCTACTAGCATTGTCCAACCAACTCTGTCCTGAGATTTCCTTTCCAGCTCTTCCCAAGTGCTCTTCATTCTCATTATATCTGTCTCCAACTCCCGACACAATGTGTTCTTAGGTCTTGTTCTTTTCATTTGGCCTTCAGGATTCCATGTTAATGCTTGTCTTGTGACACAGTTTGATGATTTCCTCAATGTATGTCCTATCCACCTTCAGTGTATTTTCCTAATTTCTTTCTCGGCTGAAAGTTGATTTGTTCTCTTTCTACTGAGTTATACTGTGATGATAATCTTGCAAATACGACCTCCTTGTGCTAATATGGTATAGCAACATGAATCTATGCGTATAAGCGCTAGGTTCTAAGTTGTTAATGATTGACTGACAGAAATGTACCAAGTGATATGAAGTATCCTAACAAGATCAATAGTTTCGACTGTAATGCGGTTTTCATAGAAACGACCTTCTACAATAAAATAGTCGGGATCACTTGTTTCCATCAGTAACGTTGGTTTTAGAGTAACGTTGGGAAAAAGGCAATTATTACCAAAGTAAAAGTACCTACAAGAAAATTCTAAGTTCAAAGCTAAAGTAATACTGTTCGACTTACTGAATACGACGTAATAACAGTGAAATTTTTAACAAGCAACGAACACTAATATAATTAGTTCATTCTATAGTAAGCTTTAAAAACTAAGCAAAGACTAGTACTGTCAACGAAGAGGTATTGCAAGGAATAAATTAAAGTGTAAGAAACCCAGCATTCTTATGAAAATTTCGTGTCTCACCACTTTAAAATGACACATGTTAGGATTCAAGGTTGAGGTTATTTAATCGCTTTTCAGATACATCAACATTTAAATAGTCAAAATATCAATCACTATGGCACACTAACATTAGAATTATTTTAAGTAGACTAAACTGCATCGTAGTAAAGAATCAATAGGTAAACGTGTAAACTGATGACTACTGAACTTCATAAATACAGAGAACCAAAGTAATTAATATTATCCAAAGAGATTATAAAAATCGACCAAAAAATTGAGCACTTCAAGTGAAAAATTAAACTTACCACAATTATTCAGTTGTACATTACATTTTTCATTTAATCCATTCAACTAGTATAAGTATAATAAAGAAAATCATTAAACATATTATGGAGAATGAAAATTACATGAAATGAAAACAGAACGAAATTAAACAGGATAAGAAAAAACTACAAATGTTTATTATGTACATTACATAAATCCATAGATGTAAAATGTATGTTGTATATCGCAAAATGAATCATGAAAAACAATATTCATATGACAAAGTGATATAAACAAAGAGAAACCTGATATTATTTATCTATCTGTTGATAAGAATTTTAAACGTAATCTTGTGATTATATGAATGTTTCGTAAACTTTATACCTATAACAGCTGAGTTGAACTTGGAAAGGATTACTTGTTTAAACTCTAGATTCATATAATGATGATTTGCATGAATAAAAGTGATAAAAAGATACCGCAATTTGTATAATCAGTTATTGTCAAATAAAATATAAATAAACACATGATTCCAGCGAAAATAAAATTGAAGGACATAACAGTTCCTAAAACATCTGTATCCGTAAAATCACTATCTCTTGATGATAATATCAGCCAATTTAAAAAGTAACGAGTAAGATTGTCGCTGCAAGACGCTTACTGAGACCACACATTATGTTAAATTCTACAAATATCCCACTACTTGAACAGAAATTAAAGACAGATTTGCTGAATGCCTTTCATCTATGTGTATCTACCGATTCGACTGCGCTTGCAGGGGCGCATATTTAGGGCGCAAGACAAGGCAAGTCCATCACAGAATTTCTGAATATCGCCCAATCTAGTTAAAAACGGACAGTTATACTTATATGAAGATAGCATTCTCTTATATTTAATATAACGGTCGTGAACATTTGAATTCATATAGTAACTTCGTGATCACTTCCACAAAACACTATGTTATCTGTCATATACCAATCTATTCACTAATAAATACTTTCAAACATCATAATTACCGTTTCTTTTCCCAGGTTTTAATTGCTTTATTAATTATTTGTAACTATTCTCGCTGTCGAATTTGTAACAGTGTTATCTAGCATACCACCACTTAACTGTGACTGATTGTATTATTATTGTAATATATATATAGTTTACTATTTGCATTCATCAGATTTCAGTTAAATACTAGTGAGAACCAGAGTGTACAGAACAGGTGTTTTGTCCTAGCATAGATCACCCACGACCCCACCGGGTCGACACCATCAAGTCCCGTAGAAAGCGCCTAACCACCAGCACCTATGGGCTGGTGTGCAGTGTTAGGATACTCACTTTAATCGATTTGTAATATACAGCGACGATCATCTATTGCCATAATTGATAAGCATCCAACTTCCAGGGACCATAAATCCTCACCATTCAAAACTTCTAACTAGAACTTCGAGAGTCTTAAAGTAGCTCTCCAAGGAACTGATTATTATGATTAAGTCAAAGTGTTTTTATGGAAATTAGTTTAATTTGTTGTTTGCATTTGTCAAACTGCTTTAGTGAACAACTATTTGACAATAAATATTTCTGGGCCCGTTTGTTCCATCTTTTTTCTAAACATACATACCGCCAATATTTAGCATAGGTTACAGTGAAAGAAGATTTGACTGGACTCGACCAGAATTGATGAGGTATTCTTGTATTGAACAGTTGGTAAATTTACATTCCCTCTTAAAAGCCACCCAAACTGATATTATCATATGAGTTTATTGCACGTTTGCATACGTATAACAAAAATAAATCGTTCCACAATATCAAGAAATACAATTATCTATTAAATATGCCGACAAAAAAGGTAAGTGAAAATGAATTCATAAATCTTCACTAAGTGAATATGAAGACACTAGGAAAATGAATAAACGAAATGAAATAATCACATGGTTCCATCCAAAATCGATGTTTAAATATATGATTAAGAGTGGTAGTGATGACAATTGACAGAAATAATTATTGTCGATACCCAAAATGACTAAATACTATATACTTTCGAGTCAAATTTAGTTTGACTCCCTGCTATTTTATGATACACAAATAAAAAAACCCAGTTGTTTAGTTAAAAATCAGAGGAACATTGTGTTGTATTGTAAAGTAGATTTGAATATACAGAATCATGTAACTAACAGTTCCAAATAACTTTTAGCAGTATGATTTTGGGCAAGATTGTTGTTTAACACCTATTACTTGGGAACTTAAGAAATAGAGGAGGAAAATATACTCAAGAGACTACTAAAAAACCTTGGAAGTGGATTTATTCCTCATTAATAAGAAACAAGGTTTGCATAGACAAACGATCAGATACATATTAATAGGTTATTACAATGTGGATTGCAAACGTGATATGTCAAAGATTCATTTTAGGATGTCGATTGATCTTCGAATTCATTCACAAACATATATGATAATCAGTTTTAGAATAAGATGTTTTTTCTTTAAAGATTGTTATGCACGACAATTTATGAGATAATGAGGAGTCAATCAAATTAGTTCATTAAATAACTTATAACTGCACAGAAAAGAGTCCCGCATAGTGATTTCAACAAAGATATAATTTGGCGAAATAAATTATGTTATTAATAGGTTATAAAATACAGAAAAGAAGTGAAATTATTAAGTATATGTTACACACCTTTTGAAATTCTTTGGACAACTCAACTGGTTGGACAGAAGAATTTATGTCTTCAGTCAGGTGGGATTTAGGCACATCAATGTAACTGGAATGTGTTTTTTTATCCAAAACTTGGTCAGCACTAGATCGACAACTTACACAAAAAAGCAAATTGACAAAAAAATAATATCAGTTAATTTCTGATTAATGTAGCATCACAATCACTCAGAAAATTGTTAGTACCAATTTATCATTCGAATACAGTAGATTTCGAAGAACCTAGCCAGTTTTCCTTGGTAGGAATAGAGTGAAATAAATTGGTCGAAGAACATCTCACTAATTTTTAGTCCCGCTCGATAGTTAAAATCGTTGGGCAAGTTATAGAAAACCTGAGTATAATGGATGGCCAAAAATAGCTTAAATCCTACGGGAGAAAATTAATGGATTCAACACTGAGCATACTGACAGTAAGCGATTCGATTTGTTTCCTAAATATTGACATTGGTGAACTACTAACCTTAACAAAACTAACACAGATTGTTATAATTCAGTTAAGAAACTCAAAAGCATAAATAAGCAAACCCAAAACAGTTATGCTTTTAGCCATTAGATAATCGAAAACTTAAAGAAACATACAATTACAACCCAAGTTTACACATACGATTACATTCACTTAAGACATAATTTTGAAAATAATGGTATTATCTCAAATATTTATATTATACAGTATATATCTCAGTGTAGTGATGGTCAGTGAAACTACATAATATACAGATAAACAATTTGCCACCTACCTGTAAAAAATAAAAAGTGTAGTTGGAATGACTATATTTTTGTACACCAATTATCTATAAACACCGTACTGAATTAGTTTAATACATCCTCAATAAATAAAATATTTCCAACATATTTGGATGACCAGTAAGCCTCAAAAAGTCACATTTATTCCCATCACTGAGGACCTGAACACACTATCGTCTCAAATGAAGTTAAGGTTATCCGCGATGTCGTAAGTGTATACTAAATTTATTGCACCCAACACTTCGAGCATTTAGTGGGTGTGTTGTGTATCATAGCGTACCTATTAAATTTGACTTGAAACCTTATTCCTCATTATGTTTGAGTTAATCATTTAGCATGTTGAGCTAACATGCTCACAATAGACAGTTGCAGATAAATTTAGACCTCGTTTAGAAGCATAATTAAAATGTTAAAATTTTTCATTTATTTGTTGTTTTATTAGAGACTACATTTAACGATAATTCAACAAGTGTGAACAGATTATAATGATTATCTCAACTATAATTATATGTAAACTTATCAATATGGTTTTCAACAGATCCCATTGAATATTAAATGAATTCTTTTTTACTACAATTACTGGCATCGTCACAACAGAAACTGAAATTAATAAGTTCAAAGAGATTCTCTAAAGTGATTCCATAACATCACCGATAAATCAATTAGGTTAAATATGAAGCCGGTTGCATAAGAATGAGGTGACTTAAAAGATTTAACAAAATAACAGCTCAGTTCGTAATTTTCTAATTTGATGCAACTTTAATTGATCTTACCAAAGTGATTTAAGTAAGGTTATTTCATGCTCATTATATTTTTCTAATTAACATTTACCACACTCATATGACTGATAAAAGATAAACGACAAAAGTGAACACCCTCCAAATTATGAAATATTCAGACATATACAGGTGGGTACCGATAAAAATACACAGATATTTATTTTAAATATCATATAAAATAAACACTGTGATAAAGTTAACGATATAATCAATACTATTAATACCATTTCGGATTGGCTGTCAATTCAGCACCAATATCATGTACAGATTCCAATTCTGAAAATCATATAAAAATATCATAATAACATAATTTAGAAAACAGTACAATCAATAAAATTAAGTAGTCAACCTAGATGAAGTAAATAAATACTAACTAATGGTTATTATTGGAAATTTTGGAGTTTCACATCAAGGAATGACCGTAGTTAGACATCCATTCCGAACTAGGAAGCACTGGCAAGTATTTTATTCTACTTCACATATGATGAGCAACCTGTCGAGTTAGTGGTCAGTATTAGTGAATTTTACTAATTTTCTCACAACGTATTCATTTATGCGACGATACATTAGATGTAGCTGTAAAAGGCAACATAAAGCTTAGCCGAGGAATGTGAGGTATGAAACGTCTCGAATACAGATATGTTTAGCATGAAACACAATGTATATGATATGTTGCTGTTCATAACCTACGAAGTAGCTGGGAATACAATTACAGATTACCCGACTGAGATTGTTAGCTAGAACGCTTTGATACAACAAAGAATTATTATGATTATAACTATTATCACAAAAGAGTAGCATATTCATCGCGATCGATATTATTAGTCAATTCACAATAGAGGTACGTAATCATATATTTTACTTTCGAAAACTTTACACTTCTAATACACATGTTACTGGTGTCAATAATCTTCGCAGTTAGACAAGTCATGTGCAAATCATATTAGAAATACACCACACTGAGTGCTAATACAATGAATGTAAAATACCATAAGCAGTACCTTTGGTATAAGTTACCTACCATCGATAGGTTTCAACTCAGTGTGTGTAAAGAAAAATAAAAATCTAATTTACCTTTGCATGTTTACTAGAGCTAGTAGTACAACAACTACATTCACTAAAACACTGCTTCAATGAAATAAATAGAATAGGTTTCACCCTGTGACTCGACGGTTAAATGGATGAATAGCTTAACCATTTTCATACATATAATATTCACAACAAACAAATTAGTGTTAGTTGTAAATAAACAGGTTGTGCACCACAGTTTTCTAGTCCTACTCCCTCTACTTTAGTTAAGAAAGCCAAGTTAGGTTCTCAGACGTTAAGTGTGGCTCAAAGAATCTGATAAATGAGTTACCATCAGACGGTTTAGTGAAGACGTGAATAGGATCACAGAATAGCGTACCTGATTAGTTCTATATTTCTGACAGTAAAAAGAAACAATCAAAACAGTTAGTTAAAAACCAAACTGTTCTCGATTTATACGAACTACTACATATGGAAGTTTAAGATACATAAATGTTTTTAAAGTAGAATTTGAAGCAGAAATCATCAAGTGTATTTACCGAAAATATGACGATTGTTTTTTGGAAACTTCCGCACAGAACTGAAAGATCTTGCGGAATTAGTGGATGACTCTACAGCTGCTGAAGAATGTGATGAAAATGATATTTTACGACATGACGCCATTTCATTGGTCAAGTGACCTCGTGGGCTCGATGAAGATAATTTTACAACTTCTCTATCTTGATCATTTGAATCACTGTAGACGGATTGAAAATTTCGTTTTTGCTGAGATGATGACTTTAATGCGACGTAATGCAAGCCATTATCATTATTATCAAATAGATGGTATTTAGATGAATCATAACCTCCTGAACAACTTAATAGTCCATCAGAGAATGATTTTTTTAAAATCTTACCACCACTATTTGAATACCCACACATTATAATGTTCTTTTTTCTTTTTTCTAAGAAGCTCATTGATAGTGAACGCCTGAAAACCAGGTAGCTAGATTCAGTGACAGAATCTAGAGAACTACTTAAAGAAGAAATGTGAGATATATGAGGCATAAAACCTTCAGATTCAGTGAATTGATTGGTCTTAAATAGAATAGAAGAATCACTTGCAGATTGTCTTTTCGAAATATCACCTCCACTTGAAGACTTCATCGTCTGAAATGGAAAAAAATTTGAAAACATAAAACCAGTATAGAAATGTTTAAGTCAAAATTTACTAACTGGTATGAAAAATATGTATGCACAGTACTGAATGATATATAAAAAAAAATTTCAGTAGAATTAAATAAATTCCAAAGAAACAAGTTTAATCTTCATGAAAACTTTTCACAAACCATTCTAGAACATTATATAAGAACTTAAGTTTGTCAGAGATGCGTTGAAAATAACTACATCTATGTGACATAAGTTTGTGTCGCTGATTCCGATATATTTTTACATTCAGGAATGTGAGGAGTGATAAATAACAATGTCTAGTATCTGGAAATAACCCTACACAATTTTTACTGACATGCTGCAAGCTATCATATAATAATAACAGCCTATTTGGCACCTCAAAATTGTAATTTGATGCAACAACTCAACTAGATACAGTAATAAGTTTTTGAGAGAGCAGGTAAAAAAATAGAACACCTAAATATTATACAACTAGTACTTAGACGATTAGTTTGAGCTAAGTCATATATTGATATGGCTCAGCAATACTAATTATATGTAAATAGGTAATTTATTCAAGTTACTAATAAATACATTCAAAATAAATCACTATTTTCATTTTTTTGATTGTTTAATCACTGGTATATACAAATGAAAGTTATGATCGATGGAGACTATGATAAGAACACTCTAATCTCAACAAATAGATTGCGGCTTCATTCATTCGCCACCTACTTTGAATTAATGAAATCGATCATTATCATTAGTCATCAAAATAGAAATAGTAGTAGAATGATCGTGTACTTGATTAATGAGTTATAACCAAGTAGAATTCAACAAATCGATGTTACAACCTTATCACTGGTGAATTTTTCACCAACACATCTAAGTATGAAATATGCCACTATCCAGTTGACCATCTAAAAACATTTGAGAATCAAGGAGCTAGCGTTTACATTTGCAGAATTAAGATACACTAGGACGATACCGTAGATGAACCTCTTATTAAAAAAGCCAGACACTAATAAAAGCCAATCTTCGGGTATTAGCTTTCTTCATTTGATAGATAAGGCGATAAAAAAATTTGGTTGAAAAAAGGAATGTATGTTCAGGATATAAAGAAATTATATCTTGTATTTATGAACGCAAATTTCAATTATGATGTCTTATTGACAACTATTTATACATCAAATAACTTAATTGATACGAAGAAATGAATTTTTTGTAGAATAAAAAACTTACGCCTGAAAAATCTTTGTCCAAAGTTTCAGATAATTTTGCAGGGTTATGTAAACTTGAACAATTGGATGGAAATTCAGATGCTTGCTTTTCTCTGGGTAGAACCGTAGAATTGTGATTTATATCTGAATTACATGACGCCGAATGGAAATCAAAACTACCTACTCTATCAATGCTTTCTTCTAATCGTGATTGAGGAACATAATTAGGATTGAGATCATTGACAATGTGAAGGGAAATACACTGGTCACTGTGACCACTCTCACTAACATCCTTTTTAACCGGAATAGTTACATGTTCACCTTCACTCTCTTCCACATCTGCATCATGTCCACGACCCGAATTGCTATGTTTTGTATTGTAACTATTTAAACGTCGACGCCTGCGAACTACTCTGGGTCTATGTTCCAATACTTGTGAATTATGAAGATGTTTAGTTCGTCCACATTCTTCATCCAATATACATGAAGTATATCCACCATCAGTTCCATTCATAAAGTCAGACACATTTAATTCATGTCGGGTGGCATCACCTGGACAGCCGTATAAAGTAGAATAATCATCCTGATAATTACTGTCCAGATGGGTTTTCAAAAACTTATAGGACGAAATTGATGGCCTTTTTGGTTTCATCTCACTTGGTCTCCAATGTATATTTTTTTGTATTTTTGCACAATTTTCGTTCATTAAATGTGGAGAGTTGTAGCACTCAAGGCAATCATTACTCAATGCATTGGAATTCTCGAATTGTTCTGTAGTATTGTGTATTTGCTCTTTGTTGAAATTTGATACGTTGATTGATTGATGACTCATTGAGTAACTAAAGCCAGTTTATACATACAAATGCACGTTAAAACCAAATTTTTGATGATACTCAGAATTGTTATAATCATAACTTATACACTGAGAGTGTATCACTAACCAATTTATGCACAATATTACCAACGATCTAATGATAGATAACAGGCCTATTAAAAACTAACAGTAAAAGTTAACTCGTCTTAGTTTACGAAAGATTCTACGCAAAACCAAATATCCTTATCGTTCAAAAATTCTACAAAATATGGATACTACTGTCGAATGTGCTTATGACCAGAAAACCCATTCTTATTATCAATGCATGTTAAGAACTCTATACACTTATGCCCACTGAACCTTGTTTATTTAAATCGATTTTCATCGTTGTCTGGCATCGGTTCTAAAATTAATTGAGATAAGCTGTTGTTGTTTCAGCCAACGGTCAATACTGCTCAGAAGTACGCTTCAATTTGTGTATAAATTTATCTTATTATTTCAGAATTTGTGTAAACACTTGTAAACACTGGTAAAGTAGATACTCGGTATGTGACGACATGTTGTTATTCCACTTGAATAATGGGAATAGTATTTGAGGTGGATACTCGATTGGAAAGTAAACTTATTATCAATAGAAAAATTGTAGCAGTATTCTGAAACTCCAGTAAATACTCAGTCGTAACAGATTAGCTTAGCTAATTTTACAACCAATTTTTAGATATAGATTAGTATGCTTGAATTTGAGCAACGCTCTAAATGTAACGGCTAGCGAGTCTACCTGATTGTTACCGACGGCAAAGATAACATCAATAAAGATGTGAACCACTCAAATATGTAACAAGATTACTAGTGCTCCTTCCTACTTTAGCTAAATCACTGAGTCTGTATTATCGATTAACAAGATAAGCAATCAGCTAGTCTTTCTCAGAGTAATCTACTCGCTTTTCGTGGAAATATGTTTTCCTTGAAAAACAGACGACGACCTTTTTTAGAAAAACTTGTGTTGATTATGAAAACTACATAAAACTTACAAATAAAAATGCCAAGAAAAGAAGTCTTTTAGGTGATTTCAAGTATTCACATTTTGCCTGTCTGTTTTTTTTTAAAATAGAAATTTATGCAGCAAAAGTAAAATTGTAACAAGGCGTTTAAATAATAAAATCTGACTTAGTTAAATATTGCGCCACATTATGACACTCAAAAGTATACTTTTAAAAATTTATGTTTGTTGTCTAAAATTTCGTATCAGTTGTCACCTCGACAGGATATGAACAGAAGTTTAAACACGAATAAGGATAATTCATTGAGAACAATTTTTTGTTTTAACAATGCCATTTACTGAAACTGTACAATTGTATGTATGCTAGATTTTTGAAAAATGCATTAATCAATTGAAAAATAGAAAGAAATCACATCACAATCATGGAATTACTAAATTACATAACATATAAGTACATAGTCCTACTTGTAGAAAAACAAAAAATTCCAGAGTTAATATCACTTATTTGATCAAATCGATGTACTTCTTATTCAATACATATCAATGTAGAACTCACATATTATTGGGAAACCTTCGTTGCTCTGAAGTAATTGATTGCACAGGAAGCCAAGATGAATAGTCGCATTCATTATGCCTGTTTATAACAGCATGCGTATTACCATACTTATTATTTACTAACGCATCTGAATTGTATGAACAGCAGTTTGAGTTTAAATTATGGTTGTTAATATCTTTAAAAGATTGAGCAGTCGTTGGATTATCAATAAAAGATGAACATATACCAGTCTTACTGTGCGGAGCAGTGATATGTGCATGTAGAATACCCAGACAAATAGCCAACAAACAGGGAAGAAGTACATCATCCTGAGAACTCTGAAATAAAATGACACATAAACGTTGTAAAACACATTTTTCGCTTTGCAAACCTATTAATAATCCTTAACGTGTGAAGTTTTACATCTCTCCGTTGTTGGTATGTAGAACTGTTTTAAACTCAGTAACTCAGTGGACAACTTGGTTGACTAATATATTTACTGAAAACATTCAAATCCTACGAAATTAGTGTATTCGAATACTAGTCTAAGCGAATATGAATGACGCCTGAGACCTCGGAAACTTACCACTTGCCTTAAAATATTTACTACTCGTACCTAAGCAGCTGTAAAATATCAGCCGCTTAGGTACAGTTGAAAAATATATGGGACTCCGAACAACTGTCTACCAACCTCAAAGTTAGACTCTTCGATTCGAACGTCAAGACAGTTCTTCTCTATGGAGCTGAAATGTGGAGAACTACTTCAAACATCCTCAGGAGGGTACAGGTATTTATAAACAACTGTCTACGCAGAATATTGAATATCTGTTGGCCGAAAACCATCAGCAACAGCCTACTATGGAAGAGAACAAACCAACTTCCAGCTGAGGAAAAAATCAAGAAACGACGTTGGAAATGGATAAAACATATATTGCGGAAATCATCTAACTGCATCACGAGACAAGCACTAACTTGGAACCCTGTTGGAAAACAGAAAAGAGGAAGGCCAAAGAACACCCTGCGTCGATAGTTGGAAGCAGACATTAAAAGGATGAACAGCAACTGGAAAAAGCTGGAAAGGATTGTTCAGGACAGAGTTGAATGGAGAATACTGGTGAGTGGCCTATGCTCCTCCGAGAGGGGCAACAGGCGTAAGTAAGTAAGTAAGTACCTAAGCAGAGGATTGTGACAAAAAAGGCAGACATGTTTTCTTAATAAAAAAAAACTGACTATAAAATTATATTGATTTTCAACTAACTACTTGTAAAAGCCTTCCATTAGTAGAATGATCTAAAATTTACACAAAATTACCAATTTATTAGTAATTAGTTAATGGAGAGTATGTAAATGGCGATACTTAATAAGAAAAACAAAATATCACCAGGAGAAATATATCTGCAAAATAAAGCTTAAATAGTTATGTAAATTAATTAATAAGAAAATAATATCTTGTCAACTGGCTAAACCATAACAACAATCATTTATTAATAATAGAATGATTATATTTAAGATTAAAAGTACAGAAGATTCAGTCAGTTATCAATGAACTGATAACAATCAACATGGAACCTGGCGAAATTGTGCATTCAAGTTGCCACATCACATTAGCACGATGAGATTAAAAATAAAGAAGTTGAAATAATGTAGTTGTGACTAGAATGAGAATGACTACATAAATAAGATACGGTTTAGGAAGATGGAATTAAAACGTATGTATGAAAAAATACTAGAACTCGATATCTAGAGAAAGATAAAGAATGAATGGATGTGCGCCACTATGATCGCAGTCATCCGACGTCTTCAACCACTCCCATTACGCGGGCAGCAGAGAATAACCTCAAAGCAGTAAATTTAGTGTCAAACTGCGTACAAATCTTTCTCCAAGCTGCGTAAGTACCTAAACCATAAATCAAGCTCGATGGTGCATAAACTGCGAATTAACAAAGTCTACTAATAAAAGTCAGTCTAATCATTTAGTAAATAGTCACTTTAAGTAATGCGACGTTGTGCTTGAAGTCATTTTTTATTCATATATATGTATATTATTAAACACTTGTGTAAGTCAGTGACCCAAAATATCGAACATAAATACAATTTCATATAGTGTAGTGAAAAGATCAAATTTATTATATGTATATATTACTAAACACTTGTGTAAGTCAGTGACCCAAAATATCGAACATAAATACAATTTCAGATAGTGTAGCGAAAATATCAAATTTATTAGGGTCATATGACATCACAACTTCATTTATTTTTAAGTCTGGTTATTTTTTAAATACATCAGTAGGTTTGTAGACAGTTGAAATATAACACTTATTTTTATTTACAAGCAGTATTTACAAACAGTATTTAACAACAACGAAACAATATATGAGGATAATGTACAATACTATCTGTGTGAGCCACGATGATAGTTTTGATGTAGGTGGCAGCTATACTTATCCAAGACACTTTAACATAAGGAAAACTTTGAAACCCAACCTAAAAACAAAATGAAAACCAGTAACCCACTTCGCTTCGATTATGTAGTGTCAAAAACTGATATATTTCTGTATATTTTAATGCCACTTGACGAGAGTAAGTATAAATAAACCATGGAAAAGCATTTCAGAAAATATAAGATACAAACGTTTACATGAACGCAGTTATTTTGGTTACAAAGGAAAACATATCTATAAGTGCGTGTTAAGCAAACCATGAAAAGTGCTTATAATTAAATGTTGAAATTTACTAAACAGATGATAAACAGATAGATAAAGTACCACATAAAATGATTAAATATTTTAAAACGACATGAATTTTCAACATTAGGAATAGAAAATCTAAAATAAAAGAAAATGCTATAACAAATAAGCGAAAAATGCTGCTGCGATTAGTCTAAATATTGAAAGTCAAAAATACCATGAAACAATAAACTCACGCTACTAGTCCGAGGGTCCGTCATAAGGAAAAATACAACTTGTAGAAACTGCAGAAAGAAGTGAACCATCATATAAACAGCAACACGAAAGGATGTATGACCACGCCAATAGTTCCAGTAAAACGGTGCAAATGCTACGCGCAACAAACCCCATCGCAAAGCTGACATCCAACCATGCCCCGGTTTAGCTTTGGCGAAAACAGAACCTTTATAAAAACATATTTAAAAAATGATGAAAAACAGAACTATAGAATTTATCGGGTATGATCAAAATTTCAATAATGTGGTCATTACAAAGCCTAATATCAGATAACGACCACGGCAACTTATTTATTGAATTGTAAAAACATTTTATGCACCATCCTCATAATCCATAAAGAGATGGAGTTCAGTCATTTACTCACTTGTCTTTTGAACACTAGGACGTAAATTTAAACCCACTTTGCTGGGTAGCCATCGGTTCTCACGCAATGCACAGTGTACCGTATAAACTAGAACTCCAAATTCATATATTTGATCAATTTTAAAATGAAACTTGAAAGCAATTTATAACGTTGTATATTGTTATGTATCCAAATAAATTTTATTATTATATTATCACAGTAACGAGTTGATAAAAGGTATTAACAGGTAGTCCTAATAACAGCAAGTTTAGCATTGTCTCCCTGCAGCTTCCCAGTGCAGGCAAATTAAACGATGCTGCTTTATTTAATTAAAGATGGTGTAGGTAAAACACTTCTAATCAGGGAACAGTTGAAGTATAGTGATTTTACAAAATATTCAACATAGACTTAAATTAACTTACAATGATAATAGTTTCTTAAACAACGGCATAAAGAACTGATGCTAATAAAAACATGAAATGTAACTCAACAAAATACACCAGAAAATGACTCTTAGTCATATAAAACTAAACTAAGGCTGTATTATACATAAGTATCCAGGTGACCAAGTAAAACCGAACTTATGTACAAATATTACTGCAACCATTCTAGCCTGTGCACTTTTCCAGATTATTAACGGACTTCCGATGTGAACGAAAAACCTACGAATCCCAATTATTTTTTCATACACAAACCCATTGATCAAATGAATCATATGAATAAGATAAAGACGCATTTTTATATGATAATGGTAAATAAATAAACAGTAAAATACCATGAAAGTTCGTCGATGTTTGACGCTTACAACTTCTACAGGATTGATAAACTAATGACTGGGAAGTGTTCAGATTGTATATTAAACTGATCCCATCTTCTGAGTTTATTAAAACTCGTAGTTATAGGTTTTATCGACTTGGACACCGAAGTAACGCTTAGTTTATATATATATATATATATATATATATATATATATATATATATATATAGAATAACTTAAATCACTAACTGGTTGTCTTGTAGCTTAATATGAATCTATTCGATAGGGCTACATTTACAATTACACCTTATCAGTGGTCACCACCCAGTCACATATTATTGTTGTGATTCATCAATCGGTCAACAATCTGTTAATCATTATAATACACTTGAAGTCATACACCACATCACTATTATTCGTAAATTGTGAGACCCATTAACTGTACTACTGTGAGGAACGAAAAATATTAACATAAAATTAATTTACATACCTCGTATTACATCTACATCAATAAGACCAGCGCGTGGTTTGCCATCACGAGCCGCATGCTGATCAATGCCCTAGAGAGGATAAGAAACTTTAAAATTTTAGCCCGTAAAACTAAGTAATCATGATCGTACATACAGATAACTAAATACGTACGGCCACAAAACAGATAGCGATACGAATGACGTGGGCAAAACACGTTGTTTTAAGTGTTCGCTAATAACAGATAATGAATAAAACCCCTAACTTTCGATTACATTGGTCTAAGTATTCGGGCACACTGATTACAACATCCCTATGCTAGATATATTATCCATACTTATTTACAAACTAATATCTACAAAGTAAATTCTAATATTTTGCAAAAAGGAATCTAAACAAAGAATAAAAACGGTTATTTTACTCTAACCGAGAAGTGTGCGTCTCTGGACAAAGGGATTCTTAGTTTGGATTTTACAATGCTTAAGTAATTTTGAGAGTTTAATTAAAGCCGAAGGGTGGACATGATTTTTACTGCCAAACCATTGAGAAACGACGCAAGCGTTTCAAGGTCACAGAGGACACTTGCCAGAAGCATGTTAACGATAGAGCGTGTTCTAGGTCTTGCTAGTGACAAAAATCTCGTTATTCGTTTGCAAACTATGGGATCGCTAAGAAAAGCGTTAAATTGTCAATGTGGCAGGGGAATGACAGTTTTCGAGTATGCGGTTCGTTTTTCTAATATTTGTAGCTCATTGGTATATAGGACAGAGCACTAAATAAAGGACAATGTGAAAAGATTCTTGACAGATCGGCCACTACACTCCTTCGGCTAATAGAAAAATACATCCTACCTAGAACAATAATCTATAGTGAAAACCGGAAAGCCTATGAGTCACTTTCAAACATGGGGTACGTACACAAAGCTATAGTGCATAAAAAACATTTCGTTGATCCGACTACTGGAGTTAATACCAACAATACCGAATCAATGTGGAGTCGAGTCAGGTGTCACTTGCGACCATACTTTGGATCACAAGGAAGAATGCTATGGAGTCATTTGGATGAATATTTATATAAAATGCATCGTAACATTAAGTCTGGAGTGTTGGAAAATAACTTACATAAGTTTTTTGATGACATAAAAATAATATGTCCTGTGTAATTTTTCAAATTTAATTATAAACGATTTATAAGAGTTTGAAGATTTCTCATTAAATTTTTGGTTACGAATAAGCATTTATGTTACCTGTATATCGTATAAAAGGCCGAATATTTCGACGTTTACTAAGGATTTCCATGGGGAAGGCATACTACAATAAGTCCTAGTTTGGAATCCTCTAATAAATCACCAGAATCGAGAAAAATCGGTAATTTTGATTTGGAGAGCTGTGATTGATTCATTCTGAACAAGGCTTTCAAGGTTATTTTAAAGTCGCTCAAGCTCAGCCGTAAAAGTTATGTCTAACAGCCGAAGTGATGTAGAAGTATCATACGCAATCAACATCATACAACTGTTTACCTCGGTAAAAACCTAAGTAGGGACGGCAAGTTAATTAAACAGAAGGGTCAAGCACTACATTTCGAATTTTTATAACAAAAGACTGAAAGCCAAAGAAAGCTTCCAGCATTAGTAATTGATTGACTTTCTCAGCTTTAGACCAACCACCTGACCTAAAGTTTGTATCACCAGTAATACAAAGATGATAGACCAGGGTTGTAACGAAATCAATAATACGAAGTTCATTAAGGTGCAGACACAATTGTGGCTTCATGGTAGATAAACATGAATAAAGTGAAATCTGACCCGTAGACATAAGTTTATGTCACTATGCCTTATTCAGAAAGAGCAATGAAAAAAACAAAGATAATAATTCGAATAATATCTACAGAAAAAATAACCACTGGCGACAAAGGATATAAGGGAGAGATATACGATGTCCAAATTATAAGAGGATACAATTAACAGGAGAAACTCTCTTGATAATAGTGTATGGATCCTAAATCAGGGGCATGTGCCCCTCTGGTTTTAATGATGAAGTAAATTATTTATAAAGTACAGTATTCTGTACTCATACATGGACTCAGATATGATGGCGATCCGAAACCAACATACTTTTTATACGACCAAGATCAGTACGATAAAATGCAATTTAGCAAAGTCCTGAGAGCGTTGAGTAATAACTAAGTATCAGGGACTTTAAGGTTAATAATACTAAATTATAATGATATTAACCATAAATTATGAAACACTAAACTCTAGAGAGCAAACTAAAGAAAAATTAGCGAATATCGCATTCTCCGGATAAACCAAACCACACGCTTTATGAGTCAATACTCCGTAACTTAGTTGCAGCAAGTGATTTGTTAGTTAAACAAGCTTCTAAACAAAAACCGTCAACTGCTTTTCGAAGTCTTTAAATGTCCAGTAGTCAAGAATCCGGAGAAATTCCCCTACAATCAGCCTGGTATAATAGGTATGAGCATCACTTTAAAAGCTCTTCAGTTAGACACTGTATCTATAACTCTTACTAGAAAATCTTGAGAATACAAATGAATGGGTCAGGGAGAATAAAATAATCGATAGGCAAGAAAACCTATTCCCCTCGCCGATAACTATGAGAACGCGACCACTAGTGTCACTGCTCTATTTCGGTCTCAAATTAAAATACCTAGACAAGTTAAAAGCTGCTGCCGTCATAAATTTACTATTCAAGATTAAGTTTATGAGAGGATATATGTACATAATTATTTGCAAGGTCATGTTTTTGACTAGCACAGTGAAAATGAACCTGCGAAAAAGAAGAAGACTTTGTGTGATGTGTACTATAGACAGATAACAATTACATACCAATAGTCAAGAGTCCAAAACGAAAACCTACCTGCAAGATTCGTTGTTCGATTCCGTGTTCCCACGGATGTTTATCATAATTGCTTAACTATTTGAAGGCAAATGAGTAGACTTTGAATATAATTACTTTTAGTTGAAAACGTTTAGCATAAAACTCAAAATTCAGCATAATTCATGTCATTTGCAAATACTAAACAAACAACCCGCTGTAAATCGTTACAAGTTATGGATCAACATCTACTCTTAAGTTGACGCACCAAAACACTCACACTTCGAAAAATGATGTTATTGAAATAAAAAAATATGTAGTAGCTGCCAAATTAGAAATAAACTTTTTAATTGTTTAAGTCAGCAATTTAAAACTGCATTTTGCTAGTGTACTCGGAAATGGGTCTGAGATTCAAATAGTTGTGGGCTTCCATTTCTTGTGAAAACGGATTACCTATTCAATCAGGTACCTGCTAAAGTGTATGAAAATCGTACAGATAAATAAGGTATAAGCAGGTTAACATGGGGATTTAGTTTAAGTCCTTAATAATAGATTGAGTTTTTTTTTAAGGTTTCGGTAGAATTTGCATGAACTAGGAAATTCCAGGATCGTTCCTACAATCCAGTATATTGGATTGTTTTCATAGTTCTGTCATGTAGCCTCTAAAATAGGTATTTGATAACTCTTAGGTTCCAGTGGGTTCAAAGGAATGTTTAGGACTCTGCAGGTCATTAGAAGGTCACCTCTAAGCCACCTTTATTCTGAAAGACATAAATCTGGTGTAAAAAGGCGTTTTCATATTATTTGAACTGAATTCAGTAAGAAGACTTCGTGGCTCCTCTCTGAACTTGTTAAAGAGAAAACTTGTCCTTTCCCAGTGAGTGAAGAAAACAGCTTGTGGTGTTCACTCATATCCCCAGAAACTGTTGACATGTATTTTGAATTCCCTGTTAGTCATCTATCAAATTAAGTTGGCCTGGGAATATTAGTACTTTGGTACACATAAAGTTAGGCTATAAATGTTTCCAGATAGCTATACGGTGAATTCCTATTCCATACCACTGATTACATAAAACGAACCAAATAAACTACACTATCTTAACTGATATAACGTGATTTCTTCAAACCGCTTGGTCATAAAATCATTGAAAATATGTCATTTGTTTAGGACTGCAAGTAGCATTAGAGAAGCTTGATTAGTGATCAGCAATAAATGGTATATATAAACCTGTCAGTGAAATGTTTGAAAAAAAACGAAGACGCAGTTCAGGTGCCAGACACCAATTTAAATAGTGTATACAGTACAGTCCTAGGTACTATGAAGTCTAGTCTAAAATTTTCAATGAAATTATTAAAACGATTAAGACAAATAGAAGATCGGGGATCGATAATATCTTATCAATCTTTTACGGGATGCTGAACCTGACATACCTATTATCCTATTTAATATGTTCGTACTTTCATTAGACGTAGAAATTTAAACTAAAACCTAAAATGTCACAAACAAACTCTCGTAACAGAAGACGGAAGGACTGAGCCACCTTCAAAACTATCAGCCAGTTAATATCGCACCGTACATTGTGGCGTCAACACATAGACCTACATTTAGCAGAATTGCATAAATTAATGTTCTACAGCCCCTACTATTCAATACACATATATATATGCCACTAGTGTACGCAGGAGCATCATCGACAAAAAGCCATGCCTAAAATTTATTATTATTATTACAAAAGTAATTCAGAAGACTTAAAGCCAAGACGTTATGCGATGCACTAAAAATATGCGGGACTTGTCAAACGACTTAGGTAAGTGGGGCTCAGATCAGTGTATAGAATTCAATACTGAGGAATGTTCCGGCGCAAACTTTTAAGACTAACTTAAGACTAACTATGTAATCTATTCACTTTGTTTTTATGTATACCTTATATATCTTTCAATCTATAACTTCCTTAACAGTACTTCGAAATTAATACCTAACTCCCCTCACAGCCTTACAGTGTCATGTAATAGCAATCTGTAACACATTGAGCCCAAACGTTCAAAGCTTAATATTGGTCGTCTTAAACCAATCGATATTTACTTTATTAGCATTTCTCTTATTAATCTGTCAGCAATATAACAGAAATGTGGCAGTTCTAAGCGACCAATACTTGATAACTTCTTCTCTGTACACTTTGAATCATCCGTCAACGATCCATTTATCACTAAACAGCAACTAACTGATAGTCTTAGACCATTTGTTAAGGCCGTCAACATTACTATTTAGAACAGTGATATTTTTACTTATAAAATGGAAGTTTACAACATTAAGTCAACACTTACAAAGACGAATTATGTCCTACGAGAACTAGCCTCGATCTCACACCAGATCGGTAAACATAGTGACACTTGCACAGAAAAAGTGAAGTGGGCCTAAATTTTTCTCGCTTTCATTTCAACTGAAGTTGTATTGCGTATTAAATCGCTTCATAAACCAATAGTTTTCAACATTCCTAAGGATTTCCATTTAAATTAAGTAAATGTAACTTTCTGAAATACTTGTTGCATTTCCCAAGTACTTTTTGAATGCAGGATACTGAAAAAAAACTGGCAAACTAGCTGCCCAATCCTCTATTATTTCAAATTTACATGTGATTATATGAAAATTACGAAGCCAGTGAATCGAATAAGAACCAGCAGCGAGTACATGAATATACCAATGGTTGCTGACAAAACACCACTACAACGCAGAGCTCGTAACTACCATAACGCCACAGCTCTTAACTTGAAGGAACCCGAACACGGACTAATAAATCAGAACAACCCGCAAATTAATCCCTATAGCAGACAGTGGTGATGGTGACATACCATCAGAAATAACAACCACGCCGATCAAACTAAAAAATGGGGTCACCGCTTGATTTAAATGAACCTATTACCTTACCACGTACACGCATTCAGACTGCTGCACCAGCAACGAAATAGCTGTTGACCCTGTGCATTTAGACATTACCCCTCTATGCATTACGATTGATTCTGAAACTAATGGGACGCATAAGGAAACGTCATGCACCATAAAGCATTTTCGCATTGCAGAACGGAAAAAGGACACACAATGGTCTAACGGTAGTTATGAGTACGTCTTCAACTAGGAATTAATCATCCTCCTTAGTATCATGCAGCAAACCTCACACTATTAGAACCAACAGGACCGAAGACGGCCGAAACCTTAATAGGCTGGACAACAAAATAGACTACAAACCCCAATTAGCGAGGCGAACTCAATCTCTACCATCTAAACTAGATGTTAATACTCAGTGTGACAATAAACGACTTCTCCCGTCCCATTCTCACGCTAATTATCATAAGTGCTCTGAAAAATTAATGATATACTAGCCTGCACAGGAGTACTAAATACTATTCGCTCAGAAGGACAATCCTGCACATATTTGTGACTTTGCCACTTTTACCGTCTCAATCCTAACCGAATGGTAGCACAAATCGCTACAAACATGGAGATAGTCCAAACTACCAACATAGATTACCATCTAGACATGGAAATTTATTACTGAAACAATTTCTTATAGTAGACATTTCTGCTCTTGATATATGTCTTAAACCCATTCCATATTATCCAACTATTGTGAGCCCAATGTCACATATGCTCACTTATATCCTTTATAGCGTATTCTCATTTGATACCTCACAACCCATTTCACTTCCACCCACTGCATGTACCACCCTTCTTGAATCAACAATTCATGCAAACTGTGAATAGCCGTCCGAAAACCAACCTAGATTTTTTTCGTAATACAATTCATCATCTCACTTTCTCAACTTCTTCATCCTTCTAGAAGACCGCACCCTAATATAACCCAAGGAATTTGGCTTAAATACTGTATACCAAAAAATGCGGACATGAATCACGAAATAACTTCTTTGCAACACTTTCTATCCGCTTCTGTAATCATTTACGAAAATTTAAACTCATGATGAACTTAGTCTTCAATACCGATGGGACCCAGTAACTCTCTCCTAAACTATTTAAAAATCCAGACATGATAAATCAAGAAACACCTCACATCTAGTGCACGAGTTCACGGCTTGCATCACAAGCCTTCATGCTATTAACAACTCTGCTTTCCTTCCTTTACTAGTTCAAACAACTAATCATCCTTATACCTGTACATTACACGCGAAAGGGATTTTCATTTATGTTTTCTTTTTCTTCTGTCCTTGTTATTTATATGCTATGTAGACATATTCTCTCGATTAAGCAAATATGGCACAAACTAAATTACCCCATGATGGATGTCCGCCGAATCCAATATCTTGCTGCTAAAGTGCATCAGTGAACACAGCCTAGATTGAGTTCACAGATTTTATTTCCCATTCAATTTTGGTTAGTTTTATATATATCGCAATATTATCCACACACCAATGAAACCTACTACCCTAAGAATTTACTGGTATTTTAATTCCTACTAACAACATGCTAGTTTCCGGTAACCACTCGTCTAGCCACCAGACACGATACTCCTCTCTACCTCCAATACTAATTCACACTTCTCATAACTGATCCCAGTCGTAACAATTAGGTATCTAGTTTCTAGCTTGCAGCTTTAGTAGTTTGCGTAACCTGTCATAAGATGCTTTCTCAGAAAAGGTTGACCGAAACAGACCTCGTGTCATTGAGTATCGAGTACGACAACATAATTTCCATCGAACATGGAAAATGTGGAAACTTTTATATGCTTGGGCAGCACCGCCGGCAAACGAAGAGGATCTGAAAATACGTGAAGCTTAACCAAAACAGACTTCGCGTCGTTGAGAATCAAGTACGACATAATTTTCATCGACACTGTAAATTTATAAGCCTAACATTATAAAAGGAGGGAGAGTGGTGCTCTCGGGAACTATCATTATGGTATGGGAGATAATTTTGCACTTTCCTTGTCTGTATGACGGAGTTTGTCTTATGTTTATGGCTACGTTCTACGGTCCTGATAAGAACAATAACTCAGTAATGATGTTTCAAATGCTCTAATATATGCTAATTGGACTCACACATAAAGTATAATTGGCATTATCTATCTGTCAGGAAATTCTTCTGCAAGTTAAACCCAACCTATACGCTTCAGACTATAGTGTTGATACCTAATAAGTTAAGACTGATATAAAAAACTGCCCACATACATAACCATTTATTGCATCTAGTGCTACACTGTGAACTAAACTAATAACCATCAATTTCCTTTCATACCTACTGCAACTTCTTAAAATCAACTCCCTATTAAACCTTACCTTACTCAGAAACCTCGTCTGAACACTACTAATGTAACCTTCTGTGATAACCAGACAATCAAAGATAATAAGTTTATTATTTTTAAATGAATTTTAGTACCTAAATCACCAATTCAAATAGTTATACTCCCCACCCCCCGATCGCAAAAAAATTATCAGGAAACTATTGCTATCATAATACTACTATTCCGCCCTACTGTTTATTTTCTTCTTCCTTTTCAGCACTTAAAGGTCGCTTCATACTACCCAAAACGTTGAATATATGCATCTTCTGTCATAATACGATTTTTCAAATGGCGAATCCAACATACCTTGGAATTTCGCAGTGTCATAAGGTCGTCCTAAGGTCTGGTACGTAATGAACGCTACATAAACAGCCAATTTAAAACAACGTTTATTATTCCATTATCTCTATATATCACAGTATAAACAGTCTGTGCAACAATTAAACACTAATATTGCCACATGTTTTTGATCTTGCCTGTAAAAATGGCTTGCTCCTGATATCAGGAAATAAATTATTATTTTCCTAGTGTCGGGTTTATGACACTTCTTACTTGAACTGATTGCATATATTAATAAATGTTCTCTCCTCATATATCCCTGAACACAGCATTACAAAGTACCTTCCAGCTGATGATTGACGGTTTTCTGCCGGTAAACTCGCATGAATTCTATAGTGATAATAGTAATAATCCACCTCAAATGATGTAGCAACGACATGCCACTTCCCCTCCTTAAACTATTCACATTGTTATTAATTCTGACGAACGAAAATTGAACTATTGCCATACATAACCGCGCTAAATATAGTCACTTCGGCTTCATGTCCGTTGCACATGAAGTAAGCATATTTCCTCTTCCTTACAAACGTATTTTGTCTTGATTTGTTCCAGAAAACGTGTCGTAACTAGTGCTTGATTTCAAAAGTGGCAAAAACATAGATACTAAACGTTAAGGTATAGTTTCCGATTGTTTGTTGTTGTTTGACAAAATATAATGTTAACATTTATAAGTTAAATGATTACTGGATTTATACTAAATGTGAGATTTTGGTTACTGTAGGTAAGTATGCTTATAAGCTGGGGTTAGTCATATATTGGCTCAATATTCGTTACAAAATGAAGCATGATTAAGCTATAAAACCACTTCATAAAATAAACGAACATTGGCTTGAGTCCTACGAACCAGCATAAACCTAATGCTGGCACTTATTATATGCGAAACTAGTATTTGCAATAATCTCATACTGAATTTGAAGTAATTGGAGTGTTCCGTCCAGCCGTCTTCTCCTAGCTTCTTCGGGGAAATTATCGATGATAGGCAATCTATAAGCTAATCGTTTGGCCTAGAAGTTACTATGGTTAGATAGTTATCCAGTAAATATAGTACTCGCTCTGGTTTTACGAGTGAATTAAGCCTGTCAAAGTATTTGTTGAGTAAAATAGTAGGTGTTGTGATGTTAATTAAAGCAATTTTCTCTGAACCTAACCGTACTAATTGACTGAATAAACACCTGCCGTTTGAGTCACGTTACTGGTAGTATGTATGGGAGCTGGAGGTGATGACTGTTTGTAAGTCAACGCATGCTTTGGTGCAGCCAATCGCATTCTATTTCTTCTGTTGTGTTCATATTTATCCATATTATATACTTCTCTGGTTGTCAGTCACAAAAGAGTACTTTGGTCCTTCATGACGTTGGTTTCTACTCTGTTAAGTTTTTGTGAATCAACCAAAAGATAACTTAGTTCGCAGCCTCAAGATTACCTCAAATACAATTTTTAATTCTAATAAACTCTCTCTTCAAGTTGACGCTACGTGGTGCAACTAAAACTTCGTTTACTTAATGAAACGATTTATTTCCATATTATATTCTCCAATCTCCTTGAGAATACTACCTTCAACTTTCAAGTATCAATTTAATTATTTAGAAGAAAATGAGTCCTACACGTTGCTGGTCAATGCTTTATGTTATTTGAAAAACGCCTCATGTAATCCAACATCATGCTCTGATATAGTTATAATGGCTGGTGACTTTAATGCTCAAGTAGGTAGACTAAGTGAAAATGAGAGACACTTGGGTGGATGTTATGGTGTCACGGCTCACAGAACAGATAATGGCGATCGTCTGTTGCAACTATGCTCAGATAACCGCCTGTTTCTAGCGAATACTAACTTTAGGCATAAAGAAAAGCATCTTTTGACCTGGCGACCCCCAAAATCGTCTCAACGTTGGACCCAACTAGATCACATCGCCATCAGCCACCGATGGAGGGGTTCGATGGAGGACTGTCGCTCGTTCTGGGGCACATGTTTAGATTCAGATCATGCTTTAGTGCGAGCGCATATTTGTTTGAGGCTTACTGGACGTAGGAAAGACATTGCAATGAAGCCTCTTAGGGTTTTACTTAGTGATAATAAAGCTAAGAATATATTTCAGGAACAACTAGAAAAACAGTTAGGCGACCGTGTAAGCGATCCCCATCCGGAAGCAGGTTGGAATGATATCAAAAAGGCTGTGGAAACAGCAATGATATCTGCTAATAAGGTAAATCATAAGGCTAGGATGAAGCCGTGGATTTCAGTAGCATCCACCGAACTGATGGATGCTCGTAAACTCATCCCACCTGGCTCTGAACATGATAAAGAGCGATGTGAGCTTAAGCTCAGGCTGATAAAAAGCCTACGCAACGACCGTGAACAGTGGTGGGTGGCGAAAGCGAGAACGATGAAAAAGGCAGCAGCGATAGGCAACAGTAGGCAACTTTTTCGACTTATCAAGGAAACTGGTATTAGGAATCCAAACGTGAGTGAGACTATCTCGGAAAAGGATGGGATTATAATTCATTCTCAGTCCAGGAGATTGGACCGATGGGCAGAACACTTTAGGGATCAGTTCAACTGGCCTTCAGCCACACTTCGATTGCCCACGATCCCCAGTCATCCTGAATGGCGAATCGACCTAACTCCTCCTAGTCTTTATGAAGTTGAGAAGGCTATAGGAAATCTGAAGTGAGGTAGAGCAGCAGGTCCTGATAGGCTTACCCCTGAAATGTTTAAGGATGGTGGTCCAGTTTTATCAGCTAGATTGACTGAAATCTTAGGTAGAATCTGGGAACTGAGCGTAATACCATCTGACTGGTTTCAATCCCTGATTGTCGCAATTTCTAAGAAAGGACAAAAGTCTTCTTGTGACAATCACAGGGAAATCAGTCTGACTAATATAGTTTCTAAATTGTTAGCCTCGATTATACTTAGACGCCTAACTAGAGCTCGTGAAGAGTAGACTAGGGAAAACCAGGCTGGATTCAGACCTGGACGTGGCTGTATAGACCACATCTTCACACTGCGACAGGTCCTGGAACACAGACACACATTTAGGCATCCTACAATAGTTGTCTTCCTGGACCTAAAGGCGGCATTCGACTCTGTTGATCGTGAGGTTCTGTGGCAGTGTCTGTCATTGAAAGGTGTACCAAAGAAGTACATTAACCTTATACAAGCTCTCTACTCTGAAACTACAGGTCGAGTGAGAGCTTATGGCGAACTGTCATCGGAATTCCTCACTTCAAGTGGTGTCCGTCAGGGATATCCACTTTCCCCATTCTTGTTTAATTTTGTCATAGACATGCTCCTAGATATAACCTTATCTTCGTCTGACTTTTCAGGAGTTGACTTTCTACCAGGAGCCTCGCTTACTGACTTAGAGTATGCTGATGACATAGTCCTATTTGGTGAAGACGCTGACAAAATGCAGAGTCTTCTGACTACCCTGAGCAACAATGCAAGCATGTTCGGGATGCGGTTTTCCCCCTCGAAATGCAAAATGTTGCTTCAGGATTGGGTTGCATCGGCACCTGAACTAGTGATAGGAAGTGAAGTAGTCGAGCGTGTAGACTGCTTCACGTATCTGGGGAGTCTCATCAGTGCTGATGGCCTGGTGACTGACGAAATCTCAGCACGGATACAGAAAGCTCGATTGGCTTTTGCCAAGTTGCGTCACTTATGGCGCAGGCGAGATATCCGCTTGCTAACCAAAGGACGAGTGTACCGTGCAGCAGTTCGCTCTGTCCTACTATACGGGAGCGAAACATGGCCGTTAAGAGTAGAGGACATTCGTAGGTTACTAGTCTTCGATCATAGGTGTCTCCGAAGCATTGCTCGTGTATCGTGGGACAACCGAGTGAGCAATGCTGTCGTTAGGAAACGGGATTCGAGGAAAGGACAGGCAAATCAATAGATGAGGTGCTGAAACTTCATCAGTTGAGGTGGTTGGGACATGTGTTACGCATGTCTAACTACCGACTGCCTCGACGAGCTATGTTTTGCGGTGTAGGAGTAGGTTTGAAGAAAGCTGGAGGCGGCCAAACCAAAACATGGCAGAAATCGATGAAGTCACTGACAAGTGGACTGAGTCATGTTGGTAGATGTAGGCTGCGTGGTTGGGGTCCACGAGACGAAAGTCACCAATGGTTAGAGGACCTTGAACGACATGACTCAGAATCGTTTGCAATGGCGCAGGTGCATCCACTCTTTGTGTTCTTTGAAAATCTAACCTTCTGAATTCTCTATCTTTCTCCTTTCAAATTTATCTCACTGAATTATACTTTTCGAATCATATCTTCGCTCCCTAATTTTCTGCATTACTGCTAATACTTCTACTATCGCTATCACTCTTGGATTTGAACTGACAGCTGCGTCTCTGTAGCTGATGTGGTATGGCAACCTGAACTGATGTACGTACGTACGAAGTTCTGCGTTGTATCTATCTATCTAATCCAACATCTCACAGCAGAAAGTATCACAGATTTAGCTGTTGTTGAGATTACGTTTATATATCAGTCTGTTTCCATGATTTACTTTCATTCACTCATACAACGTAGAACATTGCTGATATCCGCAACTCTCCTAGTTACCACATCCATTAGCACAAAAAGATAAATGCTAAATAGCAAAAGATGTATTGAAACTAGTGGTTGTAAAGAATACTAACCGTAGTATAATGGTTCTCAAAAAGACTTTAAGCTTCTTATTTAAGGGAGGATAGAGTGACTGCGCCTGAACTTTCGAAGTTGATTTTCACAGTTCTACATCAGTGTAAGTGAAACTACTTTAATGAATCAATGCCTATTACCCCATGTGAATCATAGCCCGCCGACCAGCATTCCCCAACCAACTCTGTCCTGGGCTGTCTTTTTCTTCTCTTCCAAAGTGCTTCTCATTCTCTTCATGTTTGTCTCCAATTCCCAACCCAATCTTTTCTTGAGTCTTACTCTTTGTCTTTGGCCTCCAGGATTCCAAGTTAGTGCTTGTCTTGTGGTACAGTTTGATGATTTCCTCATTGTGTATCTTATTCACATCCAGCGTTTTTTCCTAATTTCTTCCTAGGATGAATATTGGTTGATTTGTTCTTTGCCATAGGAGGTTGTTGTTGATGGTATTTGGTCAATGGATCCGAAGTATCCTACGCAGACAGTTGTGTATAAATACGTGTATCTTATAAATGATGCTTTTCGTAGTCCTCCGTGCAAGTTTCAGCTCCATACAACAGAACTGTCTTCACATTAGTATTGAAAAATTTGACTTAAATATTGACTGACAGTCTGTTTGAGTTCCAGATGTTTTTCAGTCGTGGAAATTCTACATTGCCTTTACAATCTGCGCCTTCACATCTGTATCAGACCAGACCCTCCTTGTTTATCGATGATGCTACCCAAGTATGTAAAGATTTCTGAATCTTACAGAATTTCTTCGTTAAGTGAAATGGGATCAGTGTTCGTTGTTTTGTATCGAAGGATCTCGCTTTACCCTTTGTGTATGTTGAGGCCTACTGCTGTCAAGGCTGCTACTATACTGTCCGTCTTCATCTGTATTTGTTGCTGTATGTGGTGTAGAAGAGCTAGGTCGGTCATCTGCGAAGTTCAAGTCATCTAGTGTCATCCATGTTATTCACCATATTCCGAGTTTACCCTGAAATGTTGCGGTCTTCATGATCCAGTCAATCACTAGCAGAAAGAGGAAGGGGAAAAGCAAGCTGCCTTGTCTGCCACCGGCCTTCATTTCGAATGAGTCTGTGAATTGACCTCCATGCACGACTTTACAGTGTAGTCTGTCGTAAAAATTCTGTATGATGCTGACTATTTTTCGGGTACATCATAATATCTTAGGAGGCTCCATGATCTCCTATCCAAGCTGTTGAATACTTTTTCGTAGTCGAGGAAGTTGATGTAAAGTTGTGAGTTCCATTCAATTGATTGTTTAACAAGGAACTGTAGAGTCGCCATTTGGTCGGTACACGATCGGTCTTTACGGAATCTACCCTGTTGATCTGGAAGTTGGGCGTCGGCTGAATCTTTCATTCGATTCAATAACACTCTGTTGAAGACTTTTCCTGGTACTGAAAGTTGAGTAATGCCTCTCTAGTTCTCGCAATTGCTAAGATCTCCTATGTTTGGTATCTTGATGAGGTACCCTTCTTTGCAGTCTGCCGCCACTTGTTCTTCCTCCCGAATCTTCCTGAAGAGAATGTGGAGTTTATTTACAGTTGCTTCCATATTTGTCTTCAGTGCCTCAGTTGGTATGTTGTTTGGCCCTGCTGACTTGCCACTCTTGATTCCTCGCATGACGCTTTCGATTTCTTCAACTGTTGGTGGGTCGGTGTTTATAGATATATCCGTGTCTGCTGCTTCGACGATTGGTAAGTTCAGTGGAGCTGGTCTATTCAAGAATTCTTCAAAGTTTTCTACTCACCAATTTTGTTGTTCATGCACTTCAGTGATTGGTTTTCCAGCTCTGTTCTTGATTGGCCGTTCTTGCTTACTGAATTTCCCAGCTAGCTTTTTCGTTGTATTGTATAGATGCCTCATGTTTTCTTCGCTTGCAAATTTTTGCGCGTCATTGCTAGGTTTTCAACATATATTCCGTTTATCCAACGTAAAGCTTCTCTTCACTCGTTTGTTGACTTCTGTCTATACGGACCTGTGCCTTGGCTTTTTCTGTTCTTGTCCATTCTCTATGGTGTAGTTCCTTACGACCCGAAACCTCCTGACATATTGAAGTTATTGTTTCTTTAATCTCTTTCCAGTTGTCCTTCATATTAATTCCACCTTTTTCTAGTAGATCGTTTGATGCTTGGAACTTATTATTGAGAATTATTTTGAATTCGTTGGATTGGTTAGTATCGCGGAGAAGGAATGTGTCAAACTTTTATAATACTGCTGCTCCAGTTGTCCAGTGCTTCTTCAGCTTCAGTTTCATTTTAGCCACCACTAGATGGTGATCCGAAGCTATGTCAGCTCGTCTTCTTGCTTTCACGTCTTCCGTGGTCCTTCTTAACTTCTTATTGATGCAGATGTGGTCGATTTGGTTCTCCGTAATGTGGTCCGGTGAAACCCATATAGCTTTGTGTATGCGTTTGTGAGAGAATATGGTGCCACCCATAATCATTTTGTTGAAAGCACATAGGTTTGCAAACCTCTTACCGTTTTTGTTCCTTTCTCCCGGTCCATGTCGTCCCATGATGTCTTCATATGCGTTCTTCATTCCAACCTTGACGTTGAAGTCTAGCATCAGAAATGTCAAATCCCTAACTGAAAATTCATTGGTGGCTGACTGCAGCCTAATATATAACTGGTCTTTGTCGCCTTCGTGGCTGTCGTTGGTGGGTACATAGCACTAAATGACATTTATTGTATTCCCTTCCTTCTTCGTCTTGAATGGTGCTTTGATGATCTTAAGTCCATAAGGTTCCTATCCTATAAGAGTTTCCCATGCTTCTTGGGATAACATTAGTGCCACTCCTTGTGTGTGTATGTGAGGCATTTTCTTTTTCGTGGCCGGAGTATAAAAGCACTTCTCCTGAGGATAATGGTTGATGTCCAGCTCGTAACCAATGAATTTCGCTTATTTCAAGTGTCTTCAGGTTGTATATTTTCATTTCTTCAGGTATTTGGGTGCTTGTCTCTATCTTTTTTATTGTGCGAACATTCCATGTACGTACATTAATTTTTTCTCTGGTTGTCAGAAGAGCCATCGGCTTCGTGGCTTCCGAAGAAACTCGCCTTTTACCATGAGGCGTCATAATAGACCTTCCAACTCCCAGGGCAGAGTTAAAATGGTTATAAAGGTTTTTACTGGTTAGCGTTTTTTTTTAGCAAGGTTGTTGTTTTACGGAATGGGGTTGCTTAAGTGATGATAATAACGTCTTTTCATTACGAGAAACAACTTGTGACGTAATCTAGACACAAATTGGGTCTGGTAATGTGAAGTATTTTATGGTGCTATCATCGACATCGAGAGAACAATAAATACATTTGAGCCACAGCGAATGATTTTGAATCCTAATACCGACAACATTTGGAGAATGAGTGTCAGAAGCAACCGTGTTAGTTGGAATTGACGTAATTTTATTCAATAAAATATTGAAATACGTCACTAGGTAAGGTGGTCAATACCTGAAAATAGTGTTGGTTATTTTGTTTACTTGTCAACTAACTTAAAAGACAAAGCTAGTTGTGATAGACGATGTTGTTAGTTGTTAATCAGTCACCTCTTATTCATGAAATATCTTAACAACTACGAGAACTACCTTCATGCAATTTGTCATCACGGTCTAACATATCAAAGTCTACATTTTTAAAACATCAAACTATATCTAAGGTATCTTTACCACTTGAAGTTTACCAGGTATTTTTTGAAATGGTGTATTGATTTCCATAGGAAGATATGATTCCTTAAAAGCAAGATGGTGCATAATGTATGTTACTAAGTGCTCTAAAGCTCACATCGCTTCATTATATTTCTAAAGTTTTATACTGATGTTTTCTCTTCCGTAACAATTTTTAGGTAAATGGAGAATTATTCATACCCCATGCAGAATATTTTTGTTCCTAATCCCTTCTCATGCACCATTTCACCTTCTCTACAACAAGGAAATGGTAGTACATTCTTCAGCGTTCCTGAACCTTTGTCCTTTTTGCCTAAAAGAGGTCCTCTTCTGCGGGATCCACCTTCATCGCGGAACCCACAAACAGGCAGTATATCATGTTGATTTACATATAGTGTGTTTACTAGGTTCCCCAAATGGCACCGTAAAAATGTCACTGTGTGAAGTGAATTTAGATGACGTCCCGATGGAAATTGTTACTTCCGAGGAAGACTCTGAATCAGAATATGCTAATGCTTTCCTCTCGGCATATTCAGAGTCAGTCGATGATCCGGTCGCTCAAAATGTAGGTTTGCTTCATTTATTATTTGTTTCTGAAGTGCTCAGTGGAGTTGGATGAAATCGAACTCAGAAGCCGTGCCTTAAGAAGTATGCTGCTTCAGAAACAAACGACTTCGGTGTGTGAAACACAACAGAAAACTGAGCTATCACCGCTTCAAAATTTACCTGAAGTTAAAACAGTTTATCAAAAAGTTACGTCATCATGTGATCTATCAACTTTAAAACAAAAGCAGAAATTTGTTATTACAGTACATGATTCTTCAGACAGCGATGACTCACTTAGTCTACCTATTGGTGCTGTTTTTAAGGGTCCATCAGTAAATAAATGCGCTTCTAAACCTCATACTTTTACGAATGCTCCTGAACGATCAAAAAAAATTAGTCGCTTTCATCAAGAGGAAAAAATGTTGTTGCAGCGAAAAATGGAACTTCTTAAGTTAAAACTAACTGTTAAACGGCAACAACACTTAATAGATGAACGACGTAGAATCGTTCGGAAGTTATCAACTACGTTGTCAGAACTTCGTAAGCGCACTAAGCATACTGCTGTGTTGTATAAGGAAGCTAATAAATCCCTTCTCAAAGCTCAACGTATGAATGCTACTTATCAGCGAAAATTAGCCTCTGCCCAAAAGTCATATTCCGATGTCCTTAATTCTGTTAATCGTTCTACTGCTGACGTAATGCAAACAGGTTTTGCTTTGTCTTCTGTGAATTTACGTAGAGATCTTATTATTTTGTCTCTAGATATTCTTCAAAAAGCTAAGGTGGTTACGTGGTTTACTGCCCATTATCATTTCGGCTCAACTACATCAAAATTTAATATAAAGAGCGTAAAACCACCAATAACAGTAGCTACTAGCGCAGAAACGTCACAGGAATTCGATCCGTTTCGCCCAATTTGTCCATTTTTTCTTGACGGTGAATGCTTAGACAAAACATGCATATTTCAGCATCTAAAATGCTCAACTGCTGCCAAGATGAAACCGAAAGGTTACCAACCTTCATCTGTGGTTAGTACGGATTCTGTATTGCTACTTAGTCAGACGAAAAAAGGGAAATATCATGACTTTTATTGTGAATTGTGTAAAGAAAATTTGATCACATGTGGATCAGATTCCTCTCAACCAATAGTAATACAACGTTGGCATTCAGCGTATCTTGCATATTTACGTTCCGATTCGAAGAACTTATCCCTACTTATTAAATTCGTTAATGATCTCGATGGATCCGCGTACCCTGCAAATTTGTGTGCTCATCTAGTATTTGGACTTTTGCTGTGTTCTAATTTAGATGCAACAACAATTAAGCAAAAACTTTTTGATAGTTTGAAAGCCTTTAATTTTCCATTAGATGCTTGCAGACTAGCATTGCGACATCCCAGTTTAAGCATACCTACTCGAAGATCACTTATGCAATCATCTTTGGAATACATAACTCTTCAGTTACAACATAATAAGCAGGCGAACCAGGAGTCAAATTTTGAATCATCTTTTGTATATTTCGTTTATCAATGGTGTCTTCTTGAACAGGAAGTTGGTTTGTATAACAAAGTAATAACTGTTTTAACAAATATTCTTCAATCGTTACCTAAGGAGAATAAATTGATTTATGTGCTGTGGTGGTTGCGATTATATCACCAACTAAATGGTGTTTTACCCCATGAAAATCTATTTCCTACTGCCAATGCTGTATGCTTCTCCAAATCAGTCCTCCTGGCGAATCAGGAAGTCATCGAAATGGCGGTCACTGAAACTGGTGTTTCTACTAATTTATCCCAGCTATTGGAATCATTCCAAAATATCAGTACTGATATTATCTCCACTTGCTTTCTGTATATTACTCACTTGCACATACAGTATCTTAACGCAAACTCTAAATTTAAGGCTGCTGCAGATATAGCACTAACAGTAGCTTTATATTCTCCTAACTTCATAGATGATTTGTTTTTTCCGTCCGCAGTATATTCTCTATTTCGTTTAGATTCATCTCTTGATTGGACCACCTTCATTGGTAATGTGCCTGATAAATTACGAGTTAATCTCAATTTGGCGCATCGGATAGAATTTGGATTTTTGATAACCTGTTTGAATTGGCATAGAAAGGAATTTAATCCCATGGAATTCCATCTTATTGAGTGTTTAGGCAACCTAATCTTTCTTCCAAAAGATGATTTTCAAAGCGTTATTTCAGCGTATGAAGATTTACTGAATATAAAGTCCAGTAACACCAGTTTTATTAATTTTAAAATGTGTCCACGAAGTTCTACATATTTGTGGCTCAGCTACTGTCTATACAACATCATTCATTGCCTTAATGATCGTGAAGTTTTAGATCACTTAGTTAATCATTACAAGTCATGTATCATGAGTTGTGAACATGAAGACGCAAACCATGCTTTCATTCGTCTTTTATCCTTAATGTGTATCTTTCTCGCAAACCGTGTAAACCAGTTGGATAACTCAACATATCCTACTATCATAAAATTGCTATTTATTGATAATCCTTTCAAGTTGGATCGTAAATTACTTCCACTTTACTTCCTTGAATTAGTCCAGCATATTAATTTAGGGCTTCTCCCTCCTGGAATTCGTCATGATATCTGTGTACAGCTTGTCGAAATATATGGTGCTTCTTTGGTTCCTTCCTTGTGTCGAACTTTATGTGCTCTAGGTGATTACTTTTTAGCACAAAGTTTATGTGCGATTGGATGTTTAGACAAACCCGATAACGAAGACTTCTGGCTTTTGTATGCTTCCACTACATTTAAGACTCTCTCGCGTACACAATCGTCTGAACAATTATCAACACTTCTAGAGATTCTGATAAATGCTACCTCCGTAATAACCTCCAGTTCTCGTCTTTGGAAGTACTATGCACTTGTTGTTCGTATTGCCAAAGTATCAGTTGAACAAGTAACGAATCGTGCTAAGTGTGCTGGGATGTATGATCTCATTTCCAGTAGTCTAAATAATGATAATCCGACAAAATTTTTATCAGAACTTGGACCTCTATGTGATGAAAGATCTTTGGATAGAAAAAACTCGACTTAACCATAAACGTAAGTTAACTTAAAGGCAGTGATGTAACGCTTATATATTAAACTAATTCAATCTCGATTTTTTCAGATCTGGTATTTTAATAAAAGGAAGCTAATTTTATTTATTCCATTTGTACGTTTTACCGTTGCATTTCCCATTTGGTAGTTTATTATATTCATTTCCTGTGGACCTTCCACAGAATAGGCCTTAGTTGAAATGGTGTAAAACCTGCTGCTGTATTCCAGATACATGACACTATTGATAAATTCTAGACCCTGCTTTGTAATGTCCTTCGAGCAGATCATTTTCGTTTTCTTTGTAAGACACTGAATATCTCTCTTGTGGTAAAGGAATATGAAGCTATAGCAAAGAATCTATTGAATTTTCATTAGTGTTCTTTTTACATACACTTCTGCTTATCGATCCATCTCCCTAGTCATTCAAAGTGATACAACCACAGTTTTCTAGTGGGGCCCGAATTGGTTTATTACGTATAGCAAAAGCTATAGGACCCATACATTTTGTCTTCCCTCAAATCCCAAGCTTAAAGTAATTTATGCCTTCCCACGAATTAATTATTTCTTTCAGAATCATTTTCTCTATGTCTAATCTTTTTTTTTACTACTATTGGTGTCAATGCTACTACTTGGGTATTAATCCCACTGTGCTAACGGAGCTTGGCAACTTTGACAATGTTTTAGTTTGAACTTGACTGACTGGTCCGATGTTAATATCAACGCTAGTATGCAGACATCCGACTGACTAGTCCCAAGTAGGATACATGGGCGTCCTGGGCTCTGCTTGCTATCTACAGTCCGACTCTAATCACAAACGCCACAATGTCCATGTTTTTGTCTGCTTTAGGAAAAGGGCTAATGTCACTTAGATATGACACTAGCTCTTCTACCGATTACCGCAGGTTAGAAGAAAGCTAAGCGAGACCAATCTAAAATGTCTCACCAGTCGGTGGAACTATAGAATGTTGTTCTAAACCATTTTAAGAAGCACAGATATAGTTGGTGATCGGGAAATACCCTGAATTCTCGATTGGGGAACTTAGGTGACGTAAACGTATCCATTCTGAATCTTTCCGTAGATCCTTAGTCTTAATGCTACTTCATAATAACTTTACTCTGATTCTGTTTAGTAATTTGGTAATCGTGCCTTACATTTCCGTCGTTAATTCTAGGCATTTGATCAGTATTGCAAAACTTTCTGGAATCAAATTCTGTTAGGTAAGTGTAGCTTTATTCAACTTGTTGTTATCAATGATGATGGTGCTGTTGCTGTTATCTATGTTTTAGTTATTGGCTTTATTATGTGCCCGTAATGATATTTTATCATAACAAAGTTACGCTTCATTTAGTTGACTGTTCTGTATAAATTTTTAGGAGATTTCATACTCAAAGTTTAATGCTGGAAACATTATTGTAGTAGAGAAAGTTTTAATTGTTCGGTAAGTGCTATTTATCGAATTTCAATAAATTCAGTCAGGCGACCAACCGCAACGCAAACTGTACAGTTGTTTGTATATGTAAATAAATAATAAATTATCACCAAAATCGTCGTTCTCAATTTTCACAGCATGAAATCACTTTCATTTTCGTAGTAAGCGTTTAAATTTGAGAACACTTGATAGAATCTGTGTGAATTAAAAACCCTTACTATGTTTCATTGAAGTAATTCGAAAATACGTAACCTATTTTACAGGATTTCTTTGTTAAAGGATTTTTGTTAATCAAGTAAAGCTGCTGCCAGAATAGATCAGTAATAATGTCTGATTGTGGTGCGGTGTTCTGAGTCCGGATCTCATATGAAACGCCAGTTCACTCAAGACTATGTATCCACCTTGTCGACGATTGCCAACCAGCACAACGCCTAGGTTGTAGAATTCTTGTCGATCCCCCCTACTTATCAGTTAATAAACTTCTCATTGCAAGGGCATCATGAATTATGTAGTCAGTTTAGTAGGGTCGTGATTGTGTAACACACCACCTTCGGAAAACAAAACCAATTAGGTAGGAGAATAGGAATGATTTTCCAGCACAAAGAACCATTTATACTAAATTACGTACTTTTAGTAGTCCTACATTTATATTCACCTGTTATTCAAAAGTGCCTACAGTACCAAGACGAATCTGTCCAATCCTTTCTATTTCGCTTTGGTCTGAAAGGAGACGACGAAGTGACGATTGTAGACTGAGTCGTACTTATTTTGTAATATTTAGTGATGTCAAATAGATACACACCTTCAGTAAATAAGGCAAAGTTAATCTCGCAACTGCAACGGTTTAATATTTTGTCCCGTTAATTGTGATCTAGATTTTCAAGTGTTTAAGTTTTCATCAGCTTATCTCTAGAATGGTAGAATATTTGATGTTCAACGAATCGAAAACAACTTGTTCACAACAAATGGTGTCACTGTGTGTGATATCTAAATAATTACTGGATTAAATTACTGTAAATTTGGCATACTGTATCAGGAATCCCACTTCAACTGTTCACATGACAAAACTATGTCGCAAATGTAGGACGTTCCAACACTTGTAACGATGACAGTTGATAATAGAAATACATAAGGTGAATATTAAGGCGTTATTAAATAGATGAATCCAGTAAACGTGTTGACCGAATGTTTACAGTTTGATGGTTAAATTATACATACAACTAAATGTAAATAAAACTTTACAAATAACTTATCTGACCCTAAACCTAGAAATCACATGGCATTCTTGAACGTTTAAGGATATCTTCAAAAGAACTCCAACAAAATGGAAATACAGTTATTCCGAAAATGGTAAGAAGTTATAAAAATTATAACACTCAACATTAAACTGATTAGTGAATTTCCCGAAGTACCTACTGAAGGTCTGGAAAGTGAATCTAAATGCACTTCACGAAAACAATCGTAGACTTATCGTAACCATTACATCACGTGTGTTCGGTTAACCTCCAAAGTACCTTTAATTAGTATTTACTTATTACTTTGTGTTATCATCATTACGAATATATTTGCATATAATCTGTTTGAAATTACATATCCATCATAAAGAAGCAACTTAGTAGTAAACAACTGAATATTGTATTGAAAATTCTCAGCTTATTGAACATCCTAGTAGAGTACATTTTCGACCTCGTGATAGAATCGGGGTTATTATACTGAGGGTATGAATAGCCTAGATTGATTGTAACTAGTGGGATTAAATAAATGCTCCTTTACTAAAGAAGTACTGTACCGCAACAATCTAACATGATCTAAAATCTTAACGCTCGTGCGAAATTACTCGATACCTTTAACAGTTCTTGTGTAACTTCTCGCTATGGAATCTCGGTGGTACCAGTAAAACAAATCAACAACATGTAGAAGAGCATGCTAGATTCCAATTGTGATCTAAATAAGTAACTGAATATAAACTAATATGCTCATAAATATCAAATGTAGCAAGCGATACCAGTAGTCTGTTAGAGTCGGGACTATTTAATTTCAGTTAAGAACTAAGATACTGATCTCATCATCATTATTTATCTCTAATATATACCGGAAGAGGAATTAGCCAGTTGTGGGCCACTCATGGTTTCAAGCTACACAAAGAATAACAACTAACTACATCTCTAATTTACACCCAAACCTTATAAGATGAACAATAGTTTAGCTAATGTTTCTTAACAATTAATTAGGTAGATAGAAGATAGTTACAAATTTCAAAATCAAGCAGTACCGCAGGTTTAAATGAATGATATAATACTGGGGTACCGCCAAATGTTCTGATACACAAGGAATGCAAACATAATAACGACTCGACCTTTCGTAAAAATGAGTAGTTTCAAGTTAACTTGAAAATGTGGTCCAAACAGCATGCAATCGACAATAAATTTAAGAGCCTTCTCACAAGTCTTGTGAAAAGTAAGCGAACACTGGATTAAGAAGATACATGTGTGAAATAAATTGAAGACTAGTTAGTAAAATACGTTTGCATACAAATATTTTTACAGATCGCAGAAGTGAATCAATTTAAAGATAAAGTCCTTCAGGTGTTCCTTCACTTTTCCGATAAAGTACGTTCTCTTTTGCCTTCTTAAAGTCTTCATCAGTGACTTTCATCCTCCTTTCTCGTAGGGCCAATAACCCAGCTTCAGTACAAATAGCCTTAAAGGAAATGAGAAAATTACAGAGTGCAAGCTGTCAACTATACACTCGAAAATGAAGATTTGTTTGCCTATTCCTGTATAAGTGTACATAAAAGTCAATTGACAACAATTTCGTTGCAGGTGCATATGTGCAACTGTAGTCAACTTCAAAAGCTATAATTATAGACTGCTCATCTTAAAATCTCTAATCACGGGACTTGGATACTCATTCTGACAGGTTCTGAGTGATGAAGGTTCTATGTTGATCATACATACATATACATGGGTGGTGAAGCGCAACGACAACTGAAACGAAAATCAACAGAGTTTGCGCAAGGAATGTGAGTAGTGGTGGGCCACAAAGACAAAAGCGGCAGTAGATAATAGTAGACAAATGTTCCAGCCCATAGAAGGTACCAGTATTAGGAAATCGGCTGTTAGTGAGACTATTTCCGAAAAAAAGATAGGTCCATGATCCATTCTGAATTAGGAAGAATGGACCGATGAGCGGAACACTTCCATGAATATTTCGACCTATTCCAGCTAATCTCCGTTTACTGACTATCCACAAACCACTTGAATAAAAAATTGACACATGCCCCTAACTCTCAGTGAAGTTACAACAGCTATAAATAATATTAGACAAAGTAAAGCAGTAGGACCTGGTAGGTTAACTCCAGATATCTTTAAAGATAGATAGGTGGGCTGACTGAGTCAAAGTCTGGGAATTGAACATCATCCCATTTGACTGATCTTAATCGCTGATCATTCCAGTTTACAAAAAGGGCAGGGATCTTATGATAACCACAGAGGGATCAGTTTGACTAACATAGTGTCTAAACTATTAGCCTCTGTAATCATCCGACGTTTATGTGATGCTAGGGAACTATACATTCAGAAAAACCAGGCTGGTTTTAGACCTGTGTGAAGATGTACTGGTCAAATAGTCACTCTGCGTCAGATTCTAGGACGGGTATGCCTACCAACATCCGACAATAATGGTACTCTGACTTGAAGGTCGAGAAGTTCTGCGGCAGCGTTTGTCATTAAAAGGCTTACCTTAAAAGTACAATAACCTCTAGAAGATCCTTTACTCAGAAACCTCTGGTCGAGTTACAGCTTATGAGAAACTGTTAATAGAATCGTCAACCTCAAACGATGTTCGTCAGGGTAGCCATTTGTCCTCCATTTTAGTTACTTTTGTCACAGATGTTTTCTTAAAAGTATCACTTTTTTCATTTAATTTTTCAGAAGTTAATCTCCCTACGCGAAGCTTACTCATCGACTTAGAATACGCAGACGATATAGTACTATTCGGTTAAGACGCTGATAATAATCAGTTTCCTGAACACCTTGAGTAACATCGCAAGCATATCCGGGATGCGTTTCCGTGTAAATGCGAAACGTTACACCTGGACTGGTCCTCATCATCGCCCACATCGGTCATAGGGAGTAAAGTAGTTGAGTGCCTAAACTATCGTCTGTATATCATGAAATGACCAAGTAACCAATACTCACGTTAGACATATGGTACCAGGGAAAAATGGCAAATCTGTCGATATTGTGAATCTCCATCGACTGAGGTGGTCGGCATATGTGTTACGAATGACCAACCAGCCCCCATAACGCCCAGCGATTCTAACTGATGTTAAAAGTAGGATGGAAAAAGGCCAGAGGTGGTCAAACTAAAGCATGACATCCGTTCGTAAAGTCTTTGACTGCTAGTCTGAGTCATGTTGGTAAATGCAGACTATCTGGTAGGGATCCGGATGACAGTCGCGATGAATGGCTAGACACTGGGTGATATGGCATAGAGTCGGTCGCAGCGGTGCAAATATATTCACTCTTTATCTTCATCTAGGTCTTAAGTTTTATTATTCTTTCACACACACCTTTACTTTATTCGTTCCTACTGTATTCTATTGTTGTATTATTCTCGTAAATTTGATTTCATTGTGCTAATGTAGTATGGCAACGTGAGCCTATGGGGACATATCCCAGGTTTTATTTTGTTAACAACTAACTGGGCGAGCTAGATCAACTGAATCAGTTTAGTTACAGACTTTTTTGTCTTAGTCAAATCACTATTGAAGTTGCCTAGACTTGTCCGTGCTTTAGCCATCATTACACACTTAATCGACAGTTTGGCATACTTACATAAATTGAATATAATCTTACCTTGATGTCAGCACCTGAAAGTTCATCCTTAGAGACGACATATTCCTCTAAATTCACATCCTCTGCTAAAGTCATGCGGCTTGTATGAATACTGAAAATACGACGTTTAGTTTTTTCATCGGGAAGAGGAAACTCAATTTTACGATCGATTCGACCAGGTCTGATTAATGCAGGGTCCAACGTTTCAATTCTGTTAGTGGCCATAATAACTTTTACGTCCCCACGAGAATCAAAACCGTCTAGCTGATTAAGTAATTCTAACATTGTCCGTTGTATTTCGCGTTCACCACCTGAATTCGATTCGTACCTAAAATAGTCCAAGGAAAGAAATCATTGAGTTGGACTCCTAGCTTGTACGTTTCACATTCAGAAAGTCCTAGAAGTTAACTGTATAAACCATTAGAAGCGCAAGGAAAAAAGACAAAAACCAAACATAGTGATATTAGCTAAATTCACAGGAAAACATATCCCAAAATAAAGTCGTATCACCACATACTTTCTATGCAAATTATTTAACAAACATATACCTTCAAGATCACAACTTTTAAAACTTGTTTTGAGAAATATTGGCTGATAAAAGCTCAACTCCTAGCCATGGATCAAGACCCCACCTAACCTATTCTTGTCTATTGAGATGAACAGGTAGCAAAATCCAACTTCGTTTTTCCAGTCGATTAAAAATGATGACTTGTATAAAAAAAACATATCGTACTTAGCTTTGTGTTATTACTCAGACACTATTTGGTAAAATAAGAAACCGAAAATATATGCGTCACATAAGTATAAAAGTAACATTGTGAAGAAAATGGAGAGAAGAGGCAATCAAGGGGAAATTCAGTAAGACAACATGAAAATCATAAGGTAAGAAATACAGATCGGATAAGAATACAAATAATATTTCATTCCTACTAAGAGAAATGATCACGCTTTTATGAATATTATAATAAGGAACTTCAGCAAGATCGCTACTGGCTTCCATCTTGTGCCATATCTGACAAGGTTTCAGGCACCATCTCTAGGACCCTAACCAGGAAGTCGGAATGGGATGACAGAGGCCAACCCCATTCAGATTTCCTAAATAACATGACGGCATGCCATAAACTGATCACTGCTTATTCCAACCAGTCCCAGTGTCTGCAAATAATGCATGACATGGAAGCCGCTGGGACGACACTCGTAAAACGTAACGAAGCCACCAAAACCAGTGTTTTAAGATAGTGATACAAATAGGGTTGCCGTTACTGCACCTGCAGACAAAATGCCGAACCTCTGGACGTCGGCAACTCTTCGGAGATAACAACAATCGGGTATAAATAGACGCTGAATATTATCAGCTCGAGGAAACCAGGTTTCGCAAGCATAGAACAAAACCGCTCTTAACTAAGTGTTGTAAACCCGATTTTTTACAACCAGACTTACATCACGACGGCGCCAAATATACTCCAGTTCGACATAAGCCGATATGGCTTTAATTATCCGTAGATTAATCTCATCTGACACACCACCACCACTTACACAACTATCCAGATACACTAACTTTTCAACTACTAACGTTTCACCACAAGGAGTGAGAGTAAGTATGCACTCATACCAGTCTCGCAGAAGTACCATGCGAGGTATGCGAAGTACTATGGGAGGTGCAAAATACGTGCCATACTAACGGATACTAATTGCTGACTGAATAAGTGCGAGTTGGATGGCTTGTGTTATCGTTCAGCAAGACAATATCACCCGCATACTCACGGTTTTGACTCAGAAGTTAAAGTTTTGTGGACTTCCTCTTCGTTAGATGGATCAGTCGTCACTGGTCATGGAAGGCATGGCAATCTGGTCTAGGTTGATGGGACACTAGACCAGCTGAATTAACCCTCAAAAAACAGCCCATCGTCTAAGATGATCTTCAATGTTGATAACTGGCGTATTACCAGCTTCCCAGATTGTTCCACTGACACCAGACTTCTTGCTGCCAGTGGCTCAGACGAGTTGAAAGAGCTCCCGGCAATTATCAGATGCAGCTGCTTTGTTCAACTCTTTGGTACACTCACTACCAGGTTTCACTGTCTTGATACAGGATTTTTGGAATCTCCTGATGTGGGAATCTATGTTTACTATCAAACTCATGAGTTGTCGCAGTGGACCAACGTGCCTCAACGAGTTGTAAGTAACCTGCAGAAACCTCATGACTATAGGCGAGACGTTTAGCAAAACCTCAAGAGACGTGGCCCTCAATTTTTATGGGGTCATGCAAATGAAATTAGTGTTTATCTACCCTATTTGGTGAACTGGCATTTAGCCTAGAACCGAACTCAGATTGATATTTAGTTGCAACAGAAGCTGAAGCCAATTTACTAGCATTAATCCGTTTAGACCGAGACGTTTGCTGGACACTGAAAAACAAGACAATTATGACCCAAACCAAACTATGATCAGAGTCCAGATAGGTGTTCCAAGAAGAACGGCAGTCTTGAACACAACCACACCAGCGGTAACTGATCGCAATATGACCAATATACGTCGTAGCTTGAGTTGCAGAGGGAGGATGCCAGGTAGCACATTGACAGTGGTTATACCGGAAGTTGGTGCTGACTAGAAATAGGTTGTGGTCCACGCGAAGTTGTAGAAAACGGTCACCGTTATCTGACCTGCGGCCACTGGGTCCTCATGAGCCACCTGAACAACTCCCCCCTGCATTTAGACGTACAACCTGCGCATCTAAATTTGCAGCTTGTACTACGATATCTGTCGAACGCGATATCTCACGAAGATCGCCTAAATGATAGCAGAACATATACTTGATTCCATCCAGGATGTAATCAGTCGGCGCGTGGGTGGAAATTACGAAAAGATATTGTCTCCCAAGTGTTTTTCCCACTTTGACGGAATCTTGTAACTTAATAGTATATAAGCGATTGTTAATGGGGATACAACCAATTAATGGTGCCTCTACTCTGGTGCATAGTACGACACCGATACTACAAGATCCCCGGATAAGTGCATATGGAACACACTTTAAGTCGGCAGATGGGGGGGAAGTAAATGTTTAGTACATCACCAGAGTTCTGAATACGGAACTTCGATAAACAACAAACATCGTTGTCACGACTTTCGAGAGACATGGTCAACAAACCAATCTGTTGTCCGATCTGCATCAATGTGTGAATGTTAAAGGAGGCCAGTTTAAATGGCATACGTGACTTCAAAAACGTTGCATCATATTTCGACACTGATGACAACAAATAAAAAGCGACTTTAGACCAAATTAATCGCACAGACTCTTCATCGTGCATGAGCTGCTGAGTAAATAGAATAAGTAGTGGAGAAAAACAAAGGAAACAAAGACGAAAAGAAAGGGGATGTAAAATAAGGTAGTAGTTTCAATAAAATAACAGTAAATATCGCATGATTATAAATATCGTTCAAGTGAGAAGTAATACGATACGGACCATTTTTTTCGTAATACATAGTTATCAAAATTACCCCTGAAACGTATTGGTGCGGCTGAGGGTAGTGAAAGTTCCCTCTTCCTCTCAAAACGACCATGCATCTAGCTTCTGCCAAGGAAGTTCTACCCAATAGCTTTTAAAAGCGTGTTGTTTACTAAAGTGGGAGGACGAAAGCGAACACCTGGCGCTTAGACTGAGTCAGTGAACATAGAGGGTCCACTAAGGGGGGTTGGGAAACCCTAATTCTAAACTGATGGTGTACACCGGCTCCATGATCCTGAAGGAAAAAAATGTGTATGAACCAACTTTAGTCACCGGTTACCACGGGACTGCATCTTCTGACGACGTTCCACTGCCTTGTGAATTGGTTATAAGGTCAAATATTCGGAGAATGGTCCCCTAAGAAAACCACCTGTCTGAGTTTGGGCGACTAGGTAGCATCTTAGCCCACACATAATCACAATAGCTTAATTTTATGCACAGCACCGATCCTGATAGCTCTGTTAATATGCCGTAACAAAACATCAGTCACCTTTTGCTTAAAATCATAAAGTACGCAGAACTAGTTTAAGTACAAAACAAGAATCCAACATTCAGAAACTCCTACCGAAAGGCTTTATTTTCCAAGTATTCACACTGAGTACATAAACATCTTGCCTTAATGGATAGTTAATTCATGAATCATTAAGAAAACTGTTGGGCTGTAAAAATTATTGACATGACTATAAAATCCAGAATGAGAGATATAAAAAGTGAACATTATTCGTGATATTTATTTATCGAAATGACTATGAACCATGTTATTAACGGGGAACATGCCCAACCCATTGTTTGACGTGACTTCAAAACGCTTTTACAAAACTGCAACGTCTGGAGTAACAACGTTATAAAGCCATTGAGTACTCATATGTATAGCAGTGCTATACGGAGCTGTTATGTTTACTAAAATACAAGCACATTAGTTAGCAATCATTTGCATAAGCTGGTATCCCCAGTTTCAAGAATTCATATTAGACTTGCTTTTATATCAACGCTACTTGACATACGCATCCTGCCTCTTCTTAATAAGGCTGAAACTACTGTCTGTAAAAATATCGAATCATCCTCCCTTCACAACTGTTTTCCTATTTTATATCCATGTAATATTAAATCATAAAGAAAAAGTTTAAAGTCAGTTAAGACATGAACTTAAAATCAGCTAGTCCAGTGATCCATTTATGCAGTGAATTACACAAAAAATGTTGAAATTCCCGTCAGGATTTGGATGCCTAAACATTATCAGTAGACAAGTTTGGATCTGTAGCTAAATGGGTCAATCACAGTAACCAATGAATCATGGTTCCAGAAACTGAGTAATACTTTTGAGGAACATTTTTCTGAGATAGAAGTGCACTTGGCTAAATAGTGAGGAACGTACAAAGACACTCAGCAACCTTTTATTGTAGAGTCATAATATCTACATATACATTTCCTGCGGTATTTCATTTCCAATCTAGTCAGTCATTAATAATGTAAGATCTAGTACAAACTTAGATAGGATTGACTTGCTAGACTTCATATCAGTCAGTCGGTCATAGACAATGTAGACTCAAAAGCATAATACAGATTCCAACCAAGTAGTTGCTACCAACACGGTCACGAGGAACAGTCAATGACTCCATGAACTAGTGCTGTTTGGCAACCTCTGAATTTTTCCGAACTTATACATCAGTAAACGTTGCGTATCTTGGTCGGTGGTGGTTAAGCACGTGCAACACATGCCTCAGTAACCTCATATCAGCACGGATTGACAACTAACAAAGCGAAAAGCATTGAACAAATTATTTCGACTGCGTAGGTGCGTGGAACGCGAAATACATTTAGTGTGTGTATTATCAGCCAAGGTTAGGATTCTTAAATAAAGTTTATAGCGCATTCAATTATTTTATCACTTTTCATCAGAACACCAATTAACACAAACTATTCCTGAGACATCTGAGATATAGAGGGTGAAATGCATCTCGAACACTTATCTATACACAAGCAGCTACTACCATATACGCTTGATTTGAAAAACCACTAACCTTTTGGTCCCTACTGCATCAATTTCATCGATAAATACAATACTAGGTGCATTTTCCTCCGCTAAACGAAATAGCTCGCGAACCAATTTCGGACCATCACCTAAATACTTCTGGATTAATTCTGATCCAACAACACGTAAGAAAGTAGCTGATGTCTGGTTAGCGACTGCTTTAGCTAGTAATGTTTTGCCTGTAAAAGAAAAATACTTGCGCTAACCTAGGAAAATAATACAATACTCTTATGCCACATAGTAGTGAAGTGCTTCAATGGATATAATCAATTTCGACATACAATTATTTTCTTAGATTCTAATAAGTCGACACTACGTTATACAGGTTACACTTATATGCCCTCACATGGAAGTAGACAATAAAACAGACTTAGGAATTCATCGGTTAATCTGATTGAGAAACTACATTTACACTGAAGTTAAACTTCAAACTAGGTTGGGGTTTAGAGATTAATTTGAATAACGGTATAAAGTACATACTTCTTAAGTAAACAAATAGCAAAAAATCTAATTTGTGTATTAGACCGTTAGAACTCAATTAGACAGGGAAGAATTCCCACCTGCACTTCGGTGTTAGAACTTCCGGGTAACTGATCTATGAAAATATAGATGCAGCACTTGCATAAATACATTAATAGCTGGTTAAAAGAATCACAATTCTGTAAGTCCAACTATTTGAACTTATATCATATTATTCGGAGTTATTTGTACACCTTAACATGAATATTGTTAATTTTTAAATAAACCGGAAAGTATATCGAATCAAAGCATGGAAGTGAGATTTCATTGTAATTCCATGGATGAACTCTTAAAAAATGGATTAGTATCAGTTCTGAGAAGTTAACCAACTTGAAGGGATCTATTTGTAGGTAACTCACACATAAAATCTTACAATAGTACACAGGAAATAAGTGTGATGGTATCACCGTTATTACAAAACCGGAAAAAACGAGAAACTACAGATGAATATCTCTAAAACTTATAGGAAATGAAGTTTTCAACTATAGCCTAGTTTACATCTCTCTGAAAAGTTCCAGCCACCAGCCAGACCTGGCGCAGAGAAAGATGTGTGCCAATAAACCAGTTTGAAATAGTTTACGGTGAAAGACAAGTAACTTAATGCAATCCGTCAAGTGGAAGGCAATAATGGACAAAAACAGTTTTAATGGCTAGTCTACGTTATCCAAAGCACCAACAATAAATAATCCTACCTGTCCCTGGTGCACCATACAGAATCACGCCTTTAGGAGGCTTAATCCCCATTTCCTCATAAAGCTCTGGATGAGTTAATGGCAATTCAACTGACTCTTTGATCTCCTGGATCTGTACATCTAATCCACCAATATCTGCGTAGGTCTCTTGTGGTGCCTTTTCTAACTTCATAACTGTGACCATAGGGTCCGTCTCATCCGTCAAGACACCAACAACGGCATGAACCTAAATAATTTGGTTTGTGGGAATAAATACATTCCATACTTTGTGGTTCAGGAGCACAGAACAACCGGGTTCCAGCATCCCCTTGTCGACAAATGAGAGAATGCTAACATAATGCTCACTTCCGACAGAGGTGGATACTACAACATGATTGTCGTCGATAATCTCTTCCAAGGTTCCCACAGACATTGGAGTGCCACGCAAATCATCTACTTTTGACCGTTCCTCCTGAAGAAAGTTAAAAAATCAAGCTATAAGTACCTCATGACGCTCTTCGTCTGTTTTGAGACGCTCTTGGTTTTTAATAAACTCTTCTTCCATAAGTAAGAAATCCTTGATCCTTTCCATTTTCAATAATCGAAGTTTGCAGCGAGTATGTGGTGTGACTTGAGGTAACTTATTAGTACTATCTGGTCCCTTAGATCGTTTATGTTTGCCCATTCTGGTAGGTACTGGTGGATCGAATTCCCTCCGTTTAGTCTAGAAGTAAAAGGTCAACAAGGTCCCTTACTTTATCATCCTTTTTGTTTCCCTCTTGGCTAGATTGCTTTTGTCCCTAGATACAAAATTACGTACAGAGTTCTCACAAACCATTATAGAAGTGTGAATAAACAGGGAACCTATTTGTAAACACTAGTGCAGAAAAGTACGGACAGCCGAGTATATATACGACAGGGGACACTAAGAAGTCGATCTATACAACGCGCTCTATCCAATGTCGAATATCATTGTAACGAGTTTGTATAAACCTGTCGGTATCTTAATACTTTCGTCTTGATGTCGCCAATTTAGTTCTATGTATTTGGCGGTGGCCTGCGGTAGTTATCTAGCTGTTCAGCTGTACTTTTCCTAGTGAGCAGGAGAATAATGCAAATATTTTTTTTCCGGTTTCAGTCACATGTGCCTTTTAGGAACTAAATATTCCTGTTGCCTTTTACGTACATTTTTATGATTTTTAATCCAAGTTTTCTTATTCTGCCTTCCATCTCCTTTTTACCACTAGGTATCCGCAATCTTGGACAATTGGTAGGTCTTGAAGGTTATGGGTAGTAAAGCGAGAGGAATGGTAGAGTTGCAGGGAGGTATAGAATAACTAATGGGAGGGGAAAGATATAGAAGAGTGATTACTGCAGTAGAGATATACAAAATAGTGACGATAATAGAGATGGTAATAGTACCAGTAATAAGAAATAATGATAATAATGGTAATAACGAAGTGGTAAGACCTAGTAGGTGGCGTGTTAATGTGACAATAAGCAGATCGTTAGAGAGTAGAAGAGTAAACACTGGAGTGGAATACAGTTAGGTAACAGAAGGCCGTTAAGGCTTACGTGATTATCTAGCTTCATTTTATTGTTCCCTACCGTGGAGACTTTAGAAATATTACCTGAAATAGCAATCTAAGTTAGGCAGACTCTTTGATGTGAAACTTTTGAGGCTACTGTTACCCCTAACACTATAACGTTTGAATTGTTAATTTCTATATTGATATTGGTACCGAAAGGTTATACTGTAGTGTCCAACGTAACATTAAAGCGTTGTACAACTTGTGACTCTGGATTCTTTGGGGTCAAATATATATCTATCTCATCTTCGTTCCAGATTTTTTAAACGTACGCGTGATTTGTGATTGTTGTGCGTGTAAGTGTCTTGCTATTAGAAAAGGTGAAAGTACTAACGACATATATAGTTATTTGGTCTAACGAGGTTACAAATCCAGCAGTATAAATCAGTACCATCAAATTGATGATCTGACGTAGAAAGCACGCTATTCCGGTCGAAACCTTTTTGGATTAACCGTGTCGTATCGTCGATATTGCCTACCTGCATATTAACCCATCTTATTCGTTTAGTTGCAACATTACCTGTGTAATTATTTATTTTCATCCAATCCACTTACTATCTGACGTTTTGTATCATATTTCATACAAGTACACATTTACTGGTTATTTAGACTCACATTTTATCATTAATTAAGATTCGCTTTGAAGTGTACGTGGGTATATGATCAAGTTACGCTTGTCGTACAACCAAAGCCACTTCTATCGAATGGACCCACTCTCAGGAATGAGAAGAAATCAGAAGGCACTGAAAGATGGAAGAGAAATTATATTTGATCGTATACAGAGCTTTAGTGGGATGGCAACGTCTAGGCTGGTAAATAAGAGAGAGTTGCTACCCACGGTGGTTCGAGTCGTGATCTGGTGGTGATGCGTGACCGTGCGCCTTCACCTAGTAGAATCCACTAAAACAAACATGGTCAGCATCAATGTCGAGAGCCTATGCAACTATTTATTTTGGGGGTTATTTACAGCTACAGCTCGCTCCCTCCCCTAATGGGTTCAGGACCTTAAGACGTACCAGCCGAAGGATAAGACCCAATGCACCAGACATTGGTAAACGTCCTTTCGATGGTTCGCGATATTGTGCAGCTTCTGGACGTCAGTCCCTACACTGTGGTGTCGTTGCATAAAATATTTATACATAATAAATCCTCTTTCCTTCCACGTCCTTCTGTTTGTTTCCAGACGGCCTGAAAGTCGAAAAGAAAAAAGAAAATTTAAATCTGTGCATTTTGTATACAAAAAAATATTTGTTAACTCAGTGCGTCTATAAAAAAAACGTGTTGAACACTGACAACAAATAATCAAACGCTTTTTTTAAATACGAAAATTTACAAAATGCAAACCGTAAATTTCCAAAAATAATAATAAAGGGTTTATTGATTTTTGTTTATTTCTTTTAAGACTACAAAAAAAATTGTTATACGTACGTAGGTAGTGGGAATCGGGAGGAAATTAGCAGGTGTAGTATTCTTTTAGGTGTTCTGAAAACCGTAATTTTCCACCAGAACGCGTAGCTCTTTGCATTATGGAGTTCTTTGATTCTTCTACTTGCGTGTTAGTCATTGCTTGAGGCGTAATGACTTCGTTCATGGCAAGATTTGCAGGTGTTGTAGGGAATTCGACATCAAAAGGTTTGCCTTCTAGGTAGGCTGCTTTGAGGCGGTCAATGCTGACGTTATCCTCGTGGCCATTCTTGTCAATCGTATAGTACTTTGTTTCACGTTGAAGAACCTTGTATGTTCCTTCGTGAGTTGCGTCGAGAGGTCGGCGTATGGCATCACGACGTACGAAAACGTGTGTACTATGTTTTAAGGCAGGTTGGATAAAGGTGTCTGTCGACTGTTGTCGAGTTTGAACTGACTTAACTGAACGCATAGCATTTGTGGGCCGGTTCACGTAAGAATTCATATCCAGGTTTGCCGAGGTGGAAACGGCTTTCACAAACTCACCTGGTAGTCAAAGAGTCGTTCCGTAGACTAATTCGGCGAAACTGCATCCAACACCTTCTTTTACTGTGCTGCGAATCCCGAGTAAAACTAGTGGTAAGGCGTCGATCCACTGAGGGATGTTTGTTGCTGAAAGTGATGCTCTCAGTTGTCAGTGAAATCTTTCTACCAAACCGTTAGATTGTGGGTGGTAGGCGGTCGTCCTGAAACGCGTAGTTCCAAGAAGTTTGGTCAGAGCGTGAAACAATCCAGATCCAAACTGACGTCCACGGTCTGTTGTTACTGTGGATGGACAACCAAAGTTGGCTACCAATCGTTTGACGAAAGCGCAAGCAATCGTTTCACTAGTGATGTCTTTGAGTGGAATCGCTTCTGGCCAGCGTTGGAATCGGTCCACGCATGTCAGAAGATAAGAAAACCCATTTGATTCTGGTAAAGATCCTACCAAATAAAGGTGGGCGTGATCGAATCAAGCGTCAGGGGCTGAGAAAGTTCCTAGGGGGTACTTATTATGCTGAATTACTTTGTTCTCCTGGTAGGCTATGCAAGTGCGCGCCCATTTTTTGATATCCTTACTCATCTTCGGCCAGCAGAATCTCTCAGTAATTAGTTTACTCGTAACACGAATTCCAGGATGAGAAAAATTGTGCAATGTGTCGAAGATGACTCGTCGATAACTCCTGGGAACGACTGGACGGGCTATACCTGTAGAAGAATCAAAAATCAAAGTGTTCTTACCCTTTCCAATCGTTTTAGTTTGGAGTTGGAGCGTTGTTGCGGCTAACTCGTGATGAAAATCGATGTCTTCACTTTGAAGTCAAGCTAGTTCAACAAGATTGATGCCTTAGATACGATTCAAGGATCGTATTCTCGATAAGGCGTCAGCAACCACATTGTCAGCTCTTGATATATGTCGTATGTCAGTAGATAATTGGGAGATATAGTCTAGATGACGTGACTCTCATGGAGAGCACTTATCTGAAGATGAAATTATCGAAAACGTCAGTGGTTTATGGTCGGTGAATATTGCGAATTCCTGGCCTTCGATGGAATGTTGAAAATGTCGTACAGCACAGTACATGTCTATTAGTTCACGTCAAAAAGTTCTGTATCTGGATTCAGTGTCGTTTAATCGTTTTGAGAAAAATGCAAAGAGCTGCCAAGCTTGGCCAATCCACTGTGGCTGAACTGCGCCAATGATTGGGTCAGAAGCGTAGACCGCATTGATGACAGAGGCTTCAGTATTGTAGTGTGCCAGCATAGTTACATTGGCTATTGCCTCTTTAGTTGCAACGAAGGCTTTCTTTGATTCTGAATCCATTGTGACCACCTTTTTATTCCCACGAAGCTGATCCGTTAGTTTCACAATAGATGCACAGTTGGGGATAATTCGTCTGTAGAAACTTACCAACCCGTTGAAAGCTCATAACTGCTTAATGGTGTTTGGTTCCGGATACTCCATAATAGCCGCCACCTTGTGTTTTTGAGGCTGTATACCATTAGCATCAATAGTATGCTCCAGGAAGTTCAACGAGGTTGTTCCGATTTGGCATTTCTGTATATTAATGGTAACTGCGTATTGGTGCAGTCTTCTAAAAGCTGTGTCTGGATATTTCATATGTATTTCCTCGTCTGGGCTTGCTATCAAGCAGTCGTCGACATATGCATGGACATAGTCGAGCCCGCGGAACACGTCGTCGATGAAATGCTGAAATGTTTGTGCTGCATTCCTCAAATTAGAGAGCATTCGAAGGAATCCGCAAAGACTGAATGGGGTTACAATAGCCGTTTTCGGTATGTCGTTTTCGGCCATCGGTATATGATTGTACGCCTTTACTAGGTCAATTTTTGAAAATACTGTCATTCCCCTCAATGTGGCCGTTAAGTCGTGGATGTGTGGTAAAGGGTAACGATCAGGCATAGTTTGCGCGTTAAGATGTCTGTAAGCATAGGTGAGACGCCAATCATTGCTGTGTTTTTTCGGGACCATATGTAATGGAGATGACCGTGGGCTACTGGATGGACGGATTATTCCCAGGTCAATCATATGATCGAATTCGTTCTTAGCAATCCTTAATTTTTCGGGTGCTAATCGGCGTGCTTTGGATAATACAGGTTGACTTGTAGTCGTGATGTGATGTGTAACATTGCTGGTTACATATGGTAACTTCGACGTCGCCTTATTCAGGTTCGGATACTTGTCAAGTATTGGCTGAAAATAAGGGTTAATTAAATGTTTAAAGCGAAGAGGACATAGGATACAAACTGTAGCAGTGGTTCCATGCACGTACAGCTTTGTGTTACCGTCAACTAGCCTCTTTTTGCAAGGGTCTACAAGCAAGTTGTGGTGGCTTAGTAAATCTATGCCTATGATAGGTATTTTCACATCGGCGATGGTTAAAATCCAGTGTATGGGTTAACTCATGCTCATGTTCAAGTAGAAATATTTTTTTCATACGTAGCTATTCATTTTCCGTCGGCTGCCAGTAGATCAAATGCAGCTTCATGTTGGCGATCAGATGAAGTTGCAGGAAGTTTGCTGACTTCTGCGCCAGTATCGACAAGGTAGCGAACCTTCGTTATCACATCAGTGAGGAATTACCGGCGGCTGTTTCCACCGGCTACGGTTGCCGCTAACGCTTGCCGGCGGAATAGTTTCCCGACGCATCAACAGTGTTTTTGCGGCTAGGGAAACAACAGGGGTTTCTACACTTCTTTGAGTCATTGCCATAAGTGTTGTGGTACCAACACCAATGTGGATTTCCCCTTCGTCGAGGTCGGGATTAGGATCTTTTGCGCAATGAACACCAATAATACTCTGTTGAAAACTATAAAAAGGAACGAACTTACAGTAATGATCGTGTCCAGATCACGTCTTGCTCACCAATGAAGTGTACATGGGTATATGATCAAGTTACGCTTGTCGTACAACCAAAGCCACTTCTATCGAATGGACCCACTCTCAGGAATGAGAAGAAATCAGAAGGCACTGAAAGATGGAAGAGAAATTATATTTGATCGTATACAGAGCTTTAGTGGGATGGCAACGTCTAGGCTGGTAAATAAGAGAGAGTTGCTACCCACGGTGGTTCGAGTCGTGATCTGGTGGTGATGCGTGACCATGCGCCTTCACCTAGTAGAATCCACTAAAACAAACATGGTCAGCATCAATGTCGAGAGCCTATGCAACTATTTATTTTGGGGATTTTTTACCGCTACAGCTTCAATGTCTTTTCTGTCCCAACGGATTATAAATGTTTCTATATACTAACGACATATTTTAACATTTCATGTAACTTGCTTGTGAGGAATTTATTTTATTCCCATATTCGGCTAATATCTGGTTTTGCGTCTACAACTGGTAATGATTTTATCTATTAATTTGCAACTAATTTTTGTGATGGTTTTATATCATACGTTTTATATTATTTCATTTTCCGTTTGTTTCATCATTGCGTTATAATGTCTACTAATCCTGGTTTTCTACATAATTTACTACAGAGTCTGTAGGCGTTATTAGCCTTACCGTACCATTTAATTCGCTTGATTCACTTTTATGGTTTTCTCGTATACAAAATTATTTTCTTGCACACCATATTGTATCACAGAATGTTAAGTATGAGTACGTTAGTACAGTACTATCTGACGACATCGCCATTTAAGTCGGGGACACATTGGTTGACAAAGACCTTAAAGAGCGTTACAACGTTTTAACACAAGCAGTTATAAAAGTAACATACTTACCAGATCATTACGCTACCGACCAATTAGTGAGTACTGTACATTTAGGTGACCGAACGCCTTCCCAGTTGTAAAATCACTCGAAAACCTTGATAGGCGATACAAAGGTTGATAACCAGCTATTTTATCAACTATGGTTAAGATGCTTGCCTAAAAATATTCAAAAAATACAGGCCTACGGTGATGGTGATGTTAATGTACGTAGATTAACAGATATTGCTGGTTGGATTTATGAAAGAACAAGATGTTAGACTGTTGTGCAACTCAATCAGCCACTATTGACAGAGGAAATAAATGTATTGAAAGAACAGGTAGAAATGCTGCAGTGGGATATCTCAGCATCGCAGCTGCACAACTCACCACTGACTTGACTTAGCCGGCGATCCCCTAGCAAAACTAGGTATTCACCCACCAGAACACACATTGCTGCTATTTGTTGGCATCATCGAAATTTCGGTAACTGGGCTAGACAGTGTTCTTTACCGTGTAACTTTGAAAAACGCCTCTCGGGAAACGGCGAGGCCGGTAGTCGGTGATAACTGCGATCTACGGGAAAAGGACTCAACACAGCCATCTATTTGATGTGAAGGATCTGAAAACCGGTACGCTGTTCAAAGTGCGTAGAAGGGTAGAGATTGGCATAGTCCAACCTACAATCGCAGAAAAGAAAAACATTGATCCTGCAGTCGTCTTAGGTACAGCAAACACATAAGTGATACGAACCTATAGCAGCCGCTCGTTAATGCTCAGTTCAAACTTCGACACTAGCTTGAGTGGAAATTTATTGTAGCAGAGGTGATGTACCCAATCATGGGGACTGACTTCCTCCGGCATTATAATCTGTCAATAGACCCGAAGCTCCATAGATTTCGTAGTGCAGAGCATCATGACTTTATCAGTGGAATAGTTACTGATTCTCCCTTCATGTCTTTATTAGTGGTTCTGTAAACTTTGGTCTGCCCGTATTTCTCTCTCCTTCAGAAATTTCCAGAGTTGCTAAAAGTTATATATGAGGACACGCTAATGAAACATGATATCGTGCATCACATAGACAAAACCGGACTATCTGTTTACTTTCGACCCTGACGATTAGATACTAAGCGCTTATCGATTGCCAAGGCAGGGTTTATTAGGCTGTTTTTGTTAGTGTCATCCGTCCCTCCAGCAGTGCATGGGCGTCTCCACTATATATGGTTCCTAGAAAGAACGGGAAAACGCGACCTTGCGGCAATTATCTCGCCTTGAACAAGCAAACTATATCCGATCCCCCACATACAGGATTTCGTTAATAATATGTTTGGCACGATGATTTTTTCACAGATCGATCTAATTCGAGACTATCTTCAGATTCCAAGAGCACCTGCTGATATCTGCAAGACGGCACTCACAACACCTAATGGGTTATACGAGTTTCTTCGCATTTCCTTCAGGCTTACTAACGCGATACAGACCCTCATCGCTACAGTGCTTCGCGGACTATGCATCGTGTATGCATATACTGATGACTTGATGGTAGCGAGTACAACACCAGAAGAGCATATGGAACATCTACAGCAACTTTTCCAACGACTGAAGGAATACGATGTAGCAATCAACCTTGACAAATGCGAGTTCGGCAAGCAATTACTTCGATTTTCGGACCATATTATGAATTCCAAGGAAATCGCGCCCATTTCGGGAGGTGTTGAAGCCATCAAAACTATCCTTTACATAGCTCGCTTAGGAAATTCTGCCTGTTCCTCAGTTAATGAACTTCTATAGAAGATTCCTTTCACACTGTGTGCATATAGCTCAGCCTCTGACAGATCTTTTCAAAGGACACTCCTAGTCTCTAAACATAATTGAGACAGCAATAAAAGCTTTTGAATAATTATAGGAAATCTTAAGTTTAGCAAATTACTTTCCCATCGTGAAAACGAAGCCAATCTAGTTTTAATGACTAACGAATCTAATAGGGCTGTTGGAGCAGTTCATCAACAGTTCATCAGTAGTCAGTGGGAACCATTATCGTTTTACTTCAAACGCCTTAACACATCGTAGACTAATTACAGTACATTCAGGTAGAGAGCCCTTAGCAATTTATTTGGTAATTAAACATTTTCGATATATGCTGGAATGTTTAGTTTTTACTATTTTTACTGGCCATAAGCCACTGATGAAAGCACTTATTACGAAGCATGACAGTTATAGTCCCAGAGAAATTCGACAATTAGACTATATCTCAATTTCCAACAGATATATGCTTTGCTAAACAAATCACCAATGAAGTGGTAGGTGTATTATCACGATTGACGGTGGCTGCTTTTAGCAATGTCCGGATAGGTTACATCGAGATGGCAAAATGGCAGAAAGATGATATCAACATACATAAGCTATTAGAGTCTCACACGTCACTTAAACTTCAACAGATACCCTTAGGTGGTGCTGAAACACTTATTTGCGATATGCCTATGGAGAATCCACAGTCTGTACTACAGTCATCCATAAGACGTCTAGTTTTCGAAAGATTTCATAACCTTTCACATCCAAACATTAAAGCGACTGCTAGGTTAATATCAGACAAATTTATTTGGGCAAACATGAAAAATGATAATTGTCAGTGGGCGAAAACATGCCTGCCTTGCCAGAAATTAAAGACACATCGCCACACTGTTTCACCTTCATGAGTTTTTTCAGTAACAGACATCAGATTTAATCATGTACTTGTGGATTTAATAGACTCCCTACCCTCATCGAGCAGTTATACGTATGTATTGACATGTATTGATAGGTTTACGCTCCGTCCAATAATGGTACTTCTGAAAGATGCAACAGCATCAACAATTGCCAACAAACTTCTTAAAGATTGCACTGCAAACTTTGGAGTTCCTTCTGTAATAACGACACTTGGGGAGCACAATTTGAAAGCAAATTATTTCAACAACTAAACAAAATGTTAGGCATCAAACGACTTCGTACTACCGCTTATCATCCGCATGCCAATGGCCTTGTTGAACGATTTCACAGGAATTTAAAGGCAGCCCTAATGGCTGCACACAGTGATGATAAGTTGGTAGAAAAAATATCAATTATTCTCCAAGGAATTCGCTGGACAATTAAGCATGAGTTGAATTATCGTTCTGCCGAATTAATCTATGGAATTCATTTAAAATTACCAGAAGAGTACTTCAGTTCAGAAGTAGAGGTTTCTAATGATATCTGATTATATCCAACGATTGAAAAAACATCTCATAGAGATAAATTCGCAAGCTCATTGTTGTTCGTGGCGCCCTTCTTACGTACACCATAGCCTCAAAGATCGTTCCTACGTTTCGTCAGGATTGATCATGTACGTAATTCCTTACAAAACCCGTATGAGGGCCCACTCAAAGTCCTAAATAGAAACGACAAAACAGTCATCACTGAACGTGCTGAAAAAAGTGACACTGTGAGTATAGATAGAGTAAAGTCTGCATTCATTAGAAGTAGTAATTGTCAACTCGCCGCACAGATACGGCCAAAGTTAGAACAACAGTTGAGTGATAACGAGAAACAAACAACCTAAGCTACAAGACGGAAATCATAAACCAACTTTACGACACATTCAAGAAGGACAGTGCACTGGCCATGAAGACATGCAGAAAAGATTTTTGTATCTTAGTATTTTTCTCGTCAGTTCACCTAAGCAGGTCGTCAGTTGCAGCACAGTATTATTCCATTTTATATTTGTTACGCGTAGAACAGTTTTTGGCATGTAGTGGTAAATAATCCCTAAAATAAATAGCCCCATAGGCTCTCGACATTAACGCTGACTATACTGGTTTCAACGGGCACGACTACTTGAAGGTAATTGGTAAAGCATCACCATCAGATCACAGTGCAACGTTAAAAACAACTCGCTCTTTAGTCAACTAGCCTATGTGTTGTTAACCCATTGGCGCTCTATTCGCAATCAAATATAACTTCTCTTCCATTCTTCATTGCCTTCTGATTTCTTCTTATTCGTAGGAGTGGGCTTAATCATTGGAAGTTACTCTGGTTATACAACAAACGTAACTTGGTCATATACCTGGTGAACTTTAAGTACATTTAAAAGAGAACTCTTAGCAATATATCTAAGGATCAAATATTTTTGCCACATGCTTGAAGGACTAACTTTCACTATTTTTAAGAACCATGAGCCACTCACGAAGGTATTGGGTGCAAAAATGGTAAGTACGGTAAACAAGGGATTTGACATCGGGAATTTATTTTAATTGACTGAAGCCACAGATTGATGTATGTAGGGTGCCATGAAAAGCACAGAACACTGAACACCTGCTTCGTCTAAGTATGTACCCTTTATTAGTACATTCACACCCACAGCGGCTTCAGTTTGGCGAACTCCTAATCTTCTCCACTGATTTTCAGTAACTGGATGATTTCATCGTCATTTGAAATCTAGTCATAAGTATTTTGGTGGGGACTATAAGTAATGGATAAACTTCCTTCGATGTTACTCGCAATACATTGATTGTTGTTTCGTGGAGTTGGTTTACGAACGACACAACGCTTAACAGGAAAGTATTAAAACCAAACTGGTAATATGTTTCTAAAGTTAACCGACTTAACACAACAATTTATAAATTACATAGCTAATTTGAGACCGACCACTCCCAAAACTCATGATTAAAGGGTATTTTGCAACGTGAGTTGGGATATAACACTCACGTATTCATTTATAAGGACACTTGTTCGTCGTCTACAGCATCCGGATGACGGTCCGTTTAGAACCTTACTAAAAGAGCATAAGACAATCACCGCCGATAGAGCTGAAAAACACAACACTGAACATCGATCGAGTAAAGCCATCATTCTTAGACTTTGGTGAACAACTGGAAAAAGTTTCGTAACATACATCACCTCGACAACCACGCAACCCTTTTCTCTTTATGACCAAGAAAACAACACTAGAAACAAGGACAACGACTACAACCGGCAGACTAGCTTTAGCGCATCTTAGAAAGGATTATACTATTGTGACCAAAGTTGTTATTGCAACCGTGTTCATTTTCCTTTTTTAGTGTATGACTAGTTATTTGTGTCGCATTATTATCGACTTCATAGTTACCAAAATATTATAACTATCTGTTCAAGAAAAACTTTGTTAAACTGTTTTGTCTGCTTTTATTAAGATTTTTATTTATTTTTTTTTGCATCAAAATTAATATTATGATATTTTTGCTTTAATACTGACTTGACGTTTATTTACTAAAGTTAATCTTAATTCGTAAGCTGTAGAATCTTAAATTTCATATTTGCATGCATGTATTAACACTAAACTTATTTCTATTATATGCTGGGAAGAGAAGAAACTAGTTACTTTTCACGTAATTATTCACAATTTCGCTATTTTTTATTTAATTGTAAACTAAGCGGTAACCAATACTGCCCTTCATTTCCTCCGCTCGGACCTTGTTAATTGTGATTGGTTGTAGTGTCATTTTAGTATGCTAATCACTCTATTTTCCACAAGGTCGCTTTTGTAACTATATATACAGAGTTGGGATATAATGGAATCGAATCTTTCTAGTGCTGCGTTCGTGTCTTCTTGATTTGGCTTGGGGTGAGTAATCAGTTATCGAGTTGTTGGTTGCGGTTGCGATTAGCAGTTGGCGCAGACAAATTTCAGATTAGAGTTGCGGTTAGTTCGCGAACAGCAGTAGGCGTTTTATCGCGACATAACATTATATTGGAATGTATTCATATTCTTTCTGCTAACACATTTTTTTGTTTACTAACAAACATAGATATTAATCTTAATTTCTATATTTTCAGCAGAACTCAATGTAGCCGTCAAAAATAACCCTCAGCATGCTAGCGAGTTTCAATGATATTACATCTGTGTACATCTATGATGATTGAATGTTATAGCATGATTGAACACAAAAATAGATTTGACCTGCATACGACGGTAAGTTTAACTGGCTTATTTGTAACATTGTTATCGACAGTTATTGACAGGCAGAGAAGATCTAAAAATTACAGCACACAACGTTAATCAGGAAGTTCACGCAAAGTGAGAACATAGAGTGACAGCCACATGTTTCTTATAAAAAAAATTAAATTACGCGTTTCTAGTACAAAACGGAAGCTTATCTACAAAATAGTCTCATACGTCATTTTGCGAGTTTATTTTACACAGGGCTAGCTCTTCTTCCAATTCATTTATCTTTGATCGCACTGGGATGGAAAGAGAACAGATTCACATTAATAACATCATACATAGTAATTTTCAGTACTGTTACATATCGTTAAGAACAAACTGTAGTTTAATTATTTCATCTAAGACCACTTAGGTAGTGGAAATCAGGTTTACATGATTGTAGATTTTTCTTGATGGTTTATGTTGTTTTTACTTTGTAGTGAACAAACTATGAGCCACTGATGTAATCCGTTCATGTTTTGCATGCAATAATTGTATAACTCCAATTTACGTTTTGAATCTGCATTCCCAGATGTTGTCGTGGTGGCCTGGTTTTGTTTCAATTAAAGTGTTTAAATTAGTGAAGTTTCTGCTAAAAACCAAAACTTATAAGAAAAGAGCAAGTGTGATTATAGTAAGGATTCCGATGGATGATCAGATTATCACTCAAAATACTGAATCATTCTGGGAACGGTTTGGAGGGCTCCTGATAGAGTTACCAACGAGTAATTAAAATGTACAAAGAAGTTCAATAAATCAAAACTGAAGTTCACATAACCTACGCTTTGTTGAAAACTGTGATCTAGAAGCTGTTTGCTGATATATGTTGACCTTGGGCTTACATATCTTTGAAGGCACCCCGTGGTGTTGGGTTCCAACTTCGTTGCCATTCTAAAATAGCTGTGAAACCTAAAAAAATATTTCAATGATTGACCTCGCAGTCTTCTACTTTCCGTGCTAACTAGGCGGTAAAGATAAGCTTTAGCGCGATGACCCCAAGTCTAACTAAAATAATATAACTTTATCTAAGATTACATACTCTAGTTAATCGCCTCATATTTTTTCCAACATAATAATATTCACAGATATGATCACAGATACTCGCGGATATGACGGAACACTTAATTACTTGAACCGAAGACTACAATTATATTAATATACACCCACCTACGGTAATTTCTGAGTTGATATTTCTTATGTCCCCAGATGTTAGCTCCTCGTGATAAGTGTTTCTCACACATTCCATAATTTTATAAGATGATGTTGGTTGCCGAAGAATTGGATTAATATTTTCCTTTTCCTCTTCTGATAAACGTCTACACCATGGTTTGCACCTCATAAAGGACTTCGTGCAGGCATAGTTGTGCGTCATGGTGTAGAAAATAATAATATATCCATTAACATTCAGCACGACACGAAACAAAGATTTACAATCCATGGATTTCAACTTGAACATGCAAGAGTTACAGTTCACCTTACGATCTGATTCTCCAACCAATCCCTGAAGGCTTTATTTTATTAATAAATGCTAATTTAAAGACGATGTAAATGTATTTAAAAGACGAAAAGGAGGATCTTAGACTTTGCATGTGAGAATAGTGAGTACAAGTAATCTACGATTGTAATGAATTTGTTTTTCTTACAGACTAAAACTCTCAGATTGCTTGCTCTAAATCTTCTCAACTAGACAATCTTCGACCAAGCATTATATTTTCAAATTAATAGTTATTTCTCATGATGAACTGGCCACACAACTATTATTTAATGAGAAGATTAATATAAACTGAAGACTCACCAGTTGTTAACCATATTAATCTGCAAATATGAGTGTTGTAGAAATTTGTGAGAGTCAATAATGAACGACTAGTTCGCCACGCTGTAGATGCGAAATTGCCGTCACAGATCTATCTGCTCAAAGTCATAAAAATGTCATCATGCAGGAAATCGAACTTGTACCCGTTTCAACTCCTTGAAATAAACTACCTCCTGTTGACTTATTTTCAATTTTTATGTTACACATAAACCTTGATGTGAGTATCCTGGTGTTTGTCATAAATCGCACAGAAGTATACGAGATTTTGTATAGTTTGAATTAATACTAAATTAGCAATCGTACAACTGTCTCGTCAAGGCCCTACTACTCACAACGTAATGGATTTACACCATTGTGTGCCATATTGTAACTGATGGAATAGTTAGGCGACTTCATAGGCAATTAAAAACCTCTTTGTTTGCCATTCAAAACGGAAAACTGGATCAAATTTATTGCCTCTCATTGAGATGCACTGCACTATTAAACAAGATAAAGGCTGTTATTTAGGGGAAATTGGCTAACACGGCTGATTTACAATAAACGGACGAATATTTAAGACTAACACCGGAGATTCCCGCTGATACAGCTAACTACGTATAGTATTTAATAAAAGTACCCTGAAAATGCTGTCGAAAGCCCTCGTTATACAGAACACCCTACACATACTCCCCGAAGCCTTGCTGTGTTCTGATCCGGTTGCACTGCTGGATTCGCATCATTGTTAGTTTCAACAACTACATATATATATATATATATATATATATATATATATATATATATATACTGTCAGTAATTTCACCTTCGTCAATAACAATAACGTATGCACACACAACAGTTGTAGAGTACACGCATGATCTGACATTTAGCATACATACCAATAAAAAATAAGCAGTACAAAGATCATTATGTTAGGGGGTAACCACGGCCTATACAAGCGTACCCACATCTTCATCAGAATTTTTAGTGTGGGTAAACTATTGTTACACTTATATGATGGTCTTTTCAAAGTTTTAGGCAGAAGTGCCAAAACAATCACAGTAGACAAGGCATACAAAATCGACACTGTGAGCATTAACAGAGTAAAACCTTTTGTCGAAGATTTGGGCATCAGCCTCACCGTTCAGCTTCAGTCGCAGACTGACCAGGAGACGGTCAACAATAAGCAGATGGCAAAAACCACATAACAAGAGGAAACGAAAAAGATTTGAATAACATATTCTGCCATAAGAGCACATTGATGGCGGACACTGGTCGAAATGTTTAATCTACCTTGAATTATTTAACAGTTCCATGTTAAAAAGATATAGATTGTTATTATTATTTTACACAATAATGATCTTACACCCTACGCATTATTTGTTATTATTTATGTTCCAATCTTCTTACACTACGTACTGTATGCATACTCTCACAAGTCATCATTTCAAAGTACACGATAATTCACTATAGTTTATATGTATAGGTATGCATATTACATAACGTTAAGATATTGCATTGTTCATAGTCATTTTACATAATAAACTTCTATGTTATTTATTTATTTATTCAATTTTCTTTTCAAAAATAGGTCAATATGACGATAAAAGTGTTAAAATCACAAGGTGACTAACATTGATTACATAAGTGTTTCTACTTGAAATTTTCTGGTATAAAATATTTTGTAAACGATATAAGATACATTTTAAAGAAACAAGTGGTCCTTTCAATAGATTTTATTGTTGCCTTTAAATTCTTTATGAAGTGACAAAATAAACTATTGAAACTTTAAAGTACCAATGAAAAACCATAGAATTTTGATTTTATTAAAAGATGTAAGTGGATAAAATCATTAAAATGTTCGATTAAGTGTGTAATCAGTTAAATTTTATTGAATACTAAAAGTTATTTAGTGGTAAAAACGAGAAGTTATCATATTTTATTATAAAATGATACATAAATGACATATATTGACTTCTTTGATGATACTTTATTACATCACTTATAGACAGAATCTTCTAAAAATAGTTAGTTGATCATTTGATAAAACTTTTACATGATTATGATGTACTTATATTGGACCTGATAGATTGAAATGTCAAGATGGAATGAAATATTTTTCATACTAGTTGAATATGTGCTTAAATTGTTCAGCAGTGATTTGATTAATTTTCCATAATTTAGTATATACACTATATTCTAATCTATCAGCATAACGTAGTGTAAAATGTTCAAAGCAGAAAATAGATTGCTTGTACTTGTATGCTACAAAAACACTATTTGTAAGTTAGTATTGTCTGACGATTGCATTTTATTGTATTTTTGAAGTTCTAGATAGGCGCATCTCACTGTATCATCAACAGTTAACATCAATTGTTAGTATTATTAGTTTGTTGTTGTTTTTTTATTAAAGAGAATAGTACTGAAATATATGAATGTAAGTTAGAAATGTTAGCAAGACGTTCATCGTTTACGACAACACATTTGTGAAAATGTAGCTTTGCATAGTTGTGAATCAACAAGTAAAAATCCAACGGGATAAACAACAGAACTCATATATGCCAACCATTTAAATTGTATCAAAGTTCCAATAGATAATAAGTGAAAATAATTCGAATTACTTAATAATAAATGACTAAGTGATGCAGTGATAAATGGTGACCACATAGCTATAGTGATTGCGCACAATATCATATTAAGTTTTACTGCCTTCTGTTCTGCAAAGTGTTTAAAAGTTTCTCTTGACCATGAATTTAATGATTCCCGTTTTTGGCACTGTCGTTCTTGATCATATGACTGTAACTGTGATAAAATATTATTTTGTTTATAAATTTCTGTCATTAAGTCATCGTCTTTATCAAAACCATTCAACTTATTATCAATAATATAACCGGTATAAGGTATATATGTTGTTAGTGATAATGTAGAATTTCTACCCTCTACCATAATATTTTTGTTCTGTTCACTTTGCGGAATTATTTCGTTATTTTGTAATATTAAATCATTTGTTCGTTGGCTACCATACTGTCCTAAATCGACTTCTTCAACAACTGATAATAAAGACTTAAAAAAATGTTCTGGTATTATCACTTGACCATGTTGTGGACAAAAGTGTTTAATAATTTTTTGGCAGTTATTATCACTGACTTTAGTTGTCTGCTGATCATTGGTTAGAAGTTTCCACGGATAATCACTTTCATCATTACTGTCTACATTATTATTAGTGATAGTGATAGGTGAATGATTGCTAATAGTATCATAATTACTTAATTTTGAGGTAAAGCAACTATGTTGTAGAAATTCATCTGTGTCTCCAGTTGTCTGACTGGAAATACCAGCATCAGAGGAGCTTGATCCTTGTTGATATTGTGATGCTATGAATGCTGTCGTTGTCGTTGTCGATACGTATGATACTGGTGGTATATGTAACAATACAGGTGAATGAAGATGTTTATGAGATGATGATTTAGAATATTTTCCTATTAAATTTCTATTATTGATAATTTTATTAGTAATCTTTTGCAAATTATGTATATCATTATTTGTGTTTAGATTTGTTTCTATCGATGAATATCGACTTTTATTTAATCTATTATTTTCATTTTCATGAAAAGTTTCACATTCAGGTTGAAAGTTTTCTGATCTACTATCAAAATTAAATTTTTGCTGTTGTAGAAAGAAAAAAGTAAAACTATTATAAAAATAAGTTTTTAGAGAGGAATTTGTATAAAAGAGTAATGGAATTGTAAAGCATAACTAGGGATAAACAAATCATGGATTTCATAAAAATGAGATTTATTCTCTTTAGGCTAGCATATAGACAGTAATCAACCTTCTAGTTTATCAGTATAAATATAAAGTGTACACGAAAACTATAAGAAGTGATGAATATAACAAAGGTATATATACATCTGAATTACAAAAATGATGCTGAGAACAAAATCCTAAGCATTAATATCACTAAATAATTAAGAAATACACTCTGTCCACCTTTATTTTGTGTCATATACTAGTTACTTACCTTTTTGCATAAATATGCAAAACTAAAGTATCACATTTGACCAGTTAAATGTGCATCTATGTGTTCACTTTTTCTCGTGAAGCTACTTACGTAGGCTCTTTAGTGAGGAACATCTCCCGAGGCATAAATAAGCAACTACCAACATAAAACAATATGTCATAGCAAACAAAGGATAAATTTGTCTATTCTCTATAATGTGATTAGCCAATACTGCACATTATGAGAATCCAAATTCGAGATTATATAAAACACCAAACTTGACCTACCAAAAGACGTTCACGCATATCTCTTTTGTATCACATTGACGACACGTAATATAAAGACAAGTTCATGCGTGCAAAAACAATTTGTGAGATCACTGTCGTCACAATGGTTATAATTTCATGTTTAATTTCCCTTATGTAGTGTTTTATAGTCCAATCATACCTTTAACTCACATGTTATTTCATCCCTACAATTCCTTCGTTCAAATATATTTCTCTAAACTTCATTCATTACATCTAGTATATTATTATCATTATTATTATATGCTGTAAAGTCCCATACTAGAACGAAACAACTGTCCAGGGCTTCCTGGTTTCATTGGTTGTCTAATTCACACCAATTTGTGATATCTAATTAGTATTTAATAATCTCGACAACACCCAATTATAATGACAACCGTTTACCCACTTGTAGAATCCTACACCAAAATCAATTGTGGTTAGTCTTTAGCTCTTAGTCACTTATATCTGAAACCTAAATTATTTAGTATAATTATCCATCTTACTCAATATCACAATTCTACACTCTATGCTTTCCATCTATTATATACATACATCTATTAACACACAAAATTTATTCAACACATTATATCATACAAATGACGATTGTACAATTAATTTCTTCCCTGAATTATTTATTTAAATTCTTAATAGAGACTACGAATCCAGTCTATGTAACAGATCTGTAACAAGCCACTGAAACTTAGAACTACTCAACAGCTGATAAATTTTAAACTGAACAACTCTAAACTAATTATATTGAATCTCTTCTGATATTGAACACTATGAACACGTATGCGTCATTGACAATCAATACGACAGTGGGCCATCTTAATTCAATACATCCTAGAACCTATTAAAATGCATGAACTAAGTTGAATTGTGGCTGTTAAGTATTAATTTCGAAATCTGAAAGGAGAGAAAAACATCCACAAATTAACACAAGAATTATCTACTTTGTCATACGTGAATTTTTGCTTCAACTGAGTAAAATATCACACTGACTGAGAATAAAACATTAATGGAATATAAATGGGTTGAGCTTGTATCTTTCCGTTGATTAGTCATGGACTAAAACTGGTCAGCTTCTGTTGCTATATGTGCATCCTGAGCTGATTGCCTCAATATAGCGGTCGTTCACAAGTAATGTTTAAGTTGAATTGTGACTGGCAAGTGAAATCCAGGATAAGCATTTCGTTCTATTTGGGACTAATTGGCTGGATGCACCTAAGTATATATATATATACCCTTTGCACAAGTGTGACTGTCCGGACACAGTAGCCTAGTGGTGAACGCGGTGGCGTTTGGCACGAAACGGACTGAATTCGAATCCCAGTGTGAACATCAACATTGGGATGCAGGTACCTCTAGCCAATTAGTCCCAAATGATACGAAACGCCCATCCTGGATTTCACTTACTAGTCACAATCCAACTTAAATATTATTAAAATATGATTGTATATATGAAAGTTGTCTCTAACAGTATTTATGTGGTAAAGTAGGGTGAATTATTCGGAATCGGACAAGCACTTCACATTCTAATTTATAGATGAGATCTAATCTGAACAATCTAGTAACCTACTTTACGAAAATTCGTAAATGAATTGTAACAGATGAGAGTCCTTCACAATTTAAAACATATTCTCCACTAAATTTTAGAAAATAATAAGTGAATACTGAATAAAAGATTCTTCACTATTGCTGCCTTCAGTGGTTATGCATTCTACACTACCACTTAGAGTCTAATAAATTGAATGAAATCATGTCAAAGTCATAGTTCCTAATATGTTGGTTTCTTTATTATTACTATTATTCCTTAGTAGGATAAAAATAGTAACTAGTTATTCAAAGTGAATCATTTTTTGTCGTTCATGTACATATTATCACTTAACTTATCAGGAATATTGTAAAGCTAACCTGTACTAATCACCACATGATACAATAAACCAATTACTATAAATTGTTGTGATGCGTGGTTTTTTTTTTATCGACTGCGAATTTTCTGTTGTCTATTATTATGTCGTCTAGGTTGACCACTTGATTCGGCTCCTACGCTTTGATACGACCTTCAGGCTAAAACTACACTTCAACATGAACACGAAAGAGGCGGCTGGAAATACGGCAAAAATAACACTTTACTGCAAGGTTCAATTGTGTACAGAAACTAGGATATTTGTAATATCATAAATGTCTTTTGAGCTTCTTGAGATTTCTGTATCCTACTACACACAGTAGTAGTGAGATAACTGTCCAATCAGAGATATGTCACGTGACGTCTGATTATCTAGAAGTTTCTGATACAAACTTTCTGCGTGCTGATTGGACACAATGTCTCCTATTGATTTCTACGCCTTTTAGAGCTTGTTACAAGGGGTTTTCTGGTTCTACCCAACATAAATTGAAATAGTTATTAATGCCAAAAGGTAAATTAGTTAGTACTTCTCACTCAGTGTAATCTTTTAAATTGCTCACCAGCTTCCTGTGAACATATGATTTGCTCAAGTATTAAAGTTCTCTCTAATAATTTTTTTTTCTTACTTCTAAGAAAGATTTAATAAAATTTGATGATTAATGTATGCATACATTGCCAGATTACTAACACGAGTTTTGTTATCTTCGAAATAACAAGTAAAGAAGACAATTAACTAATGAATTTATTATGGACATAGAAGTAGTAACATGAATCAAATCTGAATATACGACAGTAAACTTAGTATATTTACTATGACAATTTGAATGCATACTTTAACCAAATCTATACACTACAGTATTGTTAGTTGGATATAGACCAGATTAAAGCATGTTCCATGCATGATCGTGATGACGCACGCTGAGTGGCTACTTCTAAGCCAATTAGCTCTAACGGATTATTGGAGAAGACTCTAGAAGCTTCTTATGTAAACACTACATATATGTTAACGTTTCTCTAACTTGGAATTCTTACTTCTATTTACCCTTGTTATTTGGAATACAATTTCGTTCTTGTTCAAACGTGTTCTGATTTGTGGTCATGTCGAGTGTTCATTATCTAAAAATACTAAGCAATGGGTGTAGCTGGGTCGTTATTAGCGAGAAACACAACAAGTATATAAACAGCTATTTTTCTATGGTTGTGATTTGTAAATCCATAAACTGTAAAAAAAGATAAGAATTTGAGGCATTTTAGAGTGGAGTAATGAACTTAGTGTTGAATGAACTTAATAGTTGTACATCATATTTCTGTCTTTGACTCTTCATTTAAAGGAACAATATATTTGAAGAAAAAAAGTAAAATAAAAGTAGGACCACATCGATGGATCTAGAAATTCTCTAAATATCAGCTCACTAGTGACTAGCTCCTTGAGGTAATTCCTGGAGTTCTAGTGTGAAGACGTGACCGGTTGGGTTCAACCGTGTCGGGTGTGAGGCAGTTATCCACCGATGACAATGGATGAGGTCGCGCAAACGTATCATGCATTGACTGAATTAGAAATATCAACCGTTATAAGCCGACTCAGTGGTCTATGGTAAAGCGTTCGCTGCGGAGCCAGAGGGTCCTGGGTTCGATCCCCGATGTGGTCGTGGATGCGCAATGTTGAAGTTCCATACTAGGACAAGACAGCTATCCAGTGCTTCCAAGTGATCAATCGTTGTCTGATTCAGATCGATTCGTGATATCAGGATTGACAATTAAAAGTATCCACAACCCCCAGTTGTAATCTCTACTTTTTATTGGACATGGTATAAATTCAATAATTAGGACAAAATATTTCATACAAACACTTCACATATTTTTATTTTTGATAATACCTTAATAATTTAATAGATTAAAGCTTATTATCTTAATAAAAAGACAATTTTTTGTCTGTATAGGAAATCATTGTAACATAAGTAACTAGAAAATAAAATAAATAGCATTGGATATGAAGATTTTCATCATCAATAAATATAACCGAGAGAACTGCTATCATTTATTGTAAACTGTATGACGTTTGTTTTTAGTATGAGAATACTTAAACAATGGACGTCTATTCCTTGCAGAGTATTACATATCGATTCATAAATCATGTAACAAACACATTCTTTTTAAATTAGTGGTGACTGACAATTTACACTGTGTTTCGTAAGATGTGTAAAATCATTGTAGTTCAATATGATTGAAGGATAACATAATCACAATGACTGATCATTTATCAATGACCAGAGTTATATTCATCTAGTCCTTAGTGTTGAAAATATTAAGTTGCAATGTGGTTACTAGTCTAAGTGATTCGCCATCATCTCCACTACATTTTAATGTTTGGCAGTTACTCAGGTAGTCATCTAGTCAACCACACACTACTGATGACACACTCTGTCTCAATTTGGACGCTTTCATCATTAAGGCTTCAAGGCAAAACTAGGAACCCGGCACGAACTAGTCAAAAATCAAATTCTTATTCCAAGGTCATTCTTCAAGGTATGACTGACCATATTAACCATACATCTTATGTCTGTTAATTTTTGAATAGAAAATCATTTTCAGTTACTCTTAGGAGAGGAGCTTATTTTACAGAACCTGTTTATACCAAATTTTGTTTCGCTAACGTCAAGGTCAAATTAGTAGTCACTCAAGCACATGCCGTTTCTTTAATTCTACCAAGTTTAAAATCTGTAGTTTGCTATATCATTTTAAATTTAAATAGTAATATGCAGGTGATTATGGTCCATTAAAGTAGCCAAATATGATTTATAGCTTATGCTAATATCATTAGTAGATTCACTAAATAACAAGGTGATATATCGTTCTCCTACATCTACATAATGAACTAGCAACCACAACTTGCTAACCAGTGTGCTGATCTACGTGAATGAACTAGATACTTACGGTCAGTGACCCAACGACATACAGAATTTACTCTTTAAAAAATTAAATCAAACAGACAAGAACCTAGCATTCAGGAAATTCGATTTCATTTCGTCCCAATTATATATATAATGACTATTGAACAAACAGATAAATTAACTGCTAAGAAGAGGAGAAACTAGTTATTTTTCATGTGATTTTGCTATTTTTTATTTAATTGTAAAGTGAGCGGAAACCGGTACTGCTTTTCATTTCCTCCGCTGGACCTTGTTAACTGTGATTGGTTGTAATGTCATTTTAGTATGCTAATTACCCTGTTTTTCCCAAGGTTGTTTTTGTATCTATATATACAGACTGGAATTGTAATAGAATCGAATCTTCCTGGTGCTGCTTTGGTGTTCTTGATTTTGTTTTGGGGTGAGTAATCAGTATCGAGTCGTTGGTCACGGTTGCTAGTATCAGTTGGCGCAGATAAGTTTCCGGTTAGAGTTGCGGTTAGTTCCTGCATAGCAGTAGGCGTTATTATTTATTATTATAATTCCGACATATCATTAACTCACTAAATAATGGCTTCAAAACCAATCAAAAACAGTAAGGTCATTAGGGAAAACACAAACATGAACACCGATTATCACCAACTTTCAGATGATTAGAAAATAACGAAAATAAGAATATTTACGGAAAAAATTAGCCAGTCCCTCTTTTTTAACACAAAGAGAACAATGATTTTCAATAGCGAAATGTTAACGTGAATCACGTCTGACCGTTAATACAACATATAGACGTAACGAGCGAACGTTAAAAGGGTGGCCAATCATTGGTGAATCTTTGATATCAAGGTCATCATGAACAATTTAACCAAGAATGCAAGCTATCCTTAGTGATACTAACACCCATGACCATTCAGGAAGACGGATTATTGAGTAAGACACCTATTTGTGATTATAGAACTGAAATAGTCGTTCATATGGGCTGGAAATTGGGAGATGGAGTAATGTTTTGTTATAACAGTTGTTGAGGCTTTGAATTCGGTTTGCGTTTTATCGAATACATGTTCGGGCCAATTACAATCGTATGACAAATACAGCTTAACCTTATTAATTACCAATCAGTGCCCGTAAACATCTGCCCCTTGACTACCGGTCCCCAAGCCGGAATGAAGAACACACGATGGATGAGCCAACCAGAGAGAATCAGAATCATATTTCATACATTCCTTTATATGTATACAAAAAAACCACACAGTCAACTAATTAGGAAAGTAACATTAATACGAGCAAAAGAGATTGTGGCTTAGGGGAAGGGGTAACGTGTACACAACTAGTTAACTGTAGTTCACAATAAGGGACAATATACTAACAGCAAATATAGTGAATGGAAGGATAGGGTAAGAGGAACGTAACAATTATAGAAATAAATTTTTACAGTACTCACAGTAAACATAATTGGGATAGTATTCTAAAATACAGTTCTGAGAGGTTGTTACTCTTCTTTAGTCTCCTGAGATAACATTTAGGTTAGGATTAAGTGTAGGTTAGATAATAGGTTTAATTTAGGGATTACGATTAAAGTTAGCGTTAGGTTCGTAATATAGGTGTGCATCGTGTCGCAGCCATTAAGAGTTTCCTCTCCCAATTGGCATTTTCAGTTTATTGATGTCATATAAACACTAAATAAGTAATAATTTAATTTGATTACGCATAGGAATCAGTCATTTTTCTTTGACTTATTATGATTGGAATATTATTTTCAGCGTCACTTTTTACATCCGTTCATCGGAACTATAAGTTATGTTGACCGCCTAATAAATTTAGAACTAACTATGCAATGTCATGATTAATATTCTTCCGGAAATTTCGAGTGAAATTTACAATCGTTTTACTTTTACTTTCTTTTCTAATTATTCATTTCATAATTTTAGATCTTTTAACAAAATTTCTAATTATTCCATTCTGTAACCAATTATTGGTCATGGGAACAAAGAATCTAGAAACGTAACCTATGAAGTGTATTATTCATGTTATCGGAACTCTTGCAGCTAAGTCACATTTATTAATCATTTAGCAATTATGATATTTGCACTGCTTAAGTTTCAGGTTCATTGTTGATTACCATATCTATTTTTCCTTCTGAAATTATTTAATTTTACCTATTATACCATTTTCTTTACAAATCTCCCTCCCTCTCCTTCCGATTCAGCCATCAGTGTATTTTTGTATTTATTATTACTGATTGGTCCAGAATGTGTAACATAAAAGTTGTTGTTCATATTAAATAAACGACTTGGCAATATGTCATAACTTCTTACTTATAACGACCCAGCTACACCCATTGCTTAGTATTTTTAGATAATGAACACTCGACATGACCACAAATCAGAACACGTTTGAACAAGAACGAAATTGTATTCCAAATAACAAGGGTAAATAGAAGTAGGAATTCCTAGTTAGAGAAACGTTAACATATATGTAGTGTTTACATAAGAAGCTTCTAGAGTCTTCTCCAATAATCCGTTAGAGCTAATTGGCTTAGAAGTAGCCACTCAGCGTGCGTCATTACGATCATGCACGGAACATGCTTTAATTTGGTCTATATCCCACTAAGACACTGTCTCCTATTAAATGGTGTTTTATTCTAACACTTTTTACCTCTGTGAAAGCTTAGTCACATTGGTTCCTATCTAATCAATCAACGTCTACGTTTTCAGATCATATAGGTTATAGTAGCTGATCACATTGGTCCACTCTAGTCATAAGGCCAGTATTGTACCTATATAAGCCATTTCGTATCTTGCGTTCACACCAGCAGCCTCCAAAGTCACTTCATGCATATTTTATGATCGAGCATGCAAATTTTTACTACTTATTCTCCCATTTGAGGTAGTTTGATGCGATTATTATCTTCTAAAATTTGTTCTTTGTATTTGTCGGCTGGATACTAGTAAAACCTAGGAATACTGCTGAGAAGTCCCATAAGCCAACGAAACGGTTATCTAGTATTTCTTTTTTTTTTAATAGTGAATACAAACGAAAACTTCTTTGAATCTACCTCTGTATTCACCTCTCATTCTTACTAGAACGTGCTATCAATTTTTCTATAAATAGATATTTTTGATTTATATACTACCTGACATATCATCTTCTTGTGAAAACCATCAAATTAGTCATTTTTGAATCTTATTCGACTAACTGTTTATCAGACTGTTATGTCGAATGACTATATCAGATAATCAATTTAAAAGTACACTAACTCGTTATGTAAACAGTAGTTTTGAATGTATTTTGTTTGATTGAATAAACACATATCGTGTCATTTATCAGCATCTTTTAAGTATCGATTGTTAAATACAGTGAGTTTAGACTTTGATTGAAATATTTTCCATGTAGATAGAATTTAACTAGAAAATGTCTAATGCCAATGATTTGTAAATATTATCTACCATTTCAAAAATACTGGATATCGATAGTACATTTGTGATGTAGAATTCGATAAAGGATTTCCATCATATAATAATCTCTGACGAAGTGATGTATAAATATATCTTACTAAGTACTAGTATTAAACACAAAACGAATTTATTATAGTTCTTATTAGATACTTTCAACCATGAAGAGGCTAATATCAATCAATCGAATTTTCGTAGACATTCTACGTTCCAGTTATTAAGGACATACAATAGTTTAACAATCTACTTTGTTGAATTTTAAATATTATATTTAAGTCAGTGTTATTAAATAAATTATAATGCAAAATCACTAAGTGTTACTATTTAGTTGTCCGTATTAAAAGATTGGACAAAGTTTGAACCCGGAACCAAGTGAATACGAATCGACTACTTTAACAATTAAAATATTGGTTTCATTTAAACTATTAGTGTCGAGTTTGATGTAATTCGAGACATAACGTTGAAAATTTAATGGTAGTAATCATATTAAAACTATTGGTTTCAGATTTGTAAACATCTTTCAAAGCATATGGTTTATAAAATGTAAATTTTGTTAAAGTAAAGAGAAAAGTCAACTCTTAAGGTATTTACTGGTTAATATATTTATTGTGTGTGAAAAATCTAGCTAAGAACTCAAGAACGAAAACGTTTCTTTTATAGGTGTATGCTAATAGCATCTTGTCATATGTGATAAATTGAAGACACAAACAGCTTAATAAGTCAACATAACACTCTTCAAAGACAAATCAGTGCATACGTTTAAGAGGAGAAGACCAAATAATTTCCTTTTCTAGATATACTGATAACTTGAAAAGGTTCATTCAAACTATTCATTTTTAGAAAATGTGCATGGACAGGGCAGTATTCAACTTGGATAACTATTGTCCGATCAATACAAAAAGAGGCTTGGCAAACTGCCTGTTTAAGTCGGATTAAACGTATCTGAATAAATGATACTAGTGAAGGCAATTAAATCCATGGACATAAAAATGGGCGAAAAATGGATATCTGAGGAAGTTTATAAATCATGAAAAGGTTTCAGTATTTAAAAAATCTGTCTCTATCACCTTAACAGTCAGGGGTGATTTACATAGGCCAGTTTTAAAACCAAGGCTTAAATCAGTTAATAAAAAAAAGTCAAGGTCTGTGATTTACGAAATTCACAACAAACTGCAAACAAATGCTTCACATTCCATTACATCAGTCAACTTATATGTGTATTTGGACACATGTATATGGAGGAGCAATCGTGCTCTGCGTCTATGGATATCTACATACATACCTAAGAGATTACTAAATCGAATGAATTCCAACAAAAAATAGAAGCACATTATAAGAAGGAATCATCCTCTAAACGTTTCACTGAGATGAGCCACAAAACTGATATCAAATAATCATTTATAATTTTGTATAAGAATGATTGCAGCCGTATACTAAGACGTTATCTATAAAAGTAGTTCAATGTTTGTCTATATCTGTTCAAAAATATTTTGTACTTACAATAAACCTACTCTGGTAATAATGATTCTATTATTCAAAGTGGAGTGTAATTTACATTGCTTTCTATAGTGTCATGTTTTCCTAGCTTGAAATTAATCTCCATTTTGACTATTATTTCTCACAAACAAATATCTAACAGGTTCATGTAAGATCAGAATGATCGAAGTGTATCGCTCACACATATCAAACGGCTGTGATAAATGTCACCCCGTCACATTACATGAAGTCTAAATTATTCTTATTCCTATTGTCATTATGATTAATTAGATTTCTTCTAGAAAGAAAATAACCTCAGTGATTAATTCATTATGCATTAATCGAATTCCATTAATTATCGTTTTCTTTCTCAATGAATATGTTAACTAAGTAAATATTATTTAAGTTTGATTGTGACTGGTAAGTGGAATCCAGAACACGCGTTTCATCCTACTCCGGAATCATCTGCTGAATGTACGTGCATCCCAATGTTGACGATCATAGTGGGATTCGAACTCAGTCCGTTTCGTGTCCAATGCTATCGCATTCACTACTAGAATACTGAGTCCAGACAGTCACACTTATGCAATGAGCGCATTAGTATTAGGATGAATTTGTATATTTCCATCCTATAACAAATCAATGGGAATATACAAATTCATCTTAAGTAAATATTATTTTACAAACCTACAAACTTAACAAAGTAACTATTGATACATTTGAATATTGAAAATACACAAAATTAACTTAAAATGCTTCTATTATTTCATTTTATTTGAATGTTACATAATTTTTAAAATAATTAAACTTAACTAATGTAGTATAACAGTTAAGTACTAGTTCCTATTCATGAAACTTAATAAAATCATCTAGTAAAGATAAACCAAAATAACTATACGTAGAAGGATGAATTTGTATATTCCCATTGATTTGTTATAGACTGATGCTGGTCAGTCACTGTTGCTATATGTGCATCCTGAACGGATTGCCTCGATATAGCGAATATTCACAAGTATTATTTCATTTGTATTGTGACTATACGTAGACTTGTTATTATTGTAAAATGCAGTAAACACATGACAATGTATAAATGTCTTTTTTTTTTCACTTACACCACCAAATAGGTCATTTTAAACACAATTTCAGTCCATTACAAATCAACAGGAAGATATAAGCTTATTTTAATTACAAAACGACTAAACTATCTATAGAAACAATCAATATAAATCTTATGATAAAACTTGTTATAATTTAATGAACTTGAAATTTTCATGATCACTTTCCATACTATTGACAAATTAAACTAAAACAAATAAAATTTCAAGTTTTATTTAATGTTACTTTTTGAATAAAACAATGAATCTGTAAATAAACATTGAGATTTTTATTCAAAACTAGATTAGTATATTTATTCTCTGTTCATGTGATAAATTGATTAATTAATTGACATTGAACAAGAACAAAGTTTACTAATGATACAACTGAGAATTCATAATTATCCACAGTCAACATCTTAATTACCATTATAATAATCACTATTGCTGGTTAATTATGAAATATTATTTTGTCTCTTATCATTTTTGATGACACTTTGGAACTTGATAATCATTATTATTATTGTTGGGGTATTTATAACAAATCTAATTTATGTTTCATTATTTTTTCCAAGTATGTGATTGAACGTCGAAACTTGCAGAACAACTACAATAGTGTTGAAGCGGTTTTGTAGAGATTGGTATTTAATTGTGACTAGTTTTAAAATAATCCTAAATGTCTAGTGTGAGTTAGTGATTGATGGAATCGAGATAAGTTGGGAGTGAGATAGTTATCACCAGTCACAATAAATGACCATCGATCTATATCACAAATTAATTAGAAAAGAAAATTCACAACTGGACGCCGGTCCAGGTGGTTAACCGTATGCCAAGAAACAGGAAGGCTATGAGTTTGATTAACCAGCAGAATCAAGAGTGTTCATTTCTGAGGAGCCTCATACCAAAACAAACAGCTGTCTAGTGTTCCAGGGTTTTAAGAGGCCTTTGATTAAGGCCAATCTATGACGAGCACCAAAGACAAATTTTCAATTAATGTAGAGACGTCCACTACGAATACGTATACAACAAGAGAGGTTAATCGAATTCTATTATTTTTTATTAAAAACGTGATGATACACAATTTTATGAACATCTTCATGTCCGTTGAACAGATCAGTGGCTATTTAAACACCAGTAACTTCATCGAAAATGCATTGATGTTTGAAGTAACAGCAAGTGGGTCATAGTTTGATTGTAAACATCAACATTAGAATAAATGAGTATTCTGTTGATTAGTTTTAATAGTGCAAAAACGTACATCTTAGATTTCACTCAAATTATGTTGAAAACATCAGCCGTTAAATTAACTTGCTCAAGGCTACATATTTGCTTACAGAAATTGTCTACTTTCCACCCTAAATAGAAAACACAGGAGTGTGCAGACCCTTACAACTAATTATTTAAAGATGCTTAAAATCACAATGAAAATCATCAAGTTTCATTGGTGGAAGATGAAGAGGTTTCCTCAATAGCTTATGATGACCTATACGTTGAAAAGCAGGTCGAGATGGAATTGTTTTGATCATAACTAAATTAGACATAATTCCACCAAAATTTAAAAACGATAGAACACTTATTTCCACCTTGGGTCAAATACCTCGCTTTTGTTTACTTTTATATACATGAAAAACATAGCATTCAATGAAAATCGAGTGTTAAGATACGCTGTTAATATATCACTGGTGGCATACGAAAGTAGTTGATGTCAAAAACAACCTCCCCCCAGCTCCTCGGCCATAAAAGCGTGACAGACATTTCCTAATAACAATTAATGCATAGTGATATTGTTAGTAGAACTTGAGAATAGATAACTAAAGCCATGATATAAAATAATAGTGAAACATATTTTAACAGTCTATTGATTATGCTATAATGGGTGATTCAAAAACAATAAATAACTTTCAAGATTGACATTTAGAAGACTACTTCATTTAAGTACATGTAAGTCAATTTTTTAATTCATATTACCATCATGTTCTCCTTTCCCTAAACTTCCACTGGATTTCTTAACTGCTGTCACAGTATTTTCGATTCAGTAATATTAACTAATTAACTATATATTTGTTTTATTAATTTGTAGTCATTCTTGTTCTTCTTTGAATAAATGTTAGTCATCATTCTGATCCGCTGTGAGGTCAGCTTTTGTGCATACATAGACAAATGAATGAAATATAGTTCGATTGGTTGGTAGTTAGAACACCTGTCTTCTGTTCTCTAATCCAGTTTGGGGACCAGGACGATCTGGGAAAACGTGTGGGCATATAATAACCATCTTATTGTCTGGCTTTCCTGGCATTATTTCCTGTCACATTTTCAGTCTTTCTCTATAGTAATAGGCTGTAGTTCATATCATAAGAGAGTATAACCGCCTTTTAAAAATATGTTATTTAACTTTGTACTACTCTACTTGTTAATGATTTCAACGTTGTCCATACTCAATATGATAAATTACTTCGTACTTCTATGCTTGGAGAACAGTTAAGTGATGAAAAACCGATGAAATTTAAACTTTCAGATTCTCTCTGTCTCTTTCGCAGTAACAGAATTTTGTAGAAACTAATATGCATTATTGCTACGTTCATCTGTCTACATATCTCATTTAACATGCCGTATGTAACATTGTAAAGATGATTCTAAATATTAGAGTGCTACTGAAGCTATTAAGAGGGCAACGATAATCAACATATTTGCATGAAACGATTAGGATATAAACTCTACATGAAAATATTCTATATTTTTATGTAGAGTTTACAATTACTATGGCACCACTTTACAGTAATTTCTTAAATGGTAGCTCTTTAGCTAATTAACATAATTTAGAGAGTAATTAATAATAAAAAGCTGTTTCAAGTTATCTATCAGTACACGCTAGCAAAGTTGATGCAACAAAGCAAATAAGTATTCATTATATGACTTGCACTTTACATTTTTTGTACAATGGTAATGAAGCAAGAGCATAAACTAGTGCTGAATTAAATTGCGTTTCTAGAATAACTTCAAGAAATTAATTAGGACTAAAACGATAATAAAAACTGACCAAATGGTAATGCTAAACTTGAATTCTAGAGCATATCAGCTTACCTTCGTAAAAGGTTTGATGTGATCATTGACTAAATGTCCTAAGCTAGATTAAGACAGATTTTATTAAATCTAGGTTGCTAATTGCAAGTGTAATCCAGGAGTCGCTTATGATTTAAAATTATATCCAAGCGGTCGGTTTCATGTACATTGTCAGTGATGAATTAATTGTAGTTTTCAATATCAACAACGATAAGATACTGCCTCTTTAAATTAAAATCGATATAGCTGTTTAATGCCTTTCAAATTTTGGATATTCATCAGATGATGGGATATGTGGGGTTTCGTAACCCTTGTTCCGGGGTAGCTTACAAAAAGCCCTTGAATCAGGTTTGGTGCTATTTGGTATCCATCAGCTAGGCGCACCTGCGATCTTAACTGAACTTATGCTCTCCGGCAGATTAAATACTCTTGACCACCTGCGCACCATATTCTATTACAACATATTCAATGCAATATCGAGTCACTTAGATTAATGGGTGAATTGAAACCTGGTCAACAGAATTCGATAAAAACGAAAAAGAATCGATATACTGCTCAGTCATTAACACTCAGTGAGAATCCAGGAGCACTAGACAATTATCTTGTTCTATGATGAAATTCCTTAGAAGTGTATATTCAAAAACCATGATAATAAGGTATTTACTCACCGTACAATCATAATAACAATCATGATTAACAAAAGATAGTGGAATTACTTCTACTTTATGTTCGTATGTTTTACCGTTGTTATTAATACACGAAGTAATAAGGCGATATTTCGGTTGTTGACTTGCTTTTGAACTAATTACATATCCGTTTTCTTTTGTTGAACATTCAAAGTACTTATTTTGCTGTGATGCTGTTTTTTCTGACATTGTAATGTTTGTATTCGATGCGCGGTCATAAATAAAATTATAACACTAGTTAATAAAGGTAGTAGAAATGCAACTAGTGTACGTAATATTAGAAAATTAACATCTGGTGTTGTACAGAACCGTCCTTCTTCTAAATAAGCTGGTGGAAAGGGATCACTTAGCATAATCTGTGCACCAGTTTGTAATATACTCACTATCCATGGTGCAGCTATTTTCAAACGTATAGCTAATAAGTGTTTTTTATTTGATGCATTTGTTACATTGGAAAACCATTTTGGCTTTGTTAGTCGAAAATGTGTATCTAAACTTGATCCTAGAAGATGTAATAAAATGGCATGACAAACGACTGTTTCAGATGCAATTGATATACAACAGAACTGCTGAATATATTCATTTTCACCTGTACAGAAAACAAACAAAATAGAAATAAACAAGAAAAACTAAATTACCATAATATTTATATGTTGCGTTTATATTGAAACGAAAGTTGAATTTATTTCAAATTGGTCGATAGAACTTGAGTAAATTTAAGTGAATGACAAACATGATATTAGTTAATGCCCAATTTAAAATCAATGTAAATATCTCAGTAGCATCTGAGTAGCATCAACCGGAATAGCTTAGTGATTACGGTTGTTACTGTAAGATTGGATGGCGTGTGTTCAAATCATCCAGATATCATCTTTCCTCTCCCTTTCCACACAGCCACAGTTTCTAAGTGCACGTTGCTGACAAAGGCTAACTATTACAAAATCAGGTTACAGGACACATAACAACGTTCAGGTGGGCGATATGTAAAGATTTGCCTAGTTTGGAAATAGTTCTCATCAACCTGTAAAAACTATTGGAGTACTAGCAAGTATGAAGTGACACTAGAAGTTGCTTCGTATTACTTTTTGACTGTTCATGGATGTCTATTAACCAAGTTTCACAAAATCTAGCTTAGTAACTCATTAGAGAAACATCTTAAGTTAGCAAACGTTCATGCATCCACGTAAGGGAATCGGATGGTCGATCACAATCATTTCAATAAACTGTCAACATTAGCTAGTAACGAATCTACCATTTAAAACTATTATATCTATATTTTAAGCTTGAAAATTGCTCATATGCACTCAAATGATAGTAGATGCTAGAAATCCGGAGAATTTTCCGTACTTATAAGCCTAAAGTTATTACAGTATACCTAAGGAAGAACTACTAATTAATTTGGTGAAAAATCAGAGGAAATGACTTCGTGGAATAAGTTGGAGTTAGTTCACTTAGTCTTTCTAGATCACTATCCACGGCCAATGTAAGTGGTTGATACAAGGGAACTATGCAGCTAGTTAGAAAGAATTCGAGTGTCAGTACAAGCATATGTATTGGAAAGTGACTCTAGCTGTATAGGTAAGCATAAATGTAGTCTTAGATATTATTAAAAAAAACAAACTGTGATAATATTAATCACTGAAAGATGTATAAATCCTACTGACGTGTTTTACTCCGCACTTCATAGCTGAACTAAAGTAGTATACATCAAATTATCGTTATCCAAATACCAAAGAAAAGAAACATCCACTTTATTATTTTTAGATTTTGACAGTGTTAGATATTAAGAAACATTTAACTGTATATTTAAAGTATTCTTAGTATATACTGAATGTAGCATAATAGCAAACATGATACTAGACATTGTTCACAGAGCAAAGACAGTGCATGAAATGATAACCTTGTAGGTGTCTAATACATTTTGCTACTTTGAAAGACTAACCGGTGAGTCGATAATAAAGTTATATATATGACTACAACGCGTTACGGCATTAGTTCTATGATATTTATTAACTAATTATATGAAGTGGTTTATGTAACACAAATTACGTTTACATTCGTTTGTTAATCAGCTATTTGTCAATTGTTTCTTCAATGAATAGTGAAATAAAATATTCTGTGATTATTTACAAGTCCCAATAAAATTTTAGTTTTCTACTTCATGTATAAAGCAATGAAAGTTCTGACTATTTCTACTAAGTAGATGTTTTTTTCTAGACACATATGTTTTATTTAATCATTCGACTAATGACATATGTTTTATTCAATGGTAAACATCCTAGAAATCAACACGAGAACTATAAAGCTATTTGATACCAAAGTCATTCAAAAACTAAATGAATCACTTCTTCCTAATGTACACAGACCAAAAGGACACAATAATGGAAGGAGACAAATATAAAAATTATTTCAAAAATGAGTTGCACCCACCAAGGCAAAAATTACACTAAACAATATGGGCACATTTTTCTTTACGTCTGCACAAACACTACCGGTATAATATTATTATATGCTCTCACTCATACCAATATACACAAGCAACCACAAACACAAATTTAATTAGGAAAGCCTCAAAATTTTCAATCAAAGATTTAAAAAGTCAAAGAGAATCAGCGAAAGCAAAGTGTTCAGATCAATGTGCAATTCACAGCCACATTGATAAAGAACTTATCTGATAATCTATGCTGAAAAGTCAGTTAGTCGATTGATTACATGTTATTTAAACAAGAAAATCGACATAAATATGAGGATAAATGAACTTAACAAAACTTCTTAGGTCATACATTCACAGACTAGATCCTCAAAGCATATTGGTTTAGCACTTGTTAAATAGGTGAACAGCCCATTTTTACAGGGAGTAAGTTCTGTTGATAATGTCCATAATAATAATAAAGTCTTAATAATTAAACTAGAAATCACAACCAAGAAACATCTAAAAAAAACTACAGATCTTTTTCATTACTTATCAGTTGGCAGTAATAACATCTATAAGCATTTAGACTTCTCAAAGTTTAGATTAAATAGAGAAGGTAATCGGTTAATTTAAGGCACTTGTTTCTTTTGGTATACTAAACATCAGTGCTAGGGTTACCATTATAAAGCAAACGCAGTACATGTCGCTTGGAATAGTGAAATTTTATCTATCACTCTAATATAATTTACTCATTATATTTTACTTATAAAATGGGCTATGCACCACAACTTACGTATACGTAATACAGACAATATCTATGCATCTATCTAATTAATTAAAATGCCAACTAATACTAACAAAGTTACTACAGAAACTTAATATCTTACAACACGTTTAAAATAACTAACTGAACAGTTTGTTTCGGTTTTCAGATGAAAAAAGAACGAACTAAATATTGGTCAAGTTTGTTTTGATTTAGAAAATTTAACTGTCATTTACATTAACTTATAGTGATAATTAGATTTTTGGTAAATAAAACTCTTTCATATAGAAAATATCATCATTCTTTATTACATCATGTCACCATTAGATCAGTATAGTATGTCTACAAAATGAAGAAAGTCATTCAATTCTTTTTTTTTTAAAATTTATGTCATGGTGATAATCTGTCAAATATGCGATAACATAAATGTACCAAAAATACGTAATTTTTAAATGTTTATCTCTATCTATCTATGGCATTTTTATGTCTGTCTTAAGAAATTGTTATATTTTGAACAAATGCTGTAAAATATCAGTAATCTATTTCATATACCCAAAGTCTACATTACATATACAATATGAAATGTTAATTCACAAGTGATGACAACAGTGATGAATTTACCAAGTAAATACTGTTTTTTTTCTTTTCAATTTGCCTAAAACGAGCAAATGTTAACTATTTACCTAGTCTCACAAAGTAATCTCCTCTTTAAAATATGCTTTTACCTTCTGACTGTTTCGTATATGCTCGTACATATATATATATATATAATAGATATACACTTACATATGAAAGTACTAGGTTTTGTAGCTAAAAGATATTAATAGAAAGAAAAGTAGTATAAAATTTTTTCAAGAAAATAATAAGCAACAATATTTTTTTTGAATAAAATGTCTTTTTTTTATAAATATGAAGTGAAAAAAGAAAAATCAATTTATCTAATAAAGTACATTATCGGTAATCAATAAAATTATTGTTTTATTAACTTAAACAAAATAAAAGAAAAATCAGTTACTAAGTGGAAACAATAAATGTTTATTTTTTCTAATTAAATGATTTAATATTATATATATATACATATACATATATATATATATACTCTATATAACATGCAATTGATTATGTAATCTATAGTAACCAATGAATAGGAAATTATAATTAGAATGTATAAAGTTGAACGTTCAATTACAAAAATACAGTTGTTACAATCTAAAATCACTATGTAATGAATTCAGCTGATTTGTGTATATGGTATTTTGTGCCCATTGTGCTATGATGCAAAGTAGAAAGAAACACTGTCAACAAGAAACTCGTTTGGTGATAGTCAATATTTGTTAGTAAAGTGTATCTGTAGCCTTTAAAGAATTGATAATCCCTATGATTATCAAACTTATGTAATCTGTTTACATGAAACGTTACCACTGAGCTACTCTTATTTCAATTGATCAACTGTTAGACTGAGATATTTTCACGAACTGATCAGTGAGCAGTAGGCAATGACATTCATTAGTACACTCATGAATTCAGGTACTTTATACTGACGAGTATGGACTAGCATAAGACCTAGGTCCAGTAATGTTTACTATCGAGTGTCTCTAGATTACCTAGTATAGAAATATAATCTTCATAAGGTAACTTACTTGATTAGCTTTGAAACCACACTAAAATAGATCAATAAAATTTGATCAGAATGTAGGACTCGGCAAACACTATAATGGTCACTGCTTAGTAATCAATCAACGGTTAGTAAATTTCAAATCATTTTTAAAGACAGACTCTTGTAAAGGCTTTTCATATTTTTCATTCCCTCACTAAATTCGAACAAAGTAAAAAAATAACCTGACTTGAAAATAATATGGATTCATCATTTTATTTCAAGTCTTATTATCATTGGAAAACAGATCGAATCACTACTTATTACTTTATTGCAACTATTTAATCCACTGCTTATGGTTTTGACTATTAGTAATGACCTTATTAGCTTTACTGTGTATGAGTATTTCTTTGGGATGTAAATACATACCAACCTTAACTATGTTTATTATTACGTCATATGGCCTATCCTTTTTATCATGACATTCGCTGTCGTCCCAGACACCCTCATAAATTTACAAACCAATGTAGATCAAACTTTTGCTTCAAATTATGTTGCTTCTTGTGTTGATTGATGAGAAGTCTTGAAATAAGACAATGAAAAATTTGTTCTTTAAGCTTTGTTCAAAAAGAGTTCATCTTATTTTGTTATGTGTCAGTGTGTTCAATAATTACATTAATCAATGCAATGGTTCTTTGTCACAGTGGTGATGGAATATATACACTTGTAGCTAAAACGGAAAACAGTTAAAACCTGAGAAATGCGGTTTAGCGATACAAGTAGCAGCACATGAAGTCAATAATTAGAAATCATATTCAAAGCATTTGGAGATGACAATTGGCTTGACGCAACATTATGAATCTAGATTTCCAATAACACGGAATCATAGCAATACAAGGGATTAAAAGTGACAACAGAATTCGTGACAAGCTTGGTGTCACTTATCCGCTAAATTATCATTCAATAGTTCTCATCTTTGAATTCATTTATATTGTGATACAGCCTACTACCTATTAATATAGTATAACTGAATTCTTAATCTGTATTTTTGGTCATTTGAAACATTCCTGTTTTTAGAGGAAATTATTTAAACATTCATTCTCTATAATTTTATGTCCCACACAAGTTTATATTGCGTTTTTCTTCTGTAACAATATTATTCTCAGCATCAAGCCACATACCGTCTACTGCTATTATGTTACACGGTAAGAAAATAGTCATCTCAGGAGAGGACAGTAATAATAATGGTTGTTGATTTGCATACTATTAGAGCGAATTCAACCTGATTATTGTAAGAAATCTACTTTATCACATAATCTTATTGATGACTTATAGTCAAACTATCGATGTGGTTGATACCACTAAAAATGTGAGAAACTCAACTTGAACTACATATTTATCATCTACTAAAGTGATTGTCTGTTTGTATTTTGTAAAAGTATTCGTTCTATTTCAAAAAGTAGTTTTTATCATGGGTTTCAAACTAGTTCATTACTTCATAATGATAATTGTTTTAAAGCTATGTAAAACCTCATAAAATCAACATGATAATAATTAGATAAATGAAATTCAAAGGAAAATAAGATAAATTATGCATAATATGATTTACTGTGCTCAGTTGACTTCAAAGTCATAGCACATAAGTCACAATTATAAACTTCTAATCTCATCTACAATCTACAGAAGTTTGTCGCTGATATAAAAAGAACATTTTGTCTTGTAATCCTGTTCACTTTGAAATTAAAAACAGTTCTCCTTATCCCCTTTCTATTGAGTGACTCTAGGTTATTCGTATTAACTTTTGTTGTTCGGTACGGTAATTCGTGTTTAGCAAAATTACTTGTATTTTAAAATAATTAAATGTGTTGTTTTCATCAGTCATAATTATCTTCTTTGCTAAATGACCACAAACTTAAAATGTGCTTTAAATGACTTTTGATACACTGATTGGATCCTTTGCCTAGTTGTCGTTTTGTTTTTATTGCTTCTTTTGAAAGTAAGAAGTGAAATTTATCTTATTTTTGACTGTTAAACAATATGTATTATTTGACTTGTTTCTTTTAAGAACCTTAATGATAAACTAAGGAAAATAACTTAACATGTATTGATTGTTTACATTTTTTTTGCAGTTAATAACATCAAAATAAGCCAGCAAATTATTTGCGATATATTTCATTGGAACAATCAAAGATATCAATCTAAATCTATCAGATAATACAAAAATTTCTACAACGCTGATGTCTATGAATCTACAAATATTCCATATCAATCATCCATGTTAGCTAACCTATTAAACAATGAATCAAAATAATCCGGTTTAGAATTTCATGATGAAATTTAAGTAAATAGATTAGTAACATGATTACGTCTTATTAAAAATGTCATCTTATCATGAAATTCACAGAAGTCTATTAACATTTTTAATGTGTACATAATTTAGGATAATGGTGTTTTTTTAATTCTTAGAGAAATTACATAATTTTTTTCAGTTTAAAATAGGCGTTTCCCGCCATAACAAATTGATATGTTTACATGATTCAAACAGTTACTCAATAATTGCTAAACATTGAAATAAACAATTTAATTCATTTTTAGGTTCTGCTTTATCAAAATCTTATTGAAGAAAGTGATGTCATTTTCTTAGACATAGCTAGAATACTGTTGGCATGTAATCAAACACTGTAAAGATTCATGTTTTAAGCATTATACTATTGAAATGTTGAACTATAAAACATGTGAAAGAGCAAATCGATCAATTTGAATATTAACTTAACAGAGTAAATTTTTATCATTAAAGTTTGGTTTCGATCATTCTTAACCGAGTGTCATTGCTAATAATTGCTTAATTTATTACTACAGATCAGGTCATGGTAAGTGTTGAGTGAGAGGTAAAAACTTCCAAAGATTCAATTCATATTCCCAAATTGTATGTTTATTAAATATTCCGTTTTTATCTTTTATTATCTCCTAGTTTCAAGCCTTTACATGTTGTTATAACATTTTCTAGGCATACACTAAAACTGATTACTTATGCACACATTACTCGATTTTTCCATTGTAAATGTCCCTGTTGTATTTTAATATTTATTGTATGATCTAGCTTTGCATATAGATATAAATGAATGTTTAAAATATAATCACGATATTTGTGGATTAGTTGAGTCAACAATTTTATTTTCTGGATATCCCTTTCAGACTTGCTACTACCTGGCCGACCTTCAGGATAGGATATCCGTATCATGTCATTACTCGTTGTTTTGGTTGCAGTAAGATTATTAATCCATACACACTGACTGATCCCAGTGTAGAACATATCAGTAAAAAATTCTTAGCCTAAGGAATAGGCAACATTACAATGAATAACATTTTAATGTGCATAAAAATTTAACTGTTTCAAAATGTACCTTATAGATATTTTCAATAGTCAGTAGTTATAATCTATTCATAGTCAAGAAAATTCCCTACATATTTACCTGTGATATCTATATGTGTTCATCTTTTGTTATTTTGATATAAACGACAGACAAAGAGAAAAATATACTGTTAACTGGGGGGGGGGTGTTTTCATTTTAATTTCCCAGTATTTAAAATTATAGTACTTCATAATTCTTCAGGGAAATAATACACATGGTTACTATTCATAATTGTTTAGTTAGGAAAATTTAAGACAAGATGATTAATTTCAGTATTTGCATTGTTACAAAATAGACGACACATAACTTTGAGTAGGTTATCTTAGTTTTCTTCACGCTACTTATCTGACGAAACATATATATATAATCATATATATATATATTCATATATATATATATTCATATATATATATATATATATATATATATATATATATATATATATATATATGTATATATATATAGCCCATACTTATAACGATATTTCGTTATGATAACGATTAGATTTTCTCAATATTCAAAAACTAATTGAAATTTTTATCATTATTCTCCATTGAATTAAATACTGACAATTGTAAATGATTTATAAACGTCTCCAATAGTTTACTGATAGTTAACCAGTTGAAGTTCATGGATTAGAAAAGGAATTACCTTAATTTAAACCAAATAACTAGAATCATATGACAGACAAAATAATTTGGAATTTTATTGTTCCTAATAAGTTAACCAACTGGTATCAATCTAACTTGATACTTATAAAAAGATATAGTAACTAGTTTATGTCCTAGACTAACACATCTGCAACTGTCATTTAATTTGGATTGTGACTGGCAAGTGGAATCCAGGACGCAGCGTTTCGTCCTATTTGGGACTCATCGGCTGGATGTACCTGTATTCCGATGTTGATGTTCAAAGTGGGATTCGAACTCAGTCCGTTTCGTGCCGAACCCCACCGCGTACACCACTAGACTACTGAGTCCAGACAGTCACGTTTTTTCAGCAATGGGCGAATCGGTAGTAGGATGAATTTGTATATTTCCATTGATTTGTTATAGTCTGAAGCTGGTTTGATAAAATGAATTCAAAGATGAGAACTATTGAATGATAATTTAGCTGGTTTGAATAACTACTGAAATATCTTTTAAATAATAGTATATATGAAATATTATTTAAATGTTCAGTTCATTTAGAAGTAAAGTTTTACACTGAATAACTAAAGCAAATTTTTAGTATAGATAAGGTTACCGCAAACTTCGAGCTACAATAGTAAAAAATTGGGATTATTATTTATCCATTGTTGTAAACCAGTGGAAATATTTGCTAAAAATAAATACATAAAAAAAATGTGCTGATGTAAAACAAAATTCAGTAAAACGCATAGATTTCATTCGTAAACAGTAACAATGTTTCATAATTAAAGATAAGCGTTGAATGAATATGTACCTTAAACTCAACGGTCAAGAAGAAAGTTTTGTGTGGAGATGTTGGTATCTAACTTACTGAGAAAAGTTGAGTATAATGATTTATTCGTGAAATGGAGATATGCACCGCAATTTAGGCTAATTTCATTGACTATTCCAATTGGCTACAAGTGGGATTTCAGTTTAAACGATATTTATTCGAATATAAAAGTTTTGTTCTGTGTACAAGATTAAGGTTGAGTTATTTTCGTTGCAACATATTCTTAGGATAATGGGATAATGTAAATTCTTCATTAGAAATGGAAATGTAAGAATAAAGGAAATTACTTGATTTAAATTTGAAGAAAAGCTTGTATTCATTTGATTTCACTTTTGAAATTACAAGTTTCTGACATGATTGATTCTCAATGTATCCAGCTACAAAATCCATCAGGCTTCATTAAACGATCACAGTTAAACAATTAATTGTCTCTAATTATGTTTATCAGCTTGCATGTATCTGTAAAAATACAGTCAGCCACCTAATCTACTTTATGGTTTGCGCATACGTCTTCTACATATGGCGGAAGCCATCGATGTCTACCTCTTCAAACTGGACCTATATGTGTACATATAAAATGTGTACAGTTTCTTTCTTTGTGTTGACCATCAGAATAGTCAATGCCTGTATGGGTTTACAAATGACTTATTACACTCAATTCTCTCGTTATAATTATTATTACTCTTATTATTATTTTCATCACAATATAGGATTCTTTTTAGAACTTGAAGTTTTGTCGCTTCTTATGTAACAGTATTGACAACTAAATTCCTTGCAAAAACCCCATCGGTGTTTTTTCCGATAGATACTATGCAACCAAGAATACACCAATCCACTCACTTATCATTTGTATACTTTAAAAGACTACAAATATCTTATTCACCTCCATGTCTTAATTGCTTGTTAATAAGTCGTAATTACGTTATAGACAACTTTTCAACTTGTAAAATTACTATCTAACATACCAGCAATTATTTGGTAATGATTTTATAATAATTGTAAATTCATATACGTATCACTGTAAAGCTCTGATGAAAAACGTAGTTTAAAAAAATCTCTTTGCTCCTTTCGTCCTTTCTTTATGCCTAAATGGGATTTTTGTTTTGGTTATTGAAGAGCACATAAAATGGAAAAAAATTGAAAAGAGGGTTCCTGTTCTATTCATTGAGTACAGTTCCTAGAAATTCAGACTAAAAAGCCATTACATTTCTTAATATCACGATCGCCCATCATCTACTCAGTAGTAAACTTGATCTTGGTATTATGAAATCACTTAGAATTTTCAATTAACAACTATCAACAAGCGTTTTTGGATTTTACCGAAGTTAGAATTATGCATTCGAAATGATACTGTTGTTAATACTGCATTTCCTTAATGACCTCCACATTCAGTTACGTAATAATTTATTTCGTTTGCACAATTACAAATTCTATTTTATTCTTTTAACTAATCCATTTCTGTGGTTGTATTGCATAATCTTTGAATACCGACTTTCAGGCTGGTTTCTGTGTATTATTATTCCAGAATATTTGTATTACATTACACATAAATACTAGAACACATAGATACCTCTAATAATCACTTCATATTTAATGTTTCTTTTATTAAACCCCATCAATAAAGAAGTTAATCACAGTGATAAAAGTTTTGCCCAAATATTTTGATTTTAAAAATAATTATTACCAATAATTATAGGTTGTAAAGCAGGTTGTGAATTCACACTATTGTGCCATGATAGTTGCCCTTACTTTCTTTAAATGAACATCTAAACAATGTGGAGCAGTATTAATTGACCCAAACTAATGACCACATTTCAGAAACTGATCTTCAATAAGGATAACTTATTGAACTAAGTCTGATATTAGTCATTACTCTGTAATTATATCTCAGTCCTACAGTGGTGACTCTTCAGGATGTGAAGCAAAGCAATTCACATTCAAATCAATCAGGAAGCATCAATCGCATCAGGATCGCGTATACAAAGAAGTTTGAACGAAGAATATTCTTTTCGATAAATGCTCATCAGGTTCTACACTTATTAGTTCAAAATTATTAGTCACAAGAATAGCCAGTTCTGAGGCAGATACAAAAATTGAAATCGTAGAATCTGATGAGAATGTACCGAAAGTAATATACTTCATTGAAAAATATCTTCGTTTTTGGTAAGAACATGTATTGATTTTATTTATGGTGGACTGTTAAATATTCATTACATTAAAACAAATCAGTGCTAAGTATGCTCATCTGGTAAAAGGAATATTCAGGTGTAAATTTTATTACATCTGATTATATTATTCAATACAGTGCAATTATTTTACTCAGAAAGCATCTTTCATATTAATTACTTGTAAAGTTCATTGTACGTGATACATTTTCTAACTAATATTCTTTGTAATTAAATCGATATATAGAAAGTATGTCCGATTAATTAATGATCGTTCCTAGTGTCTGCATATAATGCTTCTTCTCAAGATTCCTCTTTTGAAGTAGTGAAAATATAGAAGGGAGTAGAAACTATCGTACTCGTTATCGATATGTGGTGGGATTTAAAGCCGTCTGGATAAGCTTTACCAAGTGTCATTGTTAAATCAAAACATATCATTTTATTTCAAATCATATTAACAGCATCATTACGTAAATCCTATTCTATTGGATTAAATACAATTCAGACATTTCCAATGCATTTTTTCCCAGTTATTTTGTTTATTATTATTATTATTATTATTATTAAGTTTTAATTAACTATACCGTTCAACTACTAAAACAAAATATCTTTCTATCATTTACTTTCAGCTAGGCAACAAAATATTGCTGCTTATCTGTCATTCATGATATACTGATGTAATCTGTCTAGCTTGATTCAATACCATCTACATAAGTGCATTCTAAAATCTTATACCAATTACTACTGTTAGTGAAATGATTATCACTGTGTATTTAGTCGCTTTGCTGAAATATTGAGTACTATATAGAGGAATGAACGAAAAGTAGTAGTCTCTTTTTTTTAAACTAGAGAGATGTAAATTATTCTCTTCTCGTTAGTGGTAACACAACTAAACAAACATTTCACAATTACTACAAATTAGTTTTGTTGAAAGTAACAGCAAGTAATAACTGATATTCAAACGTAAATTACATTGTATTCATCCACTTATGCATAATTTACTAATTCTATTAAGAATATAATAAAAGCAAACAATAAAACCTGAAGTTACTTCTACAATTTCCACTTGATTGAATAAATCTAATAAAATATGCATTGCGCAATAACGAAGATTGGTCAATACAAAACTTTAAAATTGGTTATGTATTATTTAATCTAAAAAACAAGATTAGTGACTGGTGGAAATAAAATCAAACCATATTAGTTTTTCCTTAGGAAAAAATTTATTTTCTTTCGATGTATTTGGTTTTATAGCTATTCATCCCAGTAAAACTGTTTCTGGGGGAGTTGAGACTTGTCGAGAGTGAGGCAGTTATCGCCGGTCACAATCGATGATCATCGTGGTATATCACAAATTGATGGAAGTTAGAGTATACGATTGGACACCGACCGATTGTTTCAGAGTGTTGAGCGTTCTCAAATATGAAATTATTGGGTTCGATTCCTTGTCAAAACTGAGGGTGCGCATAGTTAAGGAGGCTTATACTAGAATGAAACAACTGTTCAACACTCTCTGGTTTTCAGTGGCACCTAACTAACATCAGTAAATAGTGAATGGAAACTATTAACAAAGTTCACTCAGTATTGTTATTAACAATTTTAAGTCCTATATATATTGAATCTAGTAAAGTAGTTCAATTCACTAGTAACAACCTATACAATGAATTTGTTAATCCATTTGATTGCAAGATACCCTCATTTTATGGTGAAAAGTATATATGAATAGAATAAATATATCTTAAAACTATTGAAAGATAAACAATAGTCCGATTAGCGACATACAATTGTGTAATCTTAATCATTTAACTTTATAAATGTAAATACTGTTTACTTTACTAGAGCATCAACATGCATAAAAATATATATAAATAGATGTCAACAATAAGTTTGATTGTTTCTAATAGTAGCATTCAAGAAACGTATTTCATTTTATTTAGGTCTACTCGTGTCCACTATAACGTCCACATTGAGACTTATTGCCTCAAACAACAAGGCGTTATATATATATATATATATATATGGTTTTTTTTTTATTTATTGGAATCTGCTGCTAGAGAAGATTCAACTTAACTTAGTAACAGTTTCACGAAGATCTTCTCAAGATGTATGTTTGCCTATAGAAATGATTCAACTGCAATCGTTAATATGAACAACAGGAAAACACAAACTCGTAAAAAGTGATGAATAATTTTTCTTCAAGCTAAAGAAATAATTATTTACTATTTGAGCTATTTTCCTAGACATTTTTCTTGTTATTCATTTTGCCTAGCGGCATATTCTAGCATTTATTTTCTAAGCAACAATAACTTCTGGCAAGATTCTGTACAGTCATTACGTAAATGTATGCTACATATCCATATTATAACAAAATTAATTATTTTTCTTGTGACAAACTTACCGCTTTATAACAGGAAATAGAACCTGAACTAATTAACTATCCTACTACCGTACATTAAATCATTAATTATCACATTAATTTAACATGGATTTAAGTCACGTTCCTTATTGAATCAAACCAATAATGTGAAATTTACTTCAAAATTTACTGTTGTATTCATATATCCATAGGTGTTTGTATTCATACATTGAAATAATGATTAAACATTAACATCTATGTAGGTAGAGATTGTTAGGTAAAACAAGAATTGGTTTATTTTACACAGACACTATACAAATTTGTTAAAACAGAATAAAAATCGATGAAAATAAAAGTAATAGCGAGTAATTATTAAACGATGAAATGTGACTGTTCATATTTTTGCTTCAGTATTTAAACGTAATTGTTTCTGTGAGCTTTTTATTACTTCTAAAAAAGGAAACATCATAGCTTACATTACAACAAGACAATAAAGACATTAGTCAAGAGGTAATTTAGTTAGATAATAAAACAATTATTTAGATTTGAATTTGGTATCATGATTTGGTGACAGTTGGAAACGATGAAGTAGTAAATTTATATTTCACTCTAATATGCCACTCCTCAGAACTGTGTATTAACGACTTCATCAAGTAATCAAACGCAGGACCTTCAGGCTTCACGAGGAATACCTAGTCATTAGACAATTGAACTGGTTTTAAAAGGTTGATATTTCTAATTCAGTCAATTAGTGACAGACTTGCTCAATCTCATACACTGCCTATTAAAAAATAACTGTCTCGCACACAATATGATTGAACTCTACCATGGTACCATTAGTATGAATGGAAGAGTCTGTGTTTAGGTAATATGATAATGAGTATAATTGCCAGTACACAAATATAAAACTTTCAATAATGATAATAACGCAAATAAGTTAATATTGATTAGTCGATACTACTAAATTGATCTTGTACTTATAAAACTACCACAGAATAACAGTATGTTAACTATGTTAAAAAGACAAACTCATAATCCTATAACTGAAATAAGTAGAGTAATTTAAAAATTTTCAAGACCTATTTTTTTACTATGATGATAAATCACGAATAATAATTGTTAAATAGTTTAAATTAATCTAACCCCGAAATTAGTTGGTACTCATCAGTTGACAGTACCTGAAATCTTGATTGAATTGATGCTCCTTAACGAATTCAAATCCTTGTCACACAGTTACAAATCTCATGACATTACTTATAAGCTATTTATGTTAAACATATTTAATCACCTAGTATCGAAACACAGTACCCTTGATGTAAACTCACCCACACCAATGATAACAATCAAACTTGAGAGACACAACGAACTTAACAAATTGTACGTTAGTGAATTGAGGTGGTTTTATGTAGGTTGGTACAATGATTAGTTGATGGAATTAGTCACAGATTGACTTTGATAAGATACCATTGAAAGCCAAAGGGACATTGGACAGCTGTTGCGTTCTAATATGTAACTCTTCAGAGGTGTGCACTCTCGATTCCACTCTCGAACCCTAGACCTTCAGAATGGTGCTCTTAACCAGCCTAAAACACCATTAGAGCGGCGTTCATTGGTAAAATTTTCATTTCTGCCCACTCGTGATATAGTGCGACCATTTATTGTCATTAGTGATAACTGTCTCGCTTCCAACAAGTCTGTACCTCACCAGTACAATGATCGCTGGTTTTCAATGGTACCTTACCAACATCAATCTATAACAAATCAAATTAACTAAATTTGACGTTAGTTAATACTCACTCACCATCCAATACAAGTATATGCACAAATATGCTCTAGAAATATTCTACTTTATTGAACAAACAATGTCAACATGTTTGTCATTTGTCGACCTAAATTAGACAAATCCACCACTGACTTTGTTTGAGTAAGTAATTAATCATCGCTTTTTCTCTTCTTCACAATAGTTTAATATTTCATTGTTCCTTCAAATATGAAAACATAACTAAGTCCTGATATGACCAACAACACAAAGATGCAAACACATCCAGCTGACGAGTTCCAAATATTACAAAACGCACATCCTGGATTCCACTTGCGATTCACAATCCAAATGAAGTATAACTAAGTTACGTTTTTATTTAAGTATCATCAAGTTAATTTGATCGTATAATACAACTAACATAATAAATTCTACACTATGACTAATCAAATAATAGCTAAAAGTCCACTGTACTTTACTTAGGATTTCTTTATATATATATATTACTTAAATTAGAACAAAACTATGTAATGACATAAAATTACCTTATTCCTCCACCTTTCTTTACCCTCCCTTCCCCCCCTTCCGCCAACATCACTTTTGCATATTTATTCTTTTTAATATATCAACTTATTACTTAAAAATTTCATTTATTATGAAAAAAAATTGCTACAGAATCAGAGAATACTTTCTTTTAGATCACTGCGTACCTTAAAATTTTCAATGTATGCAGTTAACAGAAATAATTAGTAATGCATTACATTGTAATAATAATAATAATAATAATATACTTATTTTTAATGTTTCTCATAATAAATACTAAAATATGATATATGATCTTATGTATATGTTACTATACTCTAAGGTGAATAATTGAATTAACCTACTGATGTACAATAAAAATCATATGATCATAACATAATGTCAGTTGAAATTGAAGTGATGCGATAAATGTAAGTATTTCTATGGCACCAGGAAATGTGTAATGATCAATTATGTATCATACATTAGAACTGAATCAATCACATTACATAATTTTTCGTCATGAAATTATCTCTTAATTATATTTTCATTAACAGACTTATAATTTAATAATATGTAAAGTAATACGAAACAGAAGATTTGCTATCTAAAGCTATACTATCAATAATAGTATTTTTGGAACTATTTTGTATCACGAAACGCGACCATCTTTAAGATCATGGAGAAATGATGTACGTTGTATAAATGTTCGGTCTTAAAAATTCAAATCATTTCCTACGAAATTAATGGTTGAAGACTTTCATGCTAGGAAAAAGTATCAAAAATCATTCAACAAACTACATATCAATGACGGTGGCTGAGAAATAAGTATTCTAGAAATTAGTTTTCTATAGTTTCCTAATTAATGCCAGTCTATGATAAACCAGAGAAATTTTATGATGATGAACACACAACCAACTGAATAAGTAATAATATTCACCTCTACATATATAATAAAACATGCAATAAGACAATAAATATAGTTTTGTTTATCGGTTAGGTTTAATTAGTGGACTTTTCAATGGAATCTAGAAAGTGTTAAATATTAGTTTTATTTTACTCTAGAACAACTTAATAGTGAACGGTCAGTAACGAAATTCTAATCAAATACTCCTATCTCCCGATTTACCCCGATTATCATTAAACCGCTTTCCATCAAGTCTTAAGTATAAGTTTTATCTTCAAAAATCTGAAATTAAACAGAACATATGTTTAATCGAATGATATACAAATATGTTTAAAGTCAGATAACTAAGCTGATTTATCACTGATTAGTTACTATCCTATCTTTATCCATTCTTCAGTGGTGACATTATTCCATTGATTACTAGTTCATGTTATTCAACGCTATGTATTAGAGCCTAGGCAAATCCAGGGATTTCGTTTAGTGTTTCTAAACGTAAATTTTAAGTTTAAACTGTTGAATTAATAGAGCTTCAGGAGTGTATAGGATGTTCATTTGTTTCTCTCTTCATTGAGCTCATTGTTTCAATAACACAGATAATGGTGAAGGACTATTCCGGATGTGCAAATTGAAGTGAGTTGATCATGTAAAACTAAAGTTATCCTACTCAACCAGTAGATGTTATAATGTTGATTATGTATAGTTGCATGTATACATAAAAAAAATATGAAACCATTTAAAACTATGTGTAAATACTTTTAACCTATTCTTCTTCAATCCTTTTCATGTACTACACTTTAATTTCATCAAATAATTTATAAATGATACATATTTTCGACAGTAAATTAATCTTTGAATATTTGTAAACAGTCTCAGTGAATAAAAATGATATGAATTCCAGCGTATCGCTCTGCAGACTAATTCGAGCTTCATTACAGTTAATTTTCTGATGTCTTGTATACACTCAAATTACAAATTTTATCAATCTATTCATTTTATTTTAGTTGAAACTACTTATAAATTAAGTGAATACGCTATAATATTTTAAAATTTCCATTTAAAAAGTATTCAAAATGTAAAATTTTCATGAAGAATAATCATTTCATTATTTGTTTTTTTAATATCTAAAGATGCAAAACAATAAAGACAGATATGAGGTAAAAATGAGAAAGAGTAGTGTTTTTTGAAGAAAAGTCACTGTGGAAAAATGGTATGATCTAACTTGTTCTAAGTTCTATTTTGTTTATTTCATGTATATGTACACTAAATTATGTATTTGTATACAAGTAATGTTTACATTTACATTTTTAGATAACATGTTGATTGTATCCACTAATCTCATGGTAATACTCAAAGAAAAACTTTCTCATGAGAGCAAGAACAAATATTTGTGCAGAATAAGATGAATTCATTTTATTTCGTTGATTTTTCTATCAGCTGCATACAACTCATGAGAACGAATGGAGTTAGTTGAAATGAAGATTACATGTTTTTGTAATGTTTATGTAATCTTGATTCCAACTAACTCCATCCGTTCTCATGAGTTGTATGCAGCTGATGAGAAACCAACGAAATAAAATGAATCCATCTTATTCTGCACAAATATTTGTTCTTACTCTCATGAAAATAATAAAGGGAACAAAGTGTATGAAAAACTTCTATTTAAAAAAATTATCAACATATCAAAATCTTTCAATCTTTTGATTGATTTCCTAAATTAAATTAAATTACTTCTATAAAAGTGTTTAGATAAAATTATTAAGTGAAGTAACCAGGTCAAAATTACATACCAAATAATAATAATAATAATCTCCATTCTCTACTTGAATGTTAATTCAAACGATTTAATGTATATTTGTGTAGATTAAGTAAAATTAATAGTCATAGAATTTTAAATGAATATTTAGCATAAAATAAAAATAATTCACTTTATTTTTCTGTAAATATTTAAAAAATAAAATTCATTTAACACAAATAAATAGATTTTTATAAACAAAGTTTTTTGATCTTTTCTAAATCAAACATCTTCAACATTGAATATTTGTCAATTTAATTCATTAACTTATTAAGTTTAAAAATTTGTTAGTAAACAGACATGAAGTTAATTTTTTCTTAATTCATAATAATATTTCATTTTAATTTAGCTACACCCTGCATCGAGAACTGGAAGCAGACATAAAAAGGATGAACAGTAACTTGAGACAGCTAGAAAGGATTGCTCAGGACAGAGTTGAATGGAGAATACTGGTGAGTGGCCTATGCTCCTCCGAGAGGGGTTACAGGCGTAAGTAAGTACTTAATGACATCTTTCTTATCGTAATTGATTGTTTTATAAATGTTTACAGTTATTGAAAGTGACTGTTCAAATGAAGTAGACCTTTCGATATTACTTAATTTTTTATGTTATTACCTAAAAGTAATTTATATTTTTATATATTTGTATGCACCTTTTAACTAGCATTAAGTAAGTTTATTATTAACAGTTAATTAAATGATTAAAAAGAGTGTTGATATATGAAGTTCAAAATAATCTTAGATATTGTTGACTTCTTCATTGTATAACTTAGATACAAGAGACACACGCAAGAAACTAATGCCAATAAAGAAATTTATAACTTTTTATAATTTATTTTCATTGAATCTTATTAACTTATTGAGTAAATGCAATCATTTATTTTCATATTATATTTGTGTATAAATGTTTAGGTCTTAACTGAATGTTAGTATCAGGGTTTTAAATGGTATCCAGGTAACATCAATCTATGACAAATCCAATCAACTAACTCTAATACTAATCCACTGAAATTGCTTAAATTTTATTAAAAGTATATCTAGTTAGAAAGTGTTTATACTGTTGTCACTGATGTTGTTATGAACTGAAATTCTTCAATCACTACTGGAATAAAAGTGTATTCAGTAGACATATCCTAAACAGAAGAAAACCTGTTTTTACATCTGGCAATTCAAAAAAGGCAACAAATTTTTCGAACCGATTTTTAGAAGATTATTTCATCCATTTTGAGTATATGTATATTAATTGTTTTATTATTATTGATGTCATGTTCCCATCGCTTTAACCTTCCATTAGATTAACAAACTGTTATCAAACCATTTGTCATTTAAGAACTATAGTTAATTAATTGAGTATATCTACCAACCACCCATTCCCTAGTCATTATTGTTTTCCGTTTTGCATAAATAATATTCTTCCCAATAGTATGCTGTGTGATCAGGTATTGTATGCATACAAATGAATGAGTGAAATATAATCTGACTGTCTGGACGTTGGCTTAGTTATCATGTGTTCTTCATAAGACTAGCAGTTATGGATGCAAGCATGTGCGTGCACTGATTAGTACTATCAAAGTTTTTTCACACATAGTCATTGCTTGGTTGTTCAAGACATAACACGTTTGTTATATATTGCATTTGCTAAAAACAATAAAACTTTGATGCAATTCCAAAAGTGTAAAACTTCTGTTTAAAATTTCATCAAAATTGATACTTTAGTCGGTCATCAATATGTCATCAATCTTAACCTCATTCAATGATACGAAAGCTATCTACAAACAGTTTACTTTATGTAAATGAATTAGTTTAAATATGGTTTTAGCTAGTTAATTTAGACAGAAAGACTATGCAGTTAATTATCATGTAAAGAAGATTCGTAAAGATAATGCTGACTGAGGAAATAAAATATGATTATTATAAGGCAGTTTCGGTGATTGATGATTTCGAAGTTTCACTTCATCACCTAAATTTGGTTAAACAACCATTGGAAAATTTACAATATTTGTTTCCTTCTATTGTACGATTTCTCAGTAGTGCATATCTAGAATATAAAGGCCAGCAGTCTAATATTAGGAATAAATAATAATCCAATACTTCCGAATTGTAAGTGATAATCATATTAAAGTTAATCAGTAATGAGAAACCTAAAATGTCTCTTGTCAGTCATATAATTGCATACACAATTCATTCTGGTATATTAAGATTGTAAATTCTAATAAATAATATATACTTTTAGTGAAATTGTTTATAGTATCACGTATCATTATTGGTTGGCATCTGTTGTGGAATTATCTGAATGACTAATGTGTACTGACTAACGACTTGTTTTTTTTTTTCTAAAATTAATCCCGAAACTTCATTTCATATATTTGAGTATGTTTATATCCTTTAGAATATAGTTAAATGGATAAGTAATGAAATAAGTATCAGTAAATTTCAATCAGATACACTTATGTATATAAACTGCAATAATGCATCATACATTAAATTAGGTTAGCTACTAACCATGTATAGTAAGTAATAATTGACTGAATCATATACTTATAAATGTGATATATTTCATAAGCCAGTTCATCTAGCTGTCCTAATAATTGTTGAAAATAAGGTATTTCTTAACTTTGAAATAAATTCTAGAACTGATAAAGATCAGTTAATAAACTAGTGGAAATTAGGAAATGTTACAGTTTAGGAATTTCTATCAGAGTTCAGTAAAGACTTTGTTTATGACAGATACTTGTCAATTATGGGATTGAAACCTAGAAATCATTTATCTCTAACCGTCATTTGATATATCATGCATAGTGTGAAGATTATTTAACTCTGCATTTAGTAGCTGTCTTTCTCTAAACATAGATAACGTATGTAATTCATAGCTTTAATTGGAAAATTTGGAAAATCAGTTTCAAAGATAGTCAGTAGTAAAAACAAAATATTAAATCATAATGATAAAAAGTATTTGACAGATTAAGTACACGTCTACAAATCAATTAACTAAATGAACTCTTTAAACTGCACAAAATAAGCTTTATATTATTAGTTTTTATTCAGTAACCTAGATTTAAAAGAATCTGAGATAAACCTCTGTCATTCTAAGAAACAAAACAAATTACTCTGGTTGGTTACTTTGTTGACAGACATCTCATTTGTATACATTCTAAATACAAACTTCCACATAAGTCACACAGAGAAACACTAGTATATATTTCATTTACATTATATTATTATTTAATCAAAGATTATATTTCAAAATATATCACATAACTTATAGAATTTCTTTGTTCTTAATTGTAACGGTTACCAAGTATCACTTTCTATTGCTGTGTATGCACTTTTAATGTGATGCCTCGACAATATTTTTAATCACAAATTACAGGTATATTTGAATAGTGACTGGGAGTTGAATTCAATACGTGTACTTTGTCCTGATTAACTTCAGTTTTAAATTGCAAACTACTACATAGAACTTCATGCACATTAAACAAGTTAAAGACTTACTAAATGTAATACTGAAGTGCATAACGTGTTGACGTTCAAAAGAGAAGATTCTTAGCAATAAATTTCATTATGAACATAAATGCTAGGGTGCAGATGTATCAGTCTGACTAGTCGAAATTTGAAAAATCACCCGACCTGTACTCCATTGACAACCACATACTATATATTTTAAACTTTTATATAAAATAGCTATATCGAGGTTATCCTTTTAGAATGCAGATTTACTAGTAAAAAGCTTATCGAAATTCTGTCCTGAATATCAACAACGGCATAATACATTGCCTTACAAGCAATACATAACATTACACTGGTCGGACAAGTTAGTGAATACCTGGACTATAACTGGTTGTGGCTGGATTCGAGTTTTGGTTTAAACATTAACACTTGAAGTTAGGTACACAAGAATAGAGTGATTGTCATGGATTAGTTTGTTTGACACATTCTAAATATACATCAGTATTTATTTTATTACCCCGCCCCCACACACCTCACAAATAAAAGGATAAAGTAAACTTAAGGTCATAAACTGTTCCAATGTATTGTTACTTAAACTAGAGAATTTTTTTTATTTTCTATACATACCGAATCAATAAACGTCGCTTCATTTTATTGATGTTATTAAAATAGCGGGGTCAAAAAAGAAGTCGGTTAAACAGATGTAGACAAACATGAAAGTTACTTGCACAATTATTACTTAAATTAAGCAGAGTGAATAAAGCATAAAGTGAAAATTAAAATGAATCATATGGTCATAAGTCAATACTTGGTAATTACTCTCGGTTTTCTTAACTATAGATACCTGATAGAAAGGATATACCGTAAGAAAATGTTATCAATGAAGTTTATCAACCTTAAATATCTTTTATATATCAGGCTATACACGTAATGCGAACTTGGAATCCTTGAAATTATCTTGACTTTTCTTCTTTCATACCTTCTATAAATATTCTAATGCTTATTACTCTAAGATAGTTGCTTAGCATTTCAAGCAAACTATAAGGTTATCAAACAGCAAATAAACATGTTTATGAAAACTTGTTCAATTTGTAGTTCATATTACAGAATGGCCTCAACTAGACAACAAACAACTGCTACATTTTAGCATAAGACAAACATCCAGTAGTGTATATATATAAAACTAACGTTGGTCGTTCCCAGGACCTTTAGTTCTTACTTTAACTGCAGCACTAACACGTCGGCATCATATGATTAATATATGTAATAACGATTGAATACATGAAAGTCACTTGAAAACAATGACAACTTTGTAATCAATAGGAATATAGTCTTCATCTGATTATCACCCTCAAGGTTTTCTAACTGATTTACTCATTATCTTCATATCAATTAATTTGATTAAAATAATTTGAAATCTAAATGGTATTAAAGATGCGTTTCTACGTGTCCAACTGAAGTTATATTTTGTATAAATTATCTTTGAATCGTGTTAATTGAATTTTAAGGAAATTATTGTTTAATTAAAGCAAGCAGATTTACAAAAATCTCTACAGTTATATTATGATTTTCCTACTATCAATCGATTCTTCTGCCTAGCAAATAAGCCTTAAGTAATGCTAAGTAAAACATTGAATAGTTATTATTATTATTATTATTATTATTATTATTAGACTATTGTTTGATAATTCAGCATGACTTCCTGGATTGGGAACTATAGATAGCTTAATTCAGATAATTTCGGTTGTTATCACTTGGTTCAGATTAGAATCCTATCAAACTATAGACTTTTACAGTATTCTGCAGAAACCATAAGATTGAAAGATTGCCTATTTACAAAACAATTAGAGAAGTGTCATCCTAAATTAAGTTTACTATTCAATTTTCATTGAATTTTACTTCATTCATTAACCATATTCAATTAACGAATTGATTACTTTCAAGTATAAAGAAAATTGTTCTAATCTATCATTATTAAAAGTAACTACATTATATACATTAGCCTGGTATATGAAAAAAGAAATAAATGAATTATGTTAGGTACAGAATTAATGAAAGTGTCTATGCTTGAATGGAAATTATACAGCCACATTGAAATTAAGAGTGTCTTCAGATAATAACTTAAGAACATGAAATTATTTACACTTTTTAGATGGATTAATTTGGAATTAGTTTATACCACGGATTGACATCAACCAGATAAGCACTGGAAATTATAATTATTAAACAGCTGTTGCGCCTTACTATAAGGCTATATTTATAACAAAATTTTAACCCCGTTAGGATATAAAAATGTTCGAACCACACGACCAGGCAGTTAAGTTTAGACCATTAAATCAGTATCCACTGATACACATTTCCAACTATAGTTACTTAGTTCACTGCTTTTAATAATACTTATCCCACTATGTACATCAAGGAATTACAGCAGACACATCTTTTTTAAAATTTGCTAACATGACAAAATTTACCTGATAGTGACTAGTAACAGAAGTTTCTATAATTATTTATAATTTCATGCACTCAGTTTCCTTTATTAACTTTAGGAAAGCAAGAGAGAAAAATCTAACAGAATAAGATTAATTCATTTTATTTCGTCAGGTTCTCATCAAGCTGTGTGCAACCTATAGTATTTTATAATCAAAATTTTCATGCAAAATTGACATACGTTTTAACTACTACTGATTGGAAATCCGAAACCTAGAGACATGGTGGAGCGAATGACCAGAGTGAAGTTGGTATGGCTCAAAAAATGTGATGCATATAAGTATGCTATATCAGTGAAAATTCTAGAAACACCGGGTTTTTAATAAAAAACCATGCAGCTAAGGTATTACATAGTGGAAAACAAACTCTGAATGAGATGAATTACGAATAGTTTACAAAACCTAAACTGAAGTCAGTTAGTGAGAAAGCTACAATTTTATGTAACTTCAGGAACTGAAGTGATATAATCCGCAAAAAAATCTATAGAATAATCCAGTAGGTAAGATCTGAATAAAGAACCAGACGGAAGGCTCCAAACTGTGATGCGAAAAGTAATTGAAACATTACTGTGATAAAGTGAGATTTACCACTGTTTATTTATAAAATTTTGACTGCGATTGACTAGGTAAATTTAAGAAGATTATAGTTTGTCTGTAAATCACAGTTTGTATCAGTTGTATTTCCTGTGTCAACTAAATGTCTAGCTTTAGCAATGCTCAGGTTACTCTATCCGTTTGACTGCAGATCTTTGGGAATATGCCCTTGAAAACGAAAGTAGGCCCTTCTTTCTATCCAACCAGTGTAATTACTTTGGCTAATGCATGTACATTTATACGAGCAGTTGGTGATAACGTGAAAAGGGTACCTGGCCATCTTTGATGGTATTAAAGAGCATGTCATTTTTCACAAGACGATGAGTTTTGCAACAGGATATATTCTGTTTAATAAAGATCTTAGTTTTTTATTGATTATTTTTAATGTGTTATTACATCTGAATTCGCAGGTGAATAAAAATAGGTTTTTTGTTTACAATAGTTTCCTATAGCAAAACTATACTATAGTAAAGAAGAAGAGGATATGAGAATCATTTTTCAAGTTCATGAAGCATATTTGGAATTATGATTCTGTATTAGAAAGCATGATTCACAATATAGATGGATTGGTCAGAATAACCTAACTACAATATGAGGAAACGTTACCAAGGCTATTGCTGTGAAGTTGTGGGGAGGAAATTAGCAAGTACAATAATCGATGTCCTGAGTGGGGCTGCAAAATTATATTTAAATGGATCTTATTTCAGCAAATTGACTATGAAGCATATGTTAACTATAATCTAGTATTATTAAGACGACGCAAGAACATGACAGTTTAAGGTAAATCAAATGGATCGAATCTACATAATTAATAAGCCTTTCAAATATTTTTTTAATGGTTCAGTGTTTTTTAATTTAACCAAAGAAACTCGTCCATATGGCTATGTAACATGTTATCTCACTGATCCGTTTCTTTAGTAATGCTAGATTAGGATTAATATATGCTGTTTTCTCATTGTCTATGGTAGTCTTGAAGCTATTTCAAGATTTCTTTTCACCTGTAACTATAATATAGATTGACAAATTGAATGATAATTGCGTTTTATCTTGAACTGATTAGAGTTGAATTACTCGCTAACTGAGCACTTTAACAATAAGGCTTTCTCAATAAAGCATGATGGTTATGAGTTTGAGTCTTGGAGAGGTCGAGGTGTCTCACAGTGATACGTAAGCCGCCATCCAGTGCTTCTTGATTTTTGAATGGTAGCAGGACCGAATTGAATCTACGAATAGCACATGTCTACTAATCTTCATGAAGACACGTAAAGATCAAATTAATGGATTTGTCAAAATTACGTTTACATGATTGTGCATACCATAAAAAAGTTGTATTAGTGTCAACTTCTAACATTACATAATGGAAGACAGTATTCACTTTTATCAACGAAGAGCTTTGAAGAAAGTATTCAGTCTACTGTGGTCGACTTCTAAACAGTCAAAACAGGATCTATTTCATTCTATTAAATAGTAATAAGGATTAGACATTAGTAAAACTAACATTATTCAAAAAGACCGAAAAAGGTGATTATTTTAAAACACCTACGTCCGTGAACAAAATAAATTTTATAGACGTTGTAGCCACAGTAAGTATAGTAGCAGGAAAAAAAGAGTAAGAAGAGTAGGAGGAAGTAAATTAGTTGAATACACTATATAGTCTACAATTTACCTAAATACTTTGTGTCATAGTCGATAATTATAATTATAATAATATCATGTTTTGAAGTTGCAACAAAACGATGAGATACTTTCATTAACTATTCACACATGCTATGCTATAAATAGAAAGTAACTAAGATCAAATTGGCACACTATTTTAATACTAAACTATTACGTTCAACGTAATAGCCGTTACTCATTGATCCGGTCTGTTTTAATACACTTAGCTAGTTGTCTGGTATGTCATATTACCAGAGAGAAAGAGAGCAGAATGAAAATGTAACGATAGGGTGAACTTAATATAAACAGTGAGTAAAAACATTAGATGTTGTCATATTTGGAATGTGTGTATACTCACGACTCATTCACTATTGATTGTATATAAGTGTGTTATTCATAATCATAATCTGTTATCCTGCATGTATGTACTTTGATTTGTAAAATTCGGGATAACTTCACATAACAAAACGTTTCCATTGCAAGTGAGCACACTGTCTTAAAAGTACCAGTCTTTCTTAGAGCAGTAGTTTGTGTTGTCAATACAATAACATATCACGCATAACATGATAATTATATAATTTGTTTATAAAATGTTCATACTAACTTCTTGTTAATTACAATAATTAACCAGAATACCAATTTTAATAAACGTTTAACATTAAAATTACTGTTATTAAGTTGAATTGTAAATACACCTTCTATATCTGGAAAACATGCTAGATAACTTAAATGTTCCAATATTCACTAAGTAAAACATATTTTCTAGGCATTGCTAATAAAGTAAAACAAGCTAACTGGGAAAACAAACATTCTCCATACTGAAATCATTTAATTTTAATGGACATAAATGAAAAGACAAAAGAGGAAAAAAAATTCGATTTTCAAATGAAGTTATAGAACTTTCAACATCAAAATGATAAGCAGTTTACCGCCAAAAATATGTAATCCAATAGAATTTTCAAAGATATCGGTCAGATGATTTACATCTTTTGAACCTTTCAAACAATTAGATATTTAAGGGGTTGTTGTGGAGATAGTTAATTTTATTAATGCTGATATCACGAATTGATCTGAACCAGACAACCATTGATCACCTGGAAGCACTGGACAGCTGTTTCGTCCTAGTATGGGACTCCTCAGCAGTGCGCATCCACGACCCCCTTGGGGATCGAACCCAGGACCCTCTGGCTCCGCGACGAGCGCTTTACCATTGGACCACTGAGCCGGCTCCTAATGGTTGATATTTCTAATTCAGTCAATTCGTGTTACGTTTTGCGCGACCTCATCTATTGTCATCGGTGAGTTACTGTCTCACACCCGACACGATTGAACTCCACCGGTCACGTCTTCACACTAGAACTCCAGGAATAACCTCAAGGAGCTAGTCACTAGTGAGCTGATAATTAGTTACATTTAAGGGGTTGTTGTGGAGATAGTTAATTTTATTAATGCTGATATCACGAATTGACCCCTTAAATGTAACTAATTATCAGCTCACTAGTGACTAGCTCCTTGAGGTTATTCCTGGAGTTCTAGTGTGAAGACGTGACCGGTGGAGTTCAATCGTGTCGGGTGTGAGACAGTAACTCACCGATGACAATAGATGAGGTCGCGCAAAACGTAACACGAATTGACTGAATTAGAAATATCAACCATTAGGAGCCGGCTCAGTGGTCCAATGGTAAAGCGCTCGTATATTTCTTTGAAAAGATTATGTACCAATTATTTCAGTAACTATTTATCCCCAACATTCAACTACATAATGGAAATTAAAATCAATTATCGGTAGACATAAAGATAAGCTAACTGTTGACATTATATTTCAAAATGTTATTCTTTGCTTGTATGATAAAAATGTGAAATCATCAATTTTTAGTGATATAATAATCGACTAGTAATTTAGTTAGGTAGAAATGTCACTTCCATTTAAAAACAAATTCTATTCATAGGTAGAACGCCATTATATAATGACTTATTCATAGTCACGTCTACTAATAAACAATCCACTTGAATAACTCGGTGATTATGAATTACTTCAACTCTCTCTCTCTCTCTTTATATATATAAATATATGTATATATGCCATTGAAATATGCAAATAAAATAGTTTACACATGCTTTTAGTTATTGTCACATTGTTTTTACTAAGTGAGTAGTGAGGTGAATAACCAACTTACATTAGAGAAAAACAGTTAATGAAACAATTGTGTACTTCAGCAAAAATATTTGACTTATCTTAACGTTATGAATAAAAGTGTTGCTCAGTCTGAAACTAAAGTTTTTAATTAATTACTTCGTCCTTAGTAGAATTAATAAAAATCAAGAACAAACGTGAATGTTTTTGGTGAGATTTCATGTGAGATGATGAGTTTCAAAATGAAATAAGTAAGATGACAATTTTAATATGGTTTTTGATAATTCATGATGTAGACTAAAATGAGATTCTTTCAGCCAAGTTGTACTTTGGCTAGTAGTAAAATCCGTATCTACTCGCTTAGTCTATAGGATCAGTGCTTGCCTGTTCCATTTTTATGAAACAGTAACAAATATCAAATTAACTATTTGGATACTATTGAATACCACAGACATCGTTGAAACCTTTTAAACTTTCGAAGATATGTTCGTTGGTCGTTTCATTGATGAATTTCCCATTTACACATTGTTCTGATTTCTGGTGTACGCTAATTAATGACCGTGTTCCATCAGTGTTAGTCAATTGGATAACGTAGCAAATAGCGTTTAACATATATCATTCGGACTATGTTGTTTGTACATTTATGTTAATAACACAGCATATCTCCGCTCCCTACAACAAATCATATTTGAAACTCATTAGATGAGTTTGTTGACATTATAGTGTTAATATTCAAATTGATACATAAACCCAGTACTTTTACTTCAAATATCAAAGAGTTGTTTACTAAACTACTGAATCTAGATATCCACTCAAATTCGGTATTAGTTATGTTGAGTACTCTAAGCAAGATGGTATATTTTACATAGTAGTTACTGATAATGTTATTCAAGACAACAATATATGCTTCTTGCTTAAATCATTGAGCTCAAAGAACTCAAAAAAGCTACACATTAATAACGAAGAAATATGCAGAGCATGTACATATGTCAGTGGAGAATTATCACCTGAAGTTTTTATCAATAACAACAAAAAAATAGAAATATAGAGTTAGCTTATAATAATTGTTGAGATGTACATATCAAATACATTGTAGATAATTTCCTTAAAAATCAAATGAATGTACAAAACAGTAAACAAATACATTTTAATTTCAAACTATTTATACTGGCATTTGCAAGTAATAACAAATGTAGATATTCGTTGATTCATATCTAAAAATAAAATTTTAGATCACCTCAGTTATCTAATATGATTTTATGTTATAAATCATTTCCTTTTCATTTGTCTATTCAGTCACCATGAATACATTTATGTCTGTATCTTTGTAATATAAAAAAATGAGAATATTTACATGTATTTGCTTGTATTTAATGTCTTTCATATATGAAAAATGTTGTAAATTAAGTTGATAATGTAGAAAAAGACAAAGTGCAATAAACAATCTGATTAACAAAGGAAAAATCAATAGAAATGTACATAAGTGAAGATACACTATTACTTCAATATAAGTGAAAATGTCATCTGAATAAAGTGAAATAACAATTACTGTATAAACTGTCAACAAGATGTATATCATATTATTTGTTAAATACAATTGAATATAAATCAAGAAAAAAGAGTATCGATGTTAGTAATATCAACATGGCCTATGTAATAACTTGGGATATCTAAAAAGAACTCATCAAAACTTTATGAATCAAAGAAAAGTCTAACTATCAGTAGATACAAAAAAGTGATAGTTTTGTTATCATTCATCTTATATATATTACCTTATCAGTGTAATGAAACCATTCCTATCTACCAAATATTTTCATTTCAAGTTATATTTATTCAATAAAACTTAACGCTGTATAAACTTTTCAACACTGTACTTTTACTTGATACTACATATCAGTGAAGATGTGTTTCAAATAATGGAAACAAAGGAGGGGGGATCAAACAATTTTTTAATTCTTGTATGTAATCCATCAGTAATGTTTGTCTACAATATTAGTAATTGTAGGATCTATGATTTACATGCCTACATACTGAAAAAGTTACCTTATGACTACATGAAAACCAAATGATCCTTTATTTTCACTAGTTTTTTTAGCTACGATTATTCTGGTATGTAAAATGAATGCAAACTAAACAACTTCTATGGATCCTTAATGATAGTAGAAACATGTCGTTTTACAATACAACTAATTTTATTTCTGTAACCGGAAAATTATAAGCGTTGATTAAATTTTTTAAAAACTACACCAAACTTATTGCCAATTACTTCGATACAATCTTTAAAAGAAACTGATGAGCTATATTAATTCATTATAAATTTTACAAAAATATAACTTCACTAAGTAGAATACGAACGTTAACTAAATCAAACGTATAACATTCACGTAACAGTAATTAGCTGTATTCGTTAGTAGTTTGTGGAAAGATGACAAAAATCGAACTTAGTATACATTACAGATTACGATTAGCTGGAAAGGTATCAAAAATCACAATAGTAGTGAGTTTTGTTTTATTTCAATATAAGACTGCGTTCATTAAATGCTGCATACGAGAATATACCCAGATTTTTTAAATTTTGCTGAGACTATCGAATTATTACGCAACATTTTATATTTTTATCTCCAGGTAATTCGTAATTTAACAGGGTTATTGTTACATAGTTGTTAATTATTTATCAAAGATGATATATTTGAACACTAACTGTGGAAGTTGCAAATAGTGTTAACAATCTAAATACGTTTCGCTGTATGTGGTTGTATGATATTGAATATGTGAGCGCTTATTGTAATTCATAAAATTATCGACATTTCAGCCAAATCTTAACTTAATAAAGATCACCGTTAATAAGATTAGTGCAATTTCAAGAACATGCACAACTGTATAAAAATTTTTAGTTTTCCGACATTTTATTAAAATTAGGAACATTCATTCATGCTGTGATTATTAATAGTTTACATTTCTATCTTTATGTTGTACAGAAAAACTTCTATTAACTTTGAAGCAATTAACTTAATTTGCTGAGAGTGTGAAATTATTCATTAAGTACACCTCTAACTGAACTAAAGTCGCTTTGTAAAGAAAGGCATTAAGTTTGATCATTTGTATTTGTTACAGATTGACGTTGGGTTAGTGCTAACAAAAACCAAAAAACAGTGAATATCTGCTTCGTCCATATTGACAATGCATACCCTTCATTCATCCAACAAATAAAACACACAATTTTCAGGTCATATAAGAAACGCACAACCCTCCTGACAACTTGATCAGCCACTGCCCAATGGTCAAACTCCCACTTTGATCAATTTGTCATGCAGCTCAATGATCAACCTTTGATATTAATCATAATTATTTCACTGTAAACATTTCTGAACTTTATCAAATACCACTTCTCATTGACACTTCTAGAACATCTTGAAATTAGTCACCGATTACTTGATTATTACATTTCGATTGAATTGATTTTGTGTACACAGATATTAAGTTTAGTTGATAGCGTTTGTCACATATTGATGTTGTTTGAGAATTTTATTATCTTGTGGGAACTGGTTGGTCAAGTGATGCAGATGATTGAGTGTTATCTATCTATGAGATTTGAAGTTCGTGGGTTAGATTTGGTTGTAGAATAGAGGGTGTATGTTGTCAATATGGCGGAACCACTGTTGAGTGTTTATTGGTTTTCAGTGGTACTCAACTAACATCTTTCCTTGAGTATCATAAATAAGTAAGCTATATCCTTCACTGTTAATAATGTCATCATAACATTAAAAGTTAGTATTCAGTCATAGTTGGTATTTAAGAGAAGAAAAACATTAAAAAAATATTTCTTATAACCAATAAAATTGAATTGAAATTAGGTTTTTTTTCCTGTTTCCATTCACAACATATTTAAATATTGTGTTCAGCAACTAACGTAAACTTAACTAGTCTTAAAATGATAAGTAAACTGAAGTATCTAATATCTCGTTCTATCTCGTTTTAATCAGTAATCAATAATAAATTTTCAAAGTGATAGTATTACTAACAAAAATAGAATAGTAGTAGTAATGTTAGTAATAAGACAGCGGAAAAAGAAAAGAAAACTTAGAAAAATAGATAATTTATCTATCATTCTTAAAACGAAAACAAAATAATATCACGATGTAGAAAATTGATTTGAAAAGAAAACAGTATATCTGTATATCTCTTCTAATGTATCCTACACTTATACAAAAGGGATACTTCATTCTTGATTGATGACAGTGTATGCTTCTCTTATATAATTTGGTAAAAATTAAGAAAAACATTAAAGTGACACGAGAAAAAAAAGTTGTAGTGGAAAGAAAAACTCCAAAGTAATTAGTAATATAACAACAGATATACGAAAGTGGCGAATAAATGCGAGGACTGTAAATTCATTCAGAAAATTATCTCACTACAAGGAGTCATACATTATTTTTAATATTGGAAATAGGGATTCTAGCTAAAATACTTAGTGTTATGTTACATGTATAGGAGGATAGAATACTGTTGTAATGTTACAAAAGAATTAATTTTATTACTCAAAATGACTTGATTCTAGGTACTACATGATTGGTTTTCGTCAAATGTATTAATAGTTTGATTTTTCTCAAATTATGTAAGGATGGATACTGTGGTGAATTACTATCTTATTTACTATACAATTTTGATTTATCATTTATATTTGCATGTATGTGTAGTTGTAATACTGCTGATCTAAAATATTGCTTAGGTGAAAATTTCGTTCAATCGTTGTTATTCCTGATTACAATTAAATTACTTTATTGGCCTAGGTACTAGGATGTTGGTGTCCTGAAATTAATGCCGATATAAGTAGAAGATCAGGAAAAGTTTTTTGTACGTATAGATATAAATTATCGTTTAATAAAATTTTACGGAACTCATGAGCTCCAGCCAATAAACCGTGGCGACGGATTCATGTTGACTGGTGTGATCCATTTTTAGATTTTCATTATGCTTTAGTTATTATTGATGCATATTCCAGATGGCCAGAAGTAGTATTGATGAATAATCTAAGTGGAGAATTCACTCAGAGAACAGTGTGAGAAGTATTTATTTCTGAAGTGATACCTAGTGTACTGGTAACAGATAATAAGACCCATTTCACAGGAAGTTATTTTAATAGCTAACTGAGTTATATATGTTCTCGTCATTTATTCACACCACAGTATCATTGTTAGTCAGATGGCTTGGATGAAACCTTGTGTAAATGAGTGAAAGTGCTATTACATTAGTAATTCCAATCAGTTTTACATAATCACAAGAATACAATAATGTAACACAAAATATTCGAGAACTCACGATAGCAAAACTAAACTTTTCAAACCCTGTAAACTTCGAACTTATCTTGTGAATGGGACTTTATGAGAAGTGAAATATTACCAAGAAAATAATTATCGACCGTCTACAAGAATAATACTTTAAGAAATAGCAATATTAATTGTGAAGGTTTTTGATTTAGATGACTATTCTATCGATAATAGACTCATGGATCAAGTGCAGATCAATACAGTAAGTGATTCCATTTTTAAGAATGATAACTGTTTTACTAATCAATATTATTTTTCTACCTCTGATTATGTAAATAATTCTGAATTACATATAAACCAGGTTAATGAAAGTGTAAATATTGAAAAAATTGAAATATCCAAAAGAATAACTCACAAACCTAGAATACAATATGAACATATAAAAATACATATCACATGTGGTGGATGTTGTGAATAACTCTGATAGGTATTGTACACTTCAAATTTATCATTTACCTTTGTTTAAATGGGTAACTAAAATGCATCACAATATTCATATTCTTCCTTTAACTACTGCTTGCAGATGAATTTTGTGTATCGTTGCTATTCCTGATTAAATTTAAATAATCTTGTATACACTGGTTTATTGACCAAGCTGTTGGATAGCACATCCGAAGAAAAGGGGACTTTGAAGAAATAAAATTGGCAAATACACTTTAAAGCAGTAAAATTAAATAACTTATTTTTCGCCTAAGTAAACTTAATTAGTGAACCGAAAAATTGAAAATGTTATATTTGGACAAAAATAAGAAATCACAATCTATCAAGTTTATTCTTCGTCCTACTGACACACTTACGCTCGAACTACATCTGCTTAAACTTTCAGTAACCATGATATTTGTATCTATGATATTTGTATTGTTCAAATTGTAAACTCTTCAATGACTCATAAACGATTGTCATATGTTTTCATTCCCAAATTAGTGTAATCTAATTATGATTCTATTATCCTGAATCATGTACACAACTCCATCCAATTCAACCCTTACTTTACTTTGTATCTCCTGTTGTCAATTGATGTAGTGCATGAAATGTAAAAGCCAACGATTTGACTTAATAAATGACTTAGTCTTAACTCTCATACACCAGTAGTTTTCTTTCTATCTTTACCAATAAGGGAAGGCATTGATCACTCAGTCATCGTGCCAACCAATTACCGTTTCCATGTCCGTCAGGTAATAGTCATAGCCCAAGCCCTATCGGTTTGTTCTACCTGGTAATTGCAAGGTCATGACATACATTATGGATTGTGTAATCATTAAGACAGGGTCACTTTACTATCAAAAGTTAATCTTGTTCGAGAAAATTCAATCAACATCAATGAAACAACAAACATGATAATTATTGAAAACTAGTCTACGATCGGTGCAAGAATTTATATGTTAGAAGTCAGTTTTCGTATGAATAGCTTAATTATGACTTCTCTAAGGTTAGATGATACAGATTATAATCTCTCCGGACACATCAATTTTATTAGGAAATCAGATACTCTGTCATTAAAACAATAAACTAATACCAGATTTACATCCATAATCTTCGGTGGTTTGTCCTTGAACATATAAAATCCTAACAGGAAAATGAAACACCCCTTAAATTTTAACAAGAGTTGGAATCAAAGTTGAATTTATCTAATTTTATTATTTTTTACTTAATTATTGACCAGTTGTACAAATTTTAACAGAAATTCATATAAAGTCATTGAAGGTAAAGGAAATTACTAGAAGTAATATTCGACTTGAAATCTTAACAGAAATCATGCTCCCTATTGCATTTGAATTCATTTCATCCATTTTCAAAGTGTGAGACGTTACCAATGAATAATACAACCACTAGTGATTGCTTTTAACCACATTGCATCCAAATGATGTACGCGACATAGTATCGATTACACTAATGACTACATTACAACCTGAAAGGTAGAATCGGTTCATCATTAAAAGACTCTGTATAAACATCATTATAATCACTACTTAGTGAACAAATGGCGTGAGTTTAAAACAACGAATATTGATTTAGTGCTAAAGGAAATCATAATCATCAGTAAGATAGTGATGTAATAAATTTAATTACTTATAGAATTAAAATTATAGAGTACTCCATAGTTAATAAAGTTCATATAGTCGATATTTGTCACATAGCTGCACGCTTACTTGCAAATATATATATATATATATATATATATATATATATATATATATATATATATATATATATATATATACTGTGAGACAATATACTATATTGGTCGTATTTCTTTACTATGAAGATAAATCATAGAAGCGTAATACAAAGTTATAGTTCCTTAATAGAACAATTTATTTAATAACTTTGGAAATGTTTAACATGCGCAGATTACTTATTATATGACAGAATAACATCATCAATGTAATCTAATGCAGTAGTATTAGAATACCTACACCTAAATAAATGTTTTCTTGTAACTAAAAAAATTATTTTCAATAGTAAATGAATTAAGATTTAGTTTTTTTATGTACGTTATAGATTGATTTCGGGTTGGTACTAAAAGAAACCAAAAAACACTTGATACCTGTTTTGTCTTAATACGACACTCCATACACATAAAGAATACCCTCGGCTTCACCAGGAAATCAAACTCCCCAATCTTTGGGTCTCACAAAGTTCTCTCAACCATCCTCACAATTTGAACTGCCATTGTCTAATGGTTGAATTCCCACTTTAATCAAATTGTCATATAGCTCGATGATGACTAGAAATATAACATAGGTTCCCGCCACAAGTTGTAGCGACTATTCAGAGACATCCACTCTTGGCGGGATGTGCTTTACGTTTCCTCGCTGTCTAAGCCGTTTTGGTTACCGTTCTTCCTGTGGTCTTCTTGGTTCATAGTAATGTTATCAAAGCTGTTTTAGGTGTTTCATCGGTCCTAATGCCTACTTGTTTTTCACTTATTTTGATGTTTGCTCGTTTATTTGTTAAGTGGTTGTTTTATGCATTTTACAACGTCTACAAAATACTAGATCATGACATGTTTACCCGTCATTTGTCTTCCAGGATGTAAAATTTACGAGGACACTCAGGAAAATCCATAGGACTGACGCTAAATATCTGCTATATGATTACAGACTCTCTCCAAGAATGGTCAACGAGTGGGACCCTCTATCATAAACGTGATTAGGGCTCTTTGAGTAGATACATTCAAAATGTTGAATCAGCTGAGAGATTTTCATCTTCACGAATAACAAGGGCATTCCAATCGTCTGTCCTAATCAAAGTGATACCAGTGTTGAGGCTAATTAAAGAATAATTAGGAACTTAAGTTCTAGATTTTGTAAAACCTAACCCACTCATTTAGATTTGCGTTTCTGATTGTTAAATTTCCCTTTTCGTAAAATTTTGACTTTAATGAGTTGGAATGCTGATTTTGTTGGTGCCTGAATATTTTGAATGTGATTGACTGATGCTACTGGTGAAAGTCCTCTTGTTGCCTACAAATGATGAAGCTTCGTAGATAAGTGTATGTAATTTATTACTTCCGAAAATGCCATAATTGAACCCTTTGCGACATCTAGTTTACTGAATACCTCTAAACTGATATTACTTTGTTTTAGTGCTCCATGTGAGAAAATTATGAAAGTGCAGAAGCTAACCACACTAAATGAATTTAAAGAAGCCTTAAGATTACTACAGTTGTTGTCTCTTCATAATAATCCTTGCTAACATTAACGTTTTACGTAATCTAAGAACTTAAGGCAAGTAGAAAACATGGTAAATTACCGTAATCATTATCACTAAATCCTTATGGAATGAAGTTTGCTGGTTGTAGGTCAGGGATTAGATATCAGAGAAACCGTTTCATATTCCCTACGCATATAGTAGTGCATAGTTATCCATGCACTAAAAAATACTCGGGAAATGGTCAAATCGAAACATTGTACCAGTCCATGACGTTTGAGCTGAGCCATGTTAATAGGTGCAGACTCACTGGTTGCAGTCACAACTAGTGGTTAGAGACGTTGGGTGGCATGGCTCAAAATCATTCGCAGTGGCGTAAATCCTCAGCAAAATTCTAGGTTTCGGAATTCACCATAAATTTTTTTACTGGGTTGTAGTTAAGCATTATATTCGTTCTTGAATCCCCACCATTAGTATTAACAATGTTATTACCTCCCCTATTCTGAGACGTGGTCGAAAATTTCATCGCTATTCTTATTGGGGTATGGTAACTTGAACTAATGTACGCATTTATCAGTTTCTGCCTTACGATTGACTAATAATGGTTTTGACAATTCAGTGAAAGCGAGCTACAAGTTGCCAGGCTAGTAATAACTGCACAATCAAATCCTGTTGAAATTGTGCAATGAGTTATCGTTAAATATAGCAAACTTTTATAATAAGTGGTTGTCGAATTCCCCGAAGGGAGATTTTAAAGTGGTAATCAGATATTTTGTAATGGTCAGTAGGAATTAGAATTTCAGATTAAGTTTTAGAAAGTTGTATATGGCTAGAAAGATTTATAAACGCTATGATGGGACAAAACCAAACATTTCGAATCTTCTCAGTCCAACTGAATAAGTAGAAACCCATTAAAGATTATTTGAAGCAGTAAGAACCGATACTACTAGCAAAGTAAGGGAAGTAAAGCTGTTCAATTAAAGTAATATGTTTAGTTATATATTGCTTCAATTGCTTATTACTAAAACTTGTGCTTTCAGAAATCCAGTAATTTCTGCATGCTTTGATTCTGGAAAAAGAAATTATTTGGTCTGGATATTAGAAGAAATTAAGCTGATTATGATCGATGTAACTCTGTGGTTTTAGTCGAATTCGTAATTAAATCATTGTTTAACACTGTCATTGGGTTACTATTGATTAAGGTTGACCAACTGCGTATTCTGTAATTAAATCTCGGTTGTCACAGTTAGCACACCTCACTGGAAATAATTATCCTATCAAAATGTCTTGCTTATTCATTTCTTGTAGTGCTAACATCTTCTGTTTGAATCTTTGTATTTTGCTGCATTGTACTACAATGCTTTAATTAGTTCAAATCATCATACGTAAACACAACTAGCAATAACAATGCATCACTTACATCGTTTGTATGTTCTAGTGTTCCATTTTGTGGAGTCATTAATTAAATACATTTTTATATGATTGTTGTGCGATATTTGCTTATTTATTAACTCCAATTACATTACCTAGCTACTTTTATATTACATATGTTGCTTTTGAAGCTGTTTGATGATGAATATAAACTAAGTTTTGTTGTCTACGTATTACCTTGAATCTCCCACTTCGAGACTTGAAATTGATTGTCTATGTGTTGCAGGAGGAAAAGTAGTGCAGTAGATTTAATAGTGATCGATAATCAGAATTAGAATGAAATTAACCCATAAAAATACAGCCATTCGGACAAATATAAATTTAGCTTAAGTTAACTTGCTTTATTGTAATGTAATAACCGAATTGTGGCCTCTCCTCAGTCACATTCGTAGATTTGAAAAATGTATCCTATAGTCTATAGTTGAGATTATGTAAAGCCACATTTACATTTGATTTGTTGGCAATTTGCTAGGTTGGGACACTACAATTTATAAACTGTGAATAATACATTACAATTCGAAAAACATCACCACACTAGTTACTACAATGATGAAATCCAACATGAATTCCTCTTTAAATTCAATGTCAGTTAGAGTGTATAGGACACAAAAGATATCTATATGGTCCATTCCAAATTAAGTGTCAGGGATTGGTTTCAGTCAATGATAAATGCCTACTTGTTTACTTATTTTTATGCGTAGTACTATATGTCGACTTTTATACACAAGGTGTGAGCTGTTAACTTAATTGGTAGGTCCTGATCATTAGATTAAGAACTAATTACCTAATATCTCAATATGAGTTCACACAAGTGGAGAAGTGGTATCAATCCTAGCAAATTTATTTTAAGTATAACTGTCTAAAATTGTACAAGGTTGTATTTATAAGTGATTTACAGTGTATTCTGAGTCTGTATTTGCATTATTATGACCTATAACATATTTTCAACGTCCATAAGTAAACCGGTATCAATAAGCTACTTAGAATCCATTTCTTATTTAGTGATTATATGATAGATATAAGGCAGTTGTATCACACTTTCAGCATGTAGCATAGGATTCGCCTTACAACAAAGACATAAACATTTGTACAGAATGTGAAAAGTTTATTATTGTTAGAGTTTGCAGAAGCAGTTTCAACAGATATGTAGTAAACTTAAGCTTCCGAAACCGTTTTTTATACTTTTTATAAATAATTTTAGATAATTTGATTTACTTAAGAAATAATGCGAGAATCTATGCTTAAGTACTGGAGTACTCATCTAAAGTCATTTATATATTTTTAATCATTAGTAAATATGGCTTACAATCCATATTAGGCACGGTTAGTAGACGAGAACTGTCCCTTTATATATATCCAAATCTGATAGCAAATGACTTATATAAAACACTACAATGCCTGTAACTACACAAGTCACGTAACGCAGTCCAACATGTGACATAAAATCACGGATATTATAAGATTCGAGGATTAAATTGAAAACTTTATTAAAATGATTTCTATAAATTTCCAACACAACCACTGAATGAATACAAATTTGTAAATGTAGCTACCAATATTTACATAACACGTCACCAACCTGTGATATATTTCCAGCCCTACACGATCGCCCTTTGACATCAACCATAATTTTTTCTCTGACAACATTCCTGAACTCCATCAATCACCACTTCTCACTAACACTTCTAGAACATCTTGAAATTAGTCACCGATTACTTGATTATTACATTTCGATTGAATTGATTTTGTGTACACAGATATTAAGTTTAGTTGATGGCGTTTGTCACATATTGATGTTGTTTGAGAATTCTATTATTCTGTGGGAACTGGTTGGTCAAGTGATGCAGATGATTGAGTGCTATCTATCTATGGGATTTGAAGTTCGTGGGTTAGATTTGGTTGTAAAATAGAGGGTGTATGTTGTCAATATGGAGTTTAATACTATGGCGAAACCACTGTTCAATGTTTACTGGTTTTCATTGGTACCCAACCAACATCAATCCATGATGAATGTATACAACTATGCTTAATACCTTTTTCTTCACAATCACTACAATCCTTACGACTTACATAGAACTTCAATAAAAAATATTTTCATTTTTACAAATAAAACGTATCACTTTTTGTAAAATGCGAAAAGACATTTTTATTGTTACATATGTATTTTCATACATCTTTCTTAATCAAAATAATAATGCACACTTGTATAAAAATTAAGTAGATTACTTAAGTGCGAATCCTACAAGATAAATAACTTTTAATATCAAAGTTAAACCTTGTCGACAAGTGTCATCTAGTCCTAAATTGAATTCAAGTAGGATTTTCTGTTGAATGCCTCCATACGTTTAACATATATGTTGAGTTTATATACATGTATAACTTTCCCACTATATCACAGCTGACTGATTGTAATTCGAAAGTTTTAACTTATCAATATAAAACATTTATTAGATTTAGTGCTTAGATGCTAGATTATTAAAGACGTGCAAGCTAAAAACTAGAGATAAATGGGGAGGGGATATGGATAAATTGGTACATTGCAACAGGTCAAATAAAAGGGTTCTCGTTTTGGATATAAATTAAATCTGGTTACATCATTCCTTGTAGATTCAATGGCACATGCGAATTCTTCATTGTGTATCTATTATACCTAACAACAGGAAATAAACTATTTATCCTTACTTTCATGTAAGTCTTATCATGAGAGCTTAATTCACTCTATTTTATTTTTATTGTAAAAATATTAATTAATTGCAATAATCACTTGAATTACGTTAACTTCACCGACACATTCTGTTAATGAATGAACCGTATAAAGCATGAATATTTTAATATACTGGAACTAAGAAACGATAGTTTAGTGTAAGGAATAATGAAATTTCTATTCATCAGTTATAATTGAGTCCACAACTTACATTCTTTCATACAACGAAAGTGTATGCTCTAATGTATGCGTGTTATATCGACGTAAGGATGGCCGATATTATTGATCCTGGTTATCCGCAGCGTCGTCTTATAGCTAATACACAGCCTTGCCTTAATCTATTATTCAGGCACAAAGATCTAACCGACTTATCGAGAAGCCAACTAGTCACTTACATGCATGCATTATAACAACAACAAACCAATAAATTTTGATAATTTCAAATAAATTGAGCATTGGATAGGTTGTTTATAAAATGAGTTATATATATTTGTAAAATTCCAATGAGTAGAAATTAAAATTTCTGACGTTTCGCGGCTTAGTGTAAGTCGCTTCTTCAGAGAATTCAATTTGGTTATTCATTTCTCTGAAGAAGCGACTTATACTAAGCCACGAAAGTTCAGAAATTTTAATTTCTACTCATTGGAATTTTACAAATATATATAACTCATTTTATAAACAAACCAATAACATACAAGATATATGTAAGACCTAGTCTTTGTCTTATATGTTGCCACACGATATTGACTAATCACAGGTATTTTTCCAGACACACCATCTTCCTTCGTTAGTGTAGGACATGGATTTTGGATCAATTCGCAATAGTACTCTGTCTACGCAGCCTACGCGGTCTACACTACATTTATTTTTATATGTTGACGCATGATGATGACGTAAGTAATGGTATATTTAAAAAATCATACACAATAACCATGGTAATTCTACTTTGCGAGGATGGGCCATCATTATATTTTCTATGTCTCAGTTGATTAATATGTAGTATTACCACCATGTTACCCATTCTTACTTTACATACCACTTTGTCTGTCCTAGCAACAATCGTCCCACTGATCCATTTTGTCCTACCAGGTCTATAATCACGTGCATGAAATAGTCACCAACGTTGAATTCACGAATTTATTTATAACTATTCCCACCATCATTTGGTGTCACGCTAACTTTGTCTCTAGGATGCACAATACCATAAAACGTCCTCATAGGTCGGCCAAACATAATCTCAGCTAGAGACTTCCCATCTTTTCTGTTAAGGCTTGGTGTTACTCTATATGAAATAAGAAATTGTTACAAGGCTTCCACATCACTGATAGCCTCTCCTCTCCCTTTTAATTGAGCCATTTTAAAAATTTCTACAAATTTCTCGATTTGACATATTGATTGTGGTTGCTGAGGTAGCATTCGAATATGTTCTACTCCATTGCATGCAGTACTGAGAGGAATATCCATCAATCCAAATTCATTGATCCAGTCGATACCCAGTAAATTGGATTTACAGTTTTCCCAAACATAGCATTCATCAGACTCAGACTTGCTACAAAAGTAAGATTCGATTGAACTTCACCAAAAAGAATTATGTATTCTCCAGTATCACTTTTGGCTTTATGCAATGTAGGATGTAACTTTGGTCTTCTGATATTTGACCATGTTGCTTCTGAAATCATAGTAATATTTGATCTAATATCCACTTGTAATTTGTTACGTTTACTCCTGTAATAAGCTGACACGAATTTTCTCTTAGTCGGAAAGTTTACTCCTCCTGTTTGCAGAGTAACATTAGAATTACATATCATGCCATGAAGCTTATTCTCGTTAATATACTTTTGGAAATCACTGGAACAGTCAATTTTCCTCAGTATGGATTCGCAGCAGTTTCGAACGTGGTACTTTTTATCACATTTAAAGCAAATACTCTTTTTAAAACGACGGATTCTAGAAAAATGACACACCATAACGCCAGTATCGTAACCTCTGATTCGTTCAAAGCTCCACTTAATCATTCGTAGCAACTCTCTTCTGCGATGTGGACTCATGCAAGGCACAAATTTACATACAGTCATGACACTCCACCAGCTGTGTATCATGTTTTAAGTTTGCTATCCACTGACATTCCTCAGAAACAGACTATAAGCTTATATGCGTATCAGCTTTGATTCTGGTTAATATGTGGGTGCGAACATCAGCATCTACTATTGACTTCAAGTCACAAACAAACACAAGGCTTTTGAAGTGATTTGCGGTCATCTTGGACAGGCAGGATCACTCACACTGGGAATTTGCATGGCTGGCATAAGTCAAATAATCTTCATGGGGTTTTTCGACTAGTTTCAAGCAGCTGTATGGAGTATGAAAGAGAGATGACTTTTCCCCGAACATCCATGTCACACACTCAACTGTATCTGCGAAGTTTAGGTTCACAGGCTTCTTCGAAAGAATATAATTACAATATTTCTCGTACTCAGATACACCAAGCTTCCAAAGTAACAGTTTGAGTTTTGAAACTTCATCCCGATCTTTGCAATTATTAATAAATAAGTCCTCATATCTTCAAACAAGGCTTAAAACGTGATTCCATTTTCAGGGTTGTAGACAAACTGCGATATCGAATTTGTAACGGCATAACAGAAATTTTTAAGTTTAACTTTGGCAACAATGATAAACACTTAACTATAGGTTCGATAAGAGTGCTCTATTGTTGTAATAACAACCCTATATCCTCCTTTGTGAAGTATGAAACCTTTGACAATAAGGAAAATCTGAGTTCAGTTTTCAGTCACCGTTACCGCTGTTATGTCAGACGTAGGTTTTTTGTTTTAAATCCTCGTCGCTACTGTTAAATTTGCGTAGGGATGGCCGATGTTATCGATCCTGGTTATCCGCAGCGTCGTCTTATAGCTAATACATAGAGCCTTGCCTTAACCTATTATTCACGCACAAAGATCTAACCGATTTGTCGAAAAGCCAACTAGTCACTTACATGCATGCCTTATAACAACAACAAACCAATAACATACAAGATATATGTAAGACCTAGTCTTTGTCTTATATGTTGTCACACGATATTGACTAATCACATGTCTTCTTCCTGATATGTCAATTCGAAACCAGTAAATTTTATCAGGTACGCAAGTTGAGAATGACATTTGAATTGGAATGACTTACTGGTCGAGCACTTATTAGTTTCTAAGTGAATGATTTTCCGATTAGTGACACTATATTACATAAACTGTCATCAAATCAAGCTAGTCTTTTCAAGAGTCGGCTTGCTCATCAACACTTACCATAAATTCACTTGTGATCCATGTGCTGTAATAAATATCCGAGACTTTATTCACACGAGAATACTATGTGTAATAATCCTAATTTTCTTGTTTAAGAGTTAAATTAAATTGAGACTAACAGTGGAGTCAAAAATAAGTTTTCTTCCACAATTTAATGTTGATATTTTTCATTGTAACTTGAACCTATGACTTAATGCCTCGAATGTCAACATGACATGATAATGAGTTTAGAAAGCTGCTAATTCATTCTACACGTACCAATTCACACACAGTGGATTTTCAAATTTATGTTTTGAAAATGTCAACACCACTACCTATAAGAGTCATCTTGCTATGGTACGAATTATCACGTAGATGTTTTTCACTTAGAAACTTGTAAGTAATAAAATAGCAAGAAGACAGAAGTTAATTAATGGTTTCCTAACAATCATAAATACTAAACACAGTTGTGTTTGCTTAAATTCAACTATGAATATACAATACACCTATTAAAAGGCGGGTTATTTAAGATATTCTACATTTAAAGTCAAAACAATCATCAATCAACTAAATTTTTTTGGTTATCCTGGATTAAACTTCATCCATTATTATGTCACTGATTACAGAAAAGAAAATGACGTATATGTCATAAATCAAACAGGAATATGGAACTACGTAAAATGTTATATAGTGGAAAATAAAAACAACAGCTCTATAGTTCCACGCATTTTGATCCCTATGAAGGCAGTACTTTGTTTCGTAGGTAGCTGGAAAAAATGCTCCATTTTAGAAAGTAGACAAGGAAAGGAATAAATGTACCTAACGATTTTTTTATTTCGTCATCAGACAAACATTAAAACTGCTTTTCCTGAAACTGTTGTTCAATTTGTTTAGTTTTAGTCTTTTTAAAGCAGGTTCTAGGCAACGTAGATTAATCGAATTAGTCAGAATAAATTAAAAAAATATTTTCCGAAATGTAAAAATTCATTCTTAAACAAAAGTAGGTTTCTAGCTTTCTCACCTAACATCAATTTAAAACACGTTTCAACAAGATCTTCGCCAGGCAAGTTGGTGTATTTTATATGTTACTAGTAGTAAAATACAGGCTACGTGTTTCGTGTCGACAGACACACATAGCTACGTTTCATTAAATCCCAGTGACAATACTTGTGATAATGGACAAACCCGTCAACTTCTGTTATAAACATCCAGCTCGTTATTCACAAAGCTACGAAGTCAATGTCGTCAATTATATGTTCAATAGGTATAAAGACTTTAGTAACTAGCTGAGGCATCCCAAATATAGGGAAATGCGTAAACTCGATTCTATTGCTGGTAATATACTTGATATAAGAGAACTTAGAAATTTACGTCATATTGAGATAAACAGTTCAGGATGCACCTACAGACTCTAAGAACGAAGACAAATAATAAGAAGTTATAACCTTTTTCTAAAAAGACCTGTCAAATTATTAAATGGAGGAAAACATAAGTCATTCCTAACTTTTAACATAGTATTAAAACCATTCATTCATTTTTGTGTCGTCACATACTTATTAAATTTTAAATAAGATCAAACTTGTGCATTGAGTCTATTCCGTACATATGTAATCGTTTAGGTAAATTTGCCAGATACAGATTCAAGTATATAGTTTTGAACTATACATTATTTGTGAGTATAGGCTAGTAATATTGCCCAACTGGCCAGATCAAAGAAAGTGAAACGTAGTCTGAATTATCAACTTAGTGATTAAATAGCGAAAGTTTTAACCTTTGAGATACTCTTCATATTCCATAATAAGGCAAGGTTAGGTCCCTAAAAAATATAAATATTGCCTACTTCAAGCTAAATCTTACCTATAATGAAATAAGACTTTCTTTAATTTACAAGCTATGGTGTGAAATACATAAGTTGTTAATTTTCATCTGTATACTGGCAAAATAGATTTTTGTTATATTTTCTTGTCCAGGTCTTTTAGTCTGTCTACCTTTTAACACAAAAATGTATACATGATATGACAATGTCTCTAAACAGAAGTAAAATCAAATAGACTATTTTGTTATTATTATATTGTTGTCAGTAAAAAGAGCAATTTATCATCATCACTGTCACTAGTACATAATAATCATATTACGATTCCATCACTTATTATGTCACAGTATTCAAGTACTTCGATTCTCCACCTAACTATTTTTCTCCATTTCTTATGACTAAAGTGTCTCGTTTTATATCTTTCTTTCTGTCTAATCCAGTTTATCTGGTCGTCATTTTCACCCCCTCAAGAAAACACTGTTCACCTTCGAAATATTTCTAAAAGTATTTCGCTTGATTATTCCCATTTTTTTTATTTAAAAGTGATTAGTATCAGTTCATACATTTTATTTTATATTGTAGCATTAAGTGTGTGCAATTTTCTTCTCGTATTAGTTGTAGTATACTACAAATCAGTTCTATCACTTATGTAACAGAAATTAGAAAATATCATTACTCTGATAAGGAAGTGTCATATGTTACTATGTTTTTACTGAATAAAAACGATATTTCTCACCCTCGCGAGAGTGTCTTTTATCTAAGTTATAACTATTATAATCACTACTATCTTTACTTTCAAAAATTAATACAACAGTTGAATATTTGATTACATGCTTCTCATTTTGTTTTATGGTGTAATCATCTCTAATTGTTAAGCTTTAACATTTAACCAGTCAAGTAAATTGATTCAAATTTCAGTTAGAGTATTTTGAGCAGTTTTAGTCAACTAAACATAGTTCGAACCCCTTAAAGAAATTAGTCAGCTAAAGGCCAGATTAAAAGTTGGTTTCTTTACGTTATCTAAATTCATGGATATTTTTATAAACAATACTTCTGTTAACATCAAATATTAACCACATAATAACACTGTAAATAAAATGAGATTAGCTAGTCATTATGGATATTTGACTGTAGACAATCCTTCAGACTATGATTTTAGAGCAGAAAATGTTCATCTAAGCATCATCATGTGCCTTTTTCGCTAATCCATTCATGAATCCACTTGTTACTCCTCGTGGAGCAAAAATCTGTGACAAGAATTTTCCGACTTAAACTGTCCTCTGCTCTACGTTCCAGTTCACCCTAAGTGCTTTTCATTTGTTGATGTCTGCCTCCGATTCTGGGTGTAATGTGTTTTTTTGTCCGCCTCAATAGAAGCCTAGACGGTGAATTTATTTGGTAATTGTCAAATGATTAAAGTTGTTTTGAAGGCTTTTCAGATTTAAATGATGTACTGAGAATTCAAGGTAAGTAAAATAATTACAATTTCATACTTTCATACGAATGTCGTTGGCATATGGGATTATTGTAATTAATAAATGATTGATGCAAATAATCTATAATTACATTATCTAGCTATCATGTAATGCATTTGCATTTCACTATATCTAGTATAAGGTTTTCCCGTTTCAAATTTAAGAATATGATTACACAATATATGCTTTATGTTACGAACGGACGTCTTGATAAAAATAATAACAGCAACTAAACAGGTGTTTGAATACTGCTAATTAAATCAAAAATTTCATTTAGTTGATCAATAGTTCTGAAACCAGTCATATACAAATATATACGAGCGATAATTACAAATATTGAGACAACTACAGCCTTTGATACAGTCAGGAGATCTGAAATGTTAGGCAGAAAGCTGAGTATTCACAGTACAAAATGAGATAAACTGGTTGTGTTCTAAAATAAGTATCTTTGGTGAGTTATTTTAAATGATGTTGAAATGAATTTAGGGTTAATATGACATTACACTATTGAGGAGATAAACATAGTCCTCTTGATTATTTTTGCTTTCGTTATGGTGACACTCTGATATGCCCCAACGTGTTCATATTTACTTAACTATACTTACAGGAAATTCTTAGTTTAAATAAGGCACTCATCAAATAAGTGAAGTACACACAGGTTGGATAGTTTTGGTTCTAAAATCTTGACAGTTTCCACTTAAAAACATAGTAAAAAAACATACAATCAAATATGTGTAAATAATATGTACGCCTGTAATCATTTTTAGTACAAACACACCATTTTTGTCAATGCATATAAATTTTGACCTTTTCTCAAGAACGGCCAGACATTTAGTGCTTTACAATCTTGATTGGGTGCCTAACAGCGAACAGTTCATAATGTAAGGTCTCACTATGAATCCTTATTCCTATTTAATAATTAAGAGAAATCATGTTCATCACTAATTCTAGTTTCTACTTAAAACTCAAAAACTTCCACTGCCAGCAGGAAAGTACATCTAGACATTGCGAATGTATATGTATTTTATCACTTCTCATTAACATATACTAATAAACATGAATAGTTATTCATTTGAAATTTATTCAACACATGTTTGATATGGTTCACCTGATTTCCGTTTGTCATTCAATTTTTGATACAACGAGCACCTAAAGAAGATTGATTATCTTCGTGAGCTATTTATCTGTAGACTATTTCAGTAGTTTTGGTTATATTCAAGGTGAACAATTTATTTCTATCATCATTCAGTTACTCCCTGCCCTATCCTTCTATTTTAAACACTAACTGTTACTATGTCATATCTCATTAATGAGCTATAGTTAATCTATTGTGTATACGTACTCAAGTTCACATTCACTATTTCTCCTATTTCCTATTAATGTTATTTACCTAATTGGTTGACTGTGTGATCAGGTTTTATGTATATATAAAGAAATGTATGTCTGGTCGGTATATCGGCTTGTGTTCTTCTATCTCCGGCTTGGGACTTGGTGGGCACAGGGTAGAGGAGCAATTATCGACTAGGCACACCTTATTGGTGGTCCGGTCAACCAACCAGATTTATCGAGTCATAACAATTTTATAATAACTAGAACAGGTAGTACAAATTCGATTATACCGGAAGACGTCATGTGATCCTTGATGCAAACAATCAATAAAGTAAATATAGATATATTACATAACGTGTGATAATCTGAATATAATTTAGGCTGGACAACATACATTCAAGTTGAAAAACAAGACAACATATTTTTGTGCAGAACTGTGTTTGTGACCTTTTATAATTTTTATTATTTACTTAAATGAACTTGCGTCAAACTGTAGAATGAAACGTTGGAAATATCTAACCTTAGTAGGCATTTTGTCTAATTTTGGCTTATTGAATCCTTCCGAATTTAACTATCACTTAACGAATTATGCTTAGTGTGTAGCTCTGATGTACAAGATGAAGCGTCTAAAGTTAGTAGCCGAATAAAAACACACTAAGAGGTCCTCGACAAAATGTAATGGTCGACAGCTACTAACACAACTTAAAAAGATCGGTTTTTGAAGACAAATTATAATAAACAGATTCACTGAGACATTAGTTCCGAATAATCAGTGAGTTTACTGCCGTTCTTCTCAGTATAATGCAGCTGTTATTTTTCGATTCCTAAATGCCTGATCAACTTAACCAGAGAGGAAATCAATTCGTATAAGAACCTATACTTCCAAAAACTGAATACTAACATTTAGAATTCACGCCTTTATTCGTGATAATGAACTGGACTAGATAGAGACAGAAAACAGAACTAAAATATGTATGTATATATATGTATTAGTTGAAACGAATATAGAAAAAGCAATATGAAGGATAAAAGTCAATTTGCTCAAACTATGTCTAGCAGTTTTATATTTTGAAGTCTTAACTCAGTTGTGTATCCATTAAGGTCTGAGGAAATTTTCTAGTTGTCTTATAATTAACTTACATAATCATATAAATCATGACTCAAAACTATAAAGAATATATATATATATAAGTAGATTAAACTTCCAATAAAAGTTAATGTAAGAACTCGGTTCACTCAATAAGAAACGTCATTGTTATGTAACGATGTATAAACAGTGATTACATCAAAGTAACAAAATATTAAAAACTATTGATAGATATTTAAAAGTATTTGATAGAACTATCAATTCTACCCACAAATCAAATGAATCCAATCTAATTGTAACATTTCATGTGAAAACGATGATAACTGTAAAAATAATTCATAGTTAAAACTTATACACAACCAGTAATTTCATTACGTGAACTTAAAAGTGAAAACTGTTCATAAACGACTGCATATTAAGTAGTCAATAATATTTTAAGCAAAAATTCACACTAAACTAAAAGAACAATATTAGGAATCGGACTCATGTTACAACTCACGGTGCATTTCTTTAACCAGTACAATGGTTCGATGCACATTCAAAATAACCAATTAAAACATGTGTATAACTGAAATAATCTCTTTTAAATACATAGGAATACATTTTACAAGTAGCTTCTTAATGACTTTATCACAACAGAAGAGTATTGATGATACAGTTATACAATGACTTCGGGTGAACTATGTCTCAGAAAATAGAACAATTTGCACAAATATTTCATCGTTAAATACCATCCACTATTTTACTCATGATAAAAAAGTATACAGATAAAATCCGTTGACAGATCAGTTGGAAATATATGATGGGATCAGAAGGTACACAGAGAATGCTACCATTATATTCACTAAGTACTGAAAATCATTCTCACAGTCATACATACGAATTAAACGATATCATTACACGCTGTAACACATGTTAAATAACGATGACTTTTACACATTCAACAACCTGAAATGTATATTTTTCATTGGATAAGTTTCAAAATAATGTCTGAGTATGAATTAACAATGTGTTTAGTAAGAAAATAAGTTTCACTCATTCAACCACTGTGTCCACTTCTCACTTACTGGTATGACCTTGTAGATTAATTAAAGCTCCGTGAAATAAGTTCATTACATTCGTTTATTGTTAAACTGGATCTAACAGTGTAAAAATAACTGGTGATTTGTTTGAGTGATGAAAGATGATGTCGGGTGGGGCTTGTGGTGGTGGCAGGGCTAATCCACGTGAGAACCAACCTGGAATTATTTGTTTTGTTCCATTATTCGGAAAGTTTGTCTGTAAAAATTTCAAATTATTTGTTGATTTGTCGATTTCATAACAAACTGATTACAAACTTAGGCAAAATATAAAATGCCTTATATGCTTTTATGTTCATAATTTGTTTCCTCAACAGCACAATCTCATAAATCTTAAAGCATACTTTTTATTCTGTTATTAACCTCTATAAGAAGCTAATCTCTTTGAATTCTTTTACAGACAACTGAGAGTGATCATATTTCAATATTGTTTGAAAGTGAACTGAGGTTTCATAAGGTTTCATTCAATTTATAAATATGATTAACAGGAATGTATATAGTTCACGTGAAACGTCGTTGGCTGTTTTACATCCTACGTTAAATAGTAGTAACTATTTGAAAGGATAACATTACACATACTGTATATCATCATATTAAAACAATTCTTGTCAATAAAGTATTATATGAGACAGCATTAAGGACAGAAGTGATATGGCAGGCAATAAGTTCACCAGTAACGTACAAAAACATCACCTAACAATAAATGATTAATTAAATGCATTATGATAGTATATATTTTGTATAATATATATTTGTATATAAGTGGGCTATTTGGTTACATATATAACTTATGTTGGGTGACAAGTTATTCAATTTTCTAATGTCCATTCATAGAGTTTATTTGCCCAATCAATTTGGTTTGTGAACAGTTATTATCCAGCCACAATCATTCCAAGACATAGATCACTTAATTTGCAATCAGTATTGTTCAGAATATACTCCCCCCCTCCGATACAAGAGGATGACGAATAAGCAATATTCACAAGATTAAGTATTTTTGTTAAAAAAAACTCAAATATTCCAAAAGAAAACTGCTTTAACAATCATATGAAGATAGGTTACAAAACTAATAGTAATACGTTGTCTAGTATGGCTACGAAATTGTATTGACAATAAGATTAAGATGAATAAAGCCCAAATAGAACTTAAAAGAAAATCAAAAATGAATTTTTAACTGCGAACAAAGAATGATATATATGCAACGTTAAATAAAGCAGAACTAACATGATTACGATGAGTAGGTATTTTCCTAGTAGTAGATTTTTACGAGTACGAAAATACTAATTAACATTCCTTTTGTAATTTTTACATTCTTATAGGCGGTATTGTTATAGACAAGAAAAAGAAATTCTTATTAGATCACAAACCACAAAAGGGACCATTAAAAAAATTTAAAATTCACTATGATATACAGGAGAACAGTGAAACTAAGAGAAAGTCATTAGAAAAGGTTAAATACATAGAATAAAAAAGGTAAGGAAATGAAACTACCTTCGTTTAAGTTTTATTGCTAAAATAGTAGATGACGTTGATTATAAGACAGCTTAACAATAATAGTAATTAAAACAACCAAGAAATGTAGCATGCGATCAGATTGTGATACACATACACATACTCATTCTTTTACAAGAAAGAATAAGTATAGATGAGGATGATTTGTATTTTCAATTACAATTTACTTGTTATTTATTTAGTTACTTTATCTCTTTTGAACATTGTCTTCTATAGTAGTTTAAATGTAGTAACTAGTGTATAGTAAGCACATAATTAGAAAAGTGAATCATATAGATACTGAGAGAATCAAGTGTTTTGTTATAAACTTTGAATCAAAGAATCATTTTTTTCCAAAAAGTTAACAAATAAGATTTCATAGACAATAGATAGTTATTACGCTACTCTATATGCTGATGCTTGAATGCTTGCGTGCAATGCATAAGGTGGAAATGTCGAAAAGGTAGATATATATCATCAATACTTGTCTAGTATAATTAACTTTGATAAAAAGAGTTTAATCTATGTTTTTTTTATGGTTTCCTTTCAGTTGAGACAATCATTTAACCATTAGTTACATTACGATTATATCAATCGGTATTCTTTTGAAATAATAAAATGTCATCTATAATTATTTTTAATTGGCATAAAGAAACGTTGATGAGATCCAGAAATGAAAACTGATCAAAGTCATTTATAAAAGAAAATACAGATTAAGAATTTACGTACTAAGTAAGTTTAGTTTATTAACAGAGATCTTTTACTGTATACATGTTTTTGTATTTGTGCCATATTAAAAAATATCATTATGTTAACAGAATTGTAATATTTTCTAGTTGCGTCATGCACAAATTCATTAGCATTCACTCATTTTTCTTATTACTAACAATTACAAGTACACGATCTAGACATTCTCAGTGTTACCTAGGGGCAAATAATCAGAAATTACAATCTATCAAGTTTATTCTTCGTCCTACTGACACACTTACGCTCGAACTACATCTGCTTAAACTTTCAGTAACTATGATATTTGTATCTATGATATTTGTATTGTTCAAATTGTAAACTTTTCACTGACTCACAAACGATTGTCATGTGTTTTCATTCCCAAATTAATGTAACTTGATTATGATTCTAGTATCTTGAATCATGTACACAACTCCATCCAATTCAATCCTTACTGTACTTTGTATCTCCTGTTGTTAATTGATGCAGTGCATAAAATATAAAAGTCGACGATTTCACTTAATAAATGACTTAGTCTTAACTCTCATACACCAGTGGTTTTTTTTTGTCCAACCAATCATCGTTTCTATGTATATCGATTCGTAGTTATACTAGTGGCTTGTTTTGTCCCGGTAAATACCTGAGCGTTTCACTCAAATATTGTGAAATAGTTTATAGCTTCATCATTTATCACTAACTCGTATGACATTGTAAATTAATTAAAACTCCGTGAAACAAGTTCATTACACTTGTTTATTGTCAAACTGGATCTAACAATATAAAAATGACTGGTGATTTGTTTGGGTGGTGAAAGATGACATCTGGTGGTGATAGAGGAGAGAGGATAATCCATGTGAGAATCAATAAACCTGGAATGATTTGATTTTTTTAATCAGTCAGAAAATTTATACATAAAAGTTTCCGATTATTTATCAATGTATCTATTTCACACTAATTTTTGCCGGTCACTAACAACTTGACTACACACTTGGGAATATTTAGTTTTCACTCATAACTATTGAGTTGAAAGCAATCTAAAACCAGAAAGGTTGATTGTAACTTATACACAGTTGATTCTTAGGTGGTCTGAACGTTTAAACAGACAGCAGTTGAACATGTCAAACTCAGCTTGTAATGGTATCATTTAATTGGTATTAATGACTATAAGAAGGATTTTCTTTATTGAGTGAAAATGATGTCAGTATCATCTGTGCACTTTCTGATTCCGTCACACATTTTTAATTGATCTGTCAGCGGATTTTATATATATTCACTTTGTAAATATGAGTAGAAAACTGTGGTAACATTGAACTGTTTACTCCAATTTATCTATATAATCCAATTAATTGACAATTGTATTGACTAAGCAACGTTCCCTGGTTCATATATTTACTGAAAGAAACTATCTTCTAGTTAACTAAACACCATAAATATTGTCGTTATTTAAACCTAACTTAAACAACTTTAATTTGGATTGTGACTGGCAAGTGGAATTCAGGACACGCGTTTCGTCCTATTCGGGACTCATCGGCTGGATGTACCTACATTCCAATGTTGATGTTCACAGTGGGATTCGAACTCAGTCCGTTTCGTGTCAAACGCTTAATCTAATAATCCTTGAATTTTCTAAGTTAACAGTAAACAAGTAATTAAACATACAAATCCATACATATTCACTCTTTGTATAAATGAGGCTGAATTATAAACCTTTATTATTGTTGACAAAATAATTTTACCTGTCCTATAGACTATGTATCCAATGCATTATTAAAAAAAGTATGCTTATACACAATGACTAAATAATAAGACGGGTGAGCGGGGGGCTGATATGAACTATAGAATTGAGAATGTACAATTTGTTGTTAAGTATTAATGTCGATTTGTATTGGTGATGTTATTAATAGAAATGATTTATATCGTAAAATCATATTTTATGTGTAAAACTAAACTGATATGATGAATGAATATCATTTAAATACTTAAATTATTCTTTTTTGGATTTAAATTGCATGTTTCAATCAATCAATTTTATGTTGTAAATTACGTAATTTACAAAACAATGTTTAACTCTGTTTAGATAATATAAATATTGTATTTTCATAATAGGAGGTTAATAGAAATTGTTCAATTTAGTGTCACTTAGTTAACCATCACTGACTGCTGTTAGATAGAGAATCATTAGATACTAGACAACACTGAGCAACTATTTTGTCCGCGGTTTAAAACTTCATTAGTAAACACTATGTAAGACCTAGGTTCCAATCGTTAGATTGCTTATTTACCATAAAATCTTTGGACAAATTGGTTAGATTGAATCATCTATGCTCCTAGATTTATTCGCTTTGGAATATAGCGCTGCTATCAGTCAGTGTTACCTATAATATCTGTCTCATTTCCGAGTTTTGAAAAATGTAATAAATAATGTCGAGTAATCAACAATACAAAATCAGTCTGCTTCCGGTCTCCTGAACGTTGTGATATTACATAAGCGTAAATATAAACAAATTTATTGAAATATCAACAAATCGGCCCTACTAATATTGAAATGTAAGTAGCAATAAAACTGAATAAAATACATATTAGCATTTTTACATATGCGTATATATGCACCTAACTGAATACTGGACAACAACAGTAATGTAACTAGTGAATTATATTGAGAAAACTGACAAATTATTATGATAAATTTATTGTTCTTAAGTTAAATAAGCTTCACCATATACCATTATCATATTAAAGATGACATAATTAGTACATTACTGCTTATTCTCTCTCTCTCTCATCAATCTATATCACTATTTTCACCTAAAGCCTACATATTTCAGGATAGACTTAACAACCAATAAATAATGTTTAAATCAAAATAATTAAAAAAGTTTTTTTTTTACTTTAATAATGTTTCATTATGATTTGTGATAAAAACCCTACAGTGAAATTTACTATGAATTTTAAGCATAATACTTGTCTCCACAAAGCCTCCACCCACCTTCACCCCGTAATATTTACAAGTTTGTTTAATTCAATGTAGTTCAATCAAAAAAAAAATATTCGCTGCATCTTATAGCAACAATAAATTAGAAATTGTTACTACATAATGATTTCATATTCACTAAACTAATTAAAATCATGTAAATAAACAATATTACATAAAAAATAAATCATTTTATAAACATTTAAATTCATTTCTATGATGAATGAGAGAATACTGTTATATCTATATAAACAAACTTTTACCATTATTGATACCGATTATAATTCTGAGTAACATCACTTATCCGTCACAATCAAAAGAATATATTGTCTATCTAAAAATTGTTCTAGTGGAGTTACTGAGTTTTGATGAAAATTTAGAAAACCTTAGAACATCAATGAATTATTGAAAGTTTTAGTTATAGAAGAAATGTCATCATGAAAACAGTTATTTCAAGTGAAATCAGAGTCTTATTTAGGGTTACTAAGACTTTGCCTAATCATTAGTGAATAAGTAAGCCACCAATCCCTTATGATAAAAAAAGCGGAATATGTTTAGTCTTTCGTGCTACACTATCGCAGATTCACTGTACATATAGTCTATATAAACTGAAGCATGGGAAGTCGTCCAGTGAATGCGAATACTAATAAGATACGAAACAACGTGATGGTTAAGAACCCTAAACACAATTTATTGTGATTCATTGGACAATAGCAAAAATATGAAATACATCTATTACTGCAAGTGGGAAGTATTCGAAAAAGGTTTGAAAGTGATATACCCTGAATTTTAAAAGATAAAGTCATCATTATTTGAGATCTTTGTTCATTGGACAACTTATTATTAAGAAATTCGACTAACGTGATAATGAGTTACAATGATAGTTCCTAGCGCTGATAATGATCATAGTTAAATACAAGTTAAAATCAGGTATTGAAATGTTTCAAAAATCAGTTAACCAAATTACAAAACAACCTACCAACTAAGTCACTTATGATATTAACTGGAAAATTTAACACTGAATGCAACATCACAACAAATCCAATAGATGCAATATAAAAGTATGTTATGTGTTTCATAATAATATTTTTACAAATAGATATGATAATTGATATGTATATCATCCATGTGAATGTCATTGTAAACAAAACAACTGATATACCTAACCATAATGTCCAATTTACACTTTTGAAATTACTATTAGCTGTTAAATAATTCGATAACTTTTGATTATTAACAACAACAATTGGATTCATTACATAACTATCATTATCACTGGTATAATTGTTATATAGTTGTTTCACATTAAAAGTCATTTCATATTATTAGTTGTCAAAGAGAAATGAGTGCGAATTATACTCAATTCAAAGATCAACTCCTGAATAACACTTATTTGTTCATATTTCACAAAAATATGCACAGTTTGCTCATTTATTTATCTGTAATGGATACTGATTTTATTTTATTGAAATAAGAAATCCCCCAACCTTTGTATTGAGTACAAATTATGGGAAATTTTTTTAACACTGCTATTTATATATATGAAATCATTTTGACAGACCAATAGTAAACTAACTTCAAGGTCATTCGTTGAAACCAATAGAAAGCTAGAATTTGATTTTAAAAAATTTACTAAATTATCCTACATCATTGCCATTTGTACCTACATGACATATAAGGCAGTGTTCTTCTAAATAAAAAATGCATTTATCAACCAGAGTCATGTATGAAGATATCTGTAGAAAAGCATGTATGCTGTATTTTAGTACAACTAAAATTGTTTTATGTTGAAACCATAAAATGAAATACTTCACTATGAATAAAAATTTTATTTTCACATAAATTTGCAATAAAAAAAAAATGTTTAGAGGTAAATATATACGCAATTTATGTAGCAAATATTGATACTTAACTAGAAATGTATTCAACTGACATCAGGCTGTGCGCATTAAATCTCAAAAAAACCTGCCATAATTTCACATTCTATTTTCGCAGAAAATCTTTACTTTTTTTGAAAGAAGAGTATCCAATGGTAAATTTGATTCCAAGTCGATTATTTCAGTACTAAATGTCGGAAGAGTCAATAATTTAACTTAGAAAAATTAACTATAGTGACTAAAAGTCATAGTTTCGTAAAATCCACTCATTTATTTATTACTAACATATTCAAAGTATGAGAAATTAGTAAAATATCGTATCTACTAGTCTTTCAGTTAATATAAGTAAAGTTTTTACTTAAATTAATAAGAAATATGCTGTCGTTCGGGCAATACTTATGCTCTAGTTGATATGTATATTCATCTGTTCAAACAAAATCACAAATACCTCATTTTACAAAACTTTAGTGTGTATTATTTAATATTCACTTCATAATATTTGTCTCGCCCCTCCACCCAGATTTTGTTACTCAAAACGATTCTTGAATTCTATGGAGATTAGAGTCTCCGGCTAACTATCTCCACCTTATACCATTGCCAACTTGTATAAAACAGGAATGAATCACAGAAGGTTAGACTCACCAACTGATAATGTTGTGGTTATTCAGTTACTTCAGATTTTATAAAATTAAACATGTTACGAAAATCACTTTGCGTAGACTTATGGAGAGGAGAAATAAGGAGGAACTACTAACATTGTAATTTTATAAGCTCGATTTTATCATGGTCAATGAATCTGTGTTTTTCCACCAAAGACTCATTAAATTTATTTAGTTGCTTACAAAATATCATCTTAACCATTCAATATGAGGAAAGATGTTTACGAATAAAAGATTATTGCGCAGTAATTTATGTGCATTAAGTATTGCACTTAAACCTCACTTATAACTGATACGATAAAAAATAAAAGCCCTAGTTACTGCCGTTACACAATACCATATGTAGTATGAACATGCACATTATGGTTGCTATTTCAATAATAAAGCGACCTTACCACATTCTTACACAATATTTTTAATCAACTGACTGTAAATATGAGCTATCAGAAAACTCATCGATATGAGAAATAATCCTTTCGCCTTCAAGCCTGAATGACCTAGATTTGACTTCTAGGGACTAGAGTGTAGTGAGCGTACACACCTAACCAATTACCTGCAAGTGTGAAACAGTTGCTTTATGATACCCGGATTTCAATCTTTGTCTAACTAAAATCAGTTCCTGATGCATAACGGAAATTCAGTAGTCTCCAAAATCTGCCTTTACTAGCAAGGAATTAGACAGCTTCAAAATGCAGTCCTAAGAATGTATCATTATTATTATGTGTACAACACGCTACTTCAATGTTTCTAACCTAAACGCACATTTATAAATGAATTCATGATCAGTATTCTAGCTCTGGCATAAATAAAGATCCCAATCAGTTACAAAAAACAGATTCTTGTGATTTATGTGAGAAAATTTTGAGTCCGTATATGAAATGTATAGTTTCAAAGCTAAACAATGTATAAAACATTAAACAGCAAAATGTGACAAATAAACGTAAGATAATTCTATTCAACTATTCTTCATTCCAAGTGTTGTATCATAAACTCACTACCACTCTGCTATTTTAATCTACAGTATGGAAACTTGTGGAATGGGGATGGATAAAACGCCACAAAATCACAACAATTAGTGTTTCAAGACAGTTGAGTTATAATATTCACACCAACTTCCTCAAACTTCAGCAGTGAATGTACGATAACGCCCAATGAAGACAGTCAAATAGAAACAAGGACAATTAAACATCAAGTGTCATTGCACATCACGGGGTTGAAAACTGGTTTCATAGATACAAAGCAATATTGATATATTATACACTCTGCTATCTGCACACATAATCCTCAGGTTGAAAATGAAATTCATTATATACTGCACCTACACTTCAGTTAGTTGGAGCAAAGTTGCGACAAGACGACATATTTTCTAAATACAATTAGTCCGAACTTTGACCGGGGCATCTAGTCTGAAAGCATTAATACAACATTCAACGAAAATCAAGTCTATTAGTGTTGCCTCAGCTTTGACACTTACTATTCAAGTCAAGCGCTGGTGATACACAGTGCTTGGACAAAAAAAAATGAGACATACTTTTCGAACAGATAGACTAAAAACGGATTCTCTAATTTTCTTTTTTATAAGGTTTGATACGCTGATAATTATCATAAAGTATGTAAGGGCTGGTCTTCTGATTGACTCACTAAGGCAATAGACTTTATTCCGATCCGTAGACAATCATTTTAGGTCACCTAAAGGGGATTTTGCAAACTTTTCTGCGTAATGAACTACTTCTAACAGATAATAAGTTAGAAGTGATTAAATAATGTTACGAAACATCTTTATAATCTCTAACATTATCCGCGAAATGTATCAAACAATCATATATTATGAAAGCTAATTCTAATTTTTTTGTTTGGTTCATGAAAAATCAAGTGATATGCATTACGTTGTCAAAAAAATCTCGAAAAATTCCTGGAGACATATCAGAACTTCGGATGAACTAACTATTTATCATCAACACTTTTCTTTACTGTTTACACTTCTCTTTGCTGTGAATTTGTTTTCTTTTGTATGAAATCGTTTACGGAAAACGTCTTTCTTACTTAACAAATAAACAAAATATGATTGTTTGTATTCTAGAGAATGAGTGTTACGATTAGTGAAAATGTGCGTTTTTAGAAAAACAGCTATGGACAGACACCTGATAGATAGATAGTGTTAAACAATATGATGAGTCCAGCTAATAACCACTTACAAGACTGAATCATTGATATTATCTCATAAATGAACTAATACCAGAAGGTAAACACAAATGGACAACGGGTTTTCATTCTTCAATTCAATAACAAACCAATGTTTACACACAAGGTGCTCAAAAGAAAGACAACCAGCTTTAGAAATTATTTGAAATTTAAATGATTTAAAGATACGAGTTGTATAGATCACTCACGTAAAAATAAAATTAGGGTTTGACCAATGGGATTTAAGGGTGTCGAGTGCGAGGTAATTACTCATCGATGGCCTTGGATGAGGTCACACAAAACGTATCACGAATTGACTGGATTAGAAATATCAACCGTTGGGAGCCGACTCGGGGGTCTAGCGGTAAAGCGTTCGCCGAAAAGCCAGAAGGTCCTGGGTTCAATCTCTGGTGCGGTTGTGGATGCGAACTGCCAAAGAGTCCCATACTAGGACAAAACAGCTATCTAGTTCTTCCTAATGATCAGTGGTTGTTTGATTCAAACCAATTCGTGATATTAAACTGACAATATACAATCTCCACAATACCCATGTAGAATATGACTTTCAAATGCAATCAATCCCAAGTATATCAGTTTAAGATTTGTTTTCAGGAAACATTTTACATTCTTATCATGTACAGATAAATGAAATTTAGTAGTGCATTTAACAAATAACTGTTAAATATCCGTAATTTGACTAAAGATAATTATTTGAACGGATGATATTTGTGCAAATTTCGAATTACAAGGCGTTCACGACAATATTATCGATTCATGAAACCTAAACCCATTACAAATTTAAACAAACGCAAGAATTCATCACTCTATGCCGGCAATTTCTAATCAACTATTAACAAAGTAAAATAATAAGAAGTAACATAATATGTAATAAAGGTTTGATACACTTCAGTTAGTGAAGTTAAAATGAATGCTGGAGACAGATAGACAGACAATAAAAGGATTAGGATAAAATATTTGTTATAAAACATAGCTAAGACTGATGTGCATTTATGTCGAAAAATAATCATGCAGAATGAAGGAGTGAGGTTATACATACTAATAAATATAAAATGACACATTGCTGAGTAATGATCAAATCTGCCACTGAACATGAGATCGCAGGTACGTTTCGCTGATGTGCTTTAATTAGCTTGAAACTTAAGTCCAGGGTTTTCTGTCGGCTACCTCTGAAACTGCTGTCCCCCAAAGTTACATGAGCTAGCAACTGTATTGTAATTTGATACACAGAATCCGATCAACACTACAAAAGATTAAATATATATCACACTAGTCACCACCCAGTGATCAATCTATGTATGCATCTCAGCCTTACAAAGGGTTAGTTGTAACCTGAATAGCTGTGATATTGGTTGTAGACTGCGAAACTGGGTGACTTGGAAATTATATTCTCCTCAGATCATTAGTTTTCTAAATACTGTAGGTACATTTTAATGACACCTTACTAGCACAGAACCTAGGTACAAAGTTTTCTCCTTACAACTTGCCAAAACACCTTTCACTAATTAGGACAAGAAAAATAAGGAAAAAGAATGAAGCAATAGTAATAAAAACTGGATAAGTAAACAGCCAAATAAATGACGGGCATAATAAGTATAAAAATTGAATTGATTTGCGATCATTATAAGTGCGCGAAAGACATAATATCATATTCTCCAAGGTAAAGGGAGACGCTACAACTTCCTTCTGTACATATAGGTCAGTTCAGAAACATTTGACAGTAATGTTATCTGAAAAATGGAGAAAAACTAGCATTGGTTGTTTGTTAATGATTTTGAATGATTTAGAGATATCCATGCCCACTATTCAACCTATGTCTGGATATTGCACTTGTGAACTTAAATTTAAGAAAATAAGAGAGTAACATCGGCGCTTCTTCTGAAAGTGGTGGATAAAATATTAGGTAAGTCCGCTTATCGATTTTATGTAGTGACTCAATATACAAAGGTCATTCATCATAAATTACCACTTCTATACAAAATAAATTACCTAAACTGATAATATGGCAGTTTGCCACTACAGATAATAACTCATTATGAATTTGTTGGACTACACAAATTATTCATTGAAGATACATTGGCTTATTAATCACTTAGTAGTCATGTTTGTCAAGTCCCTTGAACTGATTACAACTGTTGTCACTACTCTATGTGGATCAGTATTGGAGGCACTGTGTTTCAGATGTCCGGTGGCTGAAGGTTGTTAAGGTTGCAGGTGACTGATTGTATTAAAGATATGATCTCATGATTTAGTAAGCGAACAGCTTTTGACAGCATTCCCATCGTTATCCTACTTAGTCACACAATAATCCGACTATTCAATTGATAACTAGATAGGAGCAAAAACGCAACACGTATGTTATAACAAATTACAAAATAAGAAACATATATATTTATTATATAGGTCACAGGAATGGTTTTTCACGACCGATGTCTAGTTTCGTTCTTGATTAATCAAATGTGTCCTTCTAGACTTGTCAGTGGTAGTTCTCAGTAAATGTTGAATCTACGCTTAAGAGTAGTTGACAGTCTTCAACGAGGCGTATACGCCATTATGAGGGAACCAATACTACCTGTAGGAGTCGAACTAGAATCGCCCATTAATTAACAAGATATCATTAACAACTCACATATCTACAGTTTCTGCAACAAAATACTGGAACCTATCAGTTAATTAAAAACATACTTTGTCGATACTTGGTTGTTAAAACAATAAACTTTGTAGTATAAAGTGGATTCATTTCATATCTTACAAATTATCTATATTGTTATGATGCTAGATTTGATGAACAAAATGTGACTAGCGCGAAACATACTAACCCTGTTAGAGAAGATACTTGATTACTTTAAGTATACCATAAATTGTTTAAATCTATTCTTTAGTATATAATTTTTCAACTTTTCTTGAGGTGTAGAATTATTCAACTATAATCAAACACAACAGCAAAAATGTCTTTAATCCAAGAGTCTACAGAAGAGAGAATTTTTCAAATGAATCTAGAATATTACATCACGAAACTTCCTGGTATCCATTTGAGTAAATTAGATTTGGAAACTAAATTTCGACTTTAAAATTTAGATAATCAACTTTCTGAATTTAAGCTAATGTCAAAGGGCATGGAATTTCTGTTCAAAACCAGGATAATAAGTCTAGTGAACCGATGTTATTATGTAAACAGTTCAAAAAAGTGTATTTTCGAAGCATCATAGAAAAGCAGTAAATAAATTGAATAAAAATTGTTCATATACTTCTATTAAGATCTGATAAATGTATAATTTATTAGATAATAGTAAATATAAACTTAAGAAGATAATTACTCTACATCCAAACAAACCACTGAAACAGAAAGTAATCGATAATCACTATAGGAGAAATACACCTACTTCCCAATGTTGTATAATCTACCTAAGACTGACAAAAATGATAATCTTCTAGTCTTTTTCTAGAAGTCAATAATGCTATGATTTACGTAATTTAATTAATTTCAAATTATGCACGATTTTAATGCAAAGTGAGATCCTCACAAACTAGATATATCAGATGGCTAATACACAATAACACATCTCTGAGATTTCATGTCCTCGGAAAAGACGACTACATAAATCGATATTGTCAGCAGACACAGTGTAAAAATAACTAGTGAAAACTAAGTATGAATTATGTGACATTGTCACATTATTAAGAACCAATAATCCCAGATATGTAGCATGAAAATAGTAGAGCTCTGGATATCCCATATGTTGCCAGGTTATTGAAATATCATAAGAATTCACTGAAACTAAAAGCCATACACTCATTCTCATATGACAAAAAAGCTTAATAACGTGTGATTTAAACTAACACCAACAATAGCCGAAGGGAAAATTCACAATAATAATTGTCCCTGTAGCAATCCCAAAACGCCATAATAATAGGTTTGATCTCGATCACTTGTGACAATTCACGGTCCACCAGAACCGACATTTATCTGAAAGTGATAATAGCAAGTGACAACGTATGTATGTGATTGATAGTTTTTTATCATGTAATAAAAATAACTGCTCTGGTAAGCTTTCATGATGCATTACTTCCGTCCATATTAATTTGAAATTCACATACGAACACCGATTATAATATTAAATGGTTTTTTTGTAAATCACGAGGAATGAAGTTTGGTAGGCTTTACGTTCTATTTACCACAAATCTTAGCATAATTAATAACTGTATTTCAATGCCTCTGTCTAATCTAATATAAAATAAATCTTTTTAAAATGCTATTCCCAAAGTTAAATGTACTATACTCCGGAAATTCCCACTGTGTCCACAATATGCAAATGAGTATCCAAAAATCTTCTACGACTGACGTAATATACATCTTATCATCTACCAATTTAACCACTATACGTCTTCTTTATGCAAGTTCTTATTATTCTGAATAGTAAGTTGTGTATGCTGTACCATTAATTTACATAAGAAGAAATGATAATATGCTAATGAAATAAGTATATACACTATAGGAAAATATTTTAGTCGCCCTGTATGTGTTTAAAACCGTTAATGATTTTGTGCGAACTTTGAAATGAACTAATTAAACTACAAGTAGAACATTTATTGTTAAAAATCGAAGCGGATAAAAGATATTCAGTCATCTGAGTTAAAACAAACAAGTGATAGTAAATGCAATTTATTCTGAACAAATGATAGATTAAAAAAAATTTACAAGAAAAACATTCCATCAGTTTGTGATACATGAACTTTGAAACGATCATGACTATCAAGCAAAACACTTGTTTCACTCATGTTTGATAACCAATCTCGTGCACGAAATGCAGCTAAATGGGAATAATACACCGGAGCTGGATAAGAGACACTTCGAGAGCATCGCATATAAGCATAACATAAGTAGTATGAAAATATCTGAAGAGCATCAGATGAAAAGCTTACTATCATCATATAATATATGATAATGTGAAGGTTTTGAGGTTCCCTATGAGAAATGATAATCAACAAAGAGAAACTAGTTACCTGAATGCCTTCATGAGAACAAATATAGAAATCAAACTCTCTAGGATGAGTTATATTAGTATCAACGACAGTTCCTGGTTCCACATTCCGTGATCTATTGAAATGAAAATATGAGATATGGTTTCAAGCCAGAATATAACATGCCTAAAAATAAAAACAAAATCTAATGACCAAACGTTTTATTACAATTACAAATAGCAAAATCTAACCTAATTACCTCGGATCATTTGGTTTAAACCGAATACTGGTGTCGCTTCTGAACGACGATAAATGTAATAGCAGGTTCCTCACCCGGGCGAATCTCGGTACAAGCTCTTTGGATGGCGGCTAGCTCTTCGACCAGAACATTTTCAAACTGACCCTCAGAAACACCATCTCGATAGAATATAATACGTTTAGGAAAACGTCCATTTGTATTCCGTAAATAAAGCTGTATTGTGTATTCAAATATGTCAAAATTAAAATGTGATTATAATAGAAACAAAGATGTTGAAGAAAATAACACTTCAGAGTAGCAATTGAAAGTATATAGGATTGAACATAAAATTACTAACCATAAGCAATTCCACAACTGAAGTCTGCAAATTGTCAATTATTTCTCTCGTCGTTTTATTTCCCCGCTCAGTGGTCGCTTGTTGTCGAACAATAGCACCATATCGCATTAAATCAAGACTGACAGACCCAACAACAGCGGCAACTGACTTGCGAATTTGTTGGATTTGAGTCGGTGCTGGGTGAGTGACGTCAGCACCGAAAACCATTATTAATTCATCACTGCGTTCAACAAGATTCGGAATAATCCAGTTAACACCACCGAGTTTACCATTGAGTTTCAACAATAGATTAGCTAGAAAAGCAGATTAGAGAATCAGGTCTTCCGATCAAAGAAACCGATATATGAATCTGTATGAATGAAAGATACTTACGAAATACATTAGGTTTACGTAAAGTGCTACCCCGAACACATTGTGTACGAACCCCCAGTCTCAAATCACCCAGACGTTTGATTACCGCGTAGGCTAATTCATCGTATAGGATAAACACAATGAAGTTACAACCCTGAAAATAAATCGAATTTATTAGCAACCGACAAAAAAATTGAAAATGACTCCTTGAAACGAGATTTACTTACTTGTCGAAGAAATTCGGCAAACGTTTTTTCAAGTTGGGCAACGTGGCATTGAATTACTAATGGTTTATTACTGAAAGAAACACCAAAACGATTAGCGACTTTTGGTAGTTCAATAGTGACCTTCTCCACATCACCTCTCGAGCGCTATAACAAAGTCAAGAGATTAGAAAATTCCGTGCAAACAATAATGTGAACGCTGATTAAATAAAGAGTTACCCATAATTTCGAGCAATGCTATCCGAACAAGATGATGAAGATCAGATAGTTACTTTTCAAAAAAACGTTTATTCAATATTTCGATATTATGTAGCAAAAATATCTTGTCTTTATCGAAAGTTATTTTATAGTTAGTTTAGATCTAGTAAAAAGTGATAAAGTTTACCAGTTTCGTTTGAAAGTAGCTTACAATAATCTATATAAGGTTATGTGATGTTTTCGAACACAAAATAGACCACTTGGTATTAATAAACTACATACTGGTGTCTAGTTTTCAGAAATCTTATCAGCCAGTCGTCAGTCATGAGCAACTTAGAGTCTGGTATACGTCTGCACTGGTGTAAGTTGTCACACTATATCAGCATCAAAAGTTGAATATCAAAATAGTAGAACTAGTAGCAAGATCAGTATTTGTAAATAAGATCGAAGATAAAATATATGATTATAGCTAAAAATTAATCCAAAATGAGAAATGAATTAACTTTAAAGAATAGGACATAAAAAAGATAGATATTGAGAGCATATGCGTCAACGATACAGTTGCTAAATCATGTCACTCAACGCCGCCACCCCCACCCAACCGTTGGTTATGATAATCGCGAGAACTCCAATCAGGTAGTCTGGATCTACCAATGTGGTCACTATACTGTTACTCAAGTGCAAAGTATATTTTATTTGATATCAGATGGTTGAATAACGGGACTGATAGAAAATCCTATCGAATTTCCTAATAACAAATGAGGTTTAGTTTATTGTTAAATAACATTAATTTTCACAATTAATTGACTATTTCCAACCTGATAAGTAATACAAGGAGGCAGTTATCCTGATTTTATCGTTTGTGCGTCGTGTAATCCACCAATTCGATTTTTATCGGCTAATGATATTTTATTTTGATTGGTAACTTGTAATTCTAATGGCATTGATTAGGGGCTGTTTGACCATCGTCTAATATTCATTTTATCAATGCTAAGGTTTTGATACAAGTAAGATGCATCTATCTCAACCTAGTAGTCATCGGCAGACAATTATATCAGTATTCCACTGAGCAAAAATAGTGAATAACTTATTTGCAAGTTCCAGGGTTACCTGTCAAATAAAGGAAATCGGAATCCAGAACGTACCGGGTTACTTGGAACACAAATAATCCCCCACAGAATTTCAACACCACGTCTAGCAGGTTCATAAAAATCTAGTATATTCCAACTTCCAGCCTTCAGTTGGATTGCCTCTCGACGACTAAAAACTGCTGTAGGTGGTTGAAGAACACGTGACTTCACATCTACAGGCTTGTTTGCAATTTTTACTTGAAACAACTGAAATAGTGGATGTGACCTTATGATTAAAAATAATTAATACACAAGAATAAACTCATTTATGAAACATCGCTTTCAAAATAAATGATACCTTAAGACTGATAAACGTCATTTGGTTAGCTTACTTATTTTTGTTAAACGATTTGTTCGTCTACATAAAGAAATTACACCGTAGGTTAGTAACGAAATTAAGTAAAATTCTATAAATGCCAATCTCCTCAAAACCATCTCGAATTTTATAAATATTTAGTAATGACTACTGATTATTCTGATCATCACACAAGTTTATTATTTTTGGGTCTTTCAAGACTCAGTTACAAATTTTGTACTTAAATCGAATAAATTAGAATGTAACATGACTAAAACAACCAGAGAAAAACTAGAAAAGAAAATACTGCACATCAAAATATAGGAGATGAGATATCAAATCATTTGGACTGGTGATTACATTGCAACTTGATAGATAGAATTCGATCATCACTAGAAACTAACCAAACATGATACTGGTTATTACTATTCAGTAATCTATCACAGTAAATATCTCAGTTCTATAGAAGATCAGTTTTTCTATGATTAGCTAAGGGGTAACATCTCAGACTGTGAACCGGGTAATATAGGATAAAATAACATGGAAACCACCAGTTCCATCAGAATAGTAAGTAAGCCTAATGCCAAATAACGGAATGGCGAATCCAGGGTTTTCTACAGACTGACTTCAAACATCTAACATCAAAATAATACTGATGTGTTTATCAAGCACTTCACACTAGTCAAATTCAAACTTTACTCAGAGATTGCTTTCCTTACATGCCTCTAATGTATCCGATTAGTTAATTAGTGCACACAAACATGTATGATTATACATATATATGTTGTGGAGATTGTTGAATGTTACTGTTATATCACGGATTGGTCGGGGTTATACAACAATTGGAAACCAAGAGCTGGCATTGGACAGTTGGTTTGTCCTAGTATGAAACTCCTCGGGAGTGCATATCTACGACCCACCAGTCAATCGAACCAAAAACACTCAGGTTTTACGGTTAACCTTTAACCCCCAGGCCACTGAACCGGTTTCCAACGGTTGACATGTCTAACTTGGTCAAATCGCGATAGATTTGTAAGACCTAATCCATTGTTATTGGTGGGTAACTACCTCACACCCGACGCGGGATTTTTCATATGTATGGCTGCTTGTACATATCGTTAGTACATTACTGTTTTGTTCTGACTTGGGCACTTGATTGAAGTTTTATGTGAATGCGTTTCACGTGATTAAAAGTCTGATCCAGTGATGTATCGTCTAGTATTCGAATTATATTACCATACCATTATATTACCATATCGTATAATTAACGTAGTTAAAGCTTACACCGAATCCTCCCATTTATTTTACATAATAACATCCCCAATTACAAATTACACAGTGAAGTAATTCAGTGGGTTATCCGAGTAGTGACACCAGTACCAATGGGTTGGTATCGTTAAACTTTAAAAACAGATACAAGAACTAAGGTTGGTAATTATCAGTTGCGATAAACAGAGAAAGGCAACGACATTATCAGTAAATGAGTGCACCGTGCATAAATATTACTCTATCAAATATGATCGTCAAATTTATTGATAACAACGAACAATGTGAATTTTACAGCTATTCATCTGATGAATAGTTTGTCTGTGACGGAACTAGCTGACAGAGTAAGGCATACAAATTTAGGAATAAGCTGATGATCAGGTTATACATTTGCATTAATAATTCTAACTACAGGCTGGAACGAAATAAATTTGTATTGCTTCTCACTGAGTTCCAGTGACTCACGCGTTGATGTCAGACCAGAATAAAAATTATCTTCGATTAGTAACAACTGTTAAAAGTTGTAAAGTAGGGACAACCATAAGTAACGAAATTAATTCCCAGGGATCTAATAATGACTTGTGAATAAAGGAATTATGTGCTGTACAATTCAGTTTGCTATTACTCTCTTGGATAGTACTCATAATGGCTTCAGCATAATATTATCAATTCACATATAAGGCAGAATAAAAATACTGAAGTACGGTTACTTTGACATTGTGCTAGCAAACTCTACAAGCTCTCTGAAACGTTCTTGTGGACGAACTGCCGCACAACGTACAACCTCACTAGCGACTTCAGCTTTACTTGCATTGGGTGCTTGATACGGCAGAATATTGAGCAATTCCATTGGCATGTAAACTTCACGTTTTTGATCAACCTAAAAATTTAAACAATTTACCATGTGAATTACTTTTACGCATGGAAGCTCGGGATATTTCAGTTTAATATGGTGGTGTTGGTCGAAATATGCTGCAACCGATTGCTTTAACTCTTCAATCATAAGTCGGTCCGCTGGAACGGATGATACACCATGTACAGTGAATCGTCTTGAATATGCATTACCTAAAACAGTGTCATTAGAGTAAACAAGTGACACCCACCATTATCACTTTTATAAAACTTCTCAGTTTCAACACGTATTCTTCTTAAGTCATGTGCCATTTGGGTGCTGCATCTAGCCATATTATCACCATACTTTTCATACATGACGTCTGCTAGGTTACCGGCTGTAAAGAAAGCTTTAAAGGTCTTGGGAGGTAAATAAATTAGGAATCTCAAGAATTACCATGTCTATATTTATACGCACCTTCCACTGTGGTCTAACACTTGTGATGAAACCTTTGTAAATGCTAAAAAGTTTATCTGCAACCACTTTAACTGGTCTATCGTAAAACAAAGCAGATCGTCCAAAAGATACTAACGACCGCTTCGACACAGTTCTCAGCATACAGTCGATCAATCTGATAGATTCCTAGAGAGGACTATTAGAAAACCAAGGCCTTACCTGAGGCATATTCAATGATGTTGCTTTCGGATTGTCTATGTATTGCTGTATGTCATCAGTTGACACCTGTTGCACTTCCATTATTTGATATTTCAGAACAAGATTATCTCGACCCAATGGATCAATGATATTCATTTCTTTTTCCACAGAAACTGTCCCGATCCCAGGTAATCGATCCACCGAATATATATCGTGGCCGCCATCGTAAATTATAAAGTCATGTAAACTGTATAAATATAAATAGAGTACCTATAAGTGGTTATTATAGGCAGGAACATCAAAAAATTCAAATCATCACCAGGACAAACGACGGCAATTTTTATTAGGATATGCCTAATTAACATGTCAATGAAAGCTGACAACGGAATAAAAGAGTTGATATTGAAGAAAAAGCCTTCGTAAATGGGAATTTCAGTTTTAAAGAAAACTTATCTCTGAGATAACACTCATTGGACGATACTTCCATAGATTATGAAGTGATATGTTCAAACTATCCATAGGTAGAATTTACATTTTATTGCTAGCACATAGATGATATGTTCCTTCCTTGCTAAAAACCATGAACAAACTCGCTATTTACAGGCAGATACATGAAATAGGCTTAACTATCAAAATATTACAATTGGGGGATGTGGAGATAGTTAGTTATCAATCCTGATATCACGATTTGTTCCGAATCAGACAACCGTTGATCGCCTGGAAGCACTGGACACCTGTCTCGTCCTAGTATGGGACTCTTCAGCAGTGCGCATTCACGACCCCATTGGGGATCGAACCCAGGACCCTCTGGCTCCGCGACGAGCGCCATACCATCGGACCACTGAGCTGGCTCCTAACGGTTGATATTTCTAATTTAGTCAATTCGTGATACGTTTGCGCGACCTCATCCATTGCTATCGGTGGGTAACTGCCACACACCCGACACGGTTAAACTCCACCGGTCATGGGAAGTACGAATAAATTATTTTTCCTGAACATTCTATGTACTAAGCGCAAAAAAAAGTATTTTGCACAAAGTGTGAAAGGACAGTAAACACAGTTATAGAATAATACAATAACAACTCTAAGATTGTATTCATATTACTTTAGTTTTCTTACATTCATCTTTATTCAGACAATCTCAGAAATCAACCTAAGAGGATGGATCCTATTTATACGACGGGTGTTTACAATCTAATTAGAGCACACCAAAAGAGTAAACGGCCATGTAATTTCCGAGCTTGAAATCATCATTACACCTCGGTAGCTCAGACAATATTGAAAGACAGATTCTAACCAGTAAAGTTACGATGTCAACTTCCAAAATCAATGCTAGTGCAACATCAAAAGTGTGCTGGTTGTGCGAATAATCAAGTGACAATAGATCTGTTTTCATTTCGTTAAACGCATTAGATATGATCAGTAAACTACAGAACAAACGCAATAGTATACTATGTAATGTATCTGCAAAATACTAACCTGTCAGCTACCTGTTTAATTAATGCACGTTTGTCTTTTGCCGGCATTCGTATTTCAACCTTGTTACCTTTGTCTATACGATACACGGCAAGAGCTTCTGCTCGATACATATAGACTATTTTGGACTTTATCGAAAAATCCCAACAATTAGCAGTCACATAAACTTCTTTGCCCATATTTCCTCCCTCATCTGGTCGACTAGGTATTGAAACTGTTTT